>CM077670.1:218882500-220117083 GCA_039707655.1 Elymus sibiricus | reverse complement strand
CTGGGGTCCTCCAGTTTAATACAACAGTCACTTTGCTGGGGCCGACGGCCACACCTTGTTTTGACAGAATGTGTCCCAGAAATCCCACCTCTTTTAGCCAAAATTCGCATTTACTGAATTTGGCATACAAGCGATGAGTCCTTAGTCTCTCCAGGACAGCACGGAGGTGTTGCGTATGCTCTTCTTCATCCTTGGAGTAGATGAGAATATCATCGATGAATACTACCACAAATTTGTCCAAGAAGTCCATGAAGACCTTATTCATCATGCTCCTGAAATAGGCCGGAGCATTTGTCAGCCCAAATGACATGACTGTAAATTCATACAGACCATATCTGGTAGTAAAGGCTGTCTTGGGGATATCCTCTTTCCTGATTTTCAACTGATGATACCCTGTTCGGAGATCGATCTTGGAAAATACCCGGGCTCTGTTCAACTGGTCGAACAAATCATCAATGCGGGGGAGCGGGTATTTATTTTTGATGGTGACCTGATTCAGCTGGCGGTAGTCCACGCACATTCGCAAGCTGCCATCCTTCTTCTTGACAAACAGTACGGGTGATCCCCAGGGTGAAGTGCTTGGACGAATATACCCTTTTTGCAATAATTCATCCAACTGTTTCTTGAGTTCCACCAGCTCTGGAGAAGGCATGCAGTAGTACTTCTTGTAAATTGGAGCAGTTCCGGGAACAACCTCAATAGCGAATTCTAGTTCCCGATCAGGTGGCATTCCCGGTATTTCTTCTGGAAATACGTCCGGAAATTCACTGACTACTGGAATCAGAGTTATATCTGTAGTAGTGGCTTTGAATGCCATTCCTTTCTTTGACATCATTCTGCTAGCAGTGAACTGCACTGTTTGGCCTGCCAGGTTAACCAACGTCACCTTCCTGGTGGCACAGTTGATACACACCTGATGTGGTACCAACCAATCCATCCCCAGTATTATATCCCGTCCAGGGGACTCAATGGCCACAAGAGTAGCTGGAAACTTCACATCATGTATCAAGATTTCCAGATCCTTATATATCACATTTGTTCTAAGCATGGAGCCAGGGGATTGTACCACCATGATTTTGTCCGAAAGAGAAGGAGACAATTTGTGAAAGGTGGCAAAACTCCGCAAAATAAACGAATGAGAAGCCCCAGAATCAAATAAAATTATTGCAGGTATGTTGTTAACAGAAAACATACCAAGGACCACATCTGGTGCTTCGCGGGCTTCCTCAGCGGAGATATGATGGACTTGGCCGCGATAGACGGTCGTATTGGGGCGGCGTCCAACACTGTTGACTTGTGGCTTGAAGTCGGATGGTGTCTTCCCATTTCTTGCGGGGCACTGCTTGGAGTAATGCCCGCTCTGGCCACAAGTGAAGCATGTGTTGTTGCGACGGCAGTCCTCTAGCAATAGCTGTTTGCCAAAGGTCTTGTCCTGGCTGACGGGCTTATTGTTGTTATTGCCATTGTTCCAGGCAGGCTTGTATTCAGATGGCCCTGATTGCCAGATACGTGGCTTCTGCACAAACTGCTCACGGTTGTCCTTCTTGGGTTCAAACTTCCGCTTGCGATCATCATATCCTGACTTATGCTCTTGTTCGGCTATAAAAGCCTTATTCACCAAAGTCTGGAAGTCAGGAAAGTCAAGCATACAAAGTTGACAGCGGAGGGTATGATTGAGTCCTCCTAGGAATCGGTCAATCTTCCTTTCTTCGGTGGACACGTCATGTGTAGAGTATCGTGCCAGATTATTAAACTTGTTCAGATAATCACCCACTGACATATTCCCTTTAGTAAGAGCAAGAAATTCCCTCTGCTTCACTTTCATTATGCCAGTAGGAATATGGTACTTGCGGAATACCTCTTTGAACTTCTCCCAAGAAATATCTTCTCCAGAAGGCCACATTATTTTTGTATTGTCCCACCATATGGCTGCTGGTCCCTCCAGGTAGTGTGTAACAAAAGGAACCTTGTTTGACTCATCACAGCGGGCTATATCCAGCTTCTTTTCCATAGTCCTCAGCCAGTCATCGGCTTCCATAGGATCCACGGCTTGACCAAAACTGGGTGGCTTGGTCCGCTGAAAATCAGACAATTTAGAGTGTGTCCCATTGTTGTGATTCTGACCCACCATAGTCTGCATGCTTTTCAGAAACTCCATAAGATCCTGATTTCTTTTCTCTTCGAACATTCTCATAATCTGATCAGTAGTTGGTGCCTGTGGTGGTGGTGGTGGTGGTGGCAAATCTTCTGGTGACTGTCCTGCCTGTTTGGCGGATCCACGAATGGGAGTTCCATCGCTGCCTTGATTACTACACCTCTTCATCCTAAATTTGTTCCCATTGCAAAATACTGAATCGATGAGCAACATCCATAAGGGAAAGCAGGGTAGTATGACACCAGAAAGAAGCCGAATAAAAGAGGAAAAAGTGAACAACATAATTATACAAGGCAACCCAACATTATACATGACAAGCTAGTAGGGGGATTAGCATGACTAGACTGCTCATACGGCAGTTGACATATGCATAGATGCTATGATGCATGCACTGGAACTTAAGCCTCCACTCTAGTGGCACTGGTGGCACGAACACTGGAAAACTGAAGACTCCTCATCCTCTGATCCTGTCTCGGAATCTGAGCTGATGACGTGAACCTCGGTCTCCGGATCAAAGGTAACACCACGACGCTGACGGGAAGGCTCTGCCTCTGAGGGAGAAGAAGCATCACGCCACAGCATCGGAGCAGCTGGAGTAGCTAGGAGTGAGGCCCACTCTGCAGGGGTCTCACGTCGGCTACCAGACGAAAAGCCTGGCGGTCCAAATGAGCTAGAAGGAGTCTCAGAAGGTGGAACGGGTGGAGTGTACACAGGTGAAAACGGAGGTGGAGGAGGAGACTGTGCTGCCGCAATGGCTGCAAGTGCCTCTCGGGCATGAGTCAGCTCCTCAGCTAGTGAAGTGATCAAACGATAACTGGCGTTCAAATAGCGAGATAAAACACCAGTAGCACGATCACTCGCCGGATCAACAGGTGCGAAAAGGACTCGCCCTGTCGCAGGCGGCAGGGTGGGGTAGTGAAAGAAACCAGGATGAGTCTGCATCTCGACCTCGTGGAAGCGCAAGTCAGTAAGAGCCTCCATCGCAGCAAACTGGATTGCCAGCTCCGGAGTAGAAGCAGTTCTGCCCTTGGAAGAATGGGAGTAACTACCAATATCTGAACTCGCAGTCAGAAAAGCCTCCGCGTGATACTCGTACACTCAACTAGCAAGCTTCTCTCGGAACACCTGGAACACTGGGTCTTCGCCGTTGGGGTACAGCCGAAGCCAGATGCTATGAAGCAGTACTGGAAAAGTGAACGGTGCCGGCTCATGATTGTATTGGTACAGAACTGGTGCCATCTACACTCACAAGGCCAATGGTTAGCACAATAAAAACTATATGCATGCCATGCAATGCAGCAAACCGATGCAACAAGCAAATGCAGCAAGCAAGACACATCCCAAGACCCTAATCTAATCGCGGTTCTAGCGCAGGGTTAACTAGGGCATCCTACAGTCAGCACGGCTCTGATACCAAGCGTTGTCGCACCCTAGCTCAGAGGACCGGTTTACCCAGTGTTTCCAACCCAGAGATCCTGTCTTCTGGAAGCACACAACAACTTGGAACAGAACTGAACTGAACTTTATTGATATAGCTTGGGTACAACTCAAAGTTTACATAGATAGCGAGGCCGGAAGCACTACAGGTGCTGAGAACAATATCTACATTATTTATGAAACATAGCAGGGCCTCGATACTACTGGGTAGAACTACGGCGTAGCGGAACATAGCGCGGAAACTCCATCCACAGGGACACTGCTGTGGACACGGCCTAGTTAGCGTAGCACGAACCATCGGGACCTTCATCCTCGGCTTCTCCTGCATCTGGCATGATACGCCAGGTGAGTACTTGGAATGTACTCGCAAGCTCATGGCCACCAAAACAATGCAGCCAACAATAGCATGGCAATAATCACATTAAGTACTTAGGTGCTTACTGTTACCAACTTACTCACATCTGGGTTGTTCCACAACCCTCGGAATGCTCATAATCCACTGAGCACTTCCGAACATAAGACAAGTTTTTCCATCATTATTATCATTCTCACGGTTGACCATCCTAGAGAGGCCTAAATGGACTGTCCAATACCATGGACGCGGCTATTCGAATAGGTTTTTACACTCTGCAGAGGTTGCGCACTTTACCACACTATGGAGCTCCTGGCCTCGTACTTTAGTACATGTTCCCATTCGGGTGGACCAGTGCTGCTCCAACGAAACTTGCCTAGCCTGTGACTCCTCTATCGTACCACCGATAGTCATACCCTCCCAGGGTCATGTCCTGGGTGGCCCCTGTGTCACCCCGTGACACCTGCCACCGTTGTGGCCAAACAAACTGTCCCAAACGGGGACGCCGGCAAAATAACTCAACTGGGCTCACAGGATTATGGTCGTTTGCCTGATCAGGGTAGCAAGCACGCATAACCCTCCCTCTTTGTTGGTACCGATAAAAGAGCACAAAGCCAGACCAAGTCAAGGCCGTCCCATACTGGTAAATGTGGCTGCATGGAAGAGTCTGGGTAGGTGGCTCTTGATCAACCAACTAAGTTTAGTGTTGCCAAGAATTTAACCAGTATGGATATTCAACAAGATTAATTTAACATGGCAGGAACTATGCATCAAAATAATTTACTATGAATTAATACATATTTAAATAATGCACATAATTCAATTAAATAACCAACACTATTGAAATGCCTCATGAAATGGATGTCATGGCTTGCCTTGCTCTGTTGGGTTGTCCACAAACTCCTGGGCTTCAAAACCAAATGAATTTCCTTCTGAAAATATTTTTAAAATGCAATGAAAAATGTCACATATTAGTGTTCTGTTCACCAGAAATTCTGTGAGCAAGAGAAAATTACCAAATTTTTCCAGAAAATAAAGGAGCTCAATACAAACCCAGAGCAAAAAGAATCAATATATTTGGACTTATGGTTAAAAAGTTATGGCTGGTCAAAGTTCTGGTCAAAATCTGGAAATTAACAGAAAAACAGAAAATCCACAGCGGGCCACGTCGAAGGCGTATTTCCCGATTACGCCTCCACTTACCGCTTTGGCTAGCCACTGACTAGCGGGCCCCGCTGTCAGATTTAAATGGGGGAGAGAGGGAATAGAGAGAGGCGGGGCTCCGGCGATGCTCGCCGGCGACACAGACGGCGGCGAGGTCTTGCGATTACGGGAATGGATAGAGCTCTACGAGACAAACGCGCACGTACCCATGGAGTGGCGAGAAATGGACAGACAGCGTCGTCCCCTTCCTCTCCGGCGGCGGCGGGTTTCGGGTGTCGTCGGAGACGGCGTTTCTGGCGGAGATTCGATTGGGCAAGGGCTTGGGCGTGATCAGTGAAGTGAGCTGAGCTCGTTAGAAGAGTTAGTGGAGGTCGGGGTGGAGTGGAACAGCGAGGCGGCAGAGCTCGGGTGGCGCGGATCTCCGGCGAGGTTCGAGGCCAGAGGGCCTCTCGGCTGTGGCTCACTGCTCGGGAGGGCGATTTGGAGGTGGAGGAGTGGGGTGAGGAGCTCGGGAGGGCTGGGCGAGGCCTTTTATAGCCGGAGCCGAGCTCTCTGGAAGTGGCGGGTCTCGGGCCACGTAGCCGGCGCCAGTACGCCGCGCTGGCTGGCCGGGAGCGGGCAACGAGACGGGAGAGGGCAGAGAGGAGGTAAGGCGCGGTGGAGGCTAGCGGGGGAAGAAGACGAGCGCCAGCGCCACTGTGGCCGCACGGGCGGCACAGTGCCTGGATGCCGTGGCGGCTGCCGAGGCCGATTCCAGCGAGGAGAAGCTGCGGGAGAGGGGTATGTGCACGGCATCGACGAAGTCGGCACCCCAGGACATGGAATGGCAGCGCGAGGGCCCTGGAACGACCTTGACAGAGGCAGGCGAGGTGCAGAGCACGCAGGCTGGCATGCCATTGTCGTGCTCACCACGGGAATTGATGTCTGCAAGCCACGCAAGTCTGGCGCTTCGTGGCTAGGTTGTTCTCCCTTGGTCATTTAGCTCCTCTGTGCACTTGGTTTGGCTAGATACAGATTGAGTTGAAGTGTAGCTTCAGCTACAGTTTCTGACAGAGAACTTGAGAGAGATCTAGAGGAGAGGTGAGCTGGAGATGGAGCCAATGGAGATGTCTGGGAGGATCTATGTTGGAAGGACTCCAACCTGACCAAATTTGAAAAGATTTCATCAAGATTTGAATATAGTTCATGTACAACTGCTGTACTGAACCAGAAACATAGATGACCTTGATGCACTCATCTGGTTGATTTGCTGGGGATGAATTTTGGTGTAGGAGAGTCATTTGGTGGATAGAAGATGCCATAAAAATTTCAGCCCAATTGGATACCTCTAGCTGGTACTTCCTTCACAGAGGTTTAAATTGAGCAAAAACTTGGCAGAATATTGGTGATGAAAATTTGTACTGGACAAGATGATATTTTTGGATATTGTGGCAAGATAGACTCCCCAGTATCTCAGGGATTTGAGAGTTTTCTGAGTTGGAAAAATAGGGGTTGCTTCACAAATGGCCAGTACTGTCTAGAGAGCAAATGGAGTTTTCTGGACAAAATTTTGTACTGGACCATGAAATGTTTTTGGAGATTGTGGGGGTAGATGATGACAAGAAGGTGTGGGATTAATTTGGGATTTTTCTGATCACCAGAACTATAGGTTTCTTTGTAACCCATAGTGATGACAGAATTTCCCAAAGGAAGAAAATGATTATTTGGGAAAGATGAAAAATTGGGAATTGATCCAGAAGGTGTGTGACAGGATTTTGGCAAGATGCTGAGGGCTTTGGATCATTGAGAGGAATTCATAAGTCCAAAGTCAACTGAAAAGGTTCAAAATCCAACCAAATTTCAAATAAATCTAGAAAGAGTTTGAAACGAAAAAGTTGCCAAAAACCAGGGTGTCACAATGACTCGGTGATGTATCCTCCTTGATCTAGCAAGCGAGGTTGAAGAGGTAGATGGGATCTAGGCCAGCCGGACGGCGTGGTGGTGGTGGTGGTGGAAGCGGAACTCGGGCTGGGCTTCGCCAAGCACGTACCAGAGGAGGAGATGGAGAGGGAGAGAGGGGGCGGCGGCCAGCAATGGGTTGTCCTTCCCCCCACACCTCCCCTCTTTATATAGGGGTGTGGGAGGGGTGCGCCAGCCCTAGCCCCTCCTCCATGGAGAGGGGGCGGTGGCCAGGGAGGAGGCTTGCCTCCCAAGCCAAGTGGAGGCGCCCCTCCCCCTTAGGGTTTCCCCACCCCCAGCCACATGGGCCTTGGGGGGCTGGTGCGCTTGGCCCATGTAGGCCAGCCCCCCTTCAGCCCACGCAAGCCTCCGGGTGAGGTGGGCCCCTCCGGTGGACCCCCGAAACCCTTCGGATCCTCCAGGTATGCTGCCGGTAAATTCTCAAACTTTTCCGGAACCCTGAAAACCACTTTCAATATATAAATATTTACCTTCGGAGCTCCTTGTGATGTCCTAGATCTCATCCGAGACTCTGAACAATATTCGGTCTTGCCATTACATATATACCAATACTACCCTAGAGTTACCGAACGTTAAGTGTGTGACCCTACGGGTTCGAGAACATGTAGAAATGACTGAGACACCTCTCTGATCAATAATCAATAGCGGGGCCTGGATGCCCATAATGACTCCCACATATTCAACGAAAATCTTTATTGGTTTGAACCACGATGTCAAGGATTCAGATAATCCCGTGTACAATTCCCTTTGTCCGGCGATATGTTACTTGCCTGAGATTCGATCGTCGGTATCACCGTACCTAGTTCAATCTCTTTACCGGCAAGTCTCTTTACTCGTTCTGTAATACAAGATCCCTGTGACTAAACACATTAGTCACATGCTTGTAAGCTATTCATGATGTTGTATTACTGAGAGGGCCCAGAGATATGTCTCCGTCACATGGAGCGACAAATCCCAGTCTCGATCCATGCAACCCAACAAATAGTTTCTGAGATACCTGTAGAGCACCTTTATGATCACCTAGTTATGAAGTGACGTCTAATACCCACAAAGTATTCTTCTGGTATTAGGGACTGGCACGATCTCATGGTCTAAGGAACAGATACTTGACATGAAGAAAGTTGTAGCAATTAAACTAAGTGATATGATCAGATGCTAAGCTTACGATATGGTATGTCCATCACATCATTCTCCTAATGATGTGATCCCATTATTAAATGACAACTCATGTCTATGGTTTGGAAACCTTAACCATCTTTAATCAATGAGATAGTCTGGTAGAGGCTCACTAGGGACATCGTGTTTGTTTATATATCCACACATGTATTTAAGTTTCCGGTCAATATAATTCTAGCATGGATAATAAACATTTATCAAGAACAAGGAAATATGATAACAACTTTATTATTGCCTCTAGGGCATATTTCCAACAGTCTGCCACTTGCACTAGAGTCAATAGTCTAGTTTACATCGTAATGTATCTAACACCCATAGAGTTTTGGTGCTGATCATGTTTGGCTCATGGAAGAGGTTTTGTCAACCGGTCTGCAACATTCAGATCCGTATGTACTTAGGAAATCTCTATGTCTCCTTCCTTGATGTAATCACGGATGGAGTTGAAGCGGCGTTTGATATGGTTAGTTTTCTAGTGAAACCTTGGCTCCTTGGAAATGGCAATGGCACCAGTGTAGTCGCAATAGATAGTCATGGGATCCGATGCCCTAGGAACCACACCTAGATCAGACATGAACTCCTTCATCCAGACTCCTTCCTGCGCCGCTTTCGAAGTAGCTATATGTTCCGCTTCACATGTAAATACTGCTACCATGCTCTGCTTGGAGATACTCCAGCTGACTGCTCCACCATTCAAAATAAATACGTATCCGGTTTGAGACTTTGAGTCATCCGGATCAGTGTCAAAGCTAGCATCAACGTAACCCTTTATGACGAGCTATTTATCACCTCCATAGACGAGAAACATTTCCTTAGTCCTCTTTAGGTACTTAAGGATATTTTTGACAGTTGTCCATTGTTCCACTCCTGGATCACTCTGTTACCTACGAGTCATACTTATGGCAAGGCACACATCAGGTCTGGTACATAGCATGGCATACATGATAGAGCCTATGGCTGAGGCATAGGGGACGACTTTCATCTTTTCTCTTTCTTCTGCCATTGCTGGGCATTGAGTCTTACTCAACTTCATACCGTGCAACATGGGCAAGAACCTATGGCACCCTAGCTCAGAAGGACCGGAGCACCCCGTATTCCAGCCTAGAGATCAAGTCTTCTGGAATACGGCATTGCTTGGCATAGAACAAATCAGCTCTTTATTACAGATAGTTGGGGTACAAAGGTTGGTGGTATTACAAAGGGTACAACGGTGCGGCAGCACCACACCTACTAAGGTAGCCCTATGCTAGCAGCAGGATGACTCGTAGTAGTGGACTTCTAGCAGCGGAACCACTCTGACAGTGATGAACTCCACTCCGCATGGACTCTGGCTAGAACACATCCTAGCTCACTACTCGGAATCCTCGTGCTATGCAAACCTGGCAGCACCTGCAAACTAGCATGACACGCCAGGTGAGTACTTTGAATGTACTCGCAAGCTCACAACAAACAAAAGCATCAAGGCAGAACAATGTCATAGCAATCATGGTTACATCAGGATCAATTGTTATAAAAAGGGTGGAAGAAAATAATAAACATGTTATCATTTACTTTCATGATCATCTCGGGTCCATCTTAACATCATCTAGCCATCCTTAACTAGATCACCACTGAAATCATCACCGGCCCTCTGCCAAGTGATTACCAGCTCCACTGAGATGAGTTCTTCCATCATTAACAAGTCATTCCCTCATTGGTGCTGATCAGACAGTGTGACTTAGTACGAACTGTGTCCAATACCATGGACTCGGCTATTCGAATAGATTCTTACACTCTACAGAGGTTGCGCACTTTACCCACATCATGGAGCTCCTTGTCCCATACCTCAGTACACTTCCCCTCCGGGTGGACCGGTGCTGCTCCAACGAAACATGCCTAACCCACGACTCGTCCACCGTACCACCGACAATCATTCCCCCTTCCGGGTCATGCCCTGGGTGGCCCCTCTGTCACTCTTGACACCTGCCACCGTCGTGGCCAAACAAACTATCCCAAACGGGGACCTGCGCTCAATAACCAAACCGGGCTCACAAGGCTACCGCCGTCTACCTGATCAGGGTAGCACGCACACGTAACCTTCCCTCTATGGTGGTACCGGTAAAACGGCACGAGGTTAGACCCAGTCAAGGTCGTCCCATTCCGGTAGATGTGGTTGCACTGGGAAAGCTCAGTTCAGTGGCACTTGATCAACAATGAAGGAATTTACCCCCAAATGATTTCTCCGTCATAACTGATACTCCAGTATCACAATGACTCCAATTCTAGCAACAATCAACTAATAGTCCAACGAGTAACATAGCTAAGCTACTACTACTAATGCCATAATCGGAAAGCCATGCAGAATCACAAAGTAATCATAGACGGTAATCTCCGAACTCCTAGCATCACGGCATTATCAAACCCATAACCTACTGGTCACCAATAACTCCATCATCAACATGACAGTAGCCTATCCAAGAAATTCTACAAATGTTGAAAAAATAAACCATTTATGAATAATCCAAATTTTAGCATGAAGATTTATCAAAAAGACATGGCATTGGAATGCGATTATGCAAGTGAGAGTTGTGGCTTGCCTTGCACCCAAGGAGTGTGGGAGTACTCCTAGCCTCCTCCAACTACTTAAATCACTCTAGAAAATATTGTTAAAACCATTTGTAAATATCACATATAGCATTTTCCTCTGTCCAGAAATTCTAGACAGCAGAGAAAAATCCCAAAATTTTACAGCAGATAGAGGAGCTCATAAGAAAAACAATGCAAAAAGAATGAACTCATTTGGACTTATGGTTTAAAAGTAATGGGCAGTCAAAGTTTGGTCAAAATTCTGGATTTATTTGAATTTAAACAGAAATCAAAAATTACCAGAGGCGGCCACGTCGAAGGCGTTGAGTGGGGTTACGCCTCCACTTACGTACCGCTTCGGGTGCGCACAGTGTTGCTGATAGGTGGGACCCCTTCTCAGATTTAAATAGAGAAGGAGAGGGAACAGAGAACAGCAGAGCTCACTGGCGATGCTGACAGGCGTAGAGGCCACGACGGAGCTAGACGAGGGCAGGGATGGATCGGTTGCTCGATGGCGAATACACCCATACCCGTAGCTCATCAGGAGATGGTCGGACGGCATCGGCCCCTACCTCTCAGGTGGCGGCGAGCTACGGTGGTCATCGGGGTCGGCGATTCTGGCATAGTTTCGAGGAGGGAAGGGGCTGGGATAGGTCAGCAGAGCACCACGAGTTAAGCGGTGGTCTCAGTTGGGGCTGGGGTGGACGGAGTCGAGCTGGAGGACCTGGGGCAGAGTAGCGGAGCTCATCGCTGGAGATGGGGAAGGAGGGCTCCCCGGCTCTGTGGCTGGGTGTGGGACGGCGATTGAGGGGTGGGGAGGGCGAGCGGTGAGGAGAGGGAGGCTCGGGAAGGGCTTTTATAGCCAGGCGAGCGGTGCCCGAGCCGGCTCCCGCAGCGGGGAAAACGCCGGCGTCCGCGTTGCGCTGGACGTCGAGCTGGCGACTGGACTGCGTAGGGAGGTGATGGGAGAGGCAGGGCCTTAATGGCGATGGCGCGGAGCGGCGAGGAAGCTGCCAGCCCGCGTGGCCACAGTGCCCATATTGTGCCATGCGTGGTGGCGCTTGGCGGTGTCCGGCGAGGAAGCTGCCGGTGACGGGAGGGCTCCAGAAGGGCCAGGTGGACGGCTGGGAAGGTGCTGGCGCATCTGGACATGGCGAGACGACGAGAACGTGCAGAGCCCGCGAGGCCCGAGAGAGTTCGGCGCTCAGAGCACGAGCTCTGCCCTGGCAGACACGTGGTCACCGCATGCTCTAGCGCACGCGGTGCGCTTTTGCCCATCCAGTCGTGTCTACGCGGTAGTCTCTTCCACGGGTGGCCTTGCTATGCATCTGGTTTGACAAGAGATGGCATGGACAGCTGGCCAACCTCCAGAAAAGTTTCTGGATAGAAACTTGGGCAGAAAGCTGGGGAGAAATGGCTAGGGTTTTGAGAAAGGAAATTTGTCACACTGAAGTGTAGTAGGAAGGTGCCCATGCTGGAGAAATTTCAGACCAATTGGACAGGTGTAGAATATAGTTGCTTCACAACTACCTCTCTGGTCCAGAAACTTATTGATGATGATGCACTCACATGGATGGGCTCCTTGAGCTGAAACTTGGTATTTGTGAATCATTTGGTGGTCTCAAGATGCTGTAAAAATTTCATACCATTTGGATAAGTAGAAATGGTACTTCCTTCACAAGGCTTCCCACTGGACAGGAACTTGGGGAAATTTTGTGGAGAAAATGGCTAAATGAAACGAGCTAAACTTTGGTGGGGTGAGATCATATAGGTAGAAGAATGTCCTGGATTAATTTTAGAATTTTTGGAGCAACACAAAATATGGTTGCTTCACAAACTGAAATTATGGCCAGAAACAAAGATTGGATGGTGTACTCACCATAAGAATGGAATCTTGAATATTTTTACATATCCAAGGTTCACATGGTCCAAAAAATTTATCGGAATTTTCTTAGAATTTTTGGGAGGACACAAATATAGGTTGCTTCACAACCTAGAGCTCAAAGGGTTATTCCTTTAATAGGAAAAGGAATATTAAATTGGGATAAAATTGAAATTGAGTAGGAATAGAAATAACATGACTTGGGAGAAGATTTTGGAAGCTTGGGTCACTTGGGAAAGGAAAGTAAGAATATTCCCAAGTTTTAAGTCCATAGAGCCATTCAAATTAAAATTCAAACCAAATTCCAAAAAAAAAATTCAAGTAGATTTTTGAAAAGAAAATTGGGAAAAACCAGGGTGTCACAAACCTACCTCCCTTAGGATAAATCTCGTCCTCAAGATTTGGTTGCTCATTGACCAGGTATGAATATACTGACCTAAGCAAACCAGCTCCAACTCGGGTGTCCCTTTTTTTTCCTTTATATAATACTTCCACTAAATCTCTTGAGACCCGACTGTCTGGCTCGGGGATGTTTGCTATACCATACCCACATTCTGACAGGTCTTTACTTGTGTGTTCATCAGTATGCTAACTCCAACCCTGTCATATCGGTTGGTAAATGTTATCATAACGGGAAGATTTCACTCTTTCCGTATATCCGGGAGTGATTTCCGCTCGACACGTCATACTTCCCTCCAGCACCGATAGTATTCCATGAGGTGCTGAACAAATGACTTCTGTGAAGCTTTTAACTATTACATCGGGTTACTGGATGCGTGTTCCCCGGGTTCGGAACAGCACTGGAATCACAACGTTTCTCTTGGCTGAATCTGACCACTTGTGGGAGATCTGAACCATCCGGGCCGACCTTATATCTCAAATCCATACCGGTGATTCGACTGTCTCTTGCCATAATCCAATATAAAGGGGTAACCGCTTCTAAAGACTTGAATGATGGTGGCTCTATCAGAAGTATCTTGTTCATGACCGGGTACCATATGTGAGAGCACATAATCCGTGATTGTTGTTTAGCATTCCGAGTGCTCATCCTGTCGGTATATCCATAAGCCGTGCGATCTTTCAATCCGGTCGCTGGAGTCGTACTGCTGAGCTGGCCAATAAATCTTAGCTCTGACGTGACGGACTTAAATATGTGCTACTGACAACTTCGAGCGCATGCAGCTGGACCAGAAAGTTACATTGATATGATATCCCGGTATTGTCGATCTTGCCCTTCATTACTTTTGTCTGAACCCTTTGCCACAAGCATTTGACCATATATCCTTAACTCTTCTTGTGACCATAGGTGCGACATTTCAGCAGACATACCTTATCCTTAACCTATGCCTTCATGGCGAGTCTATCATCTCTTAAGCTTTAACCGTGAGGCAATGATCATCCGAACCCCTTGCATGAGCTCAGCAAATAAATCAGTAGCCACCAGAACGGTCTTCATAACTCAGATCTGGGACATTACTGAAATAACTCAACCCTAGCTCAAGACGGCTAGAAAGCAGCTCAGAGCATGAGGCAAGGTTGATAAGAAGAATATAGCAGTTCCCTAAGACAGCCGAAGAACAGCTCAGAGCATAGGGTCACTACTACAAAAAGAAATTCAACAGCTGCCTGAGACGGCTGGAAAGCAACATAGAGCACGAGCCAGTTGTTGAGAAGAGAAATATAAAATCGGCATCCACCCCAGACAGCCGAAAATAGCTCAGAACACAGGCGTGGTGCCCTTACCAGAAAAGTAGGCAAGGGTTCATCAAGATCATATACCAGGTTCACAGGTACTCATATAGAACTTACTATTGTGGGCCATCATGCAAGATGGTGACACAGGTAGATGGTATCACGTTGTTGGCCGTGGATACTGGACTTGATGTCCGCTGTCAAAATTGCTGTTCCAAGTCGTCTTACTTCACAACTTGCCAGTCTACACTGGGATGTATATTGGCCTTCTTTCTCTTGCGGAACTTATATAGGTGTTGGATTCTCACCTCTCTTCGGTAGTCCTGCTTGAACATAGTTTCTCCTTGTATAGGTGGCCTGCATGACATGGGCAAGATGCTCACAATATATATGAAAGTGTGAATAGCTGAACCCCATGCTTTCATGGCAGACACTTGTGTCCTAATCAGTTTGTGGTTCTAACCAAACAGTTGCGGGCTGGACTCTTGGGATGCACTGCCAATGTACTGTATAATTGTGTGTGCCACTGTTGCTAACTATTGGTAGTGTCATGCTGACCATGGTTGAATAGCTTGGATTGTACGCCATCAAGGTACCGTGCTGAAGAAGGCTGGGTAGCTTATGTTCAAAGCTTTTGCCAGGGTAGCGTGCTGAAGAAGACTGGGTACCATGCTTCAGAAGCACCTCCCCCTGGTTGCTTACCGGGGAAGATTCAATGCCTTATACCGGAAGCTTTCCATGGTAGCTCGTCGAGGAAGGCAGGGTATCTTATGCTGAAAGCCATCCACATATCGTACTGAGGAAGATTCACGGAGCCTTGCATCATAAGCTTCTCTTGGTAGCGTGTGGAGAGAGACTGGGTTGCTTACACCCGAAGTTTCTCCCTGCGCTATACATCCTGACACTACCGTTGTGCGGTTGCTTGAAATAAGTTTGTCTAACTATCCTTCTTGCTGAGTACGAAATACCTAGCACATTCTTGTGTTCTTCCGGGGCATAACATATTTTACTTAAGCAGAACCAAACTTTGTATATGATCCATACCCTTAACCTGGTTGATCTTGTACTCTGACTATCTTCCTGCTGGTTCCTTACGGCTATAATGGTAACACACCAGGGTAGGCTTGATGCTGATAACCAATCCGGGATATTCCTTGCGTGCAAACCACATATTCCAATCCAAGACTGTCAACTAATAAATCCATAATGTTCAGCTGAGCTTCCAAATCTTTGAAATCCTTACTGATTCCTTGAGTCTGACGGCGGTTGATGAGCAACTTCCATAGGAAAAAAATGTGGCACCGAGGAGCAAAAAGCAATGTGACACAAAGAAGCAAAATAAAAAGGCAAATAAAAACTGCTCATTGAAAAACACCGAGCTTGCAAAAACCACACTTTATTGCTATTCAGGGTAATTTACAACCTTTGGTGCTACCACAACTCATGCGACATGAACCTCGCAAGTGCTTAGGTACTATGATCGGGTGGCGGGTTACTGGAGAGTGAAGGATCTGGCGGATTGGTAGACGGAGCTAAGGCCATACCAAGAGCTCTTCGGGCACGGGTTGCATCTCTGACCAGTTCAATGATGAGGCATGTAACGAGACATGTATGCCACAGTTGCGTCGTCATCCGAGCGAACAGGAGGAAATCTCACCCGTCTGGGAGTGGTGGCCATGGTGGGATAGTAGTGGAAGGCACGATTCTCTTGCATCGCGCTCTCCTGATGACGAAGAACAGTAAGGCTTGCCAGTGCGGCCAGTTGGATAGCACGTTCTGGTGTAGAAGCAAAACCACCATGGAGACTATAGGTGCGCTTCCCCAAAGGTAGGTCAACTGATAGGATAACACTGGCCTGATACTCCAGTTCTAGTCCTGCAAGTGGGGTCTGGAATACTTGGTACCTTGGCATCTCTCCACTGGGATAGAGAAGACACCAAACATCACGAAGCAAGGATGCGAAACTGAGTGGTGCAGGAGCTGAGTCGTATACAACTGGAACAGATGCCATCTACAAAATCAACCGGTTAGTGAGCCAAATCTATATGCATGCTATGCAACAAACAGATGCAGCAATCAAATGCATCACACACGCAAGCTGGGCTCTAGACTAGCGGTTTTCTAGCGTCTGGGTTGGCTAGGGTGTCCTATAGGCAGACCTGCTCTGATACCAAACCTTGTGGCACCCCGGCTCAGAAGGACCGGAGCACCCCGTATTCCAGCCCAGAGATCAAGTCTTCTGGAATACGGCATTGCTTGGCATAGAACAAATCAGCTCTTTATTACAGATAGTTGGGGTACAAAGGTTGGTGGTATTACAAAGGGTACAACGGTGCGGCAGCACCACACCTACTAAGGTAGCCCTATGCTAGCAACAGGACGACTCGTAGCAGTGGAATAACTTCTAGCAGCGGAATCACTCTGACAGTGATGAACTCCACTCCATAGGGACTCTGGCTAGAACACATCCTAGCTCGCTACTCGGAATTCTCACGCTATGCAAACCTGGCAGCACCTGCAAACTGGCATGACACGCCAGGTGAGTACTTTGAATGTACTCACAAGCTCACAACAAACAAAAGCATCAAGGCAGAACAATGTCATAGCAATCATGGTTACATCAGGATCAATTGTTATAAAAAGGGTGGAAGAAAATAATAAACATGTTATCATTAACTTTCATGATCATCTCGGGTCCATCTTAACATCATCTAGCCATCCTTAATGAGATCACCACTTAAATCATCACCGGCCCTCTGCCAAGTGATTACCAGTGATACGTCCATTTTGCATCATGTTTTGCTACAGATATTTATAGTGTTTTTAATCAATATTACACTTTGTGGAGCAATTCTAATGCCTTTTCTCTCTTAATATGCAAGATTTACACAAGGAGGGAGATTGCCGGTAGCTGGAATTCTAGACCTGAAAAAGTTATGTCAGAGATACCTATTCTGCACATCTCCAAATGAGCTGAAATTTTACGAAGATTTATTTTGGAATAAATAAAAAATACTAGAAGCAAGAAGCACCAGAGGGGGCCACCCAGGTGCCCACGAGGCACCAGGGCGCGCCACCCCCCCAGGCACGCCCTGGTACCTCGTGGGGCCCCTGGCCAGCCTCTGGCCCCCATTTTCTGGTATATAAGTGCATTTGCCCTAGAAAAAATATAGAGAAGACTTTCGGGATGGTGCGCCGCCGTCTCGAGGTGGAACTTGGGCAGGAGCACTTTTGCTCTCTGGCGGAGAGATTCTGCCGGGGATACTTCCCTCCGGGAGGGGGAAATCGTCGCCATCGACATCACCAGTGATCCTCTCATCATGGGAGGACTAATCTTCATCAACATCTTCACCAGAACCATCTCATCTCAAACCCTAGTTCATCTCTTGTATTCAATCTTTGCCTCAAAACCTCAGATTGGTACCTGTGGGTTGCTAGTAGTGTTGATTACACCTTGTAGTTGATGCTAGTTGGTTTATTTGGTGGAAGATTATATGTTCAGATCTATTATGCTATTCAACACCTCTCTGATCTTGGACATGAATATGATTTGTGAGTAGTTACTTTTCTTCTTGAGGACATGGGAGAAGTCTTTTCATAAGTAATCATGTAAATTTGGTATTCGTTCGATATTTTGATGATATGTATGTTGTTGATTCCCTTAGTGGTGTCGTGCGAACGTCGACTACATGACACTTCACCATCTTTGGGCCTAAGGGAATGCATTGTGGAGTAGTAATTAGATGATGGGTTGTTAGAGTGACAGAAGCTTAAACCCTAGTTTATGCGCTATTCCGTAAGGGCTGATTTGGATCCATATGTTTAATGCTATGGTTAGAGTTATCTTAATTCTTCTTTCGTAGTTGCGGATGCTTGTGAGAGGGGGTAATCATAAGTGGGAGGCTTGTTCTAGTAAGAACATCACCCAAGCACCGGTCCACCCACATATCAAATTATCAAAGTAGCGAACGCGAATCAAACAAACATGATGAAAGTGACTAGATGAAATTCCCATGTGTCCTCGAGAACGCTTTACTTACTATAAGAGATCGTTCCGGCTTGTCCTTTGCTATAAAAAGGATTGGGCCACCTTGCTGCACTCTTTATTACTATTGCTACTTGTCACTTGTTACAAATTATCTTGCTATCAAACTACTCGTTACCAATAATTTCAGTGCTTGCAGGAAATACCTTGCTAAAAACCGCTGGTCATTTCCTTCTGCTCCTCGTTGGGTTCGACACTCTTACTTATCGAAAGGACTACGATTGATCCCCTATACTTGTGGGTCATCAAGACTCTTTTCTAGCGCCATTGCCGGGGAGTGAAGCGCCTTTGGTGAGTGGAATTTGGTAAGGAAATATTTATATCACGTGCTGAAATTTACTGTCACTTGTCACTATGGAAAGTAATCCTTTGAGGGGTTTGTTCGGGGTATCTTCACCTCGACCGAAAACACAAATAGTTGCTCCTCAACCTACTACACCTACTGAAAATATTTATTATTACATTCCTCTGGGTATGATAGAGAAACTGCTAGCTAATCCTTATGCTGGAGATGGAACGGTACATCCTGATATGCACTTGATCTATGTGGATGAAATTTGTGGATTGTTTAAGCATGCAGGTTTATCCGGAGATGGAGTTAAGAAGAAAGTATTCCCTTTATCTTTGGATGGAAATGTATTGATGTGGTATAGGCTATGTGATGATACTGATTCATGGGACTGGAACTGATTGAAACTAGAATTCCAACAAAAAAATTATCCTATGCATTTGGTTCATCGTGATCGGAATTATATATATAATTTTTGGCCTCGTGAAAGAGAAAGCATCACTCAAGCTTGGGGGAGGCTTAAGTACATGATGTACACATGCCCCAATCATGAGCTCTCAAAAGAAATTATCTTACAGAATTTTTATGCTCTGCTTTCGCATGATAATCAAACTACGCTCGATTCTTCTTCGACTGGCTCCTTCATGAAGAAAACTATTGAATTCAGATGGGATCTTCTAGAAAGAATTAACTGCAACTCTGAAGATTGGGAACTCGACAAAGGTAATGAGTCAGGTATAATACTTGAGTTTGATTGTGTTAAATCTTTTATGGCCACCGATGCTTTTCATAAGTTTAGCACTAAATATGGAAATGACTCCGAGATAGTAGCTTCCTTTTGTGAATCATTTTCTACTCATGTTGATCTCCCTAAGGAGAAGTGGTTTAAATATCATCCCCCTGTTAAATAAAAGATTGAGGAACCCATTAGTGTTAAAGAAGAAACAATTGTTTACCATGTTGATCCAGTTGTGCCTACTGCTTACATTGAGAAACCACCTTTTCCTATTAGGATTAAGGAGCATGCTAAAGCTTAAACTGTGGTTAACAAAAGTAATATTAGAGCACCTAGATCCTCTGAACAAATTAAAGTTGAACCTGATGTTGCTATGGTTAAAGAACTCTTACTCGATAATATAGATGGGCATGTTATTTACTTTTCTGATGAGGCGGCTAGAATTGCTAAGCCTGTTAGAAATGAACGAGATATGCTAGACAAGAACAAGCCCGTAGTTGGCATGCCTGTTATTTCTGTTAAGATTGGAGATCATTGTTATCATGGTTTGTGTGATATCAGTGCTAGTGTGAGTGCTATTCCATTTTCTTTATATCAAGAAGTAATGCATGAAATTGCACCTGTTGAGATTGAAGATATTGATGTTACTATTAAGCTTGCGAATAGAGATACTATTACACCACTTGGGATTGTTAGAGATGTTGAAGTCTTGTGTGGAAAAATCAAATACCCTACTGATTTCTTAGTACTTGGTTCACAACAAGATAATTTTTGTCCCATTATATTTGGTAGACCTTTCTTGAATACCGTTAATGATGAAATTGATTGTGTTAAAGAGAAGGTTCGAGTTAAGTTTGGTGATATATCTCATGAGTTTAATTTCTCCAAGTTTCGTAGACAACCTCATGATAAAGAATTGCCTAGTAAAGATGAAATTATTGGTCTTGCTTCTATTGCCGTACCTCCTACTGATCCGTTAGAACAATATTTGCTAGACCATGAAAACGATATGCATATGAATGAAAGAAAGAAATGAAATAGATAAGATGTTCTTTGATCAACCACCTATCCTTAAACACAATTTGCCTGTTGAAACTCTTGGAGGTCCTTCTCCGCCTAAAGGTGATCCTGTATTTGAATTGAAGCAATTGCCCGATACATTGAAATATGCTTATCTTGATGAAAAGAAGATATATCCTGTTATTATTAGTGCTAACCTTTCAGCTCATGAAGAAAAGAGATTACTAAAAACTCTAAGGAAGCACCGAGCTGCTATTGGATATACTCTTGATGATCTTAAGGGCATTAGTCCCACTCTATGCCAGCACAACATTAATATGGAGCCTGATGCTAAACCAGTTGTCGATCACCAACGACGATTAAATCCTAAGATGAAGGAGGTGGTAAGAACCGAAATATTAAAACTTCTGGAAGCAGGTATAATCTATCCCATAGCTGATAGTAGATGGGTAAGTCCTGTTCATTGTGTCCCCAAGAAAGGAGGTATTACCGTTGTTCCTAATGATAAAAATGAACTCATTCCACAAAGAATTGTAACTGGTTATAGGATGGTAATTGATTTTAGAAAATTAAACAAAGCTACTAGAAAAGATCATTACCCCTTACCTTTTATTGATCAAATGTTAGAAAGATTGTCTAAGCATACACACTTTTGTTTTCTAGATGGTTTTTCTGGTTTTTCTCAAATACCTGTATCACCTATAGATCAAGAGAAAACCACCTTTACTAGTCCTTTTGGAACTTATGCTTATAGATGTATGCCTTTTGGTTTATGCAATGCACCTACTACTTTTCAAAGATGTATGACTGCTATATTCTCTGACTTTTGTGAAAATATTGTTGAGGTGTTCATGGATGATTTTTCCGTTTACTGAACTTCTTTTGATGATTGCTTAAGCAACCTTGATCGAGTTTTGCAGAGATGTGAAGAAACCAATCTTGTCTTGAATTGGGAGAAGTGCCACTTTATGGTGAATGAAGGCATTGTCTTGGGGCATAAAATTTCTGAAAGAGGTATTGAAGTTGATAAAGCTAAGGTTGATGCTATTGAGAAAATGCCATGTCCTAAAGATATTAAAGGTATAAGAAGTTTCCTTGGTCATGCTGGTTTCTATAGGAGATTTATTAAAGACTTCCCTAAATTTCTAGGCCTCTCACCAATCTTTTGCAAAAAGATGTTCCATTTGTTTTTGATGATGATTGTCTAGAAGCCTTTGAAACACTTAAGAAAGCCTTAACCACTACACCTATTGTTCAACCACCTGATTGGAACTTGCCTGTTGAGATTATGTGTGGCGCTAGTGATTATGCTGTTGGTGTTGTTCTAGGACAAAGAGTTGACAAGAAATTAATTGCTATCCATTATGCTAGTAAAACTCTAGACAGTGCCCAAATAAATTATGCTACTACTGAGAAAGAACTTCTAGCAGTTGTGTTTGCATGTGATAAATTCAGATCTTACATAGTTGATTCTAAAGTAACTGTTCACACCGATCATGCTGCTATTAAATATCTTATGGAAAAGAAAGATGCTAAACCTAGACTCATTAGGTGGGTTCTATTGCTACTAGAATTTGACTTGCATATTATTGATAGAAAGGGAGCTGAGAATCCCGTAGCAGATAATTTGTCTAGAATGGAAAATATTCTTGATGACCCACTTCCTATTAATGATGATTTTCCTGATGAACAATTAGCTGTCATAAATGCTTCTCGTACTACTCCATGGTATGCGGACTATGCTAATTACATTGTTGCTAAATTTATACCACCTAGTTTCACATACCAACAAAAGAAAAAGTTCTTTGATTTAAGACATTAGTTCTGGGATGACCCACATCTTTATAAAGAAGGGGTAGATGGTATTATTAGATGTTGTATACCTGAGCATGAACAGGAACAAATCCTACGGAAGTGTCATTCCGAAGCTTACGGAGGACACCATGCGGGAGACAGAACTGCACACAAGGTATTACAATCTGGTTTTTATTGGCCTACTCTTTTCAAGGATGCTCGTAAGTTTGTCCTATCGTGTGATGAATGTCAAAGAATTGGTAATGTTGGTAGACGTCAGGAAATGCCTATGAATTATTCACTTGCTGTTGAACCATTTGATGTTTGGGGATTTGATTATATGGGACCTTTTCCTAAATCGAATGGGTATACTCATATTTTAGTTGCTGTTGATTACGTTACTAAGTGGGTAGAAGCTATTCCAACTAGTAGTGCTGATCATAACACTTCTATTAAAATGCTTAAAGAAGTTATTTTCCCGAGGTTTGGAGTCCCTAGATATTTGATGACTGATGGTGGTTCATATTTTATTCATGGTGCATTCCATAAATTGCTTGCTAAATATGATGTCAACCATAGAATTGCATCTCCCTATCACCCTCAAACTAGCGGTCAAGTTGAATTGAGCAATAGAGAAATAAAATTAATTTTGCAAAAAACAGTCAATAGATCTAGAAAGAATTAGTCTAAGAAACTTGACGATGCATTATGGGCATATAGAACTGCTTATAAAAATCCTATGGGTATGTCTCCTTATAAAATGGTTTATGGAAAAGCATGTCATTTACCTCTTGAGTTAGAACATAGAGCATATTGGGCAATTAAAGAACTAAATTATGATTTTAAACTTGCCGGTGAAAAGAGGTTATTTGATATTAGCTCATTAGATGAATGGAGAACCCAAGCTTATGAAAATTCCAAATTGTTTAAAGAGAAAGTTAAAAGATGGAATGATAGAAGAATTCAAAAACGGGAATTTAAAGTAGGTGCGCAAGTTCTATTGTACAATTCTCGTTTGAGATTCTTTACAGGAAAACTTCTCTCTAAACGGGAAGGACCGTATATAATCGAAGAAGTTTATTGCTCCAAAGCCATCAAAATAAATAACTCCGAAGGCACTAATCTGAGAGTGGTGAATGGGCAAAGAATTAAGCACTATATTTCAGGTACTCCCATTAATGTTGAAACTAATATTATTGAAACAATTACACCGGAGGAATACATAAGAGAGACCTTCTGGAACACTCCGGAACCCTGAAAAGGAAGTGGTATGTGATACGGTAAGTAAACCGACTCCAAAAATTCCATAAAAATACTTTCTGTCAGTTTTGGAATATTAGAAAAAATACAAAAATAAGAAACAGCCGAGGGGACCCACCTAGGGCCCTCGAGGCACCAGGGCGCGCCACCCCCCCTGGCGCACCCTGGTGGCTCGTGGGCCTCACGTGAGCCTTCCCGACTCCGTTTTCTCCTGGATTACTTGTTTTGCAAGATAAAAAAAATCTTTATATATACTCCCGGACGTTTTGACCACCGTATCGCAGAAATCTCCTCTGTTCTTGTTTCGTGCTATTTTTCTGACAGATTTAGATCGCCATGGCTCCCCAAAAGCTCCGTGCCAAGCACCGCATTGTGCAACCATCGCCAGGCAAACGCCCCTACAGCAAGGTTTACTACGAGTTGTCGTCGGGAGAAGAAGACAATGGCAAGGAGGACAAGGTCGAGGAAGTTGCAGGTGCCCAGGCTCTGGAAGGAGGGCAAGCCATCCCCATGGAGGAGACCGCAGAGAAGGGAGATATCCTTCAACCTTTATATGATCATCTCTCCCCATCCGTACTTGAAGCCCTAAGAGTCTTTGAAATAGTTATTGTTCAGAATACATCTCTCACTCGTGAAGTTGTTTTGTTGGAAGAGCAAAACATCGCCCTTCGGAGCATCAACAACAGATTGATGTATCTACTTGAGCTGAAGGACAAGCTCACCACTTCATCACCACCACCATCACCGAAGAAGGAGACTTGAGCACATGGGTATGGGCACTCCCCTTGGCTTGTGCCAAGCTTGGGGGAGGTGCCCCGGTATCGTATCACCATCACTTTTATTATCTTTACCTATTTTTAGTTCGATCCTTAGTTATTTCGTGATCTAGTTGAATAAAAGTTTAGTATGATCTATTTTCGAGTGTTAGCTTCGTGATCTATCTATCTATGTAATCGAGTTGAGAGTTATATAATAAAGAGTAGTTTGAGTTTTTGCTTCTTTACTTTCATGTTCCAATTCTAGCAATGAAAATAATGAAAAAGATCATATGCTAATCCTATGGAAAGTAAGGACATTACATAAAGAAAAGTATAAGTGGTAAAATTTATTGGAAGTTAACAAACATAGCATTAGTTAATGATGCAATTCATGAAAGAATTACTAAGGGAAGAGAAGATTCACATGCAAATATACTATCTTGGTCATCTTTTATGATTTTGAGCCCCCATTAAATATTTTATGTCAAATTGTTGACGTTGGACAAGGAAGACAACGTAATGAATTATGTTTGTTCATATTCACATAGAAGTTATATTGTTATAGATCCTCCAACATGTGGTGCTTGCCCAATATCTTTGCTAGCCAAAAATCCACACCAAGTAGAGATACTACTTGTGCATCCAAAACCTTTAAACCCAGTTTCATGTCATGAGAGTCCACTATATCTACCTATGGATTGAATAAGATCCTTCAAGTAAGTTGTCATCGGTGCAAAAAGCAATAAAAATTGCCTCTAAACATGTCTGAACTTTTATTGTAAGGGAAATAAGCTTTGTACGAACTTGTGATGGTAAAGAAATAAAAGCGACAGACTGCATAATAAAGGTTGCTATCACAAGGGGCAATATAAAGTGACGTTCCTTTGCATTAAGAGCTCTTGCATGCAACAACAAAAAGCGCATGACAACCTTTGCTTCCCTCTGCGAAGGGCCTATCCTTTACTTTTATGTATTTACTTTTTATGCAAGAGTCAATAGTGTTCTCCTCTACTTCCTTTTTACTTTTCTCTTTTGTAAGCATCATGTGGTGGGGAAAGATCTAAGCATATATATCCAGTTGGATATGAGTGATCATGAGTTATTATTGTTGACATCACACTTGAGGTGAATAAGTTGGGAGGCGAACTCACAAGCCCCTATCTTTCTATGTGTCTGGCTGAAACTTTTTTCTCCATATATATGTCGTGAGTGTAAGCAATCATAGAAGACTAAATGATGGTTGAGTATGTGGACTTGCTGAAAAGCTCCTACATGAGACCCTTCCTGAAAATATGATGAATTGCAATTGCATTGTTGACTGAAAACATAGTTTGTTACTTTTCAAGAAAGTTTATGCCATATACTCCATTGTTGTGATGAATTGTTACCAGCTCATGAGAAGTTTATGATAATAAATATTGTCGTTATAATAATGATCATGATGCTACTATGTCCGTATTTTGTTTTTATCGACACCTCTCTCTCTAAACATGTGGACATGATTATCGATATCGGCTTTCGCTTGAGGACAAGCGAGGTCTAAGCTTGGGGGAGTTGATACATCCATTTTGCATCATGTTTTGCTACTGTTATTTATAGTGTTTTAAATCAATATAACACTTTGTGGAGAAATTCTAATGCCTTTTCTCTCTAAATATGCAAGATTTACACAAGGAGGGAGATTGCCGGCAGCTGGAATTCTGGACCTGAAAACGCTATGTCAGAGATACCTATTCTGCACATCTCCAAATGGGTTGAAATTTTATGGAGATTTATTTTGGAATAAATAAAAAATACTGGAAGCAAGAAGTACCAGACGGGGCCACCTAGGTGCCCGCGAGGCACCAGGGCGCGCCACCCCCCCCCCCCCAAGCGCGCCCTGGTACCTCGTGGGGCCCCTGGCCAGCCTCTGGCCATCATTTTCTAGTATATAAGTGCATTTGCCCTAGAAAAATATAGAGAAGACTTTCGGGATGGTGCACTGCCGTCTCAAGGCGGAACTTGGGCAGGAGTACTTTTGCTCTACGGCGGAGAGATTCTGCCGGGGATACTTCCCTCCGGGAGGGGGAAATCGTCGCCATCGACATCACCAGCGATCCTGTCATCGTGGGAGGACTAATCTTCATCAACATCTTCACCAGCACCGTCTCATCTCAAACCCTAGTTCATCTCTTGTATTCAATCTTGGCCTCAAAACCTCAGATTGGTACCTGTGGGTTGCTAGTAGTGTTGATTACACCTTGTAGTTGATGCTAGTTGGTTTATTTGTTGGAAGATTATATGTTCAGATCTATTATGCTATTCAACACCTCTCTGATCTTGGACCTGAATATGATTTGTGAGTAGTTAATTTTGTTCTTGAGGACATGGGAGAAGTCTTGTCATAAGGAATCATGTGAATTTGGTATTCGTTCGATATTTTGATGATATGTATGTTGTTGATTCCCTTAGTGGTGTCGTGTGAACGTCGACTACATGACACTTCACCATCTTTGAGACTAAGGGAATGCATTGTGGAGTAGTAATTAGATGATGGGTTGCTAGAGTGACAGAAGCTTAAACCCTAGTTTATGCGCTATTCCGTAAGGGGCTGATTTGGATCCATATGTTTAATGCTATGGTTAGAGTTATCTTAATTCTTCTTTCGTAGTTGCGGATGCTTGCGAGAGGGGGTAATAATAAGTCGGAGGCTTGTTCAAGTAAGAACAGCACCCAAGCACCGGTCCACCCACAAATCAAATTATCAAAGTAGCGAACGCGAATCAAACAAACATGATGAAAGTGACTAGATGAAATTCCCATGTGTCCTCGAGAACGCTTTACTTACTATAAGAGATCGTTCCGGCTTGTCCTTTGCTATAAAAAGGTGTGATAGCCTGGCTTATTAGGGATGATATACTACTCATATATATGAGGAATTCTTTCTTTTCCGCGAGCCCATTCAGAAAGAACTCCAAAGTTAAGCGTGCTCTGCTTGGTGTAATTTCAGGATGGGTGACCGACTGGGAAGTTGGTCCCGGGTGCGCACGAGTGAGGACAAAGTGCGCAGGAAAGACTAGTATTGATCTGTGGGGCCAGTCTAGATCCCGCCAGAAGTAACGACCACCGGCGGGTGTGTCCGGGGCGTTATAAGTTGGTATCAGAGCCGACCCTCGCGGTTACACGGATGTTTGCGGGTCAGTTGCGCGGTCATGTTGTGCATGACGTTTGTGACCCGTCGTGGCACATGGCATGGCACATGTGCCGGACTGCTCGCACAGACGTATGTGCCAAGAGGGAACGCTCCTGTGGCCCGACGAGGACGTCGGTTCCTCTGAGTGGGGGTGTATGTGATAGCCTGGCTTATTAGGGATGATAGACTACTCATATCAATAAGGAATTCCTTCTTTTCCGGGAGCCCATTCGGAAAGATCTCCAAAGTTAAGCGTGCTCAGCTTGGAGTAATTTCAGGATGGGTGACCAACCAGGAAGTTGGTCCCGGGTGCGCACGAGTGAGGACAAAGTGCGCAGGAAAGACTAGTATTGATTTGTGGGGCCAGTCTAGATCCCGCCAGGAGTAACGACCACCGGCGGGTGTGCCCGGGGCGTTACAAAAGGATTGGGCCACCTTGTTGCACTCTTTGTTACTATTGCTACTTGTCACTTGTTACAAATTATCTTGCTATCAAACTACTCATTACCGATAATTTTAGTGCTTGCAGAAAATACCTTGCTGAAAACCGCTTGTCATTTCCTTCTGCTCCTCGTTGGGTTCGACACTCTTACTTATCAAAAGGACTACGATTGATCCCCTATACTTGTGGGTTATCAACCAGCTGCACTGAGACGAGTTCTTCCATCATTAACAAGTCATTCCCTCATTGGTTCTGATCAGACATTGTGACTTAGTACGAACTGTGTCCAATACCGTGGACTCGGCTATTCGAATAGATTCTTACACTCTGCAAAGGTTGCGCACTTTACCCACATCATGGAGCTCCTTGTCCCGTACCTCAGTACACTTTCCCTCCGGGTGGACCGGTGGTGCTCCAACGAAACATGCCTAACCCGCGACTCCTCCGTACCACCGACAATCATTCCCCCTTCCGGGTCATGCCCTGGGTGGCCCCTGTGTCACTCTTGACACCTGCCACCGTCATGGCCAATCAAACTGTCCCAAACGGGGACCTGAGCTCAATAACCAAACCGGGCTCACAAGGCTACCGCCGTCTACCTGATCAGGGTAGCACGCACATGTAACCTTCCCCCTTTGGTGGTACCGGTAAAAGGGCATGAGGTTAGACCCAGTCAAGGCCATCCCATTCCGGCAGATGTGGCTGCACTGGGAAAGCTCGGTTCAGTGGCACTTGATCAACAACGAAGGAATTTACCCCCAAATTATTTCTCCGTCATAACTGATACTCCAGTATCACAATGTCTCCAATTATAGCAACAATCAACTAATAGTCCAACGAGTAACATAGCTAAGCTACTACTACTAATGCCATAATCGAAAAGCCATGCAGAATCACAAAGTAATCATAGACGGTAATCTCCGAACTCCTAGCATCACGGCATTATCAAACCCATAACCTACTGGTCACCAATAACTCCATCATCAACATGACAGTAGCCTATCCAAGAAATTCTACAAATGTTGCAAAAATCAACCATTTATGACTAATCCAAATTTTAGCATGAATATTTATCAAAACGACATGGCATTGCAATGCGATTATGCAAATGAGAGTTGTGGCTTACCTTGCACCCAAGGAGTGTGGGAGTACTCCTAGCCTCCTCCAACTACTTAAACCACTCTAGAAAATATTTTTAAAACCATTTGTAAATATCACATAAAGCATTTTCCTCTGTCCAGAAATTCTAGACAATAGAGAAAAATCCCAAAATTTTACAGCAGATAGAGGAGCTCGTAAGAAAAATAATGCAAAAAGAATGAACTCATTTGGACTTATGGTTTAAAACTAATGGGCAGTCAAAGTTTGGTCAAAATTCTGGATTTATTTGAATTTAAACAGAAATCAGAAAAATACCAGAGGCGGCCACGTCGAAGGCGTGAAGTGGGGTTACGCCTCCACTTACGTACCGCTTTGGGCGCGCACAGTGTCGCTGACAGGTGGGACCCCTTGTCAGATTTAAATAGAGAAGGAAAGGGAACAGAGAACATCGGAGCTCACCGGCGTAGAGGCCACGACGGAGCTGGACGAGGGCAGGGATGGATCGGTTGCTCGACGGCGAACACACCCGTACCCGTAGCTCGTCGGGAGATGGCTGGACGGCGTCGGCCCCTTCCTCTCAGGCGGCGGCGAGCTACGGTGGTCATCGGGGTCGGCGATTCTGGCGAAGTTACGAGCAGGGGAGGGGCTAGGATGGGTCAGCAGAGCACCACGAGTTCAGCGGTGGTCTCTGTTGGGGCTGGGGTGGACGGAGTCGAGTTGGAGGAGCTGGGGCAGAACGGCAGAGCTCTTCGCCGGAGATGGGGAAGGAGGGCTCCTCGGCTCTGCGGCTGGGTGCGGGGCAGCGATTGAGTGGTGGGGAGGGTGAGCGGTGAGGATAGGGAGGCTCGGGAAGGGCTTTTATAGCCAGGCAAGTGGTGCCCGAGCCGGATCCCGCCGCAGGGAAAACACCGGCTTCCGCATTGCGCTGGACGTCGAGCTGGCGACTGGACCGCGTAGGAAGGTGATGGGAGAGGCAGGGCCTTAATGGCGATGGCACGGAGCGGCGAGGAAGCAGCCAGCCAGCGCGGCCACAGTGCCCGTACTGTGCCGCGCGTGGTGGCACTTGGTGGTGTCCGGCGAGGAAGCTGCCGGCGACGGGAGGGCTCCAGAAGGGCCAGGTGGACGGCTGGGAGGGTGCTAGCACATCTGGACACGGCGAGACGACGAGAACGTGCAGAGCCCGCGAGGCCCGAGAGAGTTCGGCGCTCAAAGCGTGAGCTCTGTCCTGGCAGACGCGTGGTCACCGCGTGCACTAGCGCACGCGGTGCGCTCTGGCCCGTCCGGTCGTGTCTACGCGGTAGTCTCTTCCACGGGTGGCCTTGCTGTGCATCTGGTTTGACAGGAGATGGCATGGACAGCTGGCCAACCTCTAGAAAAGTTTCTGGATAGAAACTTGGGCAGAAAGCTGGGGAGAAATGGCTAGGGTTTTGCGAAAGGAAATTTGTCACACTGAAGTGTAGTAGGAAGGTGCCCATGCTGGAGAAATTTCAGACCAATTGGACAGGTGTAGAATATAGTTGCTTCACAACTACCTCTCTGGTCCAGAAACTTATTGATGATGATGCACTTACATGGATGGGCTCCTTGAGCTGAAACTTGGTATTTGTGGGTCATTTGGTGGTGTCAAGATGCTATAAAAAGTTCATACCATTTGGATAAGCAGAAATGGTACTTCCTTCACAAGGCTTCCCACTAGACAGGAACTTGGTGAAATTTTGTGGAGAAAATGGCTAAATGAAATGGGCCAAAATTTGGTGGGGTGAGATCATATAGGTAGAAGAATGTCCTGGATTAATTTCAGAATTTTTGGAGCAACACAAAATGTTGTTGCTTCACAAACTGAAATTATGGCCAGAAACAAAGATTGGATGGTGTACTCACCATAAGAATGGAATCTTAAATATTTTTACATATCCAAGGTTCACATGGTACAAAGAATTTATGGGAATTTTCTTAGAATTTTTGGGAGGACAGAAATATAGGTTGCTTCACAACCTAGAGCTCAAAGGGTTATTCCTTTAATAGGAAAAGGAATATTAAATTGGGATAAAATTGAAATTGAGTAGGAATAGAAATAACATGACTTGGGAGAAGTTTTTGGAATCTTGGGTCACTTGGGAAAGGAAAGGAAAGTAAGAATATTCCCAAGTTTTAAGTCTATAGAGCCATCCAAATTAAAATTCAAACCAAATTCCAAAAAAACAATTCAAGTAGATTTTTGAAAAGAAAGTTGGGAAAAACCAGGGTGTCACAGAACCCCTTCTTTGATCAGTCCATTTTGAACTTCTTCAAAACTTTGTCAAGGTATGTACTTTGTGAAAGTCCTATAAGGCGTCTTGATCTATCTCTATAGATCTTTATGGCCAATATGTAAGTTGCTATACCGAGGTCTTTCATTGAAAAACTCTTGTTCAAATAAACCTTTATGCTTTCCAAAAATTCTATATCATTTCCAATGAATAATATGTCATCCACATACAGTATTAGAAATGCTACAGAGCTCCCACTCACTTTCTTGTAAATACAAGCTTCTCCATAAGCTTGGATAAATTCAAAAGCTTTGATCACCTCATCAAAGCGAATATTCCAACTCCGAGATGCTTGCACCAGTCCATAAAATGGATCGCTAGAGCTTGCATATCTCATTAGCATCCTTAGGATCGACAAAACCTTCGGGTTGCATCATATACAACTCTTCCTTAAGGAAACCATTAAGGAACGCAGTTTTGACGTCCATCTGCCATATTTCATAATAAAAAAATGCAGCAATTGCTAATATAATCCTAACAGACTTTAGCATCGCTATGGGTGAGAAAGTCTCATCGTAGTCAACCCCTTGAACTTGTCAAAAACCCTTTGTGACAAGTCGAGCTTTATAGATGGAAAAATTACCATCAGCGTATGTCTTCCTCTTAAAGATCCACTTGTTCTCAATGGACTTTCGGTCATCAGGTAAGTCCACCATAGTCCATACTTGGTTTTTGTACATGGATCTCATCTCGGATTTCATGGCCTCTAGCCATTTGTCAGAATCCGGGCTCATCATCGCTTAATCATAATTCATAGGTTCATCGTTGTCCAACAACATGATGTCCAAAACAGGATTACCGTACCATTCAGGGGCGGTACGTGTCCTGGTCTCGACCTACGAAGTTCAGTAGTAGCTTGATTCGAAGTTTCATGATCATCATCATTAGCTTCCTCTCTAGTTGGTGTAGGCATCACAGGAACATCTTTCTGTGCTGCGCTACTCTCCAATTTGACAGATGGTTCGGTAACCTCATCAAGCTCTACCTTCCTCCCACTCACTTCTTTCGAGAGAAACTCCTTCTCTAGAAAGGATCCATCTTGGCAACAAAGATCTTGCCCTCGGATCTGTGATATAAGGTATACCCAATTGTCTCTTTAGGGTATCCTATGAAGATGCACTTGTCCGCTTTGGGTTCGAGCTTATCAGGCTGAAGCCTCTTGACATAAGCGACGAATCCCCAAACTTTAAGAAACGATAGCTTAGGTTTCTTGCCAAACCATAACTCATACGGTGTCATTTCAACGGATTTAGACGGTGCCATGTTTAAAGTGAACGTGGTTGTCTTCATAACCCCAAAACGATAGTGGCAAATCGGTAAGAGACATCATAGAACGCACCATATCTAATTGAGTATGATTACGACGTTCGGACACACCATTACGGTATGGTGTTCTAGGTGGCGTGAGTTGTGAAACAATTCCACATTGTCTTAAATGCATACCAAACTCGTAACTCAGATATTCAACTCCATGATCAGATCGTAGAAATTTTATCTTCTTGTTATGATGATTCTCTACTTCACCTGAAACTCCTTGAACTTTTCAAATGTTCCAGACTTGTGTTTCATTAAGTAAATATACCCATATCTAATTAAATCATCTGTGAAGGTTAGGAAATAATGATATCCACCACGTGCTTCAACACTCATTGGACTGCATACATCGGTATGTATTATTTCCAACAAGTCACTTGCCCGCTCCATTGTATCGGAAAACGGGGTTTTGGTCATCTTGCCCATAAGGGCATGGTTCACATGTTTCAAATGATTCAAAGTCAAGTGATTCAGAAGTCCATTAGTATGGAGTTTCCTCATGCGCTTTATACGAATATGACCTAAGCTGTAGTGCCACAAGTATGTGGTACTATCATCACTCATTTTGCATCTTTTGGCATCAATATTATGAACATGTGTATCACTACTATCGAGATTCAACAAGAATAAACATTCACATTGGGTGCATAACCATAAAATATATTATGCATATAAATAGAACAACCATTATTCTTAGGTTTAAATGAATAACCATCTCGCAATCAACAAGATCCAGATATAATGTTCATGCTTAACGCAGTGTAACACCGCAATTTTTGGCCCTTTTCTTTTCTTTTGGATTTCTTTGATTTTTGCTTTGGATTTCTTTTGGTTTGGCTCTATGGACTTGAAACCTAGGAAGATCATCTCTCCTTCCTCTCCCAAGTGGTTTGTCACTCTCAAATCTTTCCCAAGACCATGTCATTTCCATCATGGCCCAACCCCAATCTTCATTTCTTGGGAATATTCCTTTTTCTATTAAAGGAATAATCCTGTTTGCCCTAGGTTGTGAACCAACCTATATTTCTGTCTTTCCATTAATTCCCACAAAATTCTCATAAAGCTTTGACTCATCTAGACCTTGTATATGTAAAAATATTCAAGCTCTCATGCTCATGGTGAGCACACCATCCACTTTTTGTTTCTGGAATTATTTTCAGGTTGTGAAGGAACTATATTTTATATTGCTTCATAATTGCTGAAATTTTACAAGGACATGCTACCAACTATATTACTTCCATACACCAAATTTGAGCTGATTTCACCTAGCCAATATTGCTCTATAATTTCCCCAAGTTTCTGTCCAGCAGGGATCACTGTGAAGGAAGTACCATTTATGTTTGTCCAAATGGTATGAAATTTTTACAGTGCCTCCATATGCTTAAATCATAACTCTCCACCAAATTTCAGCTCAATCAAACACTCCATGTGAGTGCAGCTTCAAATTCCATTTTCTGGACCAACTTTGCAGTTGTGAAGGAAGCACAATCTAGACCCCTCTATTTGAGCTGATATTTTGCCATGATGATCAAATTAGTGAGTGATAAACCTCAGCCAAAGATCAGAATCTTTCACCAGTCCAAACTCCCCCACCCCATTACAAACACCTTGATGCCAAGGTAGCTTTCTACCCAAAGCTAATCATCCCAAGCCGCCCAAGTGGTCCTAGCCGTCGATGTCTCATCTCTGAGCTCTGACGACCCCAGTTGATAAGACCTCTCAGCCATTAGTGGGCTAGAGCGCACTATGCCTGTGGTGACCGCGTTGTTGGCATGCCATGGCCGCGCTCTGCTCTTTGTTTCCCCTTGGCCCTCTCCTTTCCATCCATTCCCACATGTCCCAGTGTGTCCAAGAGCGTTGTGAAAGCCACGTGCATCTTCCCCAGCCCCTCCCCCTCCTCTTTCTTCCTCAACGCGCCACGGCAGCCCCGGCCACACACTGTACGCCGTCCCCACCACCATTGCCGGTCGGTCACTCTCCCCAAGCTCTCCCAAAGCCCTACTAGCTCCTCCACTTCCCGGGAACCCTCTTGATGTTCTCTCCCCTCCCTCCGCGTGTCCTCCGAGCTCCGGCGCGCGGCCAGCGCATCGCCTCAGCCATGCTTATCCATCGAGCTCGCCCGGCTATAAATAGCCCGCCCAAGCCCCCTCCGAGCATTCCATCAGCTTCCTCGCCCTCCCAAACCCCTCCGAGCTCATCGCAGCGAGCTACCGTGGCCCAACTCTTCCCCATGGCCACCATGGCCACCGCCTCTGTCCACTCGAATTCGAGCTCCACGGCCCCTCCCTCCCCACCTAGCCTCCACTAGAGACCTCGAAAACCACCAGGGACCCACCCCGTAGCTCCTACCCCTCCTCCCCACGGGCGTAGCGCCGTGCCCACCATCGCCCGAAGCCATCGTCCGCCGTGGCCGAAGCCCCGCTCGCTCAAGCACTCCCCGGCAAGAGTGATGCCCCCAGGCAGATGCGCCTTGTCGCCCTAGTTACTCCGGTGGCCGGAGCTTCGCCTGAGGCGGCCCGAGCCACCGGGATGAGCGCCGGCGTGCGCGGCCTTCCTCTGTCCCCCGGCCGACCGACGGAGGAGGAGGACGACCTGGCCAGGCGGGCCCCACCTCCTCTCGGGCACCACCGGTCAGCCTAACAGAGGCGTTGACTCCGGGCCCGCGTGGTTTAAGTGGAAGCGTATTCTCGAGAATACGTTTTCGCTATCCTGAAGGCGCAATATGTTAAATATGTTTTCTGTTTTCAGCCACCCGCCCCGAAAACCTTATATTGCGGGCGTTCGTCCGTTAACAACATAAAGCACAGTTTTTATTTGTTTTTCTACCTAACAAATGAACGGCCATAACTTTGCAACCGTGACTCCGAATCAGGTGATTCCAAAGCCCACATTCTCTATTCGTTGAGCCCGTTCCGTTGGTATCATTTTCGCAATGTTGACACATTCTGTAAATGACCATTTTGCCCCTACCCTATATTTAGCCCCCTTCGAGAGAGAAACTTTTCCGGTGAATCTTTCCGTGAGATGATCGCACTTCTTCCCGATGAATCCTTTGACTCTAGGCAAGCCACATCATCCACTTGCATGATGGCATTGCGATAGCCATGGTTTCCACTTGAATGTTTGAATAATTAATTGTTTATGTAATTACTTTGTGAATGCTATGTACATGCTCGTAAATCCATGTTCATTCTTATGCCATGTGCATCCAGTAAGTTAGATGATTATTTGCTAATGTTATTATTCTTATGTTTAATTCTTGTATTTCTTTTCTATGCTGGTAATAATGATATGCTCATATGCATCCAGTAGGTTATATGAGTAGTTGTTTATGTTAAGATTCATATGTTACATGCTAATGTTGATATCATGCTCATATGCATTGCATCATGTTATTGTGCTATGGCTCAGATCATCACCATTCAAGTTAATCTTGCCAATAATTGAACTTGAACAAATCTGTTGGCTGAGTCATAGTGCCACCGAATCGAGCTCACAAGTGCAGCCATATTTGCCTTATGGGGGGGCCTAATGCATCTATTGTCATGCCTCTTGCCGGTGCCTCCAATGATGGAAGGTTATGTGTGCACACTACTCTGATCAAGTAGGCGGCAATAACCTTGTGTGCCCGAGTTTTATGGTACCAAGGTCCCCGTTTGGGATGATACAGTTTAGTTTGGCCATGACGCTGGCGGATGTCACGCGGTGACATCGGGGCCACACGTGGCATAGCCCAAAGGGGAGTGTGTTGGAGTGGCCGGAAGAGTGTCATGCAATAGATGGGTATTGTTGGAACATCTATGGTCCACCTGAATGGGAATATGTACTAAAGTATGAGGCCGGGAGTTCCATGGTGTGGGTATAGTGTACTAACCTCTGCAGAGTGTACAAACTATCGATAGCCGCGTCCTCGGTTATGGACACGGTTCTTAGTAGGTCACACTATGGGTCAACAGTAATAATAACCTGTGCACACTAAGCAACCCCGGTTCCATGTTGTAAGAAGTTGGTTGACCTTTATGTGGTCATGTGATGATCACAGAATAAAGATCGAGCTCCTTGTGGTCATGTGATGATCACGGTGGTCAGAAAGACTAATTCCTATGGTGGTTATGGGATAACCTCCGAGATGAGTAAGTTGGTCCACGAGACCTTAAACGTCGACTCCCTCCCACGCTAGTGCTAGTATCATGTTCATATCATGAGTAACATGTATATGCCATGCTCACTCTCATATTGTTCTAGAAGTATCATGCTCATCATCAATAATTAACCTATAAATGCCATGCTATTGTTTGTCTTGATTGCTTTGGTTGTTGTGAGCTTGCGAGTACATTCAAAGTACTCACCTGGCGTGTCATGCCAGATTGCAGGAGATGCCGTGATTGATTGTTTGTCAAGGATCCCAAGTTTGCGAGCTAGAATGTGTCCTAGCCAGTGTCCCTATGGAGTGGAGTTCATCAGCGTTGTCGTCGTTCCGTTGCTAGAAGTTACTCCGCTGCTATGAGTTGTTCCGCTGCTAGCATAGAGCTACCTTAGTAGGCGTAGTGTCGTCGTGCCGCTGTAACCTTTGTAATTTCAGAACCCTTGTACTACTATTATTTGTAATAAAGAGTTATTTTGATCTCTGGGCTGGAATATGGGGTATTCCAGTTCCTCTGTGTCGTGGGGGTACGACCATCTATGGGGCCATCTAGCCCCTTGTGGTAAAGCAGGGGAGATCAACGTGCACAAAGAGCAGAATCAATAGAGAATGCAAGGGATTTACCCAGGTTCGGGCCACCGTGAGGTGTAAAACCCTACTCCTGCTTTGGTGTATTGGATGTGTGAGAGCACAAGTACAAGGAGCGCTTCTCCCGGTAAGGTACGGAGAGAGCAGCTACGCATGCAAGACGTGCTAGGTTTTGAAAAAGGATCCGAATCCCCCTAACTGTTGCCCTGGCCCTCCTTTTATAGCTCAAGGGGTTACCACAGTGGCAAACAGTCATTACATAGTGATTAGATAGCAAACAGTGCTATCATACCTAACTCTGCCAGTTTAGGACAAAAGCATTAAATGCTCCGTTAGGTGTCATGTAGAGGAGGAGCCCCGGCAAGGTTTTTGCACCGCTCACCCAGCAACCTCACATTATCTTGACACGCCTTCTGGACAGGTGTCATTAAAGGCAGATCTTCTTCCTGCGCGCTGACACGTGCCCGACAAATCTCACCAACCAGCCTGCGCGGTCGACACCTCACAGATTAGCGACTAGCTGCTCGGTGAGGTGGAGCGCTGACGAGCTGGCGAAAGCTTGCCGGCACGGAGCTTGCCGGGTCTTTACCTTGCCGGCTCAACCTTGCCGGCAAGGAATGTCTTCATCTTCAGTACCAGTGGAGTGCTCGTTGATGCTTCGTCTTGAACTTCTCTCCAGTGGCTTCTGCAACTGGGCCTTGAATCTTGGTTTTGGTGGTTTCCGGCAAGCCTTGGCCAGCGGAGAGGCTGCCACTATCTGTGCATAAGTCAGGGTATAAAATACCCATGTTTTATACACCGACAGGAGCCCCTAGGCCTGGGCCATACGCACGTCCAAAGCATCGTTGGGCTAGGCCCAAATAATGCACAGACACGCGGCGGGAAAACTGCCACTGTAATTTTTAGTCATGATGGTTATCCTGACACACGTCCAATCCACGCAGTAAATGCGGGTCATGGGAACGTGGACTGTTGTGGTTATTTCGCGGTAGTGCGCCTGTAAAAAGCGCTGCTACGGTAAACAGTGAAGAGCCAGCCCCCTCGCGCCTTCCCCATAAAAAGGCAACTGTGAGGAGGCGCTGCTCATTCGCCCCTGCCTTCCTCTGCTTCATCTTCTTCCTTTCGTTAGAGCCCCCTTTCCACCACCGCCGCCATCAATTCGCACCTTACCTCGACCTTCTTCTTCCTCCTGAGTTCTGATGGCGCCTAAAAAAGCCGACGCGGCGGGGAAGAAGCTCGCCAAGCCGCTCGACCCCAAGGCGGAGGAGAAGAAGAAGGCGTTGGAAGAGCTGGATAAGCGGTGGAGGGAAAATGCGATCTTCTCGCCATCTTCCTTGGACGACAACGAGTTGACCAAGAGGTATGCGTATATGTGGGGAAGGGACACCAAGGATCACAAGGCCCTAGTGGTGCTTCCTGAAGGCGACAAGGATCCAGCAGATTCGTATCCGTTCTTCTGCGCTTACTTTTACTGCGGTCTGGTTCCTCCATTCTCAGATTTCTTCAGCGCCATGATGTTCAGTTTTGGGTTCAGACTGCTAGATTTTACTCCAAATGCGATGACTTGTATGGCAGTCTTTGCTCATCTGTGTGAGAACTTTGTCGGAGCTGCTCGGAACGTAGATTTGTTCCACCACTTTTTCGTTCCCCGTATCGAGGACAAGTCGCTCTCCGGCAATGTGACATGGATCCCTAGGGAAAAAACCAAGGGCCAGTACCTTGCCGGGCAGCTCCACCTCAAGTGGGACGAGTGGAGGGCAGAATGGTGCTGGATCCAGGAAAAGGATTTCCCTCAGTTCTGTATACCGTGTACAACGAGAGTTCTATGCGGCAAGAATTGGAGCGATCTTGGCGCCACCGACGAGAAACTTCGCCCGACACTGAACAGAATCGCCCGTATCAAGGCCGCCAAGCTGACCATAGAAATGGTTGAGGATGATTTCCTCTGGCGATGCATCGCGCCACTGCAAAAGAGAGAAAGATTCACTTGGGAATTCCAGAACACCGATGATATTATGCGATTGTATCCTGGGATAGGCAACAACTTGACGGTCATGGAGCAAGCCTACCTCTGCGAATAGTTGTTCCGGAAAACTGGTACATTCCATTTGCCGGATGGAATTATCCCGCTGCACATCAACTCCGCCAAGGACTCCATCTTGTCGATGATGCCGGACTGCGATGCTCACGGAGTCAAAGCGGACTGGCCAATGCCCACCTTGGTGAACGAGATGGATTGGGCCTCTAGCCTGATGGAGAAAGCTTCCCGGAAGGAAATGGATCTCATCCGGGCCACCAAGGATGAAGAACCGGCGTACATCGCCAGCAAGGCCACAGAGATCGCGAGGATCAATGCGGCAGGTGGTTCTGGCGCCATGGCAGCTGAGGATGATGACGAAGAGCATCACGAGGAAGAAGCTGCCGAAGAGCAACAAGAAGAGCCTGCCGAGGGCGAGACTGCCGGAGCTGAGGTTCACGAGACCGAGGTTGCCGGAGAGCCTGAAGAGGAAGAGGGTCCATGAGCCCCGACAAAGAAGAAACGCCGTCTTTGAAGGGTGGTCAGTCAGGAGCCGGTGCGCACATCTCCGCCAGGAGTTGGCCCTACTGTGAAGAAGACGACCACGAGGACCGACCACCAAGAAGAAGTACTTCGGCAATCAACTCGACGTCCTTGAACTCAAGCTCCATCTTCCCAACAAGGGGTTGCCGAGGAAATTGAATCCACTCAACCGACCAGTTCACCTCCTCTGGCACTTAAGAGGGCTAGAGAATCGCCCCCTCCAGTGATATATGATTTTGACGTCCTCGGCGAGTCTGAAGACGAGTAAGTGATTTTGCTCATTTCCATCAAGCTTTGATTTCATCTGATTGCTGTTCTGATTTGATTTCCTTGTCTTGACAGAGACCTAGAATCACTCGCACAACGGGCGAAGCGGGCCAAGTCTGCAACAGAATAGGATCCCGCGGTAAGTGCCGGGCAGGGGGTTGCAACGGCTGAAACCATTGTTACCAGCCCCCAGCCTAGCCCCCTGCGCACGGATGTGGTGCAGATGCCTCCTGCCAGTGCCGATGCTGATGTTCCTCCCTCTGAGCCCGACAAGGAGATGGGAGAGGTCCGCCAAGAGGAAGAATGCCAAGAGGCGGATCCTACTGTGGCTTCCCCATCAACCATCATTCCGGAGAGTGCTTCCCCGGCAAGGGCCTCCACCGATGAGCCTGTCCGCACGGAAGTTATCCCGCCAAGCGAAGCGGCCGATAACCGTGTGCCGACAACACAGGTTGCTGGGGAAGGAGATGTCCTTCCTCAACAAACATCAACGGGTAATCCTCTTGCCTTCACACATCTCTCATGGATTTTTTTTTCTTGAACTTGACTTGTAAATTGAATCTCATTCTGCCTTCATTTTTTGCTTCACCCCACAGCTCTAACTTCTCCCTAAGAAGGTGAAATCCTTGTGGAGGTAGCGAATATTGTGAAGGATGCCGCTGATGAAGCCACCAAGATTGCCGCTGAAGAGAACCTTGTGCAAGCCACCGAGGAGATCAGAGAGGATCACGAGGAGCCTGAGAAGACCTCTGGCGATACGCCAACCCCGCCAGGATAGATGTGGAGAAGGTGCCCATCAACACCGACATGCCGAACCCTGACAACCAACCAGCGGCGCCAACCTTGCCGGTCCCATCAAGCAGCTTGGCGTTGATCACCTCTCAGCATGAGTCTGGAGCCCCCAGTTCATCTGGTACTGCGGGGCCAAACTTTGACGAAGAAATCGCTCGGATCTTACTCCCTCTGTCCCAAAGAACCTTCGAGGCCACTGATGCTACTGGCAACACTAAAGATCTTGACTTTATGGAGATCATGGCCATCGGGTTCAAGGGCGTCCAAGAAAGGTATAGCCGAAGATGGGACAGAGTCAAGGAAGAGCGCAAAGCTGTGGATCTGGTTGACTAGAAACTAAAGAAGAAAGCGGACGAGCTTCGCACATGGTATAACGAGCAGGCCCGCAATCTTGTAAGGCAAGTGGAAAAGCTTAACGCTGCCAAGAATGAAGCGGCAACCCGTGATGGCAAGTTGACGGAGCACGAGGTGCTGCTCAATGCCAAGAAGAAAAGTCTTGCCGCACGAGAAGGAGCCCTTGCCGCTACTCTCCGCGGCAAAGATGAAGAGATTGAGAAACTCCTTGAGCAGAGGATGCAAGAGCTGGAGAAGAATCACCAGGATACTATTGAAACCCAAGCTCGAGATAGTGCCGCCAAGCTCAAGTCGGCTTCTGACAAAGTTGCTGCCACTGCTGCCGCCAAGACAGAGCTGGAGTCCCAAATGGCCAAGTTGAAGGAAGATCTTGCCGGAAATAACAAAGATTTCAAGAATCATAAGAACAAAGTGCTGAAGGCAGCCCGCACTCTAGGGGACTTGCAAACGCAGCTGTCATCTAAGAATAAAGATCTTGACACCGCCGGCAAGACAATTGGAGATCTGAAATCTCAATTGGCCACCTTGGTAACGGACTTGGAATCCGCCGAGAGGGAGAGGGTCTTGATGGAGAAGTTGGAGAAGGAAGAGGCCCTGAAGAAGGATGCTGAAAACAACTACACCCAACTGCACCATAACCTTTCCCTCTGGACTGGCAGGCTTGTGAATGCCGCTGAGCGCATCTCTTCCCAGATTGCCGTCATGGATATGAAGAGCTGGGGCTTCACTGTCAATGACAAGGAAGCCACTAGCGTCAGACTGACCAAGTTCTTCGAGGGCCTTATTGACGCCTTGAAGACGTATCACGAGGACAGGTCTGCTTCATTTGCCGATGAATCCCGGAAGTTTGCGCGCGAAGTCGTATACAGGGTGCTGCTCAAAATTGCTCATCGCAATCCCGGGCTTGACCTCTCCGGGGTCTTCAGGAAGCTGCCGGAGAACACCGACGTGACTGCTGCCGACAAGATTGCCGCTCCCCTTGCCAACAAGGTTCTCCAAATTCCCAGGATCCAGGGTAATCGTCGGGATTGAGCTTGTTGTTATATCCATTGCCGCGTTGTCATGTAAAAGATACATTTGATCTTGCGTTAGATCTGTACTGCTTTTGTGGTGTAATATAACTTGTGCTGCTGAATGAATGTGTGCCGTTCCCCTTGTTTTATTTCATCTTTGTATCATTGTGCTCCCCTACGCTGTTTGGAAACTTGCCGGTGCGGACACTTGCCATGAGCGCTTTGAGGAACAGGTCCTTAGCAACCTGCTGGAAGTGCCGCTGCCTGCAAGGTAGCTTGCTGGGCCAGAACGCAGCTGCTAAGCTTGCCGAGCGGACTTGAGGCAAACTAGAGCGCGAACTGATGGCGACAAGGTTCCTCCGCGTGCAGGTTTTTCATACAAACACAGAATTGATCAAGGGAAACTGCAAACGTAGCAAGGAAAAAGTTTCAAAGTTTTTCAACTTAGCTTTTGCTTGCACTGTTTTCCTCGCCGTACGAAATGATCACTTGAACGTCATTAAAATGGTACCCCATCATCACTCCCCCCGGGAAACTTGCACGCGAGGGATCCTTCTGTCCTTTTAAGAAAAAGAAAGAAGAGAAAAGAGTGGTTTGGGAACCTTGACGGTTCATTAGCCATCTCATACAAACTAAAGCGCAATCACAACATTATGTGCGTACATAAAAAAAATGTACGATAAGTTGTGAAACACTTAGCTTTTTTTTACTCATGCACAGGATCTGCGCCTGGCTTTGTACAAAGGGTTACAAGTCTTGCCGACAAATCTTGTACAAAAGGGGTTGCCGGGAGACTCGGCAATCCGCGCCTTATGGGTAGAACTTGCGAAGATGCTCAATATTCCATGAGTTTTGCATTTGAATGCCATCTTCGGTCTCCAGACGAACTGCGCTGGGTCTAGTGACTCGCACTACCCGATAAGGGCCTTCCCACTTCGGCGTCAACTTGTTTGATTTCTTGGCGGACCGAATGCGCCGAAGAACAAGGTCGCCTTCCTCAAGGCTTTGGGCGTGCACTTTGCGGCTGTGATAGCGGCGCAAGGCTTGCTGGTAGCATGCAGCTCGCACAGCCGCCCGAAGACAATCCTCCTCAAGGAGCGTTGCGTCATCTTGCTACAGTCTCTCTTGCTCAGCTTCATCGTAAGCAAGCACTCGAGGTGACCCGTATATGAGTTCCGTGGGGAGCACCGCTTCTGCACCATAGACTAGGTAGAAGGGTGTTTGACCGGTAGCTCGATTTGGTGTCATTCTGAGTGACCAAAGAACCGCCGGCAACTCATCAATCCAGCGTCTTCCACACTTGCGCAACCTATCAAAAGTTCTTGTCTTGAGGCCTCGCAGCACTTCAGCATTCATCCTTTCCGATTGGCCGTTGCTTCTCGGGTGAGCAACAGATGCAAAACAGATTTTGCCGCCAAGGTCCTGGTTATACTGCATGAAGGTGCAGCTTGTGAATTGTGTGCCGTTGCCGGTGATGACCCTGTTAGGTACTCCAAAACGGCAAACTAATCCTCTGAAGAACTTGACTGCTGATTGCGCTGTCACCTTCCTCACTGGCTCCACTTCAGGCCACTTTGTGAACTTGTCGATGGCGACGTACAAGAACTCAAAGCCCCCGGTAGCACGGGGGAAGGGGGCCAAGTTATCGAGCCCCCAGACCGAAAAAGGCCAGGAGAGAGGGATTGTTTGAAGAGCTTGAGCTGGCTGATGTATGTTCTTTGAATGGAACTGGCATGTTTCACACTTGGTTACTAGCTCTGTTGCATCCTGGAGGGCAGTGGGCCAATAGAAGCCTTGCCGGAAAGCTTTGCCGGCAAGCGCTCTTGAACCTATGTGAGAGCCACATATGCCTCCATGTATCTCTGCCAACAGCTTCAGTCCATCTTCCCGGCAAATACACTTTAATTTCACACCGTTTGGTCTCTTTCTGTATAGCGTGTTATCCACAAACTGATACATACTTGACTGACGGGCTACTTTCTCAGCTTCTTTTTGCTCATCGGGAAGTTCTCCTGTTTGAAGAAAATGAACTATCTGCTGTGCCCATGCCAGAGCCTGCGGGTCGACGACAACGATTAAAGGCATCTCTTCGGTCGTGGGAGCGTTTGCCTTAGCGGCAAGAACCAGAAGTTCTGCGCGAAGCTGCTACTCGCCAGCGATCATATCGTTGTTCTCGGCAACATCCTTGCCGGCGGCTTCAGGGAGCTCTGCCGGAAAGTACTTGCCGGTGTTCAACGTTCTCCTTTTACTGGCCTGCGTTGATGGAGTGACTGATGGCTGATTCAAATGGAGCACAAAAGTTCCTGGTTCCACAGGTAGCTTTTGAGCAGCACACTTTGATAGGTGATCAGCAATGCTGTTTTCCGCTCGAGGGATGTGCTCTGTTCGCAACCCATCAAAGTGTTCCTCCAATTTCCTCACTTCTTCCACATACGCCTCCATCAATGGGCTCTGGTAATCTTTGTTCACTTGCTTCACAACAAGCTGCGAGTCACCATGGATGATCAACATTCTAATTCCAAGGTCCACTGCGATCCTAATACCGGCAAGGAGCCATTTGTACTTAGCAGTGTTGTTTGTAGCTTGCTCCCAGGGAAAGTGCATTTGAACCACATACTTGAGGTGCTCTCCGGTGGGTGCGACAAGCAGCACTCCGGCACCGGCGCCTTGCAGTGAGAAGGCACCATCAAAGTACATAATCCATTCTTTGGCTGTCACTTTGCCGGGGTGAGTTGTTTCCAAAATTTCTTCGTCTTCCGTTGGCGTCCATTCTACAATGAACTCCACCAAGGCCCTTCTTTGAATGGTTGAAGTGCTTTCAAACTTAAGTTCAAAGCTTGACAGTTCCAATGCCCACTCTACTATCCTGCCAGTTGCCACTGGATTTCTCAAGATACGCTGCAACGGAAAGCGAGTGATGACGGTAATCTCATGTGCTTGGAAGTAGTGGCGCAACTTTCTTGAGGCCATAAGAAGGCAGAAAAGCAACTTCTGTACTCCAGAGTATCTTGATCTAGCTCCCTGCAAAAGGGAACTACCAAAATACACGGGCCGCTGTACCACTTTCTTCTTCGGCACCACTTGTTGATTAGCTTCATTTGCCTGTGCAGTTTCTGACTTGTCGGCACCAGACTTTGTCAGAGAAGATTCTGGTTTGTTGCTGGACGGGCTTGCTGCGGCTGCTTCCTCATCACTCAACTTCCCTCTGAGCCACTAATGTATCTGTTGGTGCAATAATTTGCCTCCTTGTGTTTTGGAGATTGTTGACATAAATAGTGAGGGACTGATGTGTTTGCTTGTGCACACAGAGTAACAGGTCCCTGGAGTCAAGAGGAGTTTGGTTCAAACTCCGAAGAATATTCCCTACGTAGCAGTGAAGGTTATCACCGAAGATTATGATGACAAGAGTGACCCCTCAAAAATTGCTGATGCGAAGCAATTGATTCGGTGCGCGTCCCAAGAATATGACTGCTGCCGAGAAGATTGAAGACGAAGTGAAGACGTAGCATTCATTTTGTTGTTTCTTTTCTCTTTATTGAGTCATAGGACCACCGTACTATTAAGAGGGGTGTAGCGTTCGAAGATTAGATTCGCTGATGCTAAACCCAAATCCTATGAAAGTTGCGAGAGAAATCTCTTTGTGTTCCGAGCAAATACTTGCCAGCAAGAGACTGTGATCTTCTTCGCTGCGAGAGATTTGTCTCTGACCGAGGAGTTAGCATTACTTTCTCCACAAGTAATGTTACCGTTGCTCTTAAAATCTGACCGTTGTGAATGTGTCGGTTGGCCATTGGCTAGACCGCGTGTCCAAAATGGTCATTTCCCATCAGGGAAGGCTGCGGCTATAAATAGCCACCCGCACCGGCGTTGTCCGGTGGCTACTCCATTTGATTCTGAGAAGATTGTTGAGCAACCCCCTCTCCGAGAGATTTGAGTTTAAAATCCACTGAGAGAAAACTCCAGAGCCGAAAAATTAGATAGTGGTTCAGCATCCCTCGAATCTAAGTCCAGTACGCTCCGCCTATTACTCTTGAGAGCTTCGAACTCTCTAGAGGGTTAGGTGTCAATTTCTTCAGAGACCAAGAGTAATTGTGGTTCTCGAAGAAGAAGTCTGTAAAGGTTCGGAGATCGCCTAAGCATCTACCATGAGTAATCGGCATTGGTTGACGAACCAATTGTTGAGGAGAATAGGGCGAACAGAGTTTATCTTCTGTGTTAAATGACAACCCCTCCAACCAGACGTAGTCCTTTTGCAGAAGGGCGAACTGGTCTACCAAATACCTTGTCACCATCGAGCATCACTGGTTACCTCTGCTACTCTCTTTTACATTTGAACTGTGCCATATGACATATTTCAATCATGTGATTTATCTCGATGCATGCTCTTAGTTTCCATTCGGTAGTTTGTATTCGCTCACTGTATACTGTTTTCATTCGCTCCGCTGCTGGGTTCCGAGAGTTTTGATATTTCCGAAGAAAATTTAAAACTCCCATTCACCCCCCTCTGGTAGACATACTTCGTTCCTACAATTGGTATCAGATCGAGGTACTCCTTGACTCTACTCATTTTGGTCTAACCACCTTGGAGTTTAAGTATGTCTTAAGTGAGCTACAAGTCGCACCTCAAGATTCCCATCTTCGATGGGACGGACTATCCCTTCTGGAAGGAGAAGATGAAGATCCATCTGCGAGCTATTGATGATGACATGTGGAACGTGGTGCAGAATGGATTCGTGGTTGAAGTGCCCCAGGGCCCCACAGACCACGAGAAGAAACTCATTCAGATGGATGCTCAAGCTAAAGATGAAATTGGTGGCCATCTCTCTCGTGCTCAATTTCTTCGCTATCGTTAGTGTGAAACTGCAAAGGAATTGTGGGGTATTCTCGAAAAGATAAATATGGGTGTTTCAACTCAGAAAGAAGCTTGCATTGATACTCTTCGGGCGAAGTTCAATCAGTTCAAGCGAATCGGAAAGGAAAGCTGCCAGCAAACCTTCGATCGTCTCAGTGACATTGCAAATGAGCTACAAGGTCTCGGCGCCAAAGACATCACAGATCACGAAGTTGTGAAGAAACTGCTTTGATCCCTTGACAGTTCATTTGGCACTCTAGTTCTGATGATTTGGGAACGAGTTGACTTCAAAGTTCTCGACTCTGCCGATATCATGGAAAGGCTAAACACCCACGAAGAACAAGAAGAAGAAAAGAGAGATCTCTATGGCTCAAGTCACTGAAAAAGTCATGCTCTCAAGGCTGTGGTTGAATCTTCCTCAGAAGGAAATGCCGAAGAACATTCAGATGACCCAGAAAGGATTAGCAAGGATCTCGCATTGATCACGAAAAGATTCCAGCGCCTTCAAAGGAAAAATCAGTTTTAGAAGAAAGGGTCCAGCAACTCTGGCGGCTCCAAATCTTCATCAAAACCTACTGGAGATTACACCCGCTTCAAGTGCAAAAAGCCAGGACATTTCATTTCGGACTGCCCTCTCTGGGAAGCTGAAATCCGTGCCAGTGGAAGATTTGATTCAGGACACAACCATGGCAAGGGCAAGAGCAAAAGCTACGACTTCGATGATGAGAAGAAAACAAAGAAGTTCTTAAAGAAGAAGGATAGCTCCAAGTCCTCGTCAAGATCTTCCTCAAGGAATCCTTCCAAGTCCTCATCCAACCGCAAGAATACGTCTCGCAAGGCCAAGGCGTACATCGGCAAGGAGATGGATTCCGATGAAGAAGAGTCATCTAATTCCGAAGAAGTTGATGAATCCGATGAGGATTCTGATTCCGGCATGGCTGGCATAGCTTGTGCCTCTACTCCTGCATCGAACTTCTTCGAGAATCATTCAAGCGACAATGAGTCTCCTGCGTACTACTTCATGGCCAAAGCTTCAAAAGAAAAGGTATCCTCCAAACATCACAAGGTTCACTCCAGTGATCAATACTCATCGGATGAGGATGACCATGCTAAACTGATCAAAATTGCTAATATGCAACAAAACTCTCTTGAGAAAATTGAGAAAAACCCTCAGGAAATCTAAAGGGTTGTTGGTTGAGGAAATGAAGAAAAATCAGTCGTTGATAGAAGAGCATTTCGCTCTCAAGTCTCGAATGGAAGAACTATCAAGTCATCATGATTTTCTCTCGGCCGACCATGAGAGATTGACTTATGATTACCTGAAAAGGAAACAAGAACTCGAGTTGCTGAGAGTGGCTCATGATGACTTGATCAGAGAAAATTCTCTTCTCACCCAACAACTCAAAGAGAAACCTGAGGTGTTTGTACCACCCTGCCTAAAATGCCTTGAACGCAGTAACTCTGAATCAAATGCTGAATCTTCTGTGAATGCTAACCCCTCTGTCAAGGAAAATGGTTCTGTTTCTGATGAAAATGCTAGGTTGAAGGATCTTCTTCAGACAGGAATGTTCAAGTCTCTCAAAGGGCATCAAACCCTGTGTGATGTTCTGAAGAAATCCATTCTTCACAAAAATCCTAGGAAAGAAGGTATCGGTTTCGAAAGGAAACTGAATGAAAATGGCTCCTACTGGGAACCTAATCAATATCCTCGCACTGCGTGGGTACTGGCCAAGAGCCAAACACTCGATCCAGCTTTACTTTCGGGATATGACTCTCCTATCCCTGAATACTCATATGATGATTCTCTGGACAACTATAAGTTGTTCAAAAACCAACGTGGTTAGGCTGTTGCTCGCTATGTTGGACCGAACAGCAGGAATGGCCCCCCAAAGAAAGCTATCTGGGTGCCTAGGAAAACTATCGAAGCATTGCCTATTACTACGTTACTAACCATGCAGGCTGAAAATGCTCGATACTTCATGGAAAAAGTTCGACAGAATGAGTACATGCATACCTCATCCAACCACTATACTCATTCGTCTGGGAAGAATTTCAATGCTTACTCTTTCAATTATGCTCGTACTCACTCAAGTTACAATTCGCATGACTATCGAAAGAAATCATATCCTGCTCGCTCATATGTTTCGAAGCCACCTACAAAGATGTGGGTGGTTAAGAAAGCCTGATTTCTCTGCAGGACTATGTCTCCGGGTGTACCGAATGGATAATGGATAGTGGATGCACTAGTCATATGACCGGAGACAAGTCGTTGTTCGTCGACCCCAACTTAACTGCTTCATCTCAGAAGTATATTACTTTCGGGGACAACAACAAAGGAAAGGTAATTGGGTTAGGTAAAATTGCTATATCCAAAGACAAGAACATTGATGATGTTTTACTTGTTCAGTCTCTTGGATTTAATCTCATGTCAGTTGGCAAGCTTTGTGATCTAGGCATGCTAGTTCTATTTTCATCATCCAAATGCATCGTCTTTATGGCCTCTGACAACTCCTTTGTCTTCGAAGGAAATAGAAAGGGTGATTTATATATTGTGGATTTCTCTAAGGGTCCCTCAGTCCAAACTTGTTTGCTTGCAAAAGCAACCGAAGGATGGCTGTGGCACCGAAGACTTGATCTGGCAGGTATGAGAAATTTGCAGACTCTCGTGAAGAAAAATCATCTTCATGGCATTCCTGATGTAAAATTCGACAAGGATCGTCTCTGTGCTGCGTGTGAAGCCGGCAAATTGGCCAAGAAGCACCATTCGTCAAAAACTGTCATGACCACAACAAGACCACTGGAAATTCTTCATATGGATTTATTCGGGCCTCAAAATTATGCATGTTTCTGAGGCAGTCATTATGGTCTAGTTATTGTTGATGATTTCTCTCGATACACTTGGGAATTCTTTCTTGAAGACAAAACCTACACCCAAGACATCTTCAAAAGATTCGCCAAGAAGGCTCAAAATGAATATGATGTGCGAATTAAGCATGTCAGAAGCGACAATGGTACTGAGTTCAAAAATACTCATATCGAAGACTTTCTCGATGAAAATGGTATCACTCATGAATTCTCTGCCGCATACACTCCCCAACAGAATGGAGTTGTTGAGCGAAAGAATAGAACTCTCATTGAAATGGCGAGAACAATGCTCAGTGAGTATAAAACTCCCATTCGTTTCTGGGCTGATGCTATTAACACTGCTTGCCATGTTGTGAATCGTTTTTATCTTCACAAATTCCTTAAGAAAACCTCATATGAGCTTATCACTGGCAAGAAACCGAATGTTTCTTATTTACGTGTTTTCGGTGCACCTTGCTATATTCGTGACATGAATCATAATTCCAAGTTTGCACCAAAGGCACACTAAGGTTTTCTTCTTGGTTATGGCTCGAACTCGCATACTTATCGTGTCTATAACTCTCACCATGGGAAAGTTATGGAAACGGTAAATGTGCGGTTTGATGAATCTAACGACTCTCAAAAGGAGCACCTGCCTAATGTGATAGATGAAACTCCGATCTCGGATGCTATTCGGCAAATGGCAGTTGGGGATGTCATGCCAGTCGAAGGAAATACACCTGACTCTTCCGATGATGATGCCCCCATAGCTTGAAGAACACGCCAATCTACTACCGAAGAAAATGCCGCACCGAACACAAATGGCAATCCAAATGCAAGTGCAAATCAAAATGGCAATTCCGATGATAATGGTGAAACTAGTGCCAATCCTGATGCTGATACTGAGGAAAATGAAAATGATCATCAAGAAGGAAATCCTCTACCACGAGTGGCAAATCGAGTTGACCCTGCATTAATCCTCGAAGATCTCGAGAATCCAGGTTACCGACCCACAACTCGCTCTCGCACTCATTTGGCTAACTACTGTGGCAGTTTCTCCTTTGTCTCATTGACAGAACCTACCAAGTAAGAAGAAGCTATGAATGATCCCGATTAGATGAATGCAATGCAAAAAGAGTTGGTGCAATTCGAATTAAATGATGTGTGGGAATTGGTTGACAAACCGAATCCTAAGAAGCACAATCAGCACAAAATGGATTTTCCGGAACAAGCAAGATGAAAATAGCATTGTTGTGAGAAACAAAGCGCGTCTTGTCACCCAAGGTTATACACAGGTAGAAGGTATTGATTTCGGTGAAACATATGCTCCTGTTGCTAGCCTTGAGGCAATTCGTATTCTTCTTGCTTATGCAAATTACAATGACATTTTGCTTTATCAAATGGATGTGAAAAGTGCTTTCCTCAATGGTGAAATTGATGAGGAAGTATATGTTAGGCAGTCACCTGGCTTTGAAAACCCTCAGTTTCCTAACAAAGTTTTTAGGTTGAAAAAGGCTCTGTATGGGCTGAAGCAAGCCCCTCGAGCTTGGTATGACACTCTGAAGAGGTTGCTGCTCGACAAAGGGTTCAAGCCAGGATCCACTGATTCCACTCTTTTCACTCGTGCTATTGATGGTGATCTATTCGTGTGTCAAATTTATGTGGATGATATTATCTTCGGCTGTACTAACAACGCATGCAGCATGGAATTCGGGCAAATGATGTCCGAAAAATATCAAATGTCTATGATGGGTGAACTCAAGTTCTTTCTCGGACTACAAATTCGTCAAGAGGACAATGGAATTTTCATATCTCAGGAGAAATATCTGAGAGATTGTGTGAAGTAGTTTAAAATGCAAGATTGCAAACAGAAAGGCTACAAAACTCCCATGCCCACAAATGGACAGCTGGACGCAGATGTGTACGGTAAAGATTACGATCTGAAAGCTTATCGTTCGATGATTGGTTCTTTGCTCTACTTATGTGCATCCAGACCTGATATGATGTTGAGTGTTTGTATGTGTGCTCGTTTTCAAGCTGCACCGAAAGAATCGCATCACCAAGCGGTCAAGCGTATTTTGAGATATTTGGCTCACACCCCGCCTTAGGTTTATGGTATCCTAAGCGAGCATAGTTTGACCTCGTTGGATATTCAGACTCAGATTATGCAGGTGACCGGGTTGACAGGAAATCTACTTCAGGGACATGCCATTTCCTGAGTAGATCTTTGGTGTGTTGGTCGTCAAGGAAGCAGAATTGTGTCTCGCTCTCTATGGCTGAGGCCGAATATATTGTTGCTGGCGCCTGTTGCACTCAGTTATTATGGATGAAGCAGACTCTTAAGGATTATGGCATCAAGGTCAAGAAGATTCCTCTATTGTGCGGCAATGAGAGTGCGATCAAAATTGCACACAATCCAGTGCAGCACTCTCGCACCAAGCATATTGAGATCAGACATCATTTCCTACGCGATCATGTTGCTCGAGAGGATATTGTTATCAGTCACGTCAATACCGAAGAGAAACTCGCCGATATCTTCACCAAGCCTCTCGATGAGAAAAGATTCTGTGCGTTACGGTGTGAGCTAAATATCCTAGATTCCACAAACGTGCAGTAAGCTGGACTCGGCACCCGTACCATCACTTCCACATCTTAGAAGGAATGGGTGCACAACACTCGAAGAGTTTGAAAATTTTGACAAAGTGAAATTATCTTTCTGAGAGTGAATACATTAACGAAGAACTAGACTAACCGGGTGCCACGATAATTGTGCGATGCTCGGGGTCATACAGTTCTTATACGGTGGGTAATGCCACCACAATTTCTCTTCGTTGAGTTACGGTTGAAGTTTTTGTGTTAGTCCGAATGTATTTCACTCATAGCTTCTCTCTCGGGTGTTTGTGTTTATTCGTCTGAGTGAAATACCTAGGACCCTGTTTTCCCTCTATTCTATCTCTTCCAGTCTATGCTGTTCCGTTATGAATGCACAAAATTCATCTGGAAACGAAACTTTATCTGGTGTCCTTGACCACGTTAAAGGTTCGGTCCGAACTTAATCTGTTTTGGCGAAAGCCGTCCAAAATTCGGCGTTTCCCACCCAAGTGTGGACCACGTTCTTTGGTGATGGTTGCCACGTGCTCTTCAACAACTACCAGTTCATCTGGTCCGTTGAATCGCAATAGTCCTCTGTCTGTAGGCGTCCGATCAGATTCACGAGGTGCAGTTATTTCCTCCTCGTATATATATACTGAGCCGGCACCCTCCCTCGTTTCACTTCGTATCTCCATCACCGTCACCTTCCGAAGCCCTACCGCACTGCTCCTCCTTGAGCACGACGATGCCGATCATCTTCACCGCTTCGCTGCCGGAAAGAGGTCACCGGAGTCATTTCTTGCCGTCGCGGATCATCTCCATCCCCGCGCCGCCGTAGTCGCTGCACATCACCGAGTTAGGGTATGTGTAGTGCGAACTCGTTCTTCCATTCATCCTGTTCGAGTTCATCCACGGTTGAAGTTGCCTATTTTTACTGCATTTCCCAGATCTTTACTGCTAGGTAACTTGTGCGAATGTGGTTTGTAGTTGTCCCTCGCATCCGAAAAATTTCAGATCTAGGGTTTGTGTTATGTCTCGTACGAACGGAATGCTTAGCACGTTTACTAGTATATTCTTCGAACCTACTAGTTTGTTCTACACATTTCTTTCGGCCGAAACATTTCTCAAAGTCTACATCTACTTCTTCATCAAAAACGATTTCTTTTTTCAAAATCTTCGCTGTGTGCATTCGTAACCCTGTCCCCATTTTCCCTCGCATCTATCTTTGTTCACAGGAAAATGCAGTCAGTTGAGGATTCGGCTAAGCCAGTAAGCCGGGCTGACAGAGATGATGCCGTTCTGGGTACTGCTGATGAATCCAAAGCTCCGAATGCTAAGGGCCCAACGGTAGGCCCATCAACCAGCAAGCGAAAAAGAACCGAGCAAAATGCCGATGAGCAAGAAGAGAATGCTCCGAAGAAGAAGAGGGGTGGTAGACAGGCATACACAAACACAGCTGAGTATATCTCTCATGATCGGTACGACACTGTTTCGGGAGAAACAAAACACCAGAGAGATACACGTCAACAATGGATTCGCCATCACTGGGTGCGCAAATGGTTCAACTATGAATTTGTTCATCCTCGGTTTGCTCAAAACTTTGCCTTTCATCCACCATGGGGTGATTGCCGGGAAATTTCTCTCATCAAACCAAATGGTCCCCAAGAGAGACCACCTCCTCCGCCAAATGCTCATGAGTCTTCCCTTCGCACACCCGAATCTTATCCTGGTGAGCTTGCTAAGCATCAGCGCAATGCCATCAAGCGAGCTTAGAGGGCTAAAAAGCAAAAGGCTCGTGAAGAGGAAAACCTTTGCCTTCTCAAAGATGACGTGGAAAAGAAAAAGGCTGAAGGAAAATCGGAAAGTCGTTCAAAATGCAAGCATGATCCCAGCGCTACTGCGAAGAGAAAATATGCACCAAAGAAGAAAAACGCTGAACCAGCTGATGATTTTCAAATGAATGATTCCTCGGATGATGCTGATGACCCTCCGCTCACCAAGGAAGAAGTTGCTGCTACTCTCAGCGAGGAAGTGAATATTACCACATCCACTGTGTTGCCTGATCTTCGGGTTAATTTAGTTCCAGAAGCACCACCGAAGAAGATCCCTGCTAGAAAAACCCCTGCTACCACTGTCACTCTGAAACAGCATGTGAACACCACTCCTCATCCAGATGCTATCAATTTGAAAGATTTGGTGGTTGACACTCCAGTGAGTTCTACAAAGCCAGGCGAAAGAATTCCCAAGCCTGACCTGAAGAAAATCAAGGCGCCTACCGAGAAACATGCTCCACAAGCTACTGATCCGAAGGAGAAGGCTGTCAAGTTTGCGCCTACCTTGACTCAGCCGTTGGCTTCTAAGCCTCCTTCCGAGCAAGTTCCTGTCCAGACTGCTCCTTCTGTCAAGTCTGATGCTCCTCATTACTATGATCACATATTTATCATGGAACAGCTCGATAAATTTGTGGACAATCCATTCAATGGAGAAGTGGCATCTCTACCTATTCCTGCCGAAGTTATTACACAGGCCGCCTCCGTAGTTCAAGAACTGAGAGAAGATGCAGTTGAGATCAACTCTCTCTCTCTGCCGAGCTAATCGACCTTGATGAACGAATGAAAACTACCTCTTCCAAATTTGCCATTAAAGCGCTCGAAGATTCCTACAAGGATGTCAATCGTGCCATGACTCTCCTTCGTCACCGAAGGTTACGCTTTCACATGGATCTAGATGAAATTGTTCGCAAGATCTGTGATGAACATCAAGCCAAAGTCACTAGATACAATGATTTGGTCAAGGGTCACATTGATCAAGTTGCTCAGCAAAAGAAAAAGCAACGAAGGAGAATGGCAAAGAAAAATGTACCTCCTGCTTCGAAGGAACCGTCGCCTGTTCACCAAGTTGCTCAGTGTCAGAAAGAAAAATCTCCTGAGCCAGCTATTCCTTCGAACCCCCCAGTCAACGACTCGGATGCTCCTCCCTCGCCAAGGACAACTGAATCAGTGCCTGTGGCCTCCCCTGCTCGGGCTGATATTCCCTCGCATCAATCTATTTCTGAGGAAGGTGAAATCCCTCGCTCCGAGCCCCAAGTTTCTCCGGCTCACGAAGCTCCAAAAGTCTTGGCATCTCCAATTATCGAGCAACAATAGATTCCAGTGGAACAACCTCCCATGCATGATTCGGCCTCAGTGCCTATAGTGAATGAACCTGCCCTGCTGCCAACTACTGCAGCACCCTCTGTTGCAACACCGGCCCTGTCTCCACTCAAGTTAAGTATCAACACAGTGACGCAAATCCAAGATGTTGGTCCCTCCGAACAAAAATCTGTCTCTGCTCGCCGATCTGACTTAGTTGTATATGGCGATGAATATCTCTCTCCTGAAGAAGAACTCAAATCCCCGTACCCTCGTGAAGAACTACCTTTGTTCTCGTCAAGAGCAGGCGCCAAAGGTCCTCTTTTCAATCAGAATGCGCATCCCAAATTCTTTCATGCTAGTCCGTATGATGGGCCGCACACTTCGGAATTGCCTCGCTTCTGGAATAAGGAACAGGCCATATATTACTCTCGGGTCCTCTATGAGAGCCAAAAGATATTTCCTCACGAATATCTAAACATCCCTGCAATGCGCAACATTGTCTGTTTCAATCAATTGCTTCAGGATCTGGATGATTTCTGCCTCACCAAGGTATTTGAATTCGAGCATCCTTGGAACAGAGAGATTATTCTTCCGTTCTATGCTACACTGTACATCTCTGGCGATGAATTTGATAGCTCAAAATGGATTATGGAGTGGATGACCGAAGGAAAACGCATCAAATGCACTTCAACGGATTTTGTCTCGCACTTCCATTTCCCTCGCTTTGAGCATGGTGACACTGAAATTCGAGTTCACAACATTGATGTCACATCGGATGAAATTTTTCGGTGCACTTGGATCAAGAAAAGATTCGTGAGTACACTGGTCCTCCTCGTCCTGAGCACTTAACGTTCGAGAATCAGACGCTATTCCACATGCTCTCTTACACCATTTGCCCTCTAGCGGGTATGAATCCAGACAAATCCATCTCAGATGTTCTTCGAAATGCCATCTATGCAATCTCTGAGCGATACATCTTCGAGGTGGAAGACATGTTCCTGCGCATTCCGAAGGATTCTGCTCAATATCCCTTCTGCATCAAAGTGTTCGCGCCCTGGATCCAGAAAGTTGTTGATCATGCAATGCGCACAGTGTATCTTGCGAAGGAAAGCCATAAAAGCTTCATTCCTCCTATTCGCGATACCTTGCAAGGCATGGATAATATTACTTCAGGCAAATCGCCCGCATCAAGCCCCCAAGACTATCATATGCAATTCGACGGGCCACATCTTCCTCAGCGCGACCGAAAGATTTTGCCTCAACCTCCATCGCAACTCGAAGTCAGTTTGCGTACACAACAGCTGCTGCTACAGCATATTGCTGAGGATCATCGCGAAAAAGAACATCTCGCCTCCGAGCTAAATGCTCTCAACAATCGCACGAGGATAATGCATCTGATAGCTGATGAAAACAAGAAGAGGCTCTGGAAATTGCTTCGCAAGTTCTTCACCGAGAAACAACTCCTGAATGTAAATCTCCAAGAGCTCTATGACTATATTGACAAAGGCTTCACAGTTGAAGATTTTCAAGATTGGAGTACCCCTCCTTTGCCTGTTCGTGAGCCAACCACTGATGTTCTTCACCTCAAGCTTCGCAAACTGCTTGACGAGTCTGAAGCCACCTCACCGACAGAAAAACCTATCGAAGGCAATGTACAATCCCGTGTTCCTCCTGTGGCTACTCCCGCTATACCCTCGTCTGCTCAGCCCCAAGTTATTATGTCTGAAGGAAAATCTGATGCTGCTGAAGACGAAGACAATCCCGTCACTTCCGAAGAAGAACTCACCTCAGACAGTTCTTCGGGCGATGCCACTGATTGAACCATGTTTTGCGTTTTTGCACTCATGTTATTCGTCACCTTTTTGACACTTGTTGACAAAAAGGGGGAGAATTACATCGAGTCTCGATAGATTTGCTTTCGGTGTTTCGATTGGTTTTTTTGTTTCGTGTGAGTTTGCAACTTCTGGTTTAAGTTTATCTGTACTATGTTCTAAAACTCGATAACTTCTGTGCTGTAATGTTTTTAACCCCTACTGTTGCACTATCTCTCTCGAAGCATTTGTCTTGCAGGTGGAATTATTATCAGAATTTATGAATGATTGCACTACGATCTCGATGGATTATATCTCATCAGTGAGAATCAATGTCTCGAATGATTGAAATTTCCTCCATATACTTCAATACTTGTAGGAGAATTTATCTCATATCTCTCTTCCCTGCATACATTTAGGGGGAGTCTATTTCATCATCGAGCAAAGTAACAGTTACTCACTCTTGTTGGAATTGCTTTACACTTGTCTATCTTCACTTCGATGTTTATCTGTTTTGTCAACAATCGTCCAAAAAGGGGGAGATTGTTGGTGCAATAATTTGCCTCCTTGTGTTTTGGAGATTGTTGACATAAACAGTGAGGGACTGATGTGTTTGCTAGTGCACACAGAGTAACAGGTCCCTGGAGTCAAGAGGAGTTTGGTTCAAACTCCGAAGAATATTCCCTGCGTAGCAGTGAAGGTTATCACCGAAGATTATGACGACAAGAGTGACCCCTCAAAAATTGCTGATGCGAAGCAATTGATTCGGTGCACGTCCAAAGAATATGACTGCTGCCGAGAAGATTGAAGACAAAGTGAAGATGTAGCATTCATTTCGTTGTTTCTTTTCTCTTTATTGTGTCATAGGACCACCGTACTATTAAGAGGGGTGTAGCGTTCGAAGATTTGATTCGCTGATGCTACACCCAAATCCTATGAATGTTGCGAGAGAAATCTCTTTGTGTTCCAAGCAAATACTTTCCAGCAAGAGACTGTGATCTTCTTCGCTGCGAGAGATTTGTCTCTGATCGAGGAGTTAGCATTACTTGCTCCACAAGTAATGTTACCTTTGCTCTTAAAATCCGACCGTTGTGAACGTGTCGGTTGGCCATTGGCTGGACCGCGTGTCCAAAATGGTCATTTCCCATTAGGGAAGGCTGCGGCTATAAATAGCCACCCCACACCGGCGTTGTCCGGTGGCTGCTCCGTTTGATTCTGAGAAGATTGTTGAGCAACCCCCTCTCCGAGAGATTTGAGTTTAAAATCCACCGAGAGAAAACCTCAGATCCAAAAATTTAGATAGTGGTTCAGCATCACTCGAATCTAAGTCCAGTACGCTCCGCCTATTACTCTTGAGAGCTGCGAACTCTCTAGACGGTTAGGTGTCAATTTCTTCAGAGACCAAGAGTAATTGTGGTTCTCGAAGAAGAAGTCTGTAAAGGTTTGGAGATCGCCTCAAGCATCTACCACGAGTAATCGGCATTGGTTGACGAACCAATTGTCGAGGAGAATAGGGCGAAGAGAGTTTATCTTCTGTGTTAAATCACAACACCTCCAACCAGACGTAGTCCTTTTGCAGAAGGGTGAACTGGTCTACCAAATACCTTGTCGCCATCGAGCATCACTGGTTACCTCTGCTACTCTCTTTTACATTCGAACTGTGCCATATGACATATTTCAATCATGTGATTTATCTCGATGCATGCTCTTAGTTTCCATTCGGTAGTTTGTATTCACTCACTGTATATTGTTTTCATTCGCTCCGCTGCTGGGTTCCGAGAGTTTTGATATTTCCGAAGAAAATTTAAAACTCCTATTCACCCCCCCTCTGGTAGACATACTTCGTTCCTACATTAGCACTGGCCACTTGATTTGTTGTGCCTATATATAGCAGCAACGGCTCCTGTGGTTTAGGTGCAACTAGTGTTGGTGTGGAGGAGAGGTATCTTTTCAAGTCCTGCAGCGCGGCCTCCGCTTCCAGAGTCCATTTCATTGTACCCACCTTTTGCAAAATCTTTAAAAACGGCAGGGCGCGCTCAGTAGATCTTGAAATGAACCTACTCAAGGCAGCAATACAACCGGCAAGACGTCGTACATCCTTGACACTTTTTGGTGCTTGTATCTGCTCAATCGCTTTGATCTTGTCGGGATTTGCTTCTATTCCACGTCGAGATACAAAGAACCCGAGAAGTTTGCCGGATGGAATGCCAAACACACACTTCTCGGGGTTGAGCTTCAGATTGATCTTGCGCAAGTTTGCAAATGTCTGTTCTAAGTCTTGAATGAGAGTTGATTTGTCCTTGGTCTTGACCACTATATCATCCATATATGCTTCCACATTCCTATGCAGCTGGGGCTCAAAACCAATCTGGACTGCCCTTGCAAATGTTGAACCAGCACTCTTTAATCTGAAAGGCATACGCACGAAGCAGTATGTGCCACATGGAGTAATGAATGAGGTTTTCTCCTCATCCTCCTTGGCCATGAATATCTGATGGTATCCAGAATATGCATCAAGGAAGGAGAGTAAATCACAGCCGGAAGTAGATTCTACAATTTGATCAATGCGCGGCAAAGGGAAAGGATCCTTTGGACATGCTTTTTTAATGTCAGTGTAGTCAATGCAAAGTCTCCACTTTCTATTTGCTTTGTGATACGTCCATTTTGCATCATGTTTTACTACTGTTATTTATAGTGTTTTTAATCAATATAACACTTTGTGGAGCAATTCTAATGCCTTTTCTCTCTTAATATGCAAGATTTACACAAGGAGGGAGATTGCCCGCAGCTGGAATTCTGGACCTGAAAAAGCTATGTCAGAGATACCTATTCTGCACATCTCCAAATGAGCTGAAATTTCACGGAGATTTAGTTTGGAATAAATAAAAAATATTGGAAGAAAGAAGTACCAGAGGGGGTCACCCAGGTGCCCACGAGGCACCAGGGTGCGCCACCCCCCCAGGCGCGCCCTGGTGGCTTGTGGGGCCCCTGGCCAGCCTCCGGTGCCCATTTTCTGGTATATAAGCCCATTTGCCCTAGAAAAAATAAGGAGAAGACTTTTGGGATGGTGCACCGCTGTCTCGAGGCAGAACTTGGGCAGGAGCACTTTTGCTCTCCGGCGGAGCTATTCGCCGGGGATACTTCCCTCCGGGAGGGGGAAATAGGAGCCATCGACATCACCAACGACCCTCTCATCGTGGGAGGACCAATCTTCATCAACATCTTCAACACCACCATCTCATCTCAAACCCTAGTTCATCTCTTGTATTCAATCATTGTCTCAAAACCTTAGATTGGTACTTATGGGTTGCTAGTAGTGTTGATTACATCTTGTAGTTGATGCTAGTTGGTTTATTTGGTGGCAGATTATATGTTCAAATCCATTATGCCATTCAATACCCCTCTGATCTTGAACATGAATATGATTTGTGAGTAGTTACTTTTGTTCTTGAGGACATGGGAGAAGTCTTGTCATAAGTAATCATGTGAATTTGGCATTCGTTCGATATTTTGATGATATGTATGTTGTTGATTCTCTTAGTGGTGTCATGTGAACGTCGACTACATGAAACTTCACCATCTTTGGGCCTAAGGGAATGCTTTGTGGAGTAGTAATTAGATGACGGGTTGCTAGAGTGAAATAAGCTTAAACCCTTGTTTATGTGCTATTCCGTAATGGGCTGATTTGGATCCATATGTTTAATCCTATGGTTAGAGTTTTCTTAATTCTTCTTTCGTAGTTGCAGATGCTTGTGAGAGGGGGTAATCATACGTGGGAGGCTTGTTCAAGTAAGAACAGCACCCAAGCACCGGTCCACCCACATATCAAATTATCAAAGTAGCGAACGCAAATCAAACAAACATGATGAAAGTGACTAGATGAAATTCCCATGTGTCCTCAAGAACGCTTTGCTTATTATAAGAGATCGTTCCGGCTTGTCCTTTGCTACAAAAAGGATTGGGCCACCTTGCTGCACTCTTTGTTACTATTGCTACCTGTCACTTGTTACAAATTATCTAGCTGTCAAACTACTCGTTACCGATAATTTCAGTGCTTGCAGAAAATACCTTGCTGAAAACCGCTTGTCATTTCCTTTTGCTCCTCATTGGGTTTGACACTCTTACTTATCGAAAGGACTACGATTGATCCCCTATACTTGTGGGTCATCACTTTGCGCACCACAACTGGATTTGCCAACCAAGTTGGATGTAGTACACCTCTAACCAAACATGCTGCTTCGAGTTTCTTGATTTCTTCGGTGATGAACTGTTGCCGCTCCAAAGCTTGCTTCCTGACCTTCTGCTTGACCTCCCTGGGAACACTGGGGATGTCAGATAGTTGCCATGCAAACACATCGACATTCGCCCGCAGGAAGGCAACGAGTGCGCTTTCCTATTTGCTGTCAAGGGTGGCACTGATGGTGAAAGTACCATCAGTGCCGTCCTCCCTCGCCGGCACCTTTTTGGTTGCTGGTGAAGTAACCTTGGATTTCTTACCGGTAGAGCACTCCGGCAAGTCTTCAATAGGTGCACAACACTCCAAAGAGGCACGCTTCCCGGAATGCTTGCCAGAGGTCTTGTCGGACTTCTTGCTTTCCTTCTTCTTGGTGGGAGCTGGCGCTTTGGTGGCCTCTGCTGCGACCTCATCTCTGTACATCTTATCGACGAAATAACTACGTCTTTCTTGTCGGAGTTGATGGAAATGACACCTATCAGCCCTGGCATCTTCAACGTGTTGTAAGCATAGTGAGACGCTGCCATGAATTTTACCAAGGTTGGGCGGCCAAGAATTCCATTATACGGCAAGGGGATCTTGACAACATCAAACACAATCTTTTCTGTTCTGTAGTTCAATTCCCCACCAAACGTCACCGGCAATGTGATCTTTCCCTTGGGCTGGCTTCTTCCCGGGTTTACTCCTTGAAACGTGCCTGTTTTCTCGAGCTCCTCGTCGGGAATCTGCAACCTCTTGATTAATTCTGGAGAAATCAAGTTCAAACCGGCCCCACCGTCAACAAACATTTTCGTGACCTGGAGGTTGCGAATTGTCGGCGAAACCAACAACGACAAACACCCGACCGTAGTTATGCGGTCAGGGTGATCCTCGGCATCGAAAATGATAGGCGTGTGTGACCATTTGAGTGGCTTTTGAGAGCCCATTGCCGGCTCAGTTGCATTAACCTCACGTGCCCACTGTTTAAGTTGGCGGTGAGAGGAGCACAAAGATGCACCTCCGTCATTGCACATGGCATCCGTTGCCTTCTGGAAATCTTGCTCACTAGACTCGTCATCATTATCTTCGTCAGTTCCATCATCCTCTTCTTTCTTCTCACGGCCCCTAGCAGGCTTCTCTTTTTGCTGCTTGGCCTTGCCGCGGCGGCCTCCTCGGCCACCACGACCTTTCTTGCCGGATCCGCCAGCACCATCCTGGCCCCTCTCTTGTCGCGCTTTTCATATTCGGCTTTTTGCTTCTCAACGAGGTGCTCGACCTATCGGCATTCTTGGAGATCAGGGCCCTTGGTGCGGTGAATCTTGCAGTATGGCCCATCAGATTTGCTGGCCTTCTCGTTTTCCGCCGCTTCCTGGCAGGCGGCGCATACAGCAGCCTCCTTGACGGAGTTCTCAGTCTTAGCTTTCTTGGCGGACTCAGAGTTGCCGGAGCCCTCAACAGCCATAACAGTTTTGCCTTTGTGCTTCCTGTTGCGCTTTCGGCCCTTTTTCCTCGGAGTGGCGGCATCATCGTCCTCGGAATCAACCTTGGTACCAGCATCCTCCCCGGGAAGCCTCCTTCCTTCCTCAGCACGTGCGCACTTATCCGCCAACGTATAGAACTCGTTGACGGTCTTGGGCAACTTGACGTTCATCTTCTCCCGCATCCTCCGATTGCGCACATTTGTGTGAAAGGCGGCAATGACGGCTGCGGGGTGCACATCTGGAATGTTACGGTGTACACGGCTGAACCTCTGGATGTACTTGCGCAAAGTTTCACCATCTCTTTGCGGGATCACTTGCAAGTCGCTGGGCTGCCCAGGGGTCTTGTGGCCTCCGGTAAAGGCACCAACAAACTCATTGCAGAGATCTGCCCACGAAGAAATGGAGTTCTCTGTCAAGTTCATCAGCCAAGATCTCACGTTGGGCTTCAGTACCAACGGAAAGTAGTTGGCGAGGATTTTATCATCTCTTCCTCCGACAGCTTGCACGCCAATCGTGTAGATGCCCAGAAACTCTGCCGGGTTCAACTTGCCGTCGTAGTTCTCTGGTACTTCTGGCTTGAAGGCCCGGACGGACGGCCATCGGACTTGCCGCAGCTCACGGGTGAAGGCAGGACACCCAACCTCGTAAGGCAGATATCCGCCAACCCCCAGCGCAGGCTCATCAACGATGGGTCCATTGCGCTCGTTAGATTGACGGCGCGCCTCCCGGCGCAGTTCGATGGTGGTGCGGGCATCCTCTACCCGCCTGTCTCGCAGCACTTTCCACTGATCTTGCCGTGCTCATGGATCTGAAGAGGCCATCGACATCTCGTCGGGCTCGAAAGATCGCTGAGCTTGCCGTGGTGGTTGGCGTTGCTGCTGTTGAGACTGTTGGTGCGGAGGTGATTGCACCGTTAGCGCAGCACCTTCAACACGGCCACCAGTTGGAACCACTGGTGCTGTTTGCGGACGCCGTGAGGGCTCCGCTTGCTGTGATTTGAAAGCTTCGGCAAACCAAATCAAGCTTTGGAAGGTGGCTCTCCACTCATCCATCTTCTCTGCTGCCGAAGGGAAGTTCAGCAGCATCTGGGCTCGCGCCATCGCCTCTGCTACTGTGGCTGGCATGGCCGGAAGCGAAGAGCGCGACGTCGCTCTACTCCTGGCAGAGCCAGCAGGAGCACCATTGTGGTCTTGCTGCCGCGGCACATTATCAGCAGTGGGTTGTCAAGGCGGAGGTGGTACCTGAGGATCTGGAACTTGATCGACAGGAGTCTTGCCGTGAGGTCGCCGCCGCCTTGAGTTGTCGACGCCGCTCAGAGTTGTGCTGTGCCCATTGTGTGAGGGACGCGGCGTCTATCCAGAAGCAGCATCTTAGGACACCGCTACGGCGGGATCTTGGCTAGTGCCGGCCTGGGCATTGCTGCTCCAGTGGTTGTGTTCGTCGACACGGCGAGGAGGGGGAGGAAGACGTCCATCCGCTCCGCCCGCGGCATTGCGGTCTTCCTCGCCAGAGGGTCGAGGAAGTCGATCGCCTCTAGCGCCTCCGCCTCCTGATAACCCACAAGTATAGGGGATCAATTGTAGCTTTTTCGATAAATAAGAGTGTCGAACCCAACGAGGAGCTAAAGGTAGAATTAATATTCCCTTCAAGTTCAATCGATCACCGATACAACTCTACGCGCACTTAACGTTCGCTTTACCTAGAACAAGTATGAAACTATTTTGTAGGTGATTGGATAGGTTTGCAAGAATAAAACTAGAAGTACTTTGCAAGAATAAAACTATGAGTAATTTGCAAGATAATAAAAGTTAGTTGTTTAGTAGAAAGCTTTTGTAACACAAGAGAATGATTTGTCCCTAGGCAATCGATAACTAGACTGGTAATCAATATTGCAATTTTATATGAGGGAGAGGCATGAGCTAACATACTTTCCGTACTTGGATCATATGCACTTATGATTGGAACTCTCGCAAGCATCCACAAGTACCAAAGATCATTAAGGTAAAACCCAACCATAGCATTAAGTATCAAGTCCTCTTTACTCCCATACGCAACAACCCCCTTACTCGGGTGTAAGCTTCTGTCACTCTAGCCGCCCACTATAAGACAATTATGAACGTATTGCAAACCCTACAACGAGAATCCCTCACGCTTGCGCGACAAAGAGGGCACCATAGGACAGCTCCAAAATAAAACATACAACTCAAACCAATCACGATCATCAATCAACCCCATAGGACAAAAAGAATCTACTCAAACATCATAGGATGGACACAAATTATTGGATAATAATATGTAGCATTAAGCACCATGTTTAAGTAGAGAATTACAGCGGGAATAGAGAGGTTACACCACTGCATATAGGGGGGAGAGTTGGTGTTGACGGCTGCGAAGTTGTTGGTGTAGATCGCCGTCACGATGGTTGCCCCGGCGGCATTCCGGCGCCACCGGGACGGAGGGCGAGAGAGCCCCCCTCCTTCTTCTTCTTGCTTGGCCTCCCCCTAGATGGGAGAAGGTTTTCCCCTATGGTCCTGGGCCTCCATGGCACCCGGAGGGGCGGGAGCCCCTCCGAGATTGGATCTCTCTCTCTTTTCTCTTCTGTTTCGCGTTCCTGTTTTCTGTCCCTTCACCGTTTCTTAAATTCCCAGAGATCCGTAACTCCGATTGCGCTGAAATTTTAACATGATTTTTTGCCGGATATTAGCTTCCTTGCGACCAAAGAAGAGCCCCAACCGACCTACGGTGTGCCCACGAGGCACCACCACGCGCCAGGGGGGCCACGCCCATGTGGCTTGTGGAGGCTGTGGACCCCCGTTTGTGTTGATTCCACCTCCCAAAAATCACATATATTCCAAAATAATTCTCCGTAAATTTTTATTGCATTTGGACTTCGTTTGATATGGATTTTCTGTGAAACAAAAACAAGCAGAAAACAGGAACTGGCACTGGGCACTGGATCAATATGTTAGTCCCAAAAATAATATAAAATGTTGCCAAAAATATGTGAAAGTTGTAGAATATTGGCATGAAACAATCAAAAATTATAGATACGACAGAGACGTATCAGCATCCCCAAGCTTAATTTCTGCTCGTCCTCGAGTAGGTAAATGATAAAAAAAGTTGATGTGGAATGCTACCTAGCATAATCTTGATCATATAATCTAATCATGGCATGAATATTAAGACACGAGTGATTCAAAGCAATAGTCTATAATTTGATATAAAGACATTAGTACTCAAGCATACTAACAAACAACCATGTCTTTCAAAATATCAACACTAAAGAAAGTTATCCCTAGACCATTATGCTTAGTCATTGATCCATTCATCAAACACACTCAACATTAACTACACCCAATGCACAAGTATGACAATAGTGCTCTCCAGTTGGTGCTTCATAAGAGAAGATGGAGACCCAATAAAAAAAAAATGCATAAAAGTAAATAGATAGGCCCTTCGCAGAGGGAAGCAGAGATTTACAAATGTGCCAGAGCTCAAAGCTTAAATTCGAGAGATAAAATTGTTTTTGAGAGGCATGCTTTTCCTGTCAACAAAAACGACCGAGAATTCCCAATATCTTCCATGCTAGACACATCATAGGCGGTTCCCAAACAGAAAATAAAGTTTATTTCCTTTCCACCATTCTTTCACAATCCATGGCTAGCCGTATCCATGGGTGCCCTCCATACCAACACTTTCCAAGGAATTTTGTTGTTATTAATTTTTGATTCATTGTGGGACTGGGCATCCCTATTACCAGCCACTCTCTCGTGCAATGACATGTGAATAAACACTCATCGTGAGAATAACAGACCTAGCATGAAAAATATTGGCCACCCCCTGCCGCTTCATGAGCGGTACGGGCACACAAAACGGAAAATTATTTTGAAAATTAGAGTTGGCACAAGCAAATTTACTTGGAACGGCATGGAAATACGGCATATAGGTAGATATGTTGGACTCATTTGGCACAACTTGGGTTTAAGGAGTTTGGAAGCACAAGAAGTATTCCCGCTTAGTACAAATGAATGCTAGCAAATAGATTGAGAAGCAACCAACAAGAAAACGAAAACGGTTATAAGCATGCATTGAGAATAACTAACACTGAATAATGCACCATAAGTAGGATATAACTTCGTTGCATAACTATTGACTTTACATGCATCCATAGGGAATCACAAACCTTAACACCAATATTCTTACTAAATCACAATTACTCACTAGCATAACTCACATATTATCATCTCCATATCGCAAAACTATTGCAAGGAATCAAACATATCATATTCAGTGATCTACAAGGTTTATGTAGGATTTTTTGACTAACCATGTGAATGACCAATTCCTGTTGACTCTCTAAATAGGTATAAGTGAAGAAAGAGAGTTCAGTTCTTTCTACAAAAGACCATGCTCTAATAAATATAAGTGAAGCAAAAGAGCATTATACAAACAACGGTTTTCTAGGTATAGAGAAACAGGCATCCAAACTTCAAATGATATAAGTGAAGCACATGAAGCATTCTATAAAGCCATACTCAAAAGATATAAGTGAAGTGCAAAGAGCATTCTATAAATCAACCAAGGACTATCTCATACCAACATGGTGCATAAAAGAAAAGGGAAAAAATAAACACAAAAGATGCTCTAAGAATTTACGCATATCATGTGAACAAAACAAAAACCGAGACATACCGATAATTGTCGAATAAAGATGGGATGCCTTCTGGGGCATCCCCAAGCTTAGACACTTGAGTCTCCTTGAATATTTACTTGGGGTGCCTTGGGCATCCCCAAGCTTGATCTCTTGCCTCTCCTCATTCTTCTCATATCAATACCTCCTCGATCTTCGAACACTTCATCCACACAAAACTTAACCGAACTTTTTATTAGAAGGGTTAGTACATATAACATCAAATCCCATCATGTCCGGCTCTAACATTATTGTATAATTATAATCAAACATTACCCACTGTATTCTATCACAATTCTATGGCTCCCAAGTCAATGGGGCTCAACAAGATTTCAAACATAAGCAAATAATGAAACTATAACTGCAATCTGTGAAAACAGGATAGTCTGTAAAGATGCATGTGGTACATATACTTTTGTAACTCAAAAAATTCTTAAAAATTAGGAAAAAATAAAAACATTGTATAGCATTACCGTGTAAAATTTCAGAATTTTTGCACGTTCCAGTAAAAAATGTAAATTCACGCACTACAACAAAAGTTTCTGTTTTTGCACCGCACACACCAAACAAGCAATTTAAACATCCTAACGGTAAATCTTGGCACATTATTTTTATAATACAATGGATTTGTACAAGGGGCTAATTATTTTTGTTGAAAATTTTCTGTAATGAAGGTTCACAAAGTTTCCATGGGCATGAACAAAGTTCAAGGCTAGCCCCCACTTCCACATTGCTCATTTGTCTCACTTTCACTTTTCTTTTTGTAAAGTTTTAGGTTCCCCTCTATATTTTTTTGTTTTTATCCTTTATAAAAGCACTCAACAGAAATAAATGACTCTATAAAACTTCCGGGTTGTCTCCTAGGCAGCGCTTTCATTAAAGCCATTAAGTTAGGCATAAAGTGCTCAAGTAATTGGTCCACCCAGATCCCAAGGTATATCAAAGCCAATTTTAATTAACAATGATTTGTATTTTAGTAGTGAGCACAAAGCAACATATATCATGCAATGACGAAGTCTAACTCTCTTCCTATGCATCAGCATGTCATAAAAGAACAATTCATGCACATCAAGTAAAGGCCAATGCATAGTATAAACAGTTTCTTGCAATTTTATCGCATTGGAAACATAGAGAGGCGGAGATGTAGTTTCTCTCTCATAAAAATTGCAATTAGGAGCAGCAAGCACATGCATATTATATCCATCAAAATCATCATGTGCAATGGTAAAACGCAACCCATCAATATAATCCTTAATAAGCGTAAACTTCTCCGATATAGTGAAGTTGGGAGAATTCAAAAAGATAATAGGACTATCATGTGTAGGTGCAATAGCAACAATTTCATGTTTAACATAAGGAACTATAGCAAGTTCATCTCCATAAGCATAATTCATATTGGCATCAAGGCCACAAGCATGGCGAGCATCAATTTCATCAAAAAGGGATATTTCAAATGAATCCAAGGGATCATAGCAAATATCATAGCATTCATCCTTCGGTAATCACGAAGGGAAATTAAACAATGTATGGGATAAAGAGTTACTCTCATCAGAAGGTGGGCATGGGTGATCAATCCACTGTTCCTCCTTTTGTTCTTCGCTCTCCTCCTCAACTTTTTCATCTAATGAGCTCACAGTGTCATCATTTTCTTGTTCCATAGGAGCCTGCAAAATATTAGTCTCCTCTTGGACAGCGGAGACTTTCTCAATAAACTCATTAATATTGGCATTGTATTCGTAATTCTCATAGCAATATTTAAGTATAGCAAAATTTTCAGATCTGTGGATAGCATCATCACAATCTTCATACTTTTCAAACAAAGAGTCAATTTCATAAGCACCCTTAAAAGCAAAAAATTCTTCTATTCGTTCCACATCATAGTAATCATATATACCATTAGCATAAGAAGCCAAGGTTTCATTATTATTAAATTTACATGAAAAGGGAAGGTGTGGAGCCTTCATCCTAGAGCAACAAGTATAATCATATCTCAAGCATAAATTCCAAGCATACCATTGCAAATAATCTATTTGATCCCATAAGAGTTTCCCTTTTTGAGACAAGCGATAATCCCTAAAGTATTCACGTTGATCCAATGTGTATCCCATTATCAAGTTGAATAGGGTTTTCTCAGGATTATCAAAGTAGTGTTTAATGTTTTCCACATAACGAGCATCGAGGGTTTTAGGAGGTTCCCCAACTCCATGAGTAGCAAGTACAACTAATTTTTTTGGAGTTTCGTGTTCCATATCCATAACTAAAGATATAAAACAACTTAGAACAAAAAATAAAATCTACTTAGTGATAAAGCAAACAAGCACACACGAGAATATCAACCCCACGCAATTGCTCCCAGGCAACGGCGCCAGAAAAAGGTCTTGATAACCCACCAGTATAGGGGATCAATTGTAGCTTTTTCGATAAATAAGAGTGTCGAACCCAATGAGGAGCTAAAGGTAGAATTAATATTCCCTTCAAGTTCTATCGACCACCGATACAACTCTACGCGCACTTAACGTTCGCTTTACCTAGAACAAGTATGAAACTATTTTGTAGGTCATAGGATAGGTTTGCAAGAATAAAACTAGAAGTACTTTGCGAGAACAAAACTATGAGTAATTTGCAAGATAATAAAAGTTAGTTGTTTAGTAGAAAGCTTTTGTAACACAAGAGAATGATTTGTCCCTAGGCAATCGATAACTAGACCGGTAATCATTATTGCAATTTTATATGAGGGAGAGGCATGAGCTAACATACTTTCTGTACTTGGATCATATGCACTTATGGTTGGAACTCTAGCAAGCATCCGCAACTACCAAAGATCATTAAGGTAAAACCCAACCATAGCATTAAGTATCAAGTCCTCTTTAGTCCCATACGCAACAACCCCCTTACTCGGGTGTAAGCTTCTGTCACTCTAGCCGCCCACTATAAGAGAATTATGAACGTATTGCAAACCCTACAGAGGGAATCCCTCATGCTTGTGCGACACAGAGGGCACCATAGGACAGCACCAAAATAAAACATACAACTCAAACCAATCACGATCATCAATCAACCCATAGGACAAAAAGAATCTACTCAAACATCATAGGATGGCCACAAATCATTGGATAATAATATGTAGCATTAAGCACCATGTTTAAGTAGAGAATTACAGCAGGAATAGAGAGGTTACACCGCTGCATAGAGGGGGAGAGAGTTGGTGTTGACGGCGGCGAAGCTGTTGGTGTAGATCGCCGTCACGATGGTTGCCCCGGCGGCCTTCCGGCGCCACCGGGAGAGAGGGGGAGAGAGCCCCCCTACTTCTTCTTATTGCTTGGGCTCCCCCCTAGATGGGAGAAGGTTTTCCCCTCTGGTCCTGGGCCTCCATGGCACCCGGAGGGGCGGGATCCCCTCCGAGATTGGATCTCTCTCTCTGTTCTCTTCTGTTTCGCGTTCCTGTTTTCTGGCCCTTCACCGTTTCTTAAATTCCCGGAGATCTGTAACTCCGATTGCGCTGAAATTTTAACATGATTATTTTCCGGATATTAGCTTATTTGCGGCCGAAGAACAGCCTCAACCTACCTATGGTGTGCACACGAAGCACCACCGCGCGCCAGGGGGGGCCGCACCCATGTGGCTTGTGGAGGCTGTGGGGCTCCGTTTGCGTTGATTCCACCTCCCAAAAATCACATGTATTCCAAAATAATTCTCCGTAAAATTTTATTGGATTTCGACTTCATTTGATATGGATTTTCTGTGAAACAAAAACAAGGAGAAAACAGGAACTGGCACTGGGCACTGGATCAATATGTTAGTCCCAAAAATAATATAAAATGTTGCCAAAAATATGTGAAAGTTGTAGAATATTGGCATGAAACAATCAAAATTATAGATACGACGGAGACGTATCACCTCCCATTCCGTCCACGGTGGGCACGTCGACCGCGCCGCCTGCGCCGGTCGTGCCAACCGTGGTGTCCGCACGGCCCGCGCCGGCTGCGCCGCCTGCGGATACGTGCGAAGGAACCTTGGAGATGGAAGGAGCCATCATTGTGATGCCCTTCTTCTTGGGTACCATCGATGATGAAGAAGGTGATGAGGCTGATGAAATCGACGCGCAGTCTGCTGATTTAGGTTCGCGCAAGTAGATCCCCTACCTGGTGTGCCAAAGATGTCGTGGGGGTACGACCATCTATGGGGCCATCTAGCCCCTTGTGGTTCAGCAGGGGAGATCAACGTGCACAAAGAGCAGAATCAATAGAGAACGCAAGGGATTTACCTAGGTTCGGGCCACCGTGAGGTGTAAAACCCTACTCCTGCTTTGGTGTATTAGATGTGTGAGAGCACAAGTACAAGGAACGCTTCTCCCGGCAAGGTGCAGAGAGAGCAGCTACGCATGCAAGACGTGCTAGGGTTTGAAAAAGGATCCAAATCCCCTAACTGTTGCCCTGGCCCTCCTTTTATAGCTCAAGGGGTTACCACAGTGGCAAAACAGTCATTACATAGTGATTAGATAGCAAATAGTGCTATCATACCTAACTCTGCCAGTTTAGGACAAAAGCATTAAATGCTCCGTTAGGTGTCATGTAGAGGAGGAGCCCCGGCAAGGTTTCTGCACCGCTCGCCCAGCTACCTCACATTATCTTGACACGCCTTCTAGACGGGTGTCATTAAAGGCAGATCTTCTTCCTGCACGCTGACACGTGCCCAACAAATCTCACCAACCAGCCTGCGCGGTCGACACCTCACCGATTAGCGACTAGCTGCTCGGTGAGGTGGAGCGCTGACGAGCTGGCGAAAGCTTGCCGGCACGGAGCTTGCCGGGTCTTCACCTTGCTGGCTCAACCTTGCCGGCAAGGAATGTCTTCATCTTCAGTACCAGTGGAGTGCTCGTTGGTGCTTCGTCTTGTACTTCTCTGCAGTGGCTTCTGCAACTGGGCCTTGAATCTTGGTTTTGGTGGTTTCTGGCAAGCCTTGGCCGGCGGAGAGGCTGCCACTATCTGTGCATAAGTCAGGGTATAAAATACCCATGTTTTATACACCGACACTCTGAGCTGGGGTGCCACAACTGTTGGTATCAGAGCAGGACTAGCTGTAGGATGCCCTAGTCAGCGCGAGCGTTAGAAATCGGTAGTATAAAGTCTAGCTTGTTTGATGCATTTGTTTGTTGCATAGCATGCATATAGAATTATTATCTTGTCCCTAACGGTTGATCTTGTGAGTGTAGATGACATCGGTTTCGATCCACCACAACCTAGCCCCTGCACCCTCCAGCTTTGTTTACCTGCTCTTTGGTGTTTGGCGTCATCTCTATCCCAACGGAGTGATGCCGAGGTACCAAGTGTTTCAGACATTACTTGCCGGGTTTGCGCTCAGGTATCACGTTAATATCTTTCTGCAAGCCACACCTATAGCCTCGGAGGTAGATATTCTTCTACCTCGGATCGTGCCATTCAGCTTGCCACTTTGGCAACCCTTACTGATCTTTGTTACAAGGAAAGGGCAATGCTAGCAGACCCTGTTTTCTACCGCTATCCTATTCTGTGACCCATTCCTTGGACAATTACGGTTCCCTTCCATCCACTTGATGATGATGTGGCCATGACATCCATGTACCACTACATGATCACCACGTACGTCCTCACCTCAAAGCCCGTCCAGATGCAACCAGTGTTAAGCCAGCCTTTGGTGTAGCTCTGTTTACACCAACCTGTCCACTCGTTGCTCTACCTTCGTGCACACCACCATGATAACCCACAAGTATAGGGGATCAATTGTAGCTTTTTCGATAAATAAGAGTGACGAACCCAACGAGGAGCTAAAGGTAGAATTAATATTCCCTTCAAGTTCTATCGACCACCGATACAACTCTACGCGCACTTAACGTTCGCTTTACATAGAACAAGTATGAAACTATTTTGTAGGTGATAGGATAGGTTTGCAAGAATAAAACTAGAAGTACTTTGCGAGAATAAAACTACGAGTAATTTGCAAGATAATAAAAGTTAGTTGTTTAGTAGAAAGCTTTTGTAACACAAGAGAATGATTTGTCCATAGGCAATTGATAACTACACCGGTAATCATTATTGCAATTTTATATGAGGGAGAGGCATGAGCTAACATACTTTCCGTACTTGGATCATATGCACTTATGATTGGAACTCTAGCAAGCATCCGCAACTACCAAAAGATCATTAAGGTAAAACCCAACCATAGCATTAAGTATCAAGTCCTCTTTACTGCCATACGCAACAACCCCCTTATTCGGATATGTGTTTCAGTCACTCACGCCACCCACTATAAGAGAATTATGAACGTATTGCAACACCCTACAGCGGGAATCCCTCACGTGTGCACGGCACGGAAGGCACCATAGGACAGCACCAAAATAAAACGTATAAGTCAAACCAATCACGATCATCAATCAACCCATAGGACAAAACGAATCTACTTAAACATCATAGGATGGCCACAAATCATTGGATAATAATATGTAGCATTAAGCACCATGTTTAAGTAGAGAATTACAGCAGGAATAGAGAGGTTACACCGCTGCATAGAGGGGCAGAGAGTTGGTGTTGACGGCGGCGAAGTTGTTGGTGTAGATTGCAATCACAATGGTTCCCCCGGCGGCGCTCCAGCGCCACCGGAAGAGAGGGGGAGAGAGCCCCCCTCCTTCTTATTCTTCCTTGGCCTCCCCCCCTAGATGGGAGGAGAGTTCCCCCTCTGGTCCATGGTCTCCATGGCGGCGTAGGGGCAGGAGCCCCTCCTAGATTGGATCTCTCTATGTTCTCTTCTGTTTCGCGTTCCTGTTTTCTGGCCTTTCACCGTTTCTTAAATTCCCGGAGTTCCGTAACTCCGCATGCGCTGAAATTTTTACACAATTGTTTTCCAGATATTAGCTTCCTTGCGCCCGAAGAAGGGCCCAAACTGACTTACGGGGTGCCCACGAGGCACCACCGAGCGCCTGGGGGGGGCACGCGCCCAGGTGGCTCGTGGAGGCTGTGGGCCTCCTTTTGCGATGATTCCACCTCCCAAAAATCACATATATTCCAAAATAATTCTCCGTAAAATTTTATTGCATTTGGACTTCGTTTGATATGGATTTTCTGTGAAACAAAAACAAGCAGAAAAACAGGAACTCGCACTAGGCACTGGATCAATATGTTAGTCCCAAAAATAATATAAATTGTTGCCAAAAATATGTGAAAGTTGTAGAATATTGGCATGAAACAATCAAAAAATATAGATACGACGAAGACGTATTAGCATCCCCAAGCTTAATTCCTACTCGTCCCCAAGTAGGTAAATGATAAAAAAAAGATAATTTTTGATGTGGAATGCTACCTAACATAATCTTGATCATATAATCTAGTCATGGCATGAATATTAAGACACGACTGATTCAAAGCAATAATCTATAATTTGACATGAAGACATAAATACTGAAGCATACTAACAAGCAACCATGTCTTTCAAAATATCAATGCTAAAGAAAGTTATCCCTAGCCCATTATGCTCAATCATTGATCCATTCATGAAACACACTCAATATTAGCTACATCCAATGCATAAGTATGACAATAGTGCTCTCCAGTTGGTGCTTTATAAGAGAAGATGGAGACTCAAATAAAAATAAAAATTACATAAAAGTAAATAGATAGGCCCTTCACAGAGGGAAGCAGAGATTTGCTAATGTGCTAGGGCTCAAAGCTTAAATTAGAGAGATAAATTTTTTTGGGAGGCATGCTTTTCCTGTCAACGAAAACGAACGAGAATTCCCAATATCTTCCATGCTAGATACATTATAGACAGTTCCCAAACAGAAAATAAAAGTTTCTTTCCTTTCCACCATTCTTTCACAATCCATGGCTAGCCGTATCCACGGGTGCCCTCCATACCAACACTTTCCAAGGAATTTTGTTGTTATTAATTTTTGATTTCATGTGGGACTGGGCATCCCTATTACCTGCCACACTCTTGTGCAATCACAAGTGAATAAACACTCATCGTGAGAATAACCCACCTAGCATGGAAAATATTGGCCACCCCCTTCCGCCTCATGAGCGGTACGGGCACACAAAACAGAAATATAATTTTGAAAATTAGAGTTGGCACACGCAAATTTACTTAGAACGGCATGGAAATACTGCATATAGATAGGTATGGTGGACTCATTTGGCATGACTTTGGTTTTAAGGAGTTGGATGCACAAGCAGCATTCCCGCTTAGTACAAATGAAGGCTAGCAAATAGATTGAGAAGCGACCAACCAAAAAATGAAGACGGTCATAAACATGCATTGAACATAACTAACACCGAATAATGCACCATAAGTAGGATATAATTTCGTTGCATAACTATTGACTTTACGTGCATGCATAGGGAATCACAAACCTTAACACCAATATTCTTACTAAATCACAATTACTCACTAACATGACTCACATATCGTAATCTCCATATCGCAAAATTATTTCAAGGAATCAGACATATCATATTCAGTGATCTACAAGTTTTATGTAGGATTTTCTGACTAACCATGTGAATGACCAATTCCTGTTGACTCTCTAAATAGATATAAGTGAAGCAAGAGAGTTTAATTCTTTCTAAAAAAGACCATGCTCTAATAAATATAAGTGAAGCAAAAGATCATTCTATAAATAACGGTTTTCTAGATGAAGAGAAACAGGCATCCAAACTTCAAATGATATAAGTGAAGCACATGAAGCATTCTTTAAAGCCATACTCAAAAGATATAATTGAAGTGCATGAAGCATTCTATAAATCAACCAAGGACTATCTCATACCAGCATGGTGCATAAAAGAAAAGGGAAAAATAAACACAAAAGACGCTCCAAGAATTTACGCATATCATGTGAACAAAACAAAAACCGAAACATACCGATACTTGTTGAATAAAGATGGGATGCCTTCCGGGGCATCCCCAAGCTTAGACGCTTGAGTCCCCTTGAATATTTACTTGGGGTGCCTTGGGCATCCCCAAGCTTGAACTCTTGCCTCTCCTCCTTCTCCTCATATCGAGACCTCCTCGATCTTCGAACACTTCATCCACACAAAACTTAACAAAACCTTCGTGAGATCCGTTAGTATAATAAAGAAAATCACTACTTTAAGTACTGTTGCAAACCCATTCATATTTTATTTTTGCATTATAACTACTGTATTCTAACTTCTCCATGGCTTATACCTTTCGATACAATCCATAGTTTCATCAAAACAAGCAAAACAATGCATCAAAAACAGAATCTGTCAAAAACAGAACATTCTGTATGTATCTGAAAATTGACCATACTTATGTAACTCAAAAAATTCGGAAACATTAGGAAAAAATAAATAATTTGCATATCAGTACTGTGTAAAAATTTAAGAATTTTTGCATGTTCCAGTAAAAAATATAAATTCACGCACTACAGCAAAAGTTTCTGTTTTTGCACCGCACACACCAAACAAGCAATTTAAACATCCTAACGGTAAATCTTGGCACATTATTTTTATAATACAATGGATTTGTACAAAGGGGATAATTATTTTTGTTGAAAAGTTTCTGTAATCAAGATTCACAAAGTTTGCATGGGCATAAACAAAGTTCAAGGCTAGCCCCCACTTCCACATTGCTCATCTGTCTCACTTTCACTTTTCTTTTTGTAAAAGTTTTAGGTTCCCCCCTATATATTTTTTTTAAACTTTATAAAAGCACTCAACATAAATAAATGACTCTCTAAAACTTCTGGGTTGTCTCCCTGGCAGCGCTTTCTTTAAAGCCATTAAGCTAGGCATAAAGTGCTCAAGTAATTGATCCACCCGGATCCCAAGGTATATCAAAGTCAATTTTAATTAACAATGATTTGTAATTTAGTAGTGAGCACAAAGTAACATATATCATGCAATGACGAAGTCTAACTCTCTTCCTATGCATCGGCATGTCATAAAAGAACAATTCATGCACATCAAGTAAAGGCCATTGCATAGCATAAGTAGTTTCTTGCAATTTTATCGTATTGGAAACATAGAGAGGTAGAGATGTAGTTCCTCTCTCATAATAATTGCAAGTCGGAGCAGCAAGAACATGCATATTATATTCATCAAAATTATCATGTGTAGTAGTAAAACGCAACCCATCAATATAATCCTTAATAAGAGCAAACTTCTCCGATATAGTGTAGTTGGGAGAATTCAAAAAGATAATAGGACTATCTTGTGTGGGTGCAATAGCAACAATTTCATTCTTAACATAAGGAACTATAGCAAGTTCATCTCCATAAGCATAATTCATATTGTCATCATGGCCACAATCATAGCAAGCATCAATTTCATCAAAAAGGGATATTTCAAACGAATCAATGGGATCATAGCAATTATCATAGCATTCATCCTTCGGTAAGCACGAAGGGAAATTAAACAATGTATGAGTTGAAGAGTTACTCTCATTAGAAGGTGGGCACGGGTAGCTAATCCGCTCTTCCTCCTTTTGTTCTTCGCTCTACTTGTCATCTTTTTCATCTAATGAGCTCACAGTGTCATCAATTTCTTCTTCCATAGGAGCCTGCAAAATATTAGTCTCTTCTTGGATAGCGGAGGTGTCCTCAATATATTGTTTAACATAAGCATTAGAAGCATAGTTTTCATAACAATATTTAAGTAAGACAATTTTTTCTGATTTGTAAAGAGTAGCATCACACTTTTCAATCAAAGAATCAATTTCATAACCACCCTTAAAGGCAACAAATTCTTCAATTTGTTCAATATCATAGTAACTATAATCTCCTTTGGCATAAGAAGATAAAACTCCATTATCACTAAACTCACATTGATAGGGAAGGTGTTTCTTAGGGTTTTCAGAACAACAAGTAAAATCATGTATTTCGCATAACTTCCAAGCATAGCAATGCATAGTATTAATATGATGCTGTAAAAGTTTCCCTTTTTGAGATAAGCGGTGTCGCACAAAATAAGCATGCTCATTTAATGATTTTCCCTCAACTAAGCTAGTTGGGTTTTTAGCACGAGCACATAGGGATCGAAGATGATCCAAGTAGAAAGCTTTAGCAGTATAATAGATTTTGGGTGGTTCTTCAACCATTGGTTTAGTAGGTACTACTATTTTTTTTGGTATTTTGCGTTTCCTACCCATAACTAAAGATAGAAAACAAGAGCATAAAATAAAAACTACTCAGTGATAAAGCAAACAAGCACACACGAGAATATCAGCCCCACGCTATTGCTCCCTGGCAACGGCGCCAGAAAAAGGTCTTGATAACCCACAAGTATAGGGGATCAATTGTAGCTTTTTCAATAAATAAGAGTGTCAAACCCAACGAGGAGCTAAAGGTAGAATTAATATTCCCTTCAAGTTCTATCGACCACTGATACAACTCTACGCGCACTTAACGTTCGCTTGACCTAGAACAGGTATGAAACTATTTTGTAGGTGATAGGATAGGTTTGCAAGAATAAAACAAGAATTACTTTGCGAGAATAAAACTACGAGTAATTTGCAAGATAATAAAAGTTAGTTGTTTAGTAGAAAGCTTTTGTAACACAAGAGAATGATTTGTCTATAGGCAATCGATAACTAGACCGGTAATAATTATTGCAATTTTATATGAGGGAGAGGCATGAGCTAACATACTTTCTGTACTTGGATCATATGCACTTATGATTGGAACTCTAGCAAGAATCCGCAACTACCAAAGATCATTAAGGTAAAACCCAACCATAGCATTAAGTATCAAGTCCGCTTTACTCCCATACGGAACAACCCCCTTACTCGGGTATGTGTTTCAGTCACACATGCCACCCACTATAAGAGAATTATGAACGTATTGCAACACCCTACAGCGGGAATCCCTCATGTGTGCGCAGCATGGAAGGCACCATAGGATAGCATCCAAATAAAATGTACAACTCAAACCAATCACGATCATCAATCAACCCATAGGACAAAACGAATCTCTCAAACATCATAGGATGGCCACAAATCATTGGATAATAATATGTAGCATTAAGCACCATGTTTAAGTAGAGAATTACGGCGGGAATTGAGAGGTCACACCGCTACATAGAGGGGGAGAGAGTTGGTGTTGACGGCGGCGAAGTTGTTGGTGTAGATCGCCATCACGATGGTTCCCCCGGCGGCGCTCCGGCGCCACCGGAAGAGAGGGGGAGAGAGCCCCCCTCCTTCTTCTTCTTCCTTGGCCTCCTCCCTAGATGTGAGGAGAGTTCCCCCTCTGGTCTATGGTCTCCATGGCGGCGGAGGGGCAGGAGCCCCTCCTAGATTGGATCTCTCTCTGTTCTCTTCTGTTTCGCGGTCCTATTTTCTAGCCTTTCACCGTTTCTTAAATTCCCAGAGATCCGTAACTTTGATTGCGCTGAAATTTTAACATGATTTTTTCCAGATATCAGCTTCCTTGCGCCCGAAGAAGAGCCCCAACCGACTTACGGGGTGCCCACGAGGCACCACCGCGCGCCAGGGGGGCCACGCACCCATGTGGCTCGTGGAGTCTGTGGGCCTCCTTTTGCGATGATTCCACCTCCCAAAAATCACATATATTCCAAAATAATTCTCCGTAAAATTTTATTGCATTTGGATTTCGTTTGATATGGATTTTCTATGAAACAAAAACAAGCAGAAAAATAGGAACTGGCACTAGGCACTGGATCAATATGTTAGTCCCAAAAATAATATAAAATGTTGCCAAAAATATGTGAAAGTTGTAGAATATTGGTGTCGGCGTACGACACCTATGGGATCGAGGGGATCCCTTTACGGTTCGGCGGGGGAAAAGATTTGCACAAAGAGCGGATCCAACGATCAACGCGGGGATCTTTTACCCAGGTTCGGGCCGCTGAGAAGCGTAAAACCCTACTCCTGCTGTTGTTTATTGTGGATGTTCTTCAGCTCAAGTACACAGAGCGCTTGCGATGAACAGTACGTTCAAGAAGCAGCTACGCATGCAGAATGGGCCAGAAGGTCCTCTCTCCTGTAGCTCCGCCTTGGGCCTCCTTTTATACGTCCAAAGGGGTCACCAACAGTGGCGGATGGGAGTACAAGAGGTGTAAAGTTGCTACAGTGTTACATGATTACCACTGACGGATTAGGACAAACGCATTAAATGCCTCCCATAGGTGTCCCTAACTTTCTTGGGGACGGAAAAATGACCCGTCCCATCAGCACCGCTTAACCCCATCCGCGGTCAGTGCCATGACACGCAACCAGGAGGACAAGCCCTAAACGACGGACTGGTCGTTGCGCTGGAGCGGTGGCAGTACGGTGGGATCTTGCCGGGTGCGAGATCTTGCCGGGTGCGAAGCCTTGCCGGGCCTTCGCAAGTCTTCCCGGCAGGGCTCTTGCCGAGAACCCAGCCTTTAGTCTTCTGTCTTTTGGTCATCGGCTTGAACGCCTTCTTGATAATCTAGCATTTGTTTCCAGCTGTTCTCCGGCAGGCCTTGCCGCTGGTATGGCTACAACCGTCCGTGCACAAGTATGGGGTACTAAAGGACCCAAACTTTAGTACACCGACAATTGGCATGAAACAATCAAAAATTATAGATACGACGGAGACGTATCACACCACAGCATATTAGATCATAGTACCCAAGTTCCCATGAGATTTGTGTGCTTAAGTAGGCATGCATATTGTTGTGCATAGCAGTAAAATGTGATGTTGATTGTGTGTGATCTTGCTGCCTTGTGTGCTTTTGTTTGAGTCATTTCTTTTGCTTCTTTATTTGGGCCTTCGGTGTAACATTATTTCCCCTTATGAAATTTGCTCATCAACCCGTCACCGACTCGAAGAATCAACAAGGATTTCAAATATTTGGAAGCTCCACTAAACATTATGGAATTATCAGTCCACTTCATTGTATTGGGAATATCTGGTTTGAACGCAAATGATATCCTAGATTGATTATCAGCATCAAGTCTACATCAGAGTGCAATGTTCACAACAGTAATGATTAAACCAGCCGGAAGACAAGTTGTGTGCAAGACCAACAGTATATTTTCAGTCAACGGTATGGTTCATATACAAGGTTCGGTTCCACTTTGAGTAAAATTTGAAACATGTGATACCCCGGAAGAAAGCCGGAATATGCTATGGATCCAGTACTCAGCAAGAAGGATTGTCAGACAAATTCTTTTCATACAAGTAACCAACATCAGTAGTCTTAAGGTTGTATATGTGGCATTCAGTCCGCGTATCATAGTGAGAAGCTTTTTGGTGAAGAAACTCAGTCTTCCTCTATAAGATACCGAGAAGCTTACGATGCAAGGCTTCCCAATCTTCTTCAGTACTATATATGAACAGCTTCCAGTATAAGATAATCAGCCTTCTTCAGTAAGCTACCGTGGAAATATTCCGGCATAAGGCAATTATTCTTTCCCAATAAGCAACCAGAGGAAAAGCTTTGGAGGTACCCAATCTTCTTCAACACACTATCCCGGCAAAAGCTTCGAGCATAAGCTATTCAGCCTTCTGCAGCACGCTACTCTCAGATAGCTGCCAACACCAGCTATCCAGTCTTCGTCAGTATGGGACAACAAACAGTCATTGGTAGTGGTAAAAATTATTACACAGTAAGATGGCAGTACATGACAGCGCATCTCAAGAACCAGATCCGCGACAGTTTTGTCAGAAGCAAGAATGAGTCCGGACACACGTCCGTCTCGGGAAGCGAGTATTCAGCTACACCTACTTCCGCATATGTTGTGAACATGCAACTCGAGTTATGCGAGTCACTCGTACGAGGATGCCACTATGTTCAAGCGAATCTACCGAAGGAAGGTGAGAATCCAACAACCACATGAGTTATGCAAAGCTAGTTATACACCTCAGTGTGATGCATGGACCGACAAGTTATGAAGTAAGACAACATTGGGACAACAATCTTGGCAGTGGTTATCAAGGCCAGCTTCCTCACACCCGACAAAATGATATCATTAACCCTTGTGACTGTCTTGTATGATTGACCACAACAATGAGCTCTATACAAGTACATGTGAACCTGGTATATTTCCTATGACACAAGCAAGGATAAGGTATGATTGCCGAAATATTGCACATGACAAGCACCTATGGTCACACGAAGAATTAAGGATATATATGGCCAAGCTCCTTCAACAAAGGATTCGGAAAAAGAAAATAAAAATGAAGGAGCAAGACCGACAAGGTGGGTGTGATAATCGTTGCATGCACGACATGGTACCGATACCCAAGACAGTATGATTCCATATCGCTCACCACGGATATACACCCAAGAGGTCTACTCTATTCCGTAAGGACCTCATATCAAGCCAACCCGCTTGTCCAACTGTATATGCTCAGAATTGGCAGTATGGAATATTCAAGTCTGTCATGTCAGATCAAAGATTCCTTAGCCAACTCAGCACTTTGACTTCAGTGACCATGTTAAAGTATTGCATGGCCTACTACCCACAAATGGATATACCGACAGAATGAGTAATCGAAATGCTGAACAACAATCTCGGATCATGTGTCCTCGCATATGGAAACCAATGAAAGGATAGCCTGCCATGAAGAAGATTCTTCCGCCAGAACCACCGTCAGTTAAGTCTCTAGATGTTATTGCTATAAGATCGTACTCCTTTATATTAGTCACGACAGACGACAGTCGAATCTCTGGTACGGATTTGATACTCGAGACAGAGAAGCCAGCCAAGGTGATTCAGAACTCCCTACAAGTAGTCAGATTCTGCCAAGAGAACGGTTATGATTCCCAATATTGTTTTGAACCTGGAGGACACGCTTCTATTTGAGTAACCCGATGCAAGGATTAAAGGGTTCGTGTCCACCGAGGAATTAGAACACAACTCCATTAGATACTAGCAGTGCTGCATAGAAGAATGGCACGTCAATTGGAAATCACCCCCGGACTTGTGGAAAGATCACATATTCCAGTCATGATAATATACTGCACCCCAGCTAAGCCGACAGATATAAAAGAATTGGAGTCAGCGTAAGGTTTGACATATGAGGAAAGACCCGTAAGAGCAACGTAATCAGATCATATGAAATTCAGTGGGAACGACATACAAAGGAAAAGGATACCGGAGTTGGAAACGGTTTCCTTAAGTCAGAATATTCATACTTGTTCCCTGAGCAACCAAATCTCGAGGACGAGATTTATCCTAAGGGGGGTAGGTTGTAACACCCCAATTTTTGGCCGTTTTCTTTTCTTCTAGCTTTCTTTGATTTTTGCTTTGGATTTCTTTTGGTTTGGCTATGTGGACTTGAAACCTAGGAAGATCATCTCTCCTTCCTCTCTCAAGTGGTTTGTCACTCTCAAATCTTTCCCAAGACAATATCATTTCCATCCTAGGCCAACCCCAATCTTCATTTCTTGGGAATATTCCTTTTTCTATTAAAGGAATAATCCTTCTTGCCCTAGGTTGTGAAACAACCTATATTTCTGCTGTGCCATTAATTCCCACAAAATTCTCATAAATCCTTTGACTCATCTAGACCTTGTATCTGTAAAAATATTCAAGCTCTCATGTTCATGGTGAGCACAACATCCACTTCTTGTTTCTAGAACTATTTTTAGGTTGTGAAGCAACATATTTTATATTGCTTCATAATTGCTGAAAATTTACCAGGACATGCTACCACCTATATTACTTCCATAGAACAAATTTGAGCTCATTTCATCTAGCCAATATTTCTCTATAATTTTCCCAATTTTCTGTCCAGCAGGGATCACTGTGAAGGAAGTACCATTTATGTTTGTCCAAATGGTATGAAATTTTTACAGTGCCTCAATATGCTTAAATCATAACTCTCCACCAAATTTCAGCTCAATCAAACACTCCATGTGAGTGCAGCTTCAAATTCCATTTTCTAGACCAACTTTGCAGTTGTGAAGGAAGCACAATCTAGACCCCTCCATTTGAGCTGATATTTTGCGATGATGATCAAATTAGTGAGTGATAAACCTCAGCCAAAGATCATAATCTTTCACCAGTCCAAACTCCCCCACCCTAGTACAAACTCCTTGCTGCCATGGTAGCTTTCTGCCCAAAGCTAATCATCCAGAGCCACCCAAGTGATCCTAGCTGTTGATATCTTATCTCTGAGCTCTGAGGACCCCAGTTGAGAAGACCTCTCAGCCATTATTGGGCCAGAGCACGCTATGCCTGTGGTGACCGTGTTGTTGACATGCCATGGCCACGCTCTGCTCATTGTTTCCCCTCAGCCCTCTCCTTCCCGTTCGTTCCCGCGCGTCCCAGCGTGTCCAAGAGCTTCGTGAAAGCCACGTGCATTTTCCCCAGCCCCTCCCCCCTCCTTTTTCTTCCTCAACGCGCCACGGCAGCCCCAGCCACGTACTGTTCACCGTCCCCACCACCATTGCCGGTCAGCCACTCTCCCCGAGCTCTCCCGACGCCCCTACTAGCTCCTCCACTTCCCGGGAACCCTCTCGACGTTCTGTCCCCTCCCTCCGCGTGTCCTCCAAGCTCCGGCGCGCGGCCAGCACATCGGCTCAGCCGTGCTTATCCATCGAGCTCGCCTGGCTATAAATAGCCCGCCCGAGGCCCCCTCCAAGCATTCCATCATCTTCCTCGCCCTCCCAAACCCCTCTGAGCTCATCGCAGTGAGCTCCCGTGGCCCAATTCTTCTCCATGGCCACCATGGCCACCACCTCTCTCCGCTCGAGTTCGAGCTCCACGGCCCCTCCCTCTCCACCTAGTCGTCCCGTAGCTCCCACCCCTCCTCCCCGCGGCCGTAGCGCCGTGCCCACCTTCGCACGAAGCCGCCGTCCACTGCGGTCGATGCCCCGCTCGCTCAAGCACTCCCCGGCGAGAGTGAAGCCCCCAGGCAGATGCGCCTCGTCGCCCTGGTCACTCCGGTGGCCGGAGTTTCGCCAGAGGCGGCCCAAGCCGCCGGGACGAGCGTCGGCGCGCGCAGCTTTCCTCTGTCCCACAGCCGACCGACGGAGGAGGAAGACGACCTGGCCAGGCGGGCCGCACCTCCTCTCAGGCCCCACCGTCCAGCCTAACAGAGGCGTTGACTCCGGGCCCGTACGGTTTAAGTGGAAGCATATTCTCGAGAATACGTTTTCACTATACCGAAGGCGCAATATGTTAAATGTGTTTTCTGTTTTCAGCTGCCGGCACCGAAAACCTTATATTGTGGGCGTTCGTCCATTAACAGCAGAAAAGCACAATTTTTATTTGTTTTTCTACCTAACGAATGAACGGCCGTAACTTTGCAGCCGTGACTCCGAATCAGGTGATTCCAAAGCCCACATTCCCTATTCGTCGAGCCCATTTCATTGGTATCATTTTCACAATGTTGACGCATTCTGTAAATGGCCATTTTGCCCCTGCCCTATATTCAGCCCCCTTCAAGAGAGAAACTTTTCCGACGAATCTTTCCGCGAGATGATCGCACTTCTTGTCGATGAATCCTTTGACCCCAGGCAAGCCACATCATCCACTTGCATGATGGCATTGCGATAGCCATGGTTTCCACTTGAATGTTTGAATAATTATTTGTTTATGTAATTACTTTGTGAATGCTATGTACATGCTCGTAAATCCATGTTCATTCTTATGCCATGTGCATCTAGTAAGTTAGATGATTATTTGCTAATGTTATTATTCTTATGTTTAATTCTAGTATTTATATTCTATGCTGGTAATAATGATATGCTCATATGCATCCAGTAGGTTATATGAGTAGTTTTTATGTTAAGATTCACAGGTTACATGGTTATGTTACCCATCCAAGCTAATGTTGATATCATGCTCATATGCATTTCATCGTGTTATTTTGCTATGGCTCAGATCATCACCATTCAAGTTAATCTTGCTAATAATTGAACTTGAACAAATCTGTTGGCTGAGTCATAGTGCCACCGAATCGAGCTCACTAGTGTAGCCACATTTGCCGTATGGGGGGCCCTAATGCGTCTATTGTCATGCCTCTTGCCGGTGCCTCCAACGACGAAAGGTTATGTGTGCGTGCTACTCTAATAAAGTAGGCGGCAATAACCTTGTGTGCCCAAGTTTTATCGTACCAAGGTCCCCGTTTGGGATGATACAATTTAGTTTGGCCACGACGGTGGCGGATGTCACGCGGTAACATCGGGGCCACCCATGGCATAGCCCAAAGGGGAGTGTGTCGGAGTGGCTGGAAGAGTGTCATGCAATAGATCGGTTTTGTTGGAACATCTATGGTCCACCCGAATGGGAATATGTACTAAAGTACGAGGCCAAGAATTCCATGGTGTGGGTACAGTGTACTAACCTCTACAGAGTGTACAAACTATCGATAGCCACGTCCTTGGTTATGGACATAGTTAGTAGTTGGTCACACTATGGGTCAACAGTAATAATAACTTGTGCACACTAAGCAACCCTGGTTCCATGTGGTAAGAAGTTGGTTGACCTTTATGTGGTTATGCGATGATCACGGAATAAAGATTGAGCTCCTCGTGGTCATGTGATGATCACGGTGGTAAGAAAGACTGATTCCTATGGTGGTTATGAGATAACCTCCAAGATGAGTAAGTTGGTCCATGAGACCTTAAACGTCGACTCCCTCTCATGCTAGTGCTAGTATCATCATGTTCATATCATGAGTAACATGTATAGGCCATGCTCACTCTCATATTGTTCTAGCAGTATCATGCTCATCATCAATAATTAACCTGTAAATTGCATGCTATTGTTTGTCTTGATTGCTTTGGTTGTTTTGAGCTTGCGAGTACATTCAAAGTACTCACCTGGCGTGTCATGCCAGATTGCAGGTGATGCCGTGATTGATTGTTTGTGGAGGATCCCAAGTGTGCGAGCTAGAATGTGCCCCAGCCAGTGTCCCTGCAGAGTGGAGTTCATCACCGTTGTTGTCATTCCGCTGCTAGAAGTTATTCCGCTGCTACGAGTTGTTCCGATGCTACCATAGAGCTACCTTAGCAGGCGTAGTGTCACCGTGCCGCTGTAACCTTTGTAATTTCAAAACCCTTTTACCCCTATTATTTGTAATAAAGAGTTATTTTGTTCTATGCCAAGCAGTGCCGTATTCCAGAAGACTTGATCTCTGGGCTGGAATACGGGGTGTTCTGGTTCCTCTGAGTGGGGGTACCACACACAGGCACTAAATAACAATTATTTAGGTTTAAAACTAACCCCGAAGGATGACGTAGAGGGAGAGTGCCAATGGCGATCACATCAACCTTGGAGCCATTTCCAGCACGCATCGTCACCTCGTCCTTAGCTAGCCATCATTTATTCCGCAGCTCCTATTTTGAGTTACAAATATTAGCAACCGAACCAGTATCAAATACCCAGGCGCTACTACAAGCACTAGTAAGGTCCACATCAATAACATGTATATCAAATATACCTTTGTTGACATTGCCAGCCTTCTTATCTGCCAAATACTTGGGGCAGTTCCGCTTCCAGTGGCCATTCCCCTTCTAGTGGAAACACTCAGTGTCAGGTTTGGGTCCAGTCTTGGGTTTCTTCATGGGAGTGGCAACTTTCTTGGCACCCTTCTTGAAGTTTCCCTTCTTTCCCTTAGCCTTCTTAAAACTGGTGGTCTTTTTGACCATCAACACTTGATGCTCTTTCCTGATTTTTGCTTCCACGGTTTTAAGCATCACGAAAATTCATGGAGTGTCTTCTCCATCCCTTGCATATTATAGTTCATCACAAAGCCCTTGTAGCTTGGTGGCAGTGACTGGAGAACCCTATCAATCGCTAATTCATCAGGAATAGCAACTCCCAATGTCGGTGTACTAAAGCATGGGTGCCCTCGTACCCTGACTTGTGCACAGGCAGTTGTAGCCTTCCTGACGGCAAGGGCTTGCCGGAGGGCTGCTGTGACCCAAGACTCAGATTAAACAAGACTGTGAAGAAGACCTCAAGGCTGGTCATCGAGAAGTACTATTCTCATACTGAAGATCAAGATTGCCCTTGCCGGCAAGCTTCGTACCAGCAAGGTGAAGACCAAGACTCTGACGGCCGGTAAGCAATGGCCCGGCAAGCTCCGCGCCGACTGGCTCGTTCTGTCCCGTTACCGCTCCACCTCATCATCGGCTAGATAAGCACGCATGATAGGTGTCAAGCGGGCAGGCAGTCAACGCAGCTAGCCATGGCACGTGTCAGCATGCCACCCCAGGATTAACTTTAATGACACCCATCCCTGGGACATGTCAAGATTATAGCAGGGCGCCAGGACTGGTGGTACAGATCTTTTTATCCAAAGCCTCGCCTCCCCGACGTAGCACCTAACGGTGCATTTAATGCGCTTGTCTTACCCCGTCTGGAAATAGACGTGGTGATGGTGCAAGTTACTATTCATACTCTGTAAATGACCATGTTAGCCATTGTGATAACCCCTTGGCCTATAAAAGGAGGCCCACGGCTACACTTAGAACGGTCGACTCTTAGCTCAACTACATGCTGTAGCTACACTTTCCGGGCACCTTGCAGGCAAGCTGCGCACTTTGTAACCTTTGAGCTCACATACAATCAAACCACCAGAACAGGAGTATGGTTTTACGCTCACTGCGGCCCGAACATGGATAAATCGTTGCTTGTGCTCATATCTACTAGGCCTGTTCTTTGTAGTATTTTTATCCCACTTCCGAACCGCAAAGGGATCCTTTCGATCCCATAGATCGTCATTTTCCACGGCCCCTTTGGCGCGCTAGGAAGGGGCTCTCGTATTACGAATCAGTGTTCGTAGTTTGAGTACTGGCTCCATCACCTTCGTCGATGGCGCCGAAAAAGAAGACCGGAGCAACGATGGCTCCCACCACCTCCAAGCTACCTTCCCAGGCTTTCGGAGACGGCGCAGGCGGCGCAGCCGGCGCGGGCGCTATGGTTGGGACGGCCGGGGCAGGAGGCACCGGCGGTGCGGGTGTCCAGCATCCCCACCGTGCCGGCGATCGCAGTCAGCACACTGGAGACGGCGCAGACGGCCAACTCCGACAACCCGCTGGTGAGCACGATCATCCCAGTATTACAATTCGGACCGGTGTGAACTAGGACCCCATCGCCGTGACATCCAAGGACGGAGCGGCGACGTCCAACAACGCTGCGGCGGGACGTGTGCAGCGACCATCGGAAGATGGGTGTGCCATGCTTCCCCGCGGCGTTGGCGGTCCTGGACGGCGTCAAGCTGGCCCAAAGCATCGTCCTCACGATGCTCAGGTTCCACCACCACGCCAACCCGTTGGTGAACATGCGCCGTGGCAGCAGGTGCGCGACGACCTCCCTCCTGGCCCTGCGAGGAGTCAAACGCCGTCCCGTTCCGTGTTTCCCGCCATGCCAACCATGGCGGCAGAGGCTATGGTGTGAGTTCAAATGCTTTTGAACTTCCCACCAACCCTAGACAAAATACCAGAATGGAGGTACACTATCCAGAGTCTCATCTGTTTTACCGATCCCGGCAAAACACAGGATGTGGGCCCTTCCAGACGACCACCCAGAGTGCCGGCAGGACCATCTGGCTGCCGTGCCGGAGACGGTGCACCAATGGTGCAGTCGCCTCCATGCCAACAACCACCATGGCGGCAAGCTCGCCGATCGGATGACCAGGACACCATGTCAATGGCATCGTCAGATCCGCGGGGCCGCCGAGATCAGCGCCAAGTGCTCCACGAATGGCGCGAAGAGGACGCCCGTACGAAGATTGAACGGCGCCGGGAAGCACGCCGTCTGTCAGACGACCGTGCCGACCCAACAGTATACGTGCCAGTGCCAGGGTACCCTGGGTGCTTACCCCTTCAAACCTGAGCTGGACAACAAGTATGACGACACGCTCAGTACAGCAGTGTTCCTTGGCATCTACACCATCGCGGTGCAGGCTGCTGGGGGGCGCGATGACAAGCTGTTGGCCAACTACTTTCCATTGGCGCTCAAGCCCAACGTCAGATCGTGGTTGATGAACTTGCCGGAGGGCTCCATTTCTTCTTGGTCGGATCTATGCCATCAATTCGTGGGTGCCTACCAGGGTGGCCACAAGCTCCCTGGTCAGGAGAGCGATTTGCATGTGATCCCCCAGAGAGATGGTGAGACCCTCCGCAAGTACATATAGAGGTTCAGCCGTGTGCACCACAACATCCCCGATGTTCATCCCGCAGCTGTTTGCACCGCATTCCACACAAATGTGTGCAACCGCAGAATGTGGTCTGACATGAATATCGTGAAGGTCAGAACCATTAACGAGTTGTATGCCTTGGCGGACAAGTGTGCACATGCTGAGGAAGGGAGGCGACTCCCGGGGGAAGATGCTGGCGCCGACGTCGATTCTGAAGTTGACGCAGATGATGCATTGACCCCGCAGAAGAAGAGTCGGAAGCGCAATCGGAAGCACAAAGGCAAGACAGTGATGGTAGTTGAGAGCCCCGGTGGCACCAACGCCGCCAAGAAGTCCAAGGCAGAAAGCCCCGGCAAGGAGGTTGCCGAATGCGCTGACCGTCGGGAGGCTGCGGCAGGCGACAAGAGCGGCAAGACCGGTGGGCCGTACTGCAAGATCCACCGTACCAAGGGCCACGATCTCCAGGAGTGCCGGCAAGTGGAGCAGCTTGCCGAGAAGCAGAAGCAAGAGTACGAGAAGCGCGACAAGGAGAAGGGCCAGGATGGTACCGGTGGATCCGGCCAGCAGAACCGTGGTGGCCGAGGGGGCCACCGCAGCAAGGCCAAGCAGCCGAAAGAGAAGGCTACCCAAGGCCCAGATGATGGTGATGATGACGAAGATGAGTTCGATAAGGGGTTCCAGAATGCAATGGATGCCATGTGTGTTGACGAAGGCGCATCTTTGCACTCCTCGCACCGGCAACTGAAGCAGTGGATCCGCGAGGTGAATGTCGCGGAGCCCGTGATGGGAGTGCAGAAGCCACTCAAGTGGTCGCACACGCCCGTCGTCTTTGATGCCGAGGATCACCCTGATTGCACCACTGCGGTTGGGTGATTGCCATTGTTGGTTTCACCAACATTCCGTAACCTTAGGGTGATAAAGATGTTGGTTGACGATGGGGCCGGCTTGAACTTGATCTCTCCCGACGTGATTAAGAGGCTGCAGATCCCGACAAGGATCTCACCGGTCACATTCAGCAGCAACCTCAACTACAGGACGGAGACGGTCGTCTTCGACGTCGTCAAGATGCCCCTGCCCTACAATGGCATTCTGGGCCGTCCGGCGCTGGCCAAGTTCATGGCCGCGTCGCACTTCGCCTACAATGTCATCAAGATGCCAGGGCCGTTGGGGGTCCTCACCAGCAAGTCGAACCACAAGGACGCAATCATCTGCGCCGACAAATTATACCGGGAGGCAGTGGCAGCATCTGCCGATAAGCCACCTGCTCCTTGATATGTCTCCAACGTATCTATAATTTTTTATTGTTCCATGCTATTATAGTATCAATCTTGGATGTTTTATATGCAATTATATGACATTATATATCATTTTTTGGGACTAAACTATTAACCCAGTGCCCAGTGCCAGTTGCTGTTTTTTGCTTGTTTTTGTCTTTTCAGAAAATCATTATCAAAACGAGTCCAAACGAGAAAATAAAACTTTGGATTAATTTTTTCTGGACCAGAAGAGACCCACGAAGCTTCGGGAGAAGACCAGAGGAGCCACGAGGGAGCCACAAGCTCGGACGGTGTGCCCTGGGGGGTAGGGCGCGCCCCCAGGCTTGTGGGTCCCTCATAGCCCCTCCTGGCCTAATTCTAGTGCTATAAATTCCCAAATATTCCAAATATGCCAGAGAGACAGAAGAGAAAACCTTTCCACCGCCGCAATCCTCTGTTCTTCCGCGATCCCATTTGGAGGCCTTTTCCGGTACTCTGCCAGAGGGGGAATCGATCACGGAGGGCTTCTTCATCAACCTTGCTGCTCTTCCGATGATGTGTGAGTAGTTTACCATAGACCTACGGGTCCATAGCTAGTAGCTAGATGGCTTCTTCTCTCTCTTTGATCTTCAATACCATGTTCTCCTCGATGTTCTTGGAGTTCTATCTGATGTAATCTTGTTTTGTGGTGTGTTTGTTGGGATCCGATGAATTGTGAGTTTATGATCAGATTATTCATGAGAAATATTTAAGTCTTCTCTGAACACTTTTATGCATGATTATTATAGCTTTGTATTTCTCTCCGATCTATCGATTTGGTTTGGCCAACTAGATTGGTTTATCTTGCAATGGGAGAGGTGCTTTGTGATGGGTTCAATCTTGCGGTGCTCAATCCCAGTGACAGAAAGGGACATGACACGTATTTGTATTGTTGCCATTAAAGATAGAAAGATCGTGTTTAATCATATTGCTTGAGTTTACTTTGTCTACATCATGTCATCATGCTTAAGGCGTTACTCTGTTTCATACTTAATACCCTAGATGCATGCTGGATAGCGGTCGATGGGTGGAGTAATATTAGTAGATGCAGGTAGGAGTCGTTCTACTTGTCTCGGACGTGATGCCTATATACATGATCATTGCCTTGAATCCGTCATAATTATTTGCTTTCTATCAATTGCCCAACAGTAATTTGTTCACCCACCGTATGCTATGTGTTCAAGAGAGAAGCCTCTAGTGAAAACTATGGCCCTCGGGTCTACTTTTATCATATATTTAAAACCAAAAATACCTTGCTGCAATTTATTTACTTTTATTTTATTTAGTATTTTAGTTTATATATCTATCACTATCAGAATTAATCCTTGCAAATAACCGCTAAGAGGATTGACAACCCTCTTATTTGCGTTGGGGGCAAGTGTTTCCTTTTGTGTGTGCAGGTGCTGCTAAAGGGATTTTGCATGGTTCTCCTACTGGATTGATAACCTTGGTTCTTAAATGAGGGAAATACTTATCTCTACTATACTGCATCATCCTCTCCTCTTCGGGGAAATACCAACGCAGTCTACAAGTAGTAGGAAGTATTGCTTGCGCCGTTGCCGGGGAGACATCACCAAAATTTCTCAAGTACCTTCGCACAAACTATCATCCACTTGCATTTATTTTATTTGCATTTTTGTTTGCATTTGCTTCTCGTTTTCATCTCCCCCACTTCTAATTTTTTTTTACAAAAACACAAAAATATTTCGTTTGCTTGTTTGCTAGTTTGCTTGCTTTGTCGCGATGTCTCAAGAAAACACAAAATTGTGTGACTTTTCCAATACTAATAATAATGATTTTATTAGTACTCTTATTTCTCCTCCTGCCACTAGTGCGGAGTCATGTGACATTAATGCTGCTTTGCTTAATCTTGTTATTAAAGAACAATTTTCTGGTAGTCCTAATGAAGATGCTGCATCCCATCTAAATACTTTTGTTGAGCTTTGTGATATGCAAAATATAAAAAGATGTGGATAATGATATTGTCAAATTAAAATTATTTCCGTTCTCACTATGAGATCGTGCTAAAACTTGGTTTTCATCCTTGCCTAGAAATAGTATTGATTCTTGGGATAAGTGTAAGGATGCTTTCATTGCCAAGTATTTTCCTCCTGCTAAGATTATTTCTTTAAGAAATCAAATTATGAATTTTAAGCAACTTGAACATGAGCATGTTGCAAAATCTTGGGAGAGAATGAAATTAATGATAAGAAATTGCCCAACACATGGTTTAAGCTTATGGATGATCATACAAAAAATTTATGCACGACTATACTTTGTTTCTAGAAATTTGCTAGACTCTGCCGCAGGTGGTACTTTTATGGAAATTACATTGGGAGAAGCTACAAACCTTCTTGATAATATTATGAGAAATTACTCTCAATGGCACACTGAAAGGACTCCAACTGGTAAGAAGGTAAATTCTATTGAAGAAATTAATACTTTGAGTGATAAGATGGATGCTGTTATGAAATTGGTTGCTAGTAAAAGTGCTCATATTGATCCTAATGATGTGCCATTGTCTACTTTGATTGATCAAAATAATGATGCTATTGATGTGAATTTTGTCTCTAGAAATAATTTCAACAACAATGCTTATAGGGGTAATTTCAATCCTAGACCGTTTCCTGGAAATTCCTCTAATAATTATGGTAATTCACATAATAATAATAATAATAGGATACCCTCTGATCTTGAAAGTAATATTAAAGAATTTATTAATTCGCAAAAGATTTTCAATGCTATGATAGAAGAAAAATTGAATAGAGTTGATGAAATGTCAAGGAACATGGATAGAATTGCTCATGATGTGGAAAATCTCAAGATTAAAATTTTACCACCCAAGCATGATATTAATGAGTCTATTAAAGCAATATATGTCTCCATTAATGAAAGTAAATAAAGGACCACTAGGTTGAGAGCTAAGCGGGGATTCTTAGAAAAAGCCATTCCACCCGGTTTCTATCATAGTAATGATGAAGATATTAAAATGATTGGTGTTTCACCTATTGAATCTTTATCTAGCAACATAAAACTTGATGAAAACAGGACTGAAGATGAGTCAACTTTAGCTAAAAGGCGTCCCAATCATTTGGAGTGTGATGATCTTAATGATAAAAATGAAAAAAGTGGGTTTGGACAGGTCAAAACTTTAAATAGTAATGCACCCACTACTTTGGATTACAAGGACTTTAATTATGATAATTGTTCTTTAATTGATTGTATTTCCTTGTTGCAATCCATGATTAATTCACCAAATGCATATGAACAAAATAAAGCATTCACTAAACATATTGTAGAAGCTATGATGAAAGCTCATGAAGAAAAACTTGAGTTGGAAGTTTCAATTCCTAGAAAATTACAAAATGAATGGGAACCTACTATTAAAGTCAAAATTAAAGATTATGAATGTAATGCTCTATGCGATCTTGGTGCTAGTGTTTCCACTATACCAAAATCTTTTTGCGATGTGCTAGGTCTCACCGATATGGATCCTTGTTCCCTTAATTTGCATCTAGCGGATTCCACTATTAAAAAGCCATTGGGTAGAATAAATGATGTGCTTATTCTTGCAAATAGAAATTATGTGCCTGTGAATTTTATTGTTCTTGATATTGAATGCAATCCTTCTTGTCCTATAATACTTGGTAGGCCTTTCCTACGAACCATGGGTGCTATTATTGATATGAAAAAAGGTAATATAAGATTTCAATTTCCATTAAAGAAAGGGATGGAACACTTCCCTAGAAATAGAATTAAGCCACCTTATGAATCTATTATGAGGGCCACCTATGGAATTAACTTGAAGGATGACAACACTTGAAACTATGCATTATGCACAGCTAGGGGCATAAAACAATAGCGCTTGTTGGGAGGCAATCCGATGAATAAAATAATTTTTTTTTACCTTCTGTTTTTGTGTGTTTACACAATTATAGCCTATTTTATGATTGTGTTTTTATCTTTTAATTTGTGTTTGTGCCAAGTAATACCTTTGGGATGATTTGGATGATAGTACAATTGATGCTGTTTGGAAAACAGAAAGTTTTGCGTCCAGCGTTTGATTTTTTATTGTGTACTAGAGCATCAGAAAAATCTGAATTTTTTGCAAAATATTGGTATATGATTTTTTTACGTTGTCCTAATTTTTCAGAATTTTTGGAGTTACAAGTATAGCTTTTAAATAGATCTTTACAGACAATTCTGTTTTAGACAGATTCTGTTTTTGTTGCATAGTTTGTTTATTTTGATGAATCTATGGATCGTATCGGGGGGTATGAGTCATGGAGAAGTTGGAGTACAGTAGCATTATGCCAATATTAAATATGAATCAATTTACAACAGTACCTAAAGTTTAAAATTTATTTGTTATACTAACGGATCACACGAGGTTTCTGTTGAGTTTTGTGTGCTGAAGTTTTCAAGTTTTGGGTGAGACTACGATGGATAAAGGAATAAGGAGTGGCAAGAGCCTAAGCTTGGGGATGCCCAAGGCACCCCAAGGTAATATTCAAGGAAGACTCAAGCGTCTAAGCTTGGGGATGCCCCGGAAGGCATCCCCTCTTTCGTCAACAATCTATCGGTAACTCACTTGGAGCTATATTTTTATTCATCACATGATATGTGTTTTACTTGGAGCGTCTTGTGATATAATTTGTTTGGTTTTGTTTGCTTTTTAGTTTGTCACAATCATCTTTGCTGAACAAACCTTTTTGAGAGGGACACACATTATTCGTGATTTGTTAGAATACTCTATGTGCTTCACTTATATCTTTTAGAGGACGGCGTGGTTATATTTTAAAGAAATAGTTGCAATCTCATGCTTCACTTATATCTTTTTGAGAATCTAATGAATAGCAATGGTAATATGCATGGGTTATGAATTTAGTCTTAATATGGTAGGTATTCAAGAGGGATATAATAAAAACTTTCATGTAGATCACTGAATCACTACAGGAATCAGCTGATTTGCCGTTTGCCATGGCAGACGACAAAGGACCATAAAGCGGACGGCAAACATGGACGGCATTGTAAGTTACGGTAATGAGCTTCTTTGTCGTCTATTTTCGCACAGCGGACGGCAAAGACATTTGCCGTCAGCTTTCCTGGGCCAGCAGACGGCAAAGAAAGTTGACGGCAAAGGATAGACGTTAGCCAAGTTAGGTGGCTAACGGAAGGCTTTGCCGTCTGCCGGCTGACGACAAATGTGCCCTCCCCTTTGCTGTCTGCTTCATGATGTCATCACACCCGTCACCCTCCCCGCTCTTTGCCGTCTGCCGTCTGCCACAGTCGGCAAAGTGACCAAATGGGTCAGCCCCCAGTGCTCCCAGGTTGCACAAGTTGCTGCCACGTGTCCACTTTGCCGTCTGCGGCAGACGGCAAAGAGCCCTTTGCCGTCGGTGGCAGACGGCAAAGAGCCTGCATTGCCTCTTTTTATTCTGTTTTTTCTTATATCCAAGCATTTTCACAGCAAATATATGATATATATATATATATTTCACAGGGCAATTTTCACAGCAAACATATGAGATATCCAACACATAAGTTTCATCCATACATACATAGTTCCATCCATACATACATAGCAAGTTCCACATACATAGTTTCATCCATATAGCAAGTTCCACATATGTTCAAAGGTACAAAATCAAAACAGAAAGTAAAAAGAAGCACTCCATCAATGAAAGCTTCCGTGAAGTGAATGAAATCTGCAAAATGGGAAATAAGAAAGTTAGAAGAAGAAGATTAGAAGAAGAAGAAGAAGACTAGAAGAAGAAGAAGAAAAAGAAGAAGAAGAAGAAGAAGACTAGAAGAAGAAGAAGAAGAAGAAGAATAAGAAAGTAAAAAGAAGCACTCCATCAATGCGAGCTTACCAAGGTTATCATGCCATTTATGAGCTAAGTAAGCTAAGTATATGACATTTATGAGCTTACCAAGGTTATCATGCCATTTTTGCCCTAAGTAAGCTAAGTATATGACATTTATGAGCTTAGCAAGGTTATCATGTCATTTATGAGCTAAGTAAGCTAAGTATATGACATTTATGAGCTTAGTAAGGTTATCATGCCATTTATGAGCTAAGTAAGCTACTTATGTCATAAATGAACTAAATAAGCTAAGTATAGGTCATTATTGAGCTAACCTAGGTAATTATGCCATTTTTGAGTTAACTAAGCATATTATGCCATTTTTGACATAAGTAAGCTAAGTATAGGTCATTATTGAGCTAACCTAGGTAACTAAGCATTTTAGAGCTAACTTAGGTCATTTTGGAGCTAACTTAGGTAAAATGGATCATTTTGGAGCTAAGTAAGCTTATTATGTCATTTTGGACGAAAATAAGCTAAGTATATGACATTTATGAGGTTACCAAGGTTGTTATGCCATTTTTGACCTAAGTAAGCTAATTATGCCATTTTTGACATAAGTAAGCTAAGTATATGTCATTATTGAGCAAACCTAGGTAACTAAGCATATTAGAGCTAACTTAGCATATTAGAGCTAACTTAGGTCATTTTAGAGCTAACTTAAGTAAAATGGATCATTTAGGAGCTAAGTAAGCTTATTATGTCGTTTTGGAGGAAAATAAGATAAGTCTAGGTCATTATGGTAAGCATATTGGAGGAAATAAAGTTAAGTCTAGGTCATTATGCATTTGTTAAGCAAAACAGTAGAGAAAACTTACCGTCATCACGGAGCTGAAGCACTGGGGGTGCTCGTGCCGGTACCACCTGGAGAAGGATCGTGCGATGCTTGTCTGGAGTTACGCTACACCAAAGATCATTTGCAATGTCTCGTTAGCATGATGACACTGAAATGTTAATACTAGTAACTAATGACCATTCAAATGAAACTCACCGTGGTCCCCAGAGCAATGACTGGCATCGGCGGAGGGGTCTGACCGGTCTTCTCGCACATAGACTGCACATTTGGTTTTGACGAGTCAGTCATATTAGTTAGTAATGAAACGAACATAAAGTGCATGATTTGGCTAATATGTAGAAGAAACTTACCAAGAGGAGCTCGTACATGGCCCGGTTCGCCATGTCATTCCGTGACCTCTCCTGCTCCAACATTTTGGCCGTCCTCTCCTCCAACTCCCGCTCCTTCTCCGCCGCCTGCCGGTCCCTCTCCGCGAGAAGCTCCTTGGTTGCCTCTCTCTCTTTCTGAATAGCAGCCTGCAACACCACTCCTCGTTAGCATTGTAATCATCGAGCAGACGCACACACAATGTAATGGAGAGGAGAGGTATCTGAGTCCGTATAACTAACCTCGATGGCGAGCTCCAGTGGCCGTGGACGAGGCCTTATCTCAGGACAGGAGCTCGTTTGGCGCGACTTCATCTCCGGGAGAGTGCGAGGACAACGTATCAGTCCATCTCCAATGGCTATCGAGCCATGGGGCCTCCCGCCACCAGATATCATCACCAGCTCTGGATCAATAGGCTGCTGGCTCGGGTTAAAGTCCTCCCATTTCCTCGCCTTCCCCTCCTCTCTGTACCTCATGAGCTTGTGGTGGGAGGAGATGTTGGTGAAGTTCTCTGGATTATCGAGGTCAGACTCAGAGAATGCCTTGGCCTTCTTGTACTTTGCAGTATGGGCCATGGCATAGAGGTCGTACACCTGTGGCACCTCCGTGTTATTGTGTCGCGCCTAAAAGAGAGGAACAAAGTATTAGTAAATGACGCGGGCTCAGATACCTGAAGCTAGCATGAAGAATGAATTGCATGAATCATGAAGCAAAACACATACCCAGTTCCGCCCGAACTGATATAAGTTGGCGCTACCTTGATGGTGTGGCACACCAACCATTTTGGCACGCCGGTCCTTGGCATTGTTGTGGACGGCTAGACATTCGTCTGAGCACCACTCATTCACCAACGCCTCCCAACAATCCGTCTTATCCGCACACCATCTCGGGGGCACCTAAGTCAGTAAAGAGAAATTTGAGCGCTACGCTTATGAATCAAATCAAGAAAACTAAGTAAAAGGCCTTAAAAATAGGTAATTACCTGCATGTACTGCTCCTTCTTCAGAAACTTTTCGCGGCACGACGGCTTGTCCTTCTTAATACCACGCGAGGCGTAGTAGTCTCGAACAGCCTGCGGCCGAGCCTCGTGCCGTAAGTTCTGTAGTAGGCGCTTGCACTCGGCATCGATAACCTGTGCCGCGGCCTCCTCGTATCCCTCCTCACAACTGTAGAAGGTCTGCAATCAAACGAGACAACACTGATTAGTACAATAACTAGCTATTGTTGATTTTTAATTGTGTAAAGGATGAATTACCCAAAACTTTTTGTGCACAAGACACCGTCGATCCTCTCCTCCGGCGGGGCCGGGGCAGCCAAGTAGTGCTCCCAGCTCAATCCTAGCTGTGAAAGCTGACCCTCACCGGGCAACGTGACAAACCCCGGGAAGTTTTGCCGGCAAATCACACCAAGGACGGTGTTAGGCCTGCGGACATCCTTGGTGTGGTGCCAACCCCTGCAATATGACAAGGCCAACGCATTAGATATTTCAAGAAACGTGAAGGCAAAAGGTTAAAAAAAAGTAAATGCACTTACTTCTCCCCATCAGGCCTAATGAACCACCTCTGCTCGCGGGTCGCCGGCATGGGCGGCAGCCATGTACTACCACGCTGGTAGACGGTGCGCCCCTCAACCACCTCGCCCTCGCTATCAGAAAACCGATCCCTGCCACCATTAGCATGGCAACTCGACTCCGGCCAGGCATCCCATCGGGTCTCCTGAGACGTAGCCTGATCCCTGCTCTGGTCCGGAGTCTCGTGGGACGAAGCCTCTGGGACAGGAGTCTCGTGGGTCGAAGGCTCGTTGACCCGAGGCTCGTGGACCGGAGTCCGCGTAGCTTCCACCTCAGACTGGTCGTCCACCCTAGCAGTCCTGTGCTCGGGTGAATCAGCTGGGGGTGGCGGCCAGGAAGGCGTAGTAGCCTGCCTACCTCTCCCGCGGCCACGTCCAGCTCTACTAGCTCTCTTCTTCCCCCGACCTCCTCTCTCGGTGGGCAACGACGCCGACGAAGAAGCGCCCATCGGTGTCTGCAGACTGTCGATCAACGCTCTACGGAGAGACGGGGCTGGAATGGAAGTACCCCTCCCACCACGCGCCGACGAAGAAGGAGCCGCGGAGCGCTCTCGACCCGCGCCCACCATCTTCCAACACCTGCCATGACAAAGAGTAAACGAAATTAGTACAACATAAAAAAATTGAATACCTGACATGAATAATAATATGTATATAATTTAAGTGTATCATCATCATGTATATATCATAAAAATTGAATACCTAACTTGAACCAATAATATGTATATAATAAAAATTGAATACCTGACATGAACTATTAATATATATGTATATAATAAAAATTGAATACCTGACATGAACTAATAGAAATCTTGATCGTCTATATATGCTCCGGGATCAATAAATGCATCATCATCATCACTATCTTGGATGACGTGCTCATCGGGTTCAGCGGCATCAACATGTGGAAGGCCTCCTTTATGTAATCGGTCAAGCATTGACAGGTCATCCACAGCAGTAACCTCTTCTTCTTCTGGCTCTTCTTGTTGCGGCTCAGGGGTGAAGTCGGATTCACCGTCGCTGTCCACTTCAATGTTCTGGGGTGAACTAGAGCGGTTTCTTGAAACGTTTTTTGGAAAGACGTGTTTCTTGGAAGAATTCTCCTTCATATGTGTCTGGGTTAATGTGAGGTTCATAATCCTCTTCATTGGGGGGAGGTGGTCTAACACGTGACGGCACTTCATAAACGACATCCCAACCATTCAGATTTGGATCAGTTTGGCAGGCCCACGGTAGATAGAAAACTTGGGTCGCTTGTTGAGCCGTAATATAGACATCGGGAACATCTAAATGGGTGCTTTGTTTGATTTCGACTAGCCCTAAATGTTCATGAGTCCTTCTAGTCTCCTTCGGCTGGAACCAATAACATATGAAGACTACGACATTCGGTGGGTTTTCACCATAGAATAGAAGTTCATAAATTGCTTCGACTCTTCCATAATACTCGGTATCTCCTTTGCCGATAGCAGAGACACAACAATTTGTAGACTTTTGGTCGGCCATAGATAGCTCTTGGCCAAAGGTACGAAAGCGATACCCGTTGATGTCGTATTTGTCAAATGAACGGACCTTATAGTCAAAACCATTAGCGACTTGTCTCAATTCGGCGTCCATTGACTCTGAATTAGCCTACAAGTTTAATATGGAAGGATTGTTGCATTAGCCGCAAATTAGACGAAGAAATGAAATGGTCTAATGGAAATTACCATTTGTTTGAACCAAGAGATGAAACCGGGATAGCCGCCTCCATGCTTTGCCAGAAGCTCATACTCTTCGATGGAATCCTTTTGGATCACCGCTCCATCCGAGAATTTGGCGACGTATCGACTGTATCAAATATCCGGGAATAAGAGAAGTTCAAAGGAATTAGAAGTTGCGAAAAATTGTACCGAGAACTTACTCGATGTACGGCCGCACTTCTGTTAGGTTGTTGAAGATATACAACAAAATGGTCTGCCATTCTTCGACATCCAACCCTACTGGTTTCGAAGCACCGGCTGGTGCGAGCTTCCCTTTGAATAGGCTGAGGTTGGATCCACTTTTTTTAGGGTCGCCAGCATTGTACTGAGGCTTCGGATTATGCAAATTACGATTTTTGGCTTCGTAGTGTGCTGTCACGAAGTTTGCCGCATCCTCAGTAATGAATGCCTCGGCCATCGATGCTTCAATTCTACGTTTATTTTTACATTTTGCTCGAAGCGTCTTCTGCATCCTCTCAGTTGTGTAGAACCAACGATTCTGCACGGGCCCCCCAATCTTGCCTCGGTCTGGAGATGCAAAATCAAATGCTGCATTGGATTAAAGAAGCCCGGTGGAAAGATCTTCTCTAACTTGCAGATCAACTCCGGCGCCAACTCTTCCATTTCATCTAGCAAGCCAGGCGATAGTTCTTTCACACAAAGAACACGAAAGAAATAGCTCAGCTCTGCCAGTACTAGCCATTCATCCTTAGGGATAAAGCCACGCAACATCACCGGCATTACCCGCTCAAGCCATATGTGCCAATCATGACTCTTGAGACCAAATATTTTCAATTTTTCAAGACTCGCTCCCCTCTTTAGATTCGCTGCATACCCATCGGGGAACATCAACTGCATTTTCACCCACAAGATAATTTCCCTCATAGCTGGCCTTCCAAGATTGAACCAGGCCTTTGGCTTCGTCCAGTTCTGCTTTCCTTTCGGTTGTCGCATGTTTTGTAACGGTCTATCACATAGAGCCTCCTGATCGACTCTAGCCTTAGGATTATCCTTTGACTTCCCCTCTATGCCGAACAATGTACCAAAAAGGGCCTCGGCGATATTATTTTCAGTGTGCATCACGTCGATGTTGTGTGGGCAAAGGAGGTCTTTGAAGTAAGGCAGATCCCACAAGCATGTCTTGTGAGTCCAGGCGTGTTCCGAATTATACCCCTTGAAATACCCTGGACGCTCTGCATCAGGCTCGAGAGCGTTTAACTGATCCAGGATCTATTGGCCTGTCAACGCAGGTGGTGCTGAGTTTTTCACAACTCTACCTTTGATGAAGTTCTTCTTGTCTTTTCTGAACTTATGGCGAGGATCTAGGAACGGTCTATGCAATTCGAAGCAAGAATACTTGTGACCCGCCTCCAGCCAATGAAACTGAAGAGCTGCCTTGCATGTGGGGCACGGGAACCTTCCATGCACACACTAGCCAACGAATAGAGCATACGCCGGCAAGTCATGCATCGAGTACATGTACCAGACACGCATTATGAAGTTTTGTTTGCAAGCGGCGTCGTATGTCTTGAACCCATTATCCCAAGCTTCTTGCAATTCATCCTTAAGCGGCGGCATGTACACATTCATATTCTTCCCCGGATAGTTGGGCCCTGGAATTATCAACGTCAGGAAAATGTTCTTTCTTTGCATAATCTGTCCGGGGGGGGGGGGGGGGGAGATTGAGTGGAATGACAAATACAGGCCAACAACTGTATTGGGTTGCCGTCATACCAAACGGATTGAACCCATCCATGCCGATGCAGACTCGAGGATGCCTTGGATCTGCCGCTTTATCCCCATGTAATTCATCGAACTTGTTCCACGCAAAAGCATCCGATGTGTGTACCATCATCTGATTCCCATCTGCATCTAGTTCGGTTCTTTTGCCCAATTTGTGCCATGTCATCTGTCTGGCCATCTCTTCGACCATGAAAAGACGTTGAAGTCTTGGTATGATTGGCATATACCGAAGAACATTAACGGCGATTTTGGTTTGCCTCTTCTCACCCATACCGTTGTCTACCACAACATACCTGGAAGACTTGCAAATGGGACAATAGTTCAAGAAAGCATACTCAAGCCTAAATAAGGCACATCCATTCTCACAGGCATCTATCTTCTCATAGGTCATCTTAAGTACACGGAGGATTTTGTTCGACTGGTACAGGTTTGCAGGCATTACATGGCCTTTGGGTAGAAAGCGTCCAAATAGTGTCATCATCGCGTCGTAGCATTCTCTGCCCAAGTTGAATTGAGCCTTCAGAGCCATTACTTGTGCGATGGCATCCATCTGACAAAGCTCAGTGTGCTGGTGGAGAGGACGTTTTGAAGACTCCAACATTTCATTGAAGGCCTTTGCAGATTCCTCCATCTCATCGTCCGAATCCCGAGCATCATCAAAGTCTTGCACCATGTCTTCGATCCCGGTACCATGCTCGTCCGTGCGACGACGAACCACCTCAGCTTTGGCACGTTGGGCAGACTCACCATGAAATGTCCACACCGTATAATCAGGCGTAAAATCCCACTTCTGCAGGTGTTTACCCATTTCAACCTTTGCCCTCTTTAGAAAGTTGTCGCACCGGACACAGGGGCACCAGGTTTTTCTCTGGCCATTTGCAAATGCTGCTCTCACAAACCCCTTGGTTTTTGTCTTCCATTCATCGGTCATGTCTTTCTGACTAGTGTGACCGGTGTACATCCACGCACGATCACTCATCTTGCCTAGCTACTGGACACACAAGAAATATAATCAAAATTCAGCAAACCATATACATCAGTTAATGGAGTTTGTTAGTTTTATTACGTCCATGCAACCTACACTCTAATAGGTAAAGATAGGTCCTAATCCCACCCGAGTATGTGTAGATTGGGTTCGTTTTCCCATGCTCTGCTCCGGATCCGACGCAAAATTTCGGCAGCACCTCCCCGCTGTTCTCCTCAGACACATCTCAGCAATAAGCAGAGAGGATGTGTACACGGAGAACAACAGGGAGGCACTGACGAAATTCTGCATCGGATCTGGAGCAGAGCATATGGGAAAACGAACCCAATCTACACATACTCGGGCTGTCCATGGATAACGTTGGACAATTCAAAAGAATCACGGTTATAAATATGCAAATGCATGCACATTTATAACTATAACCCTTTCGAACGGGAGACGCAATGTGGTCACGCATACTGATGATTGAAGACACCTATAGCTAGCAAGTTTCATCGGCACGAAGACCGGAACAGAGCAAATGAAGGGGGAAGGAGGAGATGTCATTTGTGCTCACCCACGAACGCAGGGGCGGAGCTCGTCGAACGCACGGGGAGGTCGTTGAACACCAGACCCTCGCAGCGACGAAACAACTGCACATTTAAATCCACCCGATCAACACAAATATATATGTTGTTTTTCATAACAAAATCAGAAAATATATGACCTAACTCATAATTCACAAATATATGACCCCGTCGGCCTCTGGAAGGCCAAAGAGCACCTTTTCGGTCAACAGGAGGCCGAAGAGGTGTCGGGGGTCGGGGGTGTCGGGGGTGTCGTGTCTGTGTGTCGTGGTGTCGGGGTGTCGTGGTGTCGGGGTGTCGGGGTGTCGGGTCGGGGCCGGGGTGTCGGGGTGTCGTGTCGGGGTTGGGGTGACGGGGTGTCGGGGGTGTCGTGTCGTGGTGTCGGGGTGTCGGGGTCTCGGGGTGTCGGGGTGTCGTGTCGGGGTCGGGGTGTCGTGTCGGGGTCGGGGTGTCAGGGTGTCATGTCGGGGTTGGGGTGTCGGGGTGTCGTGTCGGTGTCAGGGTGTCATTTTCTTCTTCTTCCTCTTCTTCTTTTTTTTCCTCTTTTTCCTTTTCTTCTTCTTCCTCTTCCTCCTTTTCTTCTTCTTCTTCTTCTTCTTCTTCTTCTTCTTCTTCTTCTTCTTCTTCTTCTTCTTCTTCTTTCTTCTCCTCCTCCTCTTCTTCTTCTTCTTCTTCTTCTTCTTCTTCTTCTTCCTTTCCTTTTTCCTCTTCTTCTTCTCCTCCTCTCCTCTTTCTTCTTCTTCTTCTTCTTCTTCTTCTTCTTTTTTCTTCTCCTCCTCTTCTTCTTCTTCTTCTTCTTCTTCTTCTTCTTATTTTTTCTTCTTTTCCTTTTTTCTTTTTCCTTTTTTTTCCTTCTTCTTTTCTTCTTTTTTTTTCTTCTAGGTTTTTTCTTCTAAGTTTTTTCTTCTAGGTTTTTTCTTTTCTTCTTTTTCTTCTAAGTTTTTTCTTTTCTTCTTTTCTATCTAAGTTTTTTCTACCTAATAAACTAACTAACTAATTTAACAGAAAAAAACAAAAAAAAGACGGGGGTGGGGCACTCACCAGGGGCGGCGGGGGCGGCCGGCGGCGAGGGGCGGGGGTGAAGCTCCGGGGCGGCCGGGGGCTGCCGGTGGCGAGGAGAGGAGGCCGCCGGGCGGGGGCGGCCGGCGGCGAGGAGAGGAGGCTGCCGGGAAGGGGGCGGCGGACCGCGCGGGCAGGGGCGGCAGAGCGCGGGGCCAGGGGCAGGGGCGGCGGGGCGTGGGGGCAGGGGCGGCGGGGCGTGGGGGCAGGGGCGGCGGGGTGCGGGTGCCGGCTGCGCGGGGCGGCGGAGCGGCATGCCGGAGGCGGCGACGGGTGCAGCGGCGGAGGGAGCGAGCGAGAGAGGGGTGCGGGGGAGGAGAGTGGGTTAGTGGGGGCCGGGCGTGCGCGGGCTAGCCATTAAGGCACATCGCTCCTTTGCCGTCTGCTAGCAGACGACAAAGATGGATATGCCGTCTGCTAGCAGACGGCAAAGAGGCCAGCCGTTAGGTTAGCCCATGCCGTGCTTTGGTGGGCCCCGCATCCCTCCTTTGCCGTCTGCCTGGCCGTTCTTTGCTGTCTGCTAGCAGACGGCAAAGGGCCAGCAGACAGCAAAGAGGTGACCTAGCCAGCGCCGAGCCCCCCTGAGGCCCACGTGCCTCTTTGCCGTCTGCCATTGGCCTCTTTGCCGTCAGCTGGCAGACGACAAAGGGCCAGCTGATGGCAAAGACTCTCTTTGTCATCAGCTGGTTCTTTGCTGTCTGCTTTTCCAAAGCAGACGGCAAAGAGGCTCTTTGCCGTCAGCTGGCAGACGGTAAAGAGGGGACAGATGGCAAATTGCCAGATTCCAGTAGTGAATATGATAAGTTTGATTCCTTGCAATAGTTTTGCGATATTAAGATGATAATATGTGGGAGGTGCTAGTAGATTATTATGGTTTAGTAAGAATATTGGTGTTAAGGTTTGTGATTCCCGAAGCATGCACGTATGATCTGTCGTTATGCTAAGAAGTTGGATCATGATTTATTCTTGATTGTCTACCTTATGAGTGGCGGTCGGGGACGAGCGGTGGTCTTTTCCTACCAATCTATCCCCCTATGGGCATGCATAGTAGTACTTTGCTACGAGGGCTAATAAACTTCCGCAATAAGTATGTGAGTTCTTTATGACTAATGTGAGTTCATGGATTATACGCACTCTCACCTTTCCGCAGTTTGCTAGCCTCTTCGGTACCGTGCATTGCCCTTTCTCACATCGAGAGTTGGTGCAAACTTCACCGGTGCATCCAAACACCGTGATATGATATGCTCTATCACACATAAGGCTCCTTATATCTTCCTCAAAACAGCCACCATACCTACCTATCATGGCATTTCCATAGCCATTCTGAGATATATTGCCATGCAACTTCCACCGTTCCGATTTTATGACACACATCATCATTGTCATATTGGTTTGCATAATCATATAGGTGACATAGTATTTGTGGCTCAGCCACCGTTCATCATTTTTTATACATGTTACACTAGTATCATGGCACATCCTGGTGCACCGCTACATGCATTCATATAGAGTCATATTTTTGTTCTAGTTTCGAGTTGTAATTTTCTTTTGAGTTGTAAGTAAATAGAAGTATGATGATCATCATTATTAGAGCATTGTCCCAATGAGGAAATGAGAGAAAAAGAGAGAAGGGGCAGTGTTACTATCCTTTTCCATACTTGTGCTTCAAAGTAGCACCATGTTTTTCATATAGAGAGTCTCCTATTTTGTCACTTTCATATTCTAGTGGGAATTTTTCATTATAGAACTTGTCTTGTATATTCCGATGGTGGGCTTCCTCAAATGCCCGAGGTCTTCATGAGCAAGCAAGTTGGATGCACACTCACTTAGTTTTCATGTTGAGCTTTCATACACTTATAGCACTTAGTGCATCCGTTGCATGGCAATCCCTACTCCTCGCATTGACATCAATTGATGGGCATCTCCATAGCCCATTGATTAGCCTCGTCGATGTGAGACTATCTTCTTATTTTTGACTTCCCCTTATTAATCTCTACCACCATATTCGATTCCACCCATAGTGCTGTATCCATGGCTTGCGCTCATGTATTGTGTGGGGGTTGAAAAAGTTGAAGCGCGCTAAAAAGTATGAACCAATTGCTCGGCTTGTCATCGGGGTAGTGCATGATAAATATTTTGTGTTAAGAAGATGGAGCATGACAGGATTATATGATTTTGTAGGGATAACTTTCTTTAGCATTTTTATTTTGAAAGACATGATTGTTTATTAGTATGCCTGAGTATTGATGCCTTTATGTCAAACTATAGACTATTGCTTTGAATCATTCAGATCTTATTATTCACACTGTAAGAGAGATTACATGGTGAAACATGTTAGGTAGCATTCTGCATCAAACATTCTGTTTTTATCATTTACCAACTCGAGGACGAGCAGGAATTAAGCTTGGGGATGCTTGATACGTCTCCAATGTATCTATAATTTTTGATTGTTCCATGCTATTATAGTATCAATCTTGGATGTTTTATATGCAATTATATGCCATTATATATCATTTTTTGGGACTAACCTATGTTTTTTGCTTTTTTTATCTTTTCAAAAAATCATTATCAAAAAGAGTCCAAACGAGAAAAAAACTTTGGATTAATTTTTTCTGGACCAGAAGAGACCCACGAAGCTTCGGGAGAAGACCAGAGGAGCCACGAGGGACCCACAAGCACGGAGGGCGTGCCCTGGGGGGTAGGGCGCGCCCCCCAGGCTTGTGGGTCCCACGTAGCCCCTCCTGACCTAATTCCAGCGCTATAAATTCCCAAATATTCCCAATATACCAGAGAGACAGAAGAGAAAACCTTTCCACCACCGCAAGCCTCTGTTCTTCCGTGATCCCATCTGGAGGCCTTTTCCGGTACTCTGCCAGAGGGGGAATCGATCACGGAGGGCTTCTTCATCAACCTTGCTGCCCTTCCGATGATGTGTGAGTAGTTTACCACAGACCTACGGGTCCATAGCTAGTAGCTAGATGGCTTCTTCTCTCTCTTTGATCTCCAATACCATGTTCTCCTCGATGTTCTTGGAGTTATATCCGATGTAATCTTCTTTTGCGGTGTGTTTGTTGGGATCCGATGAATTGTGAGTTTATGATCAGATTATTCTTGAGAAATATTTGAGTCTTCTTTGAACTCTTTTATGCATGATTATTATAGCTTTGTATTTCTCTCCGATCTATCGATTTGGTTTGGCCAACTAGATTGGTTTATCTTGCAACGGGAGAGGTGCTTTGTGATGGGTTCAATCTTGCGGTGCTCAATCCCAGTGATAGAAAGGGACATGACATGTATTTTTATTGTTGTCATTAAGGATAAAAAGATGGGGTTTAATCATATTGCTTGAGTTTACTTTGTCTACATCATGTCATCTTGCTTAAGGCGTTACTCTGTTTCATACTTAATACCCTAGATGCATGCTGGATAGCAGTCGATGGGTGGAGTAATTGTAGTAGATGCAGGCAGGAGTCGGTCTACTTGTCTAAGATGTGATGCCTATATACATGATCATTACCATGAATCCGTCATAATTATTTGTTTTTCTATCAATTTCCCAACAGTAATTTGTTTACCCACCGTATGCTATGTGTTCGAGAGAGAAGCCTCTAGTGAAAACTATGGCCCCCGGGTCTACTTTTATCATATATTTAAAACCAAAAATACCTTGCTGCAATTTATTTACTTTTATTTCATTCATTATTTTAGTTTATCTATCTATCACTATCAGAATTAATCCTTGCAAATAACCGCTAAGAGGATTGACAACCCTCTTAATTGCATTGGGTGCAAGTGTTTGCTTTTGTGTGTGCAGGTGCTGCTAAAGGGATTTTGCATGGTTCTCCTATTGGATTGATAACCTTGGTTCTTAACTGAGGGAAATACTTATCTCTACTATACTGCATCATCCTCTCCTCTTCCGGGAAATACCAACGTAGTCTACAAGTAGCACTCCTGCCGACAAAACTCCCGGGGGAGGAAAGAAGAAGAAGAAGTCCGGCAAGACCCCTGATACGGACTCCGGGAAGCACACTTTAGAGTGCAGCACTCCCGTCAAGGACATACCAGAGAGCTCTACCAGCAAGAGCAAGAAGTCCAAGGCCTCCACCCCTGTGACCAAGCAAGTTTCTGTGAGAGAGGATGGAACGAGTGGCACTTTTTCTGTAAGTGCCACTTTCGGTGACAAATAGGAAAGCGAGCTCGTTCCCTTCCTATGGGCGAATGCCGATGTGTTTGCTTGGCAAGCATCTGACATCCCCGGTGTTCCTAGGGAGGTAATTGAGCACCACCTTGCTGTCTACCCTCATGCGAGACCCGTCAAGCAGAAGGTCAGGAAGCAAGCCTTTGAGCGGCAAGAGTTCATTGCTGAGGAAATCAAGAAGTTGGAGGCAACAGGTCTAGTCAGAGGAGTGCTACACCCTACGTGGTTAGCCAATCCAGTTGTAGTGCGCAAGGCGAATGGGAAGTGGAGGCTTTGTATAGACTTCACTGATATAAATAAAGCCTGTCCAAAGGACCCTTTCCCTTTGCCGCGCATCGACCAGATTGTAGACTCCACTGCCGGCTGTGATTTACTATCTTTCCTTGACACCTATTCTGGTTATCATTAGATCTTTATGGCCAAGAAAGATGAGGACAAAACCGCATTCATCACTCCATGTGGCACATACTGCTTTTTGCATATGCCTTTCGGATTGAAGAGTGCCGGGGCAACCTTTGCCAGAGCAGTTCAGATCGGTTTTGAGCCATAGTTGCATAGAAATGTGGAAGCCTAAATGGATGATATTGTCGTCAAGACCAGAGACAAGTCAACCCTGATTCAGGATTTGGAAGAGACATTTGCGAACTTGTGCAAGCTCAACTTGAAGCTCAACCCCGAGAAGTGTGTGTTCGGTGTTCCGTCCGGCAAGCTGCTTCGGTTCTCTGTATCTCAGAGAGGGATTGAAGCCAACCCCAACAAGATCAAAGCAATTGAGCAGATGGAAGCACCGAGACGTGTAAAGGATGTCAGGCGTCTAGCCAGCTGCGTTGCCGCCCTTAGCAGGTTAATCTCCAAATCGGCAGACCGCGCCTTGCCGTTTTTCAAGATATTGAAAAAGGCAGGTCTAGTGAATTGGACTCCAGAAGAGGAGGCCGCGCTCCAAGATTTAAAGGAGTACTTGTCTTCTCTGCCAGTCCTAGTTGCGCCTAGGCCACAAGAGACATTGCTGCTATACTTAGCAGCAATGAATCAAGTGTTTAGTGCTGCACATGTGGCCGAAAGAGAGGCCGATGAGGAGGAGGTAGCAGCCGCAGAGCCATGACCCGACATGCAATATTCAACCCATGGAATATTGAGCATCTTCGCAAGTTTTACCTATAAGGCATGGTTGCCGGGCTTTCCGACAACTTCTTTTGTACAAGTTTGCCGGAAAGGCATGTAAACCTTTGTACAGAGCCGGGTACAGATCCCGTGCACATAAATAAAGATAAGTGTTTCACAATTCTTTGTCCAAGTACATAATTGCTTATATGTTACAGGCGGCCTTGTGTTAAATTTTCCCCTTGCATAGGATGATTAACGAACCGTCAATGTTCCAGCCTCCTCTTTTCTCTTCTTTCTTTTTCTCAAAGGACAGAAGGGTTCCTCATGTGCAAGTTTCCCGGGGGGAGTGATGGTATGGATACCAAATGACGTTCAAGATATCATCCTACGGCAAGAAGCACAGCAAAGAAAAAGCTAAGTTACAAAACTTTAAAGTAAATTCTTTGTTGTAGTTGCAACTTCTCCCTAAACGATTTTGGCCTTTGTATGAGAAACCTGCACGCTCAAGAACCTTGTTGTGATCAGCTACGCCCTTACTTTGTTTCGAGTCTGCTCAACAACTTAAGTGGTTACGTTGTGATCGTCAAGTGTATCCTTGCCGGCAGCGGCGCTTCCGGCAAGCTGCTAAGGACCCGTTCCTCAAGCGCTCGCAGCAAGAGTGGGCGCACCGGCAAGTTTCCATCAAGTGTAGGGGACAAGAACCATGGAAAGATAGAATAAGACAAGAGAGATAGCATGCATACATCCATCGAAAACACAAGTTATATTACATCAAAGCCAAGTGCAGTTCTAACTTAAGATAGTCTGTCTTTTACATGCGCGCGGCAAGATATGGCTACAAGGTCAGTGGGTAACTCCATCCTCTATCCTGGGAATCAGGCCAACCCTGTCGGCGATGGGCGTGACGAGCTCTTCGGCGGTCTTGGTATCGGCTCCCCACGGCAGACTGGCGAAAACCTTGGAGAGATCAATGCCTGGGTTCCGGTACACCACCTTGACGAGTACCTTGAAGAGGACATCCCAACAAAGCTTGCGGGATTCGCTGGCAAGGTATGCAGCTCGAGCCCCGCGATGCTTCTCCAGTGCCTCGATCATGCTTTCGAAGAAGATAGTGAGCCTGGTGCTGGCGGTGTCCCCTTCGGCGGTGGAGTAGTGGTATTCCGACAAGCCCATGGCAGACAGATGGGCAGAAATGCTCTCTACGGCGACCATGAGACGGTCAGTCCAAAGCTTGTAGGCGCCCTTGAGCTCATTGAAAGTTCTGGCGGTGCTCGCGACCAAGGCTTTCTTGTCTTGGAGGTCCTTCGTCAAGATCTTCTCGTGTTTCCTGGCTTCGTCAAGGGACTTCCCCAAGGTGGACAACTTCATCTTGTGATCTTCGATAGTACCGTTGGCCTTGGTGAGCTCTTGGCTCTTGGCAGACACTGAAGTCTGCAACTCAGCCAAGGTGCGAGTTGCCTTCTGTGCCTCTACTTTGAGTGCCAGCATCTCCTTGCCATTGGCAGTGATATTTGCCTCAGGCGCTCGCACCTTGCCTTCCAGCTCGGTCTTGGCGACCTCTGCGGCTTCGATAGCATCGACAGCCTCCTTGATCCTTTTGGCATGCTCTATAGCTTGAGCCTCGATGGCCTCCTTGTGCTTGCACTCTAGCTCCTGAGTTTGCTATGAGACGAGGGCCTGGATCTCATTATCCTTGTTGTGGAGTGTGGCGGCAAGCTCTGCTTCCCGAGCGGCAAGCTCTTCTTCATAAGCGTCAAGGCCAACCTTGCGCTCATTCAGCTTTGTCTCCTCTCCTGCTACCTTCTGTGCAGCCACCTCTTGCGCCTTGTCAACCTCGGCCTTCTCCAGAATAAATTCCTTCTGGGCCTTGGCAAGCTGAGTATGACGTTCTTCAAGGTCTTGGAGGCATTCCGCGTACCAGATCTGTGTTTCCTCCACGCGCTTCTTGAATTCGTCCTCTGCCTTGTCAAGGATGGCGGCCCTGGAGTCCAAGCTCTCCGCGCGGCTATGGTAGCGCGCCTGAAGCTTCTGGAAGTTTTCGCCCATGGCCTTAAGGAGTCGCTGCTCTTTGGTCTTGTTGGTGTTGGCAGGCGGCTCATCGACGACCTCGAGCCCGGCAGCAGTAGTAACCTCACCGTCTAAGATCTCTCCTTCACTGGGCGCCCCGATGCTTGACGTCCCAGAGGGGTTGACGAACTGGTTGTCGCCAACCTTTAGGTATCTGCTCGAGAAGGGCTCCTCAGGTGTCGAGGGGTGATCGTCAACGGCCGCCTTGCCGGTCAGGATCATCCTCGTAGCCGAGTCAGCGCTTGGCGCTCCTGGGACAGATATGTCTCCAGTGGCCTCGGCATTACTGTTGCCACCCTCCTCAGCAGCGTCCTTGGCAGCCTCCTCATGAGCTGCCTTGGTGGCCTCCTCGTCAATCCCCGCAACGGCCTCACTGGCAGCAATGTTGCTGGCCTCATCGGCGGTGCCCCTCAGGATCTCCTCAATGGTGGAATCGATGTCCATTTCGTCAGATGAAGGAAGATCTAAAAGGATGGAGAAGAGAGAAAATCAAGACTCAGGTCAAGTTCAAGAAAAAAAAAAGAAGATTAAGAGAGAAGAGTACGCGATGACAGAAAACTTACCGGACTGAGACCGTTGAGGGGGGATAGTCTCCTCTCTAACAACCTCGGTTGTCGTCGCCTGGTTGCTAGTGGCCTCAGTTGCCGGCACTTCATCAATATGAACGGGCTTGTCTGTGGAGGCCCTTGCTGGAGAGCCGCTTGCCGAGGCAGCGGTTGACGGAGATGCCCTAGTTGGATCTGCCTCCGGGCGCTCCTCCTCGTGGCGTTCTTCTCCTGCTCCCGTGCCGATGTTAGCGATGAATATCTCAACACCAGCGCTTGCCAAAGGGAATTGGATAGTGGCCTCACTCTGGGGGCTGCAGTCTGGGCTGATGTCCACGACCTCGTCGCCTGGCGCCGTGCTTGTTGCTGGCTCGTCCTCTGCCGTGGTCCTCATCCTCTTGGCCATCAGCTGTGCCAAGGTCTCCCTGTCGCTGTCAAGTCAAGGCAAGACAAGACAAGTCAGATTAACACAAGCGAGAAATCAAGAGTTAACAAAGAAAATTGGAGATGCATACTCTTCTTCCTCCTCCTTGTCGCTAAAGATGGAGAGGTCATACGTGCTCTCAGGCCTGGTGCTGGAAGAAGGTGGCGGGGTAGAAGTCCTAGCCCACTTAGTTGCCGCAGGCGTAGCAGGACGAGACGACCCGCCCGCTCTGGCAGCTGGCACGGTAGTACTCCTCATAGAGGTACGCTGCGTTCGCTGCTGTTGAGGGGCTTGGCATTGAGTTCCTTGCCGCACGGCAACCTTGCCGGTTACCTCCTCGCCGGCAACTTCCTCACCTAAGGGTATGCCGCGGACTGGCTCTCCAGAGGCAACTCTCCGAAGGACACGAGTTCTCCTTGCCGGAATGGGAGGAGCGGAGGACTCTTCTGGTACTTGTTCTGCAATAGTCTCCCCGCCCCATTTCCCGGCAAGTTCTTCCTGGTCTTCGGCAAGTTCCCCCAGCGGTTCCCTTGCCATTCCATCACTAGATTCCTCATCAACATTGGTTGCCGCGGACCCAGCGCTGCTGACGCCTCCAGCCATTCTGGCCTCTCCACCAAGGTGTCGAACCACTCTTGCACCGCGTCTTTGGGTGGCTCCTGCCAGAGCACTTCGATGCCATGGGCATTGCAGGATGGCATCACCACGATGATGGAATCCTTGGCGGAGATATTGCATAAAGGCACCATCCTTGCCGGTAGCTTGAAGTTGTCGCTGGGGTGGAAGAGGTGCTCACAGAGGGCCCGGTGCTGCAGCACTGTCAGATTGGCGTGAAGTCCAGTCCGGACCCGCATGATATCTGCCATGTTCTTGTAGTCCCAGGCGGGCCTGCCCTTGTTCTGGAGAGGAGCAGTGCGGCGGTGAAGGAAGTCAGCCCCCACCATTTCAGCGGTGAGGCCGGCAGCTTTGAGGCGGAGGATGCGCGTGGTGGCGATTGTGAGCTTCTTGTCGTCAGCGACAAAAGAGCTCCAATCCGTGCCGTGCTCCACCCTTGTCGTCCTGGGCTGGCAGAACTCCGGGATATCCTTTTCCTTGATCCAACACCATTCCCCGCGCCACTCGTTCCACTGCTGATAGGGTAGCCCCGGAAGGTAGGCATTCTCATCCCTGGGGATCCAAGTGATGCGGCCGGAGAGAACATCTGCTTCGACGTGTGGAGTGAAGTAATGGCGGAAGAGAGCTACACTAGGTGCGAAAACAGCCATACAAGTCATGGCGTTGGGGGTGAAGTCTAGAAGGTGGAACCCGTAGGTATACATCATTTCTACGAAGAATTCAGAGAAGGGAGGAACAAGCCCACAATAAAAATATACAGCGAAGAAGGGGTACTTGTCTGGACCAGGCCTGACGGAGCCAGGAAGAACCTCTGGTGCGGTGTGGGCGCTCATCTCCTTCCCCCACATGATTGAGTACCGACTGACCAAGTCGCTCTGGTCCAGCACCGGCTTGAAGATGACAGTGTCCCTCCGTGCCGCTGCCAGTTCTTCCTCGGGATCAACCGCCTTCCCCGGCTTGTTGCAGTTCCTGTTGGGAGCTATAACTGCGCTAGGGAGGGCGGATGTGGAAGCAGGCGGGGGCGGGGCACGGCGGCGGAAGCAAAGGGCGCTCTCTTCTCTTGCGCGAGAAAGAAGACGACAACGATGGCGAGATTGGGGGGAAGGGGATAAATGAGCAGCGCCTCTCGCGGACTCCTTTTTATGGGGAAGGTGCGGGGGCTGGCTCTTTACCGTCCTACATGGCTGCACTTTTTCAGGCGCACTACCTCCCCGCGCCCGTTCCATTCCACCTCTCCCACGCCTGCATTTAATACGCATCGTGGGGGGCATGGTAAGAGAGAAGATTATGACAGTTATCCTCTACTACGCGTGCCTGTGCACTGTTCGGGCCTAGCCCAACGACGCCTCGCATGCGCGTGTGGCCCAGGCCCAGGGGCTCCTGTCAGTGTACTGAAGCATGGGTGCCCTCGTACCCTGACTTCTCAACAGGCAGTTGAAGCCTTCCAGACGGCAAGGGCTTGCCGGAGGGTTGCTGTGACCCTAGACTCAGATTAAACAAGACCGTGAAGAAGACCTCAAGGCAGGTCATCGAGAAGTACTATTCTCGTAGTGAAGATCAAGATTGCCCTTTCCGGCAAGCTTCATACCGGCAAGGTGAAGACCAAGACTCTGACTGCCAGCAAGCTCCTTGCCGGCAAGCAACGGCCCAGCAAGTTCCGTGCCGGCTGGCTCGTTCTGTCCCATTACCGCTCCACCTCATCATCAGCTAGATAAGCACGCATGGTAAGAGTCGAGCGGGCAGGCAGTCAATGCAGCTAGCCAAGGCACGTGTCAGCATGCCACGCCAGGATTAACTTTAATGACACCCGTCCCTGGGACGTGTCAAGATTACAGGAGGGCGCCAGGACCGGTTGTACAGATGTTTTTACCCAAAGCCTCGCCTCCCCAACGTAGCACCTAACGGTGCATTTAATGCGCTTGTCTTACCCCGTCTGGAGATAGACATGGTGACGGTGCAAGTTACTATTCATACTCTATAAATGACCATGTTAGCCACTGTGGTAACCCCTTGGCCTATAAAAGGAGGCCCACGGCTACACTTAGAATGGTCAACTCTTAGCTCAACTACACGCTGTAGCTGCACTTACCGCGCACCTTGCCGGCAAGCTGCGCTCTTTGTAACCTTTGAGCTCAGATACAATCAAACCACCAAAACAGGAGTAGGGTTTCACGCTCACAGCGGCCTGAACCTGGATAAATCATTGCTTGTGCTCATATCTACTAGCCCTGCTCCTTGTAGTATTTTGATCCCACTTTCGAACCGCAAAGGGATCCTTTTGATCCCATAGATTATCGTTTTCCCACGACACCCAACTGATTGAGACGAATTGCGTACCCAGACATTTGAGTACATGCTCGCTAACGGAGTTGATCTCCTCCATCTTACAGCTAAAAAACCTATTTGAGGCTTCATATATCTCCATACGGGCATGAGCCTGAAATATCACTTTTAGTTCCTCAACCATCTCCTATGCCCCGGGGTGCTCAAAATATTTTTGGAGTCCAGGTTCTAAGCCGTAAAGCATGGCGCAATGAACTATCGAGTAGTCATCAGACCTCATCTGCCAGATGTTCATAGCATCCACAGTCGAGGGAGCGGGTGGCACACCTACCGGTGCATCAAGGACATAAGCCTTCTGTGCATCAGTTAGTATAATCCTCAGATTACAGAGCCAGTCCGCAAAATTACTTGCATCATATTTCAGCTTTTCTTTCTCTAGGAACGCATTGTAATGGAGCGGAGCTACAGTGCGAGCCATTGATCTACAATATTTTTGCAAAGACATTTAGACTATGTTCATGATAATTAGTTTAAATTAATCAAATTACTAATGAACTCCCACTTAAATCAACATCCCTCAAGTTGGTAAGCGATACATGATCCTAATTCACTAACCCAAGTCCGATCATCACGTGAGATGGGGTAGTTCCAATGGTAAACATCTATATGTTGATCATATCATCCATATGACTCATGTTTAACTTTTCGGTTCTCCATGTTCTGAGGCCATGTCTGTACATGCTAGGCTCGTCAAGTTAACCAAAGTATTTCCGCATGTGTATAGCTGGCTTACACCCGTTGTATGCGAATGTAGAGTCTATCACACCCAATCATCACGACGTGCTTCGAAACGATGAAGTTTTGCAAAGGTGCATACTAAGGGGGAACACTTTTATCTTGATATTAAGTGGAGGAATCATCTTACAATGCTACCATCGTTCTAAGCAAAATAAGATGCATAAAATACAAACATCACATGCAATCACTATGTGACATGATATGGCCTTTGTCTTCTTGTGCTTTTGATATCCATCTCCAAAGCACCAGCATGATCTCCATCATCTCCGGCATGACACCATGATCTCCATCATCTCCAAGGTGCCGTCATGTGGTTGTCTCAAACAACTATTGCTTCTACAACTATTGCTAACTCATAGCGATAAAGTAAAGCAATTACATGGCGTTTAATGATTGACACGCAGGTCATACAATAATATTAAGACAACCCTATGGCTCCTGCCGGTTGCCGTACTCATCAAAATGCAAGTCATGAACTATTACAAAACATGATCATCTCATACATCACATATATCATATCACGCCATGGCCATACCACATCACATCACATGCCCTGCAAAAACAAGTTAGACGTCCTCTACTTTGTTGTTGCAATTTTTATGCGGCTTCTAGGGGCAAAATTTAAGAACCGTTCTTTCCTACACAAAGCCAGAACGGTGATATACAAATTGCCTTTTAACCTTCTACAATGATCTCTGTTATCAAATCAGATTCAACTAAAGTTGGACAGACAAACACCTGCCAACCACTTTATGCAATACAAGTTGCATATCAATCGTGGATCCGGTCTTTTGGGGAGGACAAGTAAAGTTGGCCTGGGCCACATCATCCCCCAATACGTTCGATGTGGGTGACGTGGAGGACACGCTCGTCTGACTGTGGCTCGGGCTCCGTCTCGTCCTCCGGCAGCCTCCACCCTTGCTGCGGAATCAGCCCATCAGCAGCGAGCTCCAGCACTTGCTCTTCGGTGACCCTCGAGGGGAGACACCCCCTAAGTCCAGCCGCACGGAACGACAGTGCTTGATGTCGAGCCCTTCCTCGCCCTCTTCGCTCACTCGAGCTTCGCCGTCAGGTCCTTTGCCATCTGCTCCGAGCACTCTGACAAGTGTTGCAGACGACGACTGGTGGCGAGTTCGTCGAAGGGGAGAGTGGGCAAAAAGGGGATCTGGTGACTTTTTACCCTAGCCCGTCCTCGTTTTATACCGCAGGTAAATCCACCCTGCGGAGCGACAGCCGTGGATCTACGATCCGACGATGCCCGCAACGCTCGCTGTACAGAGAAACTGGGACGCATGGCGAAATTGTGGGGCAGAAATCGAGGTGACGTGCTCCACTTTCCCCACTAAGCCGCGACGCAACAGCTTCCGCACGCACACAAAATTTCAAATCGCGAGATTTCTGCCGCAAATCGATCCGATTGATTGCACCGAATACCTTTCCTAAGAATCACTCTTGGTCCACCGGGCGCCATCCAAGGGTCATCGTCCACTCGGACGCACAATCAAATCATCGTAAACTTCAAGAATGCAATGGGATGAGCTCAACGCTCCTCTACGGACTAACTTGGCCCTTCTTCTAGGCTCCAAGGAATGAGTATCATAAACTTGGACTCATAGATGGCATGTGCTGGTGTTCCTACAGGACAGTGAGTAGCATCTCTCCGGAGAATGAGCCCACACATTGGCATCATCACTCGGGTTTTCATGGCACGTCCACATTGGACCACTAGTCTATCTCTTCCGAGGGACATATGAGTGCCACCAAGTTTTGCCCAGCAGTCAACATGACCCGATCAGTCGGGAAACTCCTAGTCCAGAATCCATTGATGTATCGCGCAAGTCACGATTGGTAATCACTTGGTGACAGGATATGAGTGCTACCGCAGCACTCAGCCCAAACCAAGAGTTCATCTGACTCGTCCTACGAAACCTCAACTGATTCGGGGGCTAATGATTGGGTCTCCTACATCTAAAGGCCCACCTAGGGCCCCACACCATCATTGAAGGGTCTCTAGACCATAGGCACATTCGGATGCCCTTTCCTGGATATCCACTCGGATAAGGTTCATCCACTCGGATGAGGGTAGCTCACTCGGACATCTAACCACTAGTCAGCCCCGCTCACCAGCATTCGGACATAGAAGGCGGAGAGGCGACGTGGGAAGTGCAACATTCGAGAGAGCTTAACGCCAAGCTTCAAGTATAGTTATAGCGGCAGTTACCAGTAACGCCTGTAATAACTCCCCCCTCTTTATCTCCCTTGTAACATAGCATTCATGAGGGACAGCGCATTCTATATAAGCCTCCCTTCGATGCTGTGACAGGGGTTCGCAACCCTGCTGTAATCAGACACCCCAGAGAAAACACAGCCTCGGGGCTCAAGACGTAGGGCTTTTACCTCTCCGCGAGGGGCCTGAACTCATAAAATCCGAGTGTCACACCTGTGCCGTAGCTAGGATCAGCCCTTGTACGTACCCCTAGTACTCATTGTTAGGTTCGTTGCCTTGACAGTAAGTAGGTGTCTTTCTTAGATTTGTGTCTTTGAGTCTAGCTGCATTCATGTTTGCATGGGCACTTTTATTTTTGTTTTGCACAGTTGCTATTAGAATTGGTCTTGCAATTTCTTTGTCAGTAAAAATTTAGCATATCGGTAGCCCAATGTTTTGCTGCACACCTCCTCTTATTTTTGATGCAAATATGCTATATTACTAACGTGAGGAGGAAGCACCAATTTTTTGCGAAGTTCTACAACTCCGGGGGAAAAGATGGCGTACCATATGACCGCCCCAGTCATATCCACACTCGTATAATCTCGTGGCCATGAGCAGAAGAGGACCAGAATGAAAGACGGCTTACCGTACTGGCGCTTGTGCTCGCACCCGCGGTCATATGACTTGGTAGCCCCGAAGAGCAAACCTCCAAAGCGCAAGATGGCGTTTGGTGCGAGCGCTCATGCTCGTATGCGCGCTCATCTGAGAGGGTGGTGATGGAGCAAATTCCCGTCAGATCCCTCAGTAGGGTTCATGATGAGACCGAAAGTACTGGGTCGGGATCTGCACACACAGTTTACCCAGGTTCAGGCCTCCGAAGAGTAATACCCTACATCCTGCTTTGGTTTGTTATTCATGGTGAGGGGATACCTCGTGCAGAGGATTACAATGGTGTACGGGATGTCTACCGAGAGTTGGATCTAAGATTGGATGATGAATGGGGACCTAGGCCTCCCTTTATATAGACAGGAGAGGCGTAGGGTTTACATGAAGGGGGTTGGTGAGATCTTCTTGGCTGCCGCCCCATATCTTGGGGGTTAAGTCCGCTATCCTCACCGCCTTGATCCTCATGTTGCCATTCGGGCCTAGTGGGCCCCATACAAGGCTAAGGCCAGGCCCCCTGCTGTCAGGTACCCCGGGTACAGGGCCCCGTCAGTAGCCCCCGAGCGAGGCGGAGGTCGCAGGAATCCGAGCTCCGAGGCCTCCGTCGGGCTCCTTTCTTCGCGCGTCCGCCTCCTAGATCGCATGGTACAGGTTTTTCGCCTTCATCAGATGCGCCACTGCTACACATAACTGGGCCCAAGGTGCTGTGGGCTGGCCCACTTAAGGCGTGGGTGCTGTTTTGAGGAAGGCTCGCTCGTCATGCCTGCCTTCAAATACGACGGTTGGACGAACTCGCCGGATCTTGCTGATTCCCCTTCTTGATCAGACCCTCATCTGTTCTGGTTAATCAAGAGTGACTTTGCCTTCTTCCCCCAAGAATCGATGGCCCTCCTCGCCTTCTTCCACCCCTGACAAAGAATTTGGTCGAGGCACCTCATTCGACGTGGCACCACCTCGCCACCCAAACCCGCCCGAGTGGGTGAGCGACTGCAGGCGTTCCTCCATGTCTCGTTCCCAACTAGAACAGTTGCTGACGATGGGAAGCCTGCCGGAATTCACTGATATGGCTTGGATGGCAACGCGGCTTAGAGATGAGGTGCCTCAGCCCTTGCGGTGGAACTAGGTGGTGCATGTGGCCTTCATCCACTGTGGGTTGTGGCTTCCGTTCAATTCCTTCATCAGGGACGTTCTGGCCCTTTACAGATTGCATCTACATCACTAGACCCCGAGCGTCATCCTGCACCTTTCGTGCTTCGTAGCCCTCTGTGAGTGTATCCTGGGAATTCTCCCTCACTTAGGCCTCTTTCGGTACTTCTTCGAAGTGGCCCCTTGTCTCAAGGGTGGCAAAATCCCTTCCTGTGGTGGGGCCGTCCTCCGTCCATGCCTGGGCTACAACTACTTCAATCTGGTGACTGCCCCTGAGACAGAGTCATGGAAGCGAGGGTGGTTCTATGCCCCAAGCAATTTCCATGACCCTAGCAACCCCGGGCTGCCAGAGTTTGCCAATGTGCCATGCTAGCAAAAGCCAGAGTGGCGGTCAAAGGTCGACCTGGCCTCAGGGACCGGCCACCTTGTGGATGCAGTTATCTGTCTCCAGGGTGAAGGCCTCATGGGGTTTGCAGATTTTGAAGACCTTGGTGCAGAGGAGCAGCCAGCCCTTAGGGTGTATCGACCCACCGATGTACGAGTATCGCGGGAGGTGCGACCCCAACCGATTGGTTTAGCGAGAAGTCACCGACAATGAGGTTGAAGATCGTCTACACCTGCTTACCGGCCTCCCGTTTGAGGAGCTCCGATTTTAGGTGCTCGTCGAGCCTTATAGTATGACCAACCTGCGGCCTCCGCTAAGCTGATGCTTGTTCCATTGTGCTTCCGAGGCAAATCTATCAGCGTATTTCTGATGTATCCATTGCCTCCCCGCCAGTCATTTAGGTACCTGGCGTGCGAATCCCAACCTCCGCGACCTCATATTGGTTCTCCGGCCGCTTGCCCTGGGCCGGGCCCCATCACTGAGAGAGACTACAATGACTTCGCGGTGAGGACTGCGGCCTGCGGTGGTAACTCAGCCAAGAGGTCAGGGCCGTCGTTGGAGAACATGCCCCCTCTGAAGAATGCTCATCTATAGGTGGGGCCTGGGGTCAGCCCGCCACTCCAAGGGGAGGGCTCTGGGTTCGAGCGTGCCTCGCTAGTGCCTGCGACGCCGATGTCTAAGTCCCCGGGTTCCCGCCCAGGAGAGTTATCACCGCCGTTGGAACGTCCCGGTCCAACGTCATCGCCCCCGGCCTCTTCTTCGGTGCCTATTCCTCCTCAGAGGCCGAAGGTGGCGGGAAGAAGAAGACTGCCATCCGCCGCTTGTCTGCATGGTCTGTGGTTTTTCCCGGGGAAGGATTGCGCAACAGTTCTAGGCGCGTGGCCTCTGGGCCATCCGGCCATTCAGATGCTGCGGGTGGCAGTGCACCGGCCTCTCCTTTGTTGTCCGAGAGGGTCTCAAAAAACTTCCCTCTCGTGGCCTTGCTCATTGATCGGAGTGTGCCTCTGGGTCGCACCCTGGAGGCTACTCTTGCCGTCCTCAGCTCAGCTACGGAGGCTGGGCTCAGGGTAAAAGGATTTTACTCCCTGCCCAGTAGCCCCCAAGCCTTGAGCGAATTGTGTTTAATAATGTGCTTAAGGCTTATTGCCTTGTGCTTGCAGTCCTCTACTACTCGGGCGTCAGAGCTAGACGGCCGAGCTCATGACCTGAACCACCAGGTGGTCATAGAGAAAGAGCGGTTAGCCCGCTTGCAGATGTCACTGGGGGACATCTGCTGTAAGTCATAGACCTGACTTATAGCTGTTTCCATGATGCCGCCTTCTGAGTTGTTTATATTTTTTGCACGTCCTTGCAGCTATTGAACAACTCCAGCAACTTCAATCCCCAGTGGACGTCGATCGTCGTGCTGCTGGCCGTGCACATGTCATTTGTGACATGAAGGGCGCTGAGGACCGCTCCTGCCAGGAGCTATTGAAGGCGGATGGCAGTATACTTGATGATCACCGTGGTATTACCGTGGCTCTTCGTTCGCAATTGGAGGAGAGCCAAAGGGCAGAGGCTGATCTCTGTCGACAATTGGAGGCTGCTAGAGGTCAGTCTGCGGGTGCTCGGGCCCGTTTGGAGGGCTGCAAAACGCGGGAGGCCACACAGGCAGAGGCTAGGCAGCCCTCAGCTTGAGATATCCAAATGTGGCTATCACATCCCTAGTCTGGTATGCACTTAGGCTAGCTAGTTATGTTTGCATCATGTTTAAATTCAATTTGAATTTGAATTGGGGAATGATCCAAACCCTAGCACCAAATTAAATCAAATAGGTTCAATTAAAATCTTTTTCAATGAACCCAAAATGCCTTAAAAATGTTCATGATTTATGGAACAAGGTGAAAACCTAAACCAAAAATGGTGCACATTTTTCCAGGACATAATTGCGTTTTGAATTAATGCAATAAGTATTTGAGTTGGGGCTATTAAATGCTATATATATATTTTTTTACTAGCTCTAATAATTCTGAAAATTTGTGAGGGGCTCTGGAATAATCCATCTAGTCCACACAAAATTTATCAGAAGCAAATAAATTGGTTTAGTATTTTTACTAAATAAAAAACAGACAGAAAAATAGAAAACAGAAAAGAAATAGAAAAGAGAGAGAGAGAAAGGCCTACCTAGGCCACTTACCTGCCGGCCCAGCCCACTGGCCCCTGCTAGTCGTCCATTTCCTCTCGCCTGGAGGACAGCGCACGCGTGACCGATGCGCGCGAGCACACGCCCAGGCCACCTCCTGCTCGCCTACCTGCCTAGATGGGTGGATAGGCTCCCCCAGAGGCGTCCCGATCGAGCTCTCCTCTCCATTCGCCAACTCGCCCTCTCCTTCGCTCGCTCCTCGCCATGGCCGAAACGCCCGCGAACTCGCCGCCATGAACCACGCGACCACCATGCTCCCCGTGCCTCCCCGTTCAGTCCCCGAGCTCCGAAACGACTTCCCCGACTTCTTCGCCGAACCACACAACACCGGAAGCCCCGAAGTGCCTTCCCTGACCTCTTCTTCCTCCTTCGGATGCCGAGATCGCCATCACCGCCCCGCTCGCTCTAGCCCTTCCCCAAGCTTGCCGAGACCACCGCTGCAACCGCTGTGAGCTCCTGCACCTTCCCCCTAAACCCCTGTGCTCATTTGCTTCAGCTAGTGGCCGTTTCCATCGAGCCGAAGGTTCTTCGCTGCCGGCCATGTCGCCGCCGTCGTTTTAGCTATTGAAGCTCGAAACCAAGCGCGTCACCGTGCTCAGCGCGTTGTCAGGAGGCTGTAGAACCACACCGCTCGTCCTGACATGCACCACAGTGCCATTCCCGAGCACACCCGAACTCCGGCTGCCACAGGGGTGGACACCGCCGTTGCTCTTGGCCACCTCCGCCGAAATAGCTTGCACCAATCGATGCGGACGAACCTCCTCATTGCGTGGATGGCCTCCGTCGTTGATTTGGTCACCGGAACACGAAACCTGCACCCCTCCGCCGCGTCTGTCATCGCCGGTGTCCAACCGCCGGCATGTTTGACCCTGTTGACCAGGGGTTTGACCTCCCCTGGGTCACTGACATGTGGGCCCAGGCCCCTAATTAATTTTAGTTAGGATTAACTTTTAGTGTTAATTAACACTATTAACGGTATGAGTCACTGACCAGTGGGACCCGCTGGTCAGGTTTAACTCTGGGCGACCCAGTTGACCGCTAACGTCGCACTGACGCAAAGCTGATGCAGTAAATCCTTTTCTGGATTTATTTTAATTCAAAACAAATTAGGAAATTCCAGAAAATTGTTTAAACTTAAAAAATTCACAGAAATTCAACCGTAGCTCAGAATGAAATAATTTATATATGAAAAATTATCAGAAAAATTCAATCTATCCATCTGTACCATTTTCATGCATGTTTAAAGAACTTATACCTGCTGATCAGGTCAAATTCAAATAAGGGCATTGTAAATGCTTAACTTTGAAGTTGCATTTGAATCTTGGTTCAACTGGACTTCATCCAAATTGAATGCTAGATGCATTAGCTCAAACCACATCATATCTCTACGCCATGATCATGCATCATATTACTACATTTGTTGTGTATTGATTGCCTCTCCGGTACTGTCCTTCTCGATAGGTTCTGCTTCTGTGAGTGGCACCGAGTATCTATCTGCGGCGAAGTGCTACCGTGTTGATCTTTCAGGCAAGCAAACCCCCTTGGTCATTTTGATACAATCCCACTCTCTCGCTCCTGCTCTCTTTTATTGCATTAGGACAACAACGATTCAATTGTTACTTGTTGCGGTAGTTGAACCCATTCCTCTGCATGACCTGTCATTCTCACAGTAAATAGCTAAACCTTCCTAGCATGATTAGGAGTTGCTTGAGCCATGTTGTGAGTTCATCCATGTCATGCTTGCTATTGCTTAGAGTTGTGTCAGGTCTAATTCATCTGGGAATGAATTGGATTGTTGTGATCATGTTCTGATGTTGAGAGCTAAGTGTGTGAACACGATTTGGTAAAGGTAGCGATGAGAGGCCATGTAGGAGTACATGGTGGGTTGTCTCATTGAGACCATCCTTAAGAACTAAGTTCTATGTTTGTTATCCAAGAACAGTTACTACCACACATTGGGCCCGAAACCCATGGACCCTCTCGGCTTATTAATCGCCTCGATCTCTGTCCAGGAGTTGCAACTAGTTTCTAGTGTTTGTAGGTCGTGCTATTTGTCTACCAAGTGGCACCCCGGTATCGGTGGGCTTGGGACAGACTAGGCATCGTGGCACGTTGTACCAAGCGCAGTTCCATCTGGCGAGGTGGGCTTGGGAACCCTGCGCACATCATTTGGGGCCGTAATGGAAACTTCGGCCAGACTTCCCTTGCGGGTTTAGCATCAGATAGGCGATAAACCTGGACTAGAGTCTTGCATGGTTAGTCAGGTTGTGGCTGACACCCTCACCAGGCTTCCGCTTGAAGGTTGCCAAGATACATGACGTGTATATGGTGGTAAGTGGTGAGAGCGTGTGTGAAGAAGTACACCCCTGCAGGGTTAATGATCTATTTGAATAGCCGCGTCCGCGGATATGGACTACTTGGAGACTTATATGGTTCATAGACAACTTAAAGTGGATACTCTAAAATGCGCAAGATAAGCATGAGTGCTATGGATGGCCTTCTCGTAGGGAGACATGATAGAATCCATAGTGGTGTATTGTTATGGTGATTAGTGGACTCGTGTGCGCTCTCTTACCTCAAAGAATCACTGGTAGATGTAGTACAGGATAGCCACTGAGTCAAAGCTGTCTTGCTGCAGCTAAACCCCACAACCCCCCTTATTGATACCTGATGCATATGTAGTTAGTTCTGATGTAAGTCTTGCTGAGTACCTTTGTACTGACGGTTGCTTAATTATGTTTTTGTAGAGGAGACTTCAGTCTCATTAGTAGTTCTACGTGGGCTTCGACGATTAGCTTGGGAATCCCAGACAGAGGTCTGGTTCTTATGGATGGTCGTGTAGATAGTCAGGCTTCTTAGCCTTTTCCTTTTGTAGTTGTCTGTACTCAGACATGTTTATGCTTCCGTTGCTTGTATGACTTGTGTGTTGGGTCATGTGACCCCTGTTTATAATATCATGTTATGTATGGCTTTTTGGAGCCTCTTAAATAAATACTTGAGTCATAGAGTTATGTTGTGATGCCATGTTATATCTACACATATCGTGCATATTGTGTGTATTTTCGAAATGCATTGGTATGTGTGGGATTCGACACCTAGTTATCTGCCTTTGGTAGCCTTTCCTACAGGGAAATGCCTCCTAGTGCTTCCACTGAGCCCTGGTAGTTCGCTACTGCTCCGAAACACATGGATTAACCGGCATGTATCCTTCTTTGCTCCTGTGTCTGTCCCTACGGGGAAATGTCACGCGGTGTTTTACTGGAGTCCTTGTAGCTTGCTACGACTCGGTTGCACATGCTGATAACCGACACGTGCATTGCTGGGTTATGTATGCCTGTCCCAGTATGTTTGTGCCACCTTGGTTTATGACTAGTCATGTCGACCCGGGTTCTCTGTCATATGGATGCTAGCATCACGATCATATACGTGAGCCAAAAGACGCAAACGGTCCTGGCCAAGGTAAAAGAGGCAGCCGTGAGTTACCGTGCATGAGGCCGCAAAGTGATATGATGTGTCTTATGCTAGATTGGTGTGACTTAGGATCGGGGTCCCGACAGGTTTGGTATCAGAGCCTGACTGACTCTAGGATTACCAAGCCAAACTAGTCGAAGTCGAGTCTAGAAATGCTTTAGTTATATAGGGGAATTGATTGTGGAAGGGAACGTAAGGCTCTTTTTACTCCTTATCACGTGTCCCTCTAATTCTGAGTCACCCTCTTCTTTTCTGCGGGGTTAAGAAACTATGCTTTCTCATCTATCTATCAGGATCACGAGTTACTATTCTATAGACCTGTACGAATGGTTGACCCTAAGTTGCGTCGTGATCTTCACTTACACCATTGCGATACTTTCCAGGCTCTTGTGAATAAGGCCATTAATGCAGAGACAACTCAGTTCACTTACAAGGAGTCTCGTAAGCACACCCGTGACTTGGGTTCTTCCTGCGGCTCCAGCTCTCAGAAGCACCGGATTTGGGTTCCGAACACCGCTCTTCCACCCGGATATGCACCGAGGCCATCCTATGTGGCGCCTCGCCCAGTTCAGCAGTATGCTCTACCCAGGCCTATTGGTGGACCGCCTGCCAATGCGGGTCCACATCCTACTTCCGTGTTTTGATACAAGTGCGGAGAGCCAGGCCACATTGCACGTAATTGCACTCAGACCAGTACTGCTCCACCCCAGTCTGGGAAGTCTGTTGGCTGTGGTAAGCCATCAGGCAAGATGTTCCGCGTCAAGCCAACTCCCACTGAATGTGGACGTGTGAATCACGTCTCAACTGATGAAGCTCAAGATGATCCTAATGTCGTTCTTGGTACGCTCCTTGTCAACTGCCATCCAACATTGGTTTTGTTCAATACTGGAGCATCTCACTCCATTTCCAGAAGCTATGCCCGCTTGCACGACATGTCAATTTGTGATAAGCCCTCTCCACTAGTCATTCAAACTCCTGGATCCAAATGGCAAACTTCCAGTGTAAGCCATGGTAATGAAATCCTTGTCGACAGACTTGTATTCCTTGCATCACTTATATCCCTCAAGTCTACAGATATTAACATCATCTTGGGTATGGACTGGATGACATCTCATCATGCCAAGATTGATTGTTACACTAGATCCATCCAGCTTACACACCCATCTGGCAAGATAGTCACTGTCTCCACTAGAGTTGCAAAGCGTCAACTCTATTCACTTAATGCCAGCCCTCTCCCAGACCTTGAAGATAGTCCGGTAGTCTGTGACTTTCCGGATGTCTTTCCAGAGGAACTGCCACGCATTCCACCTGACAGAGATGTAGAGTCTGTCATAGATCTTATTCCAGGAACCGCCCCAATTTCTAGGAGACCCTATAAGATGGCACCCTTAGAGCTAGCTGAGCTTAAGAAGCAGCTTGATGAGTCCTTGCAAAAGGGTTTCATCCATCCTAGTTCTTCTCCAGGCTTGTCCCGTCCTCTTTGTTAAGAAGAAGGATGGTATGGATCAGATGGTTGTAGATTATCGTCCCGTTAACTTGGTCACGATAAAGAACAAGTATCCGCTCCCCAGGATCAACGACTTGTATGACCAGCTCGCTAGATCCTCAGTCTTTTCTAAGATGGATTTGAGGTTAGGCAACCACCAAATCAAGATCAGAAACGGGGACATCCCCAAGACAACTTTTGTTACTCGTTATGGCCAGTACGAGTACACCGTTATGTCCTTTGGTCTAACCAACGCTCCAGCCACATTCTCTCACTTGATAAACTCGATCTTCATGGAGTACTTAGATAAGTTCGTCATGGTTTACCTCGATGATATTCTTATTTACTCAAAGAACGAGGAAGAACATGCCGAGCATCTTAGACTTGTGTTAGCAAAACTCAGAGAGCACCGCCTTTACGCCAAGTTCTCCAAGTGTGAATTTTGGTTGCCAAAAGTGACCTATCTAGGCCATATGATCTCTGGTAAGGGCATTGCTATCAATGCCGAGAGTGTTCAGGCCGTCCTTGATTGGACTCCACCTGAATCGGTTAAGCAAGTTAGGAGTTTTCTTGGTTTAGCGAGCTATTGTCGCCGCTTCGTTGAGAATTTCTCCAAAGTTGCGAAGCCTCTTACTGAACTCCTCAAGAAAGATAAAAAGTTTGAGTGGTCCCCACAGTGTGAGCATAGTTTTCAGGAACTGAAGAGATGCCTGACTTCTGCTCCCATACTTGTGCCACCGGACTTCTCTAAGGACTTTGTTATCTATTGCGATGCCTCGCGACAGGGACTAGGTTGCATTCTTATGCAGGATCACCATGTGATTGCCTATGCATCTCAACAGTTGCATCCACATGGGGATAATTATCCCACACATGATCTAGAGCTTACAGCCATAGTCTATGCACTTAAGACATGGCGACATTACCTTCTCGGTAACAGTTGCGAGATTTATACCGATCACCAGAGTCTCAAGTATATCTTCACCCAAAGGGATTTGAATATCTGGCAAAGACATTGGTTAGAGTTGATTATGGATTACGACTTAGGAATTTCTTACACCCCGGGTAAGGCCAATGTCATGGCTAATGCGTTAGGTCATAAATCCTATTGTAACAATCTCATGTTGTTACAAGGTTAACCACTTCTCCATGAGGAATTTTGTAAGCTTAACCTTCACATTGCTCCTCACAGATCTCTTTCTACATTGGTGGCAAAACCTACTCTTGAGGATCAAATCGTAGCTGCCCAGAGAGATGATACGGGAATTTCCCGTATCAAGAGAAACATCAAAAAGGGAGTTGCTGGATGTTTCTCTGTAGATGATCGAGGTGTTGTCTACTTTGAGAACCGCTTGGCGGTTCCCAAGGTGCGAAACTTGAGGCGTTTGATCCTGAAGGAGGCGCATGAATCTCCTCTCACGATTCATCCCGGTAGTACCAAGATGTATCAGGACCTACGCCAGAGGTTCTGGTGGACTAGGATGAAGAGAGAAATTGCTCAGTTCATTGCTAACTGCGACGTTTGTCGTCGCGTTAAGGCAGAGCATCAGAGGCCTGTTAGCACCCTTCAGCCTTTAGCTACTCCTCAGTGGAAATGGGACAAAGTTGGTATGGACATCATCACCGGCTTTCCTAGGACCAAGAAAGGGAATAATGCTATCTTCGTAGTCATTGATCGTCTTTCCAAAGTGGGTGACTTACTTCCTGTTCGAGAGAGTATCACTGCTAGTCAGCTAGTTGACTTATATATTTTTCGAATAGTGTCACTTCATGGTGTTCCACTAGAGATCAATTCTGACCGTTGTAGTCTTTCACATCCCTATTTTGGGAGAGTTTCCAGACTGCCATGGGAACCCATCTTTCCTTTAGTACCGCTTTCCACCCTCAGTCAAGTTGTCAGGTGGAAAGGGTCAACCAGATTATCGAAGACATGCTTAGAGCTTGTGTTATCTCATTCAATATGGATTGGGAGAAGTGCCTTCCTTTCATCGAATTTCCTTATAACAATAGCTACCAATCCAGTCTCAAGAAAGCACCCTTCGAGATTCTTTATGGATGAAGATGTCGAACACCTTTGAACTGGTCAGAAACCGGTGAAAGACAGTTCTTTGGACCGGATATGATCCAGGAGGCAGTAGAACAAGTTCGCATTATTCATGAGAATCTGAAGACAGCCCAGTCTTGTCAGAAGAGCCAGTATGACCATCGTCATAAAGAAGTAACTTATGAGGATTACAAGAAGGCTTACCATCGGGTCGCTCCTTTGAAGGGTACCCATCGTTTCGGTATCAAGGGCAAGTTGGCTCCTTTCTACATTGGTCCTTTTAGCAATCTTTCTAAACGAGGAGAGGTTGCCTACCAATTGGAACTACCCCCACATCTTTCCCGAGTCCATGATGTCTTCCACGTCTCTCAACTCAGGCGTTGCTTCTCGGATCCTATCCGCGGAGTAGACCACGAAACGCTTGACATCCAAGATAACCTCACATATCGAGAGTACCCTGTTCGTATTCTTAATGAAGCAGAGCGTATCACTTGACGTCGGAACATCAGGTTTCTCAAGGTTGAGTGGTCTCATCATTTTGAGAGAGAAGCTACTTGGTAACGAGAGGATCGTCTTTGATTGGAGTACCCCACTCTCATCCTGCTGACTCCTGAATCTCGGGACAAGATTCTTTTGAGTGGGGGCAAGTTGTCACATCCCTTGTCTAGTATGCACTTAGGCTAGCTAGTTATGTTTGCATCATGTTTAAATTCAATTTGAATTTGAATTGGGGAATGATCCAAACCCTAGCACCAAATTAAATCAAATAGGTTCAATTAAAATCTTTTTCAATGAACCCAAAATGCCTTAAAAAATGTTCATGATTTATGGAACAAGGTGAAAACCTAAACCAAAAATGGTGCACATTTTTCCAGGACATAATTGGGTTTTGAGTTAATGCAATAAGTATTTGAGTTGGGGCTATTAAATGCTATATATTTTTTTACTAGCTCCAACAATTCTGAAAATTTGTGACGGGCTCTGGAATAATCCATCTAGTCCACACAAAATTTATCAAAAGTAAATAAATTGGTTCAATATTTTTACTAAATCAAAAACAGACAGAAAAATAGAAAACAGAAAAGAAATATAAAAGAGAGAGAGAGAAAGGCGTACCAGGGCCACTTACCTGCCGGCCCAGCCCACTTGCCCCTGCCAGTCGTCCCTTTCCTCTCGCCAGGAGGACAACGCACGCGTTCCCGATGTGCGCGAGCATGCGCCCAGGCCACCTCCTGCTCGCCTGCCTGCCTGGATGGGTGGATAGGCTCCCCCAGAGGCGTCCCGATCGAGCCCTCCTCTCCATTTGCCCCCTCGCCCTCTCCTTCGCTCGCTCCTCGCCATGGCCAAAATGCCCACGAACTCGCCGCCGTGAACCACGTGACCACCGTGCTCCCCGTGCCTCCCCGAGCTCCGACACGACTTCTTCGCCGAACCACGTAATGCCGGAAGCCCCAAAGTGTTGTCCCCGACCTCTTCTTCCTCCTTCGGATGCCGAGATCACCATCACCGCCCCGCTCGCTCCAGCCCTTCCCCGAGCTCGCCGACACCACCGCTGGAACCACCCTGAGCTCCTGCGCCTTCCCCCTAAACCCCCATGCTCATTTGCTTCACCTAGCGGCCGTTTCCATCTAGCCGAAGGCTCTTCACCGCCGGCCATGTCGCCGCTGTCGTTTTAGCCATTGAAGCTCAAAACCAAGTGCGTCACCGTGCTCAGCGCGTCGTCAGGAGGCTGTAGAACACCACCGTTCGTCCTGACGTGCACCATAGCGCCGTTCCTGAGCACGCCCGAACTCCGGCCGCCGCGGGAGTGGACGCCGCCGTCGCTCTAGGCCACCTCCGGCGAAACCGCCTGCACCAATCGACGTGGACGAACCTCCTCGTCACATGGACGGCCTCCGCCGTTGATTTGGTCGCCGGAGCATGAAACCCGCACCCCACCGCCGCGTCTGTCATCGCCGGCGTCGAACCGCCGGCGTGTTTGACCCTGTTGACCAGGGGTTTGACCTCCCCTGGGTCACTGACATGTGGGCCCAGGCCCCTAATTAATTTTAGTTAGGATTAACTTTTAGTGTTAATAAACACTGTTAACAGTATGAGTCACTGACCAGTGGGACCCACTGGTCAGGTTTGACTCTAGGCGACCCAGTTGACCGTTGACATCGCACTGACGCCAGGCTGACGCAGTAAATCCTTTTCTGGATTTATTTTAATTCAAAACAAATTAGGAAATTCTAGAAAAAAAATTAAATTCAAAAATTCATACAAATTCAACCGTAGCTCAGAGTGAAATAATTTATATTTGAAAAATTATTAGAAAAATTCAATCTATCCATCTATACCATTTTCATGCATGTTTAAACAACTTACACCTGTGTCGGCGTACGACACCTATGGGATCGCGTGGATCCCTTTACGGTTCGGCAAGGGGAAAAGATTTGCACAAAAAGCGGAACCAACGATCAACGTGAGGATCTTTACCCAGGTTCGGGCCGCTGAGAAGCGTAAAACCCTACTCCTGCTGTTGTTTATTGTGGATGTTCTTGGCTCAAGTACACGGAGCGCTTGTGGTGGGAAAGCAGCTACGCATGCAGAATGGGCCGGAAGGTCCTCCTCTCTATAGCTACGCCTTGGGCCTCCTTTTATATGTCCAAGGGGTCACCAACAGTGGCAGACAGCAGTACAAGAGGTGTAAAGTTACTACAGTATTTCATGATTATCACCGACATCTTAGGACAAACGTCTTAGGACAAACGCATTTAATGCTCCGTTTAGGTGTCCCTTACTTTCTCGGGGGCGGAAAAAGGGCCCGTCCCATCAACACCGCTTAACCTCATTTGCGGTCGACACCGTGCCACGCAACAAGGAGGACAAGCCTTAAACGACAGGCTGGTCGCTGCGCTGGAGCGGCGGCACTGTGCTGAAGCGGTGGGATCTTGCCGGGAGCGAGGCCTTGCCGGGTGCGAGGCCTTGCCGGGCGCGAGGCCTTGCCGGGCCTTCGCGAGCCTTCCCGGCAAGGATCTTGCCGGGAACCCAGCCTTCGTCTTCTGTCTTCTAATCATTAGCTTGAACGTCTTCTTGATATCTTGTATTCGTTTCCAGCTGTCCTCCGGCAGGCCTTGCCACTGGTATGGCTACAACCGTCCGTGCACAAGTATGGGGTACTAAAATGACCCAAACTTTAGTACACTGACAGGAGCCCCCGGGCCTAGGCCATACACGGGTGCGAGGCATTGTTGGGCTAGGCCCAAACAGTGCACGGGCATGCGTGGCAGGAGTTAACCGTCATAATCTTCTTATTTACCCCCCCCCACGATGAGCATTAAATGCGGGACGTGGGAGACGTGCACGGAACGGCCGCAGTAGTGCGCTTGTAAAAGTGCATTCCCATTGATTAGTAAAGAGGCGGCCTCCGCTCCTTCCCCATAAAAAGGAATCCGCAGAGGCGCTACTCATTTACCTCTCATATTTTCCAATCTGGAAACCGCCATTGCCTTCTTCCTCGAGCTCGGAACAGAGCCTATCCCATTCATCCGCCACCCCCACGCTCGCATCAGTCTCGGCCTCCGCTCCCACAGTCGCCATGCCGCCCAAAGCAAGCAAGGGCAAAGCGGCGAAAGCCGTCGACTCGGATGCAGAGGCGGACAAGGCCGATTTGGTGGAGATGCGGAAGAAACACGTCGTCTTCGTCCCGACGCTCGACAGGCATGCCCTGATTGAGCACTACCTGTGTATGTGGGGGAAGAAGACGAAGGCTCACCCTGCAACTCGCGTACTCGCAGCTTCCACCGAGGGCGGCCTAGAAAAAATTCCCTTTCTTCGCCGCTTACTTTTACTGCGGGATCTGCCCTCCATTTTCTGATTTCTTCATCGACATCATGTATACATACGGCTTCCGCCTCTTGGATTTCACACCGAATGTCGTGACATGCATGTCGGCCTTTGCTCATCTTTGTGAAAACTTCGCCGGAGTAGCTCCCAGCACAGCCCTCTTCCGCCATTACTTCATTCCCCGTATCGAGACAGGCGACGCCCTTTCTGGTTCTATCACTTGGATTCCAAGGGCATGGAATAAGGATACATACCCAGGCGGTGTCTACCACAAGAAGTGGGATGAATGGCGGGACCAGTGGTGCTGGGTTAGGGAGAAAGATCCCCAACCATTTTGTTCGCTCCGGCAGACGAAGGTGGTTCGTGTCAAGGACTGGAGCGGTCTCGATCCTCAGGATGATAAGCTTGTGATCGCAGTTACCAGGATCCACCGTCTCAAGGTTGCCGGGATCACAATAGAAATGGTTGGCGCCGATTTTCTCCGCCGCCGCATTGCCCCTCTGCATAGCAAAGTGAGACCAGCTTGGGACTTCAAGAATGCGGCAGATATCATGAGGCTGCGCCCTGGCCTGAACAACAACCTGACAGTCTTCCAGCACACTGCCCTCTGCCATAAGCTATTCAGGCATGACGGGAAATACAAGTTGCCGGCTGGCGTAATTCCCTTGTGCAACAACACTGCTCTGAGCACAATCATCGCCATGATGCCGGCGTTTAACGCCCACGGCTTTGACGGAACTTCGGTCGAGCCGCCTAAAGAGCGCGTGCAGGAATTCTTCGACAATTTGTCGGAGAGAGCCGTCCGGGAAGAGTCAATCCTCATCCGCCCAACCACTGATGAAGAAGTGGCGTACATCGCCAGCAGGGCGGAAGAAGCGAACCTAGCCGCGGAGGCCGGCAACTTCGGCTTCGCGGAAGAGGAAGCCAACGAAGAAGGAATGATGTCGGAGGAGATCCTTGCCAAGCAAGGTGAAGTCGCCGGGGAACAGAGTGGCATGATTGCCGGGGGCTCTACTGTCAAAGACACGGCCGAGGAGCAGCTGCACGAGGAGCCCCCGGTTCCGGAGAAGAAGAAACGTGTTCTTCGGAAAGCCGTCTCTGGCGTCCCAGCACATCAGCCTTCCTCAAGAGATGAGGTTCCCGGCAAGAAAGCGGCCGACAAGGCTGCGAAGCGGGAAGAGGCCCAACAGCCACCCGTGCGACGTACGACACGCTCGACTGCGGCAACAACTGGTGCGGCGGGAGCATCCCATACGACGACACCAGCGGCTGGAGCAGCAGGGTCACACCAACCTACTGCTTCTGCCACAGCCAAGCGTCCCAGGACCCCTTCTCCACCTCCTTGCTCGGACACTGAAGCGGAGGTCAACTTCGACATCTCCTCTTTTAGTCTGGATAGAGAAGACTAAGGGCCCTCGCCGTATCCTTCAACTTTTGAATTTCTGGTACTGCTTAACTCATTTATTTTGCTTTGTCCTGTCCCCGCAGAGATACAGAGACGTTGGCGCAAAGGTTGGCAAAGAGGGCGAAGACTTCTACGGGTGATGAGCCTTCAGCAAGCACCGTTGGTGCGCCAGAGACAATCGTCATCAGCCCGGAGCCCAGCCCTCAACGCAGTCTCCAACCCAGCCCCCAGCGTGAGTCCACTACTCATTTTTCGCTGGCGAGCGTTGGGGAGATTATCTTCGCTATTGACATTACCGGGCTTGTAGGAGATGGACGATAACAAGGAGAGCCGTTGGAGGCCGTCCCTGAAGTGCCGCCTCCGTCGACCACGCCACCCAGAGATGAACCTTCGGCAGTGGGTTCCACTGGCGAGCCCATCCGCATTGAAGAGGAGCCGGCAAGCACAGGCGTTGGCCATCCTACATCGGCAACTAATGTTGCCAGGAAAGGAGAAGCCACCTCTCAACAACTCAACACAGGTAAACCGCATGCCTTGGCACTTGTTATTCTTTCGTCATTTCTGTTTTCTGGAACTCCAACTTTGGTCTCATCTTGTTTCCTTTCTTGGCTTTCAGATCTCCCCTTGACGGAACAAATGGATGTTGATGCTGTCATCGAAGAGACCGCCAGGGATGCTGCCGCCGAGACCGACAGGGTCGCAGCTGACGAGGCCGCCAAGGCTGCACAGGAAGAAACCGCCAAGGGATCTGCTGAGGGGGCCGGCAAGGAGACCGGCGACCATACTGACGGCATTCCTGCCGCAGGAGCGTCTGGAGCTATGCCAGTCGCGGAGCCCCCGGCTGCCAGTGAGGCAGTTGTCGAGGATCAACCGTCAACATCTGACGTGCCCCCGTCAAGCACTTACCTCAAGGTCGGCGATAACCTGTTCGTCAGCGTACCGGGGACGGCGAACATTGGGGCGCCATTCGAAGGAGAAACCTTTGATGAAGACATCGTTGCCGCCGCTAGCAGCAGTGGGCCCAGAGAAGAGTAGCTCCTCCAAGCCATGAGCGATAACTTTCAGAAGCTCCAGGCGCTTTACCGCGCCCGAAAGGAGAAGCTGGACTCCAGGGCGGCAGTTGTTGAAGCAGCGGAGGCAGATTTCTAAAAGCGCATCGAGGAGATGCAAGTCTGGTATGCCGAGGCTTTCCAAGAGCTGACGGCTGGTCGTGAGCAGCTGAATCAGAGTTGGAACGAGCTCCTCACGAAGTAGTCTGATGTCGAGAAGGCACAGGAGGAGGCCGCGCAGCAGGCCGCTACAGAGGAAGCTCGCTTCACGGAACGCCGTGTCGGTCTTGATGCTCATGAAGAAGACCTTGCCGCTCGCGAGGAGGCGCTAGCCGCCAAGCTTCACAACAAGGAAGAATAGATCGAGAAGCTTGTCGCGCGGCGTACACAGGAGCTGGAGCAGAGGCACAAGGAAGCACTCGAAGCTCTGGTCGTAGACCATGCCGGTAGGCTAAAGGAAGCCATCGATGCCGCCGAAGCTGCATAGGCCACCAAGAGCGAGCTGGGCAATAAGGTAAAGAGGCTGGAAGCAGATCTTGAGGGCCACGACAAGGAGATCTCAACGCTCAAAGCCGACAGAGATAAGACTCTCTTTAGCTTGGCGGAGATGCAAACCGCCATGTCCGACAAGATCAAAGATCTCTCTTCAGCCAATGAATCCATTGCCGATCTGACATTGAAGCTGACAATGCTGGAGGAGTCCCTTGAGAGCAGCAAGGCTCGTGAGAGGGCTCTGACCAAGGATCTCCAGGCTGAGAAGAGCCTACTCAACAGCGCCGCCGCCACCTATAATGACTTCGAGAAAGGTGTGACGATCTGGACTGAGTGCCTCGTCGACGTCGCGGAAAGGCTTGCCGCAGAACTGTCCACCATGGGCTTGAATAACTTCGGCTACTCTTCTGACGAGTGGGTGTCTTCAAGCGCCAAGCTGACCATATTCTTCGAGGGCGTCGTTGATGCTCTCAAGCTGCTCCAGGCCAACCGAGCAACCCATCTGGCCAATGAGTCTTGCAAACTCTGCCGGGCCGTCCTCCGCAAGGTGCTCATTAAAGTAGTGCACAAGAACCCAGGCATCAACCTCACCAATGTCCTTGCTACCTTGCCGGAGGATGCAGATCTCAAGGCGCTTGAAGAGCTTGTCGCGCCTATCGTTGACAGAGTGAACCACGTCAAGCGGGTCGAAGGCCAGCGCAGGGACTAGCCGCTTCGCTTCATCTTGTCGCCACTATTCCATGCCAAAGACAGTTTTATCTTAAGTTAGAATCGCGGCGACCATCAATGTAATATAACTTGCTATGTTTTGGATGAATGTATGCTATTTCCCTCGTCTGATTTCTTTCTGTATGGTTTTTGCCCTACGGTTATCGGGATCTTGCCGGTGCGCACACCCTTGCCGCGAGCGCTTTGAGGAACAGATCCTTAGCAGCCTGCTGGAGGTGTCGCTGCCGACAAGATACCTTGCGTTTTCAGTGCAGCCACTTAAGTTGTTGAGCAGACTCGAAACAAGGTAAGGGCGCAACCAATCACGACAAGGTTCCTTTGCGAGCAGGTTTTCCATAGAAAAGCCGAAATCGTTCAAGGAAAATAACCCTACAATAAAAATCTGCTTAAAGAGTTTTGCAACTTAGCTTTTCGTTGCTGTACTCCTTATTGCAAAATGTCAACTTGAACGTCGCATGTCGGTATACATACCATCATTCCCCCCCCCCCCGGCAAACGTGTATGCGAGGGAACCTTCTATCCTTTGAGAAAAAGAAAGAAGAGAAAATAGAGATATGGAACCTTGGCATCTCAGACAAGCATGCATATAGAAATGACATGAAAATCGACAAGGATTGTAAAACACTTAAGTTTATTCAAGTGTGCACAGGGTCTGTGCCTGGCTTTGTACAAAGGATCATATGCCTTGCCGGCAAGACTTGTACAAAAGGTGGTTGCCGGGGGACGCGGCAACCGCGCCTTATGGGTAGAACTTACGAAGGTGTTTGATATTCCAGGAATTGCTCACTGGAACGCCATCTTTGGTCTCCACGCGGACTGCGCCGGGCCTGGTGACTCGTACTACCCGATAAGGGCCTTCCCACTTCGGCGTCAACTTGTTGGAATTCTTGGCCGACTGAACGCACCAAAGAACAAGGTCGCCTTCCTCAAGGCTTCGGGCATGAACCTTGCGGCTATGATAGCGGCGCAAGGCTTGCTGGTAGCGTGCAGCTCGCACAACAGCCCGAAGACAATCTTCCTCAAGGAGTGTGGCGTCATCTTGGCGCAGCTGCTCTTGCTCGAGCTCATCATAAGCGAGCACTCGAGGTGACCCGTATATGAGTTCCGTGGGGAGAACTGCTTCTGCCCCGTAGACCAGGGAGAAGGGGCTCTGGCCAGTAGCTCGATTTGGTGTCGTTCTGATTGACCAAAGAACCGCCGGCAGCTCATCAATCCAGCGTCTTCCGCACTTGTGCAGCTTGTCGAAAGTTCTTGTTCTGAGACCTCTCAGCACTTCAGCATTTGCCCTCTCCGCTTGGTCGTTGCTTCTCGGGTGAGCAACAGAGGCAAAACAGATTTTGCCGCCAAGGTCTTGGACGTACTGCATGAAGGTGCGGCTCGTGAACTGCGTGCCATTGTCGGTGATGATCCTGTTCGGCACACCAAAACGACACACTATTCCCTTGAAGAACTTGACGGCCGACTGTGCTGTCACCTTTCTCACTGCTTCCACTTCCAGCCACTTCGTGAACTTGTCGATAGCAACGTACAAGTACTCGAAGCCCCCGGCCGCGCGGGGAAAGGGGCCCCATATGTCGAGCCCCCAGACCGAAAATGGCCAGGAAAGAGGGATTGTCTGAAGAGCTTGAGCTGGTTGATATAATTGCTTTGAATGGAACTGGAACGCTTCACACATGGTTACTAGTGTAGTTGCATCCTGGAGAGCAGTGGGCCAGAAGAAACCTTGCCGGAATGCCTTGCCGACAAGAGCTCTCGAGTCTATGTGGGAGCCACATATGCCTCCATGTATCTCTGCCAACAGCTCCAGTCCATCCTCGCGAGGAATGCACTTCAATTTCACACCGTTCGGTCACTTTCTGTACAGGACGCTGTCCACGAACTGGTACATACTAGACTGACGGGCTACTTTCTCTGCTTCTTCCTGTTCTTCAGGGAGTTCTCCTGTTTGAAGGAATTGGACGATGTGCTGTGCCCATGTCGGAGCCTGTGGCTCGACAACAAGGACTAATGGCATATCTTCGGCTGCGGGAGCGCTTGCTTCTGCGGCAAGAACCTGAGGTTCTGCGCGAAGATGCTGCTCACCGGCAATGGTGTCGTTCCCGGCAACTTCCTTGCCGGTGGCTTATGGAAGCTCTGCCGGAAAGTACTTGCCGGTACTTAACTTCCTTCTCTTGTCTTGCCTCGTCGGTGGTGTTACGGATGGCTGAGTTAAGCGGAGCACAAAAGTTCCTGGTTCCACAGGTAACTTGAGGGCAACACGCTTTGACAGGTCGTCAGCAATGCTGTTCTCTATTCGAGGAACATGCTCTGTTTGCAGACCATCAAAACGCTCCTGCAACTTCCTCACTTCATCTACATATGCTTCCATCAACGGGCTCTGATAATCTTTGTTAACTTGCCTGACGACAAGCTGTGAGTCACCTCTGACGATGAGCTTTTTAATCCCAAGGTCTGCCGCGATTCTGAGACCGGCAAGCAGTCCTTCATATTCTGTAGTGTTGTTCGTTGATCTCTCCCGGGGAAAGTGCATCCGAATTACATACTTGAGGTGCTCTCCGGTGGGTGCGACAAGCAGCATGCCAGCACCGGTGCCTTGCAGCGAAAAAGCCCCATCAAAGTACATAATCCATTGTCGATCTGTTTCCTTGCCGGGGATAGTTGTCTCTTGAATTTCTTCGTCTTGCGTCGGTGTCCATTCTGCAATGAATTCTGCCAAGGCTCTGCTCTGAATAGTTGAAGTGCTTTCAAATTTGAGACCAAAACTTGACAGTTCCAACGCCCACTCCACTATTCTGCCGGTCGCATCTGGATTTCGTAAAATCCGCTGCAACGGGAAGCGAGTGACGACGGTGATTTCATGTGCCTGGAAATAGTGGCGCAGCTTCCTCGAGGCCATAAGGAGGCCGAAGAGCAGCTTCTGCACACCAGAATATCTTGACCTGGCCCGCTGCAACAGGGAGCTGACAAAATAGACTGGGCGCTGCACCATCTTCTTCTTCTGCACTGCTTCATTTGACTGCGCGGATCCTGTCTTGTCAGCACCAGACTCTGCTGGGGATAGTCCTAGCTTGTCGCTTGACGGGCTTGCCGCTGCCGCTAACTCTTCGTCTACTTCTCTCTGCGCCACTAACGCAGCACTAACCACTTGATTCGTTGCCGCTAGATATAGCAGCAACGACTCTTGTGGCCTAGGCGCGACCAGTGTCGGTGGAGAGGAGAGGTACCTCTTCAAGTCCTGCAGCGCTGCCTCCGCTTCCGGAGTCCATTTCATCGGTCCTTCCTTTTTCAAGATTTTGAAAAAGGGCAGGGCGCACTCAGCGGATTTGGAGATGAACCTGCTCAGAGCAGCAACGCAGCCGGCAAGCCGACGCACATCTTTGACACGTCTCGGTGCTTCAATCTGCTCAATTGCCTTGATCTTGTCGGGATTAGCTTCGATTCTACGTTGAGACACAAAGAACCCGAGAAGCTTGCCGGATGGAATGCCAAACACACACTTCTCAGGATTGAGCTTCAGATTGATCCTGCGCAGATTTGCAAATGTCTCTTCTAAATCTTGTATGAGTGTTGCCTTGTCCTTGGTTTTGACCACTATGTCATCCATATAGGCTTCCATATTTCTATGTAGCTGGGGCTCAAAACCAATCTGGACTGCTCTTGCAAACGTTGAACCAGCACTTTTCAACCCGAAAGGCATGCGTATGAAGCAATACGTGGCACATGGGGTGATAAATGCGGTTTTCTCTTCGTCTTCCTTTGACATGAAAATCTGATGGTGGCCTGAATATGTGTCAAGAAATGACAGCAATTCGCAGCCAGAAGTGGAGTCCACAATTTGGTCGATGCGCGGCAAGGGAAAAGGATCTTTTGGGCAGGCTTTATTGATATCAGTATAGTCGATACATAGCCTCCATTTTCCATTCGCCTTGCGCAATACAACTGGATTGGCCAACCATGTTGGATGGAGGACTCCTCTAACTAGACCTATAGCTTCAAGCTTCCTGATTTCTTCGACGATAAACTCTTGCCGCTCCAAGGCTTGCTTCCTGACCTTCTGCTTGACGGGCCGCGCGTGAGGACAGACAGCAAGGTGGTGCTTGATTACCTCCCTAGGAACACCGGGGATATCAGATGGTTGCCATGCAAACACATCGACATTCGCCCGCAGGAAGGCAATGAGCGCGCTTTCCTATTTGTCATCGAGGGTGGAACTTATGGTGAAAGTTCCTCCCATACCATCCTCCTTTGCGGGCACCTTCTTAGTTTCTGGTGGAGCTGCCTTGGATTTCTTGCTCTTGCCGGTGGAGCTCTCTGGCACTTCCTCGACGGGAGCGCAGCACTCCGAGGAGGTGCGCTTGCCGGAGTGTGTGTTAGAGGTCTTGCCGGTCTTCTTCTTCCCCCCGGGAGCTTCAGCGGCAGGAGCAAGTGCCTTGGCGGCAGGTGCTGCAACTGCCTCCCGTAGAGTTGATCGGTGCAGATAAGCGCATCCTTCTTGTCGGAGTTGATAGTGATGACACTCATCGGCCCGGGCATCTTCAGTGTATTATAGGCGTAGTGTGATGCCGCCATAAACATGGCCAGCGCCGGGCGACCAAGAATCCCATTATATGGCAATGGAATCTTGGCGACATCGAAGACGATCTTCTCCGTTCTGTAGTTCAGCTCGCTACCAAATGTCACTGGCAGGGTTATCTTGCCCTTCGGCTGGCTCCTTCCTGGATTGATCCCTTGGAACGTGCCCGTTTCCTCGAGATCTTCATCAGGGATTTGCAATCTTTTGATCACATCAGGCGAGATCAAGTTCAAACCGGCCCCACCGTCAACTAACATCTTTGTCACCTTGAGGTTGCGGATCGTTGGTGAAACCAACAATGGCAAACACCCGACCGCAGTTGTGCGATCAGGGTGATCCTCGGCGTCAAAAATGATAGGCGTGTGGGACCACTTCAGTGGCTTCCGGGCATCGACCGATGGCTCTGCTGCATTAATCTCGCGCGCCCACTGTTTGAGTCGGCGGTGAGAGGAATGCAACGAGGTGCCTGCGTCAATGCACATGGCTTCTGTGGCCTTCTGGAACTCGTGCTCACTGGACTCGTCGCCCTCTTCATCATCATCATCACCCCCTTGCTCTTTATCGCGACCTCGAGCGGGCCTCTCCTTCTGTTGCTTGGCCTTGCCGCGGCGACCTCCTCGGCCACCGCGTTTCTTGCCGGAGCCCCCAGCGCCGTCCTGGGCCTTCTCCTTGTCTCGCCTTTCATACTTGGCTTTCTGCTTCTCGACAAGCCCCTCAACTTGCCGGCAGTTTTGGAGATCATGGCCCTTGGTGCGGTGGATCTTGGAGTACTGCTTGGCGGAGCCCTCCGGCTTATCGACAACCGCCAAGTCCTGACATGCGGCACACCCGGCAACCTCCTTGCCGGGGCCATCAGTCTTGACCTTCTTGGCGGTGCCGGGGTTGCCGGATCCCTCGACGGCAAGCACGGCCTTGCCCATGCGCTTCCTGTTCCTCCGTCGGTCTTTCTTTGCCGGGGTAGCGGCGTCTTCGCTTTCAGAATCGACTCCTGCGCCAGCGTCCTCGCCGGGGAGTCTCCTTCCCTCTTCGGCCCGAGCACATCTGTCAGCCAGAGCGTAGAGCTCGGCGACATCCCTGACCTTGTTCATCGCCAGCTCTTCCCGCATCTTGCGGTTGCGCAAATTCTGGTGAAAGGCGCTGATAACAGCGGCAGGATGAACGTCTGGGATGTTGTGCTGTATACGGCTGAATCTCTGTATGTACTTGCGCAAGGTTTCGCCATCTTTCTGGGGAATGAGATGTAAATCACTTTCTTGGCCAGGAGCTTGGTGGCCTCCCGTAAAGGCGCCAACAAACTCATGACACAGATCTGCCCAGGAGGAAATGGAATTCTCCGGCAGGTTCATCAACCACGACCTAACGTTGGTCTTAAGCACCAACGGGAAGTAGTTGGCGAGTATCTTGTCGTCTCGAGCCCCGGCACCCTGCACCGCAATGGTGTAGATGCTCAGGAACTCTGACGGGTGAGTCTTGCCGTCGTATTTCTCCGGCACCTCCGGCTTGAAAGATCGGGAATTGGGCCACTGGACTCGCCGCAGCTCACGAGTAAACGCTGGACAGCCCAGCTCGTAAGGCAGGTTACCAGGATACCCTAGCGCAGGTTCATCGACAGTGGGTCCCACGCGCTTGTCGGATTGATGGCGCGCTTCCCGCCGCCGCTCGATGGTGGTTTGAGCGTCCTCCTTGTGCCGTTCAGGAAGAACAAGACGTTGATCGCGGCGAACCCGCGGATCAGACGACGCCGTGGAATCATCATCACGGGCGTCGATCCGCCGAGTTAGCGACCGCTCTTGTCGTAGCGGAGGGGAACACATCGTAGTCGTACCGCCTCTGGTCTTCTCGCCATCGGCACGCACCGACCCAGTAGACTGCCGCCGCGAAGGCTCTGCCTGCTGCGGCCTATCGTCATTAGCAAAGCCGATGAGGCTCTGAATGGCAGATCTCCACTCATCTAGCTTCTCCGCAGCGGGAGGGAAGTCTAGGAGCAGCTGAGCTCGCGCCAACGCTTCTGCTGGTGTAGGCGGCGGCGAAAGATGCGAAGAGCGTGAGGTGCTCTGACTCCTAACGGAATTAGAAGGAGCACCATCACGGTTCTGCAGCCGCGCGCGGCTTCCACCGGCGTGTTGGCGTGGATCTTGGCCCCGCGCATCTTGAGAGTGATGCGCAGGGGTTTTTCCATGGGGATGCCTGGAACCACCAACGTCGCGGCGCTGCACGTCGTGCGCGTCCTGAGAAGGCCGCGGCGCATGCGCCGGCGTGGGTGTCTTGGAAGGCGCCGTCCCGTCCTTGGAGTTCGCTGCGCCACCCGTAGGTAGCACGGCTCCGTCCTTGGACCTGGGGCTCGCCTGGCTCGGATCGCCAGAATGTCGCGGAGGCTGAAGACGTCCACCTCCTCCACCAGCGCCCACGCCATCTCCCGTCTGTGCGGGTACGGGGAGGCTGGACGCAGATGGATCAACGGCCGTAGCGCCCTTCTTTTTGGGAGCCATGGCGATGAAAGATGATCAAGAACTGGCGCGCTGACCGCTAGATCGGGTTCGCGCAACCTCTTCCCCCTACCTGGCGCGCCAAAGATGTCGGCGTACGACACCTATGGGATCGCGTGGATCCCTTTACGGTTCGGCAAGGGGAAAAGATTTGCACAAAGAGAGGAACCAACGATCAACGCGAGGATCTTTACCCAGGTTCGGGCCGCTGAGAAGCGTAAAACCCTACTCCTGCTGTTGTTTATTGTGGATGTTCTTGGCTCAAGTACACAGAGCGCTTGTGGTGGGAAAGCAGCTACGCATGCAGAATGGGCCGGAAGGTCCTCCTCCCTGTAGCTACGCCTTGGGCCTCCTTTTATACGTCCAAGGGGTCACCAACAGTGGCAGACAGCAGTACAAGAGGTGTAAAGTTACTACAGTATTTCATGATTATCACCGATGTCTTAGGACAAACGTCTTAGGACAAACGCATTTAATGCTCCATTTAGGTGTCCCTTACTTTCTCGGGGGCGGAAAAAGGGCCCGTCCCATCAACACCGTTTAACCTCATTTGCGGTCGACGCCGTGCCACGCAACCAGGAGGACAAGCCCTAAACGACAGGCTGGTCGCTGCGCTGGAGCGGCGGCACTGTGCTGAAGCGGTGGGATCTTGCCGGGTGCGAGGCCTTGCCGGGTGCGAGGCCTTGCCGGGCGCAAGGCCTTGCCGGGCCTTCGCGAGCCTTCCCGGCAAGGATCTTGCCGGGAACCCAGCCTTCGGTCTTCTGTCTTCTGATCATTAGCTTGAACGTCTTCTTGATATCTTGTATTTGTTTCCAGCTGTCCTCTGGCAGGCCTTGCCACTGGTATGGCTAAAACCGTCCGTGCACAAGTATGGGGTACTAAAATGACCCAAACTTTAGTACACCGACAACCTGCTGATCAGGTCAAATTCAAATAAGGGAATTTTAAATGCTTAACTTTGAAGTTGCATTTGAATCTTGGTTCAACTGGACTTCATCCAAATTGAATGCTAGATGCATTAGCTCAAACCACATCATATCTCTACGCCATGATCATGCATCATATTACTGCATTTGTTGTGTATTGATTGCCTCTCCGGTACTGTCCTTCTTGATAGGTTCTGCTTCTGTGAGTGGCACCGAGTATCTATCTGCGGTGAAGTGCTACCGTGTTGATCTTTCAGGCAAGCAAACCCCCTTGGTCATTTTGATACAATCCCACTCTCTCGCTCCTGCTCTCTTTTATTGCATTAGGACAACAACGATTCAATTGTTACTTGTTGAGGTAGTTGAACCCATTCCTCTGCATGACCTGTCATTCTCACAGTAAATAGCTAAACCTTCCTAGCATGATTAGGAGTTGCTTGAGCCATGTTGTGACTTCATCCATGTCATGCTTGCTATTGCTTAGAGTTGTGTCAGGTCTAATTCATCTAGGAATGAATTGGATTGTTGTGATCATGTTCTGATGTTGAGAGCTAAGTGTGTGAACACGATTTGGTAAAGGTAGCGATGAGAGGCCATGTAGGAGTACATGGTGGGTTGTCTCATTGAGACCATCCTTAAGAACTAAGTTATATGTTTGTTATCCAAGAAAAGTTACTACCACACATTGGGCCCGAAACCCATGGACCCTCTCGGCTTATTAATCGCCTCGATCTCTGTCCAGGAGTTGCAACTAGTTTCTAGTGTTTGTAGGTCGTGCTATTTGTCTACCAAGTGGCACCCCGGTATCGGTGGGCTTGGGACAGACTAGGCACCGTGGCACGTTGTACCAAGCGCAGTTCCATCCGGCGAGGTGGGCTTGGGAACCCTGCACACATCGTTTGGGGCCGTAATGGAAACTTCGGCCAGACTTCCCTTGCGCATTCAGCCTCAGATAGGCGATAAACCTGGACTAGAGTCTTGCGTGGTTAGTCAGGATGTGGCCGACACCCTTGCCAGGCTTCCGCTTGAAGGTTGCGAAGATACATGACGTGTATATGGTGGTAAGTGGTGAGAGAGTGTGTGAAGAAGTACACCCCTACAGGGTTAATGATCTATTCGAATAGCCACGTCCGCGGATATGGACTACTTGGAGACTTATATGGTACATAGACAACTTAAAGTGGATACTCTAAAATGCGCAAGATAAGCGTGAGTGCTATGGATGGCCTTCTCATAGGGAGAAGGGATAGAATCCATAGTGGTGTATTGTTGTGGTGATTAGTGAACTCGTGTGCGCTCTCTTACCTCAAAGAATCACTGGTAGACATAGTACAGGATAGCCACTGAGTCAAAGCTGGCTTGCTGTAGATAAACCCCACAACCCCCCTTATTGATACCTGATGCATATGTAGTTAGTTCTGATGTAAGTCTTGCTGAGTACCTTTGTACTCATGGTTACTTAATTAAGATTTTGCAGAGGAGACTTTAGTCACATTAGTAGTTCTACATGGGCTTCGACGATTAGCTTGGGAATCCCAGACAGTGGTCTGGTTCCTATGGAGGGTCTTGTAGATAGTCAGGCTTCTCAGCCTTTTCCTTTTGTAGTTGTCTGTACTCAGACATGTTTACTTTTTCGTTGCTTGTATGACTTGTGTGTTGGGTCATGTGACCCCTGTTTGTAATATCATGTTATGTATGGCTCTTCGGAGCCTCATAAATAAATACTTGAGTCGTAGAGTTATGTTGTGATGCCATGTTGTATCTACACATATCGTGCATATTGTGTGTATGTTTGAAATGCATTGGTATGTGTGGGATTCGACACCTAGTTATCTGCCTTTGGTAGCCTTTCCTACAGGGAAATGCATCCTAGTGCTTCCACTGAGCCCTGGTAGTTCACTACTACTCCGGAACACATGTATTGACTGGCATGTATCCTTGTTTGCTCCTATGTCTGTCCCTATGGGGAAATGTCACGCGGTGTTTTTCTGGAGTCCTTGTAGCTTGCTACGACTCGGTTGCACACGCTGATGACCGACACGTGCATTGCTGGGTTATGTATGTCTGTCCCTGTATGTTTGTGCCACCTTGGTTTATGACTAGTCATCTCAACCCGGGTTCTTTGTCATATGGATGCTAGCATCACAATCATATACGTGAGCCAAAAGATGCAAACGGACCCGGCCAAGGTAAAGGCAGCAGCCGTGGGTTACCATGCGTGAGGCCGCAAAGTGATATGATGTGTCATATGTTAGATCGGTGTGACTTAGGATCGGGGTTCTGACAGCGGCATGCACGTTGGAGGCGTCTGGAGGCCACCGTGAGAGGTAGGCTCCTGGCCATGCTAATTACATGTTGTTGCTTTTTCCATGGTGCACCTGTGCTACCGGACTTGGTTTGTCCGTCAGGCTCCGCGCGACTCAATGTTGTTGCGTCTAGTCTAGAAAGGATGTCCAAGGCCTTATCTCAGGTTGTAGAAACCCTATGGCCCGGAGAGGCCGAGGGCTCCGACCTCCCCCAGCATATCGCGCGCATGCCGGAGGCGGCCCAGTGTCTGATGGATCTCCGGGAGACCACGGCCATGGCGGGTGCCCAGTATGTTCTGGCAAGGCTTTGCGCGTGTCATCTAGAGTGGTCCGTTCGTGACATAGTCACCACGGAGCCGCAGGCCAGGCCGACACAATATTTCTATTCAGACGTCGATTCCGTGGCGGCGTTTGCTTCTGGGCGTTCTCTTCATGGGGCTTGAATGGAAGCCTATAGATAGAAACAATTCACAAGTTTCTTTGCGACACTAATGAATGTACCCTTATTTATGTGCTTATTATTTGCTGCTTGAAAAAATCAGGTATATATGTGTTTTTTTGTATGCCGTAGAGGCGGTGAAGTGCCTCTGCCCGGGTTAGGAGCAGAGATCCCCTTGGGCGCATGTTGACGCCATAGGCATATTTAGTGGGGCTCGGCATGATCAGTATGCTTGATTCGGTCGTCTGACATCCTCGATGGTTGCTCTCCTTAAAGGGAGGACTACCAAAAAAATTGCATCGATGCATCCCCGGAGCCTTATGCTGTGGGAGGTCGGCAGAGGTAACATCCACAAGGGTCCGGATCAAAAAGCAGGAACGTACGATGCAACCTTCGAGTGGAGCTGCGGGGGGGGGGGTGGGTCTACTTATACCGACGCATCCCTCGAGTCCCTCAACAAAGAGATTCGTTTGTTCTTCCGCGATTTGCCTATCCCAAGGGGTTCAATAATGTGTGTTGTTGCTGAATAGTGGTGTGTCATGTAATGTTTTAGCAAACTATACAAGGGAACTCAAAAAGTGTGGGTGGTCATTGCGACCTCCTTATTTTCCAACCTAATTTTGTTTGAGCTAAAGGTACATGAAATGCAGATTTTGCAAAGGAATTTATGCAGAAAAAAGTACGTGATACTTTAGATGTCTATGCATAAAAAAGGCAGAGATGCTCGGCATTCCAGGGTTGTAATGTGATCCGACCTGTTTTCTTGTTGCGCAGGTAGTAGGCTCCGTTGTTGAGGACCTCGTGAATGATGAAGGGGCCTTCCCATGGGGAAGACATCTTTTCCTTGCGTGGCTTCCGCTTGAGACGTAGGACGAGGTCGCCGACGTTGAACTTGCGTGCCCAGACGCGTCGTCCTTGGTGCTGTCGCAGCTTCTTTTGGTAGATGCTAGTGTGTTCGATAGTGAGGAGGTGTGCTTCTTCCTTGGTGGTGATGTCATCCTTCCTGTTCTCTTCTGCGAGCTCCTCGTCATATGCGCGGACTCGCGGCGAGTCATATTCGATGTTTGATGGGAGGACTGCCTCCGCCCCATATACCATGAAGAAGGGCGTATAGCCTATGGATTTGTTTGGCGTTGTGCGCAAACACCATAGGATGGTGGGGAGCTCTTCCACCCAATTGCCCTTTGCCCTGAATAGGGGTGTAATCAGTCTGGGCTTGAGGCCTTGCATGACCAGGCCATTAGCCCGTTTGACCTGTTCATTGGACTGAGGGTTTGCCACAGACGCATAATCAATGTGGATCCGCTGTTTGTGGCAAAAATCCTCTAACACCAAGACGGTAAAGTTGGACCCGTTGTCCGTGATAATGTTGTGTGGGACGCCGAAGCGGTGAATGAGGCCCGAGACAAATTTTACTACCGTGCATCCTCCGCGTTTGTTACTAGTTTGGCTTCAATCCACTTTGTGAACTTATCGATCGCCACTAGGAGGAACTTGTGTCTTCCCAGGGAGGGCGTGAGCTTGCCGACCATGTGTAGCCCCCATACCGCAAATGGCCACGTTAGCAGAATTGTTTTTAATGCCGAGGCCGGCATATGTGTCTTGTTGGCGAAGCATTGGCAGCCCTCGCAGCTACGGACGATCTCCTCGGCGTCCTACACTGTGTGAGACCAGAAGAAACCATGACGGAAGGCCTTCATTGCGATTGTCCTGGGGGCTGCGTGATGCTCGCAAGCCCCCATGTGTATTTATTTGAGGAGCTCTCTGCCCTCTTCTTCTGGGATGCAGTGCTGAAAGACGCCCACTTGGCCGCCCTTTTAGAGCTCGCCATTGATTATTCTGTAGGCCTTGGAGTGACAGACGATGCGTCGAGCTTTTGTCTTATCTTGTGGGAGCTCCCCCTTTGTCATGTACGCGTGGAGTGGTTGTATCCAGTCTTGATTTTCAACCACCATTACGGCCTTCTTCGTCGCGGCAGGGGGTAGCTGGTTTTCTTTCGGGGCTGTGACGTCGGAGGTGTCGAAGTCTTGTGTGGCCTCTTCTAAGCCTTGGATCCTGATTGATTGCTTGTGGAGTATTTCCAGAAAGGTTTCATCTAGCACGGGTTCTCTTGAGAACCCTATGCATGCTAGGTTATCTGCTACGATGTTGTCACCCTTTTTCACATGGTGTAGCTCCAGTCCATCGAACTTCCCTTCGAGAGCCCTGACGGCAGTGCAGTATGCCACCATTTTGGGGTCTTTGGTGTCAAACGTCTTCATGACCCGCTGGACCACGAGGTCGGAGTCACCTCTGCAGATGAGGCGTCAGATGCCCATAGAGGCCGCAATTCGTAGGCCATGGAGGAGGGCTTCATATTCTACTATTTTGTTGGAGTCCCAGAAGTGGAGCTAAAGGACATAATTCATTGTATTTCCTCTGGGGGAGACGAGAACCACTCCAGCCCCTAGTCCCTGTAGAGTCATTGACCCGTCAAAGTATAGGGTCCAGTACTCGAGGTCGATGTTCTTGGGGACTTGCTGGGCTTCCGTCCATTCCACCAAGAAATCTGCGATGGCTTGTGAATTGACTGGTATCTGTTGCCTATATAAGAGCTCGACTGGTAGGAACTCGATCGCCCATTTCACCATGCGGCCTGTTGCATCTTTCTTGTTAATGATGTCGGAGAGTGGTGCGTGGCTGACCACCGTTATTGGGTTTGCTTTAAAGTAGTGTCGCAACTTCCTGGCGGCCATGAACACTCCATAAGTTATCTTCTGATAGTGTGGGTACCTTGTCTTGCACGGTGTCAGAACCTCACTGATGTAGTACACTGGGTGTTGCACCCGATGCACCTTTCCGGCCTCCTCTCGCTCCACGGCGATGACCACACTGACCACTTGGGTGGTCGCTACGATGTAGAGTAGCATTGGTTCTGATTGGGCTGGGGAGACCAGGAGTGGGTTTGATTGTAATAGGGCCTTGAGGTCGGCGAATGCTTGCTTGGCCTCGTCGCTCCAGTAAAACTTGTCGCCTTTCTTGAGAAGGTGGTAGAGCGGCAGGGCTTTCTCGCCTAACCACGAGATGAATCTGCTGAGGGCTGCCATGCACCCTGCTAGCTTCTGGATTTCTCGTACTGTCTCCGGGGGCTCCAGGTCCACGATGGCTTGAATTTTCTCTGGTTTTGCCTCTATTCCGTGCTGAGATACGATGAACCCCAATAGCTACACTGCAGGGACCCTGAAGACGCACTTGTCGGGGTTTAGCTTCATGCTGAAATAGCAGAGGTTGTCGACGGTCTGCTGGAGGTTGCTGAGAAGGCTTGAACCTTGTTTTGATTTAACCACGATGTCGTTGATGTAGACCTCCGCATTTATTCTAATCTATTTGTTAAAACACTTCTGCAGCGTCCGCTGATACGTAGCCCCCACATTCTTGAGGCCGAAAGGCAATGTTATATAGCAGAAGGGTCCGTATGGCGTAACGAATGAGGTCGTTTCCTGATCTGATTCCTTCATACGTATCTGATGATATCCGGAGTATGCGTCCAAAAAACATAGGCGCTCGCATCCCGCCATAGAGTCGATTATATGGTCGATTCTGGGCAGTTGGAACGGGTCTTTGGGGGCATGCTTTGTTGAGGTCGGTGTAGTCCACACACATGCGCCATGTGTTGTTTTTCTTCAGCACCATCACTACGTTTGCGAAACATTCCGGGTGTGCAACCTCTCTTATGAACTTGGCCGCAAGTAGGCATGCAATTTCCTCTCCTATCGCCATTCGTTTCTCTATGGCAAAGCATCACAGGGCCTGCTTGACCGGCCACGTATCTTTGCGGACGTTGAGGCAATGCTCGGCCTTCTCCGCCGGAACCCCTGGCATGTCGGCGGGCGTCCACGCGAATATATTCGAGTTGGCTCGGAGGAAAGCAAGGAGCTCCGCCTCCTGGCCCTCTGAGAGGTCTCCACCGATGGTAACCATTTTGCTGGGGTCCTCAGGGTGCATCTAGAGTTTTTTCGTTTGCCTGGTTGGTTGGAAGATAGGCCCCGGCCTTGGTTTTTGTGGGAGCTCGGCGTCCGACGGCCTGATGTGCTTTCTTATCTTGGCGAGCTCCGTAGAGGCTAGAGCGTGCTTGGCTAGCTCCATGTTGGCGACCTCGGACTCGTAGGCCTTCTTCGGGCTCCCCCGTATGGAGATTGTACCGTTCGGGTTTGGCATCTTCAGCTGTAGATAAGCATCGGACGGGACCGCCAGGAATTTTACATAGGCGGGTCTGCCCAGGATCGCGTGGTAGCCGCTTTGGAAGGCCGCAACCTAAAACTACACGGCCTCGCTTCGGTAGTTGTGTTTGTCCCCAAAGACGACCTCAAGCTCGATCCGCCCTAGAGGGCGAACCGGGCGGCCAAGGACTACTCCGTGGAAGCCCACATCCGACCTTCGCAATCTAGACAACGGGATCTCCATCTTTTCTAGGGTGTCGGTGAAGATAATGTTGAGGCCGCTGCCCCCGTCCATTAGGACTCGAGAGAGGCGGTGACATTGTCCTGGACTAGGGGGTACCAACCTAGTTGGCCTACAGTCCATGGGCCGAACCCATGGCCCACCACTCTTACAAGGAAGGACTCCGGAAGCCTCGCAGTCTGGCGTGATCAAGATGGGCTCTGCCGAAGACTTGACATGTACTCCAAGGACAGCTTTGGCCACCGGCATGTGCATCCCTAGATGAGCAACCGACCATGTGTGACCCTAGATACCCACAACATCTATATAAGCTGAGGGATTTAGTCTGTAGAGACCACAGTCATATTTACAACCACCTAGCCTTATGGTTTGAACACAAACTTACGATCTCGAGGTAGGTCAACACTGGTACAGCGAGCTGCTATACAAACGGTTTTTAACCCCTTTCTGCGACAGAGTTTTAAATCGTCGTCTTGCATGTGTGTGCGATAGGGGGGTCTTCCCACACGACCCAGAAACCGTCGGCGATAGGGAGCACGCAAGCATAGGTTTCGCAGAACTAAGAGTATGTGATGCCCGATCTATCCCAAACGCGACTCGTCACACAATTGTTTGTGATCTATCGAATATCCCAAATGCTCCATCCTTGCTACTCATGTGTGCTCGCATTACCATCGCACTCGGTATTCTGTGGGCAACGTTTACGATGCGCGCCCCATCACAAACAGTTCACGATTGTAAAACGTGTATGATAAGTAGACTATCACACACATTCACTTCTCCCGAACCATATGCGATATATAATTAAGAAGATTAGTTAATCATCATATGAGTGTCGGATAGGATTACGAAACGTCGGACTGTCATACTAGTGTCGTACAAGATAACTATCGCACATGCTATTCTGTGGTGCAAACGTTTACGATGCGTACGACATCAGAAACAGTTCATGATTGTAAAGTGTGTACGATAAGGCGACTATCACAAACATTTAGTTTGCTCGCACCGTTTGTGATATAGTCTGACATCACACACGCTTTGCAAACGGCAATTGTGTGCATGGTCGCACATGTTTCCTCTCCGTGAACCATGTCGGACTGTGATGTATATCACACGCGATGTGCTTTACAGACCGTGTACGCTGTAATGACCCGCAGAGCGTATTTTCACCCTAATTTAATCACTGCTATTTAAAATTGTACCGAATTTGAATTTGATAGTAGGCTATAACTTTATTCATATCCATCAGGTTCAAAAACCAATGCATTATTCGATTCACAGGTACATATGTTCAAGAGTTACATAAAAAAAAAGAATTACATATGCACCAAATAAAGAATGATGAACCAGGGTTGTGTACTTGTACTATTAAAGACGGTAAAGAAAGAGGCGAAAGACATTCTGGTTGCTAAACAAGGTGAAGCGGAATGCCCATATTGTGCCCTCCTCCATGCAGAAGGCACGCACGACTCTAGTCCAACCCCTTGTGATGGCCGACCGCCCATCCATCACTGTCTTCATGATGACTTCTAGATAGTCATTGTGTTCTGGTAGAAATACTTTAACCTTTGCATGCCCACCAATCATGTAGTTTGAGAGGTAATCTTGAGTAAACTGCTTTGGGAACCACTGCAAAGGAAAAAAGATTCAGACATTGTCATCTAACACAACTCATTATGGGCAGTAAAAAGAAGGCTGTAGAGTTCTTACTTACCATCCTAAAGTTCACTGTTGTCTTGGATAAAGTGTAAACAAATAGTTTAATTGCCATCTTTTGACCCATTTTACTACTTGATGTTGGTTCATGAATATCTCATTGCCCCATACGCAAAAAGGGTCGAAGCGCGGATCTTTACCAATGACATATGTACCTAAAAGCACCAAGTTAATATTAGAAGCTAAACAGCAATTACACAATGATGTAGTACAACACTCCCTCCGTCACATTATATAAGATCTTATTACATCCAATATACTCACATATTGGATGAATTAACATCTTATATTATGGGGCGGATGGAGTTTATTACATTGTTACAAATATCAGCCGATTAACTGCAGTTAACTGCTGCTGTGTTGTTGCTGTTGCTGCTCTTCTATGTATATCTAGACATGATCAGAACATTAAGGTAACACTCTTCCTTGTTGCTATGTATCCTAGGATTGCATATTTAGACATTCAGTACAATGCATGTTGCTATGTAGCCTCATATATATTAGATATGGCCCTAGTTAACCTACCAATAAATGGGTTACAGATATATTCAGTTAAATGTCTGATTCGCTGATTAATCCCTTATCAGCCCCCAGCCTATATGGTACCAGCTACCGATATCCTGAATAGTGAGTATATATAAGCCATGGGATGAAACTAACCTCGATGGAAAAGAGCAGTCGTTCCCAATATTGTCTTGTGTAAGTACATCGAAAGGCATGTTAAGCACAACAGGCTAAACATCAACCAAATATATCCATGGTAGCCAACATAATCTCCAAATGATAGCTTTAGTGTGCAGGTTTAAGCACGCTAGTTAAGAAAAACAAGAAGTGGAAAGGTGTGTTAACTGCAAAGTTCATACTTGCACATATGGAACATCACTTTGTGAATAACTGAAATAAACAAGGCATACTACGAACAACCAAAGATAGCAACTGAAACTGGAGATATGCTAACTACAAACAACCGAACAACCAAAAACCGTTAAAAGAGGCATATGCTCGCTACAACAGGCATAACAGCAAGCAAATAGTCATTCATATTGGTATTGTTGAAACTGGTATTGATGAAATTGAACTGCAAAGTTCATAGTTGCACATATAGAACATCACTTTGTGAATAACTAAAATAAACAAGGCATACTATGAACAACCAAAGATAGCAATTGAAACTAGAAATATGCTAACTACAAACAACCGAACAACCAAAAACCATTAAAAGAGGCATATGCTCGCTATAACAGGCTTAACAGCAACCAAATAGTCATTCATATTGGTATTGTTGAAACTGGTATTGACGAAATTGAACTGCACAGTTCATAGTTGCACATATAGAACATCACTTTGTGAATAATTGAAATAAACAAGGCATACTACTAACAACCAAAGATAGCAATTGAAACTGGACATATGCTAACTAGAAACAATCGAACAACCAAAAAACGTTAAAAGAGGCATATGCTAGCTATAACAGGCTTAACAACAAGCAAATATAGTCATTCATATTGGTATTGTTGAAACTGGTATTGATGAAATTGTACTGCATAGTAAATAGTTGCACATATAGAGCATCACACTATGAATAACTGAAATAAACAAGGCATACTACAAACAACCAAACACAGCAATTAAAACTAGACATATTCTCACTACAAAAGGGGCTCGACAAAACAAATCATGGGTTCCCCCCTGTGAAGAGGCATGGCAAAACAAATCATAGATTTCCTCACTTGTCACAGATGGGATCCTTCGCATGGGAAGAGCGCGGACTCTGGGTGCGCTCCATGTTGTCGCAGATGGGCTCCTTCCCCTTGGAAGAGCACGGCTGTAGGGTGCCCTCCCTGATGTCGCAGATGTGCTCTTTCCCCTTGGAAGAGGCAGAGAGGGTGCCCTCCTTGTGGTCGCCATCAATGAGGTCTGACTTGGTAGCTAAGGATCCCAAGCCGGCGTCGCAGAACGTGTCCTTCGGAAATGACAAAAGGGGCTCGATGGCGATGTAGGATGGCAAATTCTTGACAGCGAGCCAGAGGAGATCAGCGGCGGGGCCATGGATGAGATCGACAGTGGTTGAACCCGAGGGGTTGGCGGTGGGCCACTTAACCTGTAACTTAGCCCGTGTCAGGCCGTCGCTGTCGATGACCTCGATGTCGTAGCCAGCATCCGCGACATTCCAGCATACTCTAGCCCGCTGATTGAGAGCCTGCGGCCAGTAATCCTCGTCAGCTTCCTCGGTGGCCACCTCGCCGACATCAGGCAAAGAGGCCGCGATAAACCTCTTTTGGGTCATTAGCTCCTGGGGCTCCACGGGAAGTGTAGCCAGGCTTAAGCTGCGACGCTCTGGAGTGGGCGAGGGGGACGGGGATGGGGATCTGTGGGAAAGGGGGCATTTGGCAGGCGTCATCTAAGAAACTCAGGGCGGCTAGGGTATGGAGATCGGTGGGTAACCTGCACGGGTAAACCAGCAGATGTTAATAATGGAGGTGGCGCGGCGGCGGTGGCGACCTTGCTAGGGTTTCGAGCGAGGGAGGGGTGGTGTGTGTGTGCGCGCGTGTGCGGAGTTTTTTGGGTGTGTGTGTGAAGGGGGGCCAAGGTGGTGTTTCAGGAAATGACGCAGGTACTGAAATTTTTACTAGGCGGGAGTAAAATGCCAGGGCAACTGAAAATTTGGATGAAGGGATTGAGCAACAAACATCACACACGATCCAATCTTAACAACCGTGTGCTATCAAATAGAAAAACCCTCCAGGCGGCTAGATATTTTTGAGGGATGCAGGCGGGTGCGGGAGCGAACAACATCGCACACGGTCGGAACATAATAACCGTGTGCTATTAAACAGAAAAACCCTCCATGCGGGTAGATATTTTTGAGGGATGCAGGCAGGAGCAGGGGGGCGGGGGCAAACAGCACCGCACACGGTCAAAACATAATAATCATGTGCTCTCAAACGGAAAACCCCTCCAGGCGGGTAGATATTTTTGAGATTGCGAGGGAAGCCTCGTGGAACCCAATCTACTGTGCTGATGTGGGTGACAGGGGCACGGGCGTGGCACACGGGTAGTCTGAGGGAACCGTGTGTGTTGCGTGGCCAAAAAAACATGGAAAAGGGTCAGAATATGAACACACTTGCATGTGGACCAAATATATGTATGAAAAGGCTGGTTTGATGTTCAAATACCTAATGCACAACTTTAATGTGGCACCTGTCTCACAAAGCCCACATTATTGCTAGTCCACCCCCCCCCCCCGCCACTTCGTGTCGACGGGAGGTGAATCCTAGCTATGAATGCATGCCCCCAAATAGCTAGGTCTGACATAGCACACCCTACCGCAACAGTAAACCTATAGGAGTCCATCATGGTCAAACCTCCCTTTCTCTTCCAGTCAAAGGTGGACCGTGTGCGGGCCCACAAATGTGTGCTTGTGGCGCAATAAGGGCGTGAGACCACATACGAACCACCTGCGAGTGGCCCAACTATATGTATGAAAAGGGTGGTGTGATATTTAAATACCCAATTCACAACTTTGATGTGGCACATGTACCTCTCAAATTAACCAGACATCCCCGACCCCACGGAGGTTCAGGAAGTGTGAAGTACCCCACACCCCACCCACATAAACACACACTTTGAGTCGGTGGGACAGGGCATCTCACCAAGACATAGTGTAACACGGACCAAGAAGAATCCACCTTGGTCGTATAACCTCTCTCTTGTTGTTGGTCAAAGTGATTGACATCCACGCGACCCCAAAGATATGGGCTAGCTCGCTGATAACCACGCAAGGGAGTAGTGCCTGAAGACAACCACTGCCTGCATATGGCCCAAACATATGTATGGAAGTGTTTTGTGGTGTGTTTGAATAACCAATACACAACTTTGATGTGGCACGGTACTGTGCTTTGGAACCGAAAAGTCCCCACACGGAGTGAGGGTCCACGACGCGTACTATGTATATCACCCCACTTCGAGCCGGTGACGGGGATTCATGTGTACGCATGCGCTCAAACTTAGGTCTCGAATCTCATCACCATGACCAACTACACGGTAACACGAACTAAAAAGAAGAAGAATCTACCCTGGTAACCTCTCTCGATGTACTATATACTCCTACCGTAACACAAAAAAAAAATCCTCCTTGTCGGTCAAATTAACCTCTCTCGATCATTGGGTTGAAGTGATGGACGACAACCTCGTGGGCTCACAGATGGAAAGCGTCGCACACGAGTGAGTGTCCTGTAGGACAACCACCACCTGCATGTGGCCCAAAGAGGTGTTGTGTGATGTTTGAATGCCCAATGCACAACTTTCATGTGGCACCTGCCTCGGAAACCGGAAAGTCCCCACATGGAGCGGGGTTCATGACGCGTAGTATATGCTGGTCCCCTCCCCCCCTCTTCGATGCGTACTATATACTCGTACCATAACACAAACCAAAAAGAATCATCCTTGTCGGTCAAATTAACCTCTCTCGCTGTAGGTCAAAGTGATGGACGACGACCTCGTGGGCCCACAGAAAGCGTCACACGCGAGTGAGTGTGTCCTAGGATAACCACCCGCCTGCATACCCAAAGAGGTGTTGTGTGATGTTTGAATACTACACACTGCACAACTCTGATGTGGCACATGCTTCGCAAACCGGAAATATATGCCCTACATAGAGGTCCACGACGTGTCGTACTCCCCCTCACTTCGAGCCGGTGGGAGGGATTCATGTGTATGCACACGTGCTCGAACTTTGATCTGGAATCTCACCATGATCCACACCGTAACTCATCCCAAGATGAAACCACCTTTGGTCAAATGCCTCTTGATGTCGGTGAAAAGTGATAACCTTCGCGGGCTAACGAATGGGCGCATCGCTAATAACCGCAAGAGGGAGTGTCCGAGGACCACCATGCATGCATGTGGCCCAAACATGTATGTATGAAATGGCCGTGTATTGTTTTAAATAAACAATTCATGACTTTGATGTGGCAGCTGCCTCACAAAACAGTCAATCCCACACGGTGGCTCATGACTCGCAGTGTACTGCCGGACCCCCCCCCCCCCCGATACACACACACCGCACCACCACCGCCACTACAAGGCATGTTAAACTTTTTCCACGGTGAACATATGTGACCAAAGGAGTGTCGTGTTAAAATTTGGAAGGAAAAAAAACAGAGATCGTCATTCATACATTTTTATACATAGATTGATTTCCTAGGGATATAATGTGCAAATCAAATTTGAGCTACATGCACACATGATATTGCACCAAAATGGATTGGAAAATCATATGTGTGTCTATGGGTGCATGTTTAGTCCCCATGCAAGAAATTTGAAACTTTGAGAATCTTGATTTTTAAAATCCAGTAAATCCAAAACTTAGTTGAAATTCATGAAACTTATCGTGGTGTCATATGGACACCAATAGACTGTGATATTGTATTGTTTTTTCAAATTTGAGATAAGTTTTGATATATTATTCTTACAAATGGAAGATTATTAATAATTGGCAACCAATATCGCAAACGGATTATTTATTCATACCGTGGGCATTAGACGAACAATGTACGTGCCATGCTTCGGTTAAGTAATAAAGTGGCAGAATTAATCATCAAAAAAGAAAAACAATGTACGTGCCGCCACGCGTCCCGTGTGCCGTGCGAGAAGGCGTGAGTTGACGGGACGCATGCGCGTAGTCCACCGCGTAGGCAGACCAGGAGGTGTGCGGGCAGGTGTGTGAATTGACAGGAGGCGTGTTCGCTGTGCAGTGTCACCGGGAGGCGTTCGAGTAGCTGTGTGAAATGAAGGTAGGCATGCGAGCAGTCCACTGCGCAGGCTCACTGGGAGGCGAGCCAGCCCTTTGACCGCCGCCCGCCTCGCTCCCACTGCTCCATATTAATGGCGCGCCCGAGCCACTGGTTACTATAGGCGGCTGCACCACCCATTCTCGCTACACACATAATCCTCTCTCTCCGCCTACATCCTCGACGCCGCTCTCAGTCGTCACCGCCGTTAGTGTATGAGGATGCCGCCGAAGCGCACCATCGGAGGGAGTGGCGACGCTAGGGCTGCTGAAGCACCTGAGCACTGTGTGAAGCTGGAGACGGAGGTTGCCGTCGCCGCCGCCGAGATCTCGCACAGGCAGAAGCGCGTCAGCGACGGCGTCGTGCTTCCACTGCCAGAGCCGGAGGTCCACAGCGACTCCGGCGACAACTCCGACGACCACTCCGGCGACGACTTCGACGATGACGGAGAACCGGTTAGTCATCTATCCCCATTTATGTGGCAAATATATCCTAGGGTTTCTCTGGTTAGTCCTGCCTCCCCTTTTTGGAATAGAAATCCTATGGTTATGTTCTCTCAGTCCATGAAATCTGAGTTAGAATCGATAGATCCATGAAATCTGAGTTAGATTCGATAGATCCATGTAGTGTATTGATTGTTTGAATGGTACAAATGATAAGTGATTAATTGTTTCTTCTGTACAAATGATTTCTGCAAAAAATCCGACTAGGGACCCCTTTGGGGTGTAGGATAACTTGTAATCCTCATACTTCTGTCGTTGTGTATTTCCCTTTAGTTGTTGCTTTCAAACATCTCCTCTTAGTGAGCTGATGTATAACACTATGAGGGTTTCATTCGAGTAATGGAACCGGGGAGGAGCCTCCCTGTTCTTCTAAAAAAATAATCCGACTAGGGTTAGTGTTGCTAATAATTCCTAGCCAGATCTTGACATTTGATTTTGATGCCAAAAGTCATTGGCATCCCAAATTTTGATCCTACTTTATGGCATGTAAATTGGTTTGATGCCAAAAGTCGTCGGCATGCCAAATTTTGGCAACTCCCAAATGTTCTCTTGAGATTAGTTTGCATTCCATTGTTCATTGCCAATCTCACAAAAGGTTGCCATGTATTGACAACTTTTGATTTTGCCAAATGTCAGTAGCAAATCAAACTTTTGATTCTGCCAAATGTTGGTATCAAACCAATCAGACTCTTAATTTTGTTGCACTAAGTTGTGTGCTCTCTATTTATGCATTTTTTCATCAAGATCACTTGATGATTTAGGGTTCACGCTGTCACAGGATATATTATGTTTCATAAACTCTGCCTGCTGAATTCGCATTATTATAAAATATACTGATGCTACATTTTTTACTATATGTATAGGTGCTATCTGACTTTGTTGACAGCGAGGACGAAGATGCCTAGAGGAGGTACAAGAGGCAAAAGTTCAGGGCACTTTATGCGGGACTGCATAATAGGCATGTGAGGACCTAGAATATGGGCTTTGGATGCCCGTTTTGCAACCAAAAGCTTCATCACGAGTATGAAAGTGTTTTGGCGCATGCAAGAGGATGAGCCGTTGGCTCTTTCAAGCAGAAGTATTCTCGCAGGGTGGCGCACGCCACGTACGTTGAGTACCTGGAGAAGCTTCACCTTCGTCCAGGTCTGCCGGTAGATGAGATGTGGGATTGAACTATGGCTATGTAGTGTCTTAGTTGTATGCTTGAGTATGCTTAATATCGGTTGAACTATTGTTGAACAATGCTTGAGTATGCTTATTATCTATGCCTGAGTATGCTTATATATATATATATATATATATATATATATATATATATGCTTACTTATGTCTAGATGTGGGATGAGTATGCAATCAGTCTGGTTGATGGTATTTTATGCTTCTCTTATACCAACATATGATTGCCCACACGGCCACATCACACACATAGTGATGTTAATCGCACATGGTTGAGTCTACCAAACCATTGCCTCCGAAACGCATTTTGGTCCCTGGGACAGAAAACCCTCACCACCCAATTCAAAAAGGAAAAAAGAAAACCCTCACCACCCCCCACGTCACAAAACCCTCACCCCCGCCCGCCACCTCCCCCCTCCCCTTCCCCAGTCGCACCTGCACTCCTCCGTGACTCTGCATGTCACCGCCTATCGCCGTGGCAACCACTTAGCTCGACGCCTGTCGCCGACGCCGGCTGCCGGTAAACCCCACCGCATTTCACCATTGCTGCTTGCCACCGCCTATCGCCACCGACTTTCTCGATGCGGCTCGCCGTCAACCCAGCTCCACGTGATTCGGGAATCTGTGGTATTGGAGCTTTTTCTCATGAAGTGCCAGGTAACTAATTTACTAAAATATTCGATCATCTCTTATCCTAGTCCTTCTGCCCCTTTTAATCACCCGGCCAAAATCGCCGTGGATTCATTTTTCTTCTAGCCAATTTGAGGGTTTTCTTTCATTCATAGAGTGTACAGTGCAAGGAGACATCAGGCCTATGCGGCCTTGGCCAGACAGCCGAGAAGTTCCATCTCACCGTAACAGCTGGCTTCAGGAATCGCACGGTATGTTCAATCTCACCCTACCTCGGTTGGCATGGCCTACTTTTTTGAACATATAGTATATATTGCTACATTTGGATAAAAGGTGCCACATGCAGTATATACATCAAAGGGGATTTTTTTCTTCCTATATTAGGCAAATTAGTGTTGTAATGTTCTTTCAATTAGTCTCATATTTGCATCACATCATGGTTACACTATCTGTTTAACTATAAATTTGTGTCCTTTGATTTCAACTGCCGTGTGATGTTCTTTCAATTACTCCCATATTTGCATGTTACCCTATTCTTTAACAATCTTATCATTTCCTGCAGTACATCCCTTGCTTGGCAACCACAACTGTAGTACACAATCTTGGCATTTACATAACTGAAGACACCAGGAATGTCATATTGAACACAAACCATGGATTTACAATCGTTGCTTCCGTAAAACTTGATGAACATGGTCACTCCTATTTTGGCGCGGTCCTTTGGATAGAAATTTCTAAGTTTTATGTAGCGAAAGCTAGCACTAAAATTGCACTGCACCTTAAAGAGCCTGGTCATATGATATATGCTAACTTCCCCGACGATATCATCCGTCCGGACTTTGTTCCAAGTAAGTGTTCTTTTCAAGTATCTGCATGTTGACTTACCTAGCAATGTCAAAGTAATTGTGTAGTATTTAAGCAACCAATAGGGATTCCATTTTCTAACTCTGTTAAGTCTGTTCCTACCTAGTAACTTCTAGTTACCAATACACTTTTCTTCTACCCTGTTCTAACTTAATATTCCCTATCCTCCCACTCCTCCAGTCCTATCATATAGCGTCGCCGCCAAGGAGACTCCGAAGGTGGAGGACGAGGCTGCCAACAAGCGGAGGCGGGTCTAGCAAGAACAGCAAGTGACTCCGGTGGGCCTAGACTTCATCAGCAGCCTCCCCGATGATATGTTGATTGTCATGATCTCCCTCCTCCCAATCAAATATGGCACGCAAACAACCGTCCTTTCCCGGTGGTGCCGCCCCTTATGGCATTCCACCCCTCTCGACCTCATCGACGTCCACAAGCTCTGCCATGGCTATCACAAAAGCTTGGATGCGTTGTCCCAGATCCTCGGTAGGCACCTTGGCCCAATCAGAGGCCTTATCACAGGCAAGTTCCGTTCCAACGGCAAGGACCAAGCCAAGCTTGATGAGTGGTTCCAATCCACCGCCCTAGATCACCTCGAGGAGCTCAGTTTTAATGATGGACATATGCGCTTGCTACCACCGTTCGGGCTCCGCCTCGCGCCTCGCACCCGCTCTTTTTCTCCCTCGACTGAAGCACCTCGAGCTCGTCGCCGTCTGCATCCCCAAGGATGACATGGAGCGCCTGCTCCGCGGCTGTACTACACTCGAGTACCTTTGTCTTCAGGCAATCAATGGGTTGAGTAGCTTCCACATCACCGCCATGACTCTCTAGACAATTTATGTGCGTTGTTGGTGCTGCAACAAGAGATCACAGAAGGTGTATCATAGTATGGTCATTGAGGACACACCTTTACTTGAGAGATTACTTGTACTTGATCAACAAGGTCCAACAAGAATCAGTGTCATTTCTGCGCCGAAATTGACAGTGGTTGGCTACTCGTCTGTCAAATTATCCGAACTTGTTATTGGATCCACAACCGTTCAGGTACAATAGTCGCCTTCTTCTTCTCCTTCTTGAATTAACATTTTTTCTAGTTTTGAAGATGTGTGTTCGTCTGTCATCCAGAAAATGAACCCGACAAGCTTCACAACGTATCTCCGCACAGTGAAGGTCTTCGGAGTAGAATCTATCGGCCCCAACCTGGACGAAGTTGTCAGTTTCCTGAGATGCTTTCCATGCCTGGAGAAGCTATATATCGAGGTGATGCTCCTTTCCTATTAAATGTTAACCATAAGGGAGTTCAACTTTTTGGTACATTTTCCCAAGTTTAGAATGACGAATGTACTATGATTTCTGAAGGAATTTTGGAGGATTTCAGTACATTGATCTTTTTTTCCCTATAGTGGTTGCTTGATTCATAATGTTACAATCCATATGCATTTCTCCTTTTGATTCATCTGTACTTGTTTTCGTAGGTAAATTTCCATCCACTCCAACCTCTTGGGAAGAAGCCTACGTTTTTCTAGATTGTAATCAAATGCCCATGTTAATCATGTAGGATCGAAGATGGCATGTCAGTCTATTCGTGTATTTTAGAAATCCTGCAAATCAAAGAGGCATGTAGTAGTGTTCAAAACTGCATGTAGGCACTAATACGTTCTCTTCTTTTGCATATAAGATTAGGCCCGGTAGTGGATAATGTGATACAATATAACAACCACATCGAATGCCTTGATCTACATCTCTCAGAAATTACTTTGAACTCCTACCGAGGGACTTTACCAGAGATTATATTAGCCAGGTTCTTTGTTGTGAGAGCAAGGGTGCTAAATGTAATGAGGCTTGCCCTACATTTGTTTCGCAAAACTGAATGGTTTGCTGATCAGCACCGGCAGCCATGGCAGAATGGAAAAGGCTCTGCAGAAGATGAATTTCATTTTGGAAGATCAGCTGACAGAGTAATCGGAAGTCATTATGTCAAGCCCATACATGACTTGTCAGTGGCTGATCCCGTTGCAGAAATTTTGAGGTTTCAAAACAGGTGTTACAAGTTGTAATTTCAGCTTGAACCTCTCATATGTCCAAGTTCAGCTGGTCAGCGCGAGCGTCTGCAGCTGCATGAGCTGAATTTCATTTCTAATATCCATTTGAACCTTGTAATTAATCTTCGAATTTGAGCCTTCTAACTCTGGAATTTGAACCTTGTAATATTTTGGGCTTTTGTTGTACAATCGTTGAAATGGCATCGTATGAGACTCGTATATTGGTAGTACTATTTTGACATTCATATGCAATGGACGATTAATATCTGGACCTCAATGGACTTGATTTTATTTACCATTCTCGAATGTGTTTCCCCTGTCAATCTCAATCGCAAACGATCTATATTGCCGACACGACAGCGATCTTCGACATTATTGTACACAGTTGCTTTCCTCAATTTGGTGCCCAGAATTATCGCACTCGAGTGTCCATCATTACCTGTCTGTGTAACTTTGACCTCGTCACCCACGGGTAAACTTGGCACCTCTTCGAGCCCACGTGTGGTGAAACGAAACGCGTGTGGGGGTGGTCAACAGCTCAAGCGTGCACTGGAATCCTCCGCTAGGAACGCAGTGACAAGATGTGACAATTACAGGCCGTCCAGCCCCCATTTATTACAGTGGCCAATTAACCCTTGTGTCTTTTCAACCTTTCGATCGCGTCCCAGTATTGCAAGAAGCACACCCACGATGAAAAATATAGAGAGGGTATCCTGCACGGCTCAAATGGTGGTCCCAGCGGCTACCGACGGCGAGCGGCAGTTCACCATGCATGCCGTAGTGGACACCCACAGAAGGTTCACGGAGCTCTCGGTGGTGTACACCAACAACCCGATCTTGGTGGAGAACTCCATCCACACAATGGAGTTGTTGCTTGCTGCGGAGAAGTACAAGGTGGTCGGGTTCGACCTCGAGTACACCCGCGCTCGTGCCGGGTCTCGTCACAAGGTCACCGTTGCCCAGATGTGCGTGCGCAATCACGTCCTCGTCTACCACTACTGCCTAGCCACAAGGCCTTGCGAGCATTTCGCCAGGTTTGTCAACAACACCCACTACGTGTTCGCTATGGTGGACATCACCAATGATGTAAAGGTGCTCAAGAATTCGGGCATCGCCTGCCAGAATCTTGTCGACATCCAGGGCCAATACAAGATCTGGGGCAGCAAGAAGCATTTGAAGGACTCACTGGTTCACCTCATCGAGGCCATCATCGACCCCTACTACAGAGACATGAAGGATTCTTGCAAAAAGGACAAGCATGCCTAGCACTCGGCCTGGATGGAGAGACTCGACATAGCTCACGTCGTGTACGCGGCCAAGGTGGCGTACACGAGCTATGAGATGTATAGGTAGATCGTTGACATGAGGAAGTGCCTCCTTCTTCCCCAAAATGGCCAGGGATCCAGCCGAAAGCAGAGCAATGGCAAGCGTTGTCACAATAAGAAGTAGATGATCGTTTCTCCTAGTTTAGTGTGCATGTATTTGTTTACTTTGGTGTGTGTAGTCACTTATGTAATTGGATGTTTTATTTTGTTATGCAACAATGTTCTTATAAGTATATATGTTGTTGTTGTGTAGACAGAGCATAGATGTTGTGCAGACAGAGCAAATCACATCGGCCACGGGCTAAACTAGGGAACCCGTCGGGGATGATTTCATCAATCGCTGATAATTGTATACCAACAAGCGTTTGCACACAACACACATGGGTTATTAGCAGGAATCGTCTGTGTTGTTATTAGTCTTCCCACATATTTCGGAATACTGACCTGTTTGTCGCGTATCACACACATCTTGTTAAGTTGAACCGTTTCTGTTGTGTTGGGTAATCGCAAACAGTTCACCTGAGTGAACCGCATGCCATATATCGCACACAGCTTGATCAGCCTGTCCGTTTCTGTTGTGTTGGGTAATCACAAACAGTTCATCCTAGTGAACTGTATGTCATGTATCGCACAAACCTCAAACTGGCTGCCCATTTCTGTTGTGTTGGGTAATCAGAAATAGTTCATCCGAGTGAACTGTATGCCGTGTATCGCACACACCTCGAACTGGCTGCCCGTTTCTGTTGTTCTGGCTCATCGCAAACAGTTCGCATGGATCAATTATATGCCACGTATCGCACACGCGCCTCTAATCTGAATCATTTTTTATGTCTCCGGCATCGCAAAAAGTTCATCTTATTGGCGACGGTTTGATTACGACACCGTTTGCGATGCATGCATCGCACACAGTTTGGTCGCGGAGTCTCTGATTGATGTGTCACGTTAGCGGTCGCCTGTAGTAGTGGAAGCTTGTACTCGATACATCATCATCAATACAATCAAAGCAGGACGTAGGGTATTACCTCTTTGAGAGGGCCCGAACCTTTGTAAATAATGTCTCCTTCATCCCCTGTTACCCATAGATCCGAGATCCACAGATCGGGACCCCCTACCCCGAGGTTTGCCGGTTTTAGTACCAACATTGGTGCTTTCATTGAGAGTTCCATTGTGGGATCGGGCAAGGATCGATGGCTCATCTATAGATCAACTGTAACTCTGGTTGTGGTGAAATCTTCATCCCCGGCCAGCTCTTTGCATCTGGCAGCATCGTTCTGCATGCCGACTCGACGAGCCATCATACCCGCATCGAGAATTTCGCCCTGGACCAATCCATCACATTCAGGAGCTTGGAATACACCGCGGATTCACGTGGTGAGCTCGTCCTTTCTAGCTAGATGCCAGGTTGGATCGAGAACTCTTCAGCCACTGCCGACGTAGCCACGGAGCCAATTTCGGATCTGGGCTACGGACCCAGCCCCGTGGTAGGTCCAGCTTCGAGCACAGAACCGATCGCCCCTATGCCGAGCTTCGACTCAGGCGTGGACCTTATCCTCTCACCGGGCCAAGACCTTGAGTCGAGCCCGAACACGGACCCAACGTCAAGCTCAGATTCGATCACCCTTGTGGGCGGTCAGGGATCGACCCTACCCGACCAACACGTCGAGGCCGCGTCAAGCGACTCACGGATTACACTTAAGATCAGCCTGGCATATAGCCAGGCCATGGACTCCGAGGATCTATCTCACCTTAATGAGATGCTAGATCGCATTCAGAGGTTATCGATCTCGACCTCGGTCTACAACAAGATTAGACTTAAAGCCGATGATAGGGAAACTTACGTCCCACCCACCACCCACTTAGTCGCCACGGTCAATGACTTAACTGATGTGTTGGACTATGCCTCCGAGGAGGCCACCGACATGGATGAGGATGTCGGCAACACACCCGAGGCGGCTACGCCCTCATCTCATACGGGCAGATGGACCGCTACATCTACCTACGATGTTTATATGGTCGACACTCCCAGGAACCCATTGGGACGCCGACGATGGTGGCCGAAAGGTACCGGTGGTGACCCCATCGGGCACAACACGGGCGTTACGGATAACGGCGCGACAACTGACCATGCCAATGACCAGGGAGAGGACATTCAAGCCTCCCCGGGAAGGCAGAATATCCCTGTGGGAATACGTGAGGATGACGACCCCGACAATCTCTTCGATGGTGCCAACAACAACTATCTACCTGAATCCGAGGAGGATGAGAGCCTCCGAGCGGAGTACTTCATAGTCCCCGAAGATCCATATGAGCAGGAGTGGTTTAGATGGCGCCAGGTGGCCACCTCCAGGAGTATGAAAAAGAAGTAACAACAGTTGCACGCCGATCAGAATGAGCTTAACGACAAATGGGTGGAGGTTCTCGCAGCCGAACAGGACCTCAAGGAGCGGTACGAGACCGCATCCAAATTTTACCCACGTCGGCGTCTGCTGCCAGAATTTGATGATGAGGCAACTGACAATGTGCTTTTCACATGAGGTCGCGCAGACTAGCCTAACCGCCCCCTAGAGGGCATGACAGTCCTACAGGGGAGCATAGGAACCCCCAAACAACAACACGCCGTTACGGCAACGATCCTGTTGACTACCTCGAGCCCTATGACGCACAAAGAAGGCTAGAAGCAAATCAACCACCTCCGCACTCCATCTCCGGGTCAAGAAGATGCACGCAAGCCAGACTTGATGGCTACGAGGCTTGGTTGGACAGGCACGGTAGGGCTCGGGAACCGGCATACGCACGGATGTCTTCCGACATCCGACACAATATGGCTCGATTTCGAGGGCCTGCACATCCGATCTGTTTTACAGATGAGGTAATGGAGCATCAGTTTCCGGATGGGTTTTAACCCATAAATATCGAGCAATACGATGGGACAACCGATCCAGCCGTATGGATCGAGGATTTCCTCCCCCACATCCACATGGCTCACGGAGACGATCTCCACGCCATCAAATACTTGCCGCTCAAACTCAAGGGGCCGGCGAGGTACTGGCTTAACAGCCTACCCCCTCACTCCATCGGGAGCTGGGAAGCTCTCGAGGATGCCTTTATTGCAAACTTCCAGGGCACTTATGTCTGACCTCCGGATGCCAACAACCTCAGCCATGTTATTCAATAACCCGGCGAGTCGGCCCGAAAATTCTGGAATCGGTTCTTAACTAGAAAGAACTAAATAGTTGACTGACCCGACGTAGAAGCAATTGCCACCTTCCAGCACAGTATCCGGGACGAGTGGCTTGCATGACAGCTCGGGCAAGACAAGCCGAGGACAATGGCAGCCCTTACTTCCCTCATGACCCATTTTTTGTGCGGGAGAGGATAGTTGGCTGGCTTGTAGCTCCCATAGCGGCGAGGCCGGCACCTCGGAAATGCGCGATGGCAATGGCAAGCCCAGGCGCAACAAGAACAAATGCATGCACAAGAATGGCAATAGTGATGCCGATGACGCCGCAGTCAATGCAGCGTTTAGCAGCCCTAGGGCTGGACAGAAAAAGAAGCCCTTTAAAGGGAATAAAGATGGCCCTAGCTAGCTCGATAAAATACTCGATAGGCCTTGCCAAATCCATGGAACCTCGGATAAACCCGCCAACCACACCAACCGGAACTGCTGGGTCTTCAAGCAAGCCGGTAAGGTTGCGGCAGATAGGCAAGGCAAGAGCCAGTCCCATAGCGAGGATGAAGACGAACCTCGGTGGCCTAACAATGGAGGCCAGAAATAGCTCCCTCCTGAGGTAAAGGACGTAAACATGATTTATGTCACCCATAACCCTCGCAAGGAGAGGAAGCGAGCACTTCGGGATGTCTATGCCTTAGAGCCCATGGCCTCAAAGTACAACCCATGGTCGGCTTACCCGATCACCTTCGACAAACACGACCACCCAACCAGTATCCGTCATGGAGGGTCGGCGGCTTTGGTCTTGGATCCCATCATTGATGGGTTCCACCTAACACGCATCCTTATGGATGGAGGCAGCAGCCTCAGCCTGATTTATGTTGATACAATCAGGAAAATGGGTGTCGATCCATCAAGAATAAAACCCAGTACCACTACTTTTAAGGGTGTCATACCCAATGTCGAAGCACGCTGCAAGGGAACAATGACATTGGAGGTCATTTTCGAATCTCCCAAAAACTTCCGAAATGAAGACTTGATCTTCGACATTGTCCCCTTCCGCAGTGGCTATCACACACTGCTCGGGCAAACTGCATTCGCACGTTTCAACGTAGTCCCACACTACGCATATCTAAAGCTAAAGATGCTAGGACGAAACGGTGTTATCATAGTAAATGGCAACACCGAGCGTTCCCTTCAAATAGAGGAACAGACCGCGGCTTTCACAGCCGAGGTTCAGGCGTCCGAGGAGGCAACCCATACTCCATCCGGGAAGGGTACACCTCGCTCTTCGAAGCACAGCCGGGGTACCCCTGCCGTCCTCGAACAGTCCTATGCTGAACCCAAATAGGGTTACGTGCTCCTTGCTTCTCTCCTCTCGGGCGAAGATTACATGCCTCGATTACATAACTTCGCACTTAAAATTTCATGGGAGACCGAGGAGCATAAAAATAAAGGGCGTGCCATTCGGCTCAACCAGGCGACGCCCACCGGAAGACCTGCACACTTATAGGGCACTGTCAAAGGCCCGACAGGAGCAGCAGGACTGTATGGTTTAAACCATTGTGTGACAGTTACAACCTACTCAAAGGACCCCACTTCTCGAAAGCATAAAGCACAGCATAGGCGGGGGTGTGGGTCGTACACAGGAGCCTCGCCATAGACGAAGACAAGCTGGTAAATAGCTTGGAGGTGCAGACGTGTGGCAGGGAAGGATCAGGGTTGAAACCCAATTATAACCAACCTGTTTGAATACCTCCCCCATTTTTTCTCCTACAAATGTATCTCTCAAAGCTTCTTCTATAAGCTGGGCATGTACGGTTTGACCATATGAAATAAAGGAAAAACAAACCTTTTGCGGTCAGTACACATATATCTGTGTCTCTTTTTCTTTCCCTTTCCTTGCCTCTCAGCCAAAGATAGATCTCGCGATACAGAACGTATTTTCGAACCTGGCTTTTGACCGGGGGCTCGGAATTCAAATCTCGCGCCTGACCCAAAGTCTGAACTGTTTGTTCAGTGTCGGTGGTAAAACCGGCAGACCTCGGGGTAGGGGGTCACGAGCTGTGGATCTTGGATCAATGGTAACAGAGACAAGGGACACGGTGCTTACCCAGGTTCGGGCCCTCTCGAGGAGTTAATACCCTACATCCTGCTTTGATTGTATTGATGATTGTGTATCGAGTACAGGCTTGATCTACCTCGAGATCGTAAGTTGTTTTCTAACCCTAAGGCTAGGTGGATGTGATTATGATTGGATCCCTCTACAAGCTAAACCCCTTAGGTTATATACACGCCAGAGGGGTACCTAGGGTTACATAGTCGGTTGTTGATCTAGATATGTATATGGCGGCGGCCGAAGATGTCCTTGGAGTACACGTCAAGTCTTCAGTAGAATCTGTCTTGATCACGTCGAGGTGCGAGGCTTCCGGAGTCCTTCCTTATGAGAATGAGGGCCCCTGAGCTTAGCCAAAGGACTGTGGGCCAACTAGGTTGGTACCCCCTAGTCCATGACACCGTCAGTAGGCCCCGAACTGGTCTTCTATGCCGAGGACGACACCCTTCTTCGGCAAACTGACTTCGTCCTTGGAGTCTTCGGCTCAACAAATGAGTTCCTCCCTCGAAGATTTGAGATCGTTCCATGCATCGTGAGCTTTTACCGGGTTCTTTCTCAACGGGTATTTGCCCCTAAACAAGGGCTATTTCAAACCCGATGACATCCGAAGACGTGGGATAACTTAGCCTCGAAGGCCAATAGTATAGGTGTGAATAGTACTTAATGCCTGACAAATTTATCGAAGTGACACCACCTTTAACCGGGCGGGCCAGCTATGGTTACTCGAATCGTGGCCCAAGGCAGTTTTCCCATTGGCATGTCCCGTCACAACAGAGATCGTGCCCATTTTTTAAGGGATATCATCAAGATTTTGTTTCTCCCCGTATGCATAATGGCATCTTTTTTCGAGTAGTGGCGATTTCAATGGCGCGACCGAGGGGACTCTTGGCCTTTTACCAGCCTATAAGAGCAGAGGGAGAGCGATAGCAATAGCATGCTTCCATTCCCCCCTGGCTACTGCCCTTCGAGCTCCAGCGCCCAAATCCAGCTCTACACTTCCCCTTAGCGCCCACAACTCCCAGTTCTCAGCCGTGGCTAACGCCGCCCTCAAGGGGCACTCGGCCAGCTCCTCCATCATGGAGGGCATGATCCTAGAGCTGCGTAGCGCGGGGTACATCCTGGCCGACGTCGCCACCTGGGCACCCGAGCCAAACCAGCGCGTGCCCACTCCCAACCCTGGGGAGAGGGTAGTCTTCATTCCTCACCTCATCCGAGGTCTGGGGTTCCCGCTGCACCCCTTCATGCGCGGGATCCTTTTCTTTTATGGGCTAGATTTCCATCATCTGGCCCCCAACTCCATCCTCCACCTCGCCTCCTTTATCATCGCCTATGAGGCCTTCCTTCGCGTTGAGCCACACTTCGGGTTGTGGCTGAAGACGTTCAGCATCAAGCCGAAGTCTACTGGCTCCGAGATCGCCGAGTGCAGGGGAGCAATGATCCGCAAGAACCAGAGGGCCGACTGGTTCCAAGGCACCTTCATCGAGACCGTCAAGGAATGGCAGCACGAGTGGTTCTACGTTATCGAGCCACTCACCACCGGCTAGGCCGAAGTCCCAGCCTTCTCGGCAGGCCCTCTAAGGAGGTTTGCCTCCTGGAGGAGGAAGGGCATGGAATTGGGGAACCCCAAGGAGGTGATGGAGCTGCAGCAGAAGATCAAATTCTTGGTGGACAGGAAGAAGGTAAAGCTGGTGGACGTGGTCGACGTCATGCTCTACCTCCGTATTCTGCCGCTCCAGCTTCGGGCAAGTCCGATGTGGGCATTCAAGCCCGAGGACGTGGTCCCTGTCAACCACTTCTTCCGCGTCTCCCTGTCCGGGACGTGGACATCATTGTTCAAGCCATCCAAGAACGAGTTCCCCCCCAAGGGGAAGGACTGCGGCTTTGAGGCCACGCACGACGCCTCCAAGGTAATAATAATACACGGATTTATGTCCCGCTTTCCTTTCCATCTTATAGATCTTTAAATGAATGGCTAGTTCCGCATTTTCAGAAGTGGATCCCTAAGGCACAGCAGATGCTGTGCCCGGTGCCGCTGCCAGAGGGGGAGAGGTCCCCTCAACTCACGGCCCTCTTCACTGAGGAGCCATACATGGTGCCCCCCAAGGAGCCGAAGCCAGCAAGGCGGTGGGGCGACCTTAGTACACAGGACACCTCGGGGACTCGATCTGAGGAGACCCACGCCTCCTCCACCCATGAGGGCGACGAGGAGGATAACACGGGGGAAGGAGAGCCTTCCCTCAAGGGAAAAAGAGCGGTGTCCGAGGACGCCGAGGAGGATGAGCATCCCAAAGACCTCAAACGGCTACGCTAGTTTTCCACCGACTCCGCCGGCAAGCGGGCCTCGTCGGAGAAGGTCACGCTCTCCGACGAGTCAGACGGCGACCTCCTCCAGCCAAAGAGGAAAAACCGGCACCTCGGAGGTAAATTCTAATATTCCCGAAGTAAGTTTGGAAGTCTCTTCAAGGTAGAGTTTCTAACACATCTCTCTTCAGTCCGCAGCGTCTCCATATAGGAGAGGCTACCTCCGCCCTCCATGGCGGATAGCGCGACTCCAGAGCGCATCGCGACCCCTCCTGCTCTCAAAGGGCTAGGGGAAGTGACGTCCGATCCGGCCCCTTCAGTCAATGCTGCAGGGGCCGAGGCGCAAGTTCTGGTGGCCAAGGTCGAGACCTCGGCCAAGCAGGACCAAGGGGACGAGGTCCATGAGGTTCCCAAGGAAGGGTTGGGCCAGATGGCGGCCTAGCCCCAAACAGCTCCCGCGCCATCGCCATAGCCGGAGGCATCCATTCCTACCACGACGGTGGCGGGATCCAAGGTTGTTGTGCCCACCCCTCCTACCCCAGGACGTGCTACCATGGGGTGGGCTGATGAGATGGAGGTAGCCTTAATGGGCACCTCTATCACAGAAGAGCACCGTGCCTTTATCGGCACGGCGCTGTGTGGCTTTCGGTCCATAGAGGCCGGAATGCACGAGGTCTTCAAGGGCCTCATCAAGGGCTTCGAGGTATGTTTCCCAGCACTTGTTGCATATATAAGTAGGTGCTTTTATCCGAAGACTTTTTATTGTGCCATAAAGTAGCACATGTAAGTGTGTGGCCAGCTGTAGCCCCCAAGCCCAAAGCTAGTTCGAAGAACTAGCATTGGGGTCACGATAGATATGCATTTGAAAAGCCGAAATGTAGTAGCCCCCAAGACTCTGGCTAGTTTTATCAGAGAAGCCAGTCAGAGGATTGATATTCGAACTGGGAGACGAAGTAGGTAAATGTGCATGTGCATGTGTATGAATCGGAAGCTTAAGTGCTCCGAGGATGACCTTCATCTGATGCAAAAGCAGATCAAGCAAGCCCAATGTAAGAAAAAACTGTCGTGCTATCACATGCACCTTGAATTTTTTTGAGCTATAATGCTAATACCGAGCTATTTTATGCGATAGCTGTGATGATGGAGCTTGAGGCTCTCAAGGCTAAGCTAAAGAAGACTCAGCAGGAGGCGGAGCAGCAGAAAGCAGTGGCCGCATGGACCGAGAAGGAGCTGGCTGAAGAGAAGGCAGCTCGGCGCAAAGACCAGGCCCGGGTCCTCGAGGTGGAGGACACCCTGAAGGGCGTGTACCTTGAATGTGACGCCCTTCAGGAGAAGGAGAAGAAGGCAGACACGGAGCTCGAAAAGCTGAGCTTGGCGCACACCGAGGTCCAGACCCGAGCCTGGCCAGACTGCGAAGTGCTCAAGCAAGTGAGGCAGATCACTGCTGGTAAGCCATTTCTGCTTCAATGTGTTTTTGGTCGCAAGGGGTTCATCGAGCTTACCCAACTATGGCGATCCGTAGAGGCCTTCGCAGATCTCCCGAGGAGCGCGGCAGACGTCGGACACTACTTTGGCTCTCGGGAGGGCCATGCCACGGAGAGAGCGTTCTGGCAACAATTCCAGGCGCCATCGCATCCAGAGCTGCCGAATCATCAGATGAAGCAGCCAATGGAGCTCTTTCGTATGGCAAAACCGGTGCTAGAAGATCTCTGCGTCCATCTCTGGCCCTCGGAGGCACTGCCGACTAGCTTCTTTGGTCTGGTGGCCCGTCTGCAAGAGGCCGGTCCCCAAGTGACGCGCTGGAAGCGGTCTACCTGCTTGGAGGGCGTCCAGTGGGTATATGCCTGCATGAAGACGCACTACCCATGCCTTGACGTGTCGCTCATGGCCTCGAGGCCCCTCGAAGGGAAAGACCGGACCACGGAGCAGTTCCTTGCCGGGGTGTTGGAGAGAGCTCGGATCACCGAGGCCCAGTGCCCTAAGAACACTTTTTATTTTTAGTTTGTACTTCGGAATGCCGAAGTTTGCAAGATGTAAAGACATGCTTTTGTTTGAAATGAATGCGGCTTTATATTCCAGCATGTGAATGTGTATTATATCTTTTTTTATGACTCCTGTGTGGCCGGTTTGAAAATGAAAGTGACCAGTCGGCGGCTTCGGCCCCTTTGTACAGGATACAAAGGGTGTTTCATCTGCAGTATCGAACCTTAGCCGATGTCTCAGTTCCCGAAGGCAGTCCGTGCATATGAAACAAGGCAATCAGACTATATTGGTTTTATAGCTTTCACTTAGTCCTAGGAGCTTAACTGTGGGGGCTGGTAATGAGCCCCGGTGTGTGAAGTGCTCGGCGGTAGCCGGGGTTTAGGCCACTAGTCACTTCGGCTTATTTCAAGAATAAAGCCCCTCGTTTGATACGGGGGATCTCTAACAATCCTTTGTTTGACACGGTTATCGACTGGCCGACTAGTTTACGCTTACCAAGACAGTCAGTTTTCGGCTTTCTCCACAGAGGCGCTTTACCATATGAGTTGGAAGCGCAATCGCAGTGGTTCTCTCTTTACACTCTTAGCCTTATAGATCGGGAACGTAAGGGGTAGTAAGCACAGGAGCCGGGCAACCCAACTACTGACCCAAATCGAGGTTCGAAACTGATTCATATAACGCAACATCCGAGACACCGAATAGCCACTTCGGACTTGTAAATTAGGCATTAGTTTTAAAGCTGAGCCCATGAAGTAATCTCTTAACTCAAAGGCAATCACTGAAAGGAACATAAGAATATGTGTGATGACCTCGAAGGGTATTTTCTCCTTTATTTCATATGGTCAAGCCGTACATGCCAAGCTTTATCAAAAGAGACTTACAAAAGGTACGATGTGGTAAAAAAAGAGATAAAAAAGAAATGGAGTAAGAACAGGGCGGACGCTGCAGGGTTTATTAGCCTGAATCCTTCCCTGCCGCACGTCTGCGCCTCCTTGTTGTTTACCAGCTCGACCTCATCCATGGCGAGGCTGTTGTATGCGGCCTGCTACCTCGGTCGTCCATTTGCTTGATGTTGTTGATGGTTGGGTCCTTCAAAAAGGTGTGCAGCTGCCGCTTGATTGTTGAGGCCATGTAGTCGTGCAGCTCCCATTTAGGCCTTTTATAGTGCCTTGTCGGTGTGCAGGTCTTTACTTCATCATTGCCTGGTTGAGCCGAGAATGACGCGCCATGTGTTTTTGGGTCCTCGGCCTCCCATGGGATCTTGAGTGCGAAGTTGTGCAACCTAGGGACGTAGTGCCCTTCCAGAGGGAGGCGAACGAGGAGCCCATACCCCTATTTGGGGTGGGTGGATGGCTATCGGAGGTCGGCTAGTGCGGCCCGTGTACGCTTCGATGACCCGAGTGTGCTTTTCATTGCACGGGCCACCTCCTCGGTTGCCTGGACCTCGGCTGCAAAAGCTGCGGTCTGCTACTCTGTGTGAAGGGAGCGTTCGGTGTTACCATTGACTATGATAACACCGTTTGGTCCCAAGATCTTTAGCTTTAAATATGGGTAGTGCGGGACCGCATTGAAGCGAGCGACTGTGGTGCGCCCGAGCAGTGCGTGGTAGCCGCTTCGAAAGGGGATGATATCGAAGATTAACTCTTCGCTCCGGAAGTTTTCGGGTGAGCCGAAGACTTCTTCCAGTGTGATTGTTCCCATGCAGCAAGCTTCGACACCAGGTATGACACCTTTAAAGGTGGTTGTGCCGGACTTGATCAGAGATGAGTCAACGCCCATATTTCTGATCGCATCTGCATAGATCAAGTTGAGGCTGCTGCCTCCATCCATGAGGATGCGTGTTAAATGGAACCCGTCCACGATGGGATCCAAGACCAAGGCTGCTGACCCTCCATGCCGTATGCTGGTCGGATGGTCGTGCTTGTCGAACTTGATCGGGTAAGCCGACCATGGATTATACTTCGGGGCGACGGGCACTATGGCATAAACGTCCCGTAGTGCTCGTTTCCATTCCCGTTTGGGGATGTGAGTGACATAAATCATGTTCACATCCTTTGCCTTGGGAGGGAATTGTTTCTGGCCTTCGTTGTTTGGCCACCAAGGTTCGTCGTCATCCTCGCTGCGAGGCTGGCCTTTATTGTGACCATCCGTCGCTATTTTTCCAGCCTGCTTGATGACCCAGCAGTTTCGATTGGTATGGTTTGCGAGTTTATCCGAAGTGCCGTGGATCTGGCATGGTCTATCGAGGATCCTGTCCAGCTGGCTGGGTCCATCCTTGTTGCCTTTGAAGGGCTTCTTTTTTTGTCCGGCTCTATGACCGTTGAACCCTGCGCTAACTACAGCATCCTCATTGTCGCTCCCACCATTCTTATGCCTATGCTTGTTCTTATTCCGCCTGGGTTTGCCATTGTCGTTGCGGGCTTCCAAGGTGATAGCCCCACCATTGTGAGAGCTGTGGGCCAGCTAACTACCTTCTCCCACGCAAAAGAGGGTCATCAGTGAGGTAAGGGCTGCCATAGTCCTCGGCTTGTCCTGCCCGAGCTCGCGTGCAATCCATTCGTCCCAGATGTTGTGCCGAATGGTAGCGATCGCCTCGGCGTCCAGGCAGTCCACTATCTGGTTCTTTTTGGTTAGGAACCTATTCCAAAATTTCCTGGTCGACTCGCCGGGTTGTTGAATAACGTGGCTGAGGTCGTCGGCGTCCAGAGGTCGGATGTAAGTGCCCTGGAAGTTTACCCTAAAGGCATCCTCGAGTGCCTCCCAGCTTCCGATGGACTGAGGAGGCAAGCTATTGATCCAATGCCTTTCCGGCCCCTTGAGTTTGAGCGGCAAGTACTTCATGGCGTGGAGGTCATCTCCGTTTGCCATGTGGATATGGAGGAGGAAATCTTCGATCCACATTGGTGGATCAGTCATTCCATCACATTGCTCGATATTAATGGGTTTAAACCCGTCCGGGAACTGATGTTCCATCACCCTGTCCATCATACAGATCAGGTGAGTGGGTCCTCAGAACCGATTAGTATCGTGCTGGATGTTGGGAGACATCCGTGCATAAGTTTGGTCCCGAGCTCGGCCGTGACTGTCTAACCAGGCGTCATAGCCGTTGAGCCCGGCGAGGGCACGCGCCCTTGATCCGTAGATGGACCGAGTAGGGGTTTGGTTTGCTTCTATCCATCGCTGTGCATCGTAAGGCTCGGGATATTCAACAGGGTCTTTGCCGTGATGGCATGTTGCTGTTTGGGGATGTTCATTTTCCCTTGTTGGCCTATCGCGCCCTCTAGGGGGTCGATCAGGTTGATCGGCCCGACCGCGTGTGAAAAGCACGTTATTTTTTACAGCGTTAAAAGCACGTTGTCGGTGACCTCCTCATCGAATTCTGGCATAAGACGTCGGTGGGGGTAAGATTTAGGCATGGTGTGGTGCCATTCCTCGAGGTCTTGTTCGGCCGAGAGGATTTGTACCCATTTGTCATTCAGCGCGTTCTAATCGGCTTGCAGCTGTTGTTGCTTCCTCTTCATACTCCTGGCAGTGGCTACCAGGCACCGTCCCAACCGCTCTTGCTCAAAGGGGTCCTTGGGGACTACGTAGTCCTCGGTTTTGAGGCTCTCATTCTCCTTGGATTTGGGTAGATAGTTGCTATCGGCCCCGTCGAAGAGGCCATCAGGGTCCTCGTCTTCAGGTATTCCTGCGGGGCTGTTTTGCTGTTTGGGGGAGGCTTCAATGTCCTCTCCCTGGTTATCAGCTTCGTCAGCCGCTACGCCGTTGTTAGTGGCGGCGGTGTCTTGCCCGCTAGGTCCCCCATTGGTGCCCTTCGTGCGTCTGTGTCGACGCCTTGATGGGTTCTTAGGTGTGTCCACCATGTATATATTGTAAGTGGTCGTTGCTATCCATTTGCAAGTGTTGGCTGAAGGCGTAATGGTTTTTGGAGTGCCATCAACATCTTCATCCATGTCAGTGGCCTCCTCGTCGTCTAGCACGTCGGTTAAGTCATTGACCATGGCGACTAGGTGGGTGGTGGGCTGGATGTAAATTTCCCTATCATCGGCTTTAAGTGCGATCTTGTCATAGACTGAAGTTTGACTATTTGAGATTGATAAATTCTGAATGCGATCCAGCATCTCATTAAGGTGAGACAAATCTTTAGGGTTCATGGCCTGGCTAAAAGCCGGGCAGACTCGAAGCATGGCCGCTGCTTGACGCGAGCTCGGAGTGTTGGTTGGCCCGATCTGACTCTAGGCCACCAGTTGGGGAGATTGGATCCGTACTTGATGTAAGGTCCATGTTCAAACTCACATTGGGGTCGGGACCTGACTCGCTGTCGAGGCCTTCGCCTGGCATGACAGTAGCCAATTCCTCGAACGGGGCCAGACCCGTCGGGAGATCGGATCCAAGGTTCAGATCGGAGATCAGCTCTGGGGTTGAGCCCGCGGCAGCGGAGGGACACTTGATCCAGTCGGGAGCCCATCCAGAGAGGATAAGCTCACCACGGGAGTCCGCGGTGTCTTCCAAGCTTCCAAAAGTGACCATCTGGTCCGAGGCGAAGTTCTCGACGGGTACTAGATGGCCTGTCGAATCAGTGTGGAGAACCATGCTGCCGAATACAAACAGTTGGCCTGGGACAAAGATGTCGTCCAGACTGGCATTGCAGTTGATCCGCAGATTAGCCATAGACCCTTCTTTGATCACACAGCGGAACTCTCAATGAAAGCACCAATGTCGGTGGTAAAACTGGCAGACCTTGGGGTAGGGGGTCCCGAGCTATGGATCTCGGATCAATGGTAATAGAGACAAGGGACACGGTGTTTACCCAGGTTCGGGCCCTCTCAAGGAGGTAATACCCTACGTCCTGCTATGATTGTATTGATGCTTGTGTATCGAGTACAGGCTTGATCTACCATGAGATCGTAAGTTGTGTTCTAACCCTAAGGCTAGGTGGATGTGATTATGATTGAATCCCTCTACAGGCTAAACCCCTTAGCTTATATACACGCCGGAGGGGTACCTAGGGTTACATAGTCTATTGCTGATCTAGAGATGCATATGGCGGCGGCCGAAGATGTCCTTGGAGTACACGTCAAGTCTTCGGCAGAATCTGTCTTGATCACATCGAGGTGCGAGGCTTCCGGAGTCCTTCCTTATGAGAATGTGGGACCCTAAGGTCTGCCCAAGGACTATGGGCCAACTAGGTTGGTACCCCCTAGTCCAGGACACCGTCCTTCGGCGTCTCGGATGTTGCATTATATGAATCAGTTTCGAACCACGATTTTGGTCAATAGTTCGATTGCCAGGCTCCTGTGCTTACCTCTTACATTTCCGCTATGTTCGGTTAAGAGTGGAAAGGGAGAACCACTGCGATTGCGCTTCCATCTCGGATGGTAAAGCGCCTCAGTGGAGAAAGCCGAAAACTGACTGCCTTGGTATGCGTAAACTGTTTGGCAAGCTGGTGGCTGTGTTAAACCGTGGATCGATGGAGGTCACCCATGCTAAACGAAGGACTCCTCTTAAAATGAGCTGAAGTGGGTAACGGTTTAAACCTCGGCTAAAGTCAAACACTTCCAAACCCGGGGGCTAGTCAGTAGCTCCCACAGTCAAGCTCCTTTGAGTAAGTGAAAGTAATAAAAACCAATATGGTCTGATTGCCTAGTTTCTATACGCATGAACCACTTTCGGGAACCGAGACATGGGCTAAGGGTTATAAGTGCTACAGAAACACACCTTGTATCTTGTACAAGGGGGCGGAAACCGACGACTGGTCACTTTCAGCATCAATGGTCGCACAGGAGTCAAAATACACTGGTGCAGCATCGTGCTATACAAACGGTTTTTACCCCGTTTCCGCGACAGAGTTTTAAGCCGTCGCCTTGCATGTGTGTGCGATAGGGGGGTCCTTCCCACACAACCCAGAAACCGTCGGCGATAGGGAGCACGCAAGCATACGTTTCGTGGAACTAAGCGTATGCGATGCCCGCATCTTTCCCAAATGCTCCGTCCTTGCTACTTGTGTGTGCTCACATAACCATCGCACTCGGTATTCTGTGGTGTAACGTTTATGATGCTTGCCCCATCACAAACAGTTCACGATTGTACACCATATGCGATTTGATGTAAGAGCGCATACAGTTGTCCCTATAAAACTGTATGCAAAGCTTGAATGTATCCCACACGTTTGTCTGTACATAAACGTTTGTGATGTATAAAATGTCCCAAACGATTCATCTGCATTACCCGTGTCGGATGAAGGCCTATCGCACGTGTTCTTCTATGAGAAAATGTTTATGATGCACACGACATCATAAACAGTTCATAATTGCCTAGCGTGTGTGATAAGGTGACTTTCACAAACTTTTATTAAGAAGGAACTATGTGTGTTGCTGTTGTTAATCTCACACGTTTTTTTCTTGTCTGATCATGTGTGCAGTCGATATTCATCGCACATGTACTAATCTGAGAAACGTGTCTGATCTTGATGTTTATCACAAACGTTTTGCTTTCGTAAACCGTGTGCAGTGTAATGGCCTGCAGAGCATAATTTATCCCTAATTTAATTCCTGCATTTAAAATTCACAGAATTTGAATTTGAAATAGATTTTCAAGTTGAAAGTAGGCAATCACTTATTTCATATCAAACCATGTTTATTACAAATATAAGTTCAAGGATGAATGCATAATTCGAGGCAGGGGTACATATACTGAAGAACTACAGAAGCACCAAGTAAAGAATGATGAACCACAGTTGTACTAAAGACTGTAAAGAGGGAGGTGGAAGACATTCTGGTTGCTGGAGAAGGTGAAGCGGAATGCCCATATTGTGCCCTCCTCTATGCCTAATGCGCGTACAACTCTAGGCCAACCCCTTGTGATGGCCGCCTGCCCATCCTTCACTGTCTTCATTAGGACTTCCCGATGCTCATTGTAGTCTCGAGGAAATACTTTAACCTTCATTTCATGTCCACCAATCATGTACTTTGCGAGGTAATCTTGAGTAAACTGCGTTGGGAACCACTGCAAACGAAAAAGATTCAGACATTGTTGTCTAACAACTCATTATGGGCAGTAAAAAGAGAAGTCTATAGAGTTCATAGTTACCATTCTACAACTCACTGTTGTGTTGGATAGAGCGTAGACAAATTATTTAATTGCCATCGTTCGTATCTTTTTGCTAATAATTCTTATCAGTTTCCTCACTTGATGCTGGTTCATGAATATCTCATTGCTCCATACGCAAAAAGGGTCGAGGCATGGATCTTTGCCTAGGACATATGTACCTACAAGCAACAATTCAATATTAGAAGCTAAAAAGTGTCCAGGCGTGGATCTGTATGCACTACATTATGGAATGGAGGTAGTATAAGCCGAGGGATGAAACTAGCCTCGGTGGAAAATGCTGGCCACTCCTATTGTTGTCTGGCGTAAGTACATGGAAAGGCATGATAAGTACTACAGGCCTAACATCCACCAAATATAGCCATGGTAAACAAGAACATCTCAAAATGATAGCTTGAATGTGTTGGTTTCAGCATGATATTAAAGCTGGTACTACTGAAAATGAATAGATCGTAGCTCATGCTTAAACATCACACTGCATAAATGTGTGAAACTGAAATAAAGGGCATGTGTTAACTTCACCAGGCATAACAGGAACCAAATATAGCCGTTCAAACTGGTATTGATGAAATTGAACTGCACAGTTCATACTTGCACATAATAAACATCACATTGGGAATAAGTGGAATAAACAAGGCATATATGCTCACTATAACAACCTAATATAGCCATTGAAAACTGGACAGAGGCTCACTACAACCAACCTAACAAGCAAATACAGATAAACAAGGCATCTGCTTGAAAACTGCACAAAGGCTCACTGCAACCAACCAAACAAGCAAATACAGATAAACAAGGCATCTGCTTGAAAACTGGACAAATGCTCACTGCAACCAAACTAAGAACTAAATACAGATAAACAAGGCATCTGCTTGAAAACTGGGCAAATGCTCACTCCAACCAACCAAACAACCAAATACAGATAAACAAGGCATCTACTCACTATAAACAACCAAATATAGCCATTCATGAAACTGAAGTGGACAATTCATACTTAAACATCAGATCGCCCCATTGAACATTACATTTTTGCATAACTGGAATAATTAAACATGGCACAGTTAAAACTTCGCATGGCAAAAGCTACTACAACAATGGGTATGAGTTGGCTAGCTAGAAAAAGTAAGATTTGCTTATAGGATATTGCCTCACTTGTCATGGACGGGATCCTTCCACTTGGAAGAGCATAGACCCAGGGTGCGCTCCATGATGTCGCAGATGGGTTATTTCACATTGGAAGAGCCGTAGTGGGTGCCCTTTGTGTGGTCGTAGTTGATGAGATCTGACTTGGCAACTGAGGATCCCAAGCCACCGCCGTAGAACATGTCCTTTAGAAATGACGTAATGGGCTCGATGGCGTTCAAGGATCGCAAATCCTTGACCGCGAGGTGCAGGAGATCAGCGGTGGGGCCTTTGAAGAGATTGATGACAGTTGAACCAGAGGCGTTGGGGATGGACCACTTAACCTGTGACATGGCCCGCATGAAGCCTTTGCTGTTGACGAGCTTGATGTCGTAGCCGGCTGTCCTGAGATACAGTAATACGTGAGCCCGCTGACATGAAGCCTTCAGCATGGCGACATAGTCAACGTCCCCGCCGGCTTCCGCAGCGAGGTATTCCTCTGGGATCGACAGGTCGGCACGAACGGAGGCCACCTAGACATTGTCCGGCGGAGAGGCCATGATAGACCTCCTTTTGGCCGTATGCTCATTAGGCTCCCCGGGATATGTGGTTGGGCTTAGGCTGCGACTCTCTGGAGTAGGGGATGGGGATCTCGGGGGGGGGGGGGGACACCGCAGGCCTCATCTAAAAACTCAGGGCGGCGAGGGTATGGGAATCGGTGGGTAACCTGAACTTATCTAAGCTAGGAGGCACGTGCAGACCGGCACGGGTTGGTGGCGGCGGCGGTGGCTTCGGCAAGCTAGGGTTTGAGCGGGTGGTGGGGGTGTATACTGTGGAGGGGGGTTAGGGCGGGGTGGTGTTTGAGGATATGCCGCGGCTACTAGATTTTTTAGTAATGGTGGGTGGAGATGGTGGTGGACGAGGGAGGACGACGGTTCAAATACCTCGGCTACTGGAATTTTACTATAAGGTCGGTGGTGGTGGAGTGAGGGTGACGGTTGAAATACCGCGCCAACTAATATTTGGGTAATGGAATTTAAGCGGGGCGGGAACTACCAAGATCGCACATGGTCCAAACATAATAATTGTGTATGATAATAAGGAAAAGCCGCAGAACCACCAATTTTTGCATCGCTCTAGGGGGGTAGCTTTTTTTTAGATTTCTAACTAGCTGGTTTATCGCACACGGTTCGTCCTAATTTTCAGACGCAGACGTGGAATTAATCCTAAATATCCTGTACACATTACCCCTTCATCCTTGCTGGCGCTTGCGAAGTTGTGGCAATTTTACAGGGCACGAGCTTCGCACACGGTTAAGCCAGTGCACCCGTGTCCGTTGCGCGTACGTTCACATGCAGTTTTTCATCCGAGTCGTCTACTATTTTATATAGCACCATTTGGCAAGAAAAAAAGCGAGAGAGGGTTAGAATACAACCACGCCAGCATGTGGCCCAAATATATATGTATGTAAAGGGTGGTGTGTGATGTTCAAATTCCCAATGCACAACTTTGACGCACGGGCCCACGGGTGGGCGCGTCATCGAAGATCGGGTGAGAGGGGCCAGAAGATAACAACCACCTGGAAGTGGCCAAATATATGTAGGAATAAAGGGTGTGATGTTTAAATACAAAATGCACAACTTTGATGTGGCACCTCCCTCGCAAACCGGAATGCCCCCTTTGATATCTATAATGACAGGTTAAGGTCGTAGCTAGGGTGCCTGCCCCACCCCCCACTTCGTGTCAGCGGGATGCATGCACGTACTCATACTTTGGTCGGACATGCATGTCACCATGACCTACTATAAGACAGACCAAGTGAATCTATCTTGGTTAAACGACCACTGTTGTTGTCGGTCAAAAAGGGATATAATAGACCGCTCGGGCCCATAGATTGGACCATCATCATAAACCGCATGAGGGGCCACAAAACTAGCACCACCTGCATGGGGGCCAAATTGATGTACATTGGAAGGGTGACGTGTTTTAAATACCCAATAATGTACAATTTTGATCTGGCACCTACCTCACAAAACGGACAACCCCCATGAAAGCTAGGTAGTAATTAAGGACGACGTACCTAGGGTGTCAATCCAACCCACCAATTCGAGCATGTGGGAGGGAATCCTGAGAACGCATGAGCTCGAACTTTGCTCGGACATGTCACCATGGCTCGTGGTAACACGAACCAGGAGGAATCCATTCATGACCAAACCCCCTCATTGTCGGCCAAAGGGATGATATATATAGACCAGGCCCACATATAGGCATGTCGTTGAAAACCGCACATGGGAGACGGGGTCAATCAGAAGACCCTATACCCTGCATGCGGCCCAAATATATGTATGGGTGGTGTGTGATGTGTTCAAATCCCCAATGCACAACTTCGATGGGGCACCAGCTGCATTACAAACCGAATACCATACCCCCAGGAAGCCAGGTTCAAAACGTATGATGCCAGTTCCCCAACTTTGAGTCGGCGGGAGGGAATCCAACACATGTTCCCAAACTTAATTTGGTCTGACATGCCACCATGACCTATACCCAGAGCAACCCGTCATGGTCAAACCCTTCTCGTATGTTGTGGTTCAAAGGATAGAACATGCGGGCCCACAGATCTCGAACGTTGTGGGTCAAAAGATAGAACGTGCGGGCCCACAGATCTAGATCATTCTCTGAATTTTTAAAACAACAAAAAACAAAAAACATCATTCTCCAAATTTTCAAAACAAGGATCTCAAGATTTATTTAATCAACATGACAGGTCACTACAGACACATTTAGATGCTAAATGTCTGTAATGACCATATCATGGCACTTAAATGAAGCTTGAGATATAGCAACTTCCCACACGGTCACCCATCCTTAGACTGCTCCAGCCCCATCATGCTTAACTCATTCATTCTATTCGACTAGGCTAGCGGATGGGAAGCTGCCCCTTGCTGATAAGAGTTGCCTCCTCGCGTTTAAGGCGTTTAACCATGGTCACCGTGTGGGACCTACTCCTTACTATCACACATATTTGTGCTTTTACAAACTGTGTGCAATCTTTACATACCGGACCACTTCCATTCGAACTTACATTATTTTTTTACTTAAAACTAGCCGGAAGAAGCAAAAGCTTTGCCTTTTCATTAATTAGGAACAAGATAGTTGCCCAGTTAATTGCGGAAAACCGGGTGAAAACCGATACAAACTGGGCCTAAATCTACGGGAACTCTTGGCTGAGCACGAACTAGTACAGGCCTTCGTCCACGCATCTGATACACTCACGGAACTGCTGTACTGCAATATCGATCTCCGCCCAGGATATTTCATCGGCGACAGTCGATTCCAAGCCGCAATGAGCATTTTGCTCTGCATCTTCTTTGGCCGCACCTGGGGAGCCGAGGAGGTCGAAGAGCCAATCGACCAGCCCGTTGGTGTCGTGGCGGCGGATTCTGGCAGTGCGTACGCCGTCTGGCGCAATTATAGCGCTGATGGTGGCTACCCATTCTTGGCGGGAATCGGGATGCTTACCGGCCCTGGAAACGGCCTCTCGAGTGGTTGAGTCAATAGGTTGCTGACACGGCTCCGCTTAGATAGTGCGGCGCACCGCACCTGATGTGCGGTGGCGTTCTCCCGCTCTTGCGCGGCAGCGCTTTCCCACTCTTGCTCTGCTCCGCACCATGGGCGGCGATGAACACATGTGTAGACATTGGCCCGTTCAAGCACTGGGGCGCGATGATACTGCTCATGCTCGGTGGCGCGCGGCCGCTCTTGGTCTGCGGCATGCTGCCTTGCTTGCTCGGCGGTGGATGGCCGTTCTGGCTCTCTGGCCTGCTCCGGCTCGTTCTCCTCATCGATGAGGTTGATGACGGCGGCGGCGCTTCGCCGGATTGGCATGCTTGGAATGGTATACTGCGGTATGGCCGGTGTGTCGCCGCCTAGCCTTCTATGCCCACTGACACTGGTAGCGGGAAACCGATGGGAGGAGTGGCAGGAAACCGATTGCGAGAGTGGCGGGAAACGGTAGCGTATTGGATATATGACACCATTAATATGGATAACTTAGTAAAGAAGGAAGCACGAGCTAGCATGACGCGTGCGCATAGTGCTTACCCATGGGTGCCAGACTGTTGAGCAGAACTTCTTTAAATTATTCGCGGTTTGTTTGGCCTTTTTTATACATTATAATTGAATTTTCGAGGCATTTAATGTGCAAAATTCAAATTTGAACTACAAATACATGCTCTAGTGCACAAAAATGGGTTGAAAAATCATATATGTCTCCTTGGGTGCATGTTTAGGTCCCATGCAAGAAATGGGGATGAATTACAAAAATCTCGGCGTCCTGGCTCGGCCTCAAACATTGAAGAACTTGGTTTTTAAATCCCCGTAAATCGCAAACTCGCCTGAATTTCATGAAACTGCACATATATGCCGTGGTAAAAAATTTGCCCAATTTGGGGCAAGTTTTGGTACAAGCCTCTTACAAACCGGAGCTTCTCACAAAGAAGCCTCGTGGTTCCGATAGGAACGTGTCACCGTTGTGGGCGAAATGACATTCGCTGCATCTTCTCGTTTGGGAATTTTTTTTCTAGAGGCAACATAGACCAATAGGAATGTTGTGCTGATATATGGAATTATTCAGGGTTCGTTTAGACTTTTTTATACATTAATTGAGTTTTCTAGGCATTTCATGTGCATAATTCAAATTTGAACTACAAGCACATGCTCCAATGCACCAAAATGGGTGGAAAAATTATTTTGGTGACCTCAGGTGCATGTTTAGGTTCCATGCAAAAAATGGGCATGAATTACAAACATCTTGGCGTCGTGGCTCGGCCGCAAACATTGAAAAACTAGGTTTTTAAATCCCCGTAAATCACAAACTCGCGTAAAATTCATGAAACTCGGCATCGTGTCATGGCATGGCACATATATGACGTGGTAATTTTTTTCCCAAATTGGGGCAAGTTTTGGTACATGCCTCTTACAAACCGGAGCTTCTCATAAACAAGACTCGTGGTTCCGACAGGGAACGTGTCACCCTTGTGTGCGAAATGACATTCGCTGCCTCTTCTCGCCTCGGAATTTTTTCTAGAGGTAACATAGGCCAATAGGAGAGTTGTGCTGATATATGGAATTATTTGTGGTTTGTTTGGACTTTTTATACATTAATTGAGTTTTCTAGGCATTTCATGTGCATAATTTGAATTTGAACTAGAAGCACATGCTCCAATGCACCAAAATGGGTGGAAAAATCATGTTTGTGACCTCGGCTACATGTTTAGGTCCCATGCAAGAAATGGACATGAATTACAAACATCTTGGCGACGTGGCTCAGCCACAAACATCGAAAAACATGGTTTTTAAATCCCCGTAAATCACGAACTCGCATGAAATTCACGAAACTTGGCCTTGTGTCATGACATGGCACATATATGCCATGGTAAAAAAATTCCCAATTTGGGGCAAGTTTTGGTACAACTCTCCTACAAACCAGAGCTTCTCACAAAGAAGCCTCGTGGTTCCGATAGGGAACGTGTCACCCTTGTGGGCGAAACGACATTCGCTGCCCCTTCTTCCCTTGGAATTTTCTCTAGAGGCAACATAGATCAATAGGAGTGTCGTGCTGAAATATGGAATTATTCGGGGTTCATTGGACTTTTTTATATATTAATTGAGTTTTCTAGGCATTTCATGTGCATAATTCAAATTTGAACTACAAGCACATGCTCCAATGCACCAAAATGGGTGGGAAAATCATTTTTGTGACCTGGGGTGCATGTTTAGGTCCCATGTAAGAAATGGGCATGAATTACAAACATCTTGGCGTCGTAGCTCGGCCGCAAACATTGAGAAACCTTGTTTTTAAATCCCCGTAAATCAAAAACTCACCTGAAATTCATGAAACTTGGCATCGTGTCATGAGATGGCACATATATGCCGTGGTAAATTTTTTGTCCAATTTGAGACAAGGCGCACACATTAACAGCCAACTTACGCATTTTGGAACAAATAGCTGTCACATTATTATCGCAAATGGTTATACTATTTGAACCGTGGGCATTCGTACAACCATTTACGTGCTGCCACGCGTCCCACTATTTATTGGAAGGGACGTGTCGTGCGGGCAGCTGTTTGATTAGACGGCATGAGTGCGAGAAGTCCGCCGCGCAGGTCGACGTGACGCGTGCGAGCAGTCTGCCACGCACGCTCGACGGGTCGCGTGCGAGCAGTCCGCCGCGCAGGCTCACTAGGAAGCGAGACCTTTGACTTCCCCCCGTCGCCTGCCATGCTCCCAGCTTCTCCATTAATGGCGGCCGAGCCGCTGTTTAACATGTGGTTAATGCACCTGGACGGAGGAAGTTTGCTTGTGATCCCATGGCCCCGCTCAACGTTAGCATTGTTTTGTTCGTGCCTCGCTGAGAACGCACCTATTAGCCTGTGTTTGACTTGTATACATGACAGTACATACGAACGAAATAATATGACAAAAAATTTACAATGGCAACAGATAATAATTGTCTTACGTACATATCAAGGATAATTTGAAATGCCACATGCGGCAACGCCCGAACGATACAGGGGCAAGAGAAGGAAGACGCAGAAGAAGGAAGACGCAGAGAACGATCTGGGTCGATGCTCTCTACTTCTTGATGGGTTGCTGGGCGTGGTGTTCCTCCAACTCCTTCTTCATCGCCTCCATGACCTTCATCTGCTCTCGCCTCTCCCCCGCCATCTTCCGCAATGTGTCCATGGCATCGTATTTCTCCTAGAGAGCATCGATGCTCTGCCTCACTTCTGCACCACTACGCCTGGCAGCAGCCACGGATTCCTCCACCAGCCAATAATTCTTGATGTGGAGCTTTGCCATGTCATCCAGTAGTTCATTGATGACGGGTTTCAGCATTTGCACCGAGGCACTGCTCCTCTCATGCAGCTTCTCCCAGTGGGCGCTCCGCTCCCTCTGCTTCTGGAGCTCATCGAAGAGCTTCGCACTGTGATCCGTCAGTTGCAGGACGAGGCCGGTCGCCTTGTCAACCGAGGCATTGTTGTCCTCCAGCAACTTCATCAAGCAGGCATTCGCCTCCATCTGCCCATTGAGCTCAGCGCGCTCGTCCAGTTCGCCTCCGTGGCGAATGCGCTTGTGAGAGCCCTCGCCTTTCCGCGAGAGATCGTTCGAGGCCTCCATGGCGCCACCGGATATCTCTGCTGCGGCTAACGCATTGCGGCAGGACCTCTCTTTTGCTTCCGCGGCCTTGGTCTTTGCTCCATGGTTATATGTCCACCCAGAACTCCCCCCACCGGCCATGGCAGACGAAAGGTACGACTAAGAAGAAAGACATGTTTGTGTTGGTGGTGAGGAAAGGAATGTGCAGTAATTTTCTAGTGGGTAGTTTATATAGCCTACTAGTAAACAGCTGCTAAGTGGGAACACATTTAGATTTCATGGGTGTGAACAGGCTTGCAATTAGTTGTAGCGTTGTAATTTGGAATTTTATGGGAAACAAGCTCAAAATTTATTGATGGTCTTGGTTTCGAAGCCTGAAACGTCATCGTGTCCAATGGATGGGCCGTCACGCCTCCCGCGGGTGCCAGACGGTTGACCAGAACTGCTATACGCGGGTGGTTGCTCACCATTGAGGCGGCCGGCATGCTCTGCTCGCGTCCCTTCGCGCGCTCTGCTCAACGTTGAGGTGGCTGTGGCGCGCTCTGCTCGCCTCCCTCCGCGCGCGCTCTTTCAGCGGTTGGGGCCAGTGCACGATCACGTTTTGGGCGCCATATGCATGCGGTTGCATCCGCGCGCGTCGCCACGATGTAATTAATATGTGCGGCATGATGTAGTTACACACTGCAACAACTGCCATCCGGACGTGCCGATACTCCAGGCCGTTCGGCCTTCAAATTTATTCCCGCGGCCATTATAACCTTAGTCTCTTCAACCTTTCGATCGCGCTCCCACAACACAACAAGCACACCCACGACGACACATAGAGAGAGGATATCTAGCGGCGCTCCAATGGAGTTCCGCGTGCATCGTGTGGACACCCACGTGAGGGGGAAGGACCTCTCAATGGTGTACACCATCGACCCGGCCGTGGTGGAGGACTCCATCAACACCATGGAGCAGTTGCTTGCTGAGGATGACAAGTATAAAGTGGTCGGCTTTGACCTCCAGTACACCGCCGGTCGTCCCGGGATTGATCAGAAGGTCCCCGTCGCCCAGTTGTGCATGGGCCATCACGTCCTCATCTACCACTACTGCCTGGCCACAAGGCCTTGCGAGCGTTTCACTAGGTTTGTCAACAGCCCCAACTACAAGTTCGCTACGGTGGACACCGCCGATGATGTAAAAGCGCTCCAGATTTCCAGAAGCTTGTCGACATCCGTGGCCACTACAGGGTCTGGGGTAGCACGATGAAGGACACCCTAGTTGAACTCGCCGCGACCATCATCGACCCCTACTACGAAAACATGAAGGATGGTGGCAAGAAAAATCCTGCAGCCTGGCACGGTGCCTGGGTGCGGAGACTGGATGAAGCTCACCTCAAGTTTGTAGCCATGAACATGTACACATGCTACGAGATGCACAGCCAGATCGTCGACATGAGGGAGTGCCTCCTTCCTGTAGACGACGAGGGATCGAGCCTTCCTGTAGATGATTATTAGATATGATTGTTTATCCTAGTTTATTATGCATGTAATTGTTTACTTTGGTGTGTGCAAATGTTATTTGTGTAGTCAGTTATGTAATTGGATGATTAATTTGGTTATGCAATCATGTCCTTAGAAGTATATATGTTGTTGTTCTATAGACTGAGCATAGATGTTGTGCGGACAGAGCAAATCACATCGCCCACGGGCTAAACTAGGGAACCCGTCGGTGATGATTTCATCAATCGCTGACAATGGTATATCAGCAAGCGTTTACCCACAACACACACGGCTTATTAGCAGGAATCGTCTGTGTTGTTATCTGTCTTCCCACACATTTCTGATTACTGACCTATTTGCCGCACATCTTGTTAAGTTCAACCATTTCTGTTGTGTTGGCTAATCACAAACAGTTCATCCGATTGAACTGTATGCCGTATATCGCACAAACCTCGATCAGGCTGACCGTTTCTGTTGTGTTGGCTAATCACAAACAATTCATCCGAGTGACCTATATGCCGTATATCGCACACACCTTGATCTGGCTAACTGTTTCTGTTGTGTTAGCTAATCAAAAACAGTTCATCTGAGTGAACTGTATGCCAGCTATCACACACAGCTTGATCTGGCTGATCATTTCTATTGTTCTGGCTCATCGCAAACAGTTCATATGGATCAACTGTATGCCACGTATCGCACACGCAACTCTAATCCGAATCATGGTTGATGTCTCTGCCATCGCGCATAGTTCGTCTTATTGGTGACGGTTTTATTACGATACCATTTGTGATTCATGCATCGCACACAGTTTGGTCGAAGGGTCTCTGATTGATGTGTCGCGTTAGCAGCATCCTACAGTAGTGATAAAAAATATATACAAGAACAAGTCAGAACATAAAGCCGATGCATTTTAAATAAAAACTTGTCATGGTTACATCATTCAAACTTCAGCATTCTGAAGTATAAATTAAAAGTACATGGTGCCTTTGCTGCAACGGGGCTCTGTCATATGAGCACTGTCGGAGTCTAGGATATGCGTCCAAGAAACTTCTCCAAGAACTTAGGATTCGAACTCTGGGGGACTTTGCTTGGCCATCTACGACACGACGGCAACTACGGTGGAATCATGACGGGCTCACTGGTTCCCACCGGACATGAAGGGGACGCGTGAGCTACCCAGGTTCGGGCCACCGTGCGGTGTAATACCCTACTCCTGCCTGTGTTGGATTGCTCTGTAATGGAGAGCTTGTGGCTCGAAGTACATGAGGTGTAGGGGAGAATGGGTCGATCCCCTTACATGGAAGCAGCACTGCCCCTTTTGTAGTGCCTTGGTCCTCTTCCCCGAAAATATCAGCGGGAAAGGGTGGCCACAGGGCGGCAATTCAAAGGGGAATAGGCGCGCAGGCTTATCCTGACTAAAGGCGGTCTCCGCCTGATAAAGTAGTCTTTGTGATGCGCTGGAGAGCTTGGCGATGACCTCCGTCCTGGCACGCCAATCCGTCCTGATCTTCTATCACCAAAGAGGAAAACCTTTGGGGCTTGCTTTGGGGGAGGCAGATGTCACTGCTCCCTTATCACCAGAATGGAAGCTGGGCTTCGTCACGCCCCGCTATCCTTATCCTGACAGCGGGACGTCACCCATGTGCTAGGCGCGGAGCCCTGCGGCTGGCGCCATACGATCTGCTTCGTGAGAAGGCCTCGCGAGGGGAGCCTCGTGATGGAACCTGGTGCTTGGCGGCCTCGGCAAGGCCTGACCTGGCGGCGAGGGGCCTCGGCGAGGCGGCTCCCTCCGGAGCGGCTGAGGCAAGCCCACCCTCATGGGCCGGTCCAAGTGTCTTCCTCTGGGCCAGAGGCAGACGGGCCGTGGTACCCTAGTTTCCACTGGTTCGATAGTAGCCCCCGGGCCCGCGGCGCGCATGTCCCACCCATTAGGGACGAAACGACGCGGGGCCCACTGAGCTGCCGGGCCCAGAGGTGATGCGTGGCGGCTTTTGCGGGGGCGAGACACCCCCAATCCCCTTCATCTCGTGTGAGCAGCTCCTCTGTCACTCCTCCCCCAACCTCCGGTCTCTCCGCCGCCATGGCCCCTGGCAGGAAAGGGAAGAAGAAAACCGCCAAGCCGGGGTCATGGAGGAGGGGTTTGCGGAATCTGCCCAGCCTCCCAAGGAGGCCTTCCCTCCTGGTGGAGAAAGAGTGCCTCCGGAAGAGACCCGCCCCGAGGGGGAGGTAGGCGCCGACGCGGCGGCCACTTCAAGCCTCGAGCGATCACCTGGGCGCCACGAGCCAGAGGCGGCCACGCCTAGCCCTCCCCGTAAGGGCCGAGCGGCCAGCAGGGGCGGGAGCCGAGGCGGAGGTCGAGGAGGATCCTGGCCACCTGGAGGGGAATGAGGCCCCCTCAGGCGGGGGCCTAGGCGGATCCGATGACGCAGCAGCCCCCGAGCCCCTAGAGCCATGGGGGGCGGAGATGGAAGGGCCGGGCGCGCCCGGGACCTTGGCCCTGGTGAGGCACAGCATCCTATCGCGGATCGGGACTCTCCGCCATGCCCGGTCGGCCCTCAGCTCCCTAGAGGCTGAGCTCGTGGCCGAGGAGGAGAACCTCCACCTAGAGTGGGGGCGCTTCGCGGCCCGCGAGACCCGGCTTGCCTCCCGCGAGGAGGCAGTGACCCAGCGCGAGAGCATGGCAGCGGTCCTGGAGATCCGGGAGCACGAATTCCTGCAGACCACCATCAAGCAGGAGAGGGAGCGAGAGCACTTGGAGAACCTGGACCGTACCGTGGCGGCCGGCGAGGCCACCTACAAGGAATAGGGCGAAGTCAACAAGCAGGGCCAGGAAGAGGTCGTGCGGAAGACCAAGGCCCTAGCCGACACCTACTCCAACAACTTGAAGAAGCAGGAGGACCGCTTCACGAAGAGGCGCAGCGAGCTCGACGCCGAAATCGCCAAGCTCAAGCGGCAGCTCGCGGCGTCGGAGGCCGAGAGGCGGAGTGCGGCGGAGCTCCATGCTACGACCCACCATGAGCTGGAAGATCTCCAGGCTCAGGTGAGCGAGGTTAGTGACAAGGCGTAGTGGGCACGCGACGAGGCAGCCCGGGGGCGCGGGGAGCAGCTCCAACGCTCCAAAATGTTCCACGAGCTCATGGGGCGCGCTCGCAGCGCCGTGGCTGCTTTCTCGGTCGAGGGGGTGGAGGATCCCTTGGAGACCGACAATGCCAGCTACCTGGCCTTCTTCATAAGGCTCGTGGAGTGGCTGGAAGCAAGCTCCGCCCGGTGGGACGAGATCCGCGACGCCGAGTGCCGCGACCTTCTGTGGTAGGCATCGACCCGCGTGTTCAGCAATCTGCTGTCCGTCAATGGTAGCTTCAACTTCGACCAGGTGTTATCTCCGGTCCCCAAGGAGCTCCAAGGCAAGCTCGCGAGGGCGGTGGAGGACCATGTGGCGAGCCTACTGGAGCGGTTCGCGCCTGTCGGGGAAGGGTCCGACGACGACGGCAATCCAGTAGTCGATGATGCCGACGGTGGGTCTGCTACCTGAGGCCCTGCGCTCACCTTCCTGTAACAGAGTAGATGCATCCCCGAGGGGGCATGAAGACACTTGTACGGCACTTTTGTTGTCAAGTACTTAATGATCCGTGTGTTTTCGTTTTCCTCCCGAGGCCCTTATTTCCCTTTTACATTGCCCTCATGCCCTGTGTCGCTGGGACCCAGCCCCCGAGGCAAGCTACAGCCGTCGCTGGTATGCCCAGAGCATGCGCTCGGCAAGGCCAGAGGGTGTAGGGCTCTTAGGGCTGGTAGGAGTCCCTGAGGCGCGATGCTCAGGGTCCCCCCCTTGACGCGCAGGCGGCTCGTGCCAAGGAAATCAGGATGCCATGAGAGAGAAACAAGAGGGAAGAGACCCGGGGGGTGCTTTGGACTTAGCTCCTTCGGGGCGTGTAGCTTGGGGCGAGTCCTTCGCAGGGCGGAGCAATCCCTCGTGAGGCCTTCCGCACGTAGGGCCCCGCTCGCGAGGCCTCCCAGGGGGGGGGCTCCTGAGGCCTTCGATATCCTGCACCAGGGAAACTGCCAAGTTTTCGCAAGTAGTGCAGTAGGGCGTGCTCGCGAGGTCGCCTGTGGGTGTTACGCGAGGAGACAAGAGCAGCAAGGACCTGGTGAGGTGACGTACACGGGAGCAGGCCCGTGAGCCAGAGCTTAGTCGCTTGGGATTTTCAGTGCCGGTGGGACTGACCCGAGCACAGACACCGTGCCTAGCCCCCGCTCGCGTGACAGGCAAGAGTGAGATCATGAGCACGCGCCCCGCGGCTACAAGCACACAGGGTTTTGGAGGAAATAATCTTTGCTGATGCATGAAGCAGGTTCATTACATAATAGAAAGATACATGCTGCCATGTTTGACACGGGTCAACTTGAGGATGTGACGGCCGAGGGCCCCTCAAGTAGGCCGCCAGCGCTGAGCATGGGGCATCTGCCAGCGCTGAGCATGGGGCATCTGCCAGCGCTGAGCATGGGGCTTCCACGAGAGTGGGAAGGAGCTCTCACGTGCCGGAGGCAGCATGGATAAAGAGAGCCCCGGAGCGTGTACAGCTCCATGTCGCTCGTATCCGTGGGGCACGAATAGAACTTAAGGTCATGGCGGGCGTTCCATGTGTTTGGTACCGAAACACCCGCCTCCGTCATGAGTGGGGCCGCGGTGGGCCGGTGGGCGAGTGTTAACCACCTCCGTATTCCTTGCGATGTGGGACTCCAGGCTCATGCGCATCAGCCTCGCGAAGGTGGCTGCGGCACCCTCCAGGCTGAACGGCATGCGCATGAGCCAAGGCGAGCCCGTGGCGACGCGCGGAGGAGGGAAGGGGCCTGCGGGGCAAGCCTGGCTGAGGGCGATGAAGTCGACGCACATGCGCACGCTATCGCGCGGCCTGGCGACGGGGGTGAGGCTGGCGATCCACTTGGGGTGGGGGGCTACACGTGCGATTCCCGCATCCTGGGGCTTGTTGACTTCCTGCTTCTCGGGCGCCTGATGCCATTCCTTCTGCTTGAAAGGCCACGCGCTCCGGCACGCGGCTGAGTTGTGCTTGATCACCTCCCTCGGTAGGCTGGGCGCGCCTGATGCGGTCTAAGCCAACGCATCAGGGCACGCCCGGAGGAAGGTGACGAGCGTGCCTTCCTATTTGGGGGAGGGCCCACCGCTGGCGGCGAGGGAGGGGCCTGTTTCGCCCCCATCGAGCGACGCCTTCTTGGACTCGACCCGCTGCTGAGAGAGCAGGGGCTTCTTCTTCACAGGCGTCTCCTCGGTAGGCCCAGGAACGTCCTCATCGGCCGGGTACGTGACGGAGGCAGTCTTGTAGGCGTGCTCGAGGGTTTGCGGCGCATCCTTCTCGTCGCAGCGGACGGTGAGGGTACGGCTGCAACCGGGCATATTGACGAGGCCGTAGGCGTGGTTGCTCGCGGCCATGAACTTGGTGAGCGCCGGGTAGCCCAAGATGGCGTTGTAAGGCAGGCCAATGTGAACCACATCGAAGACGATGAACTCCGGACGATAGTTCTTGCGGGTGCTGAAGGTGATGGGAAGGCGCACCTGCCCCAGGGGGACAGTGGAGCCGTCGGTGACGCCCGAGAAGGGTCTGGTGGGCATCAGGCGCTCGTATGGCACTTGGAGCATCTCGAAGGTCTCGATGGAGATCACGTTGAGGCCGGCACCTCCGTCGATGAGGGTCTTGGTGACCGCGACGTTGCTAATGGTGGGGGTGCATAGCAGGGGGACGGCGCCCACGGCCTTCGTGGACTTGGGGTGGTCGCTGTCGTCGAAGGCGATGGGGAACTCAGACCACTTGAGGCGGCCGGCGGACTCGAGCGCCGGGAGGGCCGTGTTCACCTCCCGAGAGAACTGCTTGAAGTAGCGGTTGGACAGAGGGGCCTGGGCCCCGTCGAGGATGCAGGCCACCCTGCGGGGCTCTTGGTAGCCCCGAGCGTTCTCAGCGGGAGGGGAGTCATTGGCGCGTATTGGGGCGGCGTTGGCCTGAGGGTCAGCCTGCCACGGCTGGTTCTGCAAGCCCTGGTGGTTGTTGTCGCCAGCGCCGTTGTTGTGGTTGTCGCCATAGCGGCAACCTCCACTGCCACCGCCGCGGCCCTTGCCACACTCCTTGCGCCTGCCGCGGCGCTCGGTGTGGCCCTCGTGAAGCAGCTTGAGCTTGTGGCAGTCCTCGGCGTGCGGAGCTGGTGGGTCGCGAAGCGTGAGCGAAGCGTGAGCGAGGAGGTGGCGGCGGAGCGGCCGTGCGCCTGCTCGTTCACCGACGGGTGGGCTGAGGAGGCCATGCGCTCCCCAACAGGCTCGGTGGCAGCGCGAGGGCACCGCCCAGGGGCACCGCGGGCGGCGTGTCCTGCGCGGAGCCTGGCGGAGGCTCAGCGCGGCGCGTTCCTGGCGAGCGGCGGCGTCGTCCATGTCGATGCTGGTGTCGATGTCGAAGGCCCGAAGACGGCAAGTCGCCCTACCTGGCACGCCAAATGTCAGAGTCTAGGATCTGCGTCCAAGAAACTTCTCCAAGAACTTAGGATTTGAACTCTGGGGGACTTTGCTTGGCGACCTACGACATGACGGCAACTACTGTGGGATCACGACGGGCTCACTGGCTCCCACCGGACACAAAGGGGACGCGCGAGCTACCCAGTTTCGGGCCACCGTGCGGTGTAATACCCTACTCCTGCCTGTGTTGGATTGCTCTATAATGGAGAGCTTGTGGCTCGAAGTACACGAGGTGTGGGGGAGAATGGGTCGATCCCCTTACATGGAAGCAGCCCTGCCCCTTTTGTTGTGCCTTGGTCCTCTTCCCCGAATATATCAGCGGGAAAGGGTGGCCACAGGGCGGCAATTCCAAGGGGAACAGGCGCGCATTCTTATCCTGACTAAAGGCGGTCTCCGCCTGATAAATAGTCTTCGTGATGCACTAGTGGGCTTGGCGATGACCTCCGTCCTGATCTTCTATCACCAAAGAGGAAAACCTTTGGGGCTTGCTTTTGGGGAGGCAGATGCCACTGCTCCCTTACCACCAGAATGGAAGTTGGGCTTGGTCACGCCCCGCTGTCCTTATCCTAACAGTGGGACGTCACCCATATGCTGGGCGCAAAGCCCTGCGGCTGGCGCCGTACGATCTGCTTCATGAGAAGGCCTCTCGAGGGGAGCCTCGCGAGGGAACCTGGTGCTTGGTGTCCTCGGCAGGGCCTGACCTGGTGGCGAGGGGCCTCGTGAGGCTCGCCCCTTGTGAGGCGGCTCCCTCCGGAGCGGCTGAGGCAAGGCCACCCTCATGGGCCGGCCCAAGCGTCTTCCTACGGGCCAGAGGCAGACGGGCCGTGGTACCCTGGTTTCCAATGGGACGACAAGCACCCTCCATCACCTCGGCCATGAACTACTCCAGCATCTTGTCCTTTCCGGTGGGCGGTCCCGAAGCAACAACCATCGCATTGATGCGAGGATAATGCATCTTCATGCAGCCATACGCCCGCTGGACTCCCTCCAAGCATGCTGACCGCTTCCACCGTAGGACTTGAGGGCCGGCGTCTTGGAGCCGAGCCACCAGGCCGAAGAAGCTGTTCAGCAGCGGTTCCGTTGTCCATAGGTGGATACAGAGGTCCTCCATCGCCGGCCTCGCCATGCGATAGAGCTCCATCAACTGCTTCATCTGATCGTTGAGCAGTGGTTGTTGCGACGGCGCCTGGAATTGACGCCAGAACGCCCTCTCCGTGGCGTGAACCTCCTAGGTGCCGAAGTGACGGCCGGCGTCGGATGCACTCCTCGGTAGATCTGTGAAGGCTTCTGCGGATCGCCAGAGTTGTTTTAGCTCAGCGAACCTATTGCGGGCAAAAACACACACTGAAGTAAGTACGGCTTACCAACAGCGATCTGCCTCACTTGCTAGAGCACCTCGCGATCGGCTCCGGCCTGGCTATGGACTTCGGCAAGTGCCACCTTGAGCATTTCGAGCTCGGCGGCCGCCTTCTTCTGATCCTCCTGAAGGGGATCACGTTCAACGTAACCCCCTTCAGGGTGTCCTCGACTTCAAGGACCAGAGCATGATCCTTGTCGCGGGCTACCCTTTCTTGGGCCAGCTCCTTGCTGGCCTTCGCCGCTGCAGCCTTCTGCTGCTCAGCCTCTTGGTGAGCTTCCCTCAGCTTGGCCTTAATGGCCTCAAGTTCCGAAGTCACAGCTGTCATTACACCGGCTTGGCATTAGAACAAAGCTGAAACTAATACGAAAACTGTCACATTCGAGTGTGAGAGTTTCGGTTACCTTGTGCCTGTTCGATCTGCTGCATCAGATCAAGATCCTTCTCGGACCGCTTCAGCTTCCGGTCCATCTCTGCTAACTCCTCGGAGTTAGAGTTCGGATGCAAGTTTTGGTACAAGTCTCTTAAAAACCGGAGCTTCTCACAAAGAAGCCTCGTGGTTCCGATAGGGAACGTGTCACCCTTGTGGGCGAAATGACATTCGCTGCCTCTTCTCGCCTTGGAATTTTTTCTAGAGGCAACAACTGCCATCCGGACGTGCCGATACTCCAGGCCATTCGGCCTACCCATTTATTCCCGAGGCTATTATAACCTTAGTCTCTTCAACCTTTCGATCGCTCCCCACAACACAACAAGCACACCCACAACGACACATAGAGAGAGGATATCTAGCGGCGCTCCAATGGAGTTCCGCGTGCATTGTGTGGACACCCACATGAGGGGGAAGGACCTCTCAGTAGTGTACACCATCGATCCGGCCGTGGTGGAGGACTCCATCAACACCATGGAGCAGTTGCTTGCTGAGGATGACAAGTACAAAGTGGTCGGCTTCGACCTCCTGTACACAGCCGGTCGTCCCGGGGTTGATCAGAAGGTTGCCATCACCCAGTTGTGCATGGGCCATCACATCCTCGTCTACCACTACTGCCTGGCCACAAGGCCTTGCGAGCGTTTCACCAGGTTTGTCAACAGCCCCAACTACAAGTTCGCTACGGTGGACACTGCCGACGATGTAAAAGCGCTCCAGATTTCCAGAAGCTTGTCGACATCCGTGGCCACTACAGGGTCTGGGGCAGCACGAAGAAGGACTCCCTGGTTGAACTCGCCGTGGCCATCATCGACCCCTACTACAAAAACATGAAGGATGGTGGCAAGAAAAATCCTACAGCCTGGCACGGTGCCTGGGTGCGGAGACTGGATGAAGCTCACCTCAAGTTTGTAGCCAAGAACGTGTACACATGCTACGAGATGCCCCGGCAGATCATCGACATGAGGGAGTGCCTCCTTCCTGTAGACGACGAGGGATCGAGCCACCAGCAGAGTAGGGGTGGCAAGCATCACAAGAAGTAGATGATTATTAGATATGATCGTTTATCCTAGTTTATTATGCATGTAATTGTTTACTTTGGTGTGTGCAAATGTTATTTGTGTAGTCAGTTATGTAATTGGATGATTAATTTGGTTATGCAGTCATGTCCTTAGAATTATATATGTTGTTGTTCTGTAGACAGAGCATAGATGTTGTGTGGATAGAGCAAATCACATCGCCCACGGGCTAAACTAGGGAACCCGTCGGTGATGATTTCATCAATCGCTGACAATTGTATATCAACAAGCGTTTGCCCACAACACACACGGTTATTAGCAGGAATCATCTGTGTTGTTATCTGTCTTCCCACACATTTCTGATTACTGACCTGTTTGCCGCGTATGACACACATCTTGTTAAGTTCAACCGTTTCTGTTGTGTTGGCCAATCACAAACAATTCATCCGATTGAACTGTATGTCGTATATCGCACACATCTTGATCTGGCTGACCATTCTGTTGTGTTGGCTAATCACAAACAATTCATCCGAGTGACCTGTATGCCGTATATCGCACACACCTTGATCTGGCTGACCGTTTCTGTTGTGTTGGGTGATCACAAACAGTTCATCTGAGTGAACTGTATGCCGTCTATCGCACACACCTTGATCTGGCTGACCGTTTCTGTTGTTCTGGCTCATCGCAAACAGTTCATATGGATCAACTGTATGCCACGTATCGCACAGGCAACTCTAATCCGAATCGTGGTTGATGTCTCTGCCATCGCACATAGTTCATCTTATTGGTGACGGTTTTATTACGATACCATTTGTGATTCATGCATCGCACACAGTTTGGTCAAAGGGTCTCTAATTTATGTGTCACGTTAGCAGCATCCTACATTAGTGATAAAAAAATATATACAAGAACAAGTCGGAACATAAAGCCGAATGCATTTTAAATAAAAACCTATCATGGTTACATCATTCAAACTTCAGCATTCCGAAGTATAAACTAAAAGTACATGGTGTCTTTGCTGCAACGGGGCTCTGTGATAGGAGCACCCTCCATCACCTCGGCCATGAACTACTCCGGCGTCCTGCCCTTTCCGGCGGGCGGTCCCGAAGCCACAGCCGTCGCGTTGATGCGAGGATAATGCGTCTTCATGCAGGCATACGTCCGCTGGACGCCCTCCAAGCATGCTGACCGCTTCCACCGCAGGACTTGAGGGCCGGCGTCTTGGAGCCAAGCCACCAGGCCGAAGAAGCTGTTCGGCAGCGGCTCCGTTGGCCACAGGCGGATACAGATGTCCTCCATCGCCGGCCTCGCCGTGCAATAGAGCTCCATCAACTGCTTCATCTAATCGTTGAGCAGTGGTGGATGCGACGGCGCCTGGAATTAACGCCAGAACGCCCTGTTGACACCAGATTTTGGCATGGTCAAAAACATATTTAAGAAGGCCTCAAACAGAAACGTGCTCAAAGTGAGAAAGTTCCGTATTGTCTAAAGGAGAAACTTTGATATTTGGGCCATAGCCATCCGATCTCATCTCTAAGGCCGAAGTTGTGTTCGAAGTACTGAGATTTTGTATCCAGGACACTATTTGGCTGATTACGCCCCCAAGACGGCCTCATATAGGAAAAGTTTCTACACCGATTGTCTTCGTCTTGTCGAAACGGTCAATTTTGATATAAAAATCGTCTCAATCCGAGTTCGTATGCAAAAGTTAGAGCTATCGGAAGGCAGCCCTGTCAGGAGGCGAAATATGGCGCGCCCCACCAGACATATGTCTGATGGGTAGCGCCACAATTCAGATGTTTTCCGCGACCGTTTTGGCCCAGAAGATGGCTTCGAATAGAAAAACGTTCAACATAAAAGTTGTTCGTCTCGTCGAAACGGTCAACTTTGCTTTTGGACACATTTTCATCCGAGGTCGTTTACTGCCTCAAAAAAGACCCGCAACGTGCAGCCAGAAAGTTTGCCGGGCAAAGAACTTGCCGGGTGAAAAGCTTGCCGTGTGAAAAAGCTTGCCGGTTGAAAAGCTTGCCAGGCAAAGAGCTTGCCGGGGTGGAAACCTTGCCGGCGTGAAAGCTTGCCGGGGTGGAAAGCTTGCCGGGAAAAGCTTGCCGGGGTGGAAACTGTCAAGGCCAATCCGACCAGAAGCTGAAGATGGACTCAAAAGATTATCTAGATGGCTTCGGATGAAAAAATATTCAACATGAAAGTTGTTCGTAACGTCGAAACGGTCAACTTTGCTTTTGGAGTCATCATCATCCGACGTAATATACGACCTGCAGAGACGCTACAAGAGTCGGACGGTACAGTCACCTACATGACCGAGTCCGACTCGAAATTAAAGATGACCCCGTAGAGTATTCAAGATGGCCTTATTTGGAAAAGTGATCAACATACGGATTGTCGCCCTCGTCGAAGCGCACAAAATTGTTATTTGAACCGTCTCCATCGGAAGTCATACGCAGATTCCACGGCCCACGCAAGGAGCAAGACAGAAGATTTTACCAGATTTGGGCTGAATCCGAGTGGGACCAGAACTAGGACTGTAGGACGTGAATTGATGTAATTTTCTTGTAAGGAAAGCCTAGATGAATCCTTTGCTTGTACAGGAAGTCCAGCCGCCTCTTATATATGTTGGGGGTGACAGCCGATTGAAACAACACCAATCGAACAAACACATCTACTACTTTTTCGTGTTCATCTATCTCCTACCCTTGTATCTTTCTTCTCGTTCTTCGTTCGTTCTTCTCTTGAAGGCCAGCGATCCACGAGGCCCTAGGGGCGATCAGGTCGACCTAGGGCAGCCCATAGCCGCCGCGCGCCCTGACGGGGTCCCTCCCGGGCGTGTGGGGTTTCGGGTCTACAAAAGCGCCCGCCGGATTGCTTGCGTACCGCGCTTCCGGACGGGTCACCTTCGACGTTAGCTGCGGTGCATCACCCCCGGCGTCGAGGGTACACGGTGATGTGTTCGTGTGCGAACACACTTTTTGGCGACTCCGCTAGGGAAACAAGATCAAGAACCATGTCTAATCTCCCCCAGCCCTCAGAAGTTAACGCCGATAACATCATTAAGCCCAGTCTTGATGAACTATCGGAGGAACATCTTCAAGCCTACGAAGCGCACAAGAAACAGCGCGAAGAGGCTTTTGAGGCGCTCAAGAAAAAGCGCGAGGAGGAGGATTTGCAGGCGTTTCTTGCAAGTTTCAAGAAGGACCGTCAAGGCAACATCACTCCGGTTGGAAGAGTTAATTTCCCTCCTCTTATTGACGAACAAGATGAAATCACTGTGAGTAAAGTTTTTTCTCCAGAGCAAGTGGCTGTGATTGAAAGTCTTGTTAGTAAGGGTAATGAGATGACGTACAATTCTTTTGTGGCAAATACTAATTCTAAGAAAAATATGCCCCCGTCATCTAATGGTACTGTTGGTATATCTGAAAACCCTAGTCCAACTTTACCTATTTCATCGGCACCTCCTATGCAACAACAATATAATATGCCGTTGAATTTTTACCCTAGTCAAACCAACCAGCTTGTGGCTGCACCTACATATCCTAATCCTATTATGAGTGTGACCAATTCGGCGTCAACGCCGAATCACTTTGTCACACCACCCATAGGTACAAGCATGTTTGGTCTTCCGCCGAATTATGGTTCGACACCCATCCCACAAGTTGCACCACTAGCTAATACCCAAGTTGGTCCTATGTCATTGCCACAGGCATCTTCATCCACCTCGGATCCAATTTTAGCCAAATTGAGGGAGGATTTGCATAAGATGTTTCAAGAAACTTTCGGAAACGAGCTGAAAGTAAAGAGTCGTGTGTACCAAAAGCCTTATCTTGAACACTTTGATGCAGTTTTGTACCCTCAAGGTTACAAGGTTCCTGATTTTGTTAAATTTAGTGGAGAGGGCACGAAAACAACTTGGGAGCATGTCAGTCAATATCTAGCACAGTTGGGTGAAGCAGGTTCCATAGAGGAATTGAAAGTGCGTTTATTTCCCTTATCTTTAACTGACACCGCATTTTCATGGTTTGCTGCTTTACCACATGGCTCAATTCTCTTATGGTCGCAATTAGAGCAAAAGTTTCATGATCACTTTTATAGCGGCGACAATGAGCTTAAGTTGTCACATCTTACATCGGTTAGGCAAAAACATGATGAATCGGTTACCGATTATGTCAAGAGATTTAGAGATATAAAAAACCGATGTTATAGCTTAGTGATAGCCGAAAGAGACTTGGCGGATCTTGTTCTCAATGGTTTGAAAACTCACATTAAAGAGAGGCTAGAAAGTTATGAGTTTTTAAGTATTAACCAAGTCTTACAAAAGGCTTTGGCTCAAGAGAGTCGAAGTAAAGAGGTTCATAGGTCTACCGCCGATCGTCCTAGAATGCATATGGTTGAGTATGGTGATGATAACTCGGACGATGAGGTTGATGTTTATACTACTGAATTTGTTTGGTCCTCAAAGGCCAAACCCTATACCTGCAACACTCATAAGCCGATTCGCAAGAATCGTGATGAGGAGATGAAGTTTACTTTTGATATATCTAAGTGTGATAAAATATTTGACGCTCTATTGCAAAATAAGATGATCAGAATATCACACACCATTCCGCTGTTTGAGGAGCTAAAACGGCGTGCTTATTGCAAGTACCATAATTCATTTTCTCATGCTACTAACGATTGCAATGTTTTTCGACGACAGATACAATCGGCCATTAATGACGGACGATTGAATTTTTTAGAGATGCAAGTTGATAAACAACCCTTCCCGATGAACACCATGGATTTGGAAGGGAAGAAAATTTTAATTCGGCCTAACATAGCTGAATCTGCTAATAAAGATAATATTGTTATTGGTGAACCCAGGAAAGGCAAGGAGGGTGGCAAAGTCTTGGGAAGAGAGGTTGTGCTTGAGAAGCAACCCGATGGCAAGGAAGTATTGAAGATCACCTTCAAAAATCCTGCACTCGGGGGGCAACCGCAAGTACAAAAGGATACTCATGCTGAAACTATCAAGCCCATGATCCAGAAGTTGGCAAGTGGAAAAAGAATGAAGCTGAGGACAAGCGAGTCAAGCCAATTTTTGATATGTTGCTATCCAAATATGCCAATAAAGCGGCCGGTTCTAGCTCTAATCGTCCATCATATTTAAAGCATTCAAGATCACCTCCGAAGCAAGAATATCGACGCTATGCAAGGCCATATGGGTCATGGGCATCAACACCATCGATGTCACCACCCCCCTATGCGCCATATTACAAAGGAGACTTGAATGGAGGATGGGGGCAACCCCCAATGCCTCCTTATACTTTTCCTATGGGGTGGGCAGCGCCTAGAAGGCTTACTCGCGAGAGGCTTTATTATCCCACAAAAGGCCGTTTGAGCTATGGTGCTAATCGGCCAACGAAAATTTCTCCAAGCAAGGTCAATAAAAAAGTGTGGCGTATTAAGTCATCTAATGCAGAAATTTCAGAATACGACAAGCAAAAGGAGATAAAAGAGCCGATTGTTGGTAATCTGGCTAGTTCTAATGGTGATACTGTTATTGTTCAGTAGGGTTCCATGGCTAATGATCATGAGGCTAGCACAAGCAAGGCCAAACATAGGGATCCCAAATATGCTCAACCTAGGTGGTGTCCTCCGGGATTAACTAAGACCATGAAAAGGAGATTACAGCGCATGAGGAATCGCAAGAAGGTAGGGAGCAAAGAAGAGGAGCAAAGGGACGAATTGTTCAATAAATTTCGGCCCATGCCACTCACAAAACAAGTGTGGAGGCCTAAACAGAAACAAGACGCAGATGCTTCTACATTAGCTACAACCACACCTACACCACCAAAAGAGGGTGATGCTACCCCTATTGCATCGTCCGCACCACCAGAAGCATTCCCTTCAATTGAGGAAACTTCAAGTCCAATATTCACATTGGGAGATGAAGATGAGATGGTGGATTATGAATCTACGCCAGTTCGGGAAGGTATGGATATTAATATGGTGTATTACTTACCTGCCGAGTTTCGTGCTATAGGTGAAGAAGGGGAGGTGGCCCAGCTAGATTTTGGTCCTAAGAACGCTATCTTCGAGAAGCCAAAAGAACCGGTGAAACACTTGAAGCCATTGTACCTCAAGGGTCATATTAACGGATCACCGGTTGCTAGGATGCTCGTAGATGGTGGTGCTGTGGTAAATCTTATGCCCTATTCGGTCTTCAAGAAGTTGGGGTTACATGATGATGCATTGATGAAGACCAATCTGGTACTTAACGGATTTGAGGGTAAAGAAAAGACAGAGGCCAAAGGTGTGATGTGCATGGAACTCACTGTGGGAAGCAAAACTTTGGCCACCACATTCTTCATCGCTGAGGTGCAAGGTAACTATAATGTTATATTAGGTCGTGATTGGGTTCATGCTAACCAGTGTGTGCCATCTACCATGCATCAACTCTTAATACAATGGGTCGATGATGAAGTAGAAGCCGTTCACGCGGATATTTCGGCTTGTGTTGCTTTGGCCGATGCATCAGTGGATTGGAATCATCCCACTGTTACCTGCTTAACAGGGCGTGACCTCTCAGAGTTTGATTTCCTTAGTGCTACAAGGAACGGGTTCATTCCCATCTCTTTAAAGCCGATTGGTGGTAATCGGTTCCAAGGTATGATGTAAACAAAAATTTGAAGTCAATGGCCGATATAGAATTATCGCCCTAAGCATATAAATGGCCGATGGAGTGTTGACATCATCCTTAGAACAAACTCTAAACAAGTTATTTTTCGGCACGCAAGCTTCGCCGAAAAACAGGGAGGCATGTGTTGACACCAGATTTTGGCATGGTCAAAAACATATTTAAGAAGGCCTCAAAAAGAAACGTGCTCAAAGTGAGAAAGTTCCGTATTGTCGAAAGGAGAAACTTTGATATTTGGGCCATAGCCATCCGATCTCATCTCTAAGGCCGAAGTTGTGTTCGAAGTACTGGGATTTTGTATCCAGGACACTATTTGGCTGATTACGCCCCCAAGACGGCCTCATATCGGAAAAGTTTCTACACGGATTGTCTTCGTCTTGTCGAAACGGTCGATTTTGATGTAAAAATCGTCTCAATCCGAGTTCTTATGCAAAAGTTAGAGCTATCGGAAGGCAGCCCTGTCAGGAGGCGAAATATGGCGCGCCCCACCAGACATATGTCTCATGGGTAGCGCCACAATTCAGATGTTTTGCGTGACCGTTTTGGCCCAGAAGATAGCTTCGAATCGAAAAACGTTCAACATAAAAGTTATTCGTCTCGTCGAAACGGTCAACTTTGCTTTTGGACGCATTTTCATCCGAGGTCGTTTACTGCCTCAAAAAAGACCCGCAAGGTGCAGCCAGAAAGTTTGCCGGGCAAAGAACTTGCCGGGTGAAAAGCTTGCCGGGTGAAAAAGCTTGCCGGGTGAAAAGCTTGCCGGGCAAAGAGCTTGCCGGGGTGGAAACCTTGCCGGAGTGAAAGCTTGCCGGGGTGGAAAGCTTGCCGGGAAAAGCTTGCCGGGGTGGAAACTGTCAAGGCCAATCCGATCAGAAGCTGAAGATGGACTCAAAAGATTATCTAGATGGCTTCGGATGAAAAAATATTCAACATGAAAGTTGTTCGTAACGTCGAAACGGTCAACTTTTCTTTTGGAGTCATCATCATCCGACGTAATATACGACCTGCAGAGACGCTACAAGAGTCGGACGGTACAGTCAGCTACATTACCGAGTCCGACTCGAAATTAAAGATGACCCCGTGGAGTATTCAAGATTGCCTTATTTGGAAAAGTGATCAACATACGGATTGTCGGCCTCGTCGAAGCGCACAAAATTGGTATTTGAACCGTCTCCATGAGAAGTCATATGCAGATTGCACGGCCCACGCAAGGAGCAAGACAGAAGATTGGACCAGATTTGGGCTGAATCCGAGTGGGACCAGAACTAGGACTCTAGGACGTGAATTGATGTAATTTTCTTGTAAGGAAAGCCTAGATGAATCCTTTGCTTGTACGGGAAGTCCAGCCGCCTCTTATATATGTTGGGGGTGACGGCCAATTGAAACAACACCAATCGAACAAACACATCTACTACTTTTTCGTGTTCATCTATCTCCTACCCTTGTATCTTTCTTCTCATTCTTCGTTCGTTCTTCTCTTGAAGGCCAGCGATCCACGAGGCCCTAGGGGCGATCAGGTCGACCTAGGGCAGCCCATAGCCGCCGCGCGCCCTGACGGGTCCCTCCCGGGCGTGTGGGGTTTCGGGTCTACAAAAGCGCCCGCCGGATTGCTTGCGTACCGCGCTTCCGGACGGGTCTCCTTCGACGTGAGCTGCGGTGCATCACCCCCGGCGTCGAGGGTACACGGTGACGTGTTCGTGTGCGAACACGCCCTCTCCGTGGCGTGACCCTCCTGGGTGCCGAAGTGACGGCCGGCGTCGGATGCACTCCTCGGCAGATCCGTGAAGGCTTCTGCAGATTGCCAGAGTTGTTTTAGCTCGGTGAACCTATTGCGGCCAAAAACACACTGAAGTAAGTATGGCTTACCAGCAGCGATCTGCCTCACTTGCTGGAGCACCTCGCGGTCAGCTCTGGCCTGGCTCTGGACTTCGGCATGAGCCGCCTTGAGCGTTTTGAGCTCAGCAGCCGCCTTCTTTTGATCCTCCTGAAGGGCATCCCGTTCAACATAAACCCCCTTCAGGGTGTCCTCGACTTCAAGGACCCGAGCATGATCCTTGTCGCGGGCTACCCTTTCTTCAGCCAACTCCTTGCTGGCCTTCGCCGCTGCAGCCTTCTGCTGCTCGGCCTCTTGCCGAGCTTCCCTCAGCTCGGCCTTAATGGACTCAAGCTCCGAAGTCGCAGCTGTCATTACACCGGCTTGGCATTAGGACAAAGCAGAAACTAATACGAAAACTGTCACATTCGAGTGTCAGAGTTTCGGTTACCTTGTGCCTGTTCGATCTGTTGCATCAGATCAAGGTCCTTCTCGGACCGCTTCAGCTTCCGGTCCATCTCTACTAACTCCTCGGAGTTAGAGTTCGGAGCCGAAGGTGAGGCCTGCAAACAAACTAGAGCGTCAGCATAATGCCCAAGATGTGGCTCTATCTCGATCACGTGATGAATTCGTGATTGGGGCAGAACCGCATTTCGAACGCTTTCCAAGGTGGATCTCATTACAACATACCATGTACTGAATAGATGAGAATACCAGATAAGGCTTACACTCACCACATGATACGGCATAAATAGTTCAACATTCATACAATAATCCAAATAAAGAGCAGGATCTGACTACGGATGAAATCAAACGAAAAAGAGCAAAACCACCCTGCTAATCGCCCTGATCAGCCGACTAGGAACCACTACTGATCGTTTGGAAGCGTGACGTACATCCTGCCATGCTCGTCATCATAGTCCCACTTGAGTGCATCTGTCTCACCTGCATCTGTCTCAATCGTACCTGCAACTGTTGTTTGTACGAATCTGTGAGCCACGGGGACTCGGCAATCTCATTACCATGGGTATCAAAACTAGCAACGCTTATGGGTATGGAATGGGTAAGTGGTGAGGTTGCAGCAAGCACTAAGCATGTTTATATCTGGCTAACTAACGAGTAGAAGAATAAGATGAGTGTTCTACACATAAATGGGTGCAAGTTTAATATGATCAAGAAGTGGTCCTAAACACCTACTTACGGTTCATACATAACCCCACCGTGTTCTCTTCCCGAATTCCCACGAAAAGAGACAATCATGGTCACGCACACGGTTGGTGTATTTTAATTAGAATTAGTGTCAAGTTCTCTACAACCGGAGGTTACAAATTTCCAAGTCGCCACATAACCGTGGGCACGGCTTTCCGAAAGATTTAACCCTGCAGGGGTGTCCCAACTATCCATCACAAACTATGACAAGCCGCAGTGGAAAGACCTCAACCTCGAGATAGCCCGAAATATCCTCGGAATCCTAGTGCACAAGACATTTCGACAATGGTAAAACAAAACCAACAAGACCTCCCGACGTGTCGACACCCTGATTGGAGCCGCGTGTATCTCGAAATCAGGCCACGATGGATGAGCTATGATTACAACGACCAAGTCCACGGGTTGCCCCGGGCGGCGCCGCAAGCTGCTCTAGTTTGGACCAACACTCATGAGGAGCACTGGTCCAATTTGTTGCTTAATTATCCGCGTGTTAATTACCCCCTATGCAGTTTTAGTTGTTATTAGGAAAATGGTAACACCAAAGTTAGGCCTTGCTGGAAAAGTTTTATTCAAAGCAAACTGTCAAGGGGGCCCCATATACCCCGAACATGTTAGGAACATTAATCAAGAAACATAACACCGGTATTACGGTAACTAGGGCGGCATGAGTGGAATAAAACACCAGGCAAAAGGCCGAGCCTTCCACACGCAACCAAGTATATAGATGCTGTAATTAAATAAGAGATATTGTGATATTCCAAGATATCCATGTCCCAACATGGAACAACCTGCACTTCACCTGCAACTAACAATGCTATAAGAGGGGCTGAGCAAAGCGGTAACATAGAACAACGGTTTGCTGGGCAGTGGAGGTTAGAGGTTGTATCATGGAATATGGGAGGCTGACAGACAAGTGGTCGGAAGCTTGACATAATGATAGCAATGAACAAATAGCTAGCAATGATAGTAGTGATATCCAGGGTAATGATCATCCTGCCTGAAGTCTCTTCGGTGGGATAGTAACTCTGCTCCTCAAAAACGTTCTCAACAGGATCCTCGAGCTCGGACTCGTCACCCGGTACTACCCAAAAGAAAATAAAGAAGCATCTAATAAACAAACAACCATGGCATAAATGAACAAACAAGATGATGCATGTCAAGTTTCATATAAAGTAACATGGCATCTTACTCTAGTGAATTTAAATGAAGTCGTGATCCATGTGAGCATGGATCAAGCAACGCTCCATATGCAATTTTATTATTTTTAGTATTCTGGATAGAACAAGAAGTTTATTTATTTTAGCATGCATTCTGATGGCAAAATCATTTTCTACACTCAATTCTACCACAAATTCATATAAAGAACGTCTCGATCGGAGTTACGGTTCTACCGGAACGGAAGAAATGATATCGGTAAGGAATCGGTGATGAGAAGATAGATATGGTCACAATATTGGCAACCCAAGTATGCCACTGGAAGTAATGGAAAATTTAGGATGAAATGGAAATAAAGATCATGGCAATCGGATGCATAGAACTCAAATGGTGAGCAAAACAAAAACACTATGCAATCTGCCACTAATAGCAACATGCCAACTTGCAAGCATCAAAACAACATGCTACAAGAAGCTAATGTGCTCAAACATGATATGTGGCTGCAGTACATTTGAAATACTTCACAATTGATATAGAGATCATATTCATAGGCAGCAAGGATGAATTGATATGAATTTAACAAGATGCAAAGTTTCTGTCCAGATTAAGGACTTAGTGAAATGCACAGACTTAATATGATGGCATGTTGGAGGCAAGAAATGATTATGCTACAGGGTTTTTCATGGCATCAAATTGCACAGCATGGTAGTACTATTCATGGAGACCAAATCATTCAACATGGGCATCTCCATAGGAGCTAATGATTCATGGCTTTCATCAAGTAAATATGCAATGTTTTTCAAACAAACATATGACAGTGAAATTCAAGCATGCGAAAACAGTAACATTATCATAGCATGTTTGCAAGCTTGTTACAGTGATCTACATTGTTTATCATGGAAAGGAAATAATTTTAGCAGCAATTAGGCATGAAAATGCTCCTAAAACATATACAAGTTCCACTATATGATGCATGGATAAAATCACACAAAAATCAAAAAATGACATATTCTGATAAAATGACGTTCAACAAAACTTGCTCAAATGTCATAATTAATGTCATAAATGACTTAGTTGGATTTTTCTACCCCATTTTGATATATAACATGCACATGTTCATGTATGAAAATGCCCACATTTCAAATAAACAAGTAAACTGCCAAAATGGGTAACTTGGGACATGCCAGATTTGGAATATGCCGAAACTGGAATAAAAGAGGACAACAGGAATAACATGTTAGGAACTTTGCAAGCTCATAACAGTTAGTTGATGATTTTTAAAGATTATGCAAATGACATGGACAGATAGTACACATGGCAAAGAGCAATAAACATGTATGGCATGTATTTATTTGATGAATGGTTATTTAGTTGTGATTTTTGCAAAATGAAAAGTTTTACTGAAACAGAGCACCTCATAGATTTATATTCTGATGCACACTTTGACAGATCCAACAAAGGCATAAACACGTTGATCAATTCATGTAATTGTCATGTAGATGTAGTATACAGAGAGCTTTACAAAACATGTTTAGGTCATGCACACAAAGAAGCCACAGATCATCCACAATCTTCATCACAACAGGGGAAAATGATAACAGTTTTTTTCAGAGTTAGCAGTTTTGAGAAAACTGACAGACGAGATTTAGAAATTGAGAGGGCTTCGGGATCTGGTCCCTGGACCTCCTACATGCTTTAAAATGGTGCAAAACACTGAGGTTAACATGGGGATAACCCTAGGACATGGTTTGGCCGATGGGAAACCACATGGGGGCTTGGGATCTGCGATGGAGCGAGAGGTAGCGCACTCTGGCTCATAGAGTCCATCCGGAGCAGGGTTTTGGCATGAAGAGAACGAAGACTATGGTGAGCTAGAGGACGTTGGATTTGGCAGAGAGGAAGGTGAGTATACCTAGTATACCTATGTCATGAAGATGGCATCGGGTAAGTAGCACAGGGAAGGCGGCGACGCGATGAACTCCAGCGAACTTACTGTCCGTGAAGAAATGGAAGAAAAGGACGACGGGGACGTCGTGGATGGCGATCTTGGATTTGGCTTGGCACCAGAACGGATCCGGGGCAGCGCGGGGATGCGAGGAGGTAGGACAGGGACGCCTGCTACACTGGCGGCGAGCTCATGGCCGAGGCGGCCATGGCGTCGGGCGAGGAGGAGCAGGGGCGCGGGAGGCTCTGTGGGCTGGCGGCGTGGTGGAGGAAGGAGCAGGCAGGGGGAAACCCTAGAGCTTGGCCCTTGTCGCTTTATAGGAGGGCTCGGGCGTGGCTGGAGGCCACCGTGGCCATGTGAGCCCCTGGATAGTTTTTACCGTGAGAGGGAAAACGATCGGGAGGTGGAAGAAAAGTAGGGGAAGGAGTGGTTGCAGGTGGGTCCGTGGGGTGCTCAGCGTGGCAATTACCACAAGGAGAGAGAGGAGGTGCTGGCTGCACTGCTGCTAGCAGCGGCTGCTGCTGGGGCTCGCTGCTGCCTGCGCCTAGGAGCGCCCAGGGAGGCCGGCCCAGGTAAGAAAGGTAAGGCCCTTTCCTTTTAATTATTTTCTCTGTTTTTTAATAAACAGATTTAAGAAGAGGAAAGAAAGGGCGGCTAGGAAAGGAATTTGGGGGATATAAAAATATCCTCATACTCTCGGAAATATAGGCTATTTGAATAAATTGGTTTCGTAATTTTTACATACTGGAATTTAGAACAAGTTTGAATTTAATTCAAACTTTGATAAATTCTTAACCCAACCAAATCAACACCAAATGACCTAAAAATTGGAGTAGTGGATCTAGACATGATTTAGGGAATTTATAAAATAAGTGAAAAAAATTCTGTGACAAGGAAAATGTCACTTGCGGAAAAAACCAATTTGGAAGAAGAAGAAAGGTGATGGGGTTTGCATGGAACATGGTGTGGCCATGGGATTGTGATGAAATGGTAAAGACACAAGAACATATCCACATAGAGAATGCAACTCACATGATGATCAATATGAAATGCAATAAAATGACAAGAGGCACACCAAAATCATATGGCATATAACAAAGTGAGATGAAGCAAAGAGGAAAAATTAAGGGGGTTAAATTTGGTGATGGGAACACAAAAAAAATTCATGCTAAGGCTTCCATCAATTACAGGCACAACAAGATAGCAATATTACTCAATGAGGAGCAGGTGGAAGTGACTGATCATGCAGGCAAAGCTGCAATTTTATGGGAACTTTAAAAAAAAGATTGGGCCATTCTGAGGGGCACAATATGCATTTTGACTTGAACAGTTTATTTGATCAACAAACCCCCAATTCTGTCTTCCAAGATCTAGAAGAACCGTTCACTGATGCAGAAATTAATGATGTGGTTAAGAATCTGCCTTCAGACAAATCACCTGGCCCTGATCGGTTTAAAAACAAATTTCTGAAAGCTTGCTGGGGTATTATTGGGGAAGATGTCAGGCAATTAATTATGGATTTTCATGCAGGCTCTGTATCTCTTGAAAGCATAAATACTTCTTTTATCACACTGATACCCAAGAAAGTGGTGCCTATTTCTCCAAATGACTTTAGGCCTATTTCACTATTGAATGGTGTGCTTAAGATTATTATCAAACTCTTGGCCAATAGACTGCAGAAAGTGATTTTGCAAATGATTCATGTCAATCAATATGGCTTTCTTAAGGACAGGGTTATCCAAGATTGCTTGGGCTGGGCCTATGAGTATATTCATCCATGTTACAAGTCAAAGGAGGAAGTTTTGGTGTTAAAACTTGATTTTGAAAAAGCTTTTGACACCATTGAACACCAAGCTATCATTGACATACTTAGAGCCAAAGGCTTTGGTGAAAAATGGATTAATTGGATGCAAACTCTTTTTAGCTCTGCATCTTCTGCTGTCATGCTTAATGGGGTTCCTAGGAAAAAAAATACTGTAGGAGAGGAGTCAAACAAGGGGATCCTCTTTCACCATTTCTATTTGTTCTGGCAGCTGATTTTTTGCAATCAATACTTAACAAAGCCATGAGACAAGGCCTCCTCACTGCTCCATTGTAAGTCAATTCCTGCCCTAATTTTCCAGTGATTCAGTATGCAGATGATACATTAGTTTTGATGCCAGCCAATGCCAGGCAACTCATCTGCCTCAAAGCTCTTTTAAACACTTTTGCCTCTGCCACTGGTCTGAAAGTTAACTATGCTAAGTCCTTTCTGGTACCCATCAACATTGAGGAGGACAGAGTTGAAATATTCACCAACACCATGAACTGTGCTAGAGGGCAATTCCCTTTCACTTACTTAGGACTGCACCTGGGTTTACACAAACCTACGGTTGAACAATGTCTCCCTATGGTATCTAAAGTGGCTAAACGACTGGCTGGACTTGCTACATTCATGACACAGGCGGGTAAATTATTATTAGTTAAATCAGTGTTGGCTTCCCTACGTATTTTCTTCATGTGATGCTTGGACATTCCAATCACCATTAAAAAGCAAATCATCAAGTACTTAAGGCATTGTTTATGGAGGAGCGCTGACATGGAAGACAGAAGACCATCAATGGTGGCTTGGAGCACAGTGTGTAGGCCAAAAGACCAGGGTGGTTTGGGAATCATGGACATTTATACTCAAAACAAGGCTCTACTCATGAAAAATCTCCACAAATTCTACAACAGGCATGATATTCCATGGGTAAACCTGATCTGGGAGACACACTATGATAATGGACACATGCCAGGTGATCAACAGGTCGGGTCCTTCTGGTGGAGAGCAAATTTAGCACTAATAGATCAATACAAGGCTATTTGCAGGTGCAATGTTGGGGATGGCAAAAGTGCTCTGTTTTGGGAAGATCTTTGGCATACCAATATCCTGAAACTAAAATTCCCACACTTATTTTCCTTTGTGATCAATCCTCGGGCTAGTGTTAATCAAGTGGTCAATGCTGAATACATTGAAGATATGTTCCATCTACCATTAACTACTCAAGCTCATGAGGAATTCCTTAATATACAGTCACAGTATTTTGACATGATTGATACATGGAGCTATATTTGGGGAAATGAATTTTACTCATCAACAAAAGCATACAAGGTCTTGATTGGACACAAACAAGTTACACAACATTTTAATTGGATTTGGAAGAGCTCCTGTCAACCAAAGCACAAAGTTTTCTTCTGGATGCTACTTCATGATAAAATCAACACAAGGAATCTGCTCAAAAGAAAGACATTTGAATTAGATGAGTACAACTGTGCTGTGCTTAACTGCCAACATGAAGAAACTCTTCATCATCTATTCTGTGGATGCCCCTTTGCTCAACAATGTTGGAATTTCATCTGCCCCACTAGAACACCAAATCTGTCTGTCCTGGAAGCATATCAAGACATGAAGGAGAAATTAAATGTGCCATTCTTCATGGAGATCATCATTCTAGATCCTGGGCTATTTGGATTACTCGAAATAACAAAATCTTTGAACTCATACAGCCATCCATGCAGGGCTGGAAGGCAATTTACTTTGAAGAGCTTAAATGGCTGAAACACGGGATCAAGAAGAAGCATGCAGTTTCTTACAATGCTTGGCTAGACAACTGCCTGTAATCTTTTTTCTTTTCTGTTTTTGTTTTCATTAGTATTCTTTAGTTTCTTTTTTCTTTCTCTATTCCTTTGTTTCTCTCTTTTTTTGGGTTTCTCTCAAGCAGACATTTTGTAGTTGAGACCTCTTTTACTTATTTAATAAAAGTTGCAGGGGGGTTTTTACCCTACTTTTTATATTAAAAAAAGCAAGGATGGCACAATGCAATAAAATCAATGATGAACATGATGCAAGAAGCAAAATATGACAATGGCACACAACATGATCATGGCATCAAACATGGTTTTATTAAAAAGGCATGTGAAAATCATGCATCACATCTGGGTTGTTACAACTCTCTCCCACTACAAAAGGATCTCGCCCTGAGATCTAGGAACGGAAGAAATCTGTGTCAGAACCCCGATCCTAAGTCACACCGATCTAGCATAAGACATATCATATCACTTTGCGGCCTCACGCATGGTAACCCACGGCTGCCGCCTTTACCATGGTCGGGACCGTTTGCGTCTTTTGGCTCACGTATATGATTGTGATGCTAGCATCCATATGACAGAGAAACCGGGTCGACATGACTAGTCATAAACCATGGTGGCACAAAAGTACAGGGACAGACATAGGTAACCCAGCAATGCACGTGTCGGTCATCAGCATGTGTACTGGGATGTAGCAAGCTATCAGGACTCCAGTAACACCGCATGACATTTCCCCATAGGGACAGACACAGGAGCAAAGAAGGATACATGTCTGTCAATCCATGTGTTCTGGAGCAGTAGCGAACTACCAAGGCTCAGTGGAAGCACTAGGAGGCATTTCCCTGTATGGAAGGCTACCAAAGCAGATAACTAGGTGTCGAATCCCACACATACCAATGCATTTCAAACATACACACAATATGCGCGATATGTGTAGATACAACATGGCATCACAACATAACTCGTCGAATCAAGGTATTTATTTAAGCGGCTCCGAAGAGCCATACATCGCATGATATTACAAACATGAGTCTCATTACCCAACATACAAAGTCATACAAGCAACGGAAGCATAAACCTGTCTGAGTACAGACAGCTGAAAGAAAGAAGGCTTGGAAGCCTATTTATCTACAAGACCCTCCATAGGAGCCAGACCTCTGTCTGGGATTCCCAAACTAATCGGTCAACGTCGAACTCATTGGATAAATTACTAGCGAGACTGAAGTCTCCTCTACAAAAACATAAATTAAGCCACCATGAGTACAAAGGTACTCAGCAAGACTTACATCAGAACTAACTACAAATGCATCAGTATCAACAAATGGGTTGTGGAGTTTAACTGCAGCAACCCAGCTTTGACTCAGTGGCTATCCTGAACTACGACTACCAGTAACTTCTTTGGGGTGAGAGAGCGCACACGAGTCCACATAGTCACCACCACATTACACCACTATGGATCCGCTCCCATCTCCCTACGAGAACGCCATCCATAGCACTCACACTTATCTTGAGCATTTTAGGGTATCCACTTCATGTTATCTATGAACAATGTAAGCTTCCAAGTAGTCAATATTCGCGGACACGGCTATTCAAATAGATAATTAACCCTGCAGGGGTGTACTTCTTCACACACGCTCTCACCATTTACCACCATATACACGTCATGTATCTCGGCAACCTTCAAGCAGAAGCCTGGCGAGGGTGTTGGCCACGACCTGGCTAACCACACAAGACTGTAGTCTAGGTTTATCGCCTATTTGAGGTTGTATCCGCAAAGGAAGTCCAGCTGAAGTTTGTATCACGGCGCCAAACGATGAGTGCAGGGTTCCCAAGAGCGCCATCCGGGTGTCACTTGGTACACTGTGCCTTGGTGTCTGTACCGCATCATAGCCCACCCCTAACGTCAGCGCTGTGCACAGCCGCCAACACATATCCCACAAACACCAGAAACTAGTTGCAACTCCTAGACAGAGATCAAGGTGATTAACAAGTCGAGAGAGCTTGGAGAGCCCGGAGCCCAATGTGTGGTAGTAACTATTCTTGGATCAAAAACACGGAACTCAGTTCTTAAGGACGGTCTCAATGAGACAACCCACCATGTAATCCTACATGGCCTCTGATCGCTACCTTTACCTAATCATGTTCACACACTTAGCTCTCACACAGTAGGACGTGAACACAACCATTCCAATTCATCGCCCAGATGGATCAGACCCGACACGACTCTAAGCATAGCAGGCATAACAAGCAAGCATGGATGAGTAGTCACAACATGGCTCAAGCAATTCCTACTCAAGCTAGTAAGTTTTACTATTTACTATCGCAAAGACAGGTCATGCAAAGGAATGGGTTCAACTACCGCAACAAGTAACAGTTGAATCGTTGTTGTCCTAATGCAATAAAAGAGAGCAAGAGCGAGAGAGTGGGATTGTATCGGAGTGATCAAGGGGGTTTGCTTGCCTGGCACTTCTGAAGATGATAATGCACTTCATCAGTGTCAACGGTCACTACGTCAGAAACGTCGGCTACCGAGAAGGAACAATACCGACAAACAAAGAAGGAACACAATCAATGCAATCCAGCAATATGATGCATGATCATGACATGGCAACATGCTGTGGATTGTGCTAATGCAACTAGCAACAAGTTAAATGAAGTCCATTTGAACCAAGGGTTCAAATGCCAACTCCAACTTAAGCATTTTAAATGCCATTTAGACGTTTTCACTTATACAGTAGGTATAAGTTGGTTTTTCATGCATGAAAATGTTACAAATGGATTCCTTGTATTTTTCTGATAATTTTTCTGATAATGTTACAAGTTTATAGCATTTTCTGGAATTTCCTGGTTATTCTAAAATAACTTAAATCCAGAAAATGCTTTACTGCGTCAGCATTACGTCACTGTGACATCAGCAGGTCAACTGGGGCGGTCTAGGTCAACTGACCAGTGGGACCCGCATGTGAGTGTCTAACCTAACTAACAGTTATAATTAACACAAATGTTAATTCTAACCTAGGTTAATTAGGTGCCTAGGCCCACATGTCAGTGACTCAGAGGGGAGTCAAACCCGGTCAATCGAGGTCAAACTCGCTGGAGTTGAGCCGCGGCTAGTCGCCGACAACGTCCAAAGACGGCGGCGATGCTCGGGTTTTGTCCTCCGGCGATCAAAAGGATGGCGGATGGCATTTACGCGTAGCTGGTGCTCGGCCGCACCCATTTGTGCCAGCAGGAGGGGCTGAGGTCGACCGAGCTCGCCGGAACCAAGCTCGCGGCGGTGGCCGGAGTTCGGGCAACGACAGCAACGACGCTACGGTGCACGGGAGGACCATCTGGTGGGTGTTATGGGCTACTACGAGCGTACTAAGCACGTCTATGTGATCGGTTGAGAGCCTTGCAAGCTCTGGCCATAGCTACGCCATGGCCGGCGGCGAGAAGCTCTCGGCCATCGTGGAAATCGGAGCTAGAGCACGCGCACAAGTGAGGGGACAGGGGGGGAGCAAGAGGAGCTCACTGGGAACACGATGGGCAGGTCAACAAGCTCGGGGAGGACCGGGAGAGGTCGTGCGGTCGCCGGGGATCTTGGCGGCCGAGGGTTGAAGACGAGGGCGATGGCGGCTTCACATGTCATCCGGGCTCACACGGCTTGGTGGAGAGGAAGGAGACGTCGGCGCGGAGAGGTAGGACACATCGGCTGGTCGAGGGACGGCCGGTAGCTGCGGTGGTGGCCGGCGGCGCACTGTGGTGCGCTCGGGCGAGAGGTGGAGAGGGGGCCAGAGGAGAAGAGAGGAGTCCAGGGAGAGGGAAAAAGAAGAGGGGCTCCAGGGCATCTCCGTGGCGCGGTTGGAAGGCTCGGGCGTCTTGGTGGAAGCAGGAGGTGGAGGGGCGTGTGTGTGCGCGCGGCGAGCACGCACTCATCCTTCTGGCGCGGGGAGGAAGACGACTGGCGACACCAGTGGGCTGGCCAGCACAGTGCCAGGCCAGGTAACTGGCCCAGGTAGGCCTTCCTCTCTCTCTCTCTCTCTTCATTTGTTTCTGTTTTCTAATTTCCAATTCTCTGTTTTGATTTAGTAAAAATACTAATTCATTTTTATAACTCCTGAAATAAATTGTGGGCACATTTTGAATTATTTCCAACAGCCCTCAATGGTTTTCAGAATTATTGGAGCATTTAAATTATTTATAGCAATTAAATGCTCCAATTCAAATACATTATGATTTAATTCAAAAATCCAGAAATGACCTAGAAAAATATGCACCATTTTTGGCAGAGGTTTTCACCCATTTCAAAAATGATGAACTTTTCTTAAGGGCATTTTGGGTTCATTGAAAATATTTTGAGTTGAACCTATTTTAATTACTTTGGTGCTAGGGTTTGGTCATCCCCAATTTAAATTTCCTTTGAATCTAAACATGATGCATGGATGCTTTAATGCGACTATTTATAATCAATTCTAGGGTTGTGACAACTCACCCCCACTAAACAAGAATCTCGTCCTGAGATTCAAGACGTGAGGTAGGAAGAAACAGGGGACACAAAACTAACACAATCTTCGTGATCCAGATTGCACTTCTCGAAGATGTTGATCCATTACACCATATTGATCTTGGCATCCTTGCCTTTGAGAACTTCACCCAACATGATGATAAGAGAGAGAAAGTCTATAGGAATCGATCTTCTCGAAGATCGAGCAACTCACGATCAACTCATGGAATGAGACATAATAACATCTCTCGAACTGAGACACAAAACACACAACAGGACTGATGGAAAGGAGTAGATGACGAAGGTTTAATTTGGCAGGCAATAGTTCCACGCTTTAAGAAGATGGTGAGTGGGTTTCAAAGTAGCGAGGAGTAGTTACCCTTAATACCATAATGGAATACCTTAGGGGAGGTGGCTCGTAGAGTTATTCCCTTAAGTGGCAAAAAGAATTACTTTTGATACATAGATCATTGAAACCCTTTATACCAGGCTGAGGCAAATTCACAAATGATCGTTTGAAGGAGTTCAAAGAAATGGCTTACTCAGTTTGGAAAGGAAGCTAGAGTTATAATACAACTCGGCAAACGGAAGGCACATTCCAATTGATGTCGAGGACATAACCTAGTGTCTGAGCGTGCTTTCAAGAACTTGAGCATTTCCATATTCATTAGGGTTTTACCAACATCTATGCCAAGATCCTGGCAACACTTCATACTACCATGATGAATAATGATGGAGGATACAGATGTAAAGAAAGATAACACTTTCTCAGATTCTACCTTGATTGGGCCAAGGAAACAAAATTTGGATGATCGACCGAGAGACATTTAGCACTCCGCTTCTAATGTTCTCCTTGATGTACTAGTGTAACCCAGTTATATGTACTGTTTGGTATCTAGATCATCAAATAAAGGTCGGACTTCGGGGGCACAAAGAATCCATAAGGAACAACATCTAAAATAAGTCATACGAAGTCCTCATGGGGAAGTGGCTAATATAACTGATACAAGATACTATAATAATAGGTCTTCCGGCTAGGTGTGTTAGCCATAACATCACTTTACTGGGTTACGGAGAGACCGATATTATAATTCTTGGGAATCGTTCCAACCATCATATCTGCCTGAGATTCAGATCTGGTTGGTGACAGGATGCTTCCGACTCAGCATGTCTGAAAAGAAAGTTTGCAACACAAATCGAAGAGATGACGTTGCGAGATTCTCAGGAAATGAACTACGGCAACAAGCTACAAAACATGAGCTAGATTGCAAGACACACATGACCACACTGTACAAGACAAACGTGACTGCATAGAAGTCTTACAGCAAAACACTACCGAGTTCTGGTTGGGAACCATCATTGAGGATATCGAAGTCTTGTGCATGAACTAGTATTAGCACTTATGGACTTCTTTTCCTTGAACAACTCAATCAGTGGCTTGGGGTGCTAGGGAATACATATGGAGTGGAGGTTGCAAATCTACCAAACCATAGTATACTTCGCACATGCATGACTCACTTGGGACGATTCCAAATGAAGCAAAACAAACTTTCTCGAATTCACAACGGCAACTTGCACCAAATGCATGTGAATTAGAGGATGTCACTCCTTTCACCAAAACATATACCTCGTGAACTGACATGAAGGCAATGCTTACACATGTTTCCAACACTAGCTTTAATGTTCACCAAAATCATGGAGAGGATAAAAATGTTGCCGATGGCCTCAACAACAATTCATCTAGGTTTCCATATAGATGGAATTCCACAATCAAGTGAACGAGGTGATAGCATTGGTCAGACCAAAAGATATAATGATGTATGCTCGAGGAAACAACCACGAGTAAAACAACATTACGAAAATCATTGGTTCTGATTTGATTTGACGATAGACCATACTCAAATCAAAGATTGGATAAGATGATAGATCCAACCATTGAACACGAGGGTTAATCAATGAAGATATCATCTTTCTTCAACACACACACACACAAACACAAAGATATCCCTTTGGAATGAACTAGTTAGGCAAAGCTTTTATCTTCCAACTCTCCAAGTTATTGTTTAGCTTACCCAACTACCTCAGGGGTATCCAACATAGATTCTTGGAGAAAGGGTGGTTTACAAGAAATCAACTTGATCACGAACTCATCATAATGGTCAGGGGACAACCTGGTAATTCTTCCGAGAAGATATTTGGAAAATCATGACCCACCGATATGCTATTAAGCCCAGGAACAATCTTGCTTTCGAGGCAAGATGATGTGATCAAATAAGCAAGCAATTGGCACAATCCTAACTCATTAATCGAAGAGTGCACCAAGAAAGATGGACTAGGTAGCACAATCAATCTTAGAATGATGATTCAATAACCAACACACCAAGAATGAAATTATTGTCCATTAACTTCCAAACAACAAGGTTCCTAGGAGTATCGATTTCACATATCACGGTTCCCTTGTCGGTATTCCGGTTACCAACAACACAGAGACCAAGAAATGAATAATGATGGCGAGAAGTATCACTGTATCAAGAATTCATAAGAGATGGTGCAATTCCCATGACATTCTTGACATAAATATGGTAATAGTCCAGGGTAGAACAGAACAGAAGCTGGACTGGCATTCTGATCCACGGAATATAAGTACTTTGACCCAATCCAAGAAATGGATGAGGTACAGGAGTTTTTTTCTCCTAGTCATTCTGAAATAGAATGGGTTGACGGACCACAGGAATAATAGGCGCCAATGAACATGGATGCACAACTACTCCTGACTATCAATTGATAGACTAGGGTCAGAATGTAATTGAAAAAAAAACAACTCAAAGGAACACATATTTTTCTGAGTTGTGGATGCATAGATTAACATGTCGAACAAGGCTCAACATATTTCTTCCGGATAACCTATGCAGAAAGGTAGGATTGGCAGAGTCACAATTAGGGAATGGAGAACTCATCAGGAGCACTCTTGTCGTAATCTTTTGGTTCAAAAGAACTTCTGCCATAGGATGGTTCATGGCATTGGAAGAATGATATACCACGGACCTCGAGGACTATCACAAAGGTTACTAATCATCCTAAAGGAGCAACAATCACTACCAAAAGAAATGAGTAGGATGAATTATGGGTTCAAGAACCCAGACTTAGAATACCTACTAACTAAATAACATCACAGGATGCTTTCGAAAGTGATGGCCATAATTATCACACTGGGGATGCAACACAAAGGCTGAATCTCCGGGTGGTTCACTTAACATAACATGGTTTCCTATTAACTTCAATAGATAAGTTAAGGTAATGGAATACCTCAACACAACAATTTGTGTGTCTAGTCTGGCCAAAAAGACACGGAACAGGAAGAATGATTTGCAAATGCATCCGATTTTTTTTGAAACGGGCAAGGAAAATGGATCAACCTGCAAGACAACTGACATCATAACATTGAATTCTTCTGGAAACACCGATCCGAGAAGACAACACCTTTCCTATAAGTCTACAGCATAGTAACTCGTCATCCTGATAGATAGATGAGAAGCCTAGTTCTTAAACCCCGTAGAAAAGAAGAGGGTGACTCAGAATCAGAAGGACACATGATAAGGAGTAAAAAGAGCCTTACGTTCCCTTCCACAATCAATTCCCCTACATAACTAAAGCATTTCTAGACTCGACTTCGACCAGTTTGGCTTGGTAATCCTACAGGCAGTCAGGCTCTGATACCAAAGATGTCGGGACCCCGATCCTAAGTCATACCGATCTAGCATAAGACACATCATATCACTTTGCGACCTCACGCACGATAACCCATGGCTGCCGCCTTTACCTTGGCCGGGACCGTTTGTGTCTTTTGGCTCATGTATATGATTGTGATGCTAGCATCCATATGACAGAGAACCCGGGTCGACATGACTACTCATAAAAATGCTGGCACAAAAGTACAAGGACAGACATAGGTAACCCAGCAATGCATGTGTCGGTCATCAGCGTGTGTACTGGGCTGTAGCAAGCTATCAGGACTCCAGTAACACCACATGACATTTCCCGGTAGGGACAGACACAGGAGCAAAGAAGGATACATGTCGGTAAATCCATGTGTTCCGGAGCAGTAGCGAACTACCAAGGCTCAGTGCAAGCACTAGGAGGCATGTCCCTGTATGGAAGGCTACCAAAGCAGATAACTAGGTGTCGAATCCCACACATACCAATGCATTTCAAACATACACACAATATGCACGATATGTGTAGATACAACATGGCATCACAACATAACTCTACGAATCAAAGTATTTATTTATGCGGCTCCGAAGAGCCATACATAGCATGATATTACAAACATGAGTCTCATTACCCAACATACAAAGTCATACAAGCAATGGAAGCATAAACCTGTCTGAGTACAGACAGCTGAAAGAAAGAAGGCTTGGAAGCGTATTTATCTGCAAGACCATCCATAGGAGCCAGACCTCTGTCTGGGATTCCCAAACTAATCGGTCAACGTCGAACTCATCGCCGAAATCACTAGCGAGACTGAAGTCTCCTCTGCAAAAACATAAATTAAGCAACCGTGAGTACAAAGGTACTCAGCAAGACTTACATCAGAACTAACTACAAATGCATTAGTATCAACAAAGGGGTTGTCGAGTTTAACTGCAGCAAGCCAGCTTGGACTCAGTGGCTATCCTAAACTACGACTACCAGTAACCTCTTTGGGGTGAGAGAGCGCACACGAGTCCACATAGTCACCACCACAATACACCACTATGGATCCGCTCCCATCTCCCGATGAGAAGGCCATCCATAGCACTCACACTTATCTTGAGCATTTTAGGGTATCCACTTCATGTTATCTATGAACAATGTAAGCTTCCAAGTAGTCCATATCCGCGGACGCGGCTATTCGAATAGATAATTAACCCTGCAAGGGTGTACTTCTTCACACATGCTCTAACCACTTACCACCATATACACATTATGTATCTTGGCAACCTTCAAGCGGAAGCCTGGTGAGGGTGTCAGCCACGACCTGACTAACCACACAAGACTCTAGTCCAGGTTACAGGGTTCCCAAGAGCACCATTCTAGTGTCACTTGGTACACCGTGCGTTAGTGTCTCTACCGCATCATAGCCCACCCCTAAGGTCAGCGCTATGCATGGCCACCAACACATATCCTATAAACACCAAAAACTAGTTGCAACTCCTGGACAGAGATCAAGGCGATTAATAAGTCGAGAGAGCTTGGAGCGCCCAGAGCCCAATGTGTGGTCGTAACTATTCTTGGATCACAAACACGGAATTTAGTTCTTAAGGACGGTCTCAATGAGACAACCCACCATGTACTCCTACATTGCCTCTCATCGCTACCTTTACCAAATCGTGTTCACACACTTAGCTCTCACACAGTAGGACGTGAACACAGCCATTCCAATTCATCGCCCAGATGGATCAGACCCGACACGATTCTAAGCATAGCAGGCATAACAACCAAGCATGGATGAGTAGTGACAACATGGCTCAAGCAATTCCTACTAATGCTAGTGATTTTTACTATTTACTGTGGCAAAGACAGGTCATGCAGAGGAATGGGTTCAACTACCGCAACAAGTAACAGTTGAAGCGTTGTTGTCCTAATGCAATAAAAGAGAGCAGGAGGGAGAGAGTGGGATTGTATCGGAGTGATCAAGGGGGGTTTGCTTGCCTGGCACTTCTGAAGATGATACTGCACTTCATCAGTGTCATCGGTCACTACGTCGGAAACGTCGGCTACCGAGAAGAAACAATACCGACAAACAAAGAAGGAACACAATCAATGCAATGCAGCAATCTGATGCATGATCATGACATGGCAACATGCTGTGGATTGTGCTAATGCAAGTAGCAACAAGTTAAATGAAGTCCATTTGAACCAAGGGTTCAAATGCAAACTCCAACTTAAGCATTTTAAATGCCATTTAGACGTTTTCACTTATACAGTAGGTATAAGTTGGTTTTTCATGCATGAAAATGTTACAAATGTATTCCTTGTATTTTTCTGATAATTTTTCATATATAAATCTTTTCCATCTGAGCTACTGTTGATTTTATATGATTTTTTGAAGTTTATAGCATTTTCTGGAATTTCCTGGTTATTCTAAAATAACTTAAATCCAGAAAATGCTTTACTGCATCAGCATTACGTCAATGTGACATCAGCAGGTCAACTGGGGCGGTCCAGGTTAACTGACCAGTGGGACCCGCATGTCAGTGTCTAACCTAACTAACAGTTTTAATTAACACTAATGTTAATTCTAACCTAGGTTAATTAGGGGCCTGGGCCCACATGTCAGTGACTCAGAGGGGAGTCAAACCTGGTCAACCGGGGTCAAACTCGCCGAAGTTGACCCGCAGCTAGTCGCCGGCGACGTCCAGAGATGACGGCGATGCTCGGGTTTTGTCCTCCGGCGACCAAAAGGACGGCGGAGGGCATTTACGCATAGCTGGTGCTCGGCCGCACCCATCTATGCCAGCGGGAGGGGCTGAGGTCGACCGAGCTCGCCGGAACCAAGCTCGCGGTGGCGGCCGGAGTTTGGGCAACAACGGCAACGACGCTACGATGCACGGGAGGACCATCTGGTGGGTGTTATGGGCTCCTGGGAGCGTACTGAGCACGTCTATGTGATCGACTGAGAGCCTTGCTAGCTCTGGCCATAGCTATGCCATGCCCAGCGGCGAGAAGCTCTCGGCCATGCTAGAAATCATAGCTAGAGCACGCACGCGAGTGAGGGGACAGGGGGGAGCTAGAGGAGCTCACTGGGAACACGCTGGGCGGGTTGGCGAGCTCGGGGAGGACCGGGAGAGGTCGTGCAGTCGCCAGGGATCTTGGCGGCCGAGGGTTGAAGACGAGGGCGATGGCGGCTTCACAGGTCGTCCGCGCTCACATGGCTCGGTGGAGAGGAAGGAGACGTTGGTGCGGAGCGGTAGGACACGTCGGCAGGTCGAGGGACGGCCGATGGCTGTGCTGGTGGCCGGCGGCGTGCTGCGGTGCGCTCGGGCACGAGGTGGAGAGGGGGCCAGAGGAGAAGACAGGCAGCCAGGGAGAGGGGAAAAAAAGAGGGGCTCCAGGGCATCTCTGTGCCGCGGTTGGAAGGCTCGGGCCTCTCGGTGGAAGCAGGTGGTGGAGGGGCGTGTGTGCGCGCGCGGCGAGCACGCGCTCGTCCTTCTGGCGCGGGGAGGAATACGACTGGCGACGCCAGTGGGCTGGCCAGCACAGTGCCAGGCCAGGTAAGTGGCCTAGGTAGGCCTTCCTCTCTCTCTCTCTCTTCATTTGTTTCTGTTTTCTAATTTCCAATTCTCTGTTTTGATTTAGTAAAAATACTACATCATTTTTATAACTCCTGAAATAAATTGTGGGCACATTTTGAATTATTTCGAACAGCCCTCAATGGTTTTCAGAATTATTGGAGCATTTAAATTATTTATAGCAATTAAATGCTGCAATTCAAATACATTTTGATTTAATTCAAAAATCCAGAAATGACCTAGAAAAATGTGCACCATTTTTGGCAGAGGTTTTCACCCATTTAAAAAATGATGAACTTTTCTGAAGGGCATTTTGGGTTCATTGAAAATATTTTGAGTTGAACCTATTTGAATTACTTTGGTGCTACGGTTTGGTCATCCCCAATTCAAATTTCCTTTGAATCTAAACATGATGCATGGATGCTTTAATGCGATTATTTACAATCAATTCTAGGGCTGTGACAATCTGGATATTCGGAACGGAGATGATCCTCACGTTCCCAAGTAGCTTCTCGGTCGGAATGATGTTACCACATCACTTTCAGGAACTTGATAGACTTGTTGCGAGTTGTGTGGTCGGTTTCTTCAAGAATGGCAACGGGATGCTCACAATAGGATAAGTCCTCTTGAAGATCAATCTCTTCGAAGTCGATGGTGCGCTCAGGCGTCTTGAAGCACTTGCGAAGTTGTGACACGTGAAACACATCGTTCACATTTGAGAAGTTGGAAGGGAGCTCGAGTTGGTTGGCAAGATCACCTCTTTTTCCAACTATCTTGAAAGAACCCACATATCTTGGAACAAGCTTTCCTTTGATACCGAATCGCTGAGTGCCTTTCATGGGAGAAACACGGAGATAGACATGGTCTCCAACAGGGAACACCAAGTCACGATGCTTGCTATCATAATAGCTCTTCTGGCGCAATTGCGCTGCCTTAAGATTCTCACGGATGACACGACACATCTCTCCAGCTTCAGAAATCATGTCATTGCCAAGAAGTTGATGTTCACCGGTTTTGGATCAGTTGAGGGGAGTACGACACTTTCTGCCATAGCGGATCTCGAATGGGGCCTTGCCCGAGCTTGCTTGGAAACTATTGTTGTAGGAGAACTTGGCAAATGGAAGTCAATCTTCCCATTTCATGCTGAAAGAGATCACACATGCCCTTGGCATATCCTCGAGAATTTGATTGACCCTCTCGACTTGGCCACTTGTTTGAGGGTGAAAGGCGGTGCTGAAATGGATCTTGGTACTCATAGCTTGCTGGAAGGAATCCCAAAACCTGGAAGTGAAAATGCTTCCACGGTCTGAGGTGATCAATTGAGTAACACCATGCAAGGAGACCACTCTGGAAGTGTACAATTCTGCAAACTAAGCTCCAGTGATCGATTCCTTGACTGGAAGGAAGTGAGCGACTTTGTGACCTTGTCAACGACCACGAAGATAGCGTCATTCCCTTTCTTGGATTTGGGAAAACCGGTGACAAAGTCCATCTCTATTTGATCGAATTTCCATTCCAGAATAGGGAGAGGTTGAAGGAGTCCTGCTGGATGCTGGTGTTCCGCCTTCACCCTGTGGCAAACATCCCACTCGTTTACATACTGAGCGATCTCATGATTCATACGAGTCCACCAGAAAGTTGGCTTGAGATCATGATACATCTTGGAGCTGCCTGGATGGATGGAAAGGAGGGAATTATGTGCTTCATCCATAATGACTTTTCTCAGATCATCCTTTCGCAGCACAAGCCGGTCCTCAAAGAAGAAGGTATCTTTGTCATCTATGTGACAGCACTTGTATTTGGAAATGCCTTTGGCAATGCCAACTTTCACTTTCTTCACCATGGCATCTTAAAGTTGAGCTTTGCGAACTTGATCCTCCAAGGTTGGAGTCACTTGAAGATTGGCAACAAAACCTTGAGGAATGAATTGAAGGTTGAGCTTCCTGAAAGCTTCACAAAGGTCTGGCTGGACTGGCTTGAGAATAAGGCTGTTGCAATATGCTTTTCTGCTCAGTGCATCTGCAATGACATTGGCTTTGCCTGGGGTATACTCAATGCTTGGATTATATTCTTGAATCATCTGCACCCATCGAGTCTGACGGAGATTGAGGTTGGGTTGAGTGAAAATGTATTTCAAGCTCTTGTGATCAGTAAAGACTTCAACTTGCCTGCCCAACAGGAGATGTCTCCAGGTTATCAAAGCATGGACAACTGCCGCCAACTCAAGATCATGAGTGGGGTAGTTCTTCTCATTTGGCTTCAACTACCATGAAGTATAAGCCACAAGTTTCTTGTCTTGCATGAGAACTCCACCAAGACCTTGCAATGAGGCATCACAGAACACTTGGAAGGGCTTGGATTCATCAGGAGGAGTAAGAACCAGAGCTGAAATGAGCTTCTCTTTGAGTGTCTTGAACGCAACATCACACTCTGGAGTCCAAGCATACTTGACATTCTTTTGGAGGAGGTTTGACAAAGGCTTATCAATCTTGGAGAAGTTCTCCACAAATCTTCTGCAATAGCTTGCAAGCCCGAGAAAGCTTCGAAGTTGCTAGACATTTTGAGGAGGCTGCCAGTTGACAATAGCTTCAACCTTTTCAGGATTTACTGCGATGCCCTTGGCAGAGATAATGTGACCGACGTAGAGTACCTCCTTGAGCCAGAATTCACACTTTGAGAATTTTGCATAGAAACGATGCTCCCTGAGCTTGTCAAGCACCAAGCGCAGATGTTTTGCATGTTCTTCCTCAGTCTCGGAGAAAACCAAGATGTCATCAAGATAGATGAGCAAGAACTTATTTGTGTAAGGATTGAAAACATAGTTCATCATGTGGGAGAAAGTTGAAGGGGCATTTGCAAGACCGAAGGACATCACTGTGTACTCATAAGAGCCAAAGCTTGTCCTGAAAGTTGTCTTGGGAATGCCTTCTTCACGAATACGGATCTGGTGGTAGCCCATACGAAGATCGAGCTTGGAGAACACCTTTGCACCTTTGAGTTGCGCAAATAATTCATTTATGTTGGGAAGTGGACATTTATCCTTTATTGTCTTCTTATTCAAGGGGCGGTAATCGACGCAAAGACTTTCTTGACAAAGAGAACACCACATCCTTTTTTTTGACCAAGAGAACACCACATCCCCATGGAGATGAACTTGATCTGATCAGACCCAGACACTCTTGTTCATCGAGCTGGTTCCTCAACTCCTTCAGCTCTTCAGGCCCAAGTTTATAAGGACGTTTGCAAACGGGTTCTGTGTTGGGCTCAAGCTCAATCATGAACTCAACTTGCCGGTTCGAAGGCATTCCTGGCAACTCTTCTGGAAATACATCCTCATACTCACACACCACTGGAATTTGAGATATGGCATTAATCTTGCCTTTCTCATTGAGGGAGAATAACCGGACGGTATCATCACGAGTAGCAAAGATAATCACCTCTTCAGAAGGATGAGTCAATTGAATTTCCTTGGCAGCACAATCAAGAAAAGCCTTGTGCTTAGTGAGCCAAGTCATGCCGAGTATTCCCAAGGACCATCGGATCAGCCAGAAAAGAATAATTGCCCATCTTGATGTTAATGCCAGGAACTATTATATGAGAGTTCATACGCATTCCTAGAGAAAGCACACGAAAAGGATCTTGCAATAACTCTGTAGGCAATTCATGCTTGGAAACAAAAGGTCTTGAAATGAAGCAATGCGATGCACCTGAATCAAACAAAACTTTAGCAAGAATAGAGTTAACTAAGAGAGTGCCCATGATCACTTCAGAAGACTCCTCTGCTTGAGCTGAGTTCATCGTGTTCACTCTTGCTGACTTGGGGTTGTGCCTGACCATTGCATTGCTTGGAGGTCTGCCAGGAGGAGGAGGCGGAAGGTGCCTCTGAGTGCACTTGTTAGCGAAGTGACCTTTCTGACCACACTTGTGACAAGTAACCTCTGAGAGTGGCCAAGAAAACTAAGGTGGAGGACCTCCTGTCCTAGGAGCCTGAGGTCTCTGCTGGTGTACTGGGTTGGGTGGGTGGGAAGAACCACGACCACCAAACTGCTTCTGCTGAAATGGCGGACGAAACTGAGGAGGAGGCGGGAGCCAGAACTTCTGCTGCTTAGCAACCACATGCGAGGAGGAAGAAGAGTGAACTACATATCTGAGTCTCTTCTTGGAAGCTTCAAACTTGATTTGAGCTGATTCTTGCTTGAGAGCCATGTTGTTGAACTGGTCAAACTCAAGCGGATCGGAAAGGGTGAGAGCAAGTTGCAGGTCCTCTCTGAGACCACCCCTGAACTGATAGATCTTCCTCTTGGCATCGAGAATGTCTTGCTTGGCATATCGAGTGAGATTCTGGAACTCAGTGTTATACTAGTAAACGGACGTACTTCCTTGCTTGAGATTTGTGAATTTCTCACGCATGCCCTTAGTAACACTTGCTGGAATATGGTGAGATTGGAAATCATGGCAGAAATCGGTCCAAGTGATGACTCGACCTCCTCTAGAGTCTTTGTACTGCTGCCACCATTCTGCCGCTTGATTCTTGAGTTGAAGGTTGCAAACTTGACATAGTCTTCAGGCCTGACATTGCTGCACTCAAAGTGATTGTTGATATCAACGAGCCAATCGTCAGCATCGAGAGGCTGAGCATAGAAGCTGAAGGACTTGGGTTGGTTGCTGAGAAGTTGGTTCAGAGTTGCAAATTGAAGTTTCCTTGGCCTTGATTTTCTTGATTGCCTTGGTTTGCCTGATACCCTTGCATAAGCTAGAGCAACATTTGAGTATTGGCATTGGTGGCCGCCATCAAAGCTCGCCATGCCTTCGGAGGCGGAGGTGGGAAGGGTGGGCATTCTTCCTCGCCTTCTTCACCATGATCCGGGTTTGCCCGAGTTGCGGGAGCCATCCTGGAGATGATGACAACTGTTAGAACCTCCATTGAAATAATTGGAAAGCTGAATCAAGGGTTAGACAGTTGCAACATATGTCTTCACAAATTAGCATCCGAATAGAAAATTTGTATGAATGCATTCTGAAGGTAAGATGACACACCAATTGATTGAGAAGCCACTTGGAATCACGTTAGAATTATTGAACAAGGTAACGAGCTGGAAACAAACATATGATAGAGATTTCCCCAATCTCATATCATGCATTTGTCAAAAAGATAGCCTAGGTAAATACTTGCATTCCCGCCTAGGAACTCCCGAAATTTTCGGTTATGCAATCCGGTCCAACGAGTACGAGGAGCAAATATCATCACACAACTCCTAGCAGAATTCTACGCTCCAAATGGACCGCCTCCATCAACACATAACCAAAATCTCGAAAACTTGTGTACCTCAGACCTTCGAAAAAACAACAGCAATACTAGCCGTGGCAGTACCCCTGAACTCCCTCCCCAGTACTGGGTGGCGTCAGGCTCATCTCACCACAAACAGTATAGAAGCATTTTCGATGTCGGCCTCCTCTGGTATTCAGTAACTGAAACAATAGTAAATGTGACAAGAACCCCTTGGAGCTCAACTCCCCGAAAGAAGTCAAGGCAGACAGGAGGGACAAAAAACAGAATTTTGTCACACCGATATCGCAACGATTTCAAAATACCCGTGTGATCCTAAAAAAATTGAGTGTGAAGAGTAGTAGAATCAAAACACCTACGTCACAATTCCTCACCAGAGCAACAAAGGGGATAAGGAACAAAAAGAAGTCCTACTCTCCGATATATATCTAGACTCAAAATTGTTTTATTCTAGACTCGACACGGCCAAGTTCGATCAAGCAAGGGACACCTATAGTCGGTATGGCTCTGATTACCAACTTGTAACGCCCAAGATGTGTCTCTATCCCAATCACGTGATGAATTCGTGATTGGGGCAGAACCGCATTTCGAATGCTTACCAAGGTGGATCTCATTACTTCATACCATGTACTGAATAGATGAGAATACCAGATAAAGGCTTACACTCTCCACATGCTACAGCATAAATAGTTCAACATTCATACAATCATCCAAATAAGAGCAGGATCCGACTACAGATGAAATCAAACGAAAAAGAGCAAAACCACCCTGCTAATCACCCCGATCGGCTGACTAGGAACCACTACTGATCGTCTGGAAGCATGACATACATCTTGCCATGCTCGTCATCATACTCCGACTGGAATGCATCTGTCTCACCTGCATCTGTCTCAATTGTACCTGCAACTGTTGTTTGCAGGAATCTGTGAGCCACAGGGACTCAGTAATCTCATTACCATGGGTATAAAACTGGCAACACTTATGGGTATGGAATGGGCAAGTGGTGAGGTTGCAGCAATCACTAAGCATGTTTATATCTGGCTAACTTATGAGTACAAGAATAAGATGAGTGTTCTACGCATAAACGGGTGCAAGTTTAATATGATCAAGAAGTGATCCTGAACACCTACTTATGGTTCATACATAACCCCACCGTGTTCTCTTCCCAAACCCCCCTGAAAAGAGACAATAACAATTACGCACATGGTTGGTGTATTTTAATTAGAATTAGTATCAAGTTCTCTACAACCAGAGGTTACAAATTTCCAAGTCGCCACATAACCGCAGGCTTTCCGAAAGATTTAACCCTGCAGGAGTGTCCCAACTAGTCCATCACAAACTATGACAAGCCGCGGTGGAAACACCTCAACATCGAGATAGCCCGAAGTATCCTCGGAATCCCAGTGCACAAGACATTTTGACAATGGTAAAACAAAACCAGCAAGACCTCCTGATGTGCCGACACCCCGATTGGAGTTGCGCGTGTCTTGAAATCAGGCCACAACAGATGAGTTATGGCTACAATGACCTAGTCCATAGGTTTCCCTGGGAGGCGCCGTAACCTGCTCTAGTTTGGACCAACACTCATGAGGAGCACTGACCCAGTTTGTTGGTTAATTATCCGCGGGTTAATTACTCCCTGTGAAGTTTGAGTTGTTATTAGGCAAATGGTAACACCAAAGTTGGACCTTGCTGGAAGAGTTTTATTCAAAGCGAACTGTCAAGGGGGCCCCATATACCCCAAACATGTTAGGAACACTAATCAAGGAACATAACACCGGTATTACGGAAACTAGGGTGGCATGAGTGGAACAAAACACCAGGCAAAAGGCCGAGCCTTCCACACACAACCAAGTATATAGATGCATTAATTAAATAAGAGATATTGTGATATCCCAAGATATCCATGTCCCAACATGGAACAACCTGCACTGCACCTTCAACTAACAACGCTATAAGAGGGGCTGAGCAAAGCGGTAACATAGCCAAAGAACGGTTTCCTGGGCAGTGGAGGTTAGAGGCTGTATCATGGCATATGGGAGGCTGACAGACAAGTGGTAGGAAGCGAGACATAATGATAGCAATGAACAACTAGCAAGCAAAGATAGTAGTGATATCCAGGGTAATGATCATCTTGCCTGAAGTCTCTTCGGTGGGATAGTAACTCTGCTCCTCGAAAACGTTCTCAACAGGATCCTCGAGCTCGGACTCGTCTCCCGGTACTACCCACAAGAAAATAAACAAGCATCCAATAAACAAACAACCATGGCATAAATGCACAAACAAGATGATGCATGTCAAGTTTCATCTAAAGTAACATGGCATCTTACTATAGTCAATTTAAATGAAGTCGTGATCCATGTGAAGCATGGATCAAGCAACGCTCCATATGCAATTTTATTGGTTTTAGTATTATGGATAGAATAACAAGTTTAATTATTTTAGCATGCATGCTGATGGAAAAATAATATTCTACACTCAATTCTACCACAAATGCATATAAAGAACGTCTCGATCGGAGTTACGGTTCTACCGAAATGGAAGAAATGATATCGGTAAGGAATCGGTGATGAGAAGATAGATATGGGCAAAATCATGGCAACCCAAGTATGCCATTGGAAGGAATGTAAAATTTAGGATGAAATGGGTATAAAGATCATCACAATCAGATGCATAGAACTCAAACGATGAGCCAAACAAAAACACTATGCAATCTGCCACTAACAGCAACATGCCAATTTGCAAGCATCAAAACAACATGCTACAAGAAGCTAATGTGCTCAAACATCATATGTGGCTGTAGGACATTTGAAATAAGTCACAATTGATATAAAGATCATATTCATAGGCAGCAAGGATGAATTGATATGAATTTAACAAGATGCAAATTTTCTGTCCAGATTAAGGACTTAGTGAAATGCACAGAGTTAATATGATGGCATGTTGGAGGCAAGAAATTATTATGCTACAAGGTTTGTCATGGCATTAAATTGCACAGCATGGTAGTACTAATCATGGAGACCAAATCACTCAACATGGGCATCTCCATAGGAGCTACAGATTCATGGCTTTCATCAAGACAATAAGCAATGTTTTTAAAACAGACAGATGACTGAAATTCAAGCATGCGAAAATAGTAACATTATCAAAGCATGTTTGCAAGCTTGTTACAGTGATCAATCATGTTTGAATTTCAGTCATCTGTGCTGCCTCTCCGGATGAGCTGGCAGTCACAGACGGTGCCCTAGACCAGCTGCGAGGGTTGCTTGATTCACCATTTCAAGATAGGCATCTACGCACGCTCGCTGCCATCTTTGGCAAGGCAATACCGCTGGACCTTGGTGGAGGGGCCGTGCCCGCCGTGGCATAGGCTCTTTTGGAAAGGAGCTTCTCCCCTTTCCATTGTCGCGCGTCAAAGCGGAGTTGATTAGCTGGAATGTTCGTGGCTTGAACAATCCAGCGAAGAAGAAGGCGTTACGGGAGTTTGTGGATTCCACCAAACCAGCTATCCTTTGTGCCTAGGAGTCAAAACTAGATGTTGTAGACCCTTTCATTATCATGCAATGCTTCAGACTATCGTATGATGGTTTCTCGTACTTGCCGGTGGTTGGAACTAGGGGTGGTATCATCCTCGTGTGGGACTCCTCGGTGATGAACGTTTCTAATATGGTTTGCGACACTAATTTCATTACGGCTTATGTCGCGCCGGTGGAGGGAGAACCTTGGTGGATTTCGGTGGTCTATGGACCCCAAGATGACGTGGACAAGATCCAGTTGCTTGCAGAACTCTCGGAGAGGCGGCTCCTATGCCCAGGCCCTTGGATAGTTATTGGTGATTTCAACATGATCTTGCAAGTGACGGACAAAATCAACATGAATCTAGATAGAAGAATGATGAGCAGGTTCCAGAGATTTGTTGATGATAATGGCCTCAAAGAGCTCTTTCTCCATGGCTGCACCTTTACCTAGAGTAACGAGAGAGAGGTTCCGACGCTGACAAAGATTGACAGAGCTTTTGTTTCGGTAGAATGGGAGCTCGATCATCCTGATTGCATACTACCGGCTCTTTCTACCGCCACCTCAGATCACTGCCCTCTACATCTCTCGCTAGAGGACTAGCTCGTACCGCACAGGAGGTTTCGCTTCAAACTATTCTGGACCAAACTTGATGGCTTCGAGGAGGCGGTAAAGGAAGCTTGGGTTTGTGACCCAGAGATTGTAGAGCCATACCATAGGCAGGACGTTCTTCTTCGCAATATGGCGAGACATCTCACAGCGTGGGGACAGAGGAAAATAGGAAATGTACAGCTACAAATGGTTATCGCCAACTGGATTGTCCTGCATTTAGACGGGGCCATGGAACATAGACTGCTTATAGAGGGCGAGAGATGGCTGCGCAATATGCTGAAGCTAACCTCCTTGGGTCTGGCTTTGCTCGAACGCACGATTGCCCAACAACGCTCCAGAATCAGGTGGTTGGGAGAGGGAGATGCCAACACTAAACTGTTCTACCTAGTGGCCAACGGTAGAAAGCTCAAAAATTTCATCCCGGCATTGCATTGTGGAGAGACGATCATTACTAAACAAGAGGGCAAGGAGGAGGCATTTTACACTGCTTATAAGGAGTTGTTGGGCACCTACCATGCGAGAGAAAATTCCATTGATCTGGACTTCCTTGGCATTACTCCTTTGGATCTGCACGAGCTTGACGATATCTTAACGGAGGAGGAGATTTGTGCCGTGATTAAAGACATGCCGACGGAAGGTGATCAAACACTACTGCAGGCGATCACAAACGCGACACATGAATCAGAGACCCCGCGACCAAACTGTATGCGATGCATGAATCGCAAACGGTGTCGTAAAAAAACCGTCCCCAATAAGACAAACTGTTTGCGATGCCGGAGACATCCAAAACAATTCAGATTAGAGACAAGTGTGCGATACGTGGCATACAGTTGATTCATACGAACTGTTTGCGATAAGGCAGAACAACAAACACGGTCAGCCAGTTCATGGTGTGTGCGATACACGGCATACAGTTCACTCGGATTAACTGTTTGTGATTACCCAACACAACAGAAATGGTCAGGCAGATCAAGGTGTGTGCGATATACGGCATGCGGTTCACTCGGATGAACTGTTTGTGATTACCCAACACAACAGAAATGGTTCAACTTAACAAGATGTGTGTGATACACAGCAAACAGGTCAGTAATCAGAAATGTGTGGGAAGACCGATAACAACACAGACGATTCCTGCTAATAACATGTGTGTGTTGTGGGCAAACGCTTGCTGGTAAACAATTGTCAGTGATTGATGAAATCATCACCGACGGGTTCGCTAGTTTAATCCGTGTGCCATGTGATTTGCTCAGTCTGTAGTCTACACAACATCTACGCTCTCTGTCTACAGAACAACAACATATATACTTATAAGGACATGATTGCATAACGAAATTAAACATCCAATTAAATAACTGACTACATACATAACATTTGCACACACGAAAGTAAACAACTACATGCATAATAATCTTGGATAAACGATCATATCTAATCATCATCTACTTCTTCTTGTGACGCTTGCCGCTGTTGCTCTGCTGGTGGCTCGATCCCTCGTCGTCTACAGGAAAGAGGCACTCCCTCATGTCGATGATCCGCCTGTGCATCTCGTAGCATGTGTACACACTCGTGGCTGCAAACTTGTAGTAGAGGTCGATGATGGCCGCGGCGAGTTCAACCAGGGAGTCCATCTTCGTGCTGCCCTAGACCCTGTAGTGGCCATGGATGTCGACAAGCTTCGGGCAGGCCAAGCCCGAAATCTAGAGCGCTTTTACATCGTTGATGGTGACCACCGTAGCGAACTTGTACTCGGGGCTCTTGACAAACCTGGTGAAACGCTCGCAAGCACTTGTGGCCAGGCAGTAGTGGTAGACGAGGACGTGATGGCCCACGCACAACTGTGTGACGGCAACTGCCTGATCAACCCCGGGACGACCGCTGGTGTACTGGAGGTTGAAGCCGACCACTTTGTACTTGTCGTCCTTAGCAAGCAACTGCTCCATGGTGTTGATGGAGTCCTCCACCACGGCCGGGTCGATGGTGTACACCACCGTGAGTTCCTTTTCCCTCACGTGGGTGCCCACACGATGCGTGCCATACTCCATTGGAGCACCGCTGGATATCCTCTCTCTCTATGTGTCGTCATGGGTGTGCTTGTTGTGTTGTGGGGCACGATCGAAAGGTTGAAGAGACTAAGGTTATAATGGCCATGGGAACAAGTGGGGAGGCCGAACGGCCTGGAGTATCGGCGCGCGCGGATGGCAGTTGTTGTAGCGTGTAACTGCATCGTGCCTCACATATTAACTGCATCGTGGCGACGCGCGCGGATGCAACCGCATGCATATGGCACCCAAAACATGATCGTGCACCGGCCCCAACCGCTGAAAGAGCGCACGCGGAGGGACGCGAGCAGAGCGCGCCACGGCTGCCTCAACGTCGAGGTGAGCACGCGAAGGGATGCGAGCATAGCGCGCTGCGGCCGCCTAAACGGCGAGCAACCACCTACGTATAGCAGTTCTGGTCAACCGTCTGGCACGCGTGGGAGGCAAGATGGCCCATCCATCGGACACGCTGACACACCGATCAAACCTAAACGTGTTCACACCGATCAAATTACCACGCAATGAGTAAATGCAAATATGTTCACACCGATCAAACCTAAACGTGTTCCCACTTAGCACTGGTGTCGGTGTAAAAACCGGCAGACCTCGGGGTAGGGGGTCCCGAGCTATGGATCTCGGATCAATGGTAATAGGAACAGGGAGACGATGTTTTACCCAGGTTCGGGCCCTCTTGATGGAGGTAAAACCCTACGTCCTGCTCTTGTTTATATCAATGGAGATGTGACAAGTACAGAGTCGATCTACCTCGAGATCTTTAGACGAATTCTAGTTCTAGGGCTAGGTGAATAAGATTTTGTTGATGTCCCCTCAACGGGCTAAACCCTTTGTCTTATATACACGCCAGGGAGGGGATCTAGGGTTACAAAGTCGGTATCTAGGAGCTGGGCAGCAGGAGAGATCTTGGAGTATACGTCATGTCTTCGGTGGAGACGGTCTTGATCATGCCTCCTGTACACGGCCTCTGGAGTCCACCTTGTTCATGCACGAGGGCCCACCGGCCCAACCGAAGAGACGGGAAGGCTAGGTTAGCACCCCCTAATCCAGGACACCGTCAGTAGCCCCTGAACTGGTCTTCTACGCCGAGGACGATTTTCTTAATAGACGCCACCTTGGATCTGGAGTCCTTGGCTTGATAGACAAGTTCCCCCTTTATGATTTACTCTTACCAGTGGAGCGACGTCATCCGAAGCCCAACCGAGCTTGTACCCTACCCGAAGAGGATAGATATCTTAGCCTCGAAGGCTTGCCGTTCAGGTATGAACAGTCCAATCCGATCCGATAGCTTTATCGAAGCGGCACGCCCCACGACAGGTCAGGCAGTTACTGCCTCCCTTAAATCTTGGTTCGAGGCAGCCCTTTTACTGGCACGTCCCTTCGAGGCAGAGATCGTGCCTGTTTTCTCAGGTATATCATCAAGATTTTGTTTCCCCCCATATGCTCAACGTCATCTTTGATGGGAGTGGCGAGTTTACCGGCGTAGCGAGGGGAACTCTTAGCCTTTCACAGGCGTATAAGAGTGAAAGGGAGGAAAGCACAAATGACCCCGCTCCCATTCTCCTCTTCTACTGCTTCGTCTAGCTCCAAGGTCCAGATCCCATCCTGCTCCCTTTTCCTTCTGTGAGTCCAACCTCCACCACCAGCCATGGCCGACACCCTCAAGGGGCACTGGGGCGGTTCCATCGTGACGGAGGGGACCATCCTTGAGCTGCACGGCGTGGGGTATCTGACCCCCGCCATCGCCGCCCGTGCCCCAGATGCCGGCCAGCAAGTGCCTGCTCCCAACATCAGGGAGCGGGTAGCCTTCGTCCCCCACCTCGTCCGAGGCCTGGGGTTCCCGCTGCACCCCTTTGTGCGCGGGGTGATGTACTACTATGGGCTTGATTTCCACCATATGGCCCCAAACTCCATTCTTCACCTCGCCTCCTTCATCACGGTCTACGAGGCCTTCCTCCACTGCGAGCCGCACTTCGGCCTATGGTTGAAGCTCTTCGGGATCAACACTACAGGAATCAGCTGCTTTGCCATCTGCCATAGCAGACGGCAAAGGCATACTTTGCGGACGGCAAAGCCTTTGCCGTCTGCCAGCAGACGGCCAACAGTGTCTTTGCCATCAGCCAGATCTTTGCCGTCTGCTTTCCCAAAGCAGAGGGCAAACAACCTCTTTGCCGTCTGCCAGCAGACGGCAAAGAGCTGGCAGATGGCAAACTCCCTGATTCCAGTAGTGCAAGCTGAAGTCCAGCGGCTCCGACCTCGCGGAGTGCGGAGGGGCCATGATCAGCAAAAACCAGGGTGCCGCCTGGTTCAAGGGCACCTTCATCAAAACGGTGAAGAAGTGGCAACGGGAGTGGTTTTACATCACTGAACCGCTCGCCCCTGGTCAGGCCGAGGTCCCAGCCTTCTCGGCCGGGCCTCCAAAGAAGCTCAAGTCCTGGAAGGAGAAGGGCGTCGCCTGGGGGAACCCACAAGAGGTGGAGGTCCTGATCGAGAGGATCAAATGGTGGTCCACCACGGGGAAGGTCGAGCTTGCCAACGTCATCAACGTCATGCTCAACCGCCGCATACTCCGCCTCCAGCTTCGGTATACCCCGTTGTAGGCACAAAAGCCCGAGGACATGGACTCCATCACCAAGTTCTTCCGCTCCACCTTGGCCACCATGTGGATGAAGCTTATGAAGCTGGCTAAGGACAAGATCCGCAAGGAAGGGGAGGACCGCGGCCTCGAGGACGGCTATGAAGCCCCCCCGGTAAGTGATCCTGCCCGCCAATGGTTATTTTCGTCCTCCGTATCGAGGAGTAGAGTTTTGACGAATCATTATGCTTGACGTTTTGCAGAAGTGGCTGGCCTAGGTACAAGGAGTGCGATGCCCCGCCCCACTACCAGAGGAGCCCCCGACTCCCCTCCTCTCGGCGCTTCTGACCGAGGAGCCACACGTGGTGACCCCAAAGGGACGAGGTCCCAGAAGGGTAAGTCAAGTGCTCGGACTCGGGAGACCTTGGTCACCCAGTCCGAAGAGACCCACACCTCCGCTACCCACGATGGTGGCATGGAGGGGGATGATGCCGAGGAGATCCTTCCCCCGAAAGGGAAGAGTTCGGCATCAGAGGATGCCGAAGCTGGTATGCCGCCCAAGGGCCCGAAGAGGCCGAGGAGAACCTTGTCCGGGGCCGCCGGCCAGTTGTCGGAGAGAGTCGAGCTCTTTGGCGACTCAGAAGAAGACCTCCTCGCGATGGGGAGGAAGAAGCCGACGCCTCGAGGGTAAGCCATTGTCTTTATATTTCGTCTTTCAATTTGACAAGTTCTTTTTAAGCAAGGGAAAACACATAAAGCGTGTTTTCTCACGCAGTCCGCCAAGGGTAATCCCCAGCGGGCTACCATCTGCCAGCGGGACTCCAGAGCCCGCTGCTCCTCCCCCAGCGCATGACGGGCTAGGGAAGGCAACATCCACCCTAGCTCCCGACGTCGACATGACAAGTGTCGGGGAGGTGGCCGTCATGGCTGAGGTTGATACCTCGGCCCAACAAGACACGGGGGAGATGCGCCCCGAGGTCGTCGAGGAGGGGCTGGGCCAGCCATTAGTCCAGCTGATATCTGCTTTAGCTCTGCCACCGCAGGTGGAGGCTGCTCGGATCAGCACATCCGAGGTCATCCCTCCACCCCCGCCAACAGCCCAAGGACGGGCTGGCGCGGGGTGGACCGAGGAGATGGAGGACACCCTGAAGGGCTCCTCCTACAAGGAAGAGCACCATGCCTTGATAGGCGCGGAGCTGCAGGGCTTCCGGTCCACAGAGGTCGGCCTGCATGGGGTTTTTAAGAACCTCGTAATGAGTTTCGAGGTATGCTTCTATCCTCGCACCAAGTTTAAATTGTTCATTTGAGCTTTTTTGATTTATGTATTTGTCCGAGGACATTGTAGCACACCCTGCTAAACGGCTTAGTGAGTGAGTAGCCCCTCGAGCCTGAAGTCGGTTTCAAGAAACCGGCATTGGGGTCATTTAATTGAGTAGGAGCCTATCAAGTAGCCCCCAGGGCACTGCTCAGGGCAGCCATCCTGGAACTTTTTAATAATTTAACTGTTGCCTTTGTAATGAGGATTTGTGCTCCTAGGTTTCGACCTCGGTTCCGGACTCCGTCTTCGAGGAGATTGCGGAGATCAACCGAAAGCTCGAGACGTCCCAGGAGGAGCTTACCCTGGTAAACCAAAAATTCGAGCAGTCTCAAGGTAAGCAAGTGAAACTTGTATTATACTTTGTACGAAAGAGTTATGAGAGGTTTTGCTCAATGAAAAACTAAGGCCGAACTGTTTTAATGACAGCAGCGTTAGCGGAGTTTGAGACGCTCAAGGCCGAGCTCAAAAACGCTCAGCAAGAGGTGAAGCAGCATGAAGCTGCGGCCGCGGAAGCAAAGAAGGCCCGGGCCACCGAGAAGGTGGCCGGGGACAAGGATCGGGCGCGGGTTCTTGAGGTCGAAGAGACCCTGAAGGGTGTGTTTGAAGCACGCGGCAAGCTTTAGGCGGAGGGGCAGCAAACGAAGGAGGAGCTTCAAAAGCTCCAGCTCGCTCATTCCGACCTCAAGACCGCGTCCCGAGCGGACCGAGAGTTGCTACAGCAGTTGGAGCAAATCACCTCGGGTAAGCAATACTTATTGCAGTGTGTGTTTGGTAGCAAAGGGCGAGTCGAGCTCACCCAGCTGTGGCATTCCACAGAAATCTTTGTGAATCTCCCGCAGAGCGTGGTGGATGCCGTTGCGCACTTCGGCCCGTTGGTGGGTCACAAGGAGGAGAAGGCCTTCTAGGGGTAGTTCCCGGGGTCTCCGGCATCGCAGCTGCTGAACAACCGGATGAAGCAGCTGGCGGAGTTACTCCGCATGGGGAGGTCGGCTCTTCAAGATCTTTGCGTCGCGCTATGGCCAACCGAAGCCCTTCCAACAAGCCTCTTCGGCCTCGTGATGCGCCTGCGGGGGGCTGTCTCGCGTGCCGATAGCTGGAGGAGGTCCGCGTGCTTTGAAGGAGCACGGAGGGTGTACGCTTCCGTGAAGACACACTTCCGCAAGGTCGACGCGGTGACGGTGGCCACGGGTCCACCTGCGGACAAGCCTCGCACTGCGGAGCAGTTCTATCCCGAGGTGGAGGAAGGAGCTCGGATTAGCGAGGCCCTGTGTCGCAAGGACACCTTGTATTACTAGATTGCACTTCAGAATACCGAAGTTATGAAGTGTACAAAACTTAATGGTTTAATGAAATGAGTATGGTTTCAAATCCCTTCATATGTGCTCTTTTAATTATTTTACCTCCTGTGTGACCGTTTTAAACTGAAAGTGGCCAGTCGTCGGCTTCTGCCCCTGATGTACAATATACAAAAGGGTGTTCCGAGATGAAGTTTTGACCCTTAGCCGATGTCTCGGTGCCCGGAGGTGGTCTCTGCTCATGGGAACCAGGCAATCAGACTATAATGGCTTGATAACTTTCACTTAGTCTAGGGAGTTTGACTGTGGGGGCTAATAACGAGCCCCTGGTGTGGGAAGTGGTCGGCTTCATAAGCCGAGGTCTAAACCGTGACACACTTCAGCTAAAACAAGTGAAGCCCTTCGTTTGACATGGGTGATCTCTATCGTCACGTCGCTTGATGCGGTCCGCGGATGGCCGACCAGTTTGCGCCTACCTAGATGGTCAGTTTTCGGCTTTCTCCACTGAGGTGCTCTGCCAATTAACCTGGCGGCACAATCACAGTGGTTCTCCCATTACACCCTTAGCCGAATTCATCAGGAATGTTAGGGGTACACTTAGGAGCAGGGTAACCCAACTATTGACTAAAATCTAGGTTCGAAACTGATGCATATAAAGCCAAAATCCGAGATGCCGAATACTTCGGACTTATGGTACAATTGTATCTTTTCAGAGGACTTCATCGTAGCACAGGGGCCATGCTTATAAAGAAATACGATAAGGACCTTTAAAGGACACGGTTTCTTTATTTCATAATTTCAAGCGTTTACATGCCCAGCTGCAACAAGAGGAACTGAAACAATACAACATAAAAAGTAAAAAAAAGGGGGAAGAAACAGGGCGGACATTTGTCATTGGATTTTTAAGAACTTGGGCCGCTACCTGCCGCACGCCTGCGCTCTCGAGCTGTTGACCAGATGTTCACCATTGATGGTGAGGACTTGCAGAGGTTGATGCCTTTCCGGCCCTTTATACGCTCCAAGCGTTTGATTGACCGAGCTCCTTAAAGGGGACGTTACCGAAGTCCGTTCTATGGTTGAAACCACATTGACGTAGTCATGTTTGGCTGTTTCTTTGACAGAGACTTGCCTGTGCGGGGGCTCGAAGCCACGTCGTTGCTTGGTCGAACCGTGCCGACGTTTGAGTAGATTTTTGGCTCCTCGATGACCCAGGGAATCTTGAGTGCGAAATTATGCACTCTAGGGACGTAGTGTCCACTCCAGAGAGGGCACGTGAGGAGCCCGTATCCCTATGTTGGGTGCGGGGGTATATGGCCGAGGTCGACTGGTGCGGCCCGGGCACGCTTCGAAGAGCGAGCGACACGTTTATCGCTGCGGGCTGCCTCCTCGGACGCCTGTACCTCGGCTGCAAAAGCCGCGGTCTGTTCCTTCGTCCAGAGTGAGCGTTCGGTGTTACCATTGACTGTGATAACACCATTGGGTCCTGGCATTTTGAGCTTGAGGTAGGCATAATGCAGGACTGCGTTGAAGCATGCGAAGGCCGTGCGCCCTAAGAGCGCATGGTATCCACTTCGGAAAGGCACGATATCGAAGATTAACTCCTCGCTTCTGAAGTTCTCGGGTGAGCCAAAGACTGCCGCCAGGGTGATCGTTCCGGTACAGCAGGCTTCGACGCCAGGGATGACACCTTTAAAGGTGGTGGTGCTTGGCTTGATCCGGGATGGGTCAATGCCCATCTTTCAAACCGTGTCCTCGTAAATGAGGTTGAGGCTGCTTCCGCCGTCCATCAGGACACGTGTCAGATGGTAACCATCGATGATAGGGTCCAGGACGAGTGCCACCAATCCACCATGCCTGATGCTGGTCGGGTGATCATGCTTGTCAAATGTGATCGGGTAAGCCGACCATGGGTTATATTTCGGGGCGACTGGCTCTAGCGCGTATATATCCCGAAGCACACGCTTCCTTTCCCTTTTAGGGATGTGGGTGACATAGATCATATTGACCTCTGTTACCTCATCAGGAAACTTCTTTTGGCCTCCACTATTGGGCCGCCGAGGTTCTTCCTCGTCTTCGCTGGGATTTTGGGTTTTATTTTGTCCCTCTGTCGCTACCTTGCCGGCTTGTTTAAAGACCCAGCAATTCCTATTAGTGTGGGTTGCCAGTTTGTCCTGAGTGTCGTGGATTCCACATGGGCGGTCCAGGAGTCTATCAAGCTAGCTAGGTCCATCCTTGTTCCCTTTAAAGGGTTTTCTTTTCTGTCCGAATTTAGGTCCGGTGAACCCCGCGTTGACCGAAGCGTCTTCCGTATCGCTTCCGCCATTTTTATACCTGTGCTTATTTTTTTGCGCTTGGGTTTTCCATTGGCTTCGCGTGTTTCCGAGGTGCCTGCCTTGCCGTTGTGAGTACTACGGGCGAGCCAACTGTCCTTTCCCGCGCAAAAGCGAGTCATCAGTGAGGTGAGGGCCGCCATAGTCCTCGGCTTATCCTGGCCGAGTTGGCGGGCCAGCCATTCATCTCGTATATTGTTCTTGAATGCGGCGATGGCCTCGGCTTCAGAGCAGTCTATGATCTGGTTCTTCTTGGTGAGGAACCTGTTCCGGAATTTCCAGGCTAATTCGCCTAGCTGCTGGGTGACGCGGCTGAGGTCATCAGCGTCTGGTGCTCGGACGTACGTGCCCTGGAAGTTTGCTTGAAAAGCGTCCTCTATGGCCTCCTAGCTACCAATAGAGTGAGGAGGCAGGCTGTTAAGCCAATGCCTCACCATCCCCTTTAGCTTGAGCGGCAGGTATTTAATGGCGTGGAGATCATCTACGTTGGCCATGTGTATGTGGAGAAGGAAGTCCTCGATCCATACCGCTGGGTCGGTAGTGCCATCGTATGATTCTATATTGATGGGCTTAAATTCTTCCGGGAATTGATGTTCCATCACCCTTTCTATAAAGCAGATTGGGTGAGCCGGACCTCGGAACCGAGGAGCATCTCGTCGGAGATCGGGAGAGAGCGTGAGTAGGCCTGATCTCGGGCATGGCCGTTCCTGTCCATCCAGGCATCGTAGCCGTCAAAGCCCGGCGGGCACGCGTCCCCTTGATCCATAGATGGACCGAGGGGGTGCCTTGTTTTCCTCAATGCGACGTCTAGCATCGTGAGGATCTAGGTAATCCTAGGGTCCTTGCCATAATGGCGTGGAGGTGGCCGGTCATTGAGGTTTTCTCGTCTTGGCCTGTCCCAACCTCTAGGGGGTCGGTCGTGGTCGTCAGTGAGCTCCTCATCAAACTCCAGCAAGAGACGCCTGCGTGGGTATGATTTCAGCGCGCTATGGCGCCGGTCTTCCATATCTTGCTCAGCGGAGAGCACTTCGATCCACTTTTCATTCAGTGCGTCGGTATTGGCCTGCAGCTGCTGCTGCTTGCATTTCATGCTCCGGGCCATCGCAATGAGGCGCCGCCGGAAGCGCTCTTGTTCAAAAGGGTCTTCGGAAACGATGTAGTCCTCCGCACCGAGGCTCTCGTCCTCCTCGGATTCCTGCATGTAGTTATCGTCGGCCCCTTCAAAGAGGTCATCGGGATCTGAGTCCTTGAGATGTCGGTCGGGTGTGCCGTTCCTCACTGGGGAGGCTTGAAGGTCCTCCTCAGGGTTATCGGCATCACCGTCCTCCGCATCGCTGTTATTGGTTGTTGCGTTATTACCACTGGGTTCCCCATTATTGCCTCTTCGGTGTCTTCGCTGATTTCTTGGAGGGGATTTGGGGGTGTCCACCATGTAAACATCATGGGTGGACGTGGCGGTCCACCTGCCCGTGTTTACCGGGGGCGAGGTGTTCTCGATGGGGCCGTCAGCATCTTCATCCATGTCTGTGGCGTCACCATAGTCCAGTACGTCAGTTAAGTCGTCGATCATGGCAACTAGGTGGGTGGTGGGTGGGATGTAAATTTCCCGATCGTCGGCTTTAAGTCCGATCTGATCGTAAACTGTAGTCTTGCCATCTGAGATGGACATACTATGGATGCGGTCAAGCATCTCATTGAGTTGACATAGCTCTTCGGGATTCATTGCTGCGCTACAAGCAGGGCTGACTCGAAGTATGCCCGGCGTGTAACTTGACGCGTCTTCAGCACGAAGGGAATCTGAACACAATTCCGGGCTCTGCGCCAAAGTCAGTTCCGATACTGACGTAATTCCAGAGGTGTGAGCTGTATTTATGTCCGGACTAGAGATCGGAAGGAGGCAGGCCGAAGTGGTTGCGTAGGGGGTCCCTAAAGGCGCCGCGATGGAGATCGGTTCCGGAGTCGAGCCCCCGGAGCCGGACGAGCCCTCAATTCGGCCGGGAGTCCATCCCAATAGGATGAGTTTGCCGCGGGAGTCCGCGGTGTATTGAAGGCCACCGAAGGTCACGATCTGACCTGGGGCATTGTTCTCGACAGAGGCCAGATGACCCATCGAGTCGGCGCAAAACACCATGCTGCCAAAAACAGAAATTTGGCCGGGGATGTAAACACTCCCTTGGCCATTGGCGCAGTTGATCTGCAGGTGAGCCATCGATCCTTCTGGTGATCGCACGGCAGAACTCTCAATGAAAGCACCAGTGTCGGTGTAAAAACTGGCAGACCTCGGGGTAGGGGGTCCCGAGCTGTGGATCTCGGATCAATGGTAACAGGAACAGGGAGACGATGTTTTACCCAGGTTCGGGCCCTCTTGATGGAGGTAAAACCCTACGTCCTGCTCTTGTTTATATCAATGGAGATGTGACAAGTACAGAGTCAATCTACCTCGAGATCTTTAAACATATTCTAGATCTAGGGTTAGGTGAATAAGATTGCGTTGATGTCCCCTCTACGGGCTAAACCCATTGGCTTATATACACGCCAGGGAGGGGATCTAGGGTTACAAAGTCGGTATCTAGGAGCTGGGCGGCAGGAGAGATCTTGGAGTATACGTCAAGTCTTCGGTGGAGACGGTCTTGATCACGCCTCCTGTACACGGCCTCCGGAGTCCACCTTGATCACGCACGAGGGCCCACCGGCCCAACCAAAGAGACGGGCAGGCTAGGTTAGCACCCCCTAATCCAGGACACTGTCAACTGGGATAGAAAAACTAGTACCCACCCGAAAATTACTGCAGATTCCTCTCCGCGTCACCAAAAAAACAGGTGTTTCCTCTTAAGCCATTCCTTGCGTCTGCCATGGCCGGTAGCAGGAGTTCTAGGTCGACATATAACCCGGGAGCAAAGACCAAGGCTGCGGAAGCACTTGAGAGGTCCCACCCCAACGCGGCAGCCGCAGCAGAGATGTCCTGGCACACCGCGGGGCCCTCGAACGAGCTCTCACGGGCAGGCAAGGGCTTTCACAAGCGCACTCGCCACGTCGGCGAACTCGACGAGCTGGCGGGGCTGAAGTCCTTAGCCAGCGACGACGACATCCTCGCTGGCCTGATTAACCAGCAGGAGCTACTCGCCGGCTTGGAGAAGCTGCTCGAGATTAGCGATGCCTTGGTTGATAAGGCGACCGGCATCATCGTGAAACTCATGGGTGACAATGCGAAGCTCCATGAGGAGCTCGACAAGCAGAATGAGGAGGCCGCCGGCTGGAGGGAGCTGTATGAGAAGAGCATTGCCTCGCGGATGACGCTGATAGCCATTGTCCATGAAACTTGGGGATGACTTGAAGAAGGTCCGCATCGATTTCGAGCTGCAGGTGGAGGAATCCATGGCTGCTGTCAAGCAAAGTCATGAGGATGTGAAGAAGGAGCTGGAAGAACTCCTCGCCAACCGATCCACCGAGAAGTAGAGAGCAGCGACTTCCTTCTTCCTCTTTTTTTTTCTTCTTCTCTTGCCCCTGTTCTTTCCGGCGTTGCCACATGTGGCATTTTAAATTGGAAATTATCCAGGATATATAAGACAATTATTATCCATTGCCATTGTCAATTTGTCGTCGTATTATTTCGTTCGTAACCTCGTAGGTAAATGTATACGAGTCAAAAACAGGCTAAAATTCACGTTCTCAGCGAGGCACGAACAAAACAATGCTAGCTATCATCGAGCGAGGCCATGGGATCACAAGCTAACACCTTCCATCCAGGTGCATGAATTGCATGTTTAACAGCGGTTTGGCCGCCATTAATGGAGAAGTTAGGAGCGAGGCGGCGGCTGGAGGTCAAAGAGCTCGCTTCCCGGTGAGCCTGCTTGGCCGCCATTAATGGAGAAGTTGGGAGCGAGACGGCGGGTGGTGGTCAAAGAGCTCACTTCCCGGTGAGCCTGCGTGGCAGACAGCTCACATGGGTCCCATCGAGCCTGCGTGGTGGACTGCTTGCACGTGTCCCGTCGAGCCTGCGCGGCGGACTTCTCGCACTCGACCCGTCTAATCAAACAACTGCACGCACGCCACCTAGTATGATCAAATTTTTGCACAAAATACAAAGAGGACCAATAAACCAGGACCGAGGTAGTACTCTCCAATAAAAAGAGGGATGTGTGGCCACACGTAAATGGTTAGTGGAACACCCACAGTTCAAACAATACAACCGTTTGCGATATTAAAATGTCATCTATTTGTTCCAAAATGCCTACGATGGCTATTAATGTGTGCGCCTTGTCTCAAATTGGACAATTTTTTTACCACGGCATATATGTGCCATATAATGACACTATGCCAAGTTTCATGAATTTCGGGTGAGTTTTGGATTTACGGGGATTTAAAAACCGAGATTCTCAATGTTTGAAGCAGAGCCAGGACGCCGAGATGTTTGTAATTCATTCCCATTTCTTGCATGGGACCTAAACATGCACCCAAGGACACATGTATGGTATTTGAATCCAGTTTGGTGCACTAGAGCATGTGCTTGTAATTCAAATTTGAATTATGGGGATTAAATGCCTAGAAAACTCAATTAATGTATAAAAAGGCCAAACAAACTCTGAATAATTCCATATTTCAGTGCGAATCTCCTGTTGGTCTACGTTACCTATAGAAAAAAATACATGGCGAGATGAGGCAGTGACGATTGTCATTTCACCCACAAGGGTGACACGTTCCCTATCGGAACAACGAGGCTTCTTGCTAGAAGCTCCGGTTTGTAAGAGGCTTGTACCAAAACTTGCCCCAAATTGGACAACAATTTTACCACGGCATATATGTGACATGTCATGACACGATGCCAAATTTCACGATTTTTGGGTGAGTTTTTGATTTACAGGGATTTAAAAACCGAGATTCTCAAAGTTTGAGGCCGAGCCTGTACGCCGAGATGCTTGTAATTCATCCCCATTTCTGTCATGGGACCTAAACATACACCCAAGGACACATGTATGGTTTTTGAAGCCATTTTGGTGCACTAGAGCGTGTGCTTCTAGTTCAAATTTAATTATGTGCGTAGAAAACTCAATTAATATATGTATAAAAAGGCCAACGAACCCTAAATAATTCAATATCTCAATGTGAATCTCCTATTGGTCTATGTTGCCTGTAGAAGAAAATATACAAGGCGAGAAGAGGCAGCGATTGTCGTTTCGCCCACAGGGGTGACACGTTCCCTATCGACAACACGAGGCTTCTTGCTAGAAGCTCCGGTTTGTAAGAGGCGTGTACCAAAATTGCCCCAAATTGGACAATTTTTTTTACCATGGCATATATGTGCCATGTCATGACACGATGCCAAGTTTCATGAATTTCAGGTGAGTTTTGGATTTACCGGGATTTAAAAACTGATATTCTCTATGTTTGAGGCTGAGCCAGTACACTGAGATGTTTGTAATTCATACCCATTTCTTGCATGGGACCCAAACATGCACCCAAGGACACATGTATGGTTTTTGAAGCCATTTTGGTGCACTGGATCATGTGCTTGTAGTTCAAATTTGAATTATGGACATTAAATGCCTTGAAAACTCAATTAATGTATAAAAAGGCCAAATGAACCCTGAATAATTCCATATTTCAGCACAAATCTCCTATTGGTCTATGTTGCCCGTAGAAAAAAAATACAAGGCGAGAAGAGGCAGCGATTGTCGTTTCGTCCACAAGGGTGACACGTTCCCTATCTTAGGCTTCTTGTGAGAAGCTCCGGTTTGTAAGAGTCTTGTACCAAAACTTGCCCCAAATTGGTCAGTTTTTTACAATGGCATATATGTGCCATGTAATGACACCATGTAAAGGTTCATGAATTTCAGGTGAGTTTTGGATTTATGGGGATTTAAAAACCAAGATTCTCAATGTTTGAGGCCGAGCCAGGACGCCGAGATGTTTGTAATTCATCCCCATTCCTTGCATGGGACCTAAACATGCACCCAAGGACACGTATATGCTTTTTCAACCCATTTTGGTGCACTGGAGCATGTATTTGTAGTTCAAATTTGAATTCTGCACATTAAATGCCTAGAAAACTCTATTATAATGTATAAAAAATGCCAAACGAACCCTGAATAATTTAAAGCAGTTCTGTTCAACCGTCTGGCACCCGTGGGTAAGCATTGTGCACACGCGTCGTGCTAGCTTGCGCTTCCTTCTTTCCCAAGTTTTCCATATTAATGGTGTTATATATGCAAACACGCTACCATTTCCCGCCACTCCCCCAATCGGTTTCCCGCCACTCCCCCCAAATCGGTTTCCTGCCACTCCCCCCCATCGGTTTCCCGCTACCCGTGTCAGTAGGCATAGAAGGCTAGGCGGCGACACACCGGCCATACCGCAGTATACCATTCCAAGCATGCCAATCCGGCGAAGCACCGCCGCCGTCATTAACCTCCTCGACGAGGAGAACGAGCCGGAGCAGGACGGATAGCCAGAACGGTCGTGCGCCGCCGAGCAAGAGAGGCAGCGCGCCGCCGAGCAAGAGCGGCAGCGCGCCGCCGAGCGTGAGCGGTATCATCGCGCCCCAGTGCTTGAGCGGGCCAATGTCTACACATGTGTTCATTGCCGCCCATGAAGCGGAGTGGAGCAAGAGTGGTAAAGCGCTGCCGCGTAAGAGTGGGAGAACGGCCCCCGCGCATCAGGTGCGATGCGCCGCACAATCTAAGCGGAGCCGTGTAAGCATCCTGTTGACTCAACCACTCAAGAGGTCAATTCCAGGGCCTGTAAGCATCCCGATTCCCCCCCAGGAATGGGCAGACGCCGTCAGTGCCATAACGGGCTGGTGGATTGGCTCTTCGACCTCCTCGGCCCCCCAGGTGCCGCAAACGACGAAGCAGAGCAAAATACTCGTCGTGGCTTGGAATTGACCATCACCGATGAAATATCCTGGGCGGAGATCGATATTGCGGTACAGCAGTTCCACGAGCGTATCAGACGCATGGACGAAGGCCTATACCAATTCATTCTCTGCCAAGAGTTCCCGTAGGTTTAGGCCCTGTTTGTATCGGTTTTAGCCCGGTTTTCCGCAATTAACTGGGCAACTATCTTGTTCTTAATTAATGAAAAGGCAAAGCTTTTGCTTCTTCCGGCTAGTAGTTTTAAGTAGTTAAGAAATAATGTAAGTTTGAATGAAAGTGGTCCGATATGTGAAGATTGCACATAGTTTCTAAAAGCACAAACGTGTGTGATAGTAAGGAGTAGGTTCCACGCGGTGACCATCGGTAAATGTCCTAAACGCGAGGAGGCAACTCTTATTAGCAAGGGGCAGCTTCCCATCCGCTAGCCTAGTCGAATAGAATGCACAAGTTAAGCGAGCTTGCGGCTGGAGCAGTCTAAGGATGGGTGACCGGGTGGGAAGTTGCTATATCTCAAGCTTTATTTAAGCACCATGATACGGTCATTACAGACATTTAGCATCTAAATGTGTCTGTAGTGACCTGTCATGTCAATTAAATAAATCTTGAGATACTTGTTTTGAAAATTTGGAGAATGATGTTTTTTTGTTATTTGTTGTTTTTAAAAAAACGGAGAATGATCGAGATTGATCGTGTGGGCCCACACGTTCTATCCTTTGACCCACAATATACTTGTTTTGAAAATTTGGAGAATGATGTTTTTTGTTATTTGTTGTTTGGAAAAATCAGAGAATGTTCGAGATTGATCTGTGGGCCCGCCACGTTCTATCGTTTGACCCACCACGTTCGAGGTCTATGGGCCCGCACGTTCTATCCTTTGACCCACAACGTACTTGTTTTGAAAATTTATCTGTAGTGACCTGTCGACGTACGAGAAGGCTTTGACCATGACGGTTTCCTCTTGGTATAGGTCACGACATGTCAGATCAAATTTAGTTGGGGAACATTTGTTCGATTCCCTCCCGCCGGCTCGAAGTTGGGGAACCGACATCATACGTAACATGGCTTCCTCGGGGTACGGTGTTCGGTTTGTAATGCAGCTGGTACCCCATCGAAGTTGTGCATTGGGGATTTGAACACATCACACACCACCCATATATACATATATTTGGGCCGCATGCAAGGTGTCTATAGGGTCTTCTGATCGACCCCGTCTCCCATGTGCGGTTTTCAACGACACGCCTATCTGTGGGCCTGGTCTATATATATCATCCCTTTGGCCGACAACAAGGGGTTTGGCCATGAATGGATTCCTCCTGGTTCGTGTTACCGCGGGTCATGGTGACATGTCCGAGCAAAGTTTGAGCTCATGCGTTCTCAGGATTCCCTCCCATGCGCTCGAAATGGTGGGTTGGATCGACACCCTACGTACATTGACGTCGTCCTTAATTACTACCTACCTTTCATGGGGGTTGCCCATTTTGTGAGGTAGGCGCCACATCAAAATTGTACATTAATGGGTATTTAAAACACATCACCCTTCCAACGTACATCAATTTGTGCCCCATGCAGGTGGTGCTGGTTTTGTGTCCCCTCTCGTGCGGTTTACAGTGATGGTCCAATCTATGGGCCCGAGCGGTCTATTATATCCCTTTTTGACCGACAACAACAGTGGTTGTTTGGCCAAGATAGATTCACTTGGTCCGTCTTATGGTAGGTCATGCATGCATGTCCAACCAAAGTATGAGTACGTGCATGCGTCCCGCCGACATGAAGTGGGGGTAGGGCAGGCACCTAGCTACGACCTTAACCCATCATTATAGATATCCAAGGGGACTTTCCGGTTTGCGAGGGAGGTGCGACTTCAAAGTTGTGCATTGTGTGTTTAAACATCACACCCTTTATTCCTACATATATTTGGCCACTTCCAGGTGGTTGTTGTCTTCTGGCCCCTCTCACCCGATCTTCGACGACGCGCCTACCCGTGGGCCCGCGCGTCAAAGTTGTGCATTGGGAATTTGAACATCACACACCACCCTTTTCATACATATATATTTGGGCCACATGCTGTTGTTCTTGTCTTCTTACCCTCTCTCGCGTTTTTTTGTTCCCAAATGGTGCTATATAAAATAGCAGACGCCTCGGATGAAAAACTGCGTGCGAACATACGCGCAACGGACACGGGTGCACTGGCTTAACCGTGTGCGAAGCTCGTGCCCTGTAAAATCGCCACGACTTCGCAAGCGCTAGCTAGGGTGAAGGGTACTGTGTACAGGATATTTAGGATGAGAATTCCACGTATGCGTCTAAAAATTAGGACGAACCATGTGCGATAATCCAGCTAGCTACAAATCTCAAAAAAAGCTACCCACCTTGAGCGATGCAAAAATTGGTGGTTCCACGGCTTTTCCTTATTATCATACACAATTATTATGTTTGGACCATGTGCGATCTAGTTGCTCCCGCCCCGCTTCATTTCCTTTACCCAAATTTTAGTTGCCGCGGTATTTCAACCGTCGCCCTCACACCTTCACCACCGACCTCATAGTAAAATTCTAGTAGCCGAGGCATTTGAACCGTCGCCCTCCCTCGTCCACCACCATCTCCACCCACCATTACTAAAAAAATTAGTAGCCGCGGCATATCCTCAAACACCACCCGCCCTAACCCCATCCCCCCTCCACACTCCACACCCCCCGCTCAAACCCTAGCTCGCCGCCGCCACTGCCACCAACCCCTGCCGGTCTGCCCGTGCCTCCTAGCTTAGATAAGTTTAGGTTACCCACTGATTCCCATACCCTCGCCACCCTAAGTTTTTAGATGAGGCATGCGGTGTCCCTCCCCCCCAGATCCCCATCCCCTACTCTAGTGGGTCGCAGCCTAAGCCCAACCAAATATCCCGGGGAGCTCGAGGAGCGTACGGCCAAAACGAGGTCTATCATGGCCTCTCCGTCAGACGATGTCGGGGTGGCCGCCGTTCGTGCCGACCTGTCGATCCCAGAGGAACACCTCGCAATGGAAGCCGGCGAAGATGTTGACTACGTCACCATGGCGAAGACTTCACGTCAGTGGGCTCACGTATTACTGAATCTCAGGATAGCCGGCTATGACATCAAGCTCGTCGACAGTGAAGGCTTAACGCGGGCCATGTCACAGGTTAAGTGGTCCATCCCCAACGCCTCTGGTTCAACCTCCGTCGATCTCTTCGAAGGCCCCGCCGCTTATCTACTCCACCTCGCGGTCAAAGATTTGCGATCCTTGTACGCCATCGAGCCCATTATGTCATTTCTGAAGGACACGTTCTATGGCGGTGGCTTGGGATCCTCAGCTGCCAAGTCAGATCTCATCTACCACGACCACACGAAGGGCACCCACTACGGCTCTTCCAAGGTGAGACAACCCATCTGCGACATCAGGGATCGCACCCTGGGTCTGTGCTCTTCCAAGTGGAAGGATCCCGTCCATGACAAGTGAGGCAATATCCTATAAGCAAATCTTACATTTTCTAGCTAGCCAACTCGTACCCATTGTTGTAGTAGCTTTTGCCATGTGATGTTTTAACTGTGCCGTGTTTAATTATTTCAGTTATGCAAAAATGTAATGTTCAATATGGCTATCTGATGTTTAAGTATGAATTGTCCACTTCAGTTTCACCAATGGCTATATTTGGTTGTTTATAGTGAGTAGATGCCTTGTTTATCTGTATTTGGTTGTTAGGTTGGTTGCAGTGAGCATTTGCCCAGTTTTCAAGCAGATGCCCTGTTTATCTGTATTTGGTTGTCAGGCTGGTTGAAGTGAGCATTTGTCCAGTTTTCAAGCAGATGCCTTGTTTATCTGTATTTGCTTGTTAGGTTGGTTGTAGTGAGCCTTTGTCCAGTTTTCAAGCAGATGCCTTGTTTATCTGTATTTGCTTGTTAGCTAGGTTGGTTGGAGTGAGCCTTTGTCCAGTTTTCAAGCAGGTGCCTTGTTTATCTGTATTTGCTTGTTAGGTTGGTTGCAGTGAGCCTCTGTCCAGTTTTCAATGGCTATATTAGGTTGTTATAGTGAGCATATATGCCTTGTTTATTTCAGTTATTCACAATGTGATGTTCATTATGTGCAAGTATGAACTGTGCAGTTCAATTTCATCAATACCAGTTTGAACAGCTATATTTGGTTCCTGTTATGCCTGGTGAAGTTAACACATGCCCTTTATTTCAGTTTCACACATTAATGCAATGTGATGTTTAAGTATGAGCTATGTTCTATTCATTTTCAACAGTACCAGTTTGAATTACAATATTTGATTCCTGTTAAGCCTGTTGTAGTTAACATTCCCTTCCATTTTTTATTTGCTTTAACATCATGCTGAAACCAACACATTCAAGCTATCATTTTGAGATGTTGTTGTTTACCATGCCTATATTTGGTAGATGTTAAGCCTATAGTACTTATCACGCCTTTCCATGTACTTATGCAGGACAACAAAGGGAGTGGCCAGCATTTTCCACCGAGGTTAGTTTCATCCCTCGGCTTATACTGCCTCCGTTCCATAATGTAGTGCTTACAAATCCACGGCTGGACACTTTTTAGCTTCTAATATTGACTTGTTGCTTGTAGGTACATTTCTCCTAGGCAAAGATCCATGCCTCGACCCTTTTTGCGTATGGGGCAATGAGATATTCATGAACCAACATCAAGTGAGGAAACTGATAAGAATTATTAGCAAAAAGATACGACCGATGGCAATTGAATTGTCGGGCCTGTTTCCGGAATAAATCTCGGAATAGCCTCAAGTCACACCAGCCCCAATATCAGAACAACTAGTGTACTCCCTTGATATAGATATCCAGTACATACATAATATTACACAAGGTTGGGCCAGAGTGCTTAACATTTATTACAGACTTGTAATTATATGACGGTGGCGGTATAAGACAGTGGTGTGGTGAAATGACAATAGTGATACAATAAAATAAAGCCAAGCGTTAGTGTGAGGCTTGACTATTTTATTAGTGGGGTGGAAGCTCTGCGAATGATACATGTGGTAGACTCCAAGACCACAAGGTGACTAACTGGGAACACCTCTAAGCGTCAGGCTCGCTAGCGCACTCTTCCTCCATAAGATCGTCTTCATCCAGGTCTGGCCAAATTAACAAGCCAGGGACAAGCCAGTGAGTATGTTTGAATGTACTCGCAAACATTATGAACAAAAGATATACCGAATGCAATAGAGTGCATATGATCATGATGGATTAATTTATATGCATATGCTGACTGAAATTAAAGCATGGCATGATAAATATCAATACGGTGTGGATGGATAAATATATCATTTTAGTAATAAACCAAGAAATATGATATGGAACATCGGGCGTTAGACCACCCGAGGATTCCAAAAAAATAAAATGGAACATCGGGCGTTGGACCGCCTGAGGATTCCAAGAAAATAAAATGGAACATCAGGAGTTGGACCACCCGAGGATTTCCAAGAAAAATGCCAAACGGGTGTCTGAATGCGATGCCTTGAGAGGTCTTGAAAAGAAATGCCAAACGGGTCTCTGAATGCGACGCCTCGAGAGGTCTTAAAAAGAAATGCCAAACGGGTGTCTGAATGGAACACCTCAAGAGGTCTTGAAAAGAAATGAGTATCCAGGTGGCACAACCATCCCAAGAGATACTCAAAAAAATAGAAATGAGTATCCAGGTGGCACAACCATCCCAAGAGATACTCAAAAAATAAATAGAAATGAGTATCCAGGTGGCACAACCATCCCAAGAGATACTCAAGGTTGCACATACGAGAAAAAGTTTAGTCCACAGTAATATTCAAGTTAACAATAAATAATGATAACATCAGTAGTGACAATAATTATTCATTAAAAATGGATCATGATCAGTTATATTATTTCCTTCGAAGACCGACACCGGGACCGACACTTGACCCTTCCCAGCTAACGTCCTTGACCGTGGACACGGCTATTCGAATAGGTCTTACTCTGCAGAGGTTGTACTCTTTACCCCCCATGTATAGGATTTCTTTAGCCAACCTTGAAACGTTGACTAATTCCGATCACGGTTTTTGGGTTGAAACAGACACCTAACGAGCACACACCAGATTAACTTTCCTGATGCTAGGAATCACCCAAAGCATCATTCAAGAAAAACTCTAAGACGGGGAGACCGCCATCTCGAATAGCATGGGATCACAACTTATAACGCGTGGAATACAAGGGGTGCCCCCCTCTCAGCCCAGCCGGATACACCCATGCCCCCTGACCCGATGACTGGCATTAGTCCATGGCCATGGAACCCTCATCACGGCCCCTCTATGTGGTGTGTACTTGGAAAGGGGTTAGCAACTTACTAAACCATACTCCCCTCACGGGGAGACAAGTAGCAGCACTATTTTTAGCTAGACATGACAGAACAAGACTTGATCTAGGTCGACTCAGGAGGTTTTATTATCATGACTGGCACGCTTCACATGCCACAGCGACACCATCGTGTCACGATGTGATCCGTGCCCACCGGCACGACATAGACAGGGGGTACACCCCTGATTTCTCACAACTTCATCCAAGTTAGAATGGTTCTTAAGTGTATGCAAGAAATGCACAAAAGAGATATGACCATGCAGGCACCTACTATCCACTACATATCCGGTGATCATTTCGAACTAATGCAAACATGCATGCAAACACCATATCCCAAGTTCAAAAATGCTTGCCTTGATCAAAGTAGGCAGAAGGTGATCCCTCGAAATTTTCAGCAAAGTTTCCCTCCTCGTTTTCTATAAAATAGGAATTCAAAATTCGATAAAAAATGTTGTGACAGCACAAAAAGTTGGCTCAAAATATTTTCAAACAAATACTAAAAAAACTAGAGTGAAAAAGAAAATTTTCAAAAAAAGAATCAGGTGAAAATGATTTGTGGTTAAAAAGTTATAATGGTTTTTAAACTAGGGACCTTTCTGCAAATAAAACAGCTACTTTCGGGTCCCTGCTGTAATAACAGAAAGCGCCTCGGGCAGGAATACGTTTTCCAGTTCAGAAAATGTAAAGAGGCAGAAGACGCTTTCAGAATAACCAGAAAAGAATAAAACACTGACGGGTGGGCCCCACCCGTCACGTTTGAATTTTGAACGTGCCTCGCGCGCGAGTACAGAGAGGATGCGATGGTCACCGACGGCAATCGCCGGTGTTTCAGGAGATTGTGATGATATGAACGTGCTCGGTGGAGTGTTCCGCGTCGGTGGGTGGTGGTGGTGGTCGCCAGCAAGCACCGTGGTGACGGCGGTGTCAACTCCGGCGGATGGCGGCGTCGGGTGGTGGTGGATCTCGCCAGGGAGGGCTCTGGACGTCAAATTGACATGTGGAATGGAGGAGGTGGTGCACCAGGAGCCTACTGATGGAATTTGAGAGGTGGATATGGACGAACGGCGACGTGGTGTTCTCAGTGACAACGGCGGATCGGGCGGCCGGAGTCGGGGAAGAAGACCTCCCCGAGGTCGACCGACTCCTCGGGGTGGCGATTGGGGATGGGTGGAGGCAATGTGGGTACAGAACGGAGCTCGAGGACCCCTTTTATAGGCGAGGCGGAGATGACCGAGGCGAGGTGGAACACGGCGGAGTAATTCTGGCCGGTGAGGTTGGTTGGGGGCGGCGAGCGCGGTCGGTGGGTGTCAGTGAGACTAGGGGAGGCTATTGGTAGCGCCAGCGCGACGCCCCGCGAGCTCTATCACCTTATCCCGATGCTGGGCTCCCGTATGGCCATGGCAGCGACGAGCAACTCCAGCGACTGACAGGCGCGCTCGGTCGGCTTGGACGGTGCATGGGAGCAGCGGAGAAGCTGCCACGTGGAGTGGAGGTAGGAGAGAGCGTTGAGGGGGAGTGATGGCCTGTCGGTGGCCGTGCTGATCCTCTCGGCCGCCGTGGCTGGGAGCAGCGGCCGTTGCACCGGCTCACCACCAACCCATCGGCAATGAGAGGCTGGCGAGAGGGGTCTATGGCAAGGCATTGATGGCCAGAAGCGATGTGGATGAGGGAGAGGAGGAGTGAAGTGCACTGCACTGCATCGATGATCTAATCCTCTGAACTTTCTGAATTTTCTAAATTTTTCGACAGTAGTCAACAGTGCACATAAGGTGTTCGGTGAAAAGCTAGACGGCCCTAGGCATTTTTGGAATTTCTGAAAATTTTTGTGGTGAGGTACTGATGCATAACAAAGGTGCTGGCAATGTTTCAGAATTTTTGGAGTAGTCTAGATTAGGTTTTGAGCAGAGAGATTGAATCTGGTCCAAATTTCATTTGAATCAAATTTAAAAATTTTGAACTGTGGAGCAGAATATTTTTGGTGAAATGGAGTGTGGGTACTGCCATGTAGTTGGGATAATTTTTGTGGGTGCAGAAGAGCTAGGAAAAATATAGTTCCTCTGTAAATCAAAGGAACTAGGAATAAATGAAATTCTAGTTTTGGAATTTGCTAGATATGATAAAAATATTGTTGTGGAGAGGAGATGTATTGGGTACTGTCCTAGGGTGAGAGGATGGCTTGGATGATAATTTGAAAATGACAGAAGAATTTGTTTGAGAATTTTCTAGGTGTTTCAAAAAGATGAAATGGACTATTTCCTTGAAATAATTAATGATTCAAAAAAATTTCTACAAGAAAAGATTTTCGATCCTACAAAATATTTACTCAAGTAAGAAACCATTAATTCAGAAACCATTTTAAAATTTTAGAAACCCAATTGAAAACTTAAAAATGGCTTTCAAAACAAAAGAAAAAGAGAAATAGAGCCATAGTAATCCAAAGTATTTTATTTTAAGAAAAGATTTTGAAAATCAAAAGAAAATATTTTTGGGGTGTTACATAAATTATTTGTCTACTTAAAAATAGCTTTCAAAACAAAAGAAAAAGAGAAATAGAGCCATAGTAATCCAAAGTATTTTATTTTAAGAAAAGATTTTGAAAATCAAAAGAAAATATTTTTGGGGTGTTACATAAATTATTTGTCTACGCTCTATCCAACACAACAGTGAGTTGTAGGATGGTAACTACGAACTCTGTAGCCTTCTCTTTTTGCTGCCCATAATGAGTTGTTAGACAACAATGTCTGAATCTTTTTTGATTGCAGTGGTTCCCAAAGCAGTGTTCTCAAGATTACCTCACAAAGTACATGATTGGTGGACATGCAATGAAGGTTAAAGTATTTCATCGAGACTACAATGAGCATCGAGAAATCCTAATGAAGACAGTGAAGGATGGGCGGGCGACCATCACAAGGGGTTGGCCTAGAGTCGTGCGCGCATTAGGCATGGAGGAGGGCACAATATGGGCATTCCGCTTCACCTTCTCCAGCAACCATAATATCTTCCACCTCTCTCTTTACAGTGTTTAGTACAACTGTGGTTCATCATTCTTTCCTTGCTGCTTCTGTAGTTCTTCAGTACATGTACCTGTGCATCGAATTATTCATTCGTCCTTGAACTTGTATTTCTAATAAACATGGTTCGATGTGAAATAAGTGATTGCCTACTTTCATATTGAAAATTTGTTTCAATTTCAAATTCTGTGAATTTTAAATGCAGGGATTAAATTAGCGATAAATTATGATATGCATGCCATTACACTGCACACGGTTTGCGAAAGCAAAACGTGTGTGATAAACGTCAAGATCAGACATGTTTCTCAGATCAGTACGCGTGCGATGAAACTCTACTGCACACATGATCAGACAAGAAAAAACGTGTGAGATTAACAACAACAACGCACACAGTTCCTTCTTAATAAATGTTTGTGAAAGTCACCTTATCACACACACTAGGCAATTATGAACTATTTATGATGTCGTGTGCATCGTAAACGTTTGCTCATAGAAGAACGCGTGCGATAGGCCCTCATCCGACACGGGTAATATGGATGAATCGTTTGGGACATTTTATACATCTCAAATGTTTATGTACATACAAATGTGTGGGATATTCAAGCTTCACATACGGTGTAAAATTGTGAACTGTTTGTGATGGGATGAGCATCGCAAACGTTGCAGCACAAAATACCGAGTGCGATGGTAATTCGAGCACAAACGAGTAGCAAGGACAGAGCGTTTGGGAAAGATGCGGGCATCACATACGCTTAGTTCTGCGAAACATATGCTTGCGTGCTCCCTATTGGGGACGGTTTCTGGGTCATGTGGGAAGACCCCCCCTATCGCACACACAGGCAAGGCGGCGGTTTAAAACTGTGTCGTGGAAAGGGGTTAAAAACCGTTTGTATAGCAGCTCGCTGTACCAGTGAAAGGAGATATAATGGCGGCGATCCATAAATTCCAATTGAGAGATGGGCACGGTTTTGGTAGGCTCAATCAGGCGATCATTACTCTCATTCCTAAGAAACCAGATGCCTGCAGAATTGGTGATTTCCGCCCAATCAGCCTTATTCACAGTATACCTAAGATCAACGCCAAGCTCATGGCTTCCAGGCTGTGTCCGTGCATGGGAGAGCTCGTTAGTGTCAATCAATCAGCTTACATTCATGGAAGAAATATCCACGACTACTTTCTGCTTGTGAGACAAGTGGCAAGAAGCTTGAACAAAAGAAAGGCCAAGGGCACTTTGATCAAGATGGATATCTCGAGGGCTTTCGATTCCATCTCGTGGCCATTTCTATTTGAGGTGCTCAGAGCCAAGGGCTTCTCGGCTGTCTGGTGCTCGAGGATTGCCATCCTGCTTAGCACAGCTAGATCTCGTGTGCTCGTCAATGGTTGTCTGGGGAAAAAATTCAGTCATGCTTGTGGCTTACGTCGGGGCGACCCATTCTCTCCTTTGCAGTTTGTAATTGCGATGGATGTGCTAACAGCAATGGTGGTCAAGGCACAACAGATGGGCGTGATCAGTACCATGCCAGACTGCTCGCCGTTTCAGAGGCTGTCGATCTACGCGGATGATGTCATGCTTTTTATCAAGCCTATCAACTCCGATTTGGTTTTTGTCCGAGAAGCGTTGCATATCTTTGGAATGGCATCTGGCCTACATGTTAACTTCGCGAAATCCTCGGCCATCATGATCCAGTCAGATGACGGACATGGAGAGAGTGGCAGGAGCATTACCTTGGCGCATGGAGTCTTTCCCCTGCAAATATGTGGCACCCCGGTAGAGGGCCGATGAACGCCAGTCCCAAGATAAGACCTGGCGCACGTCTGAGACACGATACAGCAATTCCAGGCACAAAAATGGCTTTATTATATGAAATGGAGTATTACAATACTGTTGTTTACAACAATATTATATGGCTCCAAGGCTAACTAAATGGTAGCGGAGGTCTTGGCTCAGCGGCAACGACGTCTCTGGCTGGGCTCCACAACGCACAGGACTGGCTGGGTTCCGATATAGCATGACATATCTTCTCCTGCAACTGGCCACGTGCAAGGCCAGGTGAGTACTTTGAATGTACTCGCAAGACAACCAAATAAATAGCATCCAAACAAGCAGATGACAAAGCAAGCCCTATGCTTATATAAGAATTTACTCTAAACATGGCATGAAATTAACAGGAAATCATGGATCAAGCATGGCATACATGGATCAGGAATAACAGCTACATATCATGGCATGGGATGGCTACTTCTACGAAGCATGGTATCCAAAATTAAACTGGAACCTACACTACACTTACCTCCCGTGAAGCATTAAAGTAATATGTTGTGGCATCAATCAGTTTACTGCCACTCCGGGCTATCTCACAACTCACCGAGATCTCACTCCGTGATCATGCCAGAATACATTGTAAACTCTTCTATCAAGTTTGTTATAACAGGTTTGTCCTCCAGATCGACCAAGACCAAATAGTGTGACCTAGTATGAACTGTGTCCAATACCGTGGACGCGGCTATTTCAATAGATTCTTACACTCTGCATAGGTTGCGCAGTTTACCCACACCATGGACATTCGTCCAACGAAACTCGCCTAACCTTTGACTCTTCTATCATACCACCGACAATCATCCCCCTTCCGGTTCATGCCCTGGGTGGCCCCTGTGTCACTCCTGACACCTGCCACCATCGTGGCTAAACTAAACTGTCCCAAATGGGGACCCTGGGCTAAACAAACAACTAGGCTCACAAGGTTATTGCCGCCTACCTGATCAGGGTAGCACGCGCGCATAACCTTCCCTCTTTGGTGGTACCAATAAGAGAGCACAAGGTTAGACCAAGTCAAGGCCATCCCATACTAGCAAATGTGGCTGCACGGGTAAGCTCAGTTCGGTGGCACTATGACTTGATCCCATCGATGACGGATGAGGTTTAGTTTATAAGTTCAATTTAACATTTCCATCATCTCATCATAACATCAGCACTTATAAGCAGGAACAGTCACTTAACAACAGCATAGCAAAGTCATAACAGTATTGTAAATCATGGCATGAGATCAAATCATAGCATTAACATGATAATGGTATTAAAAGTATTGTTACTAGCAGGGAAAAAATACGGCATGAAAGCAAGTCATGATATTATATGGTAAATAACACTAGCATCTGGTACAGATGAAACAAGAGGGCTATGCCAATGCAGACTAACAGATGATCTGAAATATACTGCAATACACACAGCGTGCAAGCAAAGTCAACATGCAAGTCCGGGGCTCATGATAAGAGGTTGGCTTGCCTTGGGGTAGAGCAATACGTCGGGAAGAAATGCGACGGTTCTTCGGATACGATGCGTCGGAACCGGCACTTTCGGGTGAGGCCTATTTTAGGGAAAGGTCAAAAGTGGTATTTTCAACATATGACCACATTATGAAAATGGTACCATCGGAACTGGCTCGACAAACTGAGATCGTGGGCTTTGGAATTACCTCAATCGGGCTTACGGTCGCTGAGATATGGCCGTTCGTTCGTTAAGCAGAGAAGCGGGCAGAATAGTGTCCACTTTAGCTCTTAACGGGTGAACGTCCACTAGATAGCCGCTTCGGCCGCGGGGCTGAGTCCGAAAGCGCATTTCAGCGTTTACACTTTCACTGTAGTGAGAGCGCATTTCCTCCTGAAGCCGCGGTTGAATACGCTTCTGAAACTGGAAAGCGTATTTTTGGAAATACGTTTCCACTTAAACGCATGCGGGCCCGGACCAGCAGACGCTTACAGGTGGGCCCTGCCTTATCCCTTCTCTCTCTCCTCCCTGGATCGTCTTCATCCTTCCGGTCGGAGGGAGGGGCGGGTCGGCCGCCGGCGTAGCGGTCGCACGACGGCGAGAGAGGCCCGGCCGACGCGCACAGGGGCACCGTCTCTCCCTGCCGTGTCCGAGGGTAGCAGCAGGGTCGCCTGAGGTGGCCTACGGCGTCGGCGCCATGCCTCGGGGCTCAACGGCCGAAGAGCTTCAGGTGGGCCATGCCGGCGGAGCTCCTCCGGCGGAGTTAAGGACGGCGGCGGGTTCGCGAGCTCTTGGGGCGGCCAAGGGTACATAAGAGGAGGGGAGGGAATAGCTAGGGCGCTGGTTTGCTCGAGGGAATCGGCGGCGGCATTCGGCCATGGGAGGAAGAAGGGGGCTCCTCAAACTCGAAGGAGAGGGAGTCGGGGCTGCTGGTGAGGAGGAAGGGCTCGAGGGCGCCTTAAATAGCCGAGGGGAGGGCTTTGGACGCCGGCCTGAGCTTTTAGGTGCGCGGCAAGGTGGTGGCACTCCGGGGGAGCACCGACTATCGGCACGGCTGGCCAACATCTAGAGGACAAGTGGGAGAGGTGACCAGATGGCGTACGTGTGCGGTGGGGAGCTCGCCGGCACTCCCGGATGAGTCGGAGCTGCTGGAAGCGAGCTCCCAAAGGCTCTAATGCACAGGGCGCTAGTTTGGCATGCTCTGCGCGTGGTCACCGCGTGGCATTTCCACGCCCTACTTGAGACCAAACCGTCTCTGGGGTGTTCTACCATCCTCGAGTAGGTGACGTGTGTGGTTGAAATGCAATGGGCGGCTGGGTGCTGATTGATTCATCCAGAAAGCTATTCTGGTCATAAACTTGCGTGGACTTTTCTAGAGAAATGGCTGTAGGGATGGACCTAAATCCTTGCCATACTGAGATGTGGTAGGAAGGAGTAGATGCCGGCTAAATTTGAAGCAATTTGGACCAAGTTTGAATGCAGTTCCATTACAATGCACAATTTGGTCCAGCAGCTAGGTTTTGATGCTGGGATCAAATGGCTAGATGGATTTGGCTGATTTTTGGTGTAGGGTGGTTATTTGGATGCAAGAGTGCACTGGTAAAATTTCATACCATTTGGATACTTCTAAATGGCACTTCCTTCACAGTGTTGCAATTTGGACAGAATTTTAGATAATTTCCTAAGGAAGATGTACACAATGTAATGAGCTGGTTTTTGGTTTGCACGATTGATTTATCAAGGTAAATCACTCTGCAAAATTTCAGCTCAAAAAGATCAAAGATTCAAGCACTTCCTTTGCAAATTGGAAATCTGGACAGAATTTGCAAATTGATGCTGTGCCCAAAATTTGAATTGTGGAACTTGAGATTTTGATGGAAATGGTGAATATATGGATAAGATAAGCTCCACGAATTATTTGGGATTTTTCCTAGCTGCCAAAATGGTAGTTCCTTTGGAAAGGCCCCAAATTGAAATATTGGCTTTAAATAGGAAAATACAATTTCCCCTATTTAATTGTGGCCAATATTTTTTACCAGAGCTTGAGATAAGTACAAAGATCATCTCCACCAATTTTCATGAAATTTAGAGATGTCTAGCTATGCCTCTGGATTTAATTCCTCAAAAAGGCAAAACAAGGAATTATATCTAGATGAAAAATATTGCATATGGCTTGGCAATATTTTTGCACATCTAGGGTTTATGGATGAAGGAGGATCTCTGGAAATTTTGGGAGGATCAACGGGGCAAGGAAAATGAGGGTTCCTTTGTAAGCACAAAGGCAGGATTTCCAGTTCCAATATTTTGGAACTAAGGTTTGAACGAGATTCGGGGTTTGCTGACGGGATCTTGGCTGGCACAAGAGAATGGGAAAGGCATTGAGAGGCTGAGGATTGTCTGGATTCACCTGGTCACTCACCAGATTCCAGAGAAAAATTTGGGAGAGAAAAGCTAGGAAGGAATAACAGCACAAAAATCGATAACCCGATTTTTGGTGTGTTACAAACCTTCCCCCTTAAGAGAATCTCGTCCTCGAGATTCCTAGGGTTAGCTCAAAACAACAACCACTCCTCCTGGGAAGACCTTTGGGTTGGGTTTTAACCCTACGGTTGAAAACAACCGAGTTAAGAGTACCAAAAATTGGTACACCCAGATCGAGATACGGATATTGCGGGATCTACTCCATGGGTATGGGTTGCTGGGTTTCTCTCGTAGCCCTGACATTTTAAGAAAAAGCAAAAATTTCCTTTTTCCAAAAATGCTAGGGGCACCACAATGAACAGTGGCCTCTGTCGCTGGCAGGTGGGCCCAGGGCCCACTGGCAGCCTCCTTCTTCTTTCTCCGGCCAACGGCTCTCTCTCGCTCCCGCGCTATTCTATGTGCGGCTAGGCACTGCGCGCGCCTAGCTCCTAGGGCATAAAGCACCCTACGACGATAGTGCGCGGTGTGCACGAGGCCAACGCAGGGAGCACTCCCATCGCGGGCCAGCGCTGGTTGGCACTGCTCGCGGATTCGCCTCCTGGACTCCGGTGATCGAGCGATGCGCGGTTCTCCTGGACCTCGCTCACCGTACACCGGGCTTGGGCTATAAAAGACGACGGTAATGCAGCTTTGTCCAACTCACACCATGCCTCTTTGGTTTGGACGAGCTCGAGCCAAGATCCTTCGGGGATGCGATGTTCCTGGTGGGGCTACGGTGGTTCCTCACTACGCTGCTGGCTACTCTAATCGGTTCGTCGCTTTGCCTGCTGCAGCTCATCCTGCTGGAGCGGGCTCGCAATGATGAGGGTCCTGTTGCGGCGGTTCAAGGCAAGGAAGACGCTGGCGGGGTGGCTGGTGATCATCCATGCTAGATCCTTCGCCGTCTCAGGCCGGCGGAATAAGCGTGTGGTATGGCGGTGGGGCAAGGTGGTGGCCTGTCTATCGTTATGCAAGACAGTGACAGAGGCGCCGATGGGTCTGTGGCTAGTGCAGTGTGGTCAGCGGAGCTCTACCAATGCGGGAACCATGCTGCCGGTAGCTCCTCGTTCAACAACATCCACAATGAGTGGGTGTTGGGTAAAATCGGGGTTTAAAACTTGGACTGGAGGGGTTGTAATGGTTTATGCTGCAGTAAAGTTCTCAGCGTTTCTCCGAGACTGCAACTGGGTTCTGGGAAAAAGATTTTGGGACCAGGGAACTATTGAGTAGAACTGGTTTTCCAAAATGTTGGGTTTGGAGAACTGGCAAACGAAATAAGCACAGATGGGCACGGGTATGTGGCTTTGCATTCTACCCAAGTACTGCTGTGAATATACTCAGGAGGATGAACTTGGTGTGCAACATTGCTCACATGACACACGTGCAATCTATTCAAACCAATATGCAAGCAAATGCAGAAAGCATATAGAAGCAAAATATATGCAAAGGAAAAAGAACACATCCAGCAGATCACACTAAGGTGTTTTAATGCTAGTGGGTGTATGTACTCCAGGTATACATACACCTACACCAGCTCGCATTTCATTAGGGACTCCGGGCGAGTCCATTGTTATTAGGTGTAAGTGTTCTACTGATCGAAATCTTGTTAAGAATCCATTGCCAGCTCTGCTAAACATTTCTGCTAAACCGAGAGACAGATGAACCCAACACACAGAGTAAACGGGCGTACATAACGTTACAACAGCACACAAGTTACAAGCAATATAAGCATACAACATCACACAACCTTACAAGGCACCTAATAGCAACTACTCACCCCGAACTACAGGGTTCTATTCATTGGCGAGGGCGAAAAGACAGTCTTGGCACCACACCTACTCATAGCACCTTCTGGCGTCACTCACCGCCGGAGCCACAAATGGGCCTACTCTTGCTGGGGCTCTCCTGGGGAACGTAGGCTGAGCCAACTTCCGTCTTCATCGTCGGGCACCTCTATGGGTTGGGGCCCAACTGCTTGAGCTGCGGCTGGAACCAGACGGAACACATCCCGACGACGAAGACGCCGAATAGCTCGGGAGATGGTTCTTGGGTGAATGATGCCTGGTCGATATGGGTTCACGGGCTGCGAGGGTAGCACTGGCTGCAAAGGTGGCACTCGGTTTGGCATCATGGAACTGGTGGCCTGGAATGCAGCTTGATGGGCCTCACGGTATGCTTCCGTAACAACCTGTAACGCCCCGGACACACCCGCCGGTGGTCGTTACTCCTGGCGGGATCTAGACTGGCCCCACAGATCAATACTAGTCTTTCCTGCGCACTTTGTCCTCACTCATGCGCACCCGGGGCCAACTTCCCGGTCGGTCACCCATCCTGAAATTACTCCAAGCTGATCACGCTTAATTTGGGAGTTCTTTCCGAATGGGCTCCCGGAAAAGATGGAATTCCTTTTTGATATGAGTAGTCTACCATCCCTATTAAGCCAGGCCATCACATACACCCCCACTCAGAGGAACCGACGTCCTCGTCGGCCCATAGGAATGTTCCCTCTTGGCACATACGTCTGTGCATCCAGTCCGGTACATGTGCCATGTCGTGTGCCACGACGGGTCACAAACGTCATGCACAACATGACCGCGCACCTGTCCACAAACATCCGTGTAACCGTGAGGGTCGACTCTGATACCAACCTGTAACGCCCCGGACACACCCGCCGGTGGTCGTTACTCTTGGCGGGATCTAGACCGGGCCCACAGATCAATACTTGTCTTTCCTATGCACTTTATCCTCACTCATGCACACCCGGGGCTAACTTCCCAGTCGGTCACCCATCCTGAAATTACTCCAAGCTGAGCATGCTTAACTTGGGAGTTCTTTCTGAATGGGCTGCCGGAAAAGAAGGAATTCCTTATTGATATGAGTAGTCTACCATCCCTATTAAGCCAGGCCATCACACAACTCGAGTGGTGTCATGGCCAATGGCTTTAAACTCTCCAAGAATGTCGGAGAGCAGCAGCCCCTGGGCAGCAATGAACTGAACCCGGCGAGCTATTGCCGGGTCAGCATCCTCGACTGTGTTGGAGAACTCGCAACCTATTCTGGATGCAGAGGGAATGTAGCGGAACTCCCGCATCTCCGCTACTTGTGAAAACTGGAAACGAAGACGTGCGATGGCTTCCGCAGCAGCTGTCTGGACAGCCAACACGGGGGTGGGCATGGGTTTGCCCTGAAAACTCAAGGGCTTCCCATCCTCTGCCGGACCTAGGCAGATATGTGCCTTTGCATAGTATCGGCAAAGGTGAGGGACGGGTTCTAATTGGAACACCAGATACACCGGGCTAGCACTATAGCCAAGGGCTTGGGTGAGCATACTCGAAAGGATGGGCGGAAAGCCGGCATGACCATTAGCCATAGTTCGGCTATGGAAAGTGGGTACTCTAGAAGAACTAGCCATGGCTGCTGGTTTGAGGATACTGGCTTGGGTTCTCTTGCGGGGATCTGGCTTACTGAACGGAGTGGGTTGCATCTCGCAGGTGGGAGGGGTTTTAAATAGGCAGCCAAGCTGGGACATACCAGCATGGAGTGAATCCTTCTTGTGCCGGGTAGAGGATACGCCGGCACGGCCGACAACTCGGTAAGGTCGCGGTCCATCCAGGGACGGCTGGGTGGGCGGACAGCTGGGTAGGGGCACGTCAATTCCGACTGCGCCGGCTGTTGATCAACAGTGGCCGTGTCGGATGCCAATGATGGGTCAAATCTATTGGGCTCACTACCGATTGAAAATAGGGGTGGTTCGATGCTAGGGTAACCTACAGCCAGCCTGGCTCTAATACCATGTCCTATGGCAACCCAATAGAGGGCCGACGCACACCAGTCCCAGGATAAGACCTCGCGCACGTCTGAGACATAATACAACAATTCCAGGCACAAAAATGGATTTATTATATGAAATGGAGTATTACAATACTTTTGTTTACAACAATATTACATGGCTCCAAGGCTAACTAAATGGCAGGGGAGGTCTTGGCTCAGCGGCAACGACGTCTCTGGCTAGGCTCCACAACGCATAGGACTGGCTGGGTTACGATCTAGCATGACGTATCTTCTCCTGCAACTGGCCACGTGCAAGGCCAGGTGAGTACTTTGAATGTACTCGCAAGACAACCAAATACATAGCATCCAAACAAGCAGATGACAAAGCAAGCCCTATGCTTTCTAAAGAATTTATTCTAAATATGGCATGGAATTAATAGGAAATCATGGATCAAGCATGGCATACATGGATCAGGCATAACAGCTACATCTCATGGCATGGGATGGCTACTTCTACGAAGCATGGTATCCAAAATTAAACTGGAACCTACACTACACTTACCTCCCATGAAGCATTAAAGTAATATGTTGTGGCATCAATCAGTTTACTGCCCCTCCGGGCTATCTCACAACTCACCGAGATCTCACTCAGTGATCATGCCAGAATACATTGTAAACTCTTCTATCAAGTTTGTTATAACAGGTTTGTCCTCCAGATCGACCAAGACCAAATAGTGTGACCTAGTATAAACTATGTCCAATACCGTGGACGCGGCTATTCGAATAGATCCTTACACTCTGCAGAGGTTGCGCACTATACACACACCATGGACATTCGTCCAATGAAACTCGCCTAACCTGTGACTCTTCTATCGTACCACCAACAATCATCCCCCTTCCAGGTCATGCCCTGGGTTGCCCCTGTGTCACTCCTGACACCTGCCACCATCGTGGCTAAACTAAACTGTCCCAAACGGGGACCCCGGGATAAACAAACAACTGGGCTCACAAGGTTATCGCCGCCTACCTGATGAGGGTAGCACGCGCGCATAACCTTCCTTCTTTGGTGGTACCGATAAGAGAGCACAAGGTTAGACCAAGTCAAGGCCGTCCCATACAGGCAAATGTGACTGCAAGGGTAAGCTCAGTTCGGTGGCACTAGGACTCGATCCCATCGATGATGGAGGAGGCTTAATTTATAAGTTCAATTTAACATTTCCATCATCTCATCATAACATCAGCACTTATAAGCAGGAACAGTCACTTAACAACAGCATAGCAAAGTCATAACTTTATTGTCAATCATGGCATGAGATCAAATCATAGCATTAACATGATAATGGTATTAAAAGTATTGTTACTAGCAGGGAAAAATATGGCATGAAAGCAAGTCATGATATTATATGGTAAATAACACTAGCATCTGGTACAGATGAAACAAGAGGGCTATGCCAATGCAGACTAACAAATGATCCGAAATATACTGCAATACACCCAGGGTGCAAGCAATGTCAACATACAAGTCTGAGGCTCATGATAAGAGGTTGGCTTGCCTTGGGGTAGAGGAATACGTCGGGAAGAAATGCGACGGTTCTTCAGATACAATTTGTCGGAACCGGCACTTTCGGGAGAGGCCTATTTTAGGGAAAGGGCAAAAGCGGTATTTTCAACATATGACCACATTATGAAAATGGTACCATCGGAACGGGCTGGACGAACTGAGGTCGTGGGCTTTGGAATTACCTCAATCGGGGTTACGGTCGCTGAGATATGCCATTCATTCATTAAGCAGAAAAGCGGGCAGAATAGTGTCCACTTCAGCTCTTAACGGGTGAATGTCCAATAGATAGCTGTTTCGGCCGTGGGGCTGAGTCCGAAAGCGCTTTTCAGCGTTTACACTTTCACAGTAGTGAAAGCGCATTTCCTCCTGAAGCCGCGGTTGAATACGCTTCTGAAACTGGAAAGCGTATTTTTGGAAATACGTTTCCACTTAAAGCCACGCGGACCCGGACCAGCAGACGCTTACAGGCGGGCCTCGCCTTATCCCTTCTCTGTCTCCTCCATGGATCGTCTTCATCCTTCCAGTCGGAGGCAGGGGCGGGTCGGCCACCGGCGTAGCGGTCGCACGACGGCGCGAGAGGGCCGGCCAACGCGCGCAGGGGCACCGCCACTCCCTGCCATGTCTGAGGGTAGCCGCAGGGTCGCCTGAGGCGGCCTACGGCATCGGTGCCGCGCCTCGGGGCTCAACGGCCAAAGAGCTTCAGGTGGGCCGTGCTGGCGGAGCTCCTCCGGCGGAGTTGAGGATGGCGGCGGGTTCGCGAGCTCTTTGGGCGGCCGAGGTTACAGAAGAGGAGGGGAGGGAATAGCTAGGGCGCTGGTTTGCTCGAGGGAATCGGCGGCGGCATTCGGCCATGGGAGGAAGAAGGGGGCTCCTTGAGCTCAAAGGATAGGGGGCCGGGGCTGCTGGTGAGGAGGAGAGGCTCGATGTCGCCTTAAATAGCCGAGGGGAGGGCTCTGGACGCCGACCGGAGCTTCTAGGCGTGTGGTGAGGTGGCGGCACTTCGGCGGAGCACCGACTGTCGGCACAGCCGGCCAACAGCTAGAGGACGAGGGGCAGAGGTGACCAGACGGCGTACGTGTGCTGTGGGGAGCTCGCCGGCACTCCCGGACGAGCCGGAGCTGCTGGAAGCAAGCTCCCGAAGGCTCTAATGCACAAGGCGCCAGTTTGGCATGCTCTACGCATGGTCACCGTGTGGCCATGGCATTTCCACAGCCCACTTGAGACCAAACCGTGTCTAGGGTGTTCTACCATCCTCCAGTAGGTGACGTGTGTGGTTGAAATGCAATGGGCGGCTGGGTGCTGGTTGATTCATCCAGAAACCTATTCTGGTCATAAACTTGTGTGGACTTTTCTGGAGAAATGGCTGGAGGGATGGAGCTGAATCCATGCCATACTGAGATGTGGTAGGAAGGAGTAGATGCTGGCAAATTTGAAGCAATTTGGACCAAGTTTGAATGCACTTCCTTTACATTGCACAATTTGGTCCAGCAGCTAGGTTTTGACGCTGGTATCAAATGGCGTGATGGATTTGGCTGATTTTTGGTGTAAGGTGGTTATTTGGATGCAAGAGTGCACTGGTAAAATTTCATACCATTTGGATACTTCTAAATAGTACTTCCTTCACAGTGTTGCAATCTGGACAGAATCTTAGATAATTTCCCGAGGAAGATGTACACAATGGAATGAGCTGGTTTTTGGTTTGCATCAGTGATTTATCAAGGTAAATCAGTCTGCAAAATTTCAGCTCAAAAAGATCAAAGATTCAAGCACTTCCTTTGCAAATTGGAAATCTGGACAGAATTTGCAAATTGATGCTGTGCCCAAAATTTGAATTGTGGAATTTGAGATTTCGGTGGAAATGGTGAATATATGGATAGGATAAGCTTCACGAATTATTTGGGATTTTTCCTAGCTGCCAAAATGGTAGTTCCTTTGGAAAGGCCCCAAATTGAAATATTGGCTTTAAATAGGAAAATGCAATTTCCCTTATTTAATTGCTGCCAATATTTTCTACCCGAGCTTGAGATAAGTACAATGATCAACTCCACCAATTTTCAAGAAATTTAGAGATGTCTAGCTATCCCTCTGGATTTAATTCCTCAGAAAGGCAAAACAAGGAATTAATTCTAGATGAAAAATATTGCATATGGCTTGGCCATATTTTTGCACATCTAGGGTTTATGGATGAAGGAGGATCTCTGGAAATTTTGGGAGGATCAATAGGGCAAGGAAAATGAGGGTTTCTTTGTAAGCACAAAGGTAGGATTTCCAGTTCCAATATTTTGGAACTAAGGTTTGAACGAGATTCGGGGTTTGCTGACGGGAGCTTGGCTGGCACAAGAGCATGGGAAAGGCATTGAGAGGCTGAGGATTGTATAGATTCACTTGGTCACTCACCAGATTCCAGAGAAAAATTTGGGAGAGGAAAGCTAGGAAGGAATAACAGCACAAAAATCGATAACCCAATTTTTGGGGTGTTACAAAATACCTTGGTTTGCAACTATCCATCAAGCAGCTTACACGCAAGGAATGGCAACCCATTGTCGATGAAGTGCTCAACTTCCTCCCAGGCTGGCAACGAGGTATGATCACACGGCCAGGGAGACTGATCCTAGTTAACAATGTCATCCGTGCTAGACCTACGCATCATCTGATGGTCGCGGACGCGCCCAAGTGGGCTCTAGAATAAGTGGATAAAGGATGTCGTGCTTGTTTCTAGGCCGGATTGGATTATATCCATGGTGGAAAGTGTTTGGTTTCTTGGCAGCGGGTCTGTCGGCCTAAGAGCCTTGAAGGCCTTGGAATCCTGGACCTTAACAAACAAGGATTAGCTTTAAGATTGAGATGGGAATGTCTAAAACGCACTGACGACAATAGGCCCTGGCAAGGGCTTCCACTCGCGATGGAAGAAAGCTTTCTCCAGCCTGGTGCATTGGAACTTGGGCAATGGGGAGAGAGCACTTTTCTGGAATGATCGCTGGATCAATGGAGCTACGGTGGCAGAAATTGCACCATTCGTTCATGCCCAGGTCAGTACGCAAGTGATTAATCGGAGGTCGGTCAGTGAGGCCCTACTTAGACATAGATGGGCAAACGATATTGTGGGAGAGCTGTCAGCGGATGGCATGGTGCAGCTACTTTGTCTATGGGAGATCATGATATCCATAGACCTTGATTCAACGCAACCTGACGCGCCGGTGTGGAAATGGAAAAACGTGGGCTCAGACACCTCGACCTCCACTTATGCTATGCTTTGGGAGGGCAGCATCCATTTCTCGCCTGCTTCAGCAATTTGGAAGTGCTGGACACCGTTATCATGCAAACTTTTCATGTGGCTAGCAACCCAATACAGACTTTGGACGTCGGATCGGCAACTTAGGCACGGCCTGCAGGACCAGAGCTCGCCGTACTACATTTGCGACCAAGAGGAAGATTCGGTTGACCACATACTCCTCCGCTGTGGTTTTGCTCATCAAGTTTGGCACAATTCCTTCATGCGAGCTCGGCTGCCGATCACACTTGTGCCATCTACTGAGGCATCCATTGGCCCTTGGTGGATGGCTGCACGCAAGCTGGTGCCAAAGGATGGGAGGAAGGGCTTTGACTCAATTGTCATGCTCATATGCTGGCTACTGTGGAAGAACCATAACGGCATAGTATTTGGCCCTAGGACTGCGAGGACAACGGCACAAGATAAGACCATGATGATTTTCGAGGAGCTGAAGCTTTGGGTCAGGGCTGGAGGGCGTGGAGTACATGTATTTTGTGAGTAGTAGTGTGTAGGGATCTACGGTAGGGTGCGTCGACTGCAAATTAAAATTTTCCTACAAGCAGAACTACCAGGAATATGCTAAGGGAGATGGATCACGGATCGTTACCACTAGACGCGCAGTGCCGTGCAGCGGAAGTAGAGTTGGGGCAGCGCGTCGTCGGAGTCGTCTCCTCCTCGTCGATCTCCCACGTGGCCGATCGGATCCCGCGAACAGGTTCACCGGAATGGCGCAAGTGCACCGCCTCTAATGGTGTCCGCGCGTGCCAGAGGAACGTCGTGTGGCAGACTGCTAGGTCTGGTCACACAACCAGTGGTGAGTGGAGGTGCCTAGTTGCAACACATGCAAATCCCTAATGAAGGCGCCGAAGCGATCAACCGAATGAGTGTGCTGCACCTCCACTATATATAGGCATCCATCGTGGGCTCAATACTTGGGCCTCGCACAGATCCTAAAGCCCAAAGTCTGTTCGGCCTGGGTCCGAGTCTGAGCAGGATCACATCTGACTCGTGGAGTCGGACCCAGCCTCATAGGTTCCTTCCCTTAAGCGCGCGACCCCTTAGGTTCAAGTCGACTCGCTCGCAGGTCGGATCACCTCCGACCTGCTCGGTTGGTCGCAGCCTCTAGCAAGGCATGCCGACCACCAAGTAGACAATGAAGCCGGTTGGCGAACCTGTACAAAATGTCACACTTCTGTTCCCTTTGCCACATGATATATGTTGTCGGGCTCAAGGTGAGTCTGTCATCCTTGTGCTAGCCCGACCTCTTTCTCGTTCCAGTGATGCCGACCACAAACCAGATTTTCTCATAATCCTTGTCGCATGGCCATGCTTATCTTGGTCGGATCACACGAGGGGCCCAGAGTATATCTCTCCTGATCGGAGGGGCAAATCCCATCTTGCTCGACCATGTCTCGCAGCATGGGTCTGGACAAGCCCGAAACCTACTTTTATAACTACGCAATTACGGAGTAGCGTTTGGTTGGCCCAAAGCAGGTCTATCACCATCCCGAGTACATGGGCCAGCTCAGGTCTTAGGACATAGAACGTAAGTTGTACTAGAGACTCACAGATGACATATCGCTGCGTCTCATAGTTGGGTCTGTCCGACTCGGACCTTATCTGGACTCGGATCCGACTATGTCAAATCCGACCAGATCTTTTCGAGTCCATATTATCCGGTTAGCATCCAATGCTCCATGGCTAGTGAGACCAAGCCATCCACCGTGTCCTATGCTAGTCTAGTTAGCTACGCGTCCACATAGCCATTTCGACTAGGGACCTTTTAGGACAATCATCATACAATGCATAGTCCCACAAACAAGTCACGTACCTGCTGATACACATCATTGATAATGTCCAAGGACTATCTTTATTCATAAACACATAAGAAATATCATCATACATGATTGCCTCTAGGGCATATCTCCAACAGTCTCCCACTTGCACTAGAGTCAATCAAATAAACATCGTATGCCCATAGCTCTAATGTGCCCCTCATGCCTGGGTTGTGGAAGCGGCTTAGTCAATGGATCTACAACATTTGCATCCGTGTGAATTTTGCATAACTCTACATCACCACTCTTTACAATCTTTCATATCAGGTGATATTTCCGATTTATGTGTCTGGTCTTGTGGTGATTCCTCGGCTCCTTGGCCTGTGCGATGGCACCAGAATTATCACAATAAAGGTCCAACGGTTTTACCGAGGTTGGGAAAACACCAAGATCATCCACAAAGTTCCAGATCCAAACACCTTCCTTTGCAACTTCACAAGCCGCAATGTATTCGGCTTCTGTGCTAGAATTAGCCACCGTATCTTGCTTGGACCTCATCCAGCTCACTGCTCCTCCGTTCATGACGTACACGAATCTGGATTGTGATCGACAATCATCTCTGTCGGTTTGGAAACTAGCATCAACATATCCCTTTACGACAAGCTCTTCCTCACCTCCATAAACTAGGAAAATCTCTTTAGTCCTTTTCAGGTACTTCAGAATAGTCTTTCCCGCCGCCCAGTGACTCTCACCTGGGTTGGCTTGGTATCTTCTTGTTAAGCTTATTGCAAAAGCAACATCGAGCCGAGTACATATCATGGCATACATGATCGATCCGATTGCCGAGGCATACGGAATCCGACTCATCCTGCTTCGCTCATCAGATGTCGAAGGACTCTGAGTCTCGCTTAGCCTTATACCATGTGAGACAGGCAAGAACCCCTTCTTGGCCTCACTGATGTTGAACCGTTTCAACACTTTGTCTATGTACGTGCTCTGGCTCAAGCCGAGTAGCCTCCTCGATCTATCTCTATAGATCTTAATGCCCAATATGTAAACTGCTTCACCGAGGTCCTTCATCGAAAACTTTCCATTCAATGATTCCTTGACCGAGTTTAGCATCAAAACATTGTTTCCGATCAGCAATATGTCATCCACATACAGGATCAAAAACACTACCAAGCTCCCACTCAATTGTTTGTATAAACAAGTGTCCTCTTCGCTTTTGATGAAACCGAGACCAGTGACGACCTCATCAAAATGAATATTCCAGCTCCAAGATGCTTGCCTCAACCCATAAATGGATCTCTTGAGCTTGCATACCTTACTAGCGCTAGTTGGATCGACAAAACCCTCGGGCTGTATCATATACATGTCCTCGGTTAAATTTCCATGAAGGAAAGCCGTTTTGACATCCATCTGCCATATCTCGTAATCGAAATATGCAGCTATAGCTAGTACGGTCCTCACCGACTTCAGCATCGCTACCGGCGAGTAAGTCTCGTCGTAGTCAATTCCTTGATCTTGGCCATAACCTTTAGCGACAAGCCGAGCTTTGTGGATCTGAACATTTCCATCCACATTGGTTTTCTTCTTAAAGACCCATTTGCAACCAATGGCAGTGACGCCAGGTGGCGGATCAACCAAGTCCCAGACTTGATTTTCATCCATGGACTTTAACTCGGATCTCATGGCCTCTAGCCATGCCTCGGAATCCAGGCTCACCATCGCTTCTGCATACATAATCGGCTCGTCGCTCTCCAGCAACAACACATGACGCACTCTGCGCAATCTTTCCGACCTCCGTGGTTCCGGTGCCGCTTCCACCTCGGGTTCCCTGACAGACTCCGGTATGATCGCATCACCAGCCGAGTTGTCCCCGAGTGGTTCTCGAACTTCTTTGAGTTGCACCTGCCTCCCACTGGCTTCCCGCCCGAGAAACTCTTTCTCAAGGAAGACCCCATTCCGAGCAACAAACACTTTATTCTCTTCACGGTTGTAAAAGCTATATCCCAAGGTTTCCCTCGGATATCCCACAAATATGCACTTATCCGACATGGTTGTAAGCTTGTCCGACATAAGTTGCTTGACGAATGCTTCACAACCACAAATCTTTAGAAAAGACAACTTGGGACTCTTCCCAGTCCACATCTCATGTGGTGTCTTGTCTACGGATTTAGATGGTACTCTGTTGAGTGTAAAAGTTGTAGTTTCTATAGCGTATCCCCAGAATGACAAGGGTAAATCTGATTTGTGCATCATAGATCGAACCATATCTAACAAGGTATGATTCCTCCGTTCCGACACACCATTTCTCTGTGGTGTACCCGGAGGTGTGAGCTGAGGTACTATACCTCGGCTTTTCAGATGATCATCAAACTCCTAGCTCATGTACTCACCTCCACGATCAGATCGGAGAAGCTTTATAGTCTTGCCGAGCTGATTTTCTACCTCATTCTGAAACTCTTTGAACTTTTCAAAAGTTTCCGACTTGTGCCTCATCAAATAAATATATCCATATCTATTGAAGTCGTCGGTAAAAGTCACGAAGTACTGATAGCCACCTCTGGCAGTTGTGCTCATTGGACCACACATATCATTGTGTATAAGCTCCAATAGCTCGGACGCCCTCTCGCAACTCTTTGCAAAAGGAGACTTAGTCATCTTGCCAAGCAAGCATGATTCACATGTCTCAAACGACCCGAAGTCGGATGAAGTTAGGAGCCCATCATCATGGAGCTTCTTCATGCGTTTTAGACTAATATGTCCAAGCCGTCAATGCCAGAAGTACGTCGGATTTATCTCATTAGGCTTATGCCTCTTGACATTCATATTATAGACAGGTTCCATTTCCAGATTCAAAAAAAATAACCCATCAACTATGGGTGCATAGTCGTGGAACAAACCATTCAAATAAAATGAACAACCATTGTCCTTTAAATTGAATTCATAACCCTGACTCATCAAGCATGAGGCAGAAATAATGTTCCAACTAAGTGCAGGAATGTAATAACAATTATTCAATTCCAAAATAAATCCAGAAGGAAGCTGGAGCTGCATCATGCCGACCTCCAACGCAGCAACTCTTGCTTTGTTGCCGACCCTGATATCAATCTCCCCTTGTGCCACACGCCTAGTTCTTACCAGCCCCTGCATCGAGTTGCAAATATGAACATCCGATCCGGTATCAAATACCCAAGAGCTACTAGGTATGTCAGCATGGTAAATGTCTATAAGATATGTAACAAGTGTACCTTTGCCTAAAGAAGCATTTCCGGCCTTCTTGCCATGCTCAGCAAGCCACTTGCTACAGTTCCTCTTCCAGTGACCAGTTTCCTTGCAACGATAGCAAATGGTCTTCGAGTCCGGTCCAGACTTCGGCTCAGCTGCGGAGGTTACCATCTCCGTGCCCTTTGCCTTAGCCTTCTTCTTGGACCAACTCTTCTTGAGCTTAGCCGACTTCTTCACCATCAACACTTGATGCGTGCCTTTCTTAATATCCTGCTCTGCCACCTTGAGCATCCCATGCAATTCAGTGAGCTTCTTATCCATACCATGCATATGATAGTTCGAAATGAATGTCCCATAGCTAGGTGGAAGAGAACACAGAACTGCATCTGTAGCCAGCTTATCCAAGAGTGGGAAGCCTAACCGATCCAAAGCTTGCACGTATCCGATCATCTTGATCACATGCAGGCTCAGTGGATCACCTTCCTTCAGCTTGCAATCCATCAAGGATCGCGAGACATTGAACCTTTCGGTCCTAGCCTGTGTCTGAAACATGCTCTTGAGACTCTCGATCATATCGCAAGCCTCAACGTTTTCGAAATGTTGTTGCAAATCGGGCTCCATACAAGCCAGCATCAGACGGCTAATCTCCGTTGATTCATCAACGAGTTTCTAGTAGGCATTCCTGGTTGTGGCATTAGCATTATCGGCATGTTCCTCTGGAAGTGGATCCTCTAGAACATGTTCCTTTTTATCGTGCTTGAGAACAATTCTCAAATTTCTATACCAGGTGGTAAAGTTTGTTCAATTAAGTTTATCCTTTTCCAAGATTGATTTCAATGCAAAGTTGGGTTGAGCAGGTGGTGCCATTGATCTACAACAGAAAAATATGCAATCACTAAGCAATGTGTTTATGTAGAGTAATTCAAGCCTTAAACAAAAATACTCCCACTGAAGTCAGCATCCCTCCGCAAACTCTCCGTGATTCAGGATCTGACTAGCGCATGCCGACTAGTGAGCTTTAGCATCACTGCTAGCAGACTTGCCTATCCGATAAGCAACTCTTTGCTAATCATATCTCTATACGACTCCTGTCGGTCGGGTAGGTATCTCATACCCCGGCTCCCAACCTTCTTTGCCACAAGGCCCAAAACCGTTTTGATAGCCTTGTCAAGTCAACCTGATGCAGTGCATGTCCGTGTCCGACATGAACCCTTCAGTTCAAGGACACCTAGTAGCACCCCAATTTTATGAGCCCACTACTAGACGTACTTGATGTGCGAAGGTGCAACATCTGGGATGGCAAATAAACTTGATATTTATGAGGGATCTTTCTACCATTTTAACATGCATAGAAAACAAGAAGCATAACAATCACAAATAAACATATATTGTGGAATAGTATGGCTCCTTCATGGACGTTCTTCCAGGTCGGCTCCGACTCCGATGACCATCTAGGAACTCCATCTTGTTTGTCATGCCAAGACGCGAAGCCACGAACTTGATCTCTGTCCTCCAACTACTACAACTAGTTATGAATTTTACAGAGAATCACAAGTCAACACGCAGGTCATTATACATTATAATGATAGCACTTTGGCTCCTGCTGGCTAACAAATCATGACACGTAGGCCAAGTATAATTTACACACATGCATCACATACACATGAGCCATACTATTCACATCAAACCTTCAAAACAAAGTTATGCATAGAATCGCATTCTACCGGTTTCAGTGATCGTGTATGAAATACAAGGCGCTATGCATACGGCGGTCCCATATCTAATATGCATCCGATCTGAATCCAAATCCTATAGCAGAGGCTCTGATACCACTATAGGGATCTACGGTAGGGTGCGTCGACTGAAAATTAAAATTTTCCTACAAGCAGAACTACCAAGAACATACTAAGGGAGATGGATCACGGATCGTTACCACTAGACGCGTAGTGTCGTGCAGCGGAAGTAGAGTTGGGGCAGCGCGTCGTCGGAGTCGTCTCCTCCTCATCGATCTCCCACGTAGCCGATCGGATCCCGCGAATAGGTACGCCAGAGTGGCGCAAGTGCACCGCCTATAACGGTATTCGCATGTGCGGGAGGAATGTCGTGTGGCAGACTTCTAGGTCTGGTCACACAGCCGCGGCGAGTGGAGGTGGCTAGTTGCAACACATGCAAAGCCCTAATGACGACGCCGAAGCGATTAACCGAATGAGTGTGCTGCACCTCCACTATATATAGGCATCCGTCGCGGGCTCAACACTTGGGCCTCGCACGGATCCTAAAGCCCAAAGTCTATTCGGCCTGGATCCGAGTCCGAGTAGGATCACATCTGACTTGTGGAGTCAGACCCAGCCTCACAGGTTCCTTCCCTTAAGCGCGCGACCCCTTAGGTTCAAGTCGACTCGGTTGCAAGTCGGATCACCTCCGACCTGCTCGGTTGGTAGCGGCCTCTAGCAAGGCGTACCGACCACCAAGTAGACAATGAAGCCGGTTGGCGAACCTCTACAACATGTCACACTTCTGTTCCCTTTGCCACACGATATATGTTGTCGGGCTCAAGGCGAGTCTGACATCCTTGTGCTAGCCTGACCTCTTTCTCGTTCCAGTGATGCCGACCACAAACCGGATTATCTCATAATCCTTGTCGCATGGCCATGCTTATCTTGGTCGGATCACACGAGGGGCCCAGAGTATATCTCTCCTGATCAGAGGGGCAAATCCCATCTTGCTCGATCATGTCTCGCTGCATGGGTCTGGAGAAGCCCGAAACCTACCTTTATAACTACCCAATTACGGAGTAGTGTTTGGTCAGCCCAAAGCAGATCTATCACCATCCCGAGTGCATGCGCCAACTCAGGTCTTAGGACATAGAACGTATGTTGTACTAGAGACTCACAAATGACATATCGCTGCGTCTCATAGTTGGGTCTGTCCAACTCAGACATTATCTGGACTTAGATCCGACTATGTCAAATCCGACCAGATCTTTCTGAGTCGATATTATCCTGTTAGCATCCAATTCTCCATGGCTAGTGAGACCGAGCCATCCACCATGTCATATGCTAGTCTAGTTAGCTACGCGTCCACACAGCCATTTCGACTTGGGAACTTTTAGGACAATCATCATACAATGCATAGTCCCACAAACAATTCATGTACCTGCTGTACACATCATTGATAATGTCCAAGGACTATCTTTATTCATAAACACATAAGAAATATCATCATACATGATTGCCTCTAGGGCATATATCCAACAAGTGTTACTGACTAGGAGTGGTGTTTGGGGCTTCTGGTTACCGGCTTGTGGTTTCCGGAACCCTAGCCTCTCTTTTTGTTTTTCTGCTTGTAATTATCTCTGCCTTCTATAAAGCTATGGTACGCGATTGCGTACTCTGGAAAAAAATCTATCATATTTATCATGGCAAGGAAACAATTTTAGCAGCAAGTAGGCATGAAAATGCTCCTAAAACTTATACAAAGTTCCACCATATGATGCATGGATAAACTCACACAAAAATCACAAAATGACATATTCTGTTAAAATGACATGCAACAAAACTTTGCAAGCTCATGACAGTAGGTTGATGATTTTTAAAGATGACGCAAATGACATGGACAGATCGTACACATGGCAAAGAGCAATAAACATGTAAGGCATGTATTTATTTGATGAATGGTTATTTAGTTGTGATTTTTGCAAAATGGCAAGTTTTACTGAAACAGAGCACCTCATAGATTTATAATCTGATGCACACTTCGACAGATCCAACAAAGGCATAAACAAGTTGATCAATTCATGTAATTGGCATGTAGATATTGAATACAGAGAGCTTTACAAAACATGTTTAGGTCATCCACACAAAGAAGCCACAGATCAGCCACAATCTTCATCACAACAGGGGAAAATGATAACAGTTTTTTTTTCAAACTTAGCAGTTTTCAGAAAACTGACAGATGAGATTCAGAAATAGAGAGTGTTTCGGGATCTGTTCCCTGGACCTCCTAGATGCATGAAAATGGTGCAAAACACTGAGGTTTACATGGGGCTAACCCTAGGACATGGTTTGGCCGAAGGGAAACCATATGGGGGCTTGGGATTTGAGATGGAGTGGGAGGGAGCGCGCTCTGGCTCGCAGGGTTTTGGCACGAAGAGAACGAAGGCTACGGTGAGCTAGAGGGCGTGGGATTTGGTAGAGAGGAAGGTCAGTATACCTAGTATACCTATGTCATGAAGATGGCGTCGGGGAAGAAGCAAAGGGACGGCGGCGACGCAATGAACTTCGGCAAACTTACTATCCGTGAAGAAGTGGAAGAAGAGGACGATAGGGACATCGTGGACGGTGATCTTGGGCTTGGCTTGGTGCCAGAACGGATCGGGGACACGAGGAGGTAGGCCGATGAGGCCTGCTACGCTGGCGGCGAGCTCGTGACCGAGGTGGCCATTGCGTAGGGGGAGGAGGAGCAGGGGCGCGGGAGGCTCTGTGGGCTGGCGGCGCGGTGGAGGAAGGTGGAGGCAGGGGGAAACCCTAGGGCTCGGCCCTAGTCACTTTATAGGAGGGATCAGGCGCGGCTGGAGGCCACCGTGGCCATGTGTGCCCCTGGATGGTTTTTACCGTGAGAGGGAAAATGATCGGGAGGAGGAAGAAAAGCAGGGGAAGGAGTGGCTGCAGGTGGGTCCGTGGGGTGCCCAGCGTGGCAATTACCATGAGGAGAGAGAGGAGGTGCTGGCTGCAGTGCTGCTAGCGGCGGCCACTGCTGGGGCTCGCTGCTGCCTGCGCCTCGGAGCACCCAGGGAGGCCGGCCCAGGTAAGAAAGGTAAGGCTCTTTCCTTTTAATTCTTTTCTCTGTTTTTTTAATAAACAGATTTAAGAAGAGAAAATAAAGGGGGGCTAGGAAAGGAATTTGGGGGATATAAAAATATCCTCATACTCCTGGAAATATAGGCTATTTGAATAAATTGGTTTGGTAATTTTTACAGACTGGAATTTAAAACAAGTTTGAATTTAATTCAAATTTGTATAAATCCTTAGTCCAACCAAATCAACTCCAACTGACCTGAAAATTGGAGGAGTGGATCTAGACATGATTTAGGGAATTTAGAAAAAAGGGAACATTTTTCTGTGACAGGAAAAATGTCACTTGCAAAAAAAAACAAATTTGGAAGAAGAAAGGTGATGTGGTTTGCATGGAACATGGTGTGGCCTTGGGATTGTGATGAAATGGTAAAGACAAAAGAACATATCCACATAGAGAATGCAACTAACATGATGATCAATATGAAATACAATAAAATGACAAGAGGCACACCAAAATCATATGGCATATAACAAAGTAGATGATCATGACAAAAAGGATGGCACAATGCAATAAAATCAACGATGAACATGATGCAAGAAGCAAAATATGAAAATGGCACACAACATGATCATGGCATCAAACATGGTTTAAAAAAAGCATATGAAACTCATGCATCACATTTGGGTTGTTATAGTCAGTCCTCGGGTATCGATTTCGATCCTCTATTTGGTTTTTCTATACCCAACCAGAGTCTCGGGGGCTACTACATCTTCACTTTTATTAAGCGTCCAAATTTGACCCTCAAGTCCATTCTTTGAAACCAACTTGAGGCTCGGGGGCTACTACTTGCTACGCACTCCCATGTACTATTGGTAGTTCTTTTTAATCTTCGGACTATGATGTGTCCGAAGAAGGCTGCTGGATGGAGCAGGCGTCAAACTACAGCGTAAACAGAACAAGGGAAAGACAGAGCAGCGTCAAACATACCTCAAAGCCTCTGAGGAGGCCCTTGAAGACCTCATGAATTCCGGCCTCTACAGACTGGAAGCTGCCTAGCGCTGTGCCGATAAGGGCATGGTGCTCCTCCATGATAGAGGAGCCCGCCAGAGCCACCTCCATCTCCTCAGGCCACCCCTTGTAGACCTGCCCCGGGGCAGGAGGGGTAGGCGGACCCATCTCGGGTCCTCTCGTTTTGACAACGGAGATGGAGGCCTCCGCCTGCTGCGGCGGTGTTGGAGCCGCCCGGATGGAGGGCGCGGGTTGGCCGAGCTCACCTTCTATAACCAGGGGGATACTCTCCCCCTGGTCCTCGGCGGCCGAGGTGTGGATCTCGGCCAAAGGAATCCCGACGCCCGCCCCCATGTCGGTGGCGGCCAGGACCGGGCGGGACATTGCCTCCCCCAGCCCTTCGGGGGCAGTGGAAGGCACGGTGTGCTTGGCCGTCCCGCTTTCCGCCTTAAATAGAGGGGGGAGCCTGTTGACCTCGGCCACTTCACCGATGTGGACGCGTTGCGGGCTAAAGAAAGACTAATTAGACATTGTGCATCAAAGCGTAAAGAAATCGAGGAAGTTCTCTAAAGAATACCTCCGGGGTGCTGGCCTCGTCCTGGGCGGCTGCGCAAGGACATCCTCCGATGTGTCGAAGAGGGTGACGTGGGCGGTCACGGCCTGTTGGCCGACTGGTGCGGCCGAGGCCTTGAGTAGTTTCCTGCGGCCCCGAGGATGCTCCTCCTCCTCGACGTCCTCAAACATCGCCCTCTCCTTTTTAGAGAAGGCACCCCCTCCTCCTCGACGTCCTCGGACATCACCTTCTTCCTCTTTGGAGAAGGCACGTCCTCCTCCTCACCCTCCTCATGGGTGGCAGAGACGTGGGTGTCCTCGAACCTTGCATCCGAGGTGTCTCGGATGCGAAGGCCGCTCCTCCCCTTTGGCTGCTTCTGCACCTTGGCCGGAACCACGTACGGTTCCTCGGCCAAGATCGCCTCGAGCTGAGGAGATCTCTCCTCCACGGGCAGCGGCGCCTGACACCGCATTTGCTGCGCCCTGGGGATCCACTTCTGAGAGAGGAAGGACTGGTTTGGTCATTCTAGTAAAGTTGATCAACCAATGAAATTTCGGAATGATTAACAAAGATTACCTCACAGGCATCGTGCTCGGCGTCTAAACCGGGGTCCGCCCCTTCCTCGGGAAACTCGTTCTTGGACGGCTTGAACAACACCGTCCACATCCCGGCCATGGTGGAGCGGAAGAAGCGCCGCAGCATGGGCACGTCCTTGGGCTTCTGAGCCCACATCGGGCCCGCCCGAAGCTGGAGTGGAAGTATACGGCGGTGGAGCATAACGTTGACCACGTCCACCAGCTTGATCTTCTTCTTGTCTGCCTGAGTTTTTATCCTCGTTTGCAGCAACAGAATGTCTTCGGGGGAGCCCCAATCCAGGCTCTTCCTCGTCTAGGAGGCAAGCCTCCTTGGAGGAGCCCCCGTAAACACGAGGACCTCAGCCTGGCCATTGGCTAGTGGCTTGGTGATGTAGAACCACTCTCTCTACCACTCCTTAACTTTTTCCATGAAGGTGCCCTCATACCAGGCGACCTTCTAGATCTTGCTAATCATGGCTCTGCTGCACTCCACCAATTCGGAGCCGCTCGACTTCGGCTTGATGCCAAAGGTCTTTAGCCAGAGACCGAAGTGCGGCTCGATGCGGAGGAAGGCCTCGTAGACGATGGTGAACGTCGTGAGGTGGAGGATGGAGTTCGGGGCTAGATGGTGGAAATCTAGCCTGTAGTAGCAGAGCACCCCGCGCATGAAGGGGTGCAGCGGGAACCCCGGACCTCGGACAAGGTGGGGAACGAAGACGACCCTCTCCCCCGGCTAAGGAGTTGGCACCCTCTGGTTCGGCTCCGGGGGCCAGCATGCGGCATCGGCGCGGATGTACTCTGCATCCCGCAGCTCCTGGATCATGCGCTCCGTAACGAGAGAGCCGGCCCAGTGTCCCTTCAGTGTGGCGTCCGCCATTGCTAGGGTTGGAAGCTTTGTGCGCACCGAAGGGGATGGGTGAGCTTGGAACTGGATCTGGGTGCTGGAGCTTAGGAGGCGATGTGCGAGGGAGGTGGAATGGGAGCGTAGAAAATTGCTATCGCTACCCCTTTGGCTCTTATAGGCCTGCGAAAGGCCAAGAGTCCCCCCTTTACCGCACCGAAAAAATCACCACGACCCAACAAAAGATGCCATTACGCGCGTGGGGTGAAAAAAGATCTTAATGATATCCCCCAAAATACGGGCACGATCTTTACTTTGATAGGACGTGCCAATGAGAAAACTGCCTTGGGTCGCAATTCGAATAACAGTAACTGCCCCGTCCATGTTGGAGTGGTGACGCTTCGGTAAAAGTTGCCAGGCTAGGTGGTACTGTTCACGCCTACCCAGTTGGCTTTCGAAGCTAAGTTATCTCGTGTCTTTGGACGCAAATGAATTTGATTAAAACCATGGTTGGGGGTCGGATTCCTTTAAGAACAAACCCAATTGGAATTCGCAATGGATAAAAAGATTCTGAATCAAGGGAGGCCTCATCTGGGAGGGGAGCTCGTCTGCCAAGCAGAAGACTCCAAAGCCAAACTCAAATTATTAAAGGGAACTCATCTGTCAAGCAGAAGACTCCAAGGCCAAAGTCATATATCTAAAGTATCTCGTCATCCTCGGCGTAGAAGACCAGTTCGGGGGCTACTAACGGTGTCCTAGACTAGGGGGTACCAACCTAGTTGGCCTACATTCCATGGGCCAGACCCACGGCCCTCCATTCTTACAAGGAAGGACTCCGGAAGCCTCGCTGTTTGGCATGATCAAGATGGACTCTACCAAAGACTTGATGTGTACTCCAAGGACAGCTTCAGTTGCCGGCGTGTGCATCCCTAGATGAGCAACCGACCATGTGTAACCCTAGCTACCGCCAGCGTCTATAGAAGTTGAGGGGTTTAGTCCATAGAGACCACGGTCATATTTACAACCACCTAGCCTTAGGGTTAGAACACAAACTTACGATCTCGAGGTAGATCAAGCTTGTACTCGATACATCATCATCAATACAATCAAAGGATGACGTAGGGTATTACCTCTTTGAGAGGGCCCAAACCTGGGTCAATACGATCTCCTTCGTCCCCTACTTCCCATAGATCCGAGATCCACAGCTCGGGACCCCCTACCCCGAGGTCTGTCGATTTTAGTACCGACAGGCGGCATCCCCCAACGATTGGATTTAGTACGAGGGCTGACGGTGTCCTGGACTAGGGGGTACTCACCACGTCGTCTCCTGACCAGGTTGGTCGGGCCGAGGACCCCCATGGCGGGTCACTAATGGGCTTCTTCGGGCAACCCATGATGTATACAAGGAAGACTCCACAAGACTTGACGCACAAGACGAGGACTCTTATAAACCCTAGGCCTTCGGTGCATATATAAACTGAGGCCAGGCTGGACAACAGATTCCTTCATTATTCACCTTAGGGCTAGACCACAACAGACGATCTCGAGGAAGATCAAGTATTGTACTCGATACTCAATCATCAATATAATCAAAGAAGGATATAGGGTTTTACCTCCTTGAGAGGGCCCAAACCTGGGTAAACATCGTCTCCTTCGTCCCCTGTTACCCATCGATCTTTGATCAACATCTCGAGCCCCCCAACCTGAGATCTGCCGGTTTTAGTACCGACACCTGTGCTTTCATTGAGAGCCTCGTTGTAGGATCGAACAAAAGATCGATGGAAGTTTCGGTTAACGATCAAGACCTTCACGGCGTAATCTATATGCCCGAATCTGCGGGTCGCACCTCCTCCATCGAGAGTTGAGGCACGACATTAGTGGCATGTACAGGTCCTGCTAGGTGTCGTTATAGTGCAGTGGAATCTTCAATGATGCCAAATAAGGTGTTATATTTTCAGTTAAGTTCATGCCGAGTGAATTATTTTCTTTAGAATCGTTACTACCGGCTCGTGCGAATTTTTCTTGCAGGCTTAATTGAAGTCACACACAAATTGCAGCGGCGCGGCGGCGCATCACATCTGGTGATCTACCCGCGCGTTTCTGACAAATCGGTGAGGCGCACTACGCACGCTGGACCGGCTGCTGCTCCGCGTGGTGCGTACAGGGGTGGCTTGGTCGGCAGTTTTTTTGGCGTGTGAGACCACCGAAGCAGGTCACGAGCTCGAGGCTTCAACCGGATCGAAGCTCGATCAGCACCAGGACTCCACGTGAAAGTCAATATCAAAACCTAGACCAACTACTAGTTCTTAGTACGAGACGGAGCAACAAAATCAAAAAGCCTCACGTGAGACACCTTGCACATGGATTACGAGGATGATTAAAAAAAGAAGCGTTGTCCTCTCCAAGTTAAACATCCAAGTGATATTTTCCTAGTACTAATGCTGTACGTATTGTTAAATTTTCGGAATTTATTCCTTCGTCCATCTCTTTTTTTTTCATAGATCGGTCAATATGGCGTACAACATGGCCTCGCCGCTACCGCCAACCATCAACATCGTCTACCCGCGGCTTTGAGTTTCGCGGACAACCTGGTCATGACATCATCAGCTTGATGCCGACGTCCCGCGGATGACGCCCTGCATCGACATCTCTGCTCTGCCACGACCTCGGCGCTCAGGGCATATTTCTTTAATTTCTTGCTTCACTTAAATTAATTAAGTAGAAGATTTTTTAAAATATTATTATTATCATTATTTGTTATTCCTTTTTCCTTGCACTATTATATGTGCACGGGTAAATCGAGTTCAACTGGTCCACGTCACCCCTCGGCAAACCGACGTTGCCGTCCCTCCAACATCGGCCAAACCGCGCCGTCTACTTGGCGCGTCACTTCTTCAAGCCAACGTATACCGCGCTGACCTGCTCTAGCACGTCGGCTGGCCCGTGGACATTGGCAGCACCCCGCCAACCAGCTTTGTCATGATAGCTGGACCGGGGGCTTCGCCTCGCCACATCGACTGTGCTACATCGCCACCTCGTCAAGCCGAGATCCTCGCTCGGCCACCTCGAAACCGGCTTGGGGACTGGGACCTCGGCTAGGCTGAGGACTACGCACCATGTCAGATCTATTAGAGATCAGTGGGCGTCTTCATCCCGCCGCAAGCCCGGACCGCATCATCAACACCGAGCACATTAACCAGCTAAGTCGCTTTCATGCTCAATTTTTTAAAATTTTTGTTCGGTTCAACAAAGCATTATATTTGTGATAAACAAAAATCTATTTGTTAAAAACTTAGTTTGTTAAAAACAACCTTCTTTTACCAATGTCAACTGGGGGCTCTTAAATTTATAAGTGACGCTTTATAATAAAGGGTCATTTGCATTTCTATCCCTAACTTGAACCACCTACTCATATTTGCCCCTAATTTCGAAGCCTGCTCAAATTTGCCCCTCTCCCGTTATGTGCACATATAGAAATGCCCTTCTGTGCCGTTACCATCCGGTCAAAGGGCTTTGATCATCCTAAAAAAAATAACAAAAAAAATCTAAAAAATATAAAATTTTGTTGGATCAAATATACTCATGTGCGCAAGGTGCGTGCAAATTTTTGTGCTGTTTGGACATTCCAGGAGCTCGTGGCAAGGAAAAACAGTAAATCTGTATGCTTGTGAACAGTAAATTTGAAATAAAATAGCAAGAAAATTCAAAAAAATATGAAATTTTTTGGCATCAAAGAGGCTTGGGTGCACAAGGTTCTTGCAAGTTTTTGTGATCAAATGACATGCGAGGAGCTCTAGCAAAAAAAAAAATAGTCATTTTTTCCAAAGTTTTTTCCCGAGCCAAATTTTGTTTTTTTCTCCACGAGCACCTACAATGTCATAACAAAAATTTGCACGCACCTTGCAGACCCGAGCCTCTTTGATGCCAAAATTTTTCATATTTTTTTGAATTTTCTTGCTATTTTTTTGAATTTACTATTCATAGGCATACATATTTACTGTTTTTCCTTCGCCACGAGCTCATGGAATGTCCAAACAGCACGTAAATTTGCACACAGCTTGTGAACCTGAGTATCTTTGATCCCAAAAAATTTCAGATTTTTTAGATTTTGTTTTGCTATTTTTTTCAGGACGGTCAAAGCCCTTTGACCGGCTTTGACTGGACGGTAATGACACAGAAGGGCATTTCTATAAGTGCACATAACGGCAGAGGGGCAAATTTGAGCAGACTTCGGAATTAGGGGCAAATATGAGTAGCGGGTTTGAGTTAGGGGCACAAATGTATAAAACCCTATAATAAATGTTTTCTTCTTAGTCGTTGCAAAGTCTTTTTCTACTACTCCTTTTTCCGATGCGAGTGCTTGGTCAATAGCCGGATAACCTAGCTTCTCTCTATAGCCGTTTGAGTCTACTTTGATAAACTGGCCTAAGAAGTACTCCGCCTTCGAGAAAGGAGGTTGAAGCTGAAGGCTGACCCACCTGAAGTCTAGAGATCGAATGTATCGTGTTAAAGCACGACGGAAGCACAAATTAATTTTAAGACCAATTTCGGATTGGCACCAAAAAAACTTGATTTAATTCAGACTTAAAGTTCTTACATAAGTTTTTTGGTCTTTTGAGCTTATGACATCTTTAACCGATTTATGTTTTTTTTAGGAGACATGACATCCTCTTGATTGAGGTGTCATGTGTGATGGTTCTTTTCAGGAAATCTTTTCCGTCCCGCAGTTCGGCACCTTCCCTGCCGACCTACACCTCGATGTTGGCTAAACACGCAGGACGATTGAACTAGTTCCCGAGGAAATACGATCCTAGGGTCGGCCATGTGGCCCAACCCAAGTCTTGGGGGCTACTACATCAACTATTCAATGCAGAAAATTCAATGTGCAAAACAGTTTCCGATCCTCAGGTTGGTCGGCCGCACCCAACCTGAGTCGCGGAGGCTATTGCGCATCACGTTTCCATTCTTAAAAGTATGTTGCCGAGCAGGGACTTGAACCTCAGGCCAATTTCGCGAATCAACCTAAGTCTCAGGGGCTACTGGGATCAACGATTTTATGTTTTCCTTCAGGTGCATCTCAGATTTTAGGACGACACACACCTTGAGGGCTACTGGATATACATCTTGGCAGAGAATAAAATTGCATCAATCATAAAAAAAATCCACAAAAAATCAGCCCCCGGCCAAGGTGGTGCACTACCTCGGAAGCATTCCGGCATATAGCTCGGATGCGAATGCTTGGCTCCCTAGAGAGCATTTCCGGCATTAAGCTCAGCTGAACTCCTTCAATTTTTTCAAGACTGAGGTAATATATGACACCTCGTATGCAGACCGGTGTTGGGGCTCGGCTGCAAAAATATACCTCAGACGCAGTTCCGCGTTGGAGCTCGGCTACAAAAGGACACCGCCACACGGAAAAAACTACGAACCCGAGGTGTGGCATAAAAATAACAAGGCATTGATAAAGGCTGAGAAATTAAAAGGGCTCCTCGGATGCCCGGTGTACGAACTCCTCGGATACACGATGTGTGAACTCTTCGGATACACGATGTGTGGACTCTTCGGATACACCTCGATGATCCTCAAGATCAGATATGGAAATATTTGTTGAACCAGCCTTCAAGACCGACGACCGAAGATGAAGAACAATTTGGAAGAACCAAGGAGCGTACCCAACTTGAAGACCAGTTCAAGGGGCTACCAACGGTGCCCAGGACTAGGGGGTACTCACCACGTCGTCTCCCGACCAGGTGGGTCGGCCCGAGGACCCCCATGGAGGGTCACTAATGAGCTTCTTCGGGCAGCCCATGATGTATACAAGGAAGACTCCACAAGACTTGGCACGCAAAACGAGGACTCTTCTAAACCCTAGGCCTCCTGTGCATATATAAACCGAGGCCAGGCTAGTCAACGGGTTCATTCTTTATTCACCTTAGGGCTAGACCACAACATACGATCTCGAGGTAGATCAAGCCTTGTACTCAATACTCAATCATCAATATAATCAAAGCAGGACATGGGGTTTTACCTCCTCGAGAGGGCCCGAACCTGGGTAAACATCGGCTCCTTCGTCCCCTATTACCCATCGATCCGAGATCAATAGCTCGGGGCCCCTACCCGAGATCTGCCAGTTTTAGTACGGACAAGGGCATGCTTGCCAGGTTGTGCGACGTCCTCCGAGTGGTCCCCGGCGTCGATGGTCACCGTCTCTTGGGACCATGCCAGCCACTCGCTGGTTGTATTTTCTGCCGCATAGATCACGCGTCGCGTGACCTTTTGATTCCGGTGCGCCGTGAAAATCATGCTCATAGAGGCCGCAGGAGCGGGCCCATAGTATCGCGGAGGTCGTATGATGCGCCACCATGCGGGATGATCGGGGCGATCATAATCCTCACAGGCTTGCCCTTGCTTGTTATACATGCGTCTGACCAGGCACGAGGGCGAGATGTCAAGGAACTGCCCTGATCCATCAGCGACCAGCTCGAAAGAACCGATCATGAGGCAATGGCCTGACGAGGGGTCATCGGGCTCTATGATCTCCCCATGCTGGTTCATTCACCGATCAACGTCACCCATGCCTGGCGCCCCATCTGACGAAGCAAATTCCCGTCAGATCCCTTGGTAGGGTTGATAACGAGACCAGAAGTACCGGGACTGGGTCTGCACACACAGTTTACCGAGGTTCGGGCCTCCGGAGAGTAATACCCAACATCCTGCTTTGGTTTGTTATTCATGGTGAGGGGATACCTCATGCAGAGGATTACAATGGTGTATGGGATGTCTACCGAGAGTTGCATCTAAGATTGGATGATGAATGAGGACCTAGGCCTCCCTTTATATAGACAGGAGAGGCCTAGGGCTTACACAAAGGGGGTTGGTGAGATATTCTTGGCTGCCGCCCCATATCTTGGGGGTTAAGTCCACTATCCTCACCGCTTTGATCCTCTTGGTGCCATCCGGGCCTAGTGGACCCCATACAAGGCTAAGGCCGGGGCCCTTGGTGTCACGTACCCCGGGTATAGGACCCCGTTAGGTGGCGCTGGGCAAGGATTTCCAGAGCAAAAGATGACGTATCGTACGACCGTATCTGTTCGTACATACATTCGTATGAGGGCAGTAATACCCTCATTTGAATTATTCTCGATGTATGAGGTCGATGGGGTATTTTCTAACAAATTATTTGCTTGTATTTTCATTTAAATTACCTTTGAAGCTCCTTGACCAATAAATCTTTAGCAACCTATGTTTTCTTTTATTTTCTTTTCCGGTTTGGTATATGAACTCCGTTCATCGATGCTTTTATTTTGTGTGCTATTTTCGCAGGGACTTGAACCTTATGTGGTGATGTGTACGGTATGGTGCCAACTGTATGAAGATCGGCACAAGCCACTTGGTTGATTCCATTTGATAAGTTTCAACTACAAGTGCCTGGTAATGGTTCCAATTTGAACCTTGCTCAAATAAAAGTTGCTTAGTAGTAAGTTTCTCACCTTAAGTGAGAACCTTCTTTTAAATGAGGCATCTAGGAGCTACACACTTTGGTTCATATCTTTTCCCACATGCACTTCATCCCAACCTAAGAGATGTACATTCTTAGACTTAGTTTGTTCATTTAAGCGAGGTGCTTAGGTAGATGAACCGATCATTGTGAGGCATATGTTTTTATCACTTGCGTTGCTAACCCTTTGTGCTACAAAAAAAATGAAAACCCCAAAAGCACCAAAATATTTTGTTTTCTTTTAAGTTTGTTTTCAGCAGGTTCTATTGGAGGGCAACCACTGGACCGCAACAAGGATATCATAGAAGCAAGGTCCGTATCCATTGAAGGAGAGGTTATTTGAACCTCAACGGTAAAAGTGTCTAACCCTTGCTTTAACTTAAGCTTGGGGAGGTAACCAATTCTCGCACTCTCCTTTAAAAACTGCATTCTCTCTTTTCTTTTGTAATTTTCTCGGGTTTGGTATTGCAAAGTTGTAAGCTTGGGGAGGTTATGTTTGCATGCGTAGGGTCTTATGTAATGTTCATTGTCATACGGTTTTCCTGGAATCGTGTATCCCACTGTTTTGACATGCTTGCTTTGCTCTAGTTTCACCTAGCATGATAAAATCTTGTTACCCTCTGAAAGACATTGCCATGTTCTTTTTATCAAAAAAACAATAAAGGAGTCCTTTGAACTGTTGCTTTTCTTTCACCTAATAACTTAAGTTGGGGACTCTAGTGGTGGCTTAATTAGCGATTGAATGATTGTAGAGGCTTTTTGCTGATGAACCCAGCATCTTGGTTGATCCGGGATGTGGAACAGGGTTTATCCCCCGCCAAACTATCCCCTTGGGGTACTTAGCTTTTGAGTCTTATGCAATATGACACCGCGATGCCTTGTGTAGTCTTTCAGTTCTTTATGACTAAAGCAAGTTCAAAGCCTTTGCACTTCTATTCATCCTATTTTGCTAGCCTCTACGGTACCGTGCATTGCCCACTCTCACAATGAGACTTGGCGCATACTTCGCAGGTACAGCCAAACCTGTGGGAGGACTTCCTCCTGTTCTCCTACACATAAAACACCTCATCTCCTCAAAACAGCTACCATACCTACCTACCATGGCATTTTCATAGCCATCCTGAGTATATCGCCTTGCACTACCATCATTGTTACATTACATGATAGGAGACATGTTTTTCATTTGCCTTGCATGATCATAGTATGGCTAGCTCGATATTTTCATGGCTTGTCTATTTTTTTGTTATCTATGCTACACCGGATCAATGCACATAATGGTACACTACCAGAGGCACTCATCATATAGAGTTTCTCTCATATATTCATTTTTAGGTTATGATTACTTCAGTTGAAGTGTGTCAATAGAAACTTGCAAGAAGAACATGGATATCACTTTTCGACTTTGGTTTTCAATGTGTGCTTAGAGTCAGCAACAATGAGCTTAGGTAGTCAACCTTCTTACTCGAGGATGAGCAAGATTTAAGCTTGGGGAGGTTGATGGCTCCATATTTTACGCATCTTTAGAGCTCATTTGTTGCACATTATCTCCGTATATCAAGTTATATCATGTTCCATTGAGCCAATTACATGTCCATATACATAATTTCCAGTTTTTATCTTTTTTCACCACGACCATTGCATAATCTTTATTCTTAGTTAGTTTTTATTAGTTTTCTTTATCTTTATGTGTCTTGTAGGTGAGATGGACTTCCCATGCACTTACCACGATGAAAGGAGTTCAAACGGTGGACATCCAGGACCCCAGACTTAGCCATTTCAAAGAGGGAAAAGGTCATTTTTCCAAAGTGCTCCAAATTAAGATCTAAAACCAGAAATGGATTGGCGTCATTCATACGAATCCAACGAGCCCAATAACATCAAATTCCGAGTTCATGTGAAGAAATGGCAGCCGATTTACCGAAGGGAGGCAACAGTATGAAAGACAGCGTTCCATGCGACCGTGGCTGGTCGTATGGACGCCTGTATGGAGCCCACACAACACAAAAAGTTGCCTCTCGTGACGGGATTGTTCATGGATTTCATCCCCGTTTGCACCTACGACTTCCTTGGCTTTCAAGGGATGTGTTGGGAGAGGATTGGGCTCATCTAGAGCCCTTGGATCAACGGAGAGATACCAGATCAAGGGAGGAGGCATGGGGAGAGCTTTATATAAACACCATCAACCCTAGCCGCCGCCTCCATCATCAGCATGCCTCATTCATCATCTCCTCTCCACGTCTAGCCGCCGACAACATCAAGAACACACCATAGTTGCGACCTTGAAGGAGTCCGGAAGGGAACGGCCCGTGTGGGGCGCGAACATGGGACGTCGCCACCGTGCCATCACCACCATCATCCGCCGCCATGCCACCTCCATCATGCCTTCTTCCTCCTCCATCACGGTCTCTGTGATGGGTTGTAATAACTCTTGAACCCCTTATATGTGATGTTATTTGAGGAAGTGTTGGCTATGGGTCAGTCAATTAGTAAGTGGTTATTTGATATGTGTTGTCTAATTATGCGTGTTGCTTTGTGTTGACTATTTACCTTCGGTAATTTATTGATGAGAGATGTACTATCCATTGGCATAGTTGGAGACATCCCACTCCCTAGGCCACACATGAAGTACATAGATGGTTGTGGAAACCGACAGACTTGCGATGTGACAGGCGCAGACATCTTAAGGGGAACACGATTATTCTAGGAGCATGGTTGTCCATAGAACTTAATGCCTTTGTCCGGTCCTCATGACCCCGAGGACCTTAATATCTTTGCGTTAGCCGCCGTAGGTATGGGACAAGAAGTAGGATGAATGAATTATCTCAACATAGTGCGTCTTGAGAGATAATGTTATGCGAGGGACCGCCCACCAGAAGTAGACCATCGTATCCTATAATGCAGGTACTGACTTAGCCACAATGGCATAGTCATAAAGCTAAACTCGATTCCGTGCAAGAGCCAAACGAGGCCGTGCCTAGATGCCAGCAATCTCATCTAAAAAATCACATACTTCTCTTATTTTATTTCCTTTGCTTAGTTTAGTATTTATTTTTCGTTCCCTTAGTACTTAGTTTAATTCCTTGTTTTTACCGTTCCCTAGCAACTTACTTAAGTGTGCTATTTCCAAACTCCGGTTTGGATGTGAGTGTGGTTGTGTTAGTGACAACGCAGCTGCGGGGATTGTGGTGCCATCCTATTTGCTCCCTGTGGGACCGACAAACCTTACTTATCATGAAATTGCTACATAGCCATGTGCACTTGTAGGCCATCATCCATCTTGAGCAGAGGAGAAAGAAAGAGAGATGGATCTTGAGACGATTGTGTTATCGAGAAGTTCTAGGCGCCGGGGCCAAGGGGCAAGGCGGCAGATGAGATAGATTTGCTGGCTCTCCCCCCCCCCACCTTCTTATATGGTAATCGACGGCCAGGGGTCGCCCTGCTGTGGGGAACAAATTGCCACTTCCCAATACACCACACAGTCAATATGCATAAAAATAAAGCGTTTATTAATGGTACCGCTGGAAGACCGGAAGCACGCCCCCACGTTGATAGGACGTGCCAGTAAAAATGGCCTTGGGTCATGGTGTCCCTCATAAAGACTGTGGATTAAATGGTTTGACTCTACCACAAGAGATGATGCTTCGGCTCTTGGCCAGAAGGGCTGTCAGGGTTTGACCTGGTCAAGTCTTTCGTGGCAAGCCTATTGTGGCTAAGCTAAAACACTAGCTCGGCCCTGCCAGATTAATAAAGTGTGTGCCGAGGAGGAGGTCTCGTCATGAGATATCCGTCCTCATTTTGTGAATGCCAGGGGTTTGGGGTTACAATCAAGAGAGCCAAGAGGACCTCGGAATGGAGCATGACCTCGGAATCGTAAGCCGGCGTGGAGGATAGAACTTGCCTACGAAGCCGAAGACCCAAGCTTGTGAGGATGCCCTGAAGATGCCCAACGTCCTCGGCTTGAAGACTAGTTTGGTGGCTACTGTTGGTATCCTGGATTAGAGGATACTTGCCATGTTGGCCCGCCAGTGATGGGCTGGGTCGAGGACCCACTGAAGATTGATGACATGGCTATATTAGCCCTGGCCCTCGCTGCGATCAAGATGAATATCTCCTGAAGACTTGGCGTACACTTCAAGCGTATTTTAACCGGCATACTTATCTCTAAGATTGTAACCATCCATTTGTAAACCCTAGATGCCCCTGGTGCCTATATAAGCTGTGGGGTTTAGTCTGTAGAGGCTCAGAGATACACATTCGCAAGGTTTAGAGCTTAGACAAACTCATATGATCTCAAGGTAGATCAATCTGTACTTTGTATCCCATCATGATCAATATATAAGAAGCAGGATGTATGGTTTTACCTCAACAAGAGGGCCCAAACCTGGGTAAAACATCGTGTCCCTACTCTTCCTGTTACCATCTAGCTTAGATCACCAAGCTTGGGACCCCCTACCCGAGATCTGCCGGTTTTAGCACCGACGGCAGAACAGTGGGCGATGCCAAGTTCACTCAGGAGGCTCTTCGCAACAATCTTGGTGCACTGCGAGCCAGGTGACGTGCGTAGTTTATGGGATAGGCACCTCGAGCCTATGCTGATGACTATCATCAATCAGTCACGTGCCCGAATGAGGTGGAGCAGACGATGTTGCTTGACATTAGGGGTATGTTGCAGTCCATGGGCAAAGACATAGTTGATTTCGCTCTTCCGAGCATCGACGATACGATTGACCCAACTGGGGGGAGGCTAGAGATGTGATTGAGGAATCCACCATTGAGTTTGACGTGAAGGACACTAAATTGGCATCGTCCCTAAACATGGGGCAGAGGGTTGCATACGACAAGATACTAGCAGCAGTTGACCACAGTGATGGGGGTGTATTCTTTGTTGATGGACCAGGAGGTACCGGGAAGACATCTCTAATAGCCAAGGTTCGAAGGGGAAAAATCGCTATCACTACCACGACGTCGGGCGTCGCCACTTCTATCATACCAATAGGCAGGCCTGCCCACTCAAGGTTCAAGATCCCATTGAGCTGTGACGATGGTGCCTCATGCAGCTTCACCAAGTAGAGTGGGACCGCCAAGCTCCTGAGGATGGCTTCGTTGATACTATGGGACGAGGCCACCATGACTAAGCGATAGGCGGTAGAGGCACTGGACAACAGCATGCGCGACATCATGGAAAGACGGGACTGACCCTTTGGAGGAAAGACTATTGTTTTTGGCAGGGACTTCAAGCAGGTGCTTTCGGTCATCAGTAGGGGGTCCCGGGGTCAGATAATTGATGCAACCCTCCAAGTTCTCATCTCTGGAAGGGTAAGCGCCAGCTAAGGCTCGTCACCAACATGAAGGCTCATAATGACGTGTGGTTTGTGGAATACTTGCTAAGGGTAGCAAATGGCACCGAGGAAGATGACGTTCAAGGCAACATACAACTCCCTGAAGATATTTGTGTGCCATCGACAAGTGAGGTGGACGACCTGGAGAAGCTGATTGACCATGTATTTCCTGGTCTAGATGACAACATGTCTGATCCAAATTACGTGAATTCTCGCGCAATCCTCTCCTCCATGAACGACAACGTCGACAAGATAAACATACGCATGATAGAGCATTTTCAGGGAGAAGAAGTAATCTACCATAGCTTTGACAGTGTAGAGGACGACCCATATGGATACTATATATGCTCCCGATTTCCTGAACAGATTGACACCCAATGGTCTACCTCTGCATCCACACAAACTTAAGCTTAACTACCATGTCATACTTCTGAGGAACATTGATCCGGCTAACGTTCTGTGTAACGGGACGAGGCTTGTGGTGCAAGGTATTGAGAGGAATGCCATTAACGTGAAAATCATGATTGGACAACACGCGGGTAGGAGGGTCTTCCTTCCTCGGATACCCCTATGCCCGTCTGACAACGATACATTTCCATTCAAGTTCAAGAGGAAGCAGTTTCCTGTAAGGCTTAGCTTTGCTATGATGATTAACAAGGCGCAAGGGTAGAGCATCCCAATTGTCGACATGTACCTACCTAATCCGGTGTTCTCTCATGGTCAACTCTATGTTGCATTGTCTCGAGCCACCGTGAAGAGAAACATAAAGATCCTCATCGAGAAGGAGAAGGAGAAGGGCAAGAAGCAAAACAATAAATCAAAGAAGCGAAAAAGACCTACCATGTCCTTACAGACCTCGGTGAAGAACATCGTCTATAAGGAAGCTCTTACAGGCTGAAGTCCGCACTTAAGAAACTTGTGTACTTGCATGAATATCACCATGTGAAAGTGTTTATGCGTTGGTGATAGCGGCTATGCAATTATTGCCTCTGTAAGTGTTATTGGTTGTAGGTACATTTCAGACTCCTGTATTATACCATTGAGGGGCACTTCAATAATATATAATGCTTGACAGGCCACATATTTGCATTCTCAATGACACGCACACCTATCGCATAATATCCCGTTTATGACACTTTTGTACTAACATGAAGGTAATTTTCTTTTTCCTTGGAGTTGTTGTTGACGGAATCAATTTATTTAGTGAAATAAACTTGCCCCTCGGAAGGTGATGTTACTTATGCTGTCACGGTTGTTCATATACTAATATATTTTTATTGCTAAGTTTGCTTGTGAACGGTGTATTCTACTTCACTTTCTCTAAATTAGGACTAGATCGAACATACTAAGGCTGTCCATGTGAAATTAAGAAGAGAGCTGAGCCAAAGATGGCACAATAATTTCAACAAAAAGTAGTTCCTTGTGAGTGTGACAAAAGACCCGTCCCATGTGTTTATACAAAGGCATTATTTGCATGATATTTCTTTCCAGGCTCTTCCAGATTACCCTTTTTAAGGTAGGATCTCATCCATTCTTGTTTGAAATTTCCATCCAACAATGGTCTTTATACTGCAACATATTAAGCTTTAGCTTGTGACCCTCTTCGTAGTTTTTCTAATGATTTTTGGATGAAACCCAGTGTGTGCAAGAAGAAAAACTATTTGGAATTATGGATGCGTCGCTGGCTCCAAGCAATAGTTGGTGTACTCTGGATTCTAATCATTACTTAATTTTGTTCCTTGTAGTTCTAAGATATGATCTTCAAATTCATCACCTGAATGGTGTTCCAGAAAGGTAGATATTTTGGTTGATCATGTCTCCTCAAGTTCTTCTTTGTTTTTTCAACATGTTCTTTCATTGACATGGTCTTTTTTATATAAGTTTGTTATATATAGTTCAAACTTGGAACATGATCATTTGTAGTTGTAGACGTCCTGGTATGATGTGCTCATAAGGCGACAATTGAAATAGTCACTAAGCTCCCAGGATGGAAATTAAAAAGTTTTGTAAGGGAATTCAAAGAAGCACTCGAAATAAAGCAACCAGGATGGAATTCCGATATATCAAAATGGCAACGTTTATTTCCTAATGGTATTCCAACTAGCATAGATCGGTAATAAATTCAGAATAGAAACATTTATTTTTGTTATCACTATATTTAATATAATAACAATTTAGGAAATTGTAGGGATGTGTCTGGCTATTTTGTTTTTCATTTTATGCTCTCGTGGAACAGTAAAGAACTAGTGAAGCCGGTTTGCATGGTGAGTATTATCCGTTACATGTGTTTTAAGACCTTCCACGTGAAGTATTCGTGCTAACTACATTTTTTTTGACTATGTACTGCAGGGCAAAAGCCCCACAGTCTTTTATTGCATAAGAACAGAAAGTACAGAGCTTGCCATCTAGAAGTTAGTAAAATACAAACTTACCTATACAAAACTACTAAACTTATCTATACAAAACTAGTAAACAAGTTAGGGCAAAGAAGAAATCTAGGCCAGTAGTTTATCCTTATATTTACATTTCATCCTATAAGATAGAAGGGTTATGTCATGTAAGAAATTTCTCCCCTAGGCAGCAAAAGTTGGCGTTTCATTTCTGAAAATTTTAGCATTCCTGAGAATCCAGATATTCCAAGCAGCTGTAAAAACTACTTTAGAAAAGAAAGGCTGTCCAAACTCATCCCTGGTCTCCAGAGCCATTTGTGTCCATGTCCCATTTGGCTCAAACAACCATGAAATACCAAGATAGTTCCATACTCTCTGGCTGAAATTGCATTCAAAGAACAGATGGGCTCTGTCCTCATGATCTAGCATGGAACAGAGAATGCATGTATCATCCTCTACATGCCAATGTCTTCTTTGCATCATATCTCTAGTATTAAATCTGTCCATCAACAATAGCCAACCAAAGACTTTAAACTTTAAAGTGCAAGCAGGTCTCCAAATTCATCTGAAAATAGGCTCCACCTGGATATGGTCAAAGTTCATTCTGTAATAAGATTTTGCACTGTATCCTCCAGACTTTAAGGGCCAAGTCCAAGCATCTGGCAGTTCAGGATATAAAGAAAATCCACTCAAAATGTTTGATAGCACAGTAAGCTCAGTGTAAGCCTGAGTTGACAGTGGCGGGTGAAACAAGGTTGTGTGGTCCTCACACAGCATAACCTCCTTGAGGGACAGCATATATTGCTTTTGCACGATGGGTATGAGTTGAGGAAGCACTTTTTATTATACTTGCTCAAACATCATGCGAATGAAGCTAAAGACAACTTTCCTGATATTGTGCGAGAATTTCTTAAGCGTATCAAGTAGATCTTAATAATTTGTACTAGATTTTTAGTTGGATCATCGCTTTATATGTATACATTGTCGATTTGCCATTTTGTTATCAGTTTACACAACAAGTGAAGTGGACTTCAATTATTATGAAATTGTCACCGTGGTATATTATCTCTATCTGTGAAATTTAACATGCATTATCTTTATATTACTTCAGCAAAATATTTTAGAAGCCCGTGGCAACGCACAGGCATTATACTAATTATGTGAAGTTGATCACCGTTCAATGTTTTGATATTATGTTGTGTTGTTCTTCCTCTAGTGGTGTTTTGCAAACGTCGACTACATGACACTTCACCATGTTTGGGCCTAGGGAAAGGCATTGTGGAATTAGTTTGTAGATGATGGGTTGCAGGAGTGATAGAAACCTAAACCCCAGTTTATATGAAATGTTCCGTGAGGGGCTGTTTTGGATCCATATGTTTAATGCTATGGTTAGATTTATCTTAATTACATCTCTTGTATTTGCAGATGCTTGAATGGAGGGTATAATAATAAGTAGGTATTTGTTCTAGTAAGAGTGGTACCTTAGCTCCGACCCACCCACATAATATTTATCAAGGCAATGAACGTAAGTCCATGAATCATGGTGAAAGTAACTTGGCGATATTCCCAGTGTCCTCAAGAGCGTTTTAATCAATATAAGAAATATCACCAGCTTGTCCTTAGCACAATTAAGGATTGGGACACTTGCTGCACCTTGTGACTTTTTTTTACCTGTTACTTGATACCAATTACTCCCTCCGTTCCTTTATATTAAGTGTATTTGTTTTTTGATAAAATTCCACAATGAAAGGTGCATTTTTTCTAATTCCTTGTAATTCTGTTCTTGGCCCTCCAGAAAAAGGAAAGTATCTCTCACCTAATTGCACGTATCTCTCCTTGTAGAGAAAAAAAAGGAAACTATCTCTCTCCCGATTGCGTGTATCTATTCCTTGCCTAGCCTAAATGATTTACTTGCTGCTAATCAAGGAATTAGACATGGTAATTTCATCATAAATTTTCTATAATTATGTGCCTTGATCACCATGCCAAAAATAATACACCTTACATGAAGGAATGGAGGGATTATATTGCTATCAAACTATCTATCAAAACTGTCTTACAACACTTGTAGAGAAAACCTTGCTAAAAATTGCCTATCAATTCCTTGCACTCCTCGTTGGGTTAGACACTCCTACTTATTGAAAGGACTACGATTGATCCCCTATACTTGTCGGTCATCATGGACTCTTCGTGGGTGTGAGCCCTCCATGGACTCAATTCCTCAGTGGAATCTGCAACCGTAATCCTTGTGATCTTGGATCCTTGTGATTGAAGCCTCCATCAACGTGGACGTATGATAGCACCACCTATTGAAACCATGGGTCCAAAATCCTCCATGTCAACCATTTTTTGTGAATCTCTTAAACTCTACCCCTTACTTTCTTGCACGTGCATGATCTTTACTTTTTGATGCCTATACTCTAGATACGCATGTCTATGGTGTGTTTGTTGTTATCTAACTTGTGCTAAAATCTGCCTAAATGTTAAAGAACTTAAAATTGATCATTGTCACTTGCTAGTTGTCTATTCACCCCCCTCCAGACACTCCTTTCGATCCTACATTGGACCAATAAACATCCTCAATAATACAATATGGCTAGAATATGTGATCTATTGCCTTTCGAGTCCAAAGATACAACAGAAGCCCATAAATTCTGATCCTAAAATGCCAACCTACATTCGCTATTTTTTCATTTGGTTTATGACAGACCGCAGGCTCGAAAGGGCTGGCAAACATTCCAAAGTATGCAATCTGGGCAGACCGCAGTGCCCAAAGGCCCAGCAAACAATCCAAATAACGAACAGGACCACAATGCTCAAAGGCCGGGCAGACACTCTGAACCACGCCACCCAGCCAAGAGGACGCGATGGGAGGGGCCCGTTGCACTACCCGACACCGACCTAGTAGCCCATGGTCAAAAGGGAGAAAAGTAAAACAAGAAGCGAATTGAGGGTAGGACTACGATCAGATGACACACCCAGTGCACAACACCATCTGCCGCAGATTTTTGCTACTCGTGAGCATCGAATCTATGGGTCTGGGTCCTAGTCACTTGATCTTGGGACTGGAGGGAGCACTTCTACCGTTAGTCTAGGTGCGTAGGTGCGACGGTTATGTAGATGGATTGTAGTGGAGGGGCCCTTATATGAGAGTGCAGGCTGTGGTGCGCTCGCGTATGTGTTGGCCATGCGCTGTAGAATCTACTCCACAGTTTGTGCTACCCGACATCACTGCCTACACGCATCTTCTCCCTTTACTTTCCTCGGCATGCGAAGAATCCGATGTGTAAAAGAGGACATGTTATAGGGCGTTCTATGTATATTGGTAGCCACTTGTCCTTGTCTTCTTTGACCTCTCCTTCGTTTGTGTTTAGAGCGCAGCCATAACACACTCTTTTCATATTTCACATCCTCCTTAAATAATCGATTTTCCCCCTCAAACCAAGCATGTACTCCTACTTGAAACCATAGCCCTCCGGCCCCTCCAGTCCAGTCGTTTCGAATGGGGTTCCACGTGGATGAGATTGCCCGGATTCATCCATTCGATTATTGGTTGAAGATAGCCATCCCCGTCACCCTCGATCTAGGGGTTATTTGGGGATTGATCAAGGCCGTGTCGAGATCCCTTCAAAAGGAGGAGAACAAAAAAGTTGGTTTCAATGTAGAGTTCACCGACCACGTCCGTGCGCCGCCATCCTTCAGTTGTGTGTCGGAGAGGACTATTTGGCGTACCCCATTGCGCACTCGCCCAACAGATCAGGTGAGCTCCACAGATTAAAATCTCCCAAGAATATATTCTTCTGTCGGAACTTGGGCTCCGGGGACCCTGGTTCGAACTCTGGGGGCAAGCTCGGTCCTATCAGCTAGACGGTGACCACGGCGAGGCTATGGCGAGGATACGCTCACACACAAGGCACGACAGGGGACACAACAGCTACCCAAGTTTGGGCCACCATGCGGTGTAAAACCCTAGTCCTGCTTGTGTTTGGGATTATTGTGGGCAAGAGAGTTCTCATGTACAAGGTTAAAGACGGTCGAATCGATCCTCCTCTACGGTGGCTGCACTGCCCCTTTTATAGCCACCTTGGTCCTCTTCCCCCAAAAATGTTGGCGGGAAGGGTAGCCACACAATGGAGGTTTGAAAGGGGACAGGCTCCCAGGCTTATCCTGACAAAAGGCGGTCTTCGCCTTCAAAGGTGCTATCCATGACGCGCTGGTGGGCTCGGTGATGACCACCGCCCTGCACGCCTTATCGTCCTTGTCTTCATACACCAAACGGGAAGCTTTGGGACATGCTTTGTAGGAGGGGAGCTGGTGCTGCTCCTTTATCATCAAAGAGGAAACCCTTTGTGACCGTGCCTGCTGGCACGGCCCTGCCACTGTCGTCGTCTCGCGGGGGCGCGTCACCCACGTGATGGGCACGAGGCCGCCAGGCTGGCGCCAGGTGGCGCCCTGCTTGAGTGGCTTCGGGAGGCTGCCTCGGGAGGCTGCCTAGCGAGGGGGTCTTGCGAGGCTTCCTGCTGATGCTGAGTCTTCGGTGGGTCCGTCCCTCCTGGAGGGGGTCCTCGTGAGGCCGGATCCTCGCGAGGTGTCTTGCTTCGCGGTGCCCGTAGCTGGGCCGCCTCTTGGGCCTTCGCCAAGCGTTGCTTCCTGGGCCGTAGGCAGACGACCCGTGGTACCCTAGTTCCCACTGGGCGAACAGTAGCCCCCGGGCCTGTGACGCGCACATTCTTCCCGTTGGGAATGAAACGGCATGGGGCCTAAGACTGCCTGGCCCAGGAAGGGACACATGGCGCTCAACGGGACGTGGGATGCCCCCACTTCCCCCACTATGCCGGGGAACGCGCCTACGCTGCCATAAAGCAGACCCGCGCGGGGCGCAGGGCCATCATTGCTTTCCTTCGTGCTCTGCTCCTCGCCTCCCTTTGTCTTCCTCCCGCACTGCTTCTCACAACTTGCTCCTCTCCTTGATCCGAAGCTTCACCGCGCATCCATGGCACCTCCCAAGAAGGGCAGGGCGAAGGCGGCGGCTGTGGTAGAGGCGGAGCTGGAGCCCGCCCTGGCCAGATCCACAATCGTCAATGCAGAAGGGCTCGACAAGGTGCGCCCGATGACCGCCAACATTTGGCCGGGGTCGCGCCGCGTCGCCGACCTCGACGCCACTACCATTCCCGTCTACCTCCATACAATCTTCGCCGGCCTGCTGCCGCCCTTCTCTGACCTCTTCAACGCCATCCTCTCACACTACCAAATCCACGCGCTCCACCTCCAGCCCAACTCCGTCCTTCTCCTCTCCATCTTCGCCTACTTCTGCAAAGCCTTCGTGGGCATGATGCCCTTGGTGGTGCTCTTCCACCACTTTTACAGCTTGTGGCTGTCGGTGGAGGACCAATGCTCGGGGTGCGCCTCATTCCGCAGCGTCGAAGGGACGGCGGACGACACCTTCTACTTGAAGATCTCCAAGAAGGTGGAGGGCTACAGGCGGCGCTGGGTCTATGTTGACGTGGGCCAGTACAGCCCCCTGTTGCAGCTGCCGGCAGCCCCCGCCGTGAAGAGCTCCGAATGGGAGCACGCCAAGCTCACCGACCCCAAGCTGGCGCCGCTATGGGGGAGGATGGATGAGTTGAAGCCCGCGAAGGTGATGGGAGCAATGGTCGTCAAGGAGTTCCTGCACCGGCGCATTGCCCCCCTCCAGAAGCGCTCCCGCCCAGTGTGGGCCATTACCGGCGCCAAGGACCCGATGCGGCTGAGTGTCGACAACTTGGCGCTGGAGGTGGTGGATGAGGAGATTCATCTCCTGATGGGTGAGGAGGCAGAAGATCCAACCCGAGATGGGCTCCCCCTATACCGCTACTCGAACAAGGATGAGCTGGTCAAGGAAATGCCACGCTTTGACCAGTGGGGCATGATCCCGGAGGGTCACGAGGGGCCTCATGACAACCCTCTCTTGGTGCTACCCGACTCGGGAGGCCATGACGAGGCCAGGGCCTCGGCAAGCGCTACGGAGGTGAGCGACGCTAGGGCGGGCCCGCAAACCCGCCGCCAGTAGCTGGATGAGCTCGGCGACAATGATGATGACGACGATGACAAGTGATTTGTGATCGTGCCCTCCCAGCCCTCGTGCACGGGAGGTGAAGGAAACAGTGGCAAGGGGGCTGATGAGCCCCTCGCGGAGAGGACCGGTGCCAGTGACGCGGCCATTTGGCCCCCTCCCAAGAAGACCAGGACCGACGACGAGGCCGCCGCGCCCCCTGCAAAGGAGACCGGCACCAACCCGGCGGAGGAGGACCTCGGCAAGTCCCGCGCCGAGCCCCCCAGGTTGCGCTCGAGCGAGCCGCGCGAGGGCGGCAGCGGCAGCTGCCCGCCGCCGAAATTGAAGAAGAGGAAGTGGGTTCCTAATGATGAGTAAGTCATCGCACCTTGCTTTCTTTTCCTTTTATGTCTTGTCTCCTTCCTCCCGAAGTCCGGGCTAAGCCCTTGGTCCACGCAGGGAACCCACGACGAAGAAGAAGAAGAAGAAGACCCCCAGCTCAAAGGGGGCCCCGGCGTCCTCCGCAGGCGTCGAGGGACATGAAGAAACCACTCGCCGCCCCGAGGCTAAAATGGGGCACGTGGAGGCAGAGGAGGAGCAAGTGACTTCTCCCGAGCCACGGGTGGACGTGGCTCCTGAGGCTGAAGGAGATGAGCCTCGGGAGGAGGCCTTCGGAGGCGGCCGCTGCAGGAGGAGACACAGCGATGGAGGAGGCTGAGGCGCCAACTCCCCCGCCGAGCTCCACCCCCGCCAAGGAGGCCGCAACCACCGAAGGCGCCTCGGTAAGCCCCCAACGCTCGCCAATGCGGGCGCGACGAGCCCGCAGAGTGCGCCGACGTGGCAAGAGGGAGAGGAGACTCCAGCGAGCCCCCTGCTGCTGACAAGCGACGCAACTCCTGAGGGGGCCGAGAGCGCGGAGGCCCGGAGGGGGTTCGGCGCCGGTCCCTCCCAGATCATGACGGCGAAGGGCAGCATGGAGCCAAGCTCGAGCTAGGCCTTGCAGCTCATGAGCAGCAGCGGCGTGCTCCAGCGCGGGGCCCTGCAGGGCGCTAGGGCGGCGATTAACGCCCTCGAAGTGGACCTGCAAGCAGAGGAGGCACGCCTTATCAGCGAGCGCCTGCGCCTGGCGGAAGGGTGGCGGCAGCTCTATGTCGCCATCAAGTTGAGCCGACGCCAGGATGAGTCCGCGCGGGTGAAGCATGAGAAGGCCTCCTTCGACGCCCAAGAAATCTTCGAGAGTACCGTCCAGGGGGCCGACGCGGCTGACAGGCACCGCGACGCAGTGGAGGCCCAGGCGAAGGTGCTGCAGGAGCAGTCTGCCACCCAGTCGGTTCTGCTGCAGGCGCGGGAGAACACCGTCACAACTCGCAAGGAGGAGCTCGACTCCCGCATGGGCGAGCTTGACAAGCGCACCGAGGCTCTCGCTGGTCGTGAGGCAGATGCCGCGATCCGCGAGCAAGAGCTCGCGAGGACGGCAACCAAGCAGGCCACGGAGCACGAGCGCCTGAGATGCTGGATCGCCAGGTGGCCGCCGCCCAGGCCACCTATGACGAGCACATGGCCAAGGCCAATGCTCAGCTGGAGATGAAGGAGAAGAAGATCCTGGCGGACGCCAACATGAAGAATAAGAAGGATCGTGAGATGCTTGCTGTGGACTACGCCAAGAAGCTGAAGTTCGAGGAGGACCACTTCAAGAAGAAGCGTGAGGAGCTCCAAGCAGAGATCTCCAGCCTGAAGGAGCTATTGACGGAGGTGGAGGGCAGCCGGAAGCTCGCGCTGAAGGCCAAGGCTGATGCGGAGGGGGAGCTGGCCTCCCTCCAGCAGCAGGTGGGTAGCGTCTCCAACGTCGTCGAGTAGGCCAGGGATGAGGCGGCTCGGGCGCGGGGGCGTTAGCATGAGCGCGCCAAGATGTTCCATGCCCTCTCCATCCGAGCCCGCGGCGCCCTGACCACCATCTGCCAGGAGAGGCTCGGTGGCCCCCTCGAAGACAACGACGCCAGCTACCTCGACTTCTTCACCAAGCTTGTGGAGAGGCTTGTGGATGGGGCCAAGCGGGCGAACGGCATCATCGAAGATGAGTGCCACGATCTCCTCGGCCAGGCGGCGACGCGCATCTTTAGCAAGCTCCTTCGCGCCGATGCCAACTTTGACATCGACAGGGTCATGGCCCCTCTCCCTTCGGAGCTCTGAGACGGCCTCGGGAAGGCGGTGGAGGATCACATGGACGCCCTGCTCGAGAAGTTCTGCCGTGGCAGCGAGAGCTCCAACGAGGTTGGCAACAACGACAGGGAGGATGAAGACGATGACTGCGATGGCGGCGACGATGCCCCGTCTTCTTAGATCTTTCTTTCCTCCTTGTTCTGTATCAGGATAGATGTAGCCCCGTGGGGGCGTAAAGACATGGTCTGTACAATTAACTTAAGCATTTGGCGTTTTGCTCTAATTCGTGTTTCTCATGAGGCACCCCCGAGCGAGCTACAATCGTCGCTGGTATGTCAGGATGCATGCCTAGACAAGGCCAGAGGGTGTAGGGCTCTGCGAGGTGTTAAGGGCTCCCGAGGCGCGATGCTCAGGAAGCCCCCTTTTACATGCAAGCCGCTCATGCGAGGGAGAAAACGTCAGCACTCAGCGAGGTTGCGAGGAGAGAAGAGTTTGAGAGGCGTTGAGAACAGCTTGTGAGGCGTTTTTAGACTTAGCTTTTTCACAGAATGTGGCACTTGGCGACTCATAGTTTGCGGAGTGCGCCTCGTGAGGCTCTCGCTCGTGAGGCCTCCCGCTGGTACTTGGCAAAGATGGGCGCCGCTGGCCGCCTCGCGAGCAAGCGCTCGCGAGGCTTCCTGCGGGCTTCTTCAGGAGGCGCCTTGCCGTGGGATACTTTGCGAGGCAACGCTCGAGAGGCCTTCTATGTGCCTTTTTCCTGTGACACCTATACGTCGACAAGTTTTGCAAGTGTTGCGGCGGCTCGCGCTCGTTAGCTTGCACGTGGGTATCACATGAGGAGAGAAGTACCAAGGACCTTGGTGAGGTGTCATGCGCGGGAGCAGGCCCGCGAGCCAGAGCTCAGTCGCTTGGGTTTGATGGCGCTACTGGGCCTGGCCCGAGCACAGGCACCGTGTCCAGCCCCCGCTCGCGTGATACGCAGGAGGTAGTTCGCGAGCGCGCACGGCCTCCTGAAGTAAATTGCTTACCGAACGCACATAATACTTAGGAAATAAAACTTTACTGCTGCATAAAATAGGTTTCATTACACAACCAAAAAGACGAGGCTACCGTGACGGACACGGGTCAGCTTGAGGATGGTGCAGCCACGTGGCGCCCTAAGTTTCACATCCAAAGAGAAGAGGTTGTCGTGACGGACATGGGACAGCTTGAGGATGGTGCGGCCAGGCAGCGCCCTCAGTTCGATCATTTCGTCAGCGCTGAGCATGGGGCTTCCACTAGGTTGTGGGAGGGAGCTCACGCGAGCCCATCAGGTAGCGCAAAGAGAGGCTCCAGAGGGTGTACAGCTCCATTTCATTCGTACGCGTGAGGTCATGGGTAGAACTTGCGGAGATGTTGGATGCTCCATGTGTTGGGCATAGGAACACCCTCCTCCGTCTCCAGCCGTGCCGCGCCAGGCCGGGAAACGTGCACAACCCTGAACGGGCCTTCCCACCTGGGCGAGAGCTTGTGGAGTCCTTCTTTGCAGAGGATCCTTCGCAGGACAAGATCGCCAGCTTCAAGCGTGCAGGGGCATATGTTGCGACTGTGATAGCGACGCAACGCCTGCTGATTCCGGGCGGCGTGGATGGCCGCCCGGCGACGTGCTTCCTCGAGGAGGAGGTGATCAGCTTCCCGCGGGCCGTCCTGATGAGCCTCGTCGTAGGCAAGGACTCGCGGGGACCCTTGCTTGAGCTCATGAGGAAGAACCACTTCCGCCCCGTAGATGAGGAAGAAGGGTGTTTCGCCGGTAGGCTTGGTTGCTGTCGTGCGGAGCGACCATAGCACGGACTGGAGCTCATCGAGCCAGCCTTTGCCGCAGGCATTGAGCTTTTTCTTGAACCTTCGTGTCTTGAGGCCCTTGAGGACCTCAGCGTTAGCACGCTCAGCCTGGCCATTGCTTCGCGGGTGCGCCACAGAGGCGTAACAGATCTGCGTGCCTAGGTTGGCGCAGTATGACTTGAAGAGGCCGCTCGTGAACTATGAGCCGTTGTCAGTGATGATGCGGTTGGGAACGCTGAAGTGGCTCAAGAGGTTCTTGATGAACTTGACGGATGAGGCTACCGGGATGGTACGGACAGGCTCCACTTCCGCCCATTTGGTGAACTTGTCGATGGCGACATAGAGGTAACAGTAGCTGCCAGCCGCGCAAGGGAAGGGACCCAAGATGTCCAGCCCCCAAAACGCGAAGGGCCACGATAGGGGGATGGTCTGGAGGTCTTGCGCCGGCTGGTGGATTTGCCTGGCGTGGAATTAGCAGGCTTCGCAGGACTAGACCAGCTCGGTGGCGTCTTGAAGCGTGGTGGGCCAATAGAAGCCGTTGCGGAACACCTTGCCGGCGAGCGTGCGCGATGAGGAGTGATGGCCGCAGTCTCCATCGTGTATGTTGGCAAGCAGCTCGCGCCCTTGCTCCTCGGAGATGCACCGCAACGCGACTGTAACGCCCCGGACACACCCGCGAGTGGTCCTTACTCCTGGCGGGATCTAGACTGGCCCCACAGATCAATACTAGTCTTTCCTGCACACTTTGTCCTCACTCGTGCGCACCCGGGACAAACTTCCTGGTCGGTCACCCATCCTGAAATTACTCCAAGCTGAGCACGCTTAACTTTGGAGTTCTTTCTGAATGGGCTCCCGAAAAAGAGGGAATTCCTTATTGATATGAGTAGTCTAGCATCCCTATTAAGCCAGGCCATCACATACACCCCCACTCAGAGGAACCGACGTCCTCGTCGGGCCACAGGAATGTTCCCTCTTGGCACATACGTCTGTGCATCCAGTCCGGTACATGTGCCATGCCGTGTGCCACGATGGGTCACAAACGTCATGAACAACATGACCGCACAACTGTCCGCAAACATCCGTCTAACCACGAGGGTCGGCTCTGATACCAACTTGTAACGCCCCGGACACACCCGCCGGTGGTCGTTACTCCTGGCGGGATCTAGACTGGCCCCACACATCAATATTAGTCTTTCCTGCACACTTTGTCCTCACTCGTGCGCACCCGGGACCAACTTCCCGGTCGGTCACCCATCCTGAAATTACTCCAAGCTGAGGATGCTTAACTTTGGAGTTCTTTCTGAATGGGCTCCCGGAAAAGAAGGAGTTCCTTATTGATATGAGTAGTCTAGCACCCCTATTAAGCCAGGCCATCACAGCGATGCCATTGGGGCGCCTACGGTAGAGATCGCCGTCCCTCAAGCAGTATGCTGTGGCCTGGCGGGCCATGCGTTCGGCCTCGGAGTCCTTCTCTGGGAGGGTGCCGTCCTCCAGATAGGTCTTGAATTCGTTGACCCAGCTGTTAGCTTGCGGCTCCAGTGCCAGCAGCAGGCGAGCGCCTGAGGATGGGCCACATTCGGGTGCGCCTGAGGGTGGTGCGGGAGGGAGCTCTTCAGGAGGCGCTGCGGCATTAGCGGCAGGTAGCATAGCTGATGGCTTCAAGAGCCTTTCCTCGAAGACGTCGGGCTTTTGAGGCTCGCGGCGAGACACCTGCTTGGCGATGTCATCTGCTTCCTTGTTGCTGCCGCGACGGACGTGCGGGAACTCCATGCCGAGGAAGCGCTTCTCGAGCTTGCGCACCTCTTCCAGATAGGCGGCCATGTGCTCGTCCTTGGGCTTGTAGCTTTGGTTGGAGAAGCTGACGAGGAGCTGTGAGTCACCCTTGATGACGATGCACTTGATGCCAAGGGCAGAAGCAGCCTTAAGCCCAGCGATGAGGCCCTCATACTCCGCGATGTTGTAGGAAACCTTGTCGGCATGCTTGAAGCAGAGTTGTACGGCGTAGTAGAGCTTGTCTCCTGTTGGTGAAGTGAGTACAACGCCAGCCTCCGGGAGCTTCATCCCCAGGCAGGAGGGATTCATCCTCGCGAGGCTCCTCCTGATGTGGGTTCGTCCATTCTACCGTGAAGTCTGCAAAAGCGGTGCCCTTGATCGTCCTCGTGGTGAGGAATTCCAGCGCAAAGGTTTGCAGCTCGATGTTCCACTCGGCCACGTGGCCAGTGGCGTTGGCGCTGCGCAGAACCTGCTCCAGGGGATAAGAGGTGATCACCTTGATGGGATGGGCCTAGAAGTAGTGGCGCAGCTCCCTGGAGGCAATGAGGAGCACGAGGAGGAGCTTCTGCTGCATGGGGTATCGCTCGCGAGCATCCTGCAGCACCGAGCTAACAAAGTAGACGGGATGCTTGACGAGGCACGTAATCACAGGTGTGGCAGCTTGTTCTTCGGGGAGCTCGGGAAGCAGCTCATCGGGAGGTGGCTCGTTGAGGGCTCCTTGAAGATGATCTTCGGCAAGCACTGGCGCGGCCTCGATAGGAGAAAGTGTAGCAGACTTCTTCTTGGCAATGATGGGCTCCTCTCGCTCCGCCACGAGGGCTGCGCTAACAGTCTGGGGTGGCCGCCAAATACAGGAGCAGAGGCTCGCATGGGCGCGGGGCGACCATGACAGGAGGGCTTGTCAGGTACCTCTTGAGGTCCTCGAAGGCTGCATCAGCTTTAGGAGTCCACTTGAAGGGGCCCGATCTCTTCATGAGCTTGAAGAATGGCAGGGCACGTTCGCCGAACTTGGAGATGAAGCGCCCAAGCGAGGTCATGCATCCCATGAGGCGCTGCATTTCCCTAATGTTCTGGGGAGGCCTCATTCGCTCGATGGCCTTGATCTTCTCGGGGTTGGCCTCGATGCCGTGGTGGGAGACCAGGAAGTGAAGTAGCTTGCCGGAAGGAACTCCGAAGACACACTTGGTGGGGTTGAGCTTGAGGTTAATGTAGCGGAGGTTGGCGAAGGTTTCTTCGAGGTCTGCATTGAGGGAGCAGGACTTGCAGCTCTTCACGACGATGTCGTCGATGTAGGCTTCATCATTTCTTCCAATCTGGGGCCCTCAGGCGATACGCATCAGCCTCTGGAAGGTAGCCCCTGCGCTCCTCAAGCCGAAGGGCATGCAGATGTAGCAGTATGTCCCGCAGGGGGTTATGAAGGCCATCCTCTCTTCATCTTCTATCGCCATCTTGATCTGGTGGTAGCTTGAGAAGGCGTCCAGGAAGCAGAGCAGCTCGCATCCAGTGGTGGAGTTTACGACCTGGTTGATTCATGGCAGTGGGAAGGGGTCTTGGGGGCAGGCCTTGTTGAGGCTGGTGAAGTCGACACACATGTGGCTCTCGCCGCCTTTATTGGGGACGATGACAGGGTTGGCGAGCCACTCGGGGTGGCGCACCTCGTGGATGACTCCTGCCTCTTGCAGTTTCTGAACTTCTTGAACGATGAATTCTTGCTTCTCGGGTGCTTGGCGCCGTGCCTTTTGCTTGACGGGGCCCGCGTTAGGGCACACCGCTAAGTGGTGCTCGATCACCGCCCTCGGCACACCGGACAAATCTGATGATGTCCATGCGAACACATCAGCATTTGCCCGGAGGAAGGCGACGAGCGCGTCTTCCTATTTAGGATTGAGGCCGTTGCCGATGGTTAAGGTGGGCCCGGAGCTGCTGCGATCCACCGACACCTTCTTCGTCTCGGCGCGTGCCTGAGAGAACATCTGCTTCTTCTTCGCGGGTGCGGCCTTGGGAGGCTCGATGTCGTCCTCATCAGTAGGGTATGCGGTAGCTGTGGCCTTGTAGGCGCGCTCGAGGGAGCGGACCACGTCTTTCTCGTCGCAGCGGACAGTGATGATGCCGCTGCAGCCCGACATCTTGAGGACGTTGTAGGCGTGATGAGTCACCGCCATGAACTTGGAGAGCGCAAAGTAGCCCAAGATGGCATTGAAGGGTAGGCCGATGTGCACCACATCAAAGTCGATGATCTCTGTGTGGTAGTTCTTGCGGGTGCCGAAGGTGACTGGGAGGTGCACTTGCCCCAGGGGCAAGGTGGAGCTGTTAGTCACACCTGAGAAGGGCCTCGTCGGCATCAGGCGCTCATAGGGTACTTGGACCTTCTCGAAGGTATCGATGGAGATCACGTTGAGGCCTGCGCCGCCGTCAACAAGGGTCTTGGTGACAGTGACGTTGTTGATCGTGGGCGTGCACAGCATGGGGACGGTGCCCACAGCCATCGTGGACTTGTGGTGGTCCGTGGAGTCGAAGGAGATCGCGTACTGCAACCACTTGAGGGGACGAGAAGCCTCAGGCCTCGGGAGGGCCGCGTTCACCTCACGAGAGAACAGCTTGAAGTGGCGGTTGGATGGGGGAGCCTGGGCTCCGCCAAGGATGCATGCCACGCCGCGAGGCTCCTGGTAGCCCCCAGCGTTCTCTTCAAGTTGGTTGCTGTTGTTCCTGCCAGGTGGTGGCGGCAACGGTGGCAGGGCGGCGTTGGCCTGAGGATTAGCTTGCCGCGGCTGGTCATGCCAGCCTTGCCAGAAGTTCTTGTTGCCGTTGTTGCCGCGATCACCCCAGCAGTTGTTGTTGTGGCCGCCTGCACAGCTGGCGCGGCGATCATTGCGGCCGCCGCGCCCGTCTTGGCGGCTCTCGCGAAGCAGCTTGAGCTTGTGGCAGTCTTCGGTGTTGTGGGAGAACATGTTGTGGTAGGCGCAATACGGGCAGCCATCCTTCTTGGGCCCATCGCGGTCGCATCCGCGCTTCTGCTCAGTCTCTGCCGCAAGCACAGCAGGGCCCTTGCGCTTGACGTCCTTGCTCTTGGCCTTGGCAGCATCGGGCACCATGTCTGTGTCGTTCTAGATGAAGAGGCGGCCCTCTTCAGCCTTGGTGCACCTGTCGGCGAGGTCTAACAGCTCAACTGCGGTGTCAAGCTTGTCGTTGATGGCGAGCTTCTCGCGCATCCGGACGTCCCTGACGCCGGAGGAGAACGCGGAGATGATGGCAGCATCAGAGGCGCGCGGGATCTTGTTGCGCACTTTGCTAAAGCGCTGGATGTACTTGCAGAGAGTCTCGTCAGGGCACTGGCGCATGGCACGTAGGTCGTTGAGCGTGAGGGGGCGCTCGTGTGTGCCCTTCAAGTTGGTGATGAACTACCGGCACAGCTCGGCCCACGAAGAGATGGACGCTTCGGCAGGTTAATGAGCCACGAGCGCGGGGCGTCTTAGAGGGCCATGGGAAACCAGTTCGCCATGACCTTGTTGTCACCGTTCGCAACCTCGATCCTCAGAGTGTAAAGATGTAGGAACTCCATGGGGTTGGGGCTGCCATCTTAGCGCGGAGGCAGGTCCGGCTTGAAATTCGTTGGCCACACAACGCGGCGTAGCTCATGGGTGAAGGCGCGGCAGCCCCCGCTGCTGGAGACGACGCCGCCAGTGAGGGTGCTGCGGTTCTGGCGACCGGCCGCCGCGACCTCCTGGATGTTGCGGTCCTAGCGCTAGCACTGCTGCTCAAGGAGCACGCGCGCATAGGGCGGTGCGCGCCGGATGATCTGCCAGCTCTCGTAATCAGGGTCTGGTGAAGACGCATTGCGGGACGGCTCTCTCGCGCGCGCACCGCGGCGATGGCCCGCGCCGTCGTTGCTCGGGAGAGGCAGAGGAGGCGCGCCGTGCTCTGCCCCCGCGCCACGCGGCGGCGGAGGTGGGAGAGAGTGGGAGGGCACCGGAGCGGCTCCAGCCGTGTTGACGAGTTCGGTGATGCGTGCGAGCCAGGCGTCGTAGCCGGCCTCGGTGGGGTGGTAGCGTAGCAGTTCCTGCGCCATGAGTAGTGCGGCCTATGGATCCTGACGCGCGAGTGAAGACGCGGTGGCGGTGCGGCCAGGCGGCCGCATTGACGGGTGCAGGGAAGAAGCCTCCTCCTCACCCACCGCGGGGTCGGTGGCGGCACGGGCATGAGGACGACGTTTGTCGTTGGTGATAGGCTCTGTCTGAGCCACCCTGGCGGCCCTGCGCAGAGCGTGCTCCCGCCAGGCGTCGGCCATGGCGGTGCTGGAGCGGAAGCAAGCCCCCTACCTGGCACGCCAAATGTCGGAACTCGGGCTCCGGGGACCCTGGTTCGAACTCTGGGGGCAAGCTCGCTCCTATCAGCTAGACGGTGACCACGGCGAGGCTATGGCAAGGGCATGCTCACACACAAGGCACGACAGGGGACACAACGGCTACCCAGGTTCGGGCCACCGTGCGGTGTAAAACCCTACTCCTGCTTGTGTTTGGGATTATTGTGGGCAAGAGAGTTCTCGCGTACAAGGTTGAAGACGTCGAATCGATCCTCCTCTACGATGGCAGCACTGCCCCTTTTATAGCCGCCTTGGTCCTCTTCCCCTGAAAATGTTGGCGGGAAGGGTAGCCACACAACGGCGGTTTGAAAGAGGATAGGCGCCCAAGCTTATCCTGACAAAAGGCGGTCTTCGCCTGCAAAGGTGCTATCCATGATGCGCTGGTGGGCTCGGTGATGACCTCCGCCCTGCGCGCCTTATCGTCCTGGTCTTCAAACACCAAATGGGCAAGCTTTGGGACTTGCTTTGCAGGAAGGGAGCTGGTGTTGCACCTTTATCATGAGCTGCACCAGAGAAATCATGTGTGAACATGGAAAGGACTGGAAAAGGAGATAGAAGAAATCATTGGGAGGTGCACCAGAGAAAATAGCACGAAAGACGGTGTTTCCTACGACCGCAAGCGCTCGTATGAGCGATCGTATGGCGTGGATTCCGAGGCTCCTCGTCCACCTGAACAACTTTTATAAAGGGGAGCATGCTAATGTCAACAGAACATCTGCGAGCGAAGCCAGAACAGAGCCATCTTCATCCCCTTTCATCAACCCTAGCCGCCGCCATTTCCATCTCCATATCCGCCATCACCACCATAGTTCATATTCCTCTAGTTCATACTTGTAATCGTGCATCGCACAAGGCATCCATTGTAAGACATATTATCAATCAATCGATCTTCAAGATGTGTTCTTTCTGCGATCTGATCTCCATGTGTGAGTAATTCAGCAAGGGGTATGGATTGAGGCTTAGGCCTGGCAACCCGCTGTATTTGATGTAGGGATCAATGGAAGTGCTTTGAATTAACGTCATGTATGTGTGAAATAAAATTGTTCCGTAGATGTCTCTTGTCTCGTCCGCGATCTTCATCCCTGCAGGTACCCAGGATCATGGAGATTGAGCCACGGAGAGGCTAAGGGCAGGGAGAACATGAAGTGTTATTCTGAACACCAGTGACAGAAGGGTTTAGTATGGTAACACGGATCCAATCCTTGGGGATTCATGAGGTGTAGTCATTAGATGCTCAAAGCTCTTGTCTGATTATTATTGTCTTAATTATCGAGGCACCACGCGTGATGGAAAGGGCCTTCCATTGGACAACTGATTCTTGATGCAGGACTAGCGCCGGTCAAGATGTTATTTGGACACATCCCCCACTTTGGTTTGTAACAAGCCCATCTCGATGGGTGACTTCCATTGCACAAATTAAGATCATATTTGGTCCCAACACAAATACATGGTTGCAAGCATTAAGACATCATACATGTACCTATTTTTATTATAAGTGTTTCATCACAATTAGCTTGATTGATCCAGTCAAAAGCTGGAATTATTTCTTTGACAGAAGCTTGCTAGAGACCATTGCTTCAAGGGAACCTTCCTCTCACGGGTTTGATAACCCAAGGTCACCTCATTGGGGAAATAGGTGTGGGGTACTTTCTGTTCCGTTACCGGATCACTAGAAAGGAAGTATCAAGCCCTTTTTCTGGCGCCATTGCCGGGGAGGAGTTTAGTGTTCCTAGTCTTTGTGTATAGAGTTTTTGTTAAAGTTTAGTTTCAGTTTTTGTTTTAGTTTAAATTTTATTTTTATTGCAAGTCTTGTCAGTTGAAAACCCCAAAAAGATTACCATGCCTGGTAATGTTGGAAGTTTTGCTACTCCCAGCAATAACTTCATGCGTGAACCCATAGCACAACCTAAGGTTGTAGCCACTGAGTATGAGATCAAACCGAACTAAGTTTCCATGGTTCAACAGGACCAATTTGGAAGCTCTGCTTCTGAAGATGCCGGTATGCACTTGCATAATTTCACTTAATTGTGCAACGTGACACGCATTAAAGATTATGACCCAGATGCTTTGAAGTTGCGTCTATTTCCTTTCTCTCTCAGAGGAAAAGAAAAAGAATGGCTTCTAGCTTTACCTAGAGGCAATATAACTTCTTGGGTTGATTGTTGCAGCAAATTTTGATCTAAGTTTTGTCCACCTGCAAAAATTATGAAACTTCATTCTCAGATTACAGGTTTCAAGCAGGAAGAATGTGAGCCACTAGCGCTTGCGTGGGATAGAATGAAAGAAGCCATAAGGAACTATCCTAACCTTGGAATGGATGAATGGTTAATCCTTCATATGTTTTATAATGGTTTAAACCATATGTCAGAAACTATGCTTGATACAGCTGCAAGAGGAGCAATCAAGGGAAAGCCCATAGAGGACGTCAAGAGACTACTTGATGATATGCAAGAGAACCATGCCCAATGGCATGTTGAAAGAGCTACCACCAAAAGAGTGAATGCAATAGAAGAAAATAATGCGGAGTTGACAGCCAAGCTTGATGAACTCATCTCTGTCATGAAAGGTACAGAAGAGGTAAACGTGAATGCCATCACTAATGAAGAAGCTAGTGATGTGAATTTTATTGCTCGCAATAGCTATAATCCCAACTGGAAAAGTAATGGGTATGCCCCTAGACTTCCCTATCCTAATAATAGTGGAGCATCAAATAATTTTAATGGAGCTAGTAGCAGCAATAGAAATACTCTTGAAGATGCTTTGACAAGTTTTATTGCTAGTCAAACTGAGCAGAATGAAAACTTCAAAAACATTTTGAAGAATCATGATAACTTACTTGGTCAGTTGACCAGTAAGATTGTTGGACTAACAAATGATGTGTAGATCCTTGAGGGAAGATCCAAGAATATGGAAGCACAAGTGGCTAAAATTGTAGAGAGCCAAACTTTGATCCTAGCTGAGTTTGCAGGTAAACCGGAACCTAACCCGGTTGAAGATGTTAAGATGGTAAGAAGCAATGAAGAGAAGATCGAAGAACTGGACACAAGCCATGTGCCAGAATATAATTACACCATTGCAGACTTTGTAAAGACGATATCAATGAAGTACCCACTACCTGAGGTATCTAATAACGAGGCATATAATGTCTTTGTTGATCAAGTTGCAGCCGAGGTACATGAACTTGATGATGAAAGAAAGAAGCTTTACAGTAAGTTACCAGCTAAGCAAGCAGATGCTTTCGATCCTACTATAGAGATTGAGATTCGTTAAAATAAGTTCAATGCTTTATGTGATATAGGGGCTAGTGTTTCTACTATCCCTAATTCTGTTTATGATAGTCTCAATCTTGGTCCTTATGTCACTACTGAGATTAGATTGAATATGGCTAATTCTACTTTTATTCAGGCAGTGCGAATTAAGCATGGAGTTATAGTTCAAATAAATAATTGCCCTGTAATGATTGATCTTGTGATAGTTGATATGCCTGAAGATCCTATTGCTCAAATTATTCTCGGTAGACCTTTTCTAAGGACTATTAAAGTTGTGATAAATGTGTTTGAGGGGAATGTTAGATTTGATTTGCCAGCTAAAGATCCTTTTGTAAGACATTTCCCCAGGAAAAAGAAAATGAAGACCTATACCAGAGAAGGCTGATACGTCTCCAATGTATCTATAATTTTTGATTGTTTCATGCTATTTTATTATCAATCTTGGATGCTTTATATGCTATTTTATATCATTTTTGGGACTAACCTATTAACCCAGTGGCCAGTGCAAGTTCCTATTTTTTTGGTTGTTTTTGGCTTTTTCAGAAAATCTATATCAAATAAAGTCCAAATGGAAAGTAATCTTTAGTTTAATTTTTTCTGGACCAGAAGGGACCTAGAAGCTTCGGGACGAGACGAGACAAGATACAAGAGAGCCACAAGCTCGAGGGGTGGTCCACAGGGGGGTAGGTGCACCCCCTGAGCTTGTGGGCCCCATGTAGCTCCGTTTGACCTAATTCCAAGCCTATAAATTCACATATATTCCCAAACCAACAGAGAGCCAGATGATATAACTTTTCCGCTGCCGCAAGCTTCTGTCCTTCCGCGATCCCATCCGAAAGCCTTTTTCGGTAAGCTGTTGGAGGGGGAATCGATCATGGAGGGCCTCTACATCAACCTTGTTGCCCATCCGTTGATGTGTGAGTAGTTCACCACAGACCTACAGGTCCATAGCTAGTAGCTAGATGGCTTCTTCTCTCTCTTTGATCTTCAATACAATGTTCTCCTCGATCTCTTTGGAGTTCTATCCGATGTAATCTTCTTTTGCGGTGTGTTTGTTGGGATCTGATGAATTGTGGGTTTAAATTCAGATTATTCATTGAAAGTAATTGAGTCTTTTCTGAACTTTAATATGCAAGATTGTTGTAGCTTTGTATTTCTCCCCGATATATCCGTTTGGTTTGGCCAACTAGATTGATTTATATTCAGCAAGAGAGGTGCTTTGTAATGGGTTCAATCATGCGGTGCTCTATATCCCAATGACAAAGTAGGGGACAAGACACGTATTTGTATTGTTGCCATTAAGGATAAAATGATGGGGTTTATTCATATTGATTTAATTTACTTTGTCTACATCATGTCATCTTGCTTAAAGCGTTACTCTGTTTGTGATGAACTTAATACCATAGATGCATGTTGGATAGCGATCGATTGGTGGAGTAATAGTAGTAGATGCAGCCAAGAGTCGGTCTACTTGTCTCGGACGTGATGCCTATATACATGATCATTGACATGAATAACGTCATAACTACGTGTTTTTCTATCAATTGCCCAACAGTAATTTGTTTACCCATCGTATGCTATGCGTTCGAGAGAGAAGTCTCTAGTGAAAACTATGGCCCCCGGGTCTACTTTAAACATATTAAAAAACCTAAAAATCATTTGCTGCATGTTATTTACTTTTCTTTTGTTTTGCAATTTATACTTTTGCCTATACAAGATTTAATCCTTGCAAGTAATGAGTTCAAGGGGATTGACAACCCTCTTGCCCACGTTGGGTGCAAGTATTTGCTTTTGTGTGTGCAGGTGTTGTTCATGAGGCTTTGCGTGATTCTCCTATTGGTTTGATAAACCTTGGTTCTCACTGAGGGAAATACATATCTCTACTGTACTGCTTCACCCTTCCTCTTCAGGGAAAATCCCAATGCAGCTCACAAGTAGCAGAAAGAATTTCTGGCGCCGTTGCCGGGGAGACATCATCAAAACCTATCAAGTACCTTCACTCAAAATATCATCTACTTGCTCTACTTTTATTTGCCTTTTTATTTGCCTCTCTTTTTCAACTCCCGCACTTCTCTAAAAATTGAAAAACACAAAAATATTTCTGTTTGCTCATTTGCTTGTTTTGCCTCTATGGCTAGTTCTTTGCTTGTTACTTGTACCCCCAAAAATGAAGTGCTTAATTTTAAACAAAGGGTAGGAGAAAGTTTAAAAGATGCTTGGTATAGGATTTGCTATGCTCACAATAAATCCACTCGTAAGCAATCCACTACCGTTTTTCTTCACCATTTTTATGTGGGTGTTACTACTTGGTATAGATTTCTGTTTGACACTATCACTGGAGGGAATTTCTTGAGTAGTCACCCTAATGATGCTTTCAATGCTACGGGAAATTTGGTAGGATCACCACCTATTACTATTAATGAAATGGCATTGACTTTGGAACATGTTATGCGGAGATTAGAAGCTATTGAAAATAAAATGCCCACCATAGAACATATTGAGAATCTAGACAAAAAGGTCCATAATCAAGTTACTCAATTTGGTTCTAAGGTTGGAACTACATTAAAGATGTTAAAAGAGAAGGAACCAATAATTAATGAAAGAGTAGAACAAAGCCTTGCTAGAATTGATTAGTTGGAAGAAATCATGAATAATTTGGGTTCTGCTTTTTCTTCTGTTAAAACTATTGAGAGGACTCCTTCTCATAAGAATTCTAAGTTTATGTATGTTCCTAAGAATAAGGGTGCCTCATCTAGTAAAGAAAAACGAGGATTTTAAAATGATTAGTTTGCACCCCAACTTCATTGATATAATAAAGGAAGCTATTTATGAAAGTAAATTCCTAAACTTTATCCCCAGGAGTGTGATTATTAAAAATTCATATGCTATTCCTCCTAGGAAGCATGGATGTATAATTGAGGATTTGGAAACTAAGGATGATAATACTTGAAACAATGCATTATGCCTAGCTAGGGGCATAAAACAATAGCGCTTGTTGGGAGGCAACCCAATATTTATTTTTATTGCAATTTTTAGTTTTGTTGAGTCACACAATTTTAGCTACTGTTGTGACTGTGTTTTTATCTTTTAATTAGTGTTTGTGCCAAGTAATGCCTTTGGGATGATTTGGATGATAGTATAATTGAGGCTATTTGAAAACAGAAAGTCTTGCGCCCAGTAGTTGATTTTTAGTTTATTGCCGGAACGTCAGAAAAATATGAAATTTTTACACGGTATTGGAATACAAAGTATTTATGTTTTCCTAATTGTTCAGAATATTTGGAGTTATAGAAGTATAGATAATATTCTGTCATTGCGTACTATTCTGTTTTAGACAGATTTTGTTTTTATTAAATAGTGTGCTTGTTTTAATGAAACTATGGATTATATCGGGGGGGTATAAGTCATGGAAGAGTTAGAATACAGTTATGCAAGAACAATTATGAATTATTTTATAAAATTACCTAAAGTGATGATTGATTTATTATACTAACGGATCTCACGAGGTTTCTGTTGAGTTTTGTGTGCTGAAGTTTTCAAGTTTTGGGTGAGATTACGATGGATGAAGGAATAAGGAGCGGCAAGACCCTAAGCTTGGGGATGCCCAAGGCACCCCAAGGTGATTTTCAAGGAAGACCCAAGCGTCTAAGCTTGGGGATGCCCCGGATGGCACCCCCTCTTTCATCTACAATCTATCAGTAACTTACTTGGAGCTATATTTTTATTCATCACATGATATGAGTTTTACTTGGAGCGTCTTGTGCCATAGTTTTCTTTTCTTTGTTTGCTTTTATTTTGCCACAATCATTGTTTTCTGGACACACCTTTTGAGAGGGACACACATTTATTGTGATTTGTTAGAATACTCTATGTGCTTCACTTATATCTTTTGAGCTAGGCAGTTGCTCTAGTGCTTCACTTATCTCTTTTAGAGCACGGCGGTGGTTATATTTTGTAGAAATAATTACACTCTCATGCTTCACTTAAATCTTTTTGAGAGTCTAATAAATAGTAATGGCAATTTGCATGTGTTATAAGACTAGTCCAGAAAGGATAGGTATTCAAGGGGGATATAATAAAAACTTTCATGTAGATCACTAAATATGAAACGCATGGTTTAATGATATTGATGTCATAATATGAAAGGATATTGGTTCATGATCATTGGTTAGTAGAAATATAGGTATTAAAGTTTTTTATTAACTTCTCATCTAAGTGTTGGTCATGACATGGTGGGGAGGTTTGAGCATTTTTATGTCTGAAATGAAATCCTTGTGTGTTGTTATAATCGGGGGTGCGCGATGGTTAACTCCAACCAACTTCCTCCCTAGGGGCATGCGAGGAGTACTTTGCTTCGAGGGCTAATAGGCTTTGCAATAAGTATGTGAGTTCTTTATGACTAATGTGAGTCCATGGATTATACGCACTCCTATCCTTCCGCAATTTGCTAGCCTCTTCGGCACCGTGCATTGCCCGATCTCACCTCGAGAGTTGGTGCAAACTTCGCCAGGGCATCCAAACCCCGTGATATGATATGCTCTATCACACATAAGCCTCCTTATATCTTCCTCAAAACAACCACCATACCTACCTATTATGGCATTTCCATAGCCATTCCGAGATATATTGCCATGCAACTTCCACCGTTCCGTCACATGACTTGTGTGTTCATCATCATATTGCTTTGCATGATCATATAGAGCTGACATGATATTTGTGGCACAGCCACCGTTCATCATTATCATACATGTTACACTAGATCATTGCACATCCTGGTACACTGCCAGAGGCATTCATATAGAGTCATATTGTTCTAGTTTTATCGAGTTGTAATATCGAGTTGTAAGTAAATAAAAGTGTGATGATCATCATTATTAGAGCATTGTCCCAGTGAGGAAAGGATGATGGAGACTATGATTCCCCCACAAATCGAGATGAGCCTCCGGATGAAAAAAAAGAGGCCAAAAAGAGCCCAACAAAATAAATGAAAAAAAGAAAAAAATAAAAATAAAAATGAGAGATAAAGAGAGAAGGGGCAATGTTACTATCCTTTTCCACACTTGTTCCTCAGAGTAGCACCATGTTCTTCATGTAGAGAGTCTCCTATGTTGTCACTTTCATATACTAGTGGGAATTTTTCGTTATAGAACTTGGCTTGTATATTCCGATGACGGGCTTCCTCAAATGCTCGAGGTCTTCATGAGCAAGCAACTTGGATGCACACCCACTTAGTTTCAGTTGAGCTTTCATACACTTATAGCTCTTAGTGCATCCGTTGCATGGCAATCCCTACTCCTCGCATTGATATCAATTGATGGACATCTCCATAGTCCGTTGATCCGCCGAGTTGATGCGAGAGTTTCTTCCTTTTTAACTTCTCCTATTGATCTCTACCACCGCATTCTATTCCACCTAGTGCTATATCCATGGCTCACGCTCATGTATTGCGTGAAGTTGAAAATGTTGAAGCGCGTTAGAAGTACGATCCAATTGCCTAGTTTAACATCGGGGTGCTCATGATTTATATTTATGCGGTGAAGGAGGAGTCATGCCATGCTAACATGATAAAATGAGTGGGGATAACATTCGTTAAGGATCATATATTTTGAAAGTTTAATGATTATGTTTCTTATATTCATGGATATTATTATGTTGATGTTGTTACTTCATTGTTTCTCAATATTTATACCGTAAAGAGATTACATGATAAACATGTTAGGTAGCATTCAACATAAAAAAATCTGTTTTTATCATTTACCTACTCGAGGATGAGCAAGAATTAAGCTTGGGGATGCTGATATGTCTCCAACGTATCTATAATTTTTGATTGTTTCATGCTATTATATTATAAATCTTGGATGCTTCATATGCAATTATATGCTATTTTAGATCATTTTTGGGACTAACCTATGAAGCCAGTGCCCTGTGCCAGTTCCTTTTTTTGCTTGTTTTTGGCTTTGTCAGAAAATCAATATCAAATAAAGTCCAAACGGAAAGAAATCTTGAGATTAATTTTTTCTGGACCAGAAGGGACCCCAGAATATTCGGGAGGAGAACAGACGAGATACGAGAGAGCCACAAGCTCAAGGGGCGCACCCCAGGGGGATAGGCGCACCCCCTGAGCTTGTGCGCCCCACGCAACTCCGTTTGACCTAATTCCAAGCCTATAAATTCACATATATTCCCAAACCAACAGAGAGTCAGACGATATAACTTTTCCGCCCCCGCAAGCTTCTGTTTTTCCGCGATCCCATCTGGAGGCTTTTTATGGTAATCCGTCGAAGGGGGAATCAATCATGGAGGGCCTCTACATCAACCTTGCTGCCCTTCCAATGATGTGCGAGTAGTTCACCACAGACCAACGGGTCCATAGCTAGTAGCTAGATGGCTTCTTCTCTCTCTTTGATCTTCAATACAATGTTCTCCTCGATCTCTTTGGAGTTCTATCTGATGTAATCTTCTTTTGCGGTGTGTTTGTTGGGATCCGATGAATTGTGGGTTTATGATCAAATTATTCATTGAAAGTAATTGAGTCATTTCTGAACTTTAATATGCATGATTGTTGTAGCTTTGTATTTCTCTCCGATCTATCCATTTGGTTTGGTCAACTAGATTGATTTATCTTCAGCGGGAGAGGTGCTTTGTAATGGGTTCAATCTTGTGGTGCTCTATATCCCAATGACAAAGTAGGGGACAAGACACGTATTTGTATTATTGCCATTAAGGATAAAATGATGGGGTTTATTCATATTGATTGAGTTTACTTTGTCTACATGATGTCATCTTGTTTAAAGTGTTACTCTGTTTGTCATCAACTTAATACCATAGATGCATGCTGGATAGCGGTCGATTGGTGGAGTAATAGTAGTAGATGCAGGCAGGAGTCGGACTACTTGTCTCGGACGTGATGCCTATATACATGATCATTGACGTGAATAACGTCATAACTATGCGTTTTTCTATCAACTGCCCAACAGTAGTTTGTTTACCCATCGTATGCTATGTGTTCGAGAGAGAAGCCTCTATTGAAAACTATGGCCCCCGGGTCTACTTTTAATATATTAAAAAACTTAAAAATCATTTGCTGCACGTTATTTACTTTTCTTTTGTTTTGCAATTTATACTTTTGCCTATACAAGATTTAATCCTTGCAAGTAATGAGTTCAAGGGGATTGACAACACTCTTGCTCAAGATGTGGCGGTATTTGAATAAATTGTAATGAGGTTGTACTTAAGCTCGTGGAGCTTCAAAACACTCGTGTTGGATGTTCCAACACTGCTTTTTATTTTCTTTCGTTTTTCTTTTTGCCTCTGCGATTTTTGTTTGCAAGTTAGTTTTCAACCCAAAAAACCAAATAAATGGAATAAGCTTTGCTTTGTTCCTGTTCTTTTTACCCCTTGGAGTTTTTTTTATTTTTGTTTTCAGAGGAGTTGATCTATGCCGAACAACGAGGAATGCAGGAATAAGGAAGAGAAGTGTATAAATTCACAACCATGAAGGTATGTCCTACGAATCCCGTCTTTTGCACTTGAAATACTTAGAGTAGATGTAGTAGTAGTAGTAGTATGTGTGATATGTGCAAGAGGGAGTAAGTCTTGATAATTAAGACAAAGGTTTTGTTCTAGTAGCTGAAATAATTTTATGGCCTTTGTTCTATTTAGTCTAGATAACCAAGACTTGCCGTGGGACTGTTTTTGGATGAAATGATCTTAACTAAGAATAACCATGCACAAGAGAAAGTCTTCAAAGGCTTGGGTGTTGAAAAAAATTGTAGAGAAGATGCTATTTGAAATACTCAACCCCATGTTGTTAATTTTAGTAGACTTGATAGCACTTGTGGATTAAATTGTCTAGATGAACTTAGTTTAAGGGTGAACAAGATTATGCCAAAAATTTGTGTTGTATCTCTTACATGGTACTTAAGCTTCTCGTTGGTGCCATGGCCCTGCTACTATATGCATGTGTACGTGTGTAAATGTGGCTTCATCACCTTTCTTGATGTTATGCTAAGGACTCCGCTAGCCAATGAATGGTCCACCAGAGTTACGGCTCAGATTTCGGCTATGAGTTTGTTACCGTACGTAGTGGCAACACTATAGACGAATATTATTCGGCTTTCTCTTGAATGGGTGTGTATGTGGTAAATAGAGGGGACTGATCAAAAGAGCTTGAAAGAGACATACATCAAAGGTCCATAGTTCCCAAAAATTAAGCCATAGCGAAACTCTATGCATGATCACTTATTTGGCATAATCCCTTCACGTAACAACCAAAGTTTCATCAAACAATGAATCAAATAAAGTGCTTGAGAGCCTTGAGGATGAGATATTTGTGGGTATGTTTATGATCACTCTAGCATCATGTTTTTCTACATGCCTTTCACTCCCTAACTAATGTTTTTATGGCTCCATCAAAGAAAAATTCTTCCGTGCATTCCCGGCAAGCAAGTGTTGTCTAGAATAAATAGAATTGAGTGTTGCAAAGTTGTTTTATCTAGTAGATCAAAAACTTTGTGTTGATTATGTTTGCTTCACTAACACTTGCATTGTAATCATGCCACCGCTACAGCCACAGTAAGTTTTCAGGTCAAGAAGCGGAGCGCTATCTAGGCGTACCGATTGTAAGTGAACCAAAACCTTCTCATTATTTCGGTTTAAACAACTGAGTTCCTTATGATTCAGATTTCTCTCTATGTTGCTCGAGGATGATCATGTTGAAACTTGGGGGTGTTGATGAGTGATATTTTTACACTCATTAACCCTTTGTTTAAACCGATATATTTCATTAAAATCGAGATATTTGCTCCGATATTGCTACTAATGACTAATGAAGGCAAATGATTCCACAAATCCTCCCTTTGATGTGTTTCCATGGGAAATGGGCTAAAAAGGGAAGAAATCACGTATGAACATGGAAAGGAGTAGAACAGGAGATAGAAGAAATCATCAGGAGGTGCACCAGAGAAAACAACACAAAAGGCGGCGTTTCATACGACCGCAAGCGCTCGTATGAGCAGTCATATGTCGTGGATTCTGAGGCTCCTCATCCACCTATACAACTTTTATAAAGGGGACCATGCCGAAATGTTAACAAAACATCCGCGAGCGAAGCCAGAACAGAGCCATCTTCATCCCCTTTCATCAACCCTAGCCGCCACCATTTCCATCTCCATATCCGCCATCACCACCATAGTTCATCTTCCTCTAGTTCATACTTGTAATCGTGCATCGCACAAGGCATCCATTGTAAGACATATTATCAATCAATTGATCTTCAAGATGTGTTCTTCATGCGATCTGATCTCCATGTGTGAGTAGTTCGATAAGGTATGGGTTGAGGCATAGGCCTCGTAACCCGCTGTATTTGTTGTAGGGATCAATGGAAGTAATTTGAATTAACGTCTCGCATGTGTGAAATAAAATTGTTCCATAGATGTCTCTTGTCTCGTTCGTGATCTTCATCCATGCAGGTACCCAGGATCATGGAGATCGAGCCACGGAGAGGCTAAGGGCAAGGAGAACGTGAAGTGTTATTCTGAACACTAGTGACAAAAGGGTTTAGTATGGTAACACGGATCCAATCCTTGGGGATTCACGAGGTGTCGTCATTAAACGCCCAAAGCTCTTGTCTGATTATTATAGTCTTAATTATCGAGGCAACCCCACGCGATAGATAGGGCCTTCGGTTGGACAACTGATTCTTGATGCAGAACTCGCGCCGGTTAAGATGTTATTTGGACACATCCCCCACTTTGGTTCGTAACAAGCACATCTCGATGGGTGTCTTCCAACGCACAAATTAAGATCATATTTGGTCCCAATGCAAATACATGGTTGTAAGCATTAAGACCTCATACCCGTACCTATTTTTATTATAAGTATTTCATCACAATTAGCTTGATTGATCCGGTTAAAAGCTGGAATTATTTCTTTGACAGAAGCTTGCTAGAGACCATCACGTCAAGGGAACCTTCCTCTCATAGGTTCGATAACCCAAGGTCACCTCTTTGGGGCAATAGGTGTGGGGTACTTTCTGTTTCATTACCGGATCACTAAAAAGGAAGTATCAATGTGCTTCGGCCATGGAGCTTTGGTCTCAAAAGCTCCAACGATCTATGGTGGTAGATTCCTATACCAGATCATATCTATGACAAACCAATACCATCTTTGTTTGGCATGAAATTTTTTGTGCTGGGGACAAAGATGAGCAAGGGCGTGGAGTGACAAAAAGTAAGGACACCTGGCTTGGTGATTTCTCCTTTTACTCTCGCTTTGGCTCATGCGAGCTGGGCCCGTGCAGGCGCTTGGCTAGGGGTCTAAGCGTGGCATGCCCGGCATCACGAGCTGGGTGTGCCCATCCGGCGGGGTGCCTTTCCGCGCTTGCATGTTGTGTGAATCCGGTTGGCCTATCAGCGTCATGGGGTCAACGTGGTGGAAACTCCATTTCCTTGCTCAACAAAATGGTTTATGCGTTGCGAAACAAAGCAATGCGTGGGCCCCGTTTCCACCTGTCACCCGTACCTATGTCGTGCATAGCAGGCAAATGTGTGATGGGATAGATAACAATCACTGTAGCTCGCATGCTGCAACTTCGCCTGTGTACAACACAAGAACATGGCAAATAAAGTGACCACCAGATAAGTCTAGCAATCGGGTGTTGTCGGTACTAAAACCGGCAGACCTCGGGGTAGGGGGTCTCGAGCTGTGGATCTCGGATCTATGGGTAACAGGAGACGAAGGAGACAGTATTTACCCAGGATTGGGCCGTCTCGAAGAGGTAATACCCTACGTCCTGTTGTGATTGTATTGATGATGATGTATCGAGTACAAGCTTGATCTACCTCGAGATCGTAAGTTGTGTTCTAACCCTAAGGCTAGGTGATTGTAATTGTGACCGTGGTCTCTACGGACTAAACCCTCAGCTTATATAGATGCTGGGGGTACCTAGGGTTACACATGGTCTGTTGCCCATCTAGGGATACACACGCTAGCGGCTGATGCTATCCTTGGAGTACACATCAAGTCTTCGGTAGAGTCCATCTTGATCACGTCGAAGTGCAAGGCTTCCGGAGTCCTTCTTTGTAAGAATGGTGGGCCGTAGGTTCGGCCCATGGACTGTGGGCCGACTAGGCTGGTACCCCCAAGTCCAGGACACCGTCAGTAGCCCCTTAACTGGTCTTCAATGCTAAGGACGATGATCTTCTTCAGACATATGACTTCGGCCTTGGATTATTCGGCTTGACAGACGAGTTCCCATCAATAATTTGAGTTCGGCTTTGTAGTCTTCGGGTCTGCAATGCTCCGTTTTTATTAAAATAATTTTCCCTCGGTCATCGCGCCATCAGGGAACGAGCCACTCTTTGGCCAGACGTCGAAGTGTCGCCCATTTCACTTTATTTAATGGGTACTCTGTCCAGAATTACGGCTAAGCACATCTCGAGTTTCCCCTTCTGCAGCCCAACACGAAGTCCTTTCCCCAAAGTCTAGCTTTGAAAGCTCCAGAAATGGCGAGCGACGCGGGCTCCTCCAAGCGCCCCCACGGCCCCCTCGAAGGTGACTAGGGAAGCTGCTCCATCACTTGTCTTCAACTGGATCGGCTCGCCACCCAAGGTTATTTGCCAGATTCAGATCTAACTTCCACTCGCCCAGGCTTAATATCCATGGACGGGCAAGTGCATGCCGACCGCCACCACATCCCCCGTGGGGATGAGCGGGTATGCTTAGTTCCCTTTCTCCTCCGCGGCCCGGGATTTCCTATCCTCTCCTTCCTTCGGGGCCTGCTCGAGTTCTATGGGATCCAACTCCACCCCCTGACTCCCAATTCGATTCTACACATCGTAGGATTCGTCGCCCTTTGCAAAATGTACCTCAGATGCGCGGCACACTTCGGGCTATGGAGGAAATACTTTTGCGTGATGCCCTGCTCCCGAGGAGGGAAACTACATGAAGTGGGCGCAGCCGAGGTCTGCCGAATAGCCAAGATTGGCTACCCCACAGGCAACCCTCGAGAAGATTCTGACACATGGGCATCCGAATGGTTCTATATGGATGATGTCCCGCTGCATGACCCAGTTCGGCCTGGTCTCCCAATATTCTCCTCGGACCCTCCGAAGAAGCGCTTTAATTGGAGACCACGGAGCACCGCTCAAAAGGATGACTCTGACGTGGCTCGCCTGGCCGCCCAGGTGGGGTGTTTGACAAACAGTGGCCTCACCATATAGATGTGATGGCGACGGCCATTGACCGGAAAGTCCAGCCACTCCGGCAGCGCCAGCATCTGATGTGCACGTACAACAGGACCGACGACGCCACCTAATCCATTCGAAAGGGCTTCAAAGACCAAGCGGCCTTTTGGCACAGCCCTGGCTGGCATATACAAGGGGGAACCAGCGGAGTTCGCAAAGCAAAAGTTCATAGACGGCTTATCCTACTACAACCTTGCCGAAATAGTAAGTCTCCCTGAACCTCCTCGTCTATCCGAGCAGTTCATTTTACTTCCCTTAAACGGTTGTCTGATATATCTGAACAGGGATGGAGGCGCAGGGTCAAAACACTAAGCTGCCCCGTGCCTGAGCCAGTGGTGTATCCTCGAGATGATGACCCCGGCTTCCATGAAGATGAATAATTGTCCACCATATACGAGGAGGGGACTTTTTATCAGAGAGCCTCGATGGCTCCAGAGTGTCCATTACTCCCGATCTGCCAGGGATCCGGCCATGTGCATCGGTAAAACCCTCTCCCACTTCTACTCAAAAGAGAACTTCTGCCCGTGAGGCCCCGAGCACCTTGACGCCTCTTCCTAAGGGTCGACGCTCGAAATTCCCGCGCCCCGGTCCAAGCCCTCAAGAGGGCCGTCTGCCAACCACACAGGTGATGTCCTGCAAGTGCACAGGGTTGTTGTAGCACTTTCGTGTGATAAGTAGAGTGTCGAACCCACAGGGAGCTTATAGGAAAGCACCACAAACCCCGCAACTACGTTGTCACTTTCACGCAGTCACGTACGCACCCAAACTGGAGTTTGGAAGTAGCCTATTATATCATTGGTAGGAAAACTAGAATAAAAGGGTAATCAACTAAACTACTAACAAGAAGCTAAGAATAGGAAATAAAAGATGCTAAGTTAGTAATGACAGTGCTTCAGTAATAAAGCATTCTCGAGGGTTCCGGAATCACTACCACATATATGAACAATCAAATCCTCTATTCACTGGTCAAATGCATAAGTTGGCGGAGCCGGGTATAATACACGTTCTACTCGAAGTAGACTTCATGCCACGCACACCACCATCATAGTCTCCCCCATAGGGTTACAACTAATGATAATTAAGGGTTACCTCATGGACGCGGCCTCTCTAAGGGTTCTCCATTATTCCCCTATCAATTGTGACGGCGAGGAATCAAAGGCTTTTACTGTCACCTCGAGTTACCTCAATGCACCAACCCTTCACAACGACAGTAGTTCCTCTATGACCTATCATGGAAATAGTGCGAGCGAGCCCTCCTCTCAACACTCGTGAGAACACTAACTCGAATCATGAATAGAAGATATTGGATCACATCAAGTATCACATAGGGTTCAACCATATCCTCAAGAACTAATGTAATTGTTCAAACAAGTTAATGGTACAAATAGAGATGAGGGTCAAGTTACAAGCCCACATCGTGCCGGCGAATGGAGAAGGTATGGCGGCGCCTGCCGAAACTCGTGCTCCGGGGACACTGGTTCGAACTCTGGGGGCCGCTTGCTGCCTAACAACTTGACGGTGAGAGCACGCTCACACACAAGGCACGACAGGGGACATGAGAGCTACCCAGGTTCGGGCCACCGTGCGGTGTAAAACCCTACCACTGCTTGTGTTTGGGATTATTGCGGCATGGAGAGTTCTCGCATACAAGATTGAGGAAGAAGGAAGGCGTCCTCCTCTATGGTGGCAGCACTGCCCCTTTTATAGCCGCCTTGGTCCTCTTCCCCCAAAAATGTTGGCGGGAAGGGTAGCCACACAATAGCGGTTTGAAAGGGGACAAGCACCTAGACTTATCCAGAAAAAAGGCGGTCTTCTCCTGCAAAGGTGCTATCCATGACATGCCGGCGGGCTCGGTGATGACCTCCGCCCTGCACGCCTTATCGTCCTGGTCTTCATACACCAAACGGGCAAGCTTTGGGACTTGCTTTGTAGGAGGGGAGCTGGTGCTACTCCTTTATCAGCAAAGAGGAAATCCTCCCTGGCCGCGCCTGCTGGTATGGCCCTGCGGCTATCGTCGTCTTGCACGGGTGTGTCATCCATGTGGTGGGCACTTGACGCCAGGCTGGTGATAGGCGGCTCCCTACTTGAGTGACTTCGGGAGGCTGCCTCGTGAGGCCTCCTGCTGATGCCGAGTCTTCGGTGGGTCCGTCCCTCCGGGAGGGGGTCCTCGTGAGGACGGAGCCTCACGAGGTGGCCTGCTTCGCGGCGTCCATGGTTGGGCCGCCTCTTGGGCCTTCGTGCGCCACGCGTCCCTACCTGGGCCCAGCAGTCTTAGGCCCCACGCCGTTTCATTCCCAACGGGCGGAACGCGCGCGTCACGGGCCCAGGGGGCTACTGCCGGCCCAGTGGGAACCAGGGTACCACGGGCCATAGACGCCCCTCTTCCCCCACTATGCCAGGGAATGCGCCTGCGCTGCCATAAAGCAAACCCGCGAGGGGCGTAGGGCCATCATTGCCTTCCTTCGCACTCTGCTCCTTGCCTCCCTTCGTCTTTCTCGCGCATTGCTTCTTGCAACCTCCTCTTCTCCTCGATCTGAAGCTTCACCGTGCATCCATGGCGCCCCCAAAGAAGGGTAGGGCGAAGGCGGCGGCCGTGGTGGAGGTAGAGCTGGAGCCCGCCCTGGCCAGATCCACCATCGTCAACGCTGAGGGGCTCGACAAGGTGCGCCTGATGACCGCCGCCGGCACCAATGAATGGAAGGCCACCAAGATTTGGCTGGGGTCGCGCCGCATTGCCAACCTTGACGCCACCACCATTCCCCTCTATCTCCATACGATCTTAGCTAGCCTGCTGCCACCCTTCTCTGACTTCTTCAACGCCATCCTCTTGCACTACCAAATCCACATGCTCCACCTCCAGCCCAACTCCGTCCCTCTCCTCTCCATCTTCGCCCACCTCTGCAAAGCGTTCGTGGGCGTGATGCCCTCGGTGGCGCTCTTCCGCCACTTCTACAGTTTGCGGCTATCGGTGGCGGACCAGTGCTCAGGGTGCACCTCGTTTCGCAGCGTCAAAGGGACGGCAGACAACACCATCGATATGAAGATCTCCAAGAAGGTGGAGAGCAACCGGCGGTGCTGGGTCTGCGTGGATGCAGGTCAGTACAGCCCCTGCTGCAGCTGCTAGTAGCCCCCGCCGTGAAGAGCTCCGGATGGGAGCACGCCAAGCTCACCGATCCCAAGCTGGCGCCGCTGTGGGGGAGGATGGACGAGCAGCAATAGTCGTCAAGGAGTTCCTGCGCCGGCGCATCGCCCCCCTCCAGAAGCGCTCCCACCTAGTGTGGGCCATTACCGGCGCCAAGGACCCGATGCGGCTGAGTGTTAACAACTTGGCGCCGGAGGTGGTGGAGGAGGTGCTGCATCTCCTGATGGGTGAGGACGCGGAAGAAGCCCCCCCGAGATGGGCTCCCCCTGCACCGCTACTCGAACAGGGACGAGCTAGTCAAGGAGATGCCGCGCTTCGACCAATGGGGTCTGATCCTGTAGGGTCACGAGGGGCCTCGCGACAACCCTCTCTTGGTACTGCCCGGCTCGAGAGGCCATGACGAGGCTGGGGCCTCGGCAAGCACTGTGGAGGAGAGCGACACTGGGGCGGGCCTGCGAACCCGCCGCCAGCAGCTGGACGAGCTCAGCGACGATGATGGCGACGACGACGATGACACACGATTCGTGATCGCTCCCTCCCGGCCCTTGCGCACGGGAGGAGAAGGAAGCAGCAGTGCGGGGGCTGACGCACCCCTCGCGGAGAGGACGGGTGCCAGTGACGAGGCCGCCGTGTCCCCTCTAGAGATGATCGATACCGGAGGCGAGGTCGTCGTGCCCCCCGTGAAGGAGACCGGCACCAACCCGGCATGGGAGGACCTCGGCAAGTCCCACGCCGAGCCCGCCAGGGCGCGCTCGAGCGAGCCGCGCAAAGGCGGCAGCGGCAGCCGCCCGCTACCGAAAATAAAGAAGAGGAATTGGGTTCCTAATGACGAGTAAGTCGCCGCACCTTGCTTTATTTTCCTTTTTAGTCTTGTCTCCTTTCTTCCGAAGCCCGGGGCTGAGCCCTTTACCCGCGCAGGGAGCCCACGACGAAGAAGAAGAAGAAGACCCCCAGGTCAAAGGGGGCCCCAGCATCCTCTGCAGGCGCCGAGGGACGCGAAGAAGCCTCCCGCTGCCCCGGAGCCAAAACAGGGCGCGCTAAGGCAGAGGAGGAGCAGGTGACTCCTCCCGAGCCGCAGGTGGACGCGGCTCCTGAGGCTGAAGGAGATGAGCCTTGGGATGTGGCCTCCGGAGGAGGGGCCGCAGCTCCCGAGGCGCCCGCTACAGGAGGAGACGCAGCGATGCAGGAGGCTGAGGTGCCAACTCCCCCGTCAAGCTCTACCACCGCCGAGGAGGCCGCAGCCACCGAGGGCGCCTCGGCAAGCCCCCAGCGCTCGCCGGTGCGTGAGGCTCCCGACACGGGCACGACGAGCCCGCAGAGGGTGCCGGCATGGCAGGATGAGGTGGAGGACCCGGCGGGGCCCCCGCTCCTAACGAGCGACACGACTCCCGAAGGGAGCGAAAACACGGAGGCCCGGTGGGGGTCTGGCGCCGGCCCCTCCCAGGTTACGCCGACGGAAGGCAGCACCAAAGATCGCAGTGTCTGGGCCCTGCAACTAGTGAGCAGCAGCGCCGTGCTCAAGCGCGGGGCGCTGCAGGATGCCAGGGCGGCCCTTGACCAGCTGGAGACGGACCTCCAGGCGGAGGAGGCGCGCATCGCCGGCAAGCGCATGCGCCTTGCGGAGGGGTGGCGGCAACTTGATGTCGCCATCAAGTTGGGCCGCCGCTGAGACGAAGCCGCGCAGGAGAAGCATGAGAAGGTTGCCATCGACGCCAAGAAGATCTTCGAAAGCGCCGTCCGGGAGGCCGACGCGGCCGACAGGCACCGCGAGGGAGCAGAGGCGTGGGCGAGGGTGATGCGGGAGCAGTCCGCCGCCCAGTCGGTACTGCTATAGGCGTGGGAGAACGTTGTCACCGCTCGTGAGGAAGAGCTCGACTCCCACGAGGGTGAGCTCGACAAGCGCGGGGAGGAACTCGCCAGATGTGAAGGGGAGCTCGCCAAGCGTGAGGAAGAGCTCGCCAAGCGCGAGAACGAGCTCGACAAGCACGAAGAAGAATTCCCCAAGTGCAAGGAGGAGCTCATCAAGAGCGGGGAGGCCCTCATGGCCCGTGAGGCGGATGCTGGGATCCTTGAGCGAGAGCTCGCAAGGATGGCGACCGAGTAGACCGCGGAGCGAGAACGCCTGGAGACGCTGGATCGCCAGGTGGTCGCTGCCCAGGCCTCCTATAATAAGCACATGGAGAGGGCCAACGCCCAGCTGGAGGCCAACGAGAAGAAGGTCCAGGCGGACGCCAACATGAAGGCTGAGAGGAGTCGCCAGGTGCTTGCCACAGATTATAGCAAGAAGCCGAAGGTCCAGGAGGACCGCTTCAAGAAGAAACGCGGGGAGCTTCAAGCAGAGATCGCTGGTCTCAAGGAGGTGCTGACAGAGGCGGAGGGCAGGCGGAAGGCTGCGCTCAAGGCCAAGGCTAACACGGAGGGGGAGCTGGCCTCCCTCCAGCAACAGGTGGGCAGCGTCTCCAACGTCGTCGAGCAGGCCAGGGACGAGGCAGCTCGGGCGTGGGGGCGTCAGCATGAGCGTGCCAAGATGTTCCACGCCCTCTCCATCTTAGCCCGCGGCGCCCTGACCACCATCTGCCAGGAGAGGATTGCCGGCCCCCTCGAGGACAACGACGCCAGCTACCTCGACTTCTTCACCAATCTCATGGAGAGGCTTGAGGACGGGGCCAAGTGGGTGAACGACATCATCGAAGATGAGTGCCGCGATCTCCTCGGCCAGGCGGTGATGCGCAACAACCTTCTTCGTGCTGATGCCAACTTCGACTTTGACAGGGTCATGGCACCTATCCCTCCGGAGCTTCGTGATAGCCTCGGGAAGGCGGTGCAGGATCACGTGGACGCCCTGCTCGAGAAGTTCTCCCATGGCAGCGAGAGCTCCTCCGGCGAAGCTGAAGATGGCGAAGACTATGATGACGATGGCGGCAACGATGGCTTGTCCTCTTAGGCTTTTTCCCTTCTCCTTTTGCCCTATATCCAAGCAAGTGTAGCCCCGTGGGGGCGTAAAGATGTGGTCTGTATGATTAACTAAAGCATCTGGCATTTTGCTTTAACTTGTGTTTCTCGCGAGGCATCCTCGTGAGGCTTATTCTTCTCCTCTTGTTTGCCTTGGTGCTCTACATCGTTAGGACCCAGCCCCTGAGTGAGCTACGACCGTCACTGGTATGTTAGGACGCGTGCCTAGACAAGGCCAAAGGGTGTAGGGCTCTACGAGATGGTAAGGGCTCCTGAGGCGCGATGCTCAGGAAGCTCCCCTTTGACGTGCAAGCGGTTCGCGCGAGGGAAAAAACGTCAGCGCTAAGCGGGGTTGCGGGGGCAGAAGAGCTTGAGAGGCACTGAGAGCGTCTCGCGAGGCGTTTTTAGACTTAGGTTTATCGCGAAGTGTGGTGCTTGGCGAGTCGTCGCTTGCGGAGTGCGCCTCGTGGGGCTCTCGCTCGTGAGGCTTCCCGCTGGTACTTGGTGAGGATGGGTGCCGCAGACCACCTAGGGAGGCGACACTCGCGAGGCTTCCTATTGGCTTGTAGAGGTAATGAATCACGATCACCTCACGAGGTGGCGCTCGCGAGGCCTCATGTGTGCCTTGTCTCTGTGACAAACATGCTTTGACAAGTTTCACAAATAGAGGAGCAGCGCACGCTTGCCAGCTCGCTCGTGGGCGTCACGCGAGGAGATAAAGTACCAAGGACCTTGGTGAGGTGACGTGCACGGGAGCAGGCCCGGGAGCCAGAGCTCAGTCACTTGGGTTTGATGGCGCTGCTGGGCCTGGCCCGAGTGCAGGCACCGTGTCCAATCCCCGCTTGCGTGAGGCGCAGGAGGGAGATCCCAAAGTAAATTTCTCACCGAACACACATCATATTTAAAAGATAAAGCTTTACTGCTGCATAAAATAGGTTCCATTACACAACCAAAAATATGAGGCTGCCGTGACGGACACGAGACAGCATCAGGATGGTGCAGCCACGTGGCGCCCTCAGTTTCACAACCAGAAAAGACGAGGCTGTCGTGACGGACACGGGATAGCTTGAGGATGGTGCAGCCAGGCGGCGCCCTCAGATCGATCGTTCCACCAGCGCTGAGCATGGGGCTTCCTCTGGGTTGTGGGAGGGAGCTCTCGCGGGCCCATCAGGCAGCGCAAAGAGAGGCTCCGGAGCATGAACAACTCCATTTCGTCCGTACGCGTGAGGTCACGGGTAGAACTTGCGGAGGTGTTGGATGTTCCATGTGTTGGGCACCTGAACACCCTCCTCCGTCTCCAGGCGCACAGCGCCAGGCCGGGAGAAATGAGTGACCCTGAACGGGCCTTCCCACATGGGTGAGAGCTTGTGGAGTCCTTCTCTGGAAACGATCCTCCGTAGGACAAGATCGCCAGCTTCGAGGGTGCGGGGGCATATGTTAGGGCTGTGATAGCGACGCAAGGCTTGCTGGTACCGGGTGGTGCGTAGAGGAGCCTGGCGATGGGCTTCCTCGAGGAACAGCAGATCAGCCTCTCCCAAGGCATCTTGACGAGCCTCGTTGAAGGCGAGGACTCACGGGGACCCGTGCTTGAGCTCATGAGGGAGGACCGTTTCTGCCCCGTAGACGAGGAAGAATGGTGTTTCGCCGGTAGGCTTGGTCGCTGTTGTACGGATCGACCATAGCACGGACTGGAGCTCGTCGAGCTAGACTTTGCCACAAGCGTCGAGCTTTTTCTTGAAGCTTCGCGTCTTGAGACCCTTGAGGACTTCAGCATTGGCACGCTCAGCCTAGCTGTTGCTTCGGGGGTGCGTCACGGATGCGTTGCAGATCTGCGTGCCAAGGTTGGCGTAGTACGACTTGAAGAGGCTGCTCATGAACTATGAGTCATTGTCAGTGATGATGCAGTTGGGGACGCCGAAGCGGCTCACGAGGTTCTTGATGAACTTTTCGGCTGAGGCTGCCGGGATGGTACGGACGGGCTCCACTTCCGCCCATTTGGTGAACTTGTCGATGGCGACGTAGAGGTAGCGGTAGCTGCCAGCCGCGTGAGGGAAGGGGCCCAAGATGTCCAGTCCCCAGACCGCGAAGGGCCACGAGAAGGGAATGGTCTGGAGGCCTTGCGCCGGTTGGTGGACTTGCATGGTGTGGAATTGGCAGGCTTCACAGGATTGGACCATCTCAGTGGCGTATTGAAGCGCGGTGGGCCGGTAGGATCCGCTGTGGAACACCTTGCCGGCGAGCGTGCGCGATGAGGACTGATGGCCGCAGTCTCCACCATGTATGTTGGCAAGCAGCTCGCGCCCTTGCTCCTCGGAGATGCACCGCAGCACGACGCCATTGGGGTGCCTGCGATAGAGATCGCCATCCCTCAAGCAGTATGCTGTGGCCTGGCGGGCCACGCGTTCGGCCTCGGAGCCCTTCTCTGGGAGGGTGCCGTCCTCCAGATAGGTCATGAATTTGTTGGCCCAGCTGTCAGCTTGTGGCTCCAGTGCCAGCAGCAGGCGAGTGCCTGAAGATGGGCCGCAGTCGGGTGTGCCTAAGGGTGGTGCGGGAGGGAGCTCCTCATGAGGCACCGTGGCGCTGGAGGCAGGTGACGTAGCTGATGGCTTCAAGAGCCTTTCCTTGAAGACGCCGGGCTTTTGAGGCTCGCGGCGAGACGCCCACTTGGCAATGTCATCTGCTTCCTTGTTGCTGCCGCGAGGGACGTGCTGGAGCTCCATGCCGAGGAAGCGCTTCTCGAGCTTGCGCACCTCTTCCAGAGAGCCGGCCATGTGCTCATCCTTGGGCTTGTAGCTTTTGTTGGAGAAGTTGACGAGGAGTTGAGAGTCGCCCTTGATGATGATGCGCTTGATGCCAAGGGCAGAGGCAGCCTTGAGCCAGGGGATGAGGCCCTCATACTCGGTGATGTTCTTGGAGACCTTGTCGGCATGCTTGAAGCAGAGTTGTACAACGTAGTAGAGCTTGTCTCCTGTCGGCGAGATGAGCATGACACTAGCGCTTGCGCCTTGCCGGGAGAACGCGCCATCGAAGTTCATGGCCCAGCCTCCAGGGGCCTCCTCTCTAGGCAGGAGGGATTCATCCTCGCGAGGCTCCTCTTGACGCGGGTCTGCCCATTCTGCCATGAAGTCCGCCAAAGCGGTGCCCTTGATCGTCCTTGTGGTGAGGAATTTGAGCGCAAAGTTTTGCAGCTCGATGTTCCACTCGGCGACACGGCCTGTGGTGTTGGGGCTGTGCAGGACCTGCTCCAAGGGATAAGAGGTGATCACCTTGATGGGAAGGCCCTGGAAGTAGTGACGTAGCCTCCTGGAAGCGATGAGGAGTGCGAGGAGAAGCTTCTGCTACATGGGGTACTGCTCACGCGCATCCCGCAGCACCAAGCTGATGAAGTAGATGGGGTGCTCGACGAGGTGTGTGGCCGTAGGCGTGGCAGCTTGATCTTCGGGGAGCTCAGGACATGACTCACCGGGGGCCTCGCGAGGAAGGCCCTCGGCAAGCGAAGGTGCAGCCTCGGGAGGTGCTGGCGCAACCTCAGGAGGCACTAGTGCGGCTTCGGCGGGCACAGGTGTAGCCAATTTTTGCTTGGCGATGATGGGTTCTTCTTGTTCTGCCACAAGGGCTACGCTAACCATCTGGGGGGTGGCGGCCAGGTATAGGCGACCTCCTGGATGGTGCGGTCTTGCCGCTGGCGTTGCCGCTCGAGGAGCACGTGCGCGTCGGGTGGCGTGCGCCGGACGATTTGGCAGCTCTTGTCGTCAGGGTCTGGTGAAGACGCGTTATGGGATGGCTCCCGCGCACGGGCGCCACGACAATGGCCTGCGCCATCGAGTGGAGGAGGCGGAGGGAGGGTCGCATCGTGCTCTACCCCCGCACCACGCGGCGGCAAAGGTAGAAGAGAGCGGGAGGGCGTCGGGGTGGCCCCAGCGGTGTTGACGAGCTCAGTGATGCGCGCGAGCCAGGCATCGTAGCAGGCCTCGGTGGGGCGGTAGCGCAGCAGCTCCTGGGCCATAAGCAGTGCGGCCTGAGGGTGAGGGCGCGCAAGTGAGGACGTGGTGGCGGTGCAAACAGGGTGCTGCACTGATGGGTGGAGGGAAGAGGCCTGCTCCTCTCCCCCTGCGGGCTTAGTGGTGGCGCCGGCGCGCCTGCGACGGTTGTCGTTGACGATGGGATTCGTCTGAGCCACCCTGGCCGCCCTGCGTGGAGTGCACTCACGTCGAGCATCGGCCATGGCGAGGTCGAAGCGGAAGCAGCCCCCTACCTGGTGCGCCAAATGTCGGAACTCACGCTCCGGGGACCCTGGTTTGAACTCTGGGGGCCGCTTGCTGCCTAACAACTCGACGGTGACCACGGCGAGGCTACGGCGAGAGCACACTCACACACAAGGCATGACAGGGGACACGTGAGCTACCCAGGTTCGGGCCACCGTGCGGTGTAAAACCCTACTCCTACTTGTGTTTGGGATTATTGCGGGCAGAAGAGTTCTCGCGTACAAGATTGAGGAGGAAGGAAGGTGTCCTCCTCTACGGTGGCAGCACTGCCCCTTTTATAGCCACCTTGGTCCTCTTCCCCTGAAAATGTTGGTGGGAAGGGTAGCCACACAACGGCAGTTTGAAAGGGGACAAGCGCCTAGGCTTATCCTGACAAAAGGCGGTCTTCGCCTGCAAAGGTGCTATCCATGATGCGCCGGTGGGCTCGGTGATGACCTCCGCCCTGCGCGCCTTATCGTCCTGGTCTTCATACACCAAATGGGCAATCTTTGGGACTTGCTTTGTAGGAGAGGAGTTGGTGCTGCTCCTTTATCACCAAAGAGGAAATCCTCCCTGGCCGCACCTGCTGGTACAGCCCTGCGGCTATCGTCGTCTTGCGGGGGTGCGTCATCCATGTGGTGGGCACTTGACGCCAAGCCGGCGCTAGGCGGCGCCCTGCTTGAGTGACTTCGGGAGGCTGCCTCGGGAGGCCGCCTCGTGAGGGGACCTCGCGAGGCCTCCTACTGATGCCGAGTCTTCGGTGGGTCCGTCCCTCCGGGAGGGGGTCTTCGTGAGGTCGGAGCCTCGCGAGGTGACCTGCTTCATGGCACACGTGGTTGGGCCGCCTCTTGGGCCTTCACTAGGTGTTGCTTCCTGGGTCGTAGGCAGATGGCCCGTGGTACCCTGGTTCCCACTAGGCCGATAGCGCCGGTGATGATGATGGCGGCGGCGGCGGCCATGGTGGTGATGATGGGGGCGGCGCCGGTGGAGGTGCCAACGCGGTGGAGATGGCACCGGCCCAAATGCCGGTGCTCGCGGTGGTGGAGCCCTCTCTTCTCCCCTTGATCTTGTCCCTTCGTCTATGGTGGTGATGGAGCAGCAATGGAGATGGAGATGGATGTGTTGGAGATGAATGGCATGGTATATTTGGCGGCTAGGGTTGAGATGACTTATATGGAGCCTCCCTAGCCTCCTCTCTTGATGGGCTTCATCCAAGGGCTCACAATGAGCCTTATCCTCTCCCAATCTCTTCTTTACGAGCAAAGGATCTCGTGGGATCGAACGGGGACGAAATCGGTGAAGAATCCCATCTGGAAGGGCAACTTTCGAAGCTGTCTGAATGTCAAACGACCGCCGAAACGACCACGCGCGGTCGTTTGATTCGTATGAACACGGAATTTGATGTTCTTGGGCTCGTTGGATTCGTATGAATGACGCCAATCCATTTCTAGTCTTAGATCTTGATTTGAAACACTTTGGAAAAATGACTTTTTCCAACCTTCGAAATGGCTAAGTCTGACCCCTGGCTGACTCCGTATCAATCCCATCCTTGGTGCTTTCATCGTGCTTGGTCCTAGGTTGCTCTAAAACACCTGTAGACACAACAAAGCATGGAAAACTAATAAAAACAAAATAAAATACTAAATGTGCAATGCTCACAATGAAAAGTGTAAATACCGGTAAACATGCATAATGGACAACTATTTGGTTCAATGGGACATGATATATAAAGAGAACATGCAACAAATGAGCTCTAAAAATGCATAAAATATAGAGCCATCAACCTCCCCACGCTTAAACCTCTCTTGTCCTCAAGTAAGAAGGTTGACTACCAAGAGCTCAATTCTACCAACTCTAAAGCAAACATTGAACCAAACCCCAAAAGTGATATCCATGTTCATAGTGCAAGCATGCAAAGGTTAACCAACAAGGGAGTAATACAAGCTATCCTCTTAGTTCAATTGCCATGGAGGTCAAGAAAGAGGAAAATATTTTTGTGGAGCCCAAATTCTCATTGCCAAAGGTCTAGAAAGAAGGTCAATATTATGTTGGGAACAAACCAGTGACAATCAAAGACAAAAGAAATCAAGCATTAGCGATCGCTTCAAAAACACCAACCCGAGGCATACCAAGTACAATTGCAAGATCGTCTGTCTGTGTTATTAAACCACTCAACTACCTATGCAGCACTGAGCACAAGCCTATGCCTCACACTTAAGGGAATGATAGAAAATGGTTGGGGTTTTGAGAAGTCAAAAACAAAGAATGTCTTGCATCAACGCAGCTGACCATTAAGCAATGGAAAAGGCCCTATGATCGATGTTAACGCAAGGAGTAGTGATCGCTGTCAGTGTACTAAAACATGGGTGCCTTCATACCCTGACTTGTGCATAGGCAGTTGTAGCCTTCCTGATGGCAAGGGTTTGCCGGAGGATTACTGTGACTCAAGACTCAATGAACAAGACCGTGAAGAAGACCTCCAGGCAGGTCATCGAGAAGTACTATTCTAGTGCTGAAGATCAAGATTACCCTTGCCGGCAAGCTTCGTACCGGCAAGGTGAAGACCAAGACTCTGGTTGCCGGCAAGTTCCTTGCTGGCAAGCGAAGGCCCGGCAAGCTCCGTGCCAGCAGGCCCTGTCTATCTTGTTACCGCTCCACCTCATCATCGGCTAGATAAGCACGTATGATAGGTGTCGAGCGGGCAGGCAGTCAACCGTAGCTGGCCAAGGTACGTGTCGGCATGCCACGCAAGGATTAACTTTAATGAGACCCATCCCTGGGATGTGTCAAGATAACAGGAAGCCGGCTGGGCAGGTCGTACAGATCTTTTGCCAAAAGCCTCGCCTCCCCGGCGTAGCACCTAACGGTGCATTTAATGCGCTTGTCCTACCCCATTAGGAGATAGACTTGGTGATGGTGCAAGTACTGTTCACTCCCTGTAATGATCGTATTAGCCATTGTGGTAACCCCTTGGCCTATAAAAGGAGGCCCATGGCTACAGTTAGAACGGTCGACACCTAGTTCAATTACGCGTTGTAGTTGCATTTCCCGCGCACCTTGCCGGCAAGCTGCTCTCCTTGTAATCTTGAGTTCATACACAATCGAACCACCAAAGTAGGAGTAGGGTTTTACGCTCATAGCGGCCTGAACTTGGATAAATTGTTGCTTGTTCTTACATCTATTAGCCCTGCTCTTTGTAGCACATTGATCCCACAGCCAAACCGCAAAGGGATCCTCTCAATCCCATAGATCGTCGTTTTCCTGTGGCATCTTTGGCACGCCAGGCAGGGGGTCTTGTACTATGAATCAATGTTCGTAGTGTGAGTACCAGCCCCATCACCTTCGTCAATGGCACCGAAGAAGAAGAGTGGAGCCATGACGGCTCCCACCACCTCCAAGCGGCCTTCCCAGGCGTCCGTAGGCGGCGCAAGCGGCGCTGCCGGCGCGGGCGCTATGGCTGGGATGGCCGGGGCAGGAGGCGCATACGGCCAACTCCAATGACGTTCTGGTGAGCACAATCACCGTCGCAATACGGTCCGGACCGGTGCAAGCCAGGACCCAGCCGCCGCGACGTCCAAGGATGGAGTGGCGATGTCCAACAACGCCGCCGTGGACTGTGTGCCGCGACCATCGCAAGATGGGCGCGCCACGCTTCCCCGCGATGCTGGTGGTCCTGGACGGCGTCAAGCCGGCCCTGAGCATCGTCCTGACGATGTTCAGGCACCACCACCACCACGCCAACCCGTTGGTGAGCATGCGATGTGGCAGCAGGTACGCGACGAGCTTCCTGCTGGCCCTGCTAGGAGTCGAACGCCATCCCGTTTCTTGTTCCCCGCCATGCCAACCATGGCGGCAGAATCCATGGCGTGGGTTCGAATGCTTTTGAACTTCCCGCCAGCCCTTCACAAGATGGACGAATGGAGGGCCACCATCCAGAGTCTCATCAATTTTGCCGATCCCGACAAAACACAGGAGGTGGGATCCTCCAGTCGACCACCCATAGTGCCGGCAGGATCGACTGGCTGCCGTGCCAGAGACGGTGCGCGAACGGTGCAGTCGCCTCCACGTCAACAACCACAGCGGCAGCAAGCTTGCCGATCGGATGACCAGGACACGATGTCCATGGCATCGTCGGATCCGCGGGGCCACCAAGACCAGCGCCAAGTGCTCCACGAACAGCGCATCAAGGACGCCCGTACGAAGATCGAGCAGCGCTGGGAGGCACGCCGTCTATCAGACGACCGTGCCGGGCCGGTAGCAGACATGCCTGTGCCAGGGTACCCTGGGTGTTTACCTTACGAGGTAGGTTGCCCAGCACTTACTCGTGGGCTGCGGCAGGTTTGCTGGCCGTCCACCCATATCATCAAGCCAGAGCTGTCCAACAGATACGACGGCACGCTCAGCCCGTCAGAGTTCCTTGGCATCTATACCATTGCGGTGCAGGCTGCCGGGGGGTGGGACGACAAGATACTAGCCAACTACTTTCCGTTGGCGCTTAAGCCCAACGTCAGAGCGTGGTTGATGAACTTGCCGGAGGGATCCATTTCTTCTTGGTCAGATCTTTGCCATTGCTTCGTTGGTGCTTACCAGGGTGGCCACAAGCTCCCTGGTCAAGCTAGCGATTTGCACATAATACCCCAGAGGGATGGAGAGCCCCTCCGCAAGTATATACAAAGGTTCAGCCGTGTGCACCATAGCATCCCTGATTTTCATCCCGCAGTTGTGCGTGCCACGTTCCATACGAACGTGCGCAACCGCAGAATTTGGTCCGAGATGAATATTGAGAAGGTTAGAACCATCAACGAGCTGTACGCCCTGGCAGACAAGTGTGCACATGCTGAGGAAGGGAGGTGACTCCCTAGGGAAGATGCCGGTGCCGAGGTCGACTCTGAAGACGACGACACAGATGACGCATCAACCCCATAGAAGAAGGGTCGAAAGCACAACAGGAAGCGCAAAGGCAAGTCAGTGATGGCAGTCGAAAGCCCCGGTGACGCCAACGCCACCAAGAAGCCCAAGGCAGAAAGCCCCAGCAAGGAGGTTGCCGGATGCGCTGACTGTCGGGATGCTGCGACAGGCGACAAGGGTGGCAAGACCGGTGGGCCGTACTGCAAGATCCACCGTACCAAGGGCCACGATCTCCAGGAGTGCCGGCAAGTGGAGCAGCTTGCCTAGAAGCAGAAAGCTGAGTATGAGAAGCGCGACAAGGAGAAGGGCAAGATGGTGCTGGTGGATCCGACAAGCAAAACCGTGGTTGCCGCGGAGGCTGCCGCAACAAGGCCAAGCAGCCGAAAGAGAAGGCCGCTCAGGGCCAGAAAGAAGATGAGGGTGATGAGGATGAAGATGGGTCCGAAAATGAGTTCCAGAATGCAGTGGAGGCCATGTGTGTTGACGGAGGTGCATCTTTGCACTCCTCGCACCGGCAACTAAAGCAATGGGTCCGCGAGGTGAATGTCGCGGAGCCCATGATGGGAGCGCAGAAGCCACTCAAGTGGTCACACGCGCCCATCGTCTTTGACGCTGAGGAACACCCTAATCGCACTACTACGGTCGAGTGTTTGCCGTTGTTGGTTTCGCCAACAATCCGCAACCTCAAGGTGACAAAGATGTTGGTTGACGGTGGGGCCAGCTTGAACTTGATCTCTCCTGACGTGATCAAGAGGCTGCAGATCCCCGACAAGGATCTCGGGGAGACAGGCACTTTCCAAGGGAGCAGTCCAGGGAGGAACAAGCCGAAAGGCTAGATCACACTGCCGGTCACATTTGGCAGCGACCTCAACTATCGGACGGAGAAGATTGTCTTTGACGTCATCAAGATGCCGCTGCCATACAATGGAATTCTCGGCCGCCCGGCACTGGCCAAGTTCATGGCTGCGTCGCACTTCGCGTACAATGTCATCAAGATGCCAGGGCCGATGGGCGTTCTCACCATCAAGTCCAACCAGAAGGACACAATCATCTGTGCCGACAAGCTCTACCGGGAGGCAGTGGCAGCATCTGCCATTGAGGCAACTGCTCCTGTCGGCAAAGCTCCCGGGGGAGGAAAGAAGAAGAAGACCGGCAAGACCTCTGATAAGGACTCCGGGAAGTGCACTTTAGAGTGCAGCACGCCTGTTGAGGACATGCCAGAGAGCTCCACCGGCAAGAGCAAGAAAGCCAAGGCCTCTGCATCGGCGACCAAGCAAGTCTCTGCAAGGGAAGATGGGATGAGTGGCACTTTCTCCATAAGTTCCACTCTCAATGACAAATAGGAAAGCGCGCCCGTTGCCTTCCTATCGGCGAATGTCAATGTGTTTGCTTGGCAAGCATCTGACATCCCCAGCATTCCTAGGGAGGTAATTGAGCACCACCTTGCTATCTGCCCTCATGCGAGACCCGTCAAGTAGAAGGTCAGAAAGCAAGCCTTGGAGCGGCAAGAGTTTATTGCCGAAGAGATCAAGAAGCTGGAAGTGGCAGGGCTGGTCAGAGGAGTGCTACACCCCACACTGTTAGCCAATCCAGTGGTAGTGCGCAAGGAGAATGGGATCTGGAGTCTTTGTATGGACTTCACTGACATGAATAAAGCCTGTCCAAAGGACCCCTTCCCTTTGCCACGCATCGACCAGATTTTGGACTCCACTGCCGGCTGTGAGTTACTGTCTTTTCTTGACGCCTATTCTGGTTATCATCAGATTTTTATGGCCAAGGAAGATGAGGAGAAAACCGCATTCATCACTCCATGTGGCACATGCTGTTTTTTGCGTATGCCTTTCGGATTGAAGAGTGCCGGGGTAACATTTGCCAGAGCAGTTTAGATCGGTTTTGAGCCACAACTGTACAAAAATGTAGAAGCCTACATGGATGACATTGTGGTCAAAACCAGAGACAAGTCAATACTAATCGAAGATTTGGAAGAAACATTTGTAAACTTGCGCAAACTCAACTTGAAGCTCAACCCCGAGAACTGGGCAAGCTTCTTGGGTTCTTTGTATCTTAGAGAGGGATTCAAGCCAAGCCTGACAAGATCAAAGCAATTGAGCAGATTGAAGCACCAAGACGCGTCAAGAACGTCAGGTGTCTTGCCGGCTGTATTGCCGCTCTCAGCAGGTTCATCTCCAAATCGGCAGAGCGCGCCTTGTCATTTTTCAAAATATTGAAAAAGGCAGGCCCAGTGAACTGGGCACCAGAAGCAGAGGCCACGCTCCAAGATTTGAAGGAGTACCTGTCCTCTCCGCCAGTCCTAGTTGCGCCTAGGCCGCAAGAGACGTTGCTGCTATACTTAGCGGCAATGAATCAAGTGGTTAGTGCTGCACTTGTGGCTGAAAGAGAGGCAGATGAAGGGGAGGCAGCAGCTGCAGAGCCACAACCCGACAAGCCAGAATCTTCTCTGGCAAGTTCAGGTGCTGACAAGCCAGAGATTGTGCAAGCAAGTGAGCCAGATCAACCAGTCATGCAAAAGAAGAAGATGGTGCAGCGCCTAGTCTACTTTGTCAGCTCCCTCCTGCAAGGGGCTAGGTCAAGGTATTCTGGTGTGCAGAAGTTGCTCTTTGGCCTTCTCATGGCCTCAAGGAAGCTACGCCACTACTTTCAAGCACACCAAGTCACCGTCGTCACTCGCTTTCCTTTGCAACGAATTCTGATAAATACAGAAGCAACCGGCAGGATTGTGGAGTGGGCATTGGAGCTGTCAAGCTTTGATTTGAAGTTTGAGAGTACCTCAATAATTTAGAGCAGGGCTTTGGCAGAATTCATTGCAGAATGGACCCCAACGCCAAACGAAGAAATCCTAGAGACCTCTCTCCCCGGCAAGGAAACTGTTGACGATTGGATCATGTACTTTGTTGGTGCTTTCACGCTGAAAGGCGCCGGTGCCGGCGTGCTACTTATAGCACCCACCGGAGAGCACCTCAAGTACGTTCTTTAGATGCACTTTCCCGGGGAGCAGGCCACCAATAACACTACTGAGTACGAGGGGTTGCTTGCTGGCTTGCGCATTGCAATCGACCTTGGTATTCGAAAGTTGATTATCAGAGGCGACTCGCAGCTTGTGGTGAGGCAGGTCAACAAGGATTACAAGATCCCCTTGATGGAGGCGTACGTTGATGAGGTGAGGAAGTTGGAAGAGCACTTTGACGGTCTGCAAGCAGAGCACGTTCCCCGTGCCCATAATTGGATTGCCGATGACCTGTCATGCTGCCCAAAAGATGCCTGTGGAACCAGGGACTTTTGTGCTCCATCTGACTCAACCATCCATTACACCATCAAGGCTGGTGAAGAAAAGAAAGCAAGACGTTGGTGGTTACTTTCCGGCAGAGCTGCCGGCAGCCGCCAAGAAAGTAGATACCGCCGACAAGATACCCTTCGCCGGTCAGCCGCAGCTTCCGGCAAGCCAGATTCTTGCCGTCGAAGCAAGCGCTCCCGCAGAGGAAGAAGTACCTTTAGTCCTTGTCGTGGAGCCACGGGCTCCGGCATGGGCACAGCCAATTGTCTAGTACCTTCAAACAGGAGATCATCCCGATGAGCAGGAAGACACAGAAAGAGTAGCCCGTCAATCAAGGATGTATAAATTTGTTGACAACATTTTGTACAAGAAAAGACCAAGCTGTGTGAAATTGAAGTGCATCTGCCGGGAGGATGGACAAAGGCTGTTGGAAGAGATGCATGAAGGGATGTGTGGCTCTCACATTCGGTCACGTGCGCTTGTCGGCAAGGCATTCCGTCAAGGGTTCTACTGGCCGACAGCCCTTCAAGACGCCTTGGCGGTGGTCATCAGGTGCGAAGCATGCCAGTTCCACTCCAAGGACATTCACTAGCCAACTCAAGCCCTCCAAACCATCCCTCTCTCCTGGCCTTTGTCTGGCAGCTTGACATCGTTGGCCCCTTCCCTCGTGCTACCGGGGGCTTTTAATTCTTGTACATTGCAATCGACAAGTTTGCAAAGTGGCCTGAGGCAGAGCCAGTGAGAAAGGTGATGGCACAGTCAGCCATCAAGTTCCTCAATGGATTGGTTGCTCGTTTTGGTGTACCCAACAGGATCATCACCGACAACGACACCCAATTCATGAGCCGCGCCTTCATAGCATATTGCCAAGAACATGGAAACAAGATGTGCTACGCCTCTGGTTCTCACCCAAGGAGCAATGGACATGTAGAGAGGGCAAATGTAGAAGTGTTGCGTGGTCTCAAGACCAGAACTTTCGACAGGCTGCACAAGTGTGGAAGACGCTAGGTGGAAGAGTTGCCGGCGGTTCTTTAGTCAATTAGAACGACACCAGGTCGAGCCACTAGCCAGACACCCTTCTCCCTTGTTTATGGTGCAGAAGAGGTGCTCCCCACAGAACTCAGATATGGGTCACGTCGAGTCTTGGCCTTCGATGAGGAGGATCAAGATGAGCTGCGGCAAGATGATGCCACGCTCCTTGAGGAAAATCGTTTCCGGGCAGCTGTCTGTGCTGCACGGTACCAGCAAGCTTTGCGCTACTACCATAGCCGCAAAGTGAACACCAGGAACCTTGAGGAAGGTGACCTTGTTCTTCATCGGATTCACTCCTTGAAGGGTCAAAACAAGTTGACGCCAAAGTGGGAAGGCCCTTACCGGGTGGTACGAGTCACTAGGCCTGGCGCAATCCGCCTAGAGACTGAAGATGGCACTCCGGTGCTCAACTCAGGGAATATTGATCATGTTCGCATGTTTTACCCGTAAGGCGCGGTTGCCGGGCCGCCCGACAACCTCTTTTGTACAAGTTTGCCGGCAAGGCATGTAATCCTTTGTATAGAGCCGGGCGCAGATCCCATGTGCAATGAATAAAGCTAAGTGTTTCACAACTCTTTGTCAAAGTACATATTTATTTATATGTTGCAGGCAGCGTTGTGCTACATTTTACCTTACATAGGATGATTAATGAACCGTCAAGGTTCCAGCCTCCTCTTTTTTCTTGTTTCTTTTTCTCAAAGGACAGAAGGGTTCCTCGCGTGCAAATTTCCCAGGGGTAGTGACGGTATGGATACCAGGTGACGTTCAAGATATCGTTCTATAGAAAGAAGTCTAGCAAAGGAAAAGCTAAGTTGAAAAACTTTGAAATAAATTCTTTGTTGTAGTTGCAATTTCTCCTTGAACGATTTTTGCCTTTGTATGAGAAACCTGCACGCTAAGGAAGTTTGTCGTGATCAGCTACACTCTTACTTTGTTTCAAGACCGCTCAACAACTTAAGTGCCAGCATTGTGATCGTCAAGTGTAACCTTGCCGGCAGCGGCACTTCAGGCAAGCTGCTAAGGACCCGTTCCTCAAGCGCTTGCGGCAAGAGTGCGCACACCGGCAAAATTCCAGCAAGTGTAGGGTATCGAAATCATGCAAAGTTAGAATAAGAGAAGAGGAATAGCATGCATACATCCATTAAAAACACAACTTATATTACATCAATGCCATAGTGCAGATCTAACTTAAGATGAATTTGTCTTTTACAAGATCGCATTCACGGCAAAGTTCGACTACAAGATTAATGGGTAGCCCCATCCTGAGTCCTGGAGACTTGGCCGACCCGGTCAGCTACTCGAGCGACGATCCTGTCAGTAGCTGTGGTGTCGGCATTCTTCGGCAGGCTTGTGAAGGCGCCGGAGAGGTCAACATTTGGATTGCGATATGCAACTTTGACAAGTACCTTGTAGAGTATGTCTCGGGCAAGCTTGCGGGACTCCTTGGTGAAGGAGTCGGACCGTTCTTTGTGGTGCTTCTCCAATTCCTTAACAAGGCCCTCGAAGAAGAGAGTCAGGCTGGCACTTGATGCTTCTTGGTCATTGGGGGCATAGCTATATTCCGTCAAGCCCATGATGACAAGTTGGGCGATGATCTGTTCTGCGGCCTCTACAAGGTGATCGATCCACAACTACAAATTGTTGTTAAGCATGTTGAAGGGATTGGTGGCATCAGCATACGCAGCTTTCTCCTTGTCAAGATCCTTGGACAAGGCTACCTCTCTGGCTTTGGCACTGTCAAGATGCTCCTCCAAGCCATGTAGCTTCAGCTTCAGATCTTCCTTGGCGTCGATAGCTTGGCTAAGTTCTTGGCTCTTGGCAGATAGCTGTGTCTGTGGTTCACCCAGAGTATGGGCTGCCTTCCGCGCTGATGCTTGAAGAGTCGAGAGCTCCTCTCTGTTGCCGGCAAGGTCTTCTTCGAGCTTTGCTACCTTGGACTCTAGCTCTACCTTGGCGGCCCCGGCGCTCTCCGCGGCCTTGACGGCTTCCATGTGCTTGTCGGCATGAGCCTGAGCTTGAGTCTCGATGACCTTCTTGTGGCCCTCCTCTAGCTCTTTGGTTCACTGCATGAGCAGAGTCTGGATCTCTTCATCCTTGCCACCAAGCTTGGCGGCAAGTACTTCTTCTCGGGCGGCGAGATATTTTTCCTTGATGTTGAGTTGCGCCTCGCGCTCCGTCAACTTGCCATCCCAGGCCGTTGCCTTCTCTTTGGCAGCATCAAGCTTCTCTTCTTGCTGCTTGAGGCTGTGGAATTTGTTGTTATACCACGTGCGGAGTTCCTCTGCCTTCTCTTTTAGTTTCCCCTTGGCTAGCTCTATGGCTTGCCGCTGTGAATGGAGCCCCTCCCAATGCTGGCTATAGCGCTGCTGCACATCCTGGAAGCTGGTGGCCATTGTCTTTAGGAAGGCCATATTAGTGGTGTTGTCGGCAAGGCATTCCGTCAAGGGTTCTACGGGCCGACAGCCCTTCAAGACGCCTTGGCAGTGGTCATCAGGTGCGAAGCCTGCCAGTTCCACTCCAAGGACATCCACTAGCCAACTCAAGCCCTCCAAACCATCCCTCTCTCCTAGACTTTCTCGGTCTGGGAGCTCGACATCGTTGGCCCCTTCCCCCGTGCTACCGGGGGCTTTTAATTCTTGTATGTTGCAATCGACAAGTTTACAAAGTGGCCTGAGGTGAGCCAGTGAGAAAGGTGACGGCACAGTCAGCCATCAAGTTCCTCAAAGGATTGGTTGCTCGTTTTGGTGTACCCAACAGGATCATCACCGACAACGGCACCCAATTCATGAGCCGCGCCTTCATAGCATATTGCCAAGAACATGGAAACAAGATGTGCTACGCCTCTGTTGCTCACCCAAGGAGCAATGGACAAGTAGAGAGGGCAAATGCAGAAATGCTGCGTGGTCTCAAGACTAGAACTTTCGACAGGCTGCACAAGTGTGGAAGACGCTAGGTGGTAGAGTTGCCGACGTTTCTTTAGTCAATCAGAATGACACCAAGTCGAGCCACTAGCCAGACACCCTTCTCCCTTGTTTATGGTGCAGAAGCGGTGCTCCCCACAGAACTCAGATATGGGTCACCTCGAGTCTTGGCCTTCGATGAGGAGGATCAAGATGAGCTGCGGCAAGATGATGCCACGCTCCTTGAGGAAGATCATTTCCGGGCAGTTGTCCATGCTGCACGGTACCAGCAAGCTTTGCGCCACTACCATAGCCGCAAAGTGAATGCCAGGAACCTTGAAGAAGGTGACCTTGTTCTTCATCGGATTTAGTCCATGAAGGGTCAAAACAAGTTGACGCCAAAGTGGGAAGGCCCTTACCGGGTGGTACGAGTCACTAGGCCTGGCGCAATCCGCCTAGAGACTGAAGATGGCCCTCCGGTGCTCAACTCATGGAATATTGATCATCTTCGCATGTTTTACCTATAAGGCGCGGTTGCCGGGCCGCCCGGCAACCTCTTTTGTACAAGTTTGCCGGCAAGGCATGTAATCTTTTGTACACAGCCGGGCGCAGATGCCGTGCGCAATGAATAAAGCTAAGTGTTTCACAACTCTTTGTCAAAGTACATATTTATTTATATGTTGCAGGCAGCATTGTGCTACATTTTACCTTCATAGGATGATTAATGAACCGTCAAGGTTCCAGCCTCCTCTTTTTTCTTCTTTCTTTTTCTCAAAGGACAAAAGGGTTCCTCGCGTGCAAATTTCCCGGGGGTAGTGACGGTATGGATACCAGGTGACGTTCAAGATATTGTTCTACAAAAAGAAGTATAACAATGGAAAAGCTAAGTTGAAAAACTTTGAAATAAATTCTTTGTTGTAGTTGCAATTTCTCCTTGAATGATTTTTGTCTTTGTATGAGAAACCTGCACGCTAAGGAACCTCGTCGTGATCAGCTACACTCTTACTTTGTTTCAAGACCGCTCAACAACTTAAGTGGCAGCGTTGTGATCGTCAAGTGTAACCTTGCGGGCAGTAGCACTTCCGGCAAGTTGCTAAGGACCCGTTCCTCAAGCGCTTGCGGCAAGAGTGCGTGCACCGGCAAGATTCCGGCAAGTGTAGGGTATCGAAATCATGCAAAGTTAGATTAAGACAAGAGGAATAGCATGCATACATCCATTAAAAACACAACTTATATTACATCAATGCCATAGTGCAGATCTAACTTAAGATGAATTTGTCCTTTACAAGATCGCATTCACGGCAAAGTTCGACTACAAGATTAATGGGTAGCCCCACCCTGAGTCCTGGAGTCTTGGCCGACTCGGTCAGCTATTGGAGCGACGATCCTGTCAGCAGGTGTGGTGTCGGCATTCTTCGCAGGCTTGTGAAGGCACCGGAGAGGTCAACATTTGGATTGCGATATGCAACTTTGACAAGTACCTTGTAGATTATGTCTCGGGCAAGCTTGCGGGACTCCTTTGGTGAAGGAGTCAGACCGTTCTTTGTGGTGCTTCTCCAATGCCTTAACAAGGCCCTCGAAGAAGAGAGTCAGGCTGGCACTTGCCGCTTCTTGGTCATTGGGGCCATAGCTGTATTCCACCAAGCCGATGACGACAAGTTGGGCGCTGATCTGTTCTGCGGCCTCTACAAGGCGATCGATCCACAACTACAAATTGTTGTTAAGCATGTTGAAGGAATTGGTAGCATCAGCATACGCAGCTTTATCCTTCTCAAGACCCTTGGACAAGGCTACCTCTCTGGCTTTGGCACTGTCAAGATGCTCCTCCAAGCCATGTAGCTTCAGCTTCAGATCTTCCTTGGCGTCGACAGCATGGCTAAGTTCTTGGCTCTTGGCAGATAGCTGCGTCTGCAGTTCACCCAGAGTATGGGCTGCCTTCCGCGCTGATGCTTGAAGAGTCGAGAGCTCCTCTCTGTTGCCGGCAAGGTCTTCTTCGAGCTTCGCTACCTTGGGCTCTAGCTCTACCTTGGCGGCCCCGGCGCTCTCCGCGGCCTTGACAGCTTCCATGTGCTTGTCGGCATGAGCCTGAGCTTGAGTCTCGATGACCTTCTTGTGGCCCTCCTCTAGCTCTTTGGTTCACTGCATGAGCAGAGTCTGGATCTCTTCATCCTTGCCGCGAAGCTTGGCGGCAAGTACTTCTTCTCGGGCGGCGAGATATTTTTCCTTGATGTTGAGCTGCGCCTCGCCCTCCGTCAACTTGCCATCCCAGGCCGTTGCCTTCTCTTTGGCAGCATCAAACTTCTCTTCTTGCCGCTTGAGGCTGTGGAATTTGTTGTTATACCATGTGCGGAGTTCCTCTGCCTTCTCTTTTAGTTTCCCCTTGGCTAGCTCTATGGCTTGCCGCTGTGAATGGAGCTCCTCCCAACGCTGGCTGTAGCGCTGCTGCACATCCTGGAAGCTGGTGGCCATTGTCTTTAGGAAGGCCATATCAGCGGTGTTGTTGGCGGAGTCGTCCATTCCTGGGGCACCTTGGGAGAGGGGTACCAAAATTCCGACAATGGCATCCTCGAAGGAGAGTTCCACGGCACCAGATGAGCTGGGGGATTCAGATCCTATTGCTGATTGGTTGGCCCCAAGGGCCCCGTCAGAGCCTGCGCCTGAGGTGCACTGGGGTGGACGTTGGTGCTTGGCTTGTCATTGCCAGCCCCCTCATCTCAGCGTCTGTTATGGCGAGTCCAGATGCACTACCAGAGGGCTTCCAGGCTCTTCGGGGGTTTCCCTGGCATTCTCAGCGGCAGGTACAGCGGCCTCTGTGGCAGAAATCCTGGCAGCCTCGTCGGCGGTGCTCTTCACAATTTTCTCCACAGATACCTCCCTCTCGCCCCGAGGGGTTGGTTCTGCGGGATAGGGAAGAAGCTGAAAGCAAGAGAGAAAATTAAGATTCAGATCAAGCTCAAGAAAACAAAAAAAGAAGGATTGACAAGAGTTGGATTGCATCTGGGAAGAGATTTACCTCGATGAGTACGGGGAGGGGATGTCGTTCTTCCTCCGGCAACTTCGGTTGCCGTCGCTTGGTCCCCGGCAACGTTGGTTGCCGGAGGGGCCCCGATGCGAAGGAGCCCTTCTAGGGGTTCCTCGGGGGGAGGGCTACTCCTTGCCGGTGAAAGTCTTGGCGACGGCTCAGAGGTCGAGGGTGCCATCAAGGGGTCTGTCCCTTGACGCTCTCCTTCCAACTGGCCACTTCCCAACTCCTTGTTGGTCTCCATTGCAGAAGACTCGGTGGCAGCGCTCGCCAGCAGGAATTGGACGTGAACCTCGCGCGTTGGGCTCGAGCCGGCAACCTCTAGCAGGGTGGCACCTTGCTCTGTGTCTGTTACCGTCCCGGCCTCCTTAGCGGTTCTGGGCTTCTTCCTCCGCCTTTCCGCCAAGGGCGCCTAGTCCCTACAAGATCAGAACAGTCAGAATGATTAGTTCAGCAATGATATCAAGACAATTGCAAGGAAGTGGATGAAGATGATGGACTTACTCTTCCTCCTCTTCTGGGTCACTAAGGACAGATAGGTCCCAGTACACCGTGCTAACCTCGCCGGAGGGCATGGGGGCTGGCGGCGTTTTCCTAGCTTGCTTGGTTCTCGGCGGAGCTGGTTGCTGGGAAGCGGCTCCGCGAGGAGGCTGACGCCCAGACACAGGAAAGGCCCTTACTTTCCAGCTCGGTGTGCGCTGCCTTCTTAGCGGACCTCTTGGCGATGGTGATCTTCACCTTGATGGGAGAAGGGCGAGGTGCTTCCTCCTCTTCCTCCTCATCTGAAGAGTCCGCGGGCTGCTCCCTTCTTCCTCAAGCTCCCTGGCCTGGTCCTCTTTGCTTGCATGCTCTTCGGCATGCTCTTGAGTGGGGCTTCCTCCGCTAGTTCCCGGAGCCACGGCCTGCTCTTCGGCTCGGCTTTCGGTGCGCTCCCCCTTGCCGGCACCCTTGGCCACTCGGGGGCGAGCTGCCTTCTTGAGCTCATTTCCCTTGCGGTAAGGAACTCATCTTCGTCGTTCTTTGTCGGGTGAACCATGTCATCCTCGACTCGGACAGCCATTTCCTTTAGGCCGGCACGCTAGTCCTCCACTGCCTTCTTGCCGGGTACTTTCCATGTGCTCAGAACCGTCTTGGCGTCACAGGCCGGCATCATTGACAGTATGGAAGCCTTGGCGGCGTTCTTGCATAGCGGGATCACCGTTGCCAGCAGGTGGAAGGTGCAGCCCCTGTTGAAAAACAGGCAGATGAGCCAGTAGTGCTCCATTACCGACAGGTTGTCATTCAGGCCTGGGTACAGATGCATTGGATCGGCAGGACCCTGGTAATCCCATGCTTGCCGGCCTCCTCTGTGCTACAGCAGGGCGATCTGGCGTCGGGTGAAGTCTGCTCCCACCATCTCGATCGTCAAACTGGCCTCCTTAAGGGCAATGATTTGGTACAGAGCCAACCCAAGCTTGGCGTTCTTGGGGTCGATGTTGCTCCAGTGGACGGCCTTCTCTATTTTCCCCGTCGTGAGATGGCAGAATTCCGGGAAGTCCTTCTGTTTGACCCAGCACCAATCGGCCCTCCACTCATTCCACTTAATGTGCAGCTTGCCCTCTGGGTAGTGCTTCTTTTGATTTCCCCTCGGGATCCAAGTCACACTACCGAAAAGGGCATCATCTTCAACCCGGGGGATTAAGAAGTGCCGGAACAGAGCAACATTTGGGGCTATTCCCACAAAGTTCTCACACAGATGCGTGAAGACTGACAGGCAAGTGATCGCGTTGGGTGTGAAATCCAGTAGTCTGAATCTGAAAGTATTCATCACCTCAAGAAAAAAATCAGAGAAGGGCGGGCACAGCCCGCAGTAAAAGTACCCGGCGAAGAAATGAAATTGGTCGTCGGCAGGAGGAAGGGATCCTGGGAGCACCACTGTGGCCTCGTGATCATGTGTCTTGCTCGCGTACACATACGAGTAGTTCTTCGTCAGATCATTCTCTATGAGCGCCAGCGGAAAAACAGCATTGGCCCCCGCCGTGCGGCTTTGGCGGCTTTCCTCTCATCCGCCGCCGAACTGGGGAGCTTCACGGCTCTCTTCGGCGCCATGGTGAGATTTGGAGGGGGAAGTTTAGCGGTGTGGCGGCGGAAACAGATGGCGTGCTCTGTTCTTGCGCGGGGAAGAAGACGATGGAAAATGGCTAGATTGGGAGAAGGGGGTAAATGAGCAGTGCCCCTCGCGGTTTCTTTTTTATTGGAAAGGCGCGGGGGCTGGCTCTTTACTATCCTATGTGGCTGCGCTTTTCAGGCGCACTACCTCCCGTGGCCGTTTCGTTTCACCTCTCCCACACCTGCATTTAATGCGCATCATGGGGGGCGTGGTAAAAGAGAAGATTATGACAGTTATCCTCTGCCATGCGTGATTGTGCACTGTTTCGGCCTAGCCCAACGACGCCTCGCATGCGCGTGTGGCCCTAGCCCAGGGGCTCCTGTCGGTGTACTAAAACATGGGTGCCTTCGTACCCTGACTTGTGCACAGGCAGTTCTAGCCTTCCTGATGGCAAGGGCTTGCCAGAGGATTACTGTGACTCAAGACTCAGTGAACAAGACCGTGAAGAAGACCTCCAGGCATGTCATCGAGAAGTGCTATTCTAGTACTGAAGATCAAGATTACCCTTCCCGGCAAGCTTTGTACCGGCAAGGTGAAGACCAAGACTCTGGTTGCCGGCAAGCGAAGGCCCGGCAAGCTCCGTGCCAGCGGGCCCTGTCTGTCCTATTACCGCCCACCTCATCATCGGCTATATAAGCACGTATGATAGGTGTCGAGTGGGCAGGTAGTCGATCGTAGCTGGCCAAGGTACGTGTCGGCATGCCACGCAAGGATTAACTTTAATGACACCCGTCCCTGGGACGTGTCAAGATAACAGGAAGCCGGCTGGGAAGGTGGTACAGATCTTTTCCCCAGAGCCTCGCCTCCCCAGCGTAGCACCTAACGGTGCATTTAATGCGCTTGTCCTACCCCGTTAGGAGATAGACTTGGTGACGGTGCAAGTTGTGGCACCCCGGCTCAGAGGACCGGTTTACCCAGTGTTTCCAACCCAGAGATCATGTCTTCTGGAAACACACAACAACTTGGAACAGAACTGAACTGAACTTTATTGAAATATCTCGAGTACAAGCTCATAATTTACATCGATAGCGAGGCCAGAAGCACATCAGGTGCTATGACAATATCTACATTATTTATGGAACATAACAGGGCCTCGATACTACTGGGTAGAACTACGGCGTAGCGGAACATAGCGCGGAAAACTCCATCCACAGGGACACTGTTGCGGACAGGGCCTAGTTAGTGTAGCAAGAACCTTCGGGACCTCCGTCCTCGGGTTCTCCTACATCTGGCATGATACGCCAGGTGAGTACTTGGAATGTACTCGCAAGCTCATGGCAACCAAAACAAGGCAGCAAACAATAGCATGGCAATTAACAGGTTAAAATACTTAAGTTGATAACTCACTGTTATCGAACATCAACTTACTCTCTTCCGGATTGTCCCACAACCCTCGGAACACTCATAATCCACTGAGCACTTCCGAACATAAGACAAGTTCTTCCATCATTATTATCAGTATTACGGTTGATCATCCCGTGTCCTAGTACGGACTGTCCAATACCGTGGACGCGGCTATTCGAATATATTCTTACACTCTGCAGAGTTTGCGCACTTTACCCACACTATGAAGCCCCTGGCCTCGTGATCCCATTCGGTTGGACCAATGGTGCTTCAACGAAACCTGCCAGACCCGTGACTCATCTATCGTACCACCGACAATCATACCCTCCCAGGGTCATGTCCTGGGTGGCCCCTGTGTCACCCCATGACACCTGCCACCGTCGTGGCCACTAACTGTCCCAAACGGGGACGCCGGCAAAATTCTCAACTGGGCTCACAGGATTATCGTCGTCTACCTGATCAGGGCAGCACGCACGCGTAACCCTCCCTAGTGTGGTGGTACCAATAAAAGAACACAAAGCCAGACCAAGTCAAGGCCATCCCATACCGACAAATGTGGCTGCACGGGAAAGTCCGGATAGGTGACACTAGATCAACCAATTTAGGCTTAGTGTTGACAAGCATTTATCGAGCATGGATTTTAATTGAAAGTAAATTAACATGGCAGTAGCAATGTATCCAATTAATTTACTATGAATTATCACATAGTAAAATAATGCATATGATTCAATTAAATAACCAACACTATTGAAATGCTTCATGCAATGGATGACATGGCTTGCCTTGCTCTGTTGGGTTGTCCACAAACTCCTGGGCTTCAAATCCAAAAGTATTCCCTTCTGAAAATATTTTAAAAAGACAATTGAAAATGTCACAAAACACTGTTCTGTGCACCAGAAATTCTGTGAGCATGGGAAAAATACCAAATTGTTCCAGCAAATAGAGGAGATCAAGACAAACCCAGAGCAAAAAGAATCAATTGATTTGGACTTATGGTTTAAAAGTTATGGCTGGTCAAAGTTTCTGGTCAAAAATGAATTAAAACAGAAAATCAGAAAATCCACAGGGGGTCACGTCGAAGGCGCACTTTGCCCGGGCGCCTCCACTTACCGCTTCGGGAAGCCACTGACGAGCGGGCCCCACTGTCAGATTTAAAAGGGGGGGAGAGGGGAACAGAGGGCATCAGCACTCCGGCGATGGTCGCCGGCGATACAGACGGCGGCGAGGTCCGGCGACTACGGGAATGGATCGAGCGCTCGGAGTTGAACACGTACGTACCCGTAGCATGACGTGGGGTGGCCGGATGACGTCGTCCTCTTCCTCTCCGGCGGCGGCGGGTTTCGGGTGTCATCGGAGATGGAGATTCCGGTGAGGTTCCGGTCGGGAAAGAGCTCGAGCATGGTCAGGGGAGTGCGGTGAGCTCACGCGTGTAGTCGGTTGAGGCTAGGAGGGAGCGAACCGGCGAGGAGGCAGAGCTCGGGTGGCGGCGGTGCTCCGGCGAGATGCAAGGCCAGAGGGCCTCTCGGCCTTGGCTCGGTGTTCGGGGAGGCGATTGAGAGGTGCAGGAGTGGGGTGAGGTGCGGAGAGAGGCCGGGGAGGCCTTTATATAGGGGGGAGGAGGAGCTTCTGGAGCAGCGGAGCTCGGGTCACGTCGCCGGCGTCGGGACGTTGCACTGGCTGGTGCAGAGCGGGCGACGGGATGGGAGAGGGCAGAGGAGTAATGCCGGGCAGTGGCTGGTAGCGGGGGAAGAAGACGAGCGGCAGAGCCACTATGGCCGCACGGGCGCCACAGTGCCCGCGCGCGTGGTGGCCGGCGAGGGCGATTCCGGTGAGGGGAGACTTCGGGAGAGGGGTACGTGGACGGTATCGGCGACGTCGGCACACCCAGACACCGAGTGGCAGCGCGGGACGGCTGGAATGACCACACCCGATGCTGGCGAGGTGCAGAGCGCGCGTACTGGCATGCCAGTGCCGTGCTCACCACGGGCATTGGCACTTGGAGGGCACGCAAGTCCGGCGCTTCTTGTCCAACAAGTCGACCCTTGACCCCTTAGTCTCTCTATGCCACTGGTTTGACTAGATTCATTATGATGCGAAGTGTAGCTTCAGCTACAGTTTCTGACAGAAAACTAGAGAGGGATCTAGAGAAGTGGTGAGCTAGAGATGGAGCCAGAGGAGATGTCTGGGATGATCTATCTTGGAAGGACTCCAGGCTGGCAGAGTTTGAGGAAATTTCATCAAAGTTTGAAGGTAGCTCATGTACAAGTGTGGTTACTGGAACAGAAGCTAGATGAGCTTGATGCACTCATCTGGTTGATCTGCTGGAGCTGAATTTTGGTGTAGGATAGTTGTTTGGTGGATAGAAGATGCCATATAAATTTCAGCTCAATTGGATACCTCTAGATGGTACTTGCTTCACAGAGGTTCCAATTCAACAGAAGCTTGGCAGAATATTGCTGATAAAAATTTGTACTGGACAAGATGATATTTTTGGATATTGTGACAAGATAGGTTCCCTAGTATCTCAAGGAATTATTTGGGAATTTTCTGAGTTGGGAAAATATGAGTTGCTTCACAAATGGCCAGTACTGTCCAGAAGACAAATGAAGTTTTCTGGACTAAATTTTGTACTGGACCATGAAATGTTTTTGAAGATTGTGGGAGTGGATGATGACAAGAAGGTGTGGGATTAATTTGGGATTTTTCTGATCACCAGAACTATAGGTTGCTTCATAACCCGTAGTGATGACAGATTTTCCCAACGGAAGAAAAAGAATATTTGGGAAAGATTGAGAATTGGAAATTGATCCAGAAGGTGAGTGACAAGATTTTGGCAAGATGGTGAGGGATTTGGATCACAGAGAGAAATCCATAAGTCCAAAGTCAACTGAAAAGATTCTAAAACCATCCAAATTGCAAATAAAGCCAGAAAGTTTTGGAAAGAAAAAGTTGCCAAAAACCAGGGTGTCACAAACCTACCCCCCTTAGAATGAATCTCTTCCTCGAGATTCGGTTGCTCAGGGAACAAGTATGGATACGCTGATCTCAGAAAATCCTCTCTTTCCCAGTTAGCCTCTTCCTCAGTGTGATGATCCCACAACACTTTGAAAAATCTAATTGTCTTACTCCTGGTAGTTCTTTCCATCTCATCCAGAATTCTGACAGGCTTTTCCTCGTAGGTCAAATCTTTGGTCAGCTCTATCTCACTCATATCTGCCTGCTTGATCGGAGGTGCAATGCACTTTCTTAACTGTGATATGTGAAAAACATCGTGAACGTCAGACAACTCCGGTGGTAACTCTAACTCATATGCCACTCTGCCTCTTCTAGCCATTACTGGAAAGGGACCGATATATCTCGGTGCAAGCTTTCCTCGGGTATGAAACCTCTTTACTCCTTTCATGGGGGTAACTCGAAGGTAGGCATATTCTCCAGGCTCAAAAGTTAATTCTCGATGCTTCGGGTCATAGTAGCTCTTTTGTCGGGACTTGGCTGCTCGAAGACGTCCCTGAATATCCTTGACTTGCTTCTCAGCCTTGAGCATCAGATCCGTGCCAAAGATACGGCTGTCTCCTGTCTGAGACCAATTTAACGGACAGCGGCATTTTCGTCCGTACAGAGCTTCGAATGGTGACATCTTGAGACTTGACTGATAACTGTTATTGTAAGAGAATTTTGCATAAGGTAAACTATCCTCCCATTTGGATCCATAGGCAAGAGCACAGGATCGAAGCATATCTTCCAAAATCTGGTTCACACGTTCGGTCTGTCCATCTGTCTGTGGATGATATGCCGTACTATGCTTTAGTACGGTTCCCAGGGATTGATGCAATCGTAGCCAGAACGCTGAAGTGAACAAGGAGCCTCTATCTGATGTGATAGACTTGGGTACTCCGTGAAGGCTGACTATCCGGGACATGTAGAGCTGTGCCAGCTGGTAAGCGTTGAAAGTGGTCTTTACCGGAAGGAAGTGAGCCACTTTCGTAAGTATGTCCACGATGACCCAGATAGCATCATGGCCTCTTGTTGACTTGGGTAGCCCAACAATGAAGTCCATGCATATGTCATCCCATTTCCATTGAGGAACTGGTAAAGGTTGCAGTAGCCCTGCGGGTTTCTGGTGCTCAGCCTTGACTCTGTTGCAGATGCCACAATAGGTGACAAAGTAGGCTATGTCCTTTCGCATTCCTGGCCACCAAAAGGTCTCTCGCAAGTCCTGGTACATTTTTGTTCCTCTTGGATGAATAGAGTAGGCAGATTCATGTGCCTCTCTGAGTATTTGCTGTCTCAAGCTGTCTTGATCGGGCACACATATTCGGTTTTCAAACCATAGGGTACCTTGATCATCAAGATGGAAGGACTTGGCTTTTCCTTGCGGAATGCGCTCCTTGATCTCTTGTATACCCTCATCTGATTTCTGAGTGGCCTTAATTTCTCCCATAAGTGTCGGAGTAATTTCCATTGTATTTGGGTTGATTGGGCTGCATAGCACCATATTCAACTTAGCAAGCTCTTCTCGAAGCCTTGGGTGGATTCCCTCCATTAATGCATTTAGGGTACCTTGTTTTCTGCTGAGGCATCGCCGACCACATTGGCTTTTCCCGGGTGATAATTAATTCCAATGTCATAGTCCTTGACCAATTCAAGCCATCTTCTTTGCCTGAGATTGAGATTGGGTTGAGTGAAAATGTACTTAAGACTCTTGTGGTCCGTGTATATTTCACATTGCTGCCCAATGAGATAATGCATCCAAATCTTTAATGCACGAATCACGACTGCCAATTCCAAATCATGCGTGGGATAGTTCTCTTCATGAGGTCGTAGCTGTCTGGATCACAGCCGATTCCATGCCTGGAAGCTTCGCAGTATATGTCAAAGCTCTTGTGAATATTCGGAAGAACTAAGACAGGGGTTGTAGTTAGCCTTGTCTTTAATTCCACGAAACTGCTGTCACATTCTTCCGTCCAGGCAAATTTGTGGTTCTTTTTCAGCAATTCTGTCAATGGCTTGGCTATTTTTGAGAAGCCTTCGATGAAGCGACGGTAGTAGGCTGCCAATCCCAGAAAGCTGCGGACTTCCATTACTGTGGTTGGTGTCTTCCAGTTTAATATCGTAGTCACTTTGCTGGGGTCGACAGCCACACCCTTTTCTGACAAAACATGTCCCAGAAATCCCACCTCTTTCAGCCAAAATTCGCATTTACTGAATTTGGCATACAAGCGATGGGTCCTTAGTCTTTCCAGGACAGTACGGAGATGTTGCGTGTGCTCCTCTTCATCTTTGGAGTAGATAAGAATGTCATCGATGAAGACCACCACAAATTTGTCCAAGAAGTCCATGAAGACTTTATTCATCATGCTCATGAAATAGGCTGGAGCATTTGTCAGCCCAAATGACATGACCGTAAATTCATACAGGCCATATCTTGTAGTGAAGGCTGTCTTGGGGATATCCTCTTTTCTGATTTTTAACTAATGATACCCAGTTCGAAGGTCAATCTTGGAAAATACCCGGGCTCCGTTCAACTAGTCAAACAAATCATCAATGCAGGGAAGCGGATATTTATTTTTGATGGTGACCTCATTCAGCTGGCGGTAGTCCACGCACATTCGCAGGCTGCCATCCTTCTTCCTGACAAACAGCACGGGTGATCCCCAAGGTGATGTGCTTGGACGAATATATCCTTTTTGCAGTAATTCATCCAACTGTTTCTTCAATTCCACCAGCTCTGGGGAAGGCATGCGGTAGTACTTCTTGTAGATTGGAGCTGTCCCGGGAACAATGTCAATAGCAAACTCTAGTTCCCAATCAGGTGGCATTCCCGGTAATTCTTCTAGGAATACGTCTAGAAATTCACTGACTACTGGAATCAGACTTATATCTGCAGCTGTGGCTTTGAATGCCATTCCTTTCTTTGACATCATTCCGGGTGAGGTCTTAGCTGTCTGGACGGTATCGACGACGTCGGCACACCCAGACACCAAGTGGCAGCGCGGGACGGCTGGAATGACCACACCCGATGCTGGCGAGGTGCAGAGCGCGCGTACTGGCATGCCAGTGCCGTGCTCACCACGGGCATTGGCACTTGGAGGGCACGCAAGTCCGGCGCTTCTTGTCCAACAAGTCGACCCTTGACCGCTTAGTCTCTCTATGCCACTGGTTTGACTAGATTCATTCTGATGCAAAGTGTAGCTTCAGCTACAGTTTCTGACAGAAAACTAGAGAGGGATCTAGAGAAGTGGTGAGCTGGAGATGGAGCCAGAGGAGATGTCTGGGATGATCTATCTTGGAAGGACTCCAGGCTGGCAGAGTTTGAGGAAATTTCATCAAAGTTTGAAGGTAGCTCATGTACAAGTGTGGTTACTGGAACAGAAGCTAGATGAGCTTGATGCACTCATCTGGTTGATGTGCTGGAGCTGAATTTTGGTGTAGGATAGTTGTTTGGTGGATAGAAGATGCCATATAAATTTCAGCTCAATTGGATACCTCTAGATGGTACTTGCTTCACAGAGGTTCCAATTGAATAGAAGCTTGGCAGAATATTGCTGATGAAAATTTGTACTGGACAAGATGATATTTTTGGATATTGTGACAAGATAGGTTCCCTAGTATCTCAAGGAATTATTTGGGAATTTTCTGAGTTGGGAAAATATGAGTTGCTTCACAAATGGACAGTATTGTCCAGAAGACAAATGAAGTTTTCTGGACTAAATTTTGTACTGGACCATGAAATGTTTTTGAAGATTGTGGGAGTGGATGATGACAAGAAGGTGTGGGATTAATTTGGGATTTTTCTGATCACCAGAACTATAGGTTGCTTCATAACCCATAGTGATGACAGATTTTCCAAAGGAAGAAAAAGAATATTTGGGAAAGATTGAGAATTGGAAATTGATCCAAAAGGTGAGTGACAAGGTTTTGGCAAGATGGTGAGGGCTTTGGATCACTGAGAGAAATCCATAAGTCCAAAGTCAACTGAAAAGATTCAAAAACCATCCAAATTGCAAATAAAGCCAGAAAGTTTTGGAAAGAAAAAGTTGCCAAAAACCAGGGTGTCACACAAGTACTGTTCACTCCCTGTAATGACCGTATTAGCCATTGTGGTAACCCCTTGGCCTATAAAAGGAGGCCCACGGCTACAGTTAGAATGGTCGACACCTAGTTCAATTACGCGTTGTTGCTGCACTTCCCGCGCACCTTCCCAGCAAGCTGCGCTCCTTGTAATCTTGAGTTCATACACAATCGAACCACCAAAGCAGGAGTACGGTTTTACGCTCACGGCGGCCCAAACCTGGATAAATCGTTGCTTGTTCTTACATCTATTAGCCCTGCTCTTCGTAGCACATTGATCCCACAGCCGAACCGCAAAGCGATCCTCTCGATCCCATAGATCATCGTTTTCCCGCGACAATTGCCATGCAACTAGGATGCACTTAGAGCTATAACTGTATGAAAGCTCTCCTAATGCAGGTAAGTGGGTGTGCATCCAACTTGCTTGCTCATGAAGACCTCGAGCATTTGAGGAAGCTTGTCATTGGAATATACAAACCAAGTTCTATAATGTAAAGATCCCACTGGCATAGTCATGAAGTATATGAAAACTCTCTATTTGAGGTACATGGTGCTACTCTGAACCACAAGTGTGGTCAAAGGATAGTAGCATGCCCCTTCTCTCTTTTTCTCTCATTTTTTTGTGGGCTCTTTTTGGCCTGTTTTTTTTAAGAACAGCCTCAATGGACCTCATCCCCACTTTTTCAAGGACTCATAAGTCTCCACCATTCTTTTCCTCACTGGGGCAATGCTCTAATAATGATGATCATCACACTTTTATTTACTTACAACTCAATAAATTGAAAACATGAGAGAAACTCTATATGATGAGTGCCTCTGGCAGTGTACCAGTATGTGCAATGATCCGGCGTAGCATAGATATCAAAAACGGACAAGCCATGAAAATATCGAGCTAGCCATACTATGATCATGCAAGGAAAATGAAAACATGTCTCTAATCATGTAGTGTAAAATGATGGTAGTGCATGGCGATATGCTCAGAATGGCTATGAAAATGCCATGTAGGTAGGTATGGTGGCTGTTTTGAGGAGATTAGGTATTGTATGTGTAGGAGAACAAGAGAAAGTCCTCCACATGTTTGGATGTACCTACGAAGTATGCACCAAGTCTCATTGTGAGAGTGGGCAATGCACGGTACCGTAGAGGCCAGCAATAAAAGATGAACGGGAGTGCAAAAGGTTTCGAACTTGCCTTAGTCATTAAGAACTCAAACTCTACACAAGAGCGTCATGGTGTCATGTCACGTAAGACTCAAAAGCTAAGTACCCCGAGGGGATAGTTTGGCGGAGATAAACCCCGTTGCATGTCCCGAATCAACCAAAGATGATGGGTTCATCATCAAAAAGCCTCTACAATCATTCAATCGCTAATCAAGCCACTAATAGAGTCCCCAACTTATGTAATTAGGTGAAAGAAAGGCAACAGTGCAAAGGACTCCTTTATTGGATTTTTGATAAAAGAACATGGCAATGTTTTTGAGAAGATAACAAGATTTCCACAAGCAAAGTAGAACAAATGCAAAGCAAGCATGTCAAAACAGCGGGACACACTAATGCACAAAAACCATATGATGAAGAGCATTGCACACAACACTACACATGCAAAAGTAACCTCCCCACGCTTAGAACTTTGCAATACTAAACTAAGGAAAATTAAAAAAGTGAAAAGAAAGTGCAGGTATTAAAAGAGAGTGTGAGAAGTGGTTACCTCCCCTAAGCTTAATTAAGCAAAGGGTTAGACACTTTTACCATTGAGGCGCATATGACCTCTCTTCTAATAGACATGGACCTTGCTTCAATGGATCTCCTTGTTGTGGTTTTTGTGCTTTTGTGGTTTTTCATTTTTTTGTAGCACAAAGGATTAGCAACACAAGTGAGAAAAATATATGCCTCACAATGATCCGTCCATCAACCTAAGCATACGCTCAAGTCAACAAACTATGTCTGGGAATTCTCGAGTACCCCTAGATTTGTATGAAATGCATGTGAGACAAGATAAAAACACAAGTGTGCAACTCCCTACGTGCCTAATTAAAAAGGGAGATCCTCACTTAAGGTGAGAAGGTCGATACTAAGCAAATTTTATTTGAGCAAGGTTCATATTGGAAAACATTACTGGGCACTTGTTATTGAAGTTCATCATGATGAAGCAACCAAGTGGCTTGTGTGGGTCCTTTATACGGTTGGCACCATACCATACTCGTCACCACATAAGGTCCAAGCCCCTGCAAAAATAACACACGAAATAAACTCATCAATTCGGTATACGAAAGAAATAAACAAAAACATAGTTGCTAAAGAGAATTATTGGCTACTGTGTTTTAGAGGTAATTAATACTAACTAGAAAGCAAATGATCGGTTAGAAAACACCTCATCGACCTCAGACGTTGAAAAAGAATCAATTGGAGGTATTTTTGCCTTCATACGAGCGCTCAAACGACCAGTTACGGTCGTATGGAACACCGTCGTTCACTCTGGGATATGCTCATCATTGATGCCATGTGAAACGACCGCTCATACGAGCGCGAGCGCTCGTATAGTAGGCCGTCTTTTGCTCTGGTCTTCTTCTCTCTTGCAGCCACGAGCTCATACGGGCGCTCAAACGACCGAGGCAGTCGTATGGAATGCCGTCTTTTCTCCTGGAGCTGCAGAACTTCATGAAATTATTTTGTGCTTCCTCGTCACGTTAGGCACATAGCAATATTGCAATAAAAATAGGAGGAGGCATGCAACAAAAACAGGCTACCAACATGCTAAAATTTTTACCAATGAAAACAACAAGAAACCAACTCAAATAGCAACTACTCAAAATATAAATAAAAGTGCCAATGCAACATGAATGCATCTAGACTCAAGACACAGAGCTAAGAAAGACACCTACGGACTTCCGGGTTACCTGTCAGGCAGTGCTTTCTTTATAGCCATATAGCTAGGCTTCGGTGCTCAATAATTAAGGTCATCCACCCAGATCCCAAGGGATATCAACCCCGAGTTGGATGCCTACATCCGACCGGGGTTTGGAACACCTCATAGCAGGGCTCGGTCGGAGGCACACTCGCTTATGGTGCATCGGCATCATATATGTAAATTCGTGCTCGCTCTTGGGCAAGTACCGATGCACCAAGCTAGGTAGAGATGCCTGAAACGTTAGTGGCTGCAACTTCATAGTAATGTTATAACCAAGAAGATGAGGAGCTGCAGGTAAGTCATAACCTTCATCATTTTCATCAAGCAATGCATTAATTATATTGAAACAATTACCATCGGTGGGAGTTTCTGGACAGTGGCCATTCCATCCTTTATCTCCGTGTTCCTCTAGCTCATTGTTTTTCATATTTTCTTTTTCTTGTGGCTCAATGATACTTTCTTCTTCTTCTTCCTGCATAAGGTTATGTTTGTTGGAATAGAGGCTCTGGGGACCCTGGTTCGAACACTAGGGGAAAGCTCATTCCTACCAGCTCAATGGTGACCACGGCAAGGCTACGGCGAGAGCACGCTACGCGCAGGGCACGACAGAGGACACAACAGCTACCCAGGTTCGGGCCACCTTGCGGTGTAAAACCCTACTCCTGCTTGTGTTGGGATTATCGTGGGCAAGAGAGTTCTCGCCTACAAGGTTGAAGACCAAGGAATCGATCCCTCTCTATGGTGGCAGCACTGCCCCTTTTATTGCCGCCTTGGTCCTCTTCCCCCGAAAATGTTGGCGGGAAGGGTTACCACACGCAATGGCAATTTGAAGGGGGATAGGCGCCAAGGCTTATCCTGACAAAAGACGGTCTTCGCCTGCAATGTTGTATCCATGACGCGCCGGTGGGCTCGGTGATGACCTCCGCCCTGCGCGCCCTATCGTCCTAGTCTTCTTTCACCAAACGGGCAGGCTTTGGGACTTGCTTTGGGGGTGGGCAGCCAGCGCTGCCCCCTTAGCACCAAAGAGGAAACCCTCTCTGTCCGCGCTTGCTGGTATGGCTCCTGCCACTGTTCGTCGCCAAGCGCGTCACCCACGTGATGGGCACTGGACTGCATGGTTGACGCCAAGCTCGGGTGGCTTTGGGAGGCTGCCTCGGGAGGCCACCTCGCGAGGGGGCCTCGCGAGGCTTCCTGCTGATGCCGCCAAGTCTTGGTGGTCCGCTCCTCGTGGAGGGGTCCTCGTGAGGCCAGCGCCTCACGAGATGTCTTGCTTCGTGGCGCCCACTACTGGGCTGCCTCTTGGGCCTTCGCCAGGTGTTGCTTCCTGGGCCACAGGCAGACGGGCCGTGGTACCCCGGTTCCCACTGGCCCGATAATAGATCCCGGGCCCGTGGCGCGCACGTTCCCGCCAGTTGGGAGCGAAACGGCGCGGGCCCTAACCGACTGCGGGGCCCAGGTAGCGGCGCATGGCGCACGATGGGACAGGGGACGCCCCTGCTTCCCCACTACGCGTTGATAACCGTTCTCCCTGCCAAAAAACTGACCCGCGCATGGCGCAGAAGCATCATTGCCTTCGTCTTCTCCTCCTCGCCTCCTAGCGCCCGACTCCTTGCATCCTCTTCCTCCTCTCGCCTCCAAAGCTTCACCGCGCAGCAATGGTGCCCGCTGGCAAGAGGGGCAAGATGGCGGCCGTGGCCCTAACCGCGCTGGCCTTGGAGCCGGCCCTGGCGCGCTCCATCATCGCCAATTGGGAAAGCCTGGAGAAGGTGATTCTGATGACCGCCGCCGCCACCAACGAATGGAAGGCGACGCAGATTTGGCCGGGGTAGCGCCCGCCATCTGAGCTGGAGGCGACGACCTTCCCCCTCTTCCTCCACAGCGTCTATGCCGACTTGGTGCCGCTGTTCTCTGACTTCTTCAACGCCATCTTGACGCACTACCAGATTCACGCACTCCACCTCCAACCAAACTCCGTCTTCCTCCTCTCCACCTTCGCCTTCTTCTGCGAGGCCTTCGTGGGCGTGATGCCTTCGGTGCCGCTCTTCCGCCACTTCTTCAGCTTGTGGCTGACCGCGACGAAGCACCGCTCAGCGTGCGCCTCGTTCCTCAGCGTCAAGGGGACGGGGGACGACTCCATCAACCTGAAGATCTCGAGGAAGGTGGAGGGCTACAGGCAGCGCTGGATCTATGTGGATGCGCGCCAGCATAGTCTGCTACTGATGATCCTGACGGACCCCGCCGTGAAGAGCTCCGACTGGGAGCACGAGAAGCTCATCGAATCGAGGCTGGTGCCCATGTGGGGGCGGATGGCCGAGCTGAAGGAAGGCGGGCTCACGGGGCCGATGGTCGTGAGGGAGTTCCTGAGGCGACGCATCGCGCTGCTCTAGAGGCGCTCATGTCCGGTGTGGAAGATCACCGGCCAGAAGGACCCCATGAGGTTGAGCATCAACAACCTGCCATCGGAGGTGTTGGAGGAGATCATGTAGATGCTGGTCGGCGGCGTCGTGAAGGATCCGCCCCAGGATGCGCTCCCGCTGTACCGCTATCAGAATAGGGATGAGCTAGTCGCGGAGATGCCGATCTTCGACCAGTGGGGCCTGGTGGCAGAGGGCTTCGAAGGGCCTCGCGAGAACCCATTCATGGTGGTCCCTGGCTCGGGAGACCGTGGCCACGCCGAGGCCTCGGCAAGTGCCACGGAGGAGAGTGTTGGCGGTCCGACCCCGCGAAGCCACCACCAGCTGCTACTTGTAGCTTGCGTTGGTATTTCCCCGAAGAGGAAGGGATGATGCAGCACAATAGAGATAAGTATTTCCCTTAGTTATGAAACCAAGGTTATCGAACTAGTAGGAGAATCACGCAACACCTCGTTAGCAGCACCTGCACACAAACAACAAATCCTTGCACCCAACGCAAACGAGAGGTTGTCAATCTCTCGGCGGTCAATTGCAAGATTAAATTGTATGTGATAGATAGATAGATTGAAACAAAAATACAAAATAAAATAAATAAAAGAAAATGGCAGCAATATTTTTAGGGTTTTAGTAATATGATTTTGATAGACCCGGGGCCATAGTTTTCACTAGAGGCTTCTCTCGAGGAAATAGCATACGGTGGGTAGACAAATTACTGTTGGGCAATTGATAGAAAAGCAAATAATCATAACGATATCCAAGGCAATGATCATGTATATAGGCATCACGTCCGAGACAAGTACACCGACTCTTGTCTGCATCTACTACTATTACTCCACACATCGACCGCTATCCAGCATGCATCTAGTGTATTAAGTCCATAAAGAACGGAGTAACGCCTTAAGAACGATGACATGATGTAGACAAGATAACCTCACGTATGAATAAACCGCATCTTTTTACCCTTAATAGAAATGATACATACGTGTCATGTCCCTTTCTGTCACTGGGATTGAGCAACGCAAGATCGAACCCATTACAAAGCACCTCTTCCCATGGCAAGATAAATCAACTCAGTTGGCCAAACCAAATCAATAGATCGAAGAAGAAATACGAGGCTATAATAATCATGCATAAAAGAGAGCAGCAAAGACTCAAATAATTTCATGGATAATCTGATCATAAACTCACAATTCATCGGATCCCAACAAACACACCGCAAAAAGTGATTACATCGGATAGAACTCCAAGAACATCGAGGAGAACATTGTATTAAAGATCAAAAAGAGAGAAGACGCCATCTAGCTACAGCCTATGGACCCGAAGGTCTGTGGTAAACTACTCATGCATCATCGGAATGGCAGCAAGGTTGATGTAGAACCCCTCCGTGATCGATTCCCCCTCCGACAGATCACCGGAGAAGGACCCCAGATGGGATCTCTCCAGAACAGAAACTTGCGGCGGCGGAAAAAGTATTTCATGGACTCTCCAGAGGGTTTCTGATTTTTTCTGAATTTATAGTGCTGGAATTAGGTCAAATAGAGCAAAGGGGGGCCCACGAGGCACCAGGGCGCGCCTGCCCCCCCAGGCGCGCCCTGGTGGCTCGTGGCCACCTCCTGGGTCTTCTGGCCCTCTCCCGAAGCTTCGAGTGTTTATCTTGGCCAATAAAAAATCTCCAAAAAGTTTCATGCCATTTGGACTTCGTTTGGTATTGATTTTCTGTGAAACAAAAATAGGGCAGAAAACAGCAACTGGCACTGGGCACTAAGTTAATAGGTTAGTCTCCAAAAATGATATATAATTGTTGTAAATGATTATAAAAACATCCCAGATTGATAATATAACAGCATAGAACAATCAAAAATTATAGATACGTTGGAGACGTATCAGCATCCCCAAGCTTAATTCCTGCTCGTCCTCGAGTAGGTAAGTGATAAAAACAAAAATTTTGATGTGGAATGCTGCCTAACATATCCATCACATATTCTTTTCTTTTGTAGCATGGACATTGGACTTGAATGATTCAAAGCAATAGTCTATAATTTGACATGAAGATATAAATACTCAAGCATGCTAACAAGCAACCATGTCTTTCAAAATATCAACGCTAAAGAAAGTTATCCCTAGCCCATTATGCTCAATCATTGATCCATTCATGAAACACACTCAAATATTAGCTACACACAATGCACAAGTATGACAATAGTGCTCTCTAGTTGGTGCTTTGTAAGAGAAGATGGAGACTCAAATAAAATAAAAATTGCATAAAAGTAAATAGATAGGCCCTTCGCAGAGGGAAGCAGAGATTTGTCAAATGTGCCAGAGCTCAAAGCTGAAATTAAAGAGATAAAAATATTTTGAGAGGCATGCTTTTCTTGTCAATGAAAACAACCGAGAATTCGCAATATTTTCCATGCTAGACACATCATAGGCGGTTCCCAAACAGAAAGTAAAGTTCATTTCCTTTCCACCATTCTTTCAAAATCCATGGCTAGCCGTATCCATGGGTGCCCTCCATACCAACACTTTCCAAGGAATTTTGTTGTTATTAATTTTTGATTTCATTGTGGCACTGGGCATCCCTATTACCAGCCACTCTCTCGTGCAATGACAAGTGAATAAACACACATCGTGAGAATAACACACCTAGCATGGAAAATAATGGCCACCCCCTGCCGCTTCATGAGTGGTACGGGCACACAAAACGGGAAAATTATTTTGAAAATTAGAGTTGGCACACGCAAATTTACTTGGAACGGCATTGAAATGCCACATATAGGTAGATATAGTGGACTCATTTGGCACAACTTGGGTTTAAGGATTTTGGATGCACAAGCAGTATTTCCGCTTAGTACAAATGAAGGCTAGCAAAAGATTCAGAAGCAACCAACCAAAAAACGAAAACGGTCATAAACATGCATTGAACATAACTAACACCGAATAATGCACCATAAGTAGGATATAATTTCGTAGACTCTCCAGAGGGTTTTTGATTTTTTCTGAATTTATAGTGCTGGAATTTGGTCAAACAGAGCAAATGGGGGCCCACGAGGCACCAGGGCACGCCTACACTCCCCAGGCGCCTCGTGGGCACTAAGTTAATAGGTTAGTCTCCAAAAATGATATATAATTGCTGTAAATGATTATAAAAACATCCAAGATTGATAATATAACAGCATGGAACAATCAAAAATTATAGATACGTTGGAGACGTATCAGCATCCCCAAGCTTAATTCCTGCTCGTCCTCGAGTAGGTAAGTGATAAAAACAAAAAAATTTATGTGGAATGCTGCCTAACATATTCATCACATATTCTTTTCTTTTGTAGCATGGACATTGGACTTGAATGATTCAAAGCAATAGTCTATAATTTGACATGAAGATATAAATACTCAAGCATGCTAACAAGCAACCATGTCTTTCAAAATATCAATGCTAAAGAAAGTTATCCCTAGTCCATTATGCTTAATCATTGATCCATTCATGAAACACACTCAAATATTAGCTACACACAATGCACAAGTATGACAATAGTGCTCTCTAGTTGGTGCTTTGTAAGAGAAGATGGAGCCTCAAATAAAATAAAAATTGCATAAAAGTAAATAGATAGGCCCTTCGCAGAGGGAAGCAGAGATTTGTCAAATGTGCCAGAGCTCAAAGCTGAAATTAAAGAGATAAAAATATTTTGAGAGGCATGCTTTTCCTGTCAACGAAAACAACCGAGAATTCCCAATATTTTCCATGCTAGACACATCATCGGCGGTTCCCAAATAGAAAGTAAAGTTCATTTCCTTTCCACAATTCTTTCACAATCCATGGCTAGCCGTATCCACGGGTACCCTCCATACCAACACTTTCCAAGGAATTTTGTTGTTATTAATTTTTGATTTCATTGTGGGACTGGGCATCCCTATTACCAGCCACTCTCTCGTGCAATGACAAGTGAATAAACACTCATCGTGAGAATAAGACACCTAGCATGGAAAATAATGGCCACCCCCTGCCGTTTCATGAGCGGTACGGGCACACAAAACGGGAAAATTATTTTGAAAATTAGAGTTGGCACACGCAAATTTACTTGGAATGGCATTGAAATACCGCATATAGGTAGATATAGTGGACTCATTTGGCACAACTTGGGTTTAAGGATTTTGGATGCACAAGCAGTATTTCCGCTTAGTATAAATGAAGGCTAGCAAAAGATTGAGAAGCAACCAACCAAATAATGTAAACGGTCATAAACATGTATTGAACATAACTAACACCGAATAATGCACCATAAGTAGGATATAATTTTGTTGCATAACTATTGACTTAATGTGCATGCATTGGGAATCACAAACCTTAACACTAATATTCTTACTAAATCACAATTAGTCACTAACATGACTCACATATTATCATTTCCATATCGCAAAACTATTGCAAGGAATTACACTTATCATATACAATGATCTATATGAAAGTTTTTATTTATATCCCTCTTGAATATTCATCACTTTGGGACCAATTTCATAACTTGTGAAAATTACCATTACTATTATCAACTCTCAAAAAGATTTAAGTGAAGCATGAGAGTGCAAATATTGCTTCAAAATTTTAATCTTATCAATTCTCAAAAAGATATAAGTGAAGCATGAGAATTCATTTCTTCAAAATTTTGATCTTATCAATTCTCAAAATAATATAAGTGAAGCATGAGAGTTTATTTCTTCAAAATATAGCGACCACCGTGCTCAAAAAATTTGAAGTGAAGCACTAGAGCAACTGCCTAGCTCAAAAAATTTAAGTGAAGCACATAGAGTATTCTAACAAATGATGATAAACATGTGGCTCTCTCAAGATAGGTGTGTTCAGCAAAGATGATTGTGACAAACTAAAAATAAAACAAAGCAAAGACTCATATAATACAAGACGCTCCAAGTAAAACACATATCATGTGACGAATAAAAATATAGCTCCAAGTAAAATTACCGATGGTTGGTAGAAGAAAGTGGGGATGCCTTCCGGGGCATCCCCAAGATTAGACGCTTGAGTCTTCCTAGAATATTACCTTGGGATGCCACGGGCATCCCCAAGCTTAGGCTTTTGCTACTCCTTATTCCTTCATCCATCGTGATCTCACCCAAAACTTGAAAACTTCAATCGCACAAAACTCAACAAAACCTTCGTGAGATCCGTTAGTATAACAAAATAAATCACTACTCTAAGTACTGTTGCAAACCCATTCATATTTTATTTTTGCATTATACCTACTGTACTCTAACTTCACCATGACTTATACCCCCCGATACAATCCATAGATTCATCAAAACAAGCAAGTAGTGCATCAAAAACAGAATCTGTCAAAAACAGAACAGTCTGTAGCAATCTATTTAAAAGCCATTCTTATGTAACTCCCAAAATTCTGAAAAATTAGGAAAACGTGGGAAATTCATATACCAATACTGTGTAAAAAGTTCAGATTTTTCTGACGCTCCAGTATAGAAACAAAATTCAGGCACTGGATGCAAAACTTTCTGTTTTCCAAACAGCATCAATTATACTATCTTCCAAGTCATCCCAAAGGCTTTACTTGGCACAAACACTAATTAAAAACACAAAAACATACTCATACCAGTAGCATGAAGGTGAAAACACACAATAACGGAAAAACATTATTTTATTCATTGGGTTGCCTCCCAACAAGCGCTATTGTTTTATGCCCCTAGCTAGGCATAATGCATAATTTCAAGTATTGTCATCTTTAGTTTTAGTCCTCGCAACCCCTTTTTCACTTTCTTTGCCATTATCAATAATATGCACTAGATGATCAAGCTTAGTGCGAAGGATTTTCATTTCTCTCAAAACACCAAAATAGACTTTGTGATCTAAGACATCGACCCTCCTATCTTGTGACACCACATTGCCATTTATTTTTGAGGCAAGATTGAATATTTCTCGAAAGTTAGAATCCACACTAGCCTTAATTTATTTTATTTGCTCAGTTTGACAAAGGCATTCAAGAGTGATAGGTTCGATAGTTTCAACTTTTGGCTGTCCAAATATACTTTTCATCTTTTCATAGAATCCAAGACATCACCCCCAAGAAAATCGTTTTCAAATATAGAATCCAAGACACGCCTATGAGCAAGGGGTACACCAACATAAAAACCTTTAAGGAATAATTTAAGGTGAAACTGATGCCTAGCATTTACTAGTATTTTTAATAATCTATCCCATGCTTCTTTTAAAGATTCGTCACCAATATATTTAAATTTTAAAATTCCTGGATCGTCTCCTAAGTACGGAGGGAAAGGCATAACGGGAATAGAACTAGCTAGAATGGTAAGGCAAGCAAACAAACAAGCAAACAAGAAAAAGGCAAACAGAAAATATTTTTGTATTTTTGTACAAATGTTTTAGAAGTGGAGGAGATGAAAACGAGAGGCTAATCGCAAATAAAATAAATGCAAGGAGATGAGAGTTTGTGCAAAGGTACTTGATAGATGTTGATGATGTCTCCCCGGCAACGGCGCCAGAAGTTCTTCCTGCTACTTGTAGCTTGCGTTGGTATTTCCCCGAAGAGGAAGGGATGATGTAGCATAGTAGAGATAAGTATTTCCCTCAGTTTTGAAACCAAGGTTATCGAACCAGTAGGAGAATCACGCAACACCTCATTAGCAGCACCTGCACATAAACAACAAATCCTTGCACCCAACGCAAATGAGAGGTTGTCAATCTCTCGGCGGTCAATTGCAAGATTAAATTGTATGTGATAGATAGATAGATTGAAACAAAAATACAAAATAAACTAAATAAAATAAAATGGCAGCAATATTTTTAGGTTTTAGTAATATGATTTTGGTAGACCCGGGGGCCATAGTTTTCACTAGAGGCTTCTCTCGAGGAAATAGCATACGGTGGGTAGACAAATTACTGTTGGGCAATTGATAGAAAAGCAAATAATCATGACGATATCCAAGGCAATGATCATGTATATAGGCATCACGTCCAAGACAAGTAGACCGACTCCTTCCTGCATCTACTACTATTACTCCACACATCGACCGCTATCCAGCATGCATCTAGTGTATTAAGTCCAAAAAGAACGGAGTAATGCCTTAAGAACGATGACATGATGTAGACAAGATAACCTCATGTATGAATAAACCCCATCTTTTTACCCTTAATAGCAATTATACATACGCGTCATGTCCCTTTTTGTCACTGGGATTGAGCAATGCAAGATCGAACCCATTACAAAGCACCTCTTCCCATGGCAAGATAAATCAACTCAGTTGGCCAAACCAAATCAATAGATCAGAGAAGAAATACGAGGCTATAATAATCATGCATAAAAGAGTGCAGCAAAGACTCAAATAATTTCATGGATAATCTGATCATAAACTCACAATTCATCGGATCCCAACAAACACACCACAAAAAGTGATTACATCGGATAGAACTCCAAGAACATCGAGGAGAACATTGTATTGAAGATCAAAAAGAGAGAAGAAGCCATCTAGCTACTACCTATGGACCCAAAGGTCTGTGGTAAACTACTCACGCATCATTGGAAGGGCAGCAAGGTTGATGTAGAACCCCTCCATGATCAATTCCCCCTCCGGCAGATCACCGGAGAAGGACCCCAGATGGGATCTCTCTGAAATAGAAACTTGCGGCGGCGGAAAAAGTATTTCGTGGACTCTCCTGAGGGTTTCTGATTTTTTCTGAATTTATAGTGCTGGAATTAGGTAAAACGGAGCAAAGGGGGGCCCATGAGGCACCAGGGCGCGCCTGCCCCCCAGGCGCGCCCTGGTGGCTCGTGGCCACCTCCTGGGTCTTCTGGCCCTCTCCCGAAGCTTCTAGTGTTTATCTTGGCCTATAAAAAATCTCCAAAAAGTTTTGTGGCATTTGGACTTCGTTTGGTATTAATTTTCTGTAAAACAAAAACAGGGCAGAAAACAGCAACTGGTACTAGGCACTAAGTTAATAGGTAAGTCTCCAAAAATGATATATAATTGCTGTAAATGATTATAAAAACATCCAATATTGATAATATAACAGCATGGAACAATCAAACATTATAGATACGTTGGAGACGTATCACCAGCTCATCTGCGACCTCGAGGACGACGATGACGACGCTCAAGTCAGAGTTGTGCGCTCTCGGCCTGTTGGCATGGGAGGTGAAGGGAGCACCAGCGCGTCGGTTGATGAGCCACGCGTGGAGGAGATTGACGCCACTGGCGGGCCTCCAAGCCCACCGCGGAGGAGACCGGCGCGGGACGGCAGGACCACCGAGCCCCCCGCCGAGAAGGATGGCACCAAGGCCGGGACTGCCGAGCCTCGCGCCACACGCTCTGGGGGCGACGCGAGGAAGCCTCGCAAGAGCAGCAGCCGGCCGTTGCTGACACTGAAGAAGAGGAAGTGGGTCCCCAATGATGAGTAAGTCACCACGCCTCGCTCTCTTTTCCTTGTGTTCTTCCTTCTTCCTCCCGAGATCTAGGGCTATGCTCGCGTGCGCAGGAGGCCCATGAAGAAGAAGAAACCGAAGACTCCTGGCTCGAAGGGGCCCCGATGCACACCGCAGGCGCCGGGAGGAGGAGGTGGCCCCTCCAGAGCCGCGCGTGGACGCGGCTCCTGAGGCCACCCACTGCAGAAGGGGACACAGCGATGGGAGAGGCAGAGGCGCCAACTCCCCAGCAAAGCTCCACCCCCGCCAAGGAGGCTGCCACCGCTGAGGGCGCCTCGGCAAGCCCCCAGCGCTCGCCGTCGTGCGAGGCTCCCATCACGGGCGAGACAAGCCCGCAGAGTGCGCCGCCGCGGCAAGAGGAGGAGGAGACTCCAGCAAGCCCCCCGCTCCTGATGAATGACGCCGGGCCCTCCCAGGCTGTGACGGCGGAGGGCAGCGAGGAGACGGACCCGGACTGGGCCTTGGCTCTCGTGAACAGCCGCACCCTGCTCAAGCACGGGTTCTGCAGAGCGCCCGAGTGGCTCTGGGCTAGCTCGAGGTGGAACTCCAGGCGGAGGAGACGTGGCTCGCCGGGGAGCACCTGTGCCTCGCGGAGGGGTGGCGCCAACTCGATGTCGCTGTCAAGCTGGGCCGTCATCAAGACAAGGCCGCGCTGGAGAAGCAGGAGAAGGCCGCCTTCGAGGCGAAGCAGATCTTCGAGAGCGCCGCCCGGGAGGCTGACGCGGCCGACAAGCGCTGCGAGGAGGCGGAGGATCGCTCGAACGTGCTCGAGGAGCAGCACGCCGCAGAGACGCAGCTACTCCAGGCGCGAGAGAGCGAGGTCGAGAGGCGCGCTGAGGGCCTTGCAGGCCGCGAGGCGGATCTCGTGATCCGCGAGCGGGAGCTCGCGAGGACGACAGCCGAGCAGGCCGTGGAGCGCGAGCGCCTGGAGACGCTGGATCGCGAGGTGGCTGCCTCCTAGCCTCCTACAACCATCGCATGGAGAAGGCCAACGCCGTGCTGGAGGCCAAGGAGAAGAAGACCCAGGCGAACGCTGACGCGAGGGTCGAGAGGAGTCCCCAGGCGATCGCCGCGGATCATAGCAAGAAGCTGAAGGCCCAGGAGGACCGCTTCAAGAAGAAGCGTGAGGAGCTGCAGAAGGAGATCTACGGCCTCAAGGAGGTGCTGGCGTAGGCGGAGGCCCGGCGGAAGACCGCGCTGATGGCCAAGGCCGACATGGAAGAAGAGCTGGCCTCCCTCTGGCAGCAGGTGGGCAGCGTCTCCAAGGCCATCAAGCAAGCCAGGGACAAGGCGGCGCGGGCGAGGGGGTGGCAGCACAAGCGCGCCAAAAAGTTCCACTCCCTCCAGCTCCGAGCCTGCGGCACCCTGACCACCATCTGCCAGGAGAGGCTCGGGGGCCCCCTCGAGACCCACGATGCCAGCTACCTCGACTTCTTCACCAAGCTGGTGGAGCGGCTTGAGGTCGGGGCCAAGCGGGTGAAGGGCATCATTGAAGATGAGTGTCGCGACCTCCTCAGCTAGGCAGCGATGCGCATCTTCAGCAATCTTCTCCGCGCCGACGCTGACTTTGACTTCGACAGGGTGATGTCCCCTATCCTCAAGGAGCTCCGCGACGGCCTCGGGAAGGCAGTGGAGGACCACGTCGATGCTCTGCTCAAGAAGTTCTCCCACGGCAGCAGCGGGAGCTCCGGCGAGGTTGAAGACAGCGAAGGCGACGACGAAGGCGATGGCGGCAACGACGGCGACGGCGCGTCCTCTTTGGCCTTTTCCCCTCCATTTATCCTGTATCAGATTGATGTTGCCCGTGGGGGTGTGAAAACATGACTTTTGCACTTAAGTACTTAAGGATTTGCTCTAATTTGTGTTCCTCATGAGGCTTGTTTTGCACTTCTTGCATGCCTTGGTGGCCACGACCGTCGCTAGTATGTTAGGACGTTGTTGGGGATATTTACCAGCATGTAGACCCGGCAGGGTGATAACCCGGCCATGAAGCAAGCTCAGCGGGTCAACTCACTGCAGGGCTGAAGGACTCTTGGTGGGCCGGCTTGAGAGGGCCCAAGCGGGAAAGGCCGGCTTAGGCAATGGGCCGGCTCACGAGGAAGATGAGTGACGTGGAGGCCGTCTTGGAGAACAAGTAGGAAAGAATAGGAGACGGGTCAAAGGACGACCCGGACTCTCATGTAATCTAGGGTTCCACCTATATATATAAAAGGGAGCGCCTATACGAAAAAGACTAAGTTGCAATCCCTCGAAAGCTAGGTTAGTGAATCCGCATCCTTGTAATCGAGATCTACAGCAATATAATCCAGTAGGACGTAGGCTTTTACCTCCACCATTAGGGGCCGAACCTGGGTAACCCGGTGTATTCTCGTTCCCGATCAACCCTGTTAAGCTTCCACACTTGTGCGATGGCCTCATCTCCAAGTCCTTTCACAAGGGCATCTGTCGTGTCAGAACCACGACAGTTGGTGCCCACCGTGGGGCCTACGCAAAGTGGAGTTGAGTTCTTAGTGGGATCTCTTCCAGGGTTCAGTAAGTACGTGGTTGGCATGATGACAAGGAGCCACCGCGGGAAGTTCTACATCGACGATTCATACTGGGCCTCGACGCCGACTCGATCGAGTACGGGTACCGGGTCCCCTTCAGCAAGATCCACACCTTCATCAGCATGGTCGGCGAGCCGGTCGCCGCGTTGGAGAGTATCGCCGGCGTCGAGTCGGCGTGCCGTGCTGGTCAGAACCAGGCGAGACCCGGCCCGCGTCAAGCCAGCCGAAACCATGTCTTCGTAGGTTTCACCCAAGGGGTGGCCTTGTCGGAGAACTCCCTATCTGAAGATGATACGCTCGTCCAATCTGACGGCGTGTCCTTGACGGGAGAAACCGAGTCAATCCTTCCTCTGCATGCTGGAGGGCTCGGGCACATGGACGGCGTCTTTCCAGCGAGCCCAGATCCGCCTTGCTTCACGGCGGTATACATGGTGGGTAGGTAAGATCTGGTGCGTGACCCGCCCAATCCAATGGCGGGGCAGAACAACATCCTTGCCGGCTCAGGAGGAGCCGGCGCATCAGCCACTGGCTCTCAGAAAACCGGGGTTCAGGCGCTCGCGGACTTGATGACCACGCTGGCAGCCCTGTTGGCCGAGCCGGTCACTGTGGAAAACGCAGCGGGGTGCAACACGGAGATCACGAAGTGTCGCAAGTAGATGGCCAAGATACAAGAGGACATCAATGCGGAGAACACCCGCATGGTATAGGAACAGGCCCGGATTGCCGAGGAGAGGCAGCGCCTGGATGAGGAGGCACATTACCTGAACCGCCGACAGGCCGAGTCGGAGCTCGTCCACAGGAGGCGTCATCAGAGCCGGCTTCCGGCTAATCTCGAGCCGAATCAGCTGTTCACCACACCGCCGGCTCCGACGAACCCTGGGGCTGGAGTCATCCCCACGGGGGAGCCGCCTTTGCGGCCGTCGGCTCAGTAGCGGGAGTCAGCCCAGCATCGCACGCCAGATCAGCAACAGCAGCCGCTGTCTCGCCGGTTCCAGACCCCAATTGGACACTACTCCAACCCGGTCGATAACGTGCTGGCAGCAACCCACAACTTGGCGGCTATTCCGATTGAGGGGGACAGCCCGATTCAGGCAGAGGCCAGGAACACTATTGCAATGCTCAAGACAGCAGTAGTGCAGCAGGCCAACTACTCGCATAGCCAGCACCGTCTTCACTCGACCCCTCATCAGAGCCGCACCAGGAATCAGCGCCCTGAGTCGCCGGCGGTCTCCAGCAGCGCACACTGCAGGAGAGCCGCCCAGCCGCTGGCGGGGTAACACTAGCCCAGGATCCCGCAAGACATTGTGGACACTGCTCGGGTTCTACGAGCGTGGGAGGAAGAAAACGCGTGTGCAGGGCACAACCCGCCGGCGCGCGTCAACACGCCGGCGCGAGTCAACCCGCCGGAAGTGCATCACCAGCCCGACGCAACCCCGACAGATGGCCGACTTGGGGGCTCCTCAAGTCGAATGATCGGAACTCCCTATTTGGTACTAGCGCTGCGAGAAGCGCGCATACCCCCCAATTTCAGAGGGCCTCGTAAGGTTCCTAACTATACGGCGAATCTGGAGCCCACCCAGTGGATCGAGACTTATGAGTTGGCAATGGACTTGTTGGGCGCAAGTGAGTCAGTGTGTGCGCGTTACCTGCCTCTGATGTTGGAAGGCCTTGCACGCACCTGGATGAAAAACCTACCGGCGAATTCTATCAACACATGGCAGGAACACAAGGAGCACTTCATCAAGAATTTCCAGGGAACCTATAAAAGGCCAACCACAATTGTGGATCTTGAGCATTGTGTCCAGCGCGAGGATGAGTCGGCGCACCACTGGGCTCGTTGGGTTGCAGAGGTTATACATAGCTCAGACAGCATCTTGGCCGCACAAGCAGTGCTCGTTCTGGAACGAACATGCAAGTTTCAGCCCCTGGTCCAGAAGCTAGGGCGACTCAAGCGAAAGGTCCAAGACTGATGGTGTCCTGTACTACGGGGTACTCACCACGTCGTCTCCTGACCAGGTGGATCGGGCTGAGGACCCCCATGGCGGTTCACTCATGAGCCACTTCGGGCAGCCCATGACGCATACTAGGAAGACTCCACAAGATTTGGTGCACAAGACGAGGACTCTCCTAAACCCTAGGCCTCCGGTACATTATATAAACCGAGCCCAGGCTAGTCGATAGATCATCTGATATTCATTAGGATAATCTCGTGGTCGATGCATGTACTCTGTACTACACCCCATATGAATACAATCAAAAGCAGGACGTAGGGTATTATCTCTACGAGAGAGCCCAAACCTGGGTAAAATCCTGTGTCCGTGCTACCATCGCTCCAAGATGCCTAGCTTAGGACCCCTACTATGAGATATGCCGGATTTAGAACCGACATTGCTGATTTCATTGAGAGCTTGCTGGGTAGTCGCCGCGGTGTGATGTGAATTCAGATCGGCACCACAGCGATCTACGCGTCGGAACCGAGCTACATCGTCAGCGTCGGCATCTTCGTCACCGGCCCGACTGGTGACCTTGGCTGGACCAAGGACTATGCTTCTCTTCGGATCGTCAAGATCAGACAGATATCTTCATCATCATCAACTCCGATCTCATCCGGGATCATGGAAAAATCGTCCATGGTGCTCGGGGGCTCAACGTCAACATTGCCCTCGCGCGATCATGCAGTTTTTTCTGGACAGCGGATTCGTGTTCGCCGTCCCCGTCTCCTCGAGCATCGCTTTGACGATTGCTTCAGTGGAATGGTGCGAAATTGAGTCTAGAACAACCCTGTAAAATTTCATCGCGTTCCGATGGAGGAATCTCCGGCAATCTCCGATATACCGGAGCCCTGTCGAGTCTGGACGGGAATCTGGATGAGTTTGGGGCAAGGAGTCCAGGAGTTAGCTCGGACATCCTTTGGAAGATCCCACTGTTCATCGGCTGCGGAATTCCTACATCAATCACCCCTCAAAATTTCAGCTCGATCCGACGGTTCAAACTCCGGGAAACGTCTGATGAGTGCATCAATTTTTGGATCTGTTTTCTACGCGAAAACGAATCCGACCCGAGTTAATCTTTCTTCATGAACGAAGTATTGGGCATCCTTTTTGGAGGAATTTTTCTTACGGTATTGTGTGTTTTTTCAAACACGTGCCACAAATTTTGAATCTTTTCCGAGGTGATCTTCACCGTCGCGCCGGTATCAAACCGGCCCGACCATGTTGCTCCACGGCTGCCGACCTGCGCCAGCATCGACTGCGCCGTCGCTTCATCGAGCCGACAACAACCACCTCGGATCATCACCTCGGCGAGCCGACCAAGAGTTCGGCACCGCTCTCCCTAATGATCGTCAAGATAATATCGTTACCTTACGGATTGTACGGGTCGGGCGCACCTGCATTGCCGCACGGTCACTTCTCAAGCAGGCATTGACCGTGTCACAAGTTTCGACCTGCGTCGGCATCGCCGCGCCGTTGCTTCTTCGAGCCGATGTCCACCTCGCCGACCTGCTTCGACACCTCGGCTGGCATGAGGGTGGCAACGTCACCTTACGGACCTGCTCCGACACCTCGGCTAGACCGGGGGCTTCGCCATCTCTTCATCAACCTACTCTGTGGACTTCGGCATCACCAGCCGACCAGCTTCGTCATGTTAGCTGGACTGGGGGCTTCGCCTCGACATATCGGCAAAATTGTGCTGTCACTTCATCAAGAAAATCTCTTCGCTCGGGCACCTCGGGACCGGCTTGGGGGCTTGGACCTCGGCCCGCCGCAAGCTCGGCCCACGTCATCAACACCGAGCACATTAACCAGCTAAGTCGCTTTCATGCTCAACTTTTTCAATTTTTAATTTCTGTTCGGTTCGACCAAGCATTATATTTGTGTTAAAAAAAGAGTTGTTTGTCAAAAACGATGTCTGTTAAAAACAACTTTCTTTGCCTAGGTTAACTGGGGTCTATTAAATTTATATGAGCCATTTTATAATAAATATTTTTTTCTTCTAAGTCGTTGGAAAGTCTTTTTCTAACACTTCTTTTTCAACTCAAGTGTATGGTCAATAGCCGGATAGCCTGGTTTCTCTCTAAAACCGCTCGAGTTTAGTTCGCTCAATTGGCCTATGAGAAGCACTCCGCCTTCCGGATATGGAGGTTGAAGCCGAATGCTGACCTACTTGAAGTTTAGAGATCAGATGTGTCATGTTAAAGCACGACAGAAGGAAAAATTTATTTTAAGACCAATTTTCAGATTGGCACCAAAAAACTTGATTTAGTTCGGACGACAAGTTTTTACATAAGTTTTTTGGCTTTTCAAGCTTATGGCACTTTTAAGCTACTTGTATGTTTTTCTTTCAGGAGGCGGGACATCCTCATGACCGAGGTGCCCTGCATAATAATTCAGCCCGGGAGATCTTTTTCGACCCGCAGCTCGGCATCTTTCCTGCCGACCTATAGCTCGGCGTTGGCGAAACGCACATGACATCTGTACTATTTCCCGAGGAGATTCGCTCCTCAGGTTGGTTGGCCGCACCCAACCTGAGTCTCGGGGGATACTGTGTGTCTCCAGCATAACTCTCGCAGTAGAATGTCGAATGCCTTTAAAGCATAGGCAATATCAACGGGGGGCTGCGACTAGAGCCGAACCCACCAAAAGCCAAGGTACTCCGAGGAGTCCTCGGCAAAACGTTCTCGGATATTGCTTTATATGCATCAGTTTCAAATTGTGTCTTCGGTTAATAGTTGGGTTGCCCGGCTCCTGTGCTTGCCCCCTACGTTCCGCTTTGTTCGGCTAGGTGTGTAAAGGGAGAACCACTGTGATTGTACTTCCGATTTAACTGGTCAAGTACCTCAGTGGAGAAAGCCGAAAACTGACTGTCACAATGAACGCAAACTGGTCAGCGATCCGATGACTGTGTCAAACTATAGATCGATAGAGGTTACCCCATGGGCCTTTCATAAAATTGGCTGAAGTGTTAATGGCTTGACCTCAGCTGACGCCGAACACTAACCGGGGGCTAGTAACTGGCCTCCCAACTTTAAGCTCCTATGACTAAGTGAAAGTTATAAAGCCTGGATATCTGATTGCCTCGTTTCCGCTAACACAACCGCCTCCGGGCACCGAGACGTCGGCTAAGGGTTGTCTTGTTACTACAGAAACACCCTGCGTAGCATCTACAAAGGGGTAGAAGCTAACGATGGGCCACTCTCAAATGATAAATGGTCACAAAGGAGTCAAAAGAGCATATAGCATAAAAGCGTTTGTATTCAATATACGAGTGCTGCCTTCCGTAATCATCGTTATAAAGCCATAAATATGCATCAATTTGACTTAAGATTTTGGCCAAACTGGGTTGCCTGGCTCCATGCTTACCCCTTACGTTCCCGATTGTTTGGCTAGGGGGTAAAGGGAGCACCTCTGTGATTGTTACTTTCGGGTCATCCGGGCTAGTACCTCAGACTAGGTGCAGCCGAAAGCTAGCCATCTTAAGAATATAATTGGTTGGCAACGGCGGAAGTGAAAATTTTGGTTCATTAAAGACCACAGAGTTCGGGAACTTTTCCCAAACTAAATCCTCAATATTTTCCTCCCACATTGATCGGAGTTGAGGTTTCACGATCATGGTCAACATGATAGCCTGGGAAAAGGAACTTACAAAGGAACTATTTTTCCCAGAAGATGTTTCTTACGTTAAATAGTAATATAACATATCTCTCCGCGTACCTTTTTTTATAAAACCGTATGGCCGGATTGCCTTGTTTTCTGTAAACTTTGCCCTTATAAAGGCTTTATAAAGTAGGAAAACACTCCTCGGCTACTGGCCGAGGAGGTTGAAGCCGATGGTCGGTCAACAAAGTTTTGTACAATGAGGATCCGAGCGTTAATGATGTAAAGTACTTGGATACATAGAATCATTACACATCAATTGTGATTAAAATCTATTTACTCCGGATATCGATCCTTAACTCGGCCACCCTTGCCCAAATTAAGGCTCGGGGGCTACTGGGCTTCGCGCTTCTGACTTAAAAGCCATTAACGGGTTATATCGATCCCCTGATCTGGTGTTGCCACCCGACCAGTGTCTCGAGGGCTACTGCATTGCCTATTCAATGCAGACAATTTAAAAAGTGCAAAACAGTTTCTGAGGAGATTACGATCCTCAGGTTGGTCGGCCGTACCCAACCTGAGTCTCGGGGGCTACTGCACACCGCGTTTTAATTCCTAAAGTATGCTTCCAACCTCAGGCCAATTTCGCAAATCAACCTGAGTCTCAGGGGCTACTGGGATCGGCGGTTTTATTTCATCCCTCAGGCGCATCTCGGATTTTAGGCCAACACACAGCTTGAGGGCTAGTGGCTATACATCTCGGCAGAGAATAAATTGCACCAATCCATAAAAAATCAGCTCATGGCCGAGGTGGTGCACCACCTCGGAAGCAGTCCGGCATAAAGCTCGGCTACGAGTGGCTGGCTCCATAGAGAACTTTTTCGGCGTTAAGCTTGGATAACCTCCTTCAAACTTTTTCAAAGACGAGGTACTCTATGCCTCCTCGGATGCAGTCCGGCGTTGGAGCTCGGCTGCAAAAAGACACCTCGGATGCAGTCCGGCGTTGGAGCTCGGATGCAAAGAGGACACCGCCGCATTGGAAACACTTCGAACCCGAGGTGTGGCGTAAAAATAACAAGGCATTGATAAAGGCCGAGAATTTAAAAAGGGCTCCTCGGATACCCGACGTGTGAACTCTTCGGATACACCTCGGCGATCCTCGAGATCGGAGATGCGAACATTTGTTAAACCAGCTTTCAAGACAGGCGACCGAAGATGAAGAACAGTTCGGAAGAATCAAGGAGTGTCCCCTACTTGAAGACTAGTTCAAGGGGCTATTGATGGTGTCCTATACTAGGGGGTACTCACCACGTCATCTCCTGACCAGGTGGATCGGGCTGAGGACCCCCATGGCGGTTCACTCATGGGCCACTTCGGGCAGCCCATGACGCATACTAGGAAGACTCCACATGATTTGGTGCACAAGACGAGGACTCTCCTAAACCCTAGGTCTCCGGTACATTATATAAACCGAGCCCAGGCTAGTCGATAGATCATCTGATATTCATTAGGACAATCTCGTGGTAGATGCATGCACTCTGTACTACACCCCATATGAATACAATCAAAAGCAGGACGTAGGGTATTATCTCTTCGAGAGAGCCCGAACCTGGGTAAAATCCTGTGTCTGTGCTACCGTCGCTCCAAGACGCCTAGCTTAGGACCCCTACTACGAGATATGCCGGATTTAGAACCGACACCTGGTCCAGAAGCTAGGGTGACTCAAGCGAAAGGTCCAAGACATGGGTGACCTCATGGATGTCTTAACCTAGTATGCGGAGTCAGATAACACCAAGGATCCGCTATCGAACGAGGAGAAATCCGACAAGGGGAAGAAGGCTGGCGGTAAGGGTCAGCAGCAGAACAACAGTAACGGTCAGAACAACAACGGTGGTAAACGCAAGGGTTACGATGGTAGCTCTGATCTAGTGGCGAACACAAACACGGAGAACAAAGGTCAGCGTCAGAACGATGGTTCTAGGAGGCAGTCCTCTAGTAATCGCCCTCTCACTTACGAGGAAGCTCTCAAGGCTCCTTGTCCAAAACACAGTTACAATGGTAAGCCATCCAGTCACTCCTGGGAAAATTGCTATGTCATGCAAGAGTTTGCCAAGCAGGTCTTCCAGAATCATCATAATGGGGGCGGCAACGGCGGACAACCTGCCAACCAGGGACCCGGCTTCTCTGGAGCCGGCTTGCAGGGGCCCTTTGCAGGACCCGGTTTCCAAGGGAACAGTGGCCACGGCGGCGGGTTCCAGGGGGCTGGCAATACTGGAGGCGGCAATCAGCAAAACAACTAGGGAAGTCAGCACCAAGCTGGTGCGACAGGGTTTCAGAGTAATCCAAAACAGGTAAATAGCGGACAGTATCATGTTTTCACCACCAGCACCTGCAAACGGGATCGGAAGGTGCAGCGACGAGCCGCCCACGCGGTGAGCCGGCAGCTCCTTATTATCTCAACTGGTCAGAACAGCCGGTTACCTGGAGCAGAGCGGATCATCCTGTCCTCCTGGATCACCCTGGTCACTTGGCTCTGGTGGTTGCACCACAAGTTGGTGGCTATGCACTGACTAAAGTGCTCATGGACGGAGCAAGTAGTATCAGTATTCTGTACTATGACACCTTCAGGTGGATGAATCTGTCTGATAAGCAGTTAACTCCATCCTCGATAGTCTTTCACAGCATTGTTCCTGGCAAATCAGCCTATCGCATGGGAAGAATTTCCCTTGAGGTGGCCTTTGGCTCAGAAGATAACTGGTGTTCTGAGTTTCTGTCTTTTGAGGTGGTTAAGCTTAAAAGCCCATACCACGCCTTATTCGGCCGGCCGGCTTATGCGCTATTCATGGCATGGCCGTGCTATGTGTATTTGAAAATGAAGATGCCAGGACCGAGGGGAACCATCATAGTTGAAGGCAACCGGAGGATTGCACTTTAGTGCGAGGAAGGAGATGCAGCATATGCCGAGACGGCTTGCGCTGCAGAGGAGTTATGGTATTATAAGGACAATGTTGACCTGTCTGACAGGACCTCCCTGAAGAAGCCCATGACGGAGTCAGACCCTCTGCTCAAGTTTAAGTCGGCCAGAGACAAAAAGCAAGTTGATTTCACCCGAGGCAATTCTTCTGAGCAGTTCACCATAGGGGCAAATATGGATCCCAAATAGGAAAGCGCGCTCATCGAGTTCATCCGTGAGAACCGGGACATCTTTGCGTGGAAACCATCTGACATGCCAGGTGTACCGAGAGAACTTGCTGAGCACTCCCTTAATGTGGTTCCCAAGTTTAAGCTAGTTCGCCAATATCTCCGTCGCTTTAATGAGGAAAGGCGGAATGCTATCGGTGAAGAAGTGGCCCAGCTCCTAGCTGCCGGGTTCATCGTTGAAGTCTTCCATCCTGAATGGCTAGCCAACCCAGTGCTTGTTCTGAAGAAAAACGGGACTTGGCGGATGTGTGTTGATTACACAGACCTGAATAAGGCTTGTCCTAGTGACCCCTTCGCCTTGCCCCGTATTGACCAGATCATCGATCCTACGGCAGGTTGTGAGTGTTTATGCTTTCTGGATGCCTACTCTGGTTATCATCAGATCAAAATGAAACTGGAGGACCAGGAAAAGACGGCTTTCATCACACCTTTTGGGGCTTTCTGTCATCAGGCGATCCAAGTCTATGACTATCGTCAACGGTGAGTTGCACCGACGAAGTGTCACTGGTGTTTTCCAACGTTGTGTTTCGCCTGAAGAAGGCCACACAATTCTCAATGAGATTCATTCTGGTGACTGTGGACACCATGCCGGCTCAAGATCATTGGTCGCGAAAGCTTTCTGGCATGGTTTTTACTGGCTCATAGCTCATGCTGATGCAGAGGAGATTGTCCGCAAGTGTGATGGTTGCCAGAAATATGCTCGCTAGGCTCATGTGTCGGCTCAAGAGCTGAGGATGATCCCGATAACTTGGCCTTTTGCGGTCTGGGGGCTCGACATGGTTGGACCCTTCCAACGTTCTAAGAACAAACATACACACTTGTTGGTGGCTGTGGATAAGTTTACCAAGTGGGTGGAAGCAAAGCCAGTCAGCCACTGCGACGCAGCTATAGCTGTCAAGTTTCTGAAAAAACTGATATTCCGATTTGGCTACCCGCACAGTATCATTATGGACAATGGAACCAATCTTTCCAAGGGAGTCATGAAACAGTTCTGTCAACAGGAGCACATCCGGCTTGATCTAGCATCGGTTGCGCATCCTCAGTCCAACGGACAGGCAGAAAGGGCCAATCAGGAGTTGCTGCATGGTATCAAACCCCGGCTCATGGTGCCTTTGCAGCGCACGCCAGGTTGCTGGGAAGAAGAATTACCTGCGGTGCTTTGGAGCATACGGACTACTCCAAATAGATCAACAGGCTATACGCCATTGTTCCTAGTCTATGGTGCAGAAGTTGTACTTCCAAGCGATATTCGTCATGACTCCCCTCGAGTGGCGGCTTATGTGGAATCAGACAATGAGCAGGCTCGCCAAGACGCTCTTGATGCTCTGGAAGAGGAACGCGAACTTGCCGCGTCCAGGTCCGCGATTTATCAACAAGACCTATGTCACTATCACAGCCGTAGAGTTCGAAGCTGCACTTTTCAGGAAGGTGACTTAGTGCTTTGTCTGATACAAGACCAGACAGGCATGCATAAGCTTTCACCACCTTGGGAAGGACCCTTTGTGGTCAGCAAGAATCTCAACAACGGGTCATATTACCTGATTGATATACGTGAGGCAGATAAATCACGTACCTCTGAGGAGGAGACAAGCCGGCCCTGGAACATTGCCCAACTCCGGCCATACTACACCTGAGTCATTGACTGGGTCACATCTTTGTACATACCTTCTATCATGTATATACCTATTTTCGATCAAATAAAATAACGATCGGCAGCACTGTATACAAAAGTGTTGTTTTGCCTCAAAATTTGTGTGCTGGATCTTTATTTGTTGATCTTGCTTACTTGGGGGCTTCCAACTCAATTGAGTTTAGCTTACAAAACCCTTTAACCCGGCGAAATGCCACAAAGTTGGTTAAACCTGCCTGTTAGCAAGATGCTACTCCCTAAAAAATGACCCGGCGTACATCTGATGAGTCAATCACATAGGTGACCCTGAATTCATCAGAGTTAAAACGTTTGATTGGTTGTGTGAGAGCCGGCTTTCAGAAATCGAGGACAAACCAACAGGCCAAAGTGCCAGCTTCATGAAACAAAATCAGACTTGATCTTTATAAGCCGGTCTTTCAAGTTGGATTTTACAAAACCAGCTTATATTTCTTTTCTGCATTCATCTCATCTCTGCATACATGCGTACATTCAAACATAGCATTTGTTTTAGTATGTTTTGATATTCTTGATTCATTACAAACAGTAACAATGATTACTAGTCGTTTATGTGGTTTTCTCAATCACAGTTGTTATCATATGCAGTCGTTATTGTTGCAGCAAAATCACTCTTGTTGCAAAAACCGGCTCTCGCAGCCCAAAAGAGGATTCACAGAAGCAGAAAGTATTTGTACAGGCAGTAAGCAAGCACAGTACGCGATGGCACTGGCATCAGTAACAAGTGTTTCAAGCTATGCTATTACAAGCCGCCTATCAACTGCGGCCATGACAAAGAATTTTTACAAGATCGGCCTACAAAAGGATAAGCCGGCATTTTATGTCGCCGGGTCAGAGCTGGCGCCAGCGCCCGATGAAGCACCATGTGTCGGCTCTTCGCGGCCGTCGTCATCCTCCGCCTCTTGACTTGATTCGCCGATCGACCACTGAATTGAGCGCAATGCTTCAAATAGGGCATCGGCGGTTATCAGGGAAGAAGGGTCGACTTCAGGAATGAAGGATGGCTTACGCATACGGGTTCGGGCCACTGGCTCATGATTAGGCGGCTCTATCCGTTCATTCTCCTGCGAGTAGGACGCCTGGTACTTGGTCAGATCTGCCTCTTCTGCGATTTCGGTGGCAGCAACCCGGGTTTCTTTGATGCAGCGTTGGAAGTCTTTCTTGGTAAACGGCGAGTCATCCACATTGAACTCTAGATACCCGCCCACAATCTGACCCGGATTGAGTTCTGGCACATATGCCTTGGCTCGAGCAAGCGCTGTTAGAGCCCCAGTGCGGCAAGCCGCCTTTTTCCAGTCATCGAACCACCTGGGCACGACTGACAGTTCTTTCAATGTGTCTACAATCAGCTGCGGCGGCGCATTGGTGTTCTTTGCGGCCATTATACAACTACAGCCTCCTATGTACAGCTGCTCTACAAGGGTGTACACTGCCTTTAATTTCACCAGTGGTTGCTGCACCAGTGTTTGGTTCTTGCGGCCTTCAAGGACAAGTACGCACGATCAGTTAAGCCGGCTCAGTATGATAAGTTGGTACAATTGTAATAGTCATTTTACTTACCAAAGATGGCTCGACACATGGCTGTGATCTGAGCCTTTAGAGTCGTCAGTTCTTGAGTTACCGGCTCAAGTTTGGCCTCGGCTTCCTCCGCACGCGCGGCTAAGGTGGCTCTTGCTGCTTTAGTTTCTTGCAAGGTGCTCCTCACAATAAACGAAGAATTGTTTGCTTCAGCAGATGATTCTTCAGCTCTTTTGCATAGCTTCTTTTCCTTCCTTGCCTCCTTTCGGAAGAAGGAAGCCTGTGCCTCCACTTGGTCCAGCATATCCTGCAGGGCAGTCTGTTATACATCGTATACGCATGACCCGAGCCGCCCTAAAGGACAACCCGGCACATGGGGGCTACATGTTTTCGAGCTTCTTAAAACAAATAGCAAGGCACGTTCCATGCAGCTGCAGGCACTCTACATGGCACTTGGGGGCTAATGCATAAATTGATCTATCCTGCTAAGTTATGACAACCCGCCCGTCATGAATGGCGAGCCGACCTTTGGGGTCACCGGCTGAAGATTATGCATACAAGTTGAATTTTGAAGTCCCGGGTCATCATTCTATAATGACCCAGCCCTTGGGGGCTACATATATATATGGTTCATAAGAGGGTTCTAATTACCTCATATTTCCTCTTCAGTGAGGTTATCATAGCAATTTCTGTGTCCCGGCTTTCAGACAGCCGGGTTAGCATAGCCTGGTGTAAGGAGCTGGCGTCTTGATCTTAAAAGGTGGAAAATTCAAGAGCCATTTTCCCCTTATCCTTCGGGGCCAACTCAGGCTTGGCCAGAATTTTGGTAAGGGCGGTAGAAGCTTCTGGTGTAGTTTGCTGTTCTTCGGTCACCACCGCTTCATCCTGAGCCGGTGCCGTGGGCTGCTCTTCAGGCTGCTCCTCAGTTGGATTCTCTCTCTCCTGAACAACAAGAGAGGGAGCGCGAGCCGGGCTTGCTGTGTCTTGGGGCGGTGGGCTGTTCTGGAATGCCGGCTCGTCCTGGGTGACCAAGGTGGCGTCCTCTTGAGGGCATGTTTGAATGACCGGGTCAGATGACCCAGCAACTGCTTTCTTCTTAATGGCCTTGGTGCTGTACAAGGAACAATGAGTTATTCATTGAAAGGGAGAGGAATAAGAAACTACTATGCCACAGGAATGATTATTTACCCAGGGTTGATGTTGAAAGCCGGCGCCTGAGTAGCGCTTGACTCGCCCGAGGAGGGGGATGTCTGATATGCCGAGTCAATTAAATGTAAGGGTTCCTTGAAACAACCAGCTAGAGGAAAAGAGGGGGTGGGACTAAGAAGCACCTCTGGCCATGCTCTACGGGATGGCGGCTCATATGGAAGCCCGCCACTTAACTCGCCTTCACTGCTCCACGTTTTCCTTTTGGAGGTCCCGGCTTGATGTGTTTTCTTCAAAACAAATTTGGGATCCAAATGAGCGTCCTGGTGTGAAAAAGGGACCTTACGGACGGCAACCCGGGGCTTCCTTCGAACCATGCGGATTACAACCCGGATTTTCTTCTGAATAGGTATTGGAGAGTCAGAATCTGAAGAGATCAAAGTTACCTCTGGTTCATTGGTGTGGCTAATTTCAGCTTCATCCTGAAGAGAAGGGGCGTCAGCAAGTTGAATAAAAAGAAGACCAAGTGAATCGAGTTCTACCTCAGCCTCATTTTCTGCAGCCGCCTCATCAGCATCGACCGGCTCATCCTGTTGCTCCACTGGGGTGGGGGCAGGTTGTTGAGGTTTCTTCTTTTTCCAAAACTTATCATCTGCCTGCATTTATGTTGAGTCGGCAGCTAAGAATGAGATGAAGAAAGCGAATCAAAAACAGAATAAGAAGGTGCAAGCACTTACTGAAGCCATAGGATTGGTCAAGCAGAAGGGTGCTAGCCCGGTTTTGTTGCATTTCTCTTGAGGCTCTCCCAATAATCTCTTGGTGGCTTTATTGATTTCACCCACAGACAAGTTAACTTGACTGAAGCGTTGCGCATCAGCCGTCTCACCCGTATAATTACACATTAGGTCGCCCCTCTGGCTAAGGGGTTGGATTCGCCAGCTTATCCAGCACCGGGTCAGGTCGATCCCGGTGAGGCCCTTAGCAGTCAAGGCCCTTAACTTGGAATAAATAGCGGCAAATTGCTTACGTTCCTCTGCTAATGGCCAACCCAGAAAGGCAACTGTGGCGTTAAGTCGGTCCAGTCTGTAACCCGGTAGGGGGTTTTCACCTTGAGGAGCAGTGTTTTTGCAATAAAACCAAGTCTTGTTCCAGCCTTCGGGATGACTCGCCAGCTTGGCCTCAAGAAAGGGGCTATTTCTTTGCCTTTGAACAGAAATGCCACCAAGTTCTATACTGGGGCCATCAGTGAACTCGGTCTGATGGTTGATGTAGAAGAATTCTCGGAAGAGAAGGATAGTTGGCTCTGTCTGGAGGTATACTTCGCAGAAAACTTGAAACTGGCAGAGATTGGTGATTGAGTTTGGACCAAGGTCCTATGGCCGGAGATCGAAAAAGTTGAGAACATAATGGAAGAATTTTGACCCGGGCGAACGAAACCCCCTCTGGAGATGATCTGCAAAGTTGACCACTTCGTCTTGCTTGGGCTGAGGGGAACTCTCTTCATCAAGCACTCGCCAGCTATTTGTTTCTTGAGCCGGCAAGAGGCCTTGCCCCACGAGCTCATTCAACATAAGAGTTGAGACCTGGGATCTGACCTAGTTGCAGGCCTTGTCGGTCTTGGGAGCAATGAAGACTCAAGCTTTCAACTGCAATAATGATAAGCCGGCACGTTAGGTTGATGAGGGACAAGCCGTCAGGATATTTGAAGGTATAACCCAGCAAAATAATAAGACAACCATGATTGTTAAAACCATGACCCGGATTTATGGAAGCCACCGAAAGCGATGATAAGCCGGTATAACAATGAGCCGGTGCCAGTGGTTCAGTGGTGTTCTGGATTTCTCCTAAGTTTTTAAACTTTCAGTGTTGAGGTGGCTACAAACAAGAATCCAACGGAGCGGTTACCATTACAGATCTAAAAATACTTCGAAAAGGAAAGTTTAAAAACCTAAACATGGGTGAATATGAGGGCCCGTTTGCAATGGGGTCTGTGGAAAGCAGTACAGAGATTTGTACAAAAATGGCATTGCCGCAATACTGAAAGGGCCGTTTCAAGTGATTCCGGTGAATCTAAATCTACTGATGAGAGGAGAAGATGAACACGGTCGAACCACGATGACCTACGCAGAGAAATGGGGCGTTACAGATCTAAAGAGAGAAGGATTTGGGCGTACCTGTGCGCGGCGGAGGTGGCCGGAGTGTACCGGATGAGCTCCGGCGGCGACTGGGGCGGTGGCGAGGTCGCAGTCGAGATGGTCGGCGAGCTCGAGGGCGGCGGCGCTTCAGGCGTAAGAAGTGGCGGATGCGTGGAAGAAGAGGTAAAGGTTAACAGTGGGGGTGAGCTGGCCACTTTATAGGCATGGTAAAAATTGGAACGGTAGGTCCGGGACCCCAGGCGACGCAGTAATTTTTGGTTGCGGGCTCCTCGATTTTCACGCCTGACAATACCATACAAACCCACTCAAAGATACGGCATGATGTCATCCCGGATTTTGCGGAGGTGGATTGTGACGTCATGAGAAAAAGAAATACTGAATGCTAAGTCTTAAACTGAAGGAATGACCCGACGATCTACTTAACCCGGGAAATTGAGCCAGTCAAAGATAGCGTTATAAAAGACCGGCTAGAGAAGCATATGGAGAATGTCTTACTAATGTTTGTTTTCAAGGATGAAGTTTAACATGAATGAATTCAAGTCAAACTGAGGGCTAATGTTGGGGATATTTACCAGCATGTAGACCCGGCAGGCGATAACCCGGCCATGAAGCAAGCTCAGCGGGTCAATTCACGGCAGGGCTGAAGGACTCTCGGTGGGCCAGCTTGAGAGGGCCCAAGCAGGAAAGGCCGGCTTAGGCAATGGGCTGGCTCACGAGGAAGATAGGTGGCGTGGAGGTCGTCTTGGAGAACAAGTAGGAAAGAATAGGAGACGGGTCAAAGGACGACCCGGACTCTCATGTAATCTAGGGTTCCACCTGTATATATAAAGGGGAGCGCCTATACAAAAAAGACTAAGTTGCAATCCCTTGAGAGGGCCCAAGCAGGAAAGGCCGGCTTAGGCAATGGGCTGGCTCACGAGGAAGATAGGTGGCGTGGAGGTCGTCTTGGAGAACAAGTAGGAAAGAATAGGAGACGGGTCAAAGGACGACCCGGACTCTCATGTAATCTAGGGTTCCACCTGTATATATAAAGGGGAGCGCCTATACGAAAAAGACTAAGTTGCAATCCCTCGAAAGCTAGGTTAGCGAATCCGCATGCTTGTAATCGAGATCTACAGCAATATAATCCAGCAGGACATAGGCTTTACCTCCACCGTGAGGGGCCGAACCTGGGTAACCTGGTGTATTCTAGTTCCCGATCAACCCCGTTAAGCTTCCACACTTGTGCGATGGCCTCTTCTCCAAGTCCTTTCACAAGGGCATCTGCCGTGTCAAAACCACGACAGACGTGTGCCTAGATAAGGCCAGAGGGTGTAGGGCTCTGAGGGGCGGTAAGGGCTCCTGAGGCGCGATGCTCAGGAAGCCCCCCTTTAACGTGCAAGCAACTTGCGCAAAGGAGAAAACATCAGCACTCAGCGAGGTTGCGGGGAGAGGAGAGCTTGAGGGGCGCTGAGAGCGGCTCGCGAGATGTTTTTAGACTTAGCTTTTTCGCGGAGTGTGGTGCTTGTCGTGTCGTGGCTGCGGAGTGCACCTCATGAGGCTCTTGCTCCTGAGGCCTTCTGTTGGCACTTGGTGAGGATGGCCGTTGCAAGCCGCCTTGCGAGGCAGCGCTCGCGAGGCTTCCTGTGGACTTAAGAGGTGCCCTGCCGTGGGCTTTCTCGCGAGGCCTTCTGTGTGCCTCGTTCCTGTAACAACTGCATGCCGACAAGTTTCACAAACGGAGGAGCAGTGCACGCTTGCTAGCTTGCTCGTGGGCGTCATGCGAGGAGACAAGGCACCAAGGACCTTGGTGAGGTGACGTGCACGGGAGTAGGCCCGCGAGCCAGAGCTTGATCACTTGGGTTTTGCGGTGCTGCTGGGACTGACCCGAGCACAGGCACACCGTGTCCAGCCCCTGCTCGCGTGATGCACAGGAGGAAGATCGCGAGCATGCACGGCTCCTGAAGCAAACAACTTACCAAACACATATAATATCTGGGAAATAAAGCTTTATTGCAGCATATTAATAAGGTTCATTAGACAACCAAAAAGATGAGGGTGCCATGTCTGGCACGGGTCAGCTTGAGGATGGTGCGGCCACATGGCGCCCTCAGTTTCACATCCAAAAAGAAGAGGCTGCCGTGACGGACACAAGACAACTTGAGGATGGTGCAGCCAGGCGGCGCCCTCAATTCAATCATTCCGCCAGCGCTGAGCATGGGGCTTCCATTGGGTTGTGGGAGGGAGCTCTTGCAGGCCCATCAGGCGAGCGCTAAGAGAGGCTCCGAAGCGTGTATAGCTCCATTTCCTTCGTACGTGTGAGGTCGTGGGTAGAACTTGCGGGGGTGTTGGATGTTCCATGTGTTGGGCACAGGAGCACCCTCCTCCCTCTCCAGCCGAGCGGCGCCAGGCCGGGAGACATGGGCAACCCTGAATGGGCCTTCCCACATGGGTGAGAGCTTGTGGAGTCCTTCTCTGGAGAGGATCCTCCACGGGACGAGGCCGCCAGCTTCGAGAGTGCGGGGGCCTATGTTGCGGCTGTGATAGCGACGCAAGGCCTGCTGGTATCGGCTAGCGCATAGAGCGGCCTGGCAACGGGCTTCCTCGAGGAGCAGCAGGTCAACCTCTCGCGAGCCGTCCTGATGAGCTTCGTTGAAGGCGAGGACTCGCTGGGAGCCGTGCTTGAGCTCAGAAGGGGAGACTGCTTCAGCTTTGTAGACGAGGAAGAAGGGAGTCTCGCTAGTAGGCTTGGTTGCTGTTGTGCGGATTAACCAAAGCACGGACTAGAGCTCGTCAAGCCAGCCTTTGCCGCGGGCGTCAAGCTTTTTCTTCAAGCTTCGTGTCTTGAGGCCCTTGAGGACCTCGGCGTTAGAACGCTCGGCCTGGCCGTTGCTTCACGGGTGCGCCACAAAGGCGTAGCAGATCTGCGTGCCAAGGCTGGCGTAGTATGACTTGAAGAGGCCGCTAGTGAACTGCGAGCCGTTGTAAGTGATGATGCAGTTGGGGACACCAAAGCGGGTCACGAGGCTCTTGATGAACTTGATGGCTGAGGCTACCGGGATGGTGCTGACAAGCTCGACCTCCGCCCATTTGGTGAACTTGTTGATGGCGATGTAGAGGTAGTGGTAGCCGTCTGTCGCGCGAGGGAAGGGGCCCAAGATGTCCAGCCCCGAAACCGCGAAGGGCCACGAGAGTGGGATAGTCTGGAGGCCTTGCGCTGGCTGGTGGATTTGCTTGGCGTGGAATTGGCAGGCTTCGCAGGATTGGACCAGCTCGGTGGTGTCTTGAAGCGCTTTGGGCCAATAGAAGCCGCTGCGGAACACCTTCCAGCGAGGGTGCGCGATGAAGAGTGGTGGCCACAGTCTCCACCATGGATGTCAGCAAGCAGCTCGTGACCTTGTTCTTCGGAGATGCACTGCAACGCAACGCCATTGGGGCGCCTGCGCAGAGTTCACCATACTTTAAGTAGTAGGCGGTGGCCTGGCGAGCCACGCGCTCTCCCTCTGAGTCCTTGTCTGAGAGGGTGCCACTTTGCAAGTAGGCCTTGAACTCCGTGACCTTGCTATTCGCTTGAGGCTCCAGTGCGAGCAGCAAGCGAGCGCCCAAAGATGGGCCGCAGTCAGGCGCGCCTGCGGGTGGTGCGGGAAGGAGCTCCTCATGAGGCGCCGTGGTGCTCGTGGTAGGTGGTGCAGCTGATGGCTTCAGGAGCCTTACTTCGAAGACGCCGGGGTTCTGCGGCTCACGGCGAGATGCTCGCTTGGCGATGACGGCTGCCTCTTTGTTGCTGCCGCGAGGGACATGCTGAGCTCCAGGCCAAGGCAGCGCTTCTCGAGCTTGCGAACTTCCTCCAAGTAGGCGGCCATGTGCTCGTCCTTGGGCTTGTATCTTTTGTTGGAGAAGTTGACGAGGAGCTGAGAGTCGTCTTTGCTGATGATGCGCTTGATACCCAGAGCAGAGGCAGCCTTGAGCCCAGTGATGAGGCCTTCGTACTCTACGATGTTGTTGGAGACCTTGTCGTCATGCTTGAAGCAGAGTTGGACAGCGTAGTAGTGCTTGTCTCCTGTTGGCGAGGTGAGCACGATGCCAGCTCCCGCACCCTGTTTTGAGAACGCGTTGTCGAAATGCATGGTCCAGCCGCCAGGTGCTTCGTCTCCAGGAAGGAGGGATTCGTCCTCGCGAGGCTCTTCTTCGTGCGGGTCTGTCCATTCCGCCATGAAGTCCGCCAGGGCTGCGCCCTTGATCGTCTTTGTGGTGCAGAATTCCAGCTCGAAGGCCTGCAGCTCGATGTTCCACTCGGCGACGCGGCCCGCGGCGTTGGGGCTGCGCAGAACTTGCTCCAAGGGATAGGATGTGATCACCTTAATCGGATGGCCCTAGAAGTAGTGGCGTAGCTTCCTGGAGGCGACAAGGAGCGCGAGGAGGAGCTTCTACTGCATGGGGTAGCACTCGCGCGCATCCCGCAGCACCGTGCTGACGAACTACACTTGGTGCTCGACGAGGCACGTAGTTGTGGTAGCATCTTACTCTCCGGAGGGCCCTGGGGGCTCATGAGGCTCGGAAGGCTCGGGAGGCGGCTCATCAGGAACCTCCTGAGAAGGGCCCTCGGCAGGTGAAGGCGCGACCTCAGCAGGCGAAGGCGCGGCCTCGGCAAACGCTGATGCGGCCTCAGCAGGCGAAGGCGCGGGCTCGGCAAGCGCTGATGCGGCCTCAGCAGGCTTCTTCTGGATGCAGATGTGTTCCTCTCGTACCACCACCAAGGCCGCGCTGGCCGTTTGGGGGGTGGCTGCCAAGTAGAGGAGCAGGGGCTCGCGAGAGCGTGGCGCGACCATGATGGGCGGGCTCGTCAGGTACCTCTTGATGTCCTCGAAGGCAGCATCAGCCTCAGGAGTCCACTTGAAGGGGCCAGATCTCTTCATGAGCTTGAAGAACAGCAGGGCTCGCTCGCCGAACATGGAGATGAAGCGCCCAAGCGAGGCCATGCATCCCGCCAGGCGCTACACTTGCTTTAGGTTCTGGGGAGGGTGCATCTTCTCGATGGCCTTGATCTTGTCAGGGTTGGCCTCAATGCCACGGTGGGAGACCAGGATGCCCAGTAGCTTGCCGAAGGGGACTCCGAAGACGCACTTGTCGGGATTGAGCTTGAGGTTAACCTTGCGTAGGTTGGAGAAAATTTCCTCGAGGTCTGTGAGGAGGGACCAGGCCTCGTGCGTCTTGACAACGATGTCATCGACGTAGGCCTCTGCATTCCTTCCCATTTGAGGCCCCAGGGCGATATGCATCAGCCTCTGGAAGGTAGCTCCGGCACTCCTCAGGCCGAAGGGCATGCAGATGTAGCAGTATATCCCGCAGGGGGTGATGAAGGCCGTTCTCTCCACGTCTTCCGCCGCCATCTTGATCTGGTGGTAGCCCGAGAAGGCGTCTAGGAAGCACTACAACTCACACCTGGCGGTGGAGTCCACGATCAGGTCGATGCGAAGGGATCTTGAGGGCAGGCCTTGTTGAGGCTCGTGAAGTAGACACACATTCGCTCCTTGCCGCACTTCTTGGGTACTACAAATGGGTTGGCGAGCCACTCAGGATGGCACACCTCACGGATGACTCCTGCTTCTTGTAGCTTCTAGACTTCTTTGACGATGAACTCTTGCTTCTCTGGAGCTTGGTGACGTGCCTTCTATTTCATGGGGCGTGCATTGGGGCACACCGCTAAGTGGTGCTCGATCACCTCCCTCGGCACACTAGACAAATCAGATGTTGTCCAAGCAAACACATCCGCATTTGCCTGAAGGAAGGTGATGAGCGCGTCTTCCTATACAGGAGAGAGGCCGGTACCGATGGTGAAGGCAGGGCCTGAGCCGCTGCCGTCCACCGACACTTTCTTCATCTCGGCGCGCGCCTAAGAGAACAACTGCTTCTTCTTCGCGGATGCGGCCTCAGGATGCTCGACGTCGTCTTCATCAGCAGGATAGGCGGTGGCAGCAGCCTTGTAGGCGCTCATGAGGGAGCGGACTGCGTCCTTCTCGATGCAGCGGACGGTGATGATGTCGCTACAGCCCGGCATCTTGAGGACGTTGTAGGCATGATGGGTCACGGCCATGAACTTGGCGAGCGATGGGTAGCCCAAGATGGCATTGTACGGCAGGCCTATGTGCGCCACATCGAAGTCGATGAGCTCAGTGCGGTAGTTCTTGTAGGTGCCAAAGGTGACGGGAAGGTGCACCTACCCCAGAGGCAGCGTGGAGCCATCACTGACGCCGGAGAAGGGCCTCGTCGGCATCAGCTGCTCGTAGGGTACTTGGAGCTTCTCGAAGGTCTTGATGGAGATCAAGTTGAGTCCTGCGCCTCCGTCGACAAGCGTCCTGGTGACAGCAATCTTGCTGATGGTGGGGGTGCACAGGATGGGGATTGCGCCCACTGCCTCCGTGGACTTGGGGTGGTCCTTGGAGTCGAAGAAGATGGCGTACTGCGACCACTTGAGGGGTTGAGAAGCCTCAGGCCTCGGGAGGGCTGCGTTCACCTCGCGAGCAAATTGCTTGAAGTGGTGGTTGGATGGGGGAGGCTGGGCCCCGCCAAGGATGCAAGCCACCTATCGAGGCTCCTGGTAGCCCCCGGCGCCATCGTCAGGCTGGTTGCCGTTGTTCCTTCGGGGCGGTGGCGGCAGCGGCGGCAGAGCGGCGTTGGCCTGAGGACTGGCCTGCCACGGCTGGTCGCACCAGCCCTGCCTGAAGTTGCCATTGCCGTTGTTGCCGTGGTCGCCCCAGCGGTTGTTGTTGCGGCCACCTCAGATTTAAAGCAGAAAACGGTCTATCAAACAAGGGCTTCACAGAGTTGTTAGGTCTTTTCAAAGACATTCTTCCAGAAGATAATGTGCTCCCCAAAAGCACGAACGAAGCGAAGAAAGTTGTATGCCCATTGGAACTTGAAGTCCAGCAGATACACGCTTGTGTGAATGATTGTATGTTGTACCGTGGTGACTACAAAGATTTGCGTGAATGTCGCATATGCAAGCATCCACGATACAAGCGCAGGAGAGTAAAGGACAAGTACAAATTGGACGACGAGATCAAAACAGGAATCCCGTTCAAGGTTGTTTGGTACTTGCCTTTAATTCCAAGGTTGAAGCGTTTGTTTCCAAACCCTAGAGAAGCAAAGAGGTTGCGGTGGCATCATGATGAGCGAATTGCGGATAAATATTTGAGGCACTCGAAAGATGGGGCTCAGTGGGATTTAATCGAGGAAAAGTATGAAGACTTTGCCAAGGATCCTAGAAGTATATGGCTCGGGGAGTGTTCTGACGGGATGACTCCATTTGGTGATATGAGCACCAAACACAGCACATGGCCGGTGCTTCTGTGCATATATAACCTTGCTCCTTGGTTGTGTATGAATAAAAAATACATCATGATGTCAATGATTATCCAAGGCCCGAAGCAACCTGGAAATGACATCGACATGTACTTTCGGCTACTGGTAGAAGAATTGCTGACATTGTGCAAAAAAGAGCCTGGTGTAAAATGTTATGATGCTTACAAAAAGGAGTTTTTTGATCTACAAGCGTTGCTACAGCACACCATTCAAGATATGCCAGCATTAGGCAACACGTCAGGGCAGAAAACAAGGGGAGATGTAGGATGTGTCACATGCATGGATAGGACAGCGAGTAGATATCTTCCCAACTCGCACAAAACCATGTATTTGCATCATCGTAGGTTCTTACGGAAAGATCACCCATACCGAAAGATGAAAGCTGAATTTTATGGTACAGCAGAGGTAGGTTTGGGCCCAAGACCTTATTTTGGGAAGGAGGTCCACAACATGGCTAAACAAATTGAAGTTGTGCTTGGGAAGGGACATAGTTCGTCGTCGAAACAAACACCCAAGTTGCAGGTGTTTAAGAAGAAATCAGTGTACTGGCAATTACCTTACTAGGAGATTCTAAGTGTGCGTCACTGCATCGATGTCATGCACGTAGAGAAGAACGTATGTGAAAGCATCCTTGGTACCCTGCTCAAGATTAAAGGTAAAACAAAGGATGGTGACGATGCACGACTCGATATGCTTGGTGATGAACCAAAACGCATGAATGAAGCAGAAGATGATGACAAATTCCTCCACGTTCGCCAGAGTTACAATTTCACTCCAAAAGAAGCAAAAGAGTTCTTCGATTATTTGTTGTCAATTAAGATACCCTCTTCCTACTCCGCAAACAACAGAAGTCTCGTGGATGTGAGCTCAGGTAAAATGAAGTTGGTACACATAAAGTCACATGATTGCCACGTAATGTTGACACAAATCCTCCCGGTGGCCATCAGGAATTTGATGGACACAGACATAAGAAACTCACTCATTGATCTCTGTGATTTCTTCACCAAATTATGGCAGAAAGTGGTAGATCGTGAAGATCTGGATTATACGCAAGAGGATATTGCAAGAATATTGTCCAACCTAGAGATGTTTTTCCCACCGTCATTCTTTGATGTCATGGTCCATCTCACTGTGCACCTTGTCGATGAGATAAAGTATTGTGGTCATGTGTTTCTTTGCAACATGTATCCCTTCGAGTGGTACATGGGAATATTGAAGCGCTATTTTCGGAACCGATGCCATCCAGAGGCAAGCATCCTACAAGGTTATATCGCGGATGAGGTGGTTGAGTTTTGCAACGAATATATGAAACAAAGACCTATAGGTTTGCCCCTCTCTCGCCACGAGGGAAGGCTGGCTGGTAAGCCGGTCCTTGCTGGCGCACCACACGCTGCACCCGGAGATGAGACCGATCAAGCCCATTTGACGGTACTGCTTAACAGCCCAGCTCTCGACGCTTATGCTGAAGAACACTTGGCGGAGATACGACGAACCTTCTTACCCATGGTGCATCCATTAGATGTCGTGATGAAGGCGCACAATAAGGACTATGTCAGATGGCTGAAGGATGATTTGTCACGCAGATCCATGGATGACATTGCAACGTGGTTGGCACAAAAGCCATCACCTACAGTATTGAGGTACCAAGCGTATGACATAAATGGTTACACGTTCTACACCGAGGAACGTGGTAAGAAGACCTCATATCAGAACAACTCTATTGGAATAGAATGCAAAACTGTAGATGAAGCTGATAAAAGGGTATACTATGCAACCATCGAAGAGATTTGGGAGCTTAATTCTGTGGAAGTTAAGGTGGCATTATTCAGGTGCAAATGGTTCCCTCTTAGTCAGGTAAAGGTTGATGATTACAGGAAGATCTGTGTTAACATGACAAAGATGGCATATCACAAGGACCCATTCATTCTTGCCAGCGATGCTATTGTCGGGCCAGTGGGAACCGGGGTACCACGGCCCGTCTTCCTGCGGCCCAGGAAGTGACGCCTGGCGAAGGCCCAAGAGGCGGCTCAGCCACGGGCGCCGCGAAGCAAGACACCTCGTGAGGCGCCGGCCTCACGAGGACCACCTCTGCAAGGAGCGAACCTGTCACGCCCAATATGCGATCCTATTCTCGAGGAACTCGGAGGCCCCACCAAGAGTAGAAACGCATATTGGAGACGCTTGCAAGGTGGATATCATTACATCGTACCACGTACATAATAGATCGGGATACATATAAATACATAAAATCACCACATGAATACATTAATACACAACAAACATCATACCGAAGAGCAGCGTCCGACTACGGATGAAATCAAACGAAAAACTCGAACGACATCCACCCTGCTAGCCCAGGGTGCCGACCGGGAACCTATCCCAAGATCGACGAAGAAGAAGAAGTAGAGAAGAACTCCAAAGGCAAACGAACATCGCTCTCGCGTCAGATCATCGCATTACCTGTACCTGCATCTGTTGTTGTAGTAATCTGTGAGCCACGAGGACTCAGCAATCCCATAACCATGGGTAGCAAGACTATCAAAGCTTAAATGGGTATGGAAGGGGTAAAGTGGTGAGGTTGCAGCAAGCACTAAGCATTGTATGGTGGCTAACTTACGAGTACAAGAATAAGAAGAGTAAACTACGCATAACAGTCGCAATCTAATAATGATCAAGAAGTGATCCTCAACACCTACTTACGAGTCAAACATAACCCCACCGTGTTCTCTTCTCGAACTTCCTCGAAAAGAGACGATCACGGTTACGCACGCGGTTGGTGTATTTTAATTAGGATTTAGTGTCAAGTTTTCTACAACCGGAGGTTATAAATATCCAAGCGCCACATAACCGCGAGCATGGCTTCGCATAAGTTTTAACCCTGCAGGGGTGTTCCAACCTGGTCCATCACAAACCAACACAAGCTGCGGTGGAAGACCTCAACCTCAAGAAAACCCGATCAACCTTGAGTCAGCCCGAAGTATCCTCGGAATCCCGGTGCACAAGACATTTCAACAATGGTAACGCAAGTCCAGCAAGACCTCCCGGCGTGCCAACACCCTGATAGTAGCCACGCGTATCTCGTTTCAGGCCACGACCGGATAGGTCAGCCTACGAGTTAAACCAGATCCTCGAGTTTCCTCGTGGTGGCCCCGCAGTCTGCCCGGTTCGGACCAACACCATCGGCACTGGCCCACCTGTATTATGTGGAATTAAAGAATCCTCGGGTTCATGACGCCCTATGCCAATTAATTATTTAATTCGGTATTATTATGTTGGCAAATGTTAAAACCAAAGTTGGGCCTTGCTGGAAGCGGTTATTCAAAGCGAACTGTCAAGAGGGTCCCATTCCCCTGAGCATGTTAGGAACGCTAATCAAGGATCATAACACCGGTATTACGGAAACTAGGGCGGCATGAGTGGAACAAAACACCAGGCAAAAGGCCCAGCCTTCCACCCATAACCAAGTATATAGATGCATTAATTAAATAATAGATATTGTGATATCCCATGATATCCATGTCCCAACATGGAACAACCTGCAACTGCACCTGCAACTAGCAACGCTATAAGAAAAGGGGCTGGGCAAAGAGGTAACATAGCCAAACAATGGTTTGCTGGGTAAGGGTGGTTAGAGGCTGTATCATGGCATATGGGAGGCTGACATATATGTGGTAGGAAGCGTGACATAGCGATAGCAACGAGACAACTAGCAAGCAAAGATAGTAGAGATATCCAAGGTCATGATCATCTTGCCTGAAATCCCGCTCGGAAGAAGATCGTGTCCATGAAGAAGACGAACCTATCATAGTCGAACGAATCCTCACAATCGCAATGAAACCGGATCTATCGAGAAGAAGCACAACCGGAAAGAAGCAAACAACATGGTAAACACACAAGCATAAACATGGCATGATACACAATCCAAATATGATGCATGACAAGATTAAATATTGTTAAACATGGCAAGAGATGAAGCATAAGCAATCCATACAACTAGGCAAGTTTAAATGAGGCCGGAAACACAAACAACAATTCCAGAAAATCCCCATATGCAAATTTTGAAATTAGTACTGATCTGAATTAAACACAATGTTAAAGTTGTTAAACAGCAAGTTAACATGCATCATGATGATCTACACGTTTTTTTTCTAGTCAAGTTACATATGTAGATCATTTAATCCGGAGCTACGGTCTAGAAGATATGAGCTAAACAAGTTTAACATGGCATATGGTACAAAATGCATGGAAACATCAACAACACACTCTCAAATCAAGGATGCAACATGACAATATGAAGCTACACACAATTCTAAGCAAGTTTCATATAGGACATGATCAAAACGGAGCAACGGTTAAGCACATACACTCTACACAAGTTATAATAGCAACCTGCCCAAAACAGCAACATGGGACTTTGCAAACACCAAAACAGCAAGCTACATGCACATGATGGGCACAAACTTGATATGCACTTGAAATAGACATGATATACTCCAATTTATCTTAAAGGTTCAGGTTCATAAGCATCAAGGTTAAGTCAATATGATCCATGCAAAATGCAATGTTCTGCTAAACAGGGCATATACATGAGCAGAGTTAATATGATGGCATGTTGGAGGCAAGAAACAAATATGCTACAGTACAATAACATGGTGACAAATGGTACATCATGGAAGTATACAACATGTAGATGAAAACATACAACATGGGCATAATCATAGGAACAATAGATTCATGGCAATCATCAAGGCAATATGCAATCATGAACTAATAGAAAACTGGGCATGCTGTCAACAACATTATGATGCTGACTTGGGAGGCACATAACAGCAAGCATAGCAATTTTAATATTTATGAAATTGACATGAGCATACAGTAGACATGGCAATCTTCAAATCACTCCATTGTCAAAAGTTCATAGGATGCACAGATTAATTACTATGATTATTACAAAATGGAACATTCTGTCAACAGACTGACAGTTATATCATGATGGCAACTTGAGAGCAACAAATAGACAAGCTACAGCAAGATTACATAGAAACCAAGGGCATGGCATCAAAGTACACATTGCATAGACCAAATCACATGAGGAACCATATGCATATGAGCTATAGGTTAGTGGCAACCATCAAGCAAAGTTGGCAAGTTTTATCACAGACAACTTTTACTCAGAACAGCAACATTAACTAGGCATGTTTACAAGCTCATGGCCCTCACATCAAGGCATATCATGGCATGAAATAAATACTAGCAGCAAGAAGACATGAAAATGCTCCAAAGTCATGTTGACAAGTTGCTCCTATGGTGCATGTATTAAATCACACAAAAATGACAAAGTGACAAATATTAACAGTTTCTAGTAGCAACATTAGGATGCACTTTTGCAACAGAGATAATGACATGTAGATGACTTCTATCATGAATGCAAATGCTACCATCATGTAGAGCACGTAGAGTAGATCAATTTACATATATAAATCATCATCATAGGATCAACATGCACAAAGTTACAAGCCCCCAAACATGCATACATGAGATGACTTAGCTGTTTTTTCACAGAACTGAGCGCTAGATAGTAGAACCACGCACATGCGAGGGATAGCGGGGCGAGGCTCACATCGGGCCTGGAGGGCAGTGCGAGGCTGGGCATGGCCGGCTGGGCCGCGGGTGGCTGGGGCCCACGCGCAAGGACGAGCGGGACGAGCAGCTCCCTGCTCGATCCCGAGCAGGGCCACGGCGGCGGCGGCGGATGGGCGAGGTCTCGGCGACGGCGCAGACGCAGGGGAGGGGCAGACGGGCAGATCTGGCCGGGGCTCCTAAGATCCATCCGTTCCCGGTCGGATCCGGCGGGAAGGTGGCGGTGGCCGCTCTGCAAACACGGCGGCAGCGCGACATGCATCAGAGAGGGAGAGAGAGAGCACAGGAGAAGGGGAATGGAGCAGGGGGTGGCGGCTGGCCTGGTCGGAGCTCGTGCTCCGGCGAGTTGCTGCTCGGGTGGCCGGCGCGATGAGGCGAGGTGGCGCGGGGTGGCGCGACTGTGGGCTGTCGGGAGCTCGTCCCCCTCGGGCGAGCAGCGGCTGCGGGCAGCGGCGCGCGCTCGGGCCCACATGGGCTCGGGTGGGCTCAGATCTGGGAGGCTGCGGGCGAGGTGGCGGCTGGTGGTTGGGGCGGCGCGAAAAACGAGGGAGGCTAGTGTTTTCCAGAAATGGAGGGCTAGGTCTTCCTTTTATAGGCAGGGGGCTAGAAGGAGGGGTTTGAGGCCGTTTTCGGACCCTCCGATCGGGATCAGACGGCTCCAGCGAGAGGGGAATGGCTAGCTGGGCTAGGTGGGCTGTGTGGGAGTGAATTGGGCTGAGAGAAGAGAGATGATAGCAGCCCGGCACAGTCTTCGGAACACCGAAAACGTCCGACGTTTTTACCGGCTATAGTGCCGCTATAGTTATCCGTTGGGGCATCAAACGACCTCCGAATGAAACGAAATTTGGCAAGCGGTCTACCTGCAATATAATAAGACCGCACGCCAACTTTCAACCCATTCCGAGAACATTTTTATCCCACTTATAAAATAATAATTCGGAGGTGCCGCGGGTGCGTGCGAGTGTGGTTGGACTCAGAACGGATAACAGAAAGAACGGGGAGAATGAAAACTATGAACGGATGGAAGTTTTTATGAAAACATGCGGATGAAATGCACATGATGACATGATGAAGTACAACAAGAAAACGAATCACATGGCACCGACGGAAAATAAATGAAAGGAATCTGGAGCATCGGTCTCGGGGCGTCACAGAACCACCAAGACTTGGTAGCAGCAGCAGGAAGCCTCGCGAGGCGGCCTCCCGAGGAGGCCTCCCGAGGAAGCCTCCCAAAGCCACCCGTGCCTGGCATCAGCCACGCAGTCTCGCGCCCACCACGTGGGTGACGCATCTCCTCAAGACGACGACAGCGGTAGGAGCCGTACCAGCAGGCGCGGACAGGGAGGATTTCCTCTTTGGTGCAAGGGGGCAGTGCCAGCTGCCCACCCCCAAAGCAAGTCCCAATGCCTGCCCGTTTGGTGAAAGAAGACCAGGACGATAAGGTGCGCAGGGCGGAGGTCATCACCAAGCTCACCGGCGCGTCATGGATAACACCTTTGCAGGTGAAGACTGCCTTTTGTCAGGATAAGCCTGGGCCCCTTTCCCTTTTCAAATTGCCGTTGTATGTGGCTACCCTTAGCACCAATGTTTTCGGGGGAAGAGGACCAAGGCGGCTATAAAAGGGGTAGTGCTGCCACCATAGAGGGAGCACTACAAAGAAAAACACTTCCGTGATGATACGTCTTTGTCACAGTAGGTCAAGTTTTCTGTCATGCATGTACATCCGTGACAATTTTATGATAGAATCAAGATAGTCATACATGTGGTGTCGTAGAAGTGTACCATGATAATACTGAAATTATCATCACGGAAGTGTCCACTTCCATGATGATAAATGTCACGTCATGGAAGTGTTTTCGTCAAGGGTGACCAACACGTGGCATCCACCGTAACGGGTCGCCGTTAAGCTATAGGGTTCCGGTTTGGATCCGATAACCCGTTAACAGCTCGGACCAATGGGGATTTTCCACGTGTAAAATTCTCATTCGCCGGCGGATCCACATGTCATCTCAGCGTTGCAACAGATGTCATCCATTCATTGGAGGAGAGACGCCTATGATATGTCGACACGTGGCATGGCCCAATAGTGACCCATTTTGGTTAAAAGGCCGGCCCGTTTGACTTGGTCAAAAGTTAGCAGGCCAGCCCATGGAAAGCCTATTACTGGCCTGTTCGCATACAGCCCATTTACGGCCCGGGTACTCACGGCCCGTTATGGCCTTTCAAAATTTGACCCAGTAGCGTCATGTGGGCCGTCCCATATGATTCCAGCCCATTGTCACTTTTGGCCCTTCTATGGCCCGTGAAGTCTTTCGGCCCATATGAGGCCTTTTGCATCTCTAGGCCCATTAACGGCCCGTGATGAATCAGGCCCATCATGAACAGTAAACTGCTTTGAGCCCATTAACGGCCCATGATTCAGTTGGGCCGTTTCCAGCCGGTGTTTTCTTTCGGCCTTCTAAGGGCCCATAAATTCTTGGGCTCATTTCCGGCCCTCTATTACTTACGGTCCATTACTGGCCTGTTATGCTAATGGGGCAAATTCAGCCCGTGGTAACAATTGGTCCGTTTGTGGCCTGTTAACCCGCTGGGCCATTTTCATCCTCTCTTGTAATCCGACCCATTAACGACCTGTCATGCCTATTGATAGAATTAAGCCTGTGCTATCTTACAGCCTGTTAATGGCCCGTTATGGTCTGGGCCCATAAACGAACAGTTCCAATTTTGGCCCGTTTACGGTCCATATTGCGGTCCGGTTTTGGCCCACGAACAGTACGGTCCATGGATCCTACGGCGCGTACAAGGCCCATGGATCCTACGTCCCATAGGAGGCCCATCGTTACCACGGCCCGTATGTGGCCCATGGTTATTGCGGCCACTAGCAAATCGAGGAAAAAGAACTGCAGTGACTATAAGGAAAAAATAAACAAGACTATAAGTAAATAAATAAGCAAGCAATTAACGCTAGGCTATTACGGTGATTACAGACATTACATCCACTGGGCATCAAAGTTCGCCACCAGTGCAAATAAAGGGAACAACAAAGCACCATATTACATACACTGGGCGTCTAAATTGGCCACCAGTGCAGATAAACGAGGCAGCAAAACAAGTCCAGAACTGAAACAACTTCAGAAGAGCTCAAGAAACGATATCCTGGGTATCTACCATGCTGGCAATAAACTTAGTAAGCTTATTAGCTTTCTCTTGTTTGGCGCTAAAATCCTCCAACGCTTGCTGTTGCACCAGAAAGTATGCATCTGAATTCTCCAGGGACTTCCTCAGTCCTTCGGCTTCTTGTCGCAGCACAGCTGACCGATGTCTTTCAGCTTGTAGTTCAGACTCAAGAAATTGAACTGATTCAGACAGCGAGTTTGAAGAGCTTGTGCAAGCAGTAGTGGCGAGTAACTCGAACACTACATCAAGACAGGACTTTGGGGTTGTCTCGCTGTCTTCAAGATAGTTTTCCTTATCTGTTTTATCAGCTTTGTTGGAGGCCAGCAAGGTTGTCTCACTATCTTCAACCTTATCTGCATTACTTCCTTTACCATTGCTTAATGTGGTACTCTTCTCCAATATTCTGTCAGCATTCTAAAAGAAGAAACAAGCAGACACATAACAGGTTTAGCATGTAGTGTATGAAACTCATTTTGGTGAACCAGTTCAGTAGTCAGGTGGACAGGATTAAACTATCAAGTCTTCTATTGCAAAGTAGTACATTATAAAAGCATCAAACAAACATATATCTATGTGCTACTGTCACTGCATTATCTTGCCAAATCAAAATAGAGACACAGTTCAAATCATATCAGTGCAAGACAATAGCATTGAAAGAATATAAGTGTGGGAAACTACACGGCACCACAAGATTTCAGATGGGTACCACGGGTATACATGTACAACTAACAACATTATTGGCTCTGTTTTGATGCTAGTAATGTGCATGATATGAGAAGACAACTGTCTACACAATTGAAATTGAAATCAACATAGAGCAATTTAGAAGAGCAAACCAGTTAAAGAAACATGTTTAAACATACCTGTTATGCCATTGGAGTTTCGATTGGATCCTTCTATTTAAAAATTAGTTGGTATGAGTAAATATAGTGATATAAGAGCAAAGCAGTATGCACCACAGCTATGGAATCTTACCTGAGAATAGTTGTTCTGCAGGTTTAAGCACTTGTTCTACAAGAAGAGAGTACAGTAAGACGCAACCATGTAATACATCAAAATGAAATATGATCTCATAGACCCTACCAGATTCATGGGACTAGACCAATACAGAACAAGGCGTTCCCAGTCATCGTCTCGTAAATGTGTCTCCGGAGAAAGTAAGGGAATTAGATGAGTTTCCTTGCCAGTGAAATACTTTTTCTTCAGGTAACTCCGATACTGCCGCAAAGCATTCTTGAAGATAGCAGAGGTATTAGCACAGGTTACCTCATCCTGAGTGTCGTGGTGGGACGACCATCTATGGGGCCATGCAGCCCCTTGTGGTTCGGTGGGGGAGATCAACGTGCACAAAGAGCATGATCAATGGAAAGCGCAAGGGAATTTACCCAGGTTCGGGCAGGTGAGAAGCATAAAACCCTACTCCTGCTTTGGGTGTATTGGATGTGTGAGAGCACAAGTACAAGGTGCGCTTCTCCTAGCAAGGTGCGGAGAGAGCTGGTACGCGAGGCGTGCTGGTGTTTGAAGAGGGGTCCGAATCCCTCTAACTGTTGCCTTGGCCCTCCTTTTATAGCTCAAAGGGGTTACCACAGTGGCAAAACAGTAATTACATAGCGATTGGATAGCAAACAGTGCTATCATACCTAACTCTGCCAGTTTAGGACAAAAGCATTAAATGCACTGTTAGGTGTCATGTGGAGAGGTAGTCCCGGCAAGGTTTCTACACCGCTCGCCCAGCTACCTCGTATTATTCTGACACACCTCCTGGACGGGTGTCATTAGAGGCAAATCCTGTCCCAGTGTGCTGACACGTGCCCGACAAGCCTTACCAAACAGCCTGCGCGGTCGACACCTCACCCACTAGCAGACATCTGTGCGGTGAGGTGGAGCGCAGGAGGGCTGGCAAAAGCTTGCCGGTACGGAGCTTGCCGGGTCTTCACCTTGCCGGTTTAGCCTCGCCGGCAAGGAAAGTCTTCATCTTCGGTACTAGTTGAGTGTTGTGTCTTGAGCTTCTTTCTGGTAGCTTCTGCGACTGGGCTCTGAACCATTGTCTTGGCGGTTCCCGACAAGGCTTGGCCGGTAAGCAGGCTGCTACTGTCTGTGCATGAGCTGGGGTATAAAATACCCATGTTTTATACACCGACTGGAGCCCCCAGGCCTGGGCCATACGCGCATCCGAAGTGTCGTTGGGCTAGGCCCAAACAGTGCACAGACACGCGGCGGGAAACTGCCGTTGTAATTTTCGTCATGATGATTATCCTGACGCACGTCCAATCCATGCATTAAATGCGGGTCGTGGGAACTTGGACTGTTGTGGTTATATTGCGGTAGTGCGCCTGTAAAAGAACGTGGCTGGGGTAAACAGTGAAGAGCCAGCCTCCCCTCGCACCTTCCCCATAAAAAGGCAACTGCAAGGAGGCACTGCTCATTCACCCCTGCTTTCCCATGCTTCATCTTCCTCCTCATGCCAGAACCGCTTCCGCCGCCGCCGCCGCCACTATTCCGCACCTCGATTCAGCCACCTTCTTCCTCCCCAATTCTTGATGGCGCCCAAGAGAGCCGACGCGGTGAAGAAGAAGCCTGCCAAGCCACTCGATCCCAAGGCGGAAGAGAAGAAGAAGGCGCTGGAGGAGCTGGAGAAGCGGCGGAGGGAGAATGCGATCTTCTTGCCGTGTTCTCTAGACGCCAACGAGCTGATCAGGAGGTACGCATACATGTGGGGGAGAGATACCAAGGACCACAAGGCGCCCGTAGTGCTTCCTGAAGGCGACAAGGATCCATCGGATTCATATCCGTTTTTCTGCGCTTATTTCTACTGCGGCTTGGTTCCCCCATTCTCGGATTTCTTCAGCGCCATGACGTTCAGCTACGGGTTCAGGCTGCTGGATTTCACTCCGAATGCGATGACTTGCATGGTGGTCTTCGCCCATCTGTGCGAGAACTTCGTCGGAGTGGCCCCCAATGTGGATCTGTTTCGTCACTTTTTCATCTCCCAGATCGAAGATAAATCTCTCTCTGGCAGCGTTGCCTGGATTACCAGGGAAAAGACGAAGGGTGAGTACCTTGCCGGGCAGCTCCACCTGAAGTGGGATGAGTGGAGGGCTGAGCGGTGTTGGATCCAGGAGAAGGACTTCCCCCAATTTTGCATACCGCGCACAGTGAAGGTTGAGCACGGCAAGAACTGGAGTAGTATAGGTGCTACTGACGCCAAGCTTCGCCCAGCACTGAACAGGATCGCCCGCCTCAAAGCCACCAATCTGACCATAGAGATGGTTGGCGCTGATTTCCTCCGGCGACGCATAGCGCGGTTGCAAAAGAGGGAAAGATTTGTTTGGCAATACCAGAACGCCGCCGACATCATGCGACTATACCCTGAGACCGCCAACAACTTGTCGGTGATGGAACACGCCTGCCTCTGCGAACAGTTGTTATGGAAGACTGGCACATTCCACTTGCCGGATAAGATCGTTCCGCTGCACATCAACTCTGCCAAGGATTCCATCCTGGCGGTGATGCCGGACTGCAACGCCCATGGAGTAAAAGCGGACTGGGATCTGCCCACCTTGGAGCATGAGATGGATTGGGCCTCCAGCCTGACGGAGAAAGCTTCCTGGAAAGAAACGGACCTCATCCGGGCCACCACCGAGGAGGAACTGGCGTATATCACCAGCAAGGCCACAGAGATCGCGAGGATCAATGCGGCGGGCGGTTCTGGTGCCGCGGTAGCCGAGGATGATGAAGAGGAGCATCTGGGCTGAGGCTGCCGGGGATAAGACGGCCGAAGCCGAGGCTGCTTGGGCCGAGGTTGCCGGGACTGAGGCTGCCGAAGAACCCGAAGAAGGCCCTCGAGTCCCGAAGAGGAGGCGTCATCTTTGGAGGGCGGTCAGTCAAGAGCCGGTGCGTGCTTCTTCGCCGAGAGCTGGCCCCACGGTAAAGAAGACAACCACGAAGACCGGCCGCCAGGAAGAAGTTCGCCGGCAATCATCCCGGCGTCCTCGAACTCAACCTCCATCCCCTCGGCAAGAGGTTGCCGAGGAAGTCGAATCCACTCAGCCGACGGGCTCACCTCCCCCGGCACTCAAGAGGGCGAGGGAATCGCCTCCGCCAGTGATGTACGACTTTGATGTCCTTGGCGAGTCCGAGGAGGAGGAGGAGTAAGTACTTCATTTATTCCTGTCAAGCCTTAATTCCATTTGATTGTCATTTTAACTTGTTTCCTTTTGCCTTGACAGGGATCCAGAACCGCTCGTGCATCGGTCGAAGCGGCCCAGGTCTGTAGCAACACAGGATCCTACGGCATGTGCTGGGCAGGGGGGTGCGATGGCCGAAGCCATTGTTACCAGCCCCCTGCGTGAGGACGTGGTGCAGGTGCCTCCCACTAGCACCAGTACTGGAGTCCCTATTGCTGAGCCTGTCGTGGAGATGGAGGAGGCCTCCACCGATGAGCCTGCCCACACAGGGGCCACCCCGACGAGCGGGGCCACCGACGACTATGCACCGGCAACGCGAGTTGCCGGGGAAGGAGTCCTTCCTCAGCAAGCACCAACGGGTAATCCTATTGCCTTTGCATACCTCTTCCAGGAAAGATTTATTTTTGTCTTCTTGAACTTGACTTATGATTTTGGATCCCTATTTCACCTTTGTTCCTGCTTCAATCCACAGCCCCGACCCTTCCAGAAGAAGGCGACGTTCTTGTGGAGGTAGCCAATATCGCCAGGGACGCCGCTGATGAAGCCGCCAAGGTTGCCGCTGAGGAGGGCCTTGCACAAGTTGTCGAGGAGATCCGAATACTCCCCGAAGAGTCCAAGAGGTCTTCTGGCAACACGTCTGATCCCACCAGGGTGGCTGTAGAGAAGGCACCTGTCAGCACCGACGCGCCGAACCCCGGCAACCAACTAGTGGCGCCAACCCTGCAGGCCCCATCAAGCAGCTTGGCATTGATCGTCCCTCAGCATGGGTCTGGAGCCCCCAGTTCATCTGGCACTGCGGGGCCGAACTTTGACGAAGAAATAACTTGGATCCTGCTCCCCTTAGTTCAAAGAGCCGACGAATCCACCGGTGCGGCCGACAACGCCGAAGATCTTGCCTTCATGGAAATCATGGCTGTCGGTTTCAAAGGCGTCCAGGAATGGTACGGTCGGAGGTGGGAGAAGGTGCAGGAGGAGCGCAAAGCTGCGGATCTAGTTGACCAGAAGCTGAGGGAAAAGGCGGACGAGCTGCGCTTATGGTACAGCCAACAGGCCCAAAATCTTAATGCCGCCAATGAAAAAGCAGCAATCCATGACGGCAAGCTAACAGAGCGTGAAACGCTGCTCAATGCCAAAGAGAATGATCTTGCCGCGCGGGAAGGAGCCCTTGCTGCCACTCTCCGCAGCAAGGATGATGAGATTGAAGCGCTCCTTAAGCAGCGGACCCAAGAGCTGGAGGTCGGGCACAAGAAATCCATCGAAGCCCAAGCCTTGGAGAACGCCGCCAAGCTCAAGGAGGCTGCTGATAAGGCTGTTGCTGCTAACTCTGCCAAGGCAGAACTGGAATCCCGGGTGGCCAAATTGAAGGAAGATCTTGTCGGCAGCGGCAAAGAAATCGAGGCTCTCAAGGATGAAGCGCTGAAGGCAGCCCGCACTCTAGGGGAGTTGCAAACGCAGCTGTCGTCCAAGAACCAAGATCTTGACGCCGCCGCCAAGACGATTGGAGATCTGAAATCCCAACTAGCCACCGTGGTGACAGCTTCACAATCTGCCAAGGAGAGGGAGAGGGTCTTGATGGTGAAGCTGCAGAAGGAAGAGGCCTCGAAGAAGGAGGCTGAGAACAACTACGCCCAACTGCACGAAAACCTCTTCCTCTGGCCCGGCAGGCTTGTTAATGCTGCCGAGCGCATCAGCCTCCAAATCGCAGAGATGGATATGAAGAGCTGGGGTTTCACCATCAACGACAAGGAGGCCACCAGCGTCCGACTAACCAAGTTCTTCGAGGGCCTCATCGAAACCTTGAAGACGTACCATGAGGACAGGTCCGCTTCGTTCGCCGATGAATCCCAGGAGTTCGCGCGTGAAATTGTGTACAGGGTGTTGCTCAAGATCGCTCATCGCAACCCCAGCCTTGATCTCTCTGGGGTCTTCAGGAGGATGCCGGCGAGCACCGACGTTACTGCTGCCGACAAGATCGCTGCCCCTCTCGCCGACAAGGTTCTCCAAATCCCCAGGGTCCAGGGCGATCGTCGGGATTGAGCTTGCTGTTACACCCATCACTGTGCTGCATGTGAATGATACATTTGATCTTATATTAACCCCGCACTGTTTCTGTGATGTAATATAAGATGTGTTGCTTGAATGTATGTGCACTGTTTTCCCTTCTCTTCTTTTGCCTCTGTATGATCGTGTTCCCTACGCTTTGTTTGGAAACTTGCCGGTGCGCAAACTTGCCGCGAGCGCTTTGAGGAACGGGTCCTTAGCGGCCTGCTGGAAGTGCCGCCGCCGGCAAGGTAACTTGCCAGGTCAGAATGCAGCTGCTAGGCTCGCTGAGCGGACTCGAGGGAAGCTAGAGCGCAGGTCGACCGCGACAAGGTTCCTTCGCGTGCAGGTTTCTCATACAAAGCACAGAATCGCTCAAGGGAAATCGCGAATGTAATGAGGAAAAATTTCCAAAGTTTTTCAACTTAGCTTTTCCTTGCGTCGTTTTTCTCGTTGCATGAGATGATTACTTGAACGTCATTAAAATGGTACCCCATCTCCACTCCCCCCGGGAAACTTGCGCGCGAGGGATCCTTCTGTCCTTTTTAAGAAAAAGAAAGAAGAGAAAAGAGTGGGTTGGGAACCTTGGCGGTTCATCAGTCATTCCAAACAAATTAAAGTGTAAATCACAACATCACATTCATCCACATATAAATGAATATGTACGAGGAGTTGCGGAACACTTAGCTTTAATATGCACATGATCTGCGCCTGGATTTGTACAAAGGGTTACATGTCTTGCCGACAAAGCTTGTACAAAAGGGGTTGCCGGGAGGTGTCTCGGTAACTGTGCCTTATGGGTAGAACTTGCGAAGATGCTCAATATTCCATGAGTTTTGCACTTGAATGCCATCTTCGGTCTCCAGTCGGACTGCGCCAGGTCTGGTGACTCATACTACCCGATAAGGGCCTTCCCACTTTGGTGACAACTTGTTTGATCCTTTGGCGGACTAAGCGTGCCGAAGAACAAGGTCACCTTCCTCAAGGCTTCGGGCCTGCACTTTGTGCTATGGTAGCGGCGCAAAGCTTGCTGGTAGCGTGCAGCTTGCACAACCGCCCGAAGATGATCTTCCTCAAGGAGCGTTGCGTTGTCTTGCCGCAGCCGCTCTTGCTCAGCTTCATCGTAAGCGAGCACTCGAGGTGACCCGTATATGAGTTCCGTGGGGAGCACTGCTTCTGCACCATAGATTAGGGAGAAGGGTGTTTGGCCGGTAGCTCGATTTGGTGTCGTCCTGAGTGACCAAAGAACCAGCGGCACCTCATCAATCCAGTGTCTTCCACACTTGCGCAGCCTATGAAAAGTTCTTGTCTTGAGGCCACGCAGCACTTCAGCATTCATCCTTTCCGGCTGGCCGTTGCTTCTCGGGTGGGCAATAGATGCAAAACAGATTTTGCTGCCAAGGTCTTGGATATACTGCATGAAGGTGCGGCTCATGAATTGTGTGCCGTTGTCGGTGATGATTCTGTTAGGAACCCCGAAACGGCAAACTAATCCTTTGAAGAACTTGACGGCCGATTGCGCTGTCACCTTCCTCACCGGCTCCACTTCAGGCCACTTTGTGAACTTGTCGATCGCGACATACAAGAACTCAAAGCCCCCGGAAGCACAGGGGAAGAGGCCCAAGATATCGAGCCCCCAGACCGAAAAGGGCCAGGAGAGAGGGATTGTTTGGAGAGCTTGAGCTGGCTGATGTATGTTCTTTGAATGGAACTGGCATGCTTCACACTTGGTTACTAGCTCAGTCGCATCCTAGAGTGCAGTGGGCCAATAGAAGCCTTGCCGGAATGCCTTGCCAGCAAGTGCCCTTGATCCTATGTGAGAGCCACATATGCCTCAGTGTATCTCCGCCAACAGCTTTAGTCCGTCTTCCCGGCAAATGCACTTCAATTTCACACCGTTTGGTCGCTTTCTGTATAGAATGGTATCCACAAACTGATACATACTTGACTGACGGGCTACTCTCTCAGCTTCTTCTTGCTCATCGGGAAGTTCTCTTGTTAGTAGGAAATGGACTATCTGCTGTGCCCATGCCAGAGCCTGCGGCTCGACGACAAGGATTAAAGGCATCTCTTCGGCTGTCGGAGTGCTTGCTTCTGAGGCAAGAACCTGGGGTTCTGCGCTAAGCGGCTGCTCACCGGCAACCGTGTCGTTGTTCCCGGCAACATCCCTGTCGGCGGCTTCCAGGAGCTCTGCCGGAAAATACTTGCCGGTATTCAACTTTCTTCTCTTACTGGCCTGCGTTGATGGGGTGACTGTTGGTTGATTCAAATGGAGCACAAAAGTTCCCGGTTCCACGGGAAGCTTTTGAGCGGCACATTTTGACGGGCTATCAGCAATGCTGTTTTCCGCACGAGGGATGTGCTCTGTTTGTAACCCGCCAAAGTGTCTTTCAATTTCATCACTTCTTCCATGTATGCTTCCATCAACGGGCTCTGGTAATCTTTGTTTACTTGCTTCACAACAAGCTGCGAGTCACCACGGATGATCAATTTCTTGATACCAAGGTCCACTGCGATCCTAAGACCGGCAAGGAGTCCTTCATACTCAGCAGTGTTGTTTGTAGCTTGCTCCCTGGGAAAGTGCATTTGAACCACATACTTGAGGTGCTCTCCGGTGGGTGCGACAAGAAGCACTCCGGCACCGGCGCCTTGCAGCGAGAAGGCACCCTCAAAGTACATGATCCATTCCTTTGCCATTTCCTTGCCGGGGAGAGCTGTTTCTTGAATTTCTTCGTCTTGCATTGGTGTCCATTCTGCAATGAACTCTGCCAAGGCTCTGCTCTGAATAGTTGAAGTGCTATCAAACTTGAGTGCAAAGCTTGACAATTCCAACGCCCACTCCACTATCCTGCCAGTTGCCTCTGGATTCCTCAAGATGCGTTGCAACGGAAAGCGGGTGACGACGGTGATTTCATGCGCTTGGAAGTAGTGACACAGCTTTCTCGAGGCCATAAGAAGACCGAAAAGCAACTTCTGCACCCTAGAGTATCTCGATGTAGCCCCCTGTAGAAGGGAACTGACGAAATACACTGGTCGCTGCACCACTTTCTTCTTCGGCACTGTTTGTTGATTATCTCCATTTGCTTGCGCTATTTCTGATTTGTCGGCACCATGATTTGCCGGAGAAGATTCCGGTTCATCGCTGGATGGGTTTGCCGCGGTTACTTCCTCGTCATTGGGTTCCCTCTGCGCCACTAATGCAGCACTAGCCACTTGATTCGTTGCCGCTACGTATAGCAGCAACGACTCTTGTGGTCTTGGCGCAACTAGTGTTGGCGCGGAGGAGAGGTATCTTTTCAAGTCCTGCAGCGCGGCCTCTGCTTCTGGAGTCCATTTCATCGGACCTGCCTTTTTCAAAATCTTGAAAAACGGTAGGGCGCGCTCAGTGGATCTTGAAATGAACCTACTCAAGGCAGCAACATAACCGGCAAGACGCCGCACATCTTTGACGCTTTTTGGTGCTTTGATTTGCTCAATCGCTTTGATCTTGTCGGGATTCACTTCGATTCCTCGTTGAGATACAAAGAATCCGAGAAGCTTACCAGATGGAACGCCAAACACGCACTTCTCGGGATTGAGCTTCAAGTTGATTTTGTGCAAGTTTGCAAATGTTTCTTCCAAGTCTTGAATGAGGGTAGACTTGTCCTTGGTCTTGACTACTATATCATCCATGTACGCTTCCACATTCCTGTGCAGCTGGGGCTCAAAACCAATCTGGACTGCTCTTGCAAATGTTGAACCGACACTCTTTAATCCGAAAGGCATGCGCACAAAGCAGTATGTGCCACAGGGAGTACTAAATGCGGTTTTCTCCTCATCCTCCTTGGCCATGAATATCTGATGGTATCCAGAATATGCATCAAGGAAGGAGAGCAAATCACAGCCGGAACTAGAGTCTACAATTTGATTAATGCGCGGCAAAGGGAAAGGATCCTTTGGACAGGCTTTGTTAATATCAGTGTAGTCGATACAAAGTCTCCACTTTCAGTTTGCTTTGCGCACCACTACCGGATTTGCCAACCATGTGGGATTTAGTACACCTCTAACCAATCCTGCTACTACAAGCTTCTTGATTTCTTCGGCAATGAACTGTTGCCGCTCCAACGCTTGCTTCCGAACTTTTTGCTTGACGGGTCGAGTGAGGGGACAGACAGCAAGGTGGTGCTCAATTACCTCCCTGGGAACGTCGGGGATGTCTGATGGCCGCCATGCAAACACATCGACATTTGCCCGCAAGAAGGCAACGAGCGCGCTTTCCTATTTGCTGTCAAGGGTGGCACTGATGGTGAAAGTACCGTCAGTGCCGTCCTCCCTCGCCGGCACCTTCTTGGTTGCTGGTGAAGTAGCTTTGGATTTCTTTCCGGCCGAGCACTCCGGCAAGTCTTCAACAGGAGCGCAGCAGTCCAAAGAGGTGCGCTTCCCGGAATCCTTGCTAGAGGTCTTGCCGGACTTTTTTGCTTTCTTTCTTCTTGGCGGGAGCTGGCGCCTTGGCGGCTTCTGCTGCAACCGCATCTCTGTACATCTTGTTGACGCAAATGACTGCATCTTTCTTGTCGGAGTTGATGGAAATGACACCCATCGGCCCCGGCATCTTCAACGTGTTGTATGCATAGTGAGACGCTGCCATGAATTTTGCCAAGGCTGGGCGGCCAAGAATTCCATTGAATGGCAAAGGGATCTTGACGACGTCAAACACAACCTTTTCGGCCCTATAATTCAGTTCCCCGCCAAACGTCACCGGTAATGTGATCTTTCCCTTGGGCTGGCTTCTTCCCCGGTTTACTCCTTGAAACGTGCCCGTTTTCTCGAGTTCCTCGTCGGGGATCTGCAGCCTCTTGATAACTTCCGGAGAGATCAGATTCAGGCCGGCCCCACCGTCAACTAACATCTTCATTACTTGGAGGTTGCGAATTGTTGGTGAAACCAACAACGGCAAACACCCGACCGCGGTTATGCGATCAGGGTGGTCCTCAGCATCAAAAATGATAGGCGTGTGTGACCACTTGAGTGGCTTTTGAGAGCCCATTGCCGGTTGTGCCGCGTTAACCTCACGCGCCCATTGCTTAAGTTGGCAGTGAGAGGAGTGTAAAGATGCTCCTCCATCAACGCACATGGCCTCAGTTGCCTTCTGGAATTCTTGTTCACTGGACTCTTCGTTGTCTTCTTCCTCACTTCCATCATCTTCTTCTTTCTTTTCGCGGCCTCTAGCAGGCTTTTCTTTCTGCTACTTGGCCTTGCCATGGCGGCCTCCTCGACCACCACGCCCCTTTTTGCCAGAGCCACCGGCACCATCTTGACCCTTCTCTTTGTCGTGCTTCTCGTATTCAGCCTTCTGTTTCTCAACAAGGTGCTCGACTTGTCGGCACTCTTGGAGATCATGGCCCTTGGTGCGGTGAATCTTGCAGTATGGCCCATTAGACTTGCCGGCTTTCTCGTTTGCCGCCTCCTCCTGGCAAGCGGCACATACAGCAGCCTCCTTGCCAGAGTTCTCAGTCTTGCCTTTCTTGGCGAACTCGGAGTTGCCGGAGCCTTCGACAGCCATAACAGTTTTACCCTTGCGCTTTCTGTTGCGCTTCCGACCCTTCTTCCTTGGGGTGGTAGCATCATCGTCCTCAGAATCTACATCGGCACCAATGTCCTCCCCGGGAATCCTTCTTCCTTCCTCAGCACGTGCACACTTATCCGCCAACGTATAGAGCTCGTTGACGGTCTTGGGCAACTTGACGTTCATTTTCTCCCGCATCCTTCGATTGCGCACATTTGTGTGGAAGGCAGCAATCACGGCTGCGGGGTGCACATCTGGAATATTACGGTGCACACGGCTGAACCTCTGTATGTACTTGCGTAAAGTTTCACCATCTCTTTGCGGGATCACTTGCAAGGCACCAACGAACTCGTTGCAGAGATCTGACCACGAAGAAATGGAGTTCTCCGGCAAGTTCATCAGCCAAGACCTCATGTTGGGTTTCAGTACCAACGGGAAGTAGTTGGCGAGGATTTTCTCATCTCTTCCCCCGGCAGCTTGCACGGCGATCGTGTAGATGCCCAGAAACTCTGCCGGGTTCAGCTTGCCATCATACTTTTCTGGCACTTCTGGCTTGAAGGCTCAAATGAACGGCCATCGGACTTGCCGCAGCTCACGGGTGAAGGCGGGACATCCAACCTCGTAAGGTAGATATCCGCAAACCCCTGGCGCAGGCTCATCAACGATGGGGCCGTTGCGCGTGTCGGATTGACGGGGCGCCTCCCGGCGCTGTTCGATGGTGGTGCAAGCGTCTTCTGCCCGCCTGTCTCGCAGCACTTGCCACTGATCTTGCCGTGCTCATGGATCCGAAGAGGCCATTGACACCTCGTCAGGCTCGAAGGATCGTCGAGCTTGCTGCGGTTGTAGGCGTTGTTGCTGCTGAGATTGTTGCCGCTAAGGTGATTGCACCGTTAGCGTAGTGCCGTCAACGCGGCCACCAACTGGGGTTGCTAGTGCCATTTGGGGACGCCGTGAGGGCTCCGCTTGCGGTGTTTACTGGCCTCGGCAACCCAATCAAGCTTTGGATGGTAGCTCTCCACTCATCCATCTTCTCTGCCGCTGGATGGAAGTTCAGCAGCATCTGGGCTCGCGCCATTGCATCCGCTGCCGCGGCTGGCATGGCCGGAAGCGAAGAGCGCGACGTCACTCTACTCCTGGCAGAGCCAGCAGGAGCGCCATCACGGTCTTGCTGCCGCGGCACATGGTCAGCAGCGGGACGCCGTGGCGGAGGCGGTGCCTGGGGATCCGGGATTTGGTCAACAGGGGTCTTTTCGTGAGGTCGCCGCTGCCCGGAGTCGTTGGCGCTGCTCGGAGCTGTGCCGCGCCCGTTGTACGAGGGGCGTGGCGTCTGTCCCGAGGCTGCATTCTTGGACGCCGCCGCGGCGGGATCTTGGATCGCGCCGGCCCGGGCGTTACCGCTCCGGTGGCTGCGTTCGTCGGCGCGGTGAGGAGGAGGAGGAGGAAGAGGTCGTCCGTCTGCTCCGCCCACGCCGTCGGGGCTCTGTTCGCCAGAGGATCGAGGAAGTTGACTGCCCCCAGTGTGCTTGTCTCCTACGCTAACCATGGTGGGCGTGGCGACTGCGCCGCCTGCGCTGGTCATGCCAACCGTGGTACCCGCACCGCCCGCATTGGTTGCGCCGCCTGAGGATGCGTGCGGGGTGGCCGTCATCGTGATGCCCTTCTTCTTGGGTGCCATCGACGACGAGGAGGACGGCGAGGAAGTTGACGAAGATGATGAAGAAGATACGCAATCCACTAATCAAGGTTCGCACAAGCGATTACCCCCTACCTGGCGCGCCAAAGATGTCGTGGTGGGACGACCATCTATGGGGCCATGCAGCCCCTTGTGGTTAGGCGGGGGAGATCAACGTGCACAAAGAGCATGATCAATGGAAAGCGAAAGGGAATTTACCCAGGTTCGGGCCACTGAGAAGCGTAAAACCCTACTCCTGCTTTGGGTGTATTGGATGTGTGAGAGCACAAGTACAAGGAGCGCTTCTCCTGGCAAGGTGCGGAAAGAGCTGCTACGCGAGGCGTGCTGGTGTTTGAAGACGGGTCCGAATCCCTCTAATTGTTGCATTGGCCCTCCTTTTATAGCTCAAAGGGGTTACCACAGTGGCAAAACAGTAATTACATAGCGATTGGATTGCAAACAGTGCTATCATACCTAACTCTGCCAGTTTAGGACAAAAGCATTAAATGCACTGTTAGGTGTCATGTGGAGAGGTAGTCCCGGCAAGGTTTCTGCACCGCTCGCCCAGCTACCTCGTATTATTCTGACACGCCTCCTGGACGGGTGTCATTAGAGGCAAATCCTGTCCCAGTGTGCTGACACGTGCCCGACAAGCCTTACCAAACAGCCTGCGCGGTCGAAACCTCACCCACTAGCGGACATCTGTGCGGTGAGGTGGAGCGCAGGAGGGCAGGCAAAAGCTTGCCAGTACGGAGCTTGCCGGGTCTTCACCCTGCCAGTTTAGCCTCGCCGGCAAGGAAAGTCTTCATCTTCGGTACTAGTTGAGTGATGTGTCTTGAGCTTCTTTCTGGTAGCTTCTGCGACTGGGCCCTGAACCTTGGTATTGGCGGTTCCCTTCAAGGCTTTGCTGGCAAGGAGGCTGCTACTGTTTGTGCATAAGCCAGGGTATAAAATACCCATGTTCTATACACCGACACCGAGTTACCAAATTGGTCGTTCTCTACACAGAAAAATGGGAACATTTGCTATGTTATAACCTACAGGGAGGTAGAAAGTATGGGACAAAGCAAAGTAATTTCCATGAATACTTACACATAACTCCTGGAGGAACACCTGCAACTGGCTTTTTCCTTCGTCTTCATTATAATATTTCCATGATGGGAAGATACGCACATAGGATTTAACAACATCAAATGCGATAGACGCTAAACTATGGATGACTGGTTCTGCTTCGTCCACAGGAATAGGTGTACTAACTGGTGGAGTTGGGGTTCGCTGTGGTACTCCTGGTGCTTTGGGCACTGGAGCTGCCTTACTAACTGCTGTTGTTGGGCTTATAACACAGCACATGTTCCCATCTGCTGGGGTTGGGGTTAGATTGGGTGAAGTTGGTTCTCTATCCATCAGAGTAGGGGTACAATTTGCGATAGTCTGGGTTATGTGTGGTAGGGCTGGTTCTTGTGCAAGTACAACCAGGGTGCTATCTCCATCGATAGGTAGCACTGTTTTATTTGAAGACCGTGTTTTTACTACGCTAGATACTGCCATCACACCCTCCAATTCAAATGGCTGATAAACAAGAAAAGTAGTTGAATGTACAGACCTTGTATGAGACAGATGCAATAGATCCTGAGGAAAAAAGAGGGCATGAAATAGTTCACATATATGTTGTTTAACTACACATGATAGGATGACATAATTTAACATGTATGATGTCTATCTAAACAGTATAGCATGACATAATTCAAAGATATGATGACTAACTAAAAAGGATGGCATGAGATAATTATATGATGTCTTTAGTAAACAGGTTCGCATGACATAATTCACATACATGTTATCTAAGTAAACATGATGGCATGATATAATTCACATATGTGATTTATATACTAAGCAGATGGCATTCGCATCTATGATGTCTAAACTAAGCAGATGGTGTTGAATATTGTGTATATGATGTCTAAACTATGCAATGCAAGACACCATATGCATGATATGAGCAGTATAACCCTGCCAAGTTAGAGCATACACCTCGGGGGGGGGGGATAGGACTGGTCATCTGTCTTTGAATCCTCCTCTGAGGAGCTATCTGGTCCCAGCAAGAGATCTACTTCGACAGGTAGCACTGTCTGCTCTAAAGAACTTGTTTTCACTCCAGATTTTTTCATCACCCACTCAAATGGCTGATTCACAGGAAGAGTAGTTGAATGTACAAACATTGTCGACAAATGGAAATGTAATAAAAAAAGGAATGGCAAGATATAATTCAAATATATGATGCCTGGCTAAACAGGACGGCATTGCATATTTCACATATATTATGGCTGGCTAAAAAAGATGGCATTGCATAATTCACATATATGATATAGAAACTAAACAACATTACAGAACATGTCTAAACTAAGTAGATGACATATATGACGTCGAAAGTAAGCAAAGCAAGGCACCATATGCATGATATGACCAACATCATCATGCCAAGTTAGAGCAAACACCTCGGGGGGTAAATAGGAGTGGTCAGCTCCCTCTGACTCCACCTCTGAACAGCTATCTTCCTCTGGATTACAATCTGGAGGAGGGGGGTGGGGTCGCCATTGCACCCACCATGGAGCGATGTCTGCATGACATTGTATTGCCGCGCAAGACTCTTCTCTTTTTCTCTACATGTTCAGCATGACTGTGTACAATAACTGACATGCATACGAAAAATATATAGTGAGATTAAGTAAGGAGAGCATGCAGAAATCTAGAGTGATGGTAACAACCCGTGGATAGATCCAAAAATAATGATAGCAAGCAAATGATAGCTTAATTTAATAAAAAGACAAATGATGGTTACTTTACTGTTTGTTTCCCACCCAAGATGAACGACATAGTAGATACCCTAGATGAAACAGATAGTAGATCGATATACTATTCATTGCTGCCACGATATGTGCCCCACAAGCATTTTAAAACTCAAGTTTGAACATTTATTTGGACCTGACTTAGTGTCTAAGAGATGAACAGGATGATAAACTAGCAGGTAATATTAAGCAATGCATAAAGTAAGCAGAAACAAAAGAGTGCGACCTCTCTTGCGGACCCGTGTACTCCTCAGGTTCATCTGCTGAGTCGATGATGGTGATGCAGTTGCGGTGGCTGCCAGTGGCGGGGAAGGAGATCTGAGGCAGTGAAACACGGTAAGGAATCATGATGTCTGGTATGGTGGATACTTCTGTCGATGGAGCAGCTCAGGTGAGGTGGACGACGGCGCGGCAAGAGTAGGACAAACCGCACAAAGTTTTCTTTGACACCTATCTGTAACTGAAGTAATTTTGTAAGGGCTCCTTTGGCTTGCAGGAAGAGCACAGGAATGCAAAGAAACATGGCCAAATTAAAGTCAAACCACCTGCAAATGTGTAAAGTTAGAATGTTATTATGCCACTAATGCACCTAGTCTTATTTTCATGCATAGGATTTTGTTAAGTAGGTCCAGCTGGATGTTAAAATTTCTGTGTTTTTCCTTTGAAACAGACACAAAAGGAAAAGAATCCTTGAGTTTTGTTTTTCTCTGTCGGCGTACGACACCTATGGGATCGCGTGGATCCCATTTACGGTTCGGCTAGGGAGAAGATGTACACAAAGAGCGGATCCAACGATCAACGCGGGGATTTTTTACACAGGTTCGGGCCGCTGAGTAGCGTAAAACCCTACTCCTGCTTTGGTTTATTGTGGGTGTTTGAGCTCAGATACACGATGCGCTTCTTGGTGAATAGTACACAAGAAGGGCGGCTGCGCATGCAACTGAGCTCCAAAGTCCACTCCCTGTAGCTTCGCCTTGGGCCTCCTTTTGTATGTCCAAGGGGTCATCAATAGTGGCGAACAACAAGTACAAGAGGTGTAAAGTTGCTACAGTGTTTACATGCTTATCACTGATGACTTAGTGGAAACGCATTAAATGCTCCACTTAGGTGTCCCTTACTTTCTTGGGGACGGAAAAAGTGCCCGTCCCATCAGCACCGCTTAACCCCATCCGCCGCTAATGCCTTGACACGCACCCAGGAGGACAAACCCTAAACGACAGGCTGTTTGCTACGCTGGAGCGGTGGCAGGGCGGCGGGATCTTGCCGGGTGCGAGTCCTTGCCGGGTCTTCGTGAGCTTTCCCGGCAAGATCTTGCCGGGAACCCAGCCTTCGGTCTTCTGTCTTCTGATCATTGGCTTGAACGCCTTCTTGATAATCTTGTATTTGTTTCCAGCTGTCCTTTGGTAGGTCTTGCCGCTGGTATGGCTACAACCGTCCGTGCACAAGTATGGGGTACTAAAAGACCCAAACTTTAGTACACCGACAGGAGCCCCCGGGCCTAGGCCATACACGGGTGCGAGGCGATGTTGGGCTAGGACCAAACAGTGCACGGGCACGCGTGGCAGGAGTTAACTATCGTAATCTTCTTATTTAACAACACTCCCCCACGACGCGCATTAAATGCAGTATGTGGGATGCGAGCGCGGAATGGCCGCAGTAGCAGTGCGCTCGTAAAAGCACATTCACATTGGTTTAGTAAAGAGGCAGCCCCGCGCCTTCCCCATAAAAGGGAATCCGCCGTCGCCTTCTTCCTCGAGCTTGAAATAGAGCCTCCCCCATCCATTCGCCACCTCCATGCCCTCATCATCCTCGGCCTCCGCTTCCACAGTCGTCATGCCGCCCAAAGCAAGCAAGGGCAAAGCGGCGAAAGCCGTCGACTCAGATGGAGAGACGGAGAAGATCGATCTGGTGGAGATGCGGAAGGAACACGTCGTCTTTGCCCCGACGCTTGACATGTGCACCCTGGTTGAGTGGTACATGTGTATGTGGGGGAAGGAGACGAGGGCTCACCCTGCAACTCGCCTGCTCCCAGCTTCCGTCAAGGGCAATCCAGATAAATTCCCCTTCTTCGTCGCTTACTTTTACTGCGGACTCTGCCCTCCGTTTTCTGATTTCTTCATCGACATCATGTACACATACGGCTTCCGTCTCTTGGATTTTACGCCGAATGCCGTGACATGCATGTCAGTCTTTGCCCATCTCTGTGAAAATTTCGCCGGAGTAGTTCCCAGCACAGCCCTCTTTCGCCACTATTTCATTCCCCGTATCGAAACAGGAGACGCCCTTTCTGGTTCTATCACTTGGATTCCAAGGGCATGGAATAAAGATATATACCCGGACGGTCTCTACCGTAAGAAGTGGGATGAATGGCGGGCCGAGTGGTGCTGGATTAAGAGAAAGATCCTCAGCCGTTCTGTTCGCCCCGACAAACAAAAGTGGTTCGTGGCAAGGATTGGAGCAGCCTCGATCCTCAGGATGAGAAGCTCGCAATCGCAATTACCAGGATCCACCGTCTCAGGGTTGCCGGGCTCACAATAGAAATGATTGGCGCTGATTTCCTCCGCCGCCGCATCGCCCCTCTGTAGAACAAAGGGAGATCAGCCTGGGAATTCAAGAATGCAGCAGATATCATGAGGCTGCGCCCTGGTCTGAACAACAACTTGACAGTCTTGCAGAACACAGCTCTCTGCCACAAACTGTTCAGGCCTGACGGGAAATATAAGTTGCCGGCTGGCATAATTCCACTGTGCAACAACTCTGCTTTGAGCTCAATCATCGCCATGATGCCGGTGTGTAATGCTCATGGCCTTGACGGAACTTGGGACGAGCCATCCTCAGAGCGCACACAGGAGTTCTTTGACAACTTGTCGGAGAAAACCATCCGGGAAGAGCCAACCCTCATCCGCCCCACCACTGATGAAGAGGTGGCTTACATCGCCAGCAGGGCGAAAGAGGCGAATCTAGCCGCGGAGGCCGGCGGCTTTGGCTTCGCGGAAGAGGAAGCCAGTGAAGAAGAAATAACGCTAGAAGAGACCCTTGCCGAGCAAGGTGAAGTTGCCGGGGGCTCTTCTGTCGAAGACACAACCGAGGAACAGCTGCACGAGGATCCCCCAGCTCCAGAGAAGAAGAAACGTGTTCTTCGGAAAGCCATCTCCGGCGTCCCAACACATCAGCCTTCCTCGAGTGGTGAGGTTCCTGGCAAGGGGACGGCTGGCAAGGCTGCGCAGCGGCAAGGAGCCCAACAGCAACCCGTGCGACATACGAGACGCACGACCGCGGCAACAACTGGAGCGGCGGGGGCGTCTCATACGATGGCACCAACAGCTGGAGCAGCAGGATGATATCAACCTACTGCTTCTGCCGCAGCCAAGCGTCCCAGGACCCCTTCTCCACCCCCTCGCACGGACACTGCAGCGGAGGTTGACTTTGACATCTCCGCTTTTAGTCCGGAGAGAGAAGAGTAAGGGTCCTCGCCGCATCTTTCAACTTCTGAATTCCTGGTTTTGCTTAACTCATTTGTTTTGCTTTGGCCTGTCCCCACAGAGATACGGAAACATTGGCGCAAAGGATGGCGAAGAAGGTGAAGACTTCAACGGGTGATGAGCCTCCGGCAAGCACCGTAGGTGAGCCAGAGCCCATCGTCATCAGCCCGGAGCCCAGCCCTCAACGCAGCCTCCAACCCAGCCCCCAGCGTGAGTCCACTACCCATTTTCCGCTGGCGAGTGTTGGGGTGAGTATCTTCGCTATTGACATCACCAGGCTTGTAGGAGAAGAACGGCAACAAGGAGAGCCATTGGAGGCCGTCCCTGACGTGCCGCCTCCGTCAACCACGCCGCCCAGAGATGAACCTTCGGCAAGGGCTCCCACTGTCGAGCCCATCCGTGTTGAAGAGGAGCCGGCAAGCACGGGCACTGGCAATCCTACATCAGCAACCCATGTTGCTGGGAAAGGAGAAACCACCTCTCAACAGCTCGACACAGGTAAACCGTTTGCCTTGGTGCACTTATCATTCTTTCTTTATTTTTGTCTTCTTGAACTTCAACCTCGGTCTCATCTTGTTTCCTTTCTTGGTCTTTAGATCTTCCTTCGATGGAACAAACAGATGTTGACATTGTCATCGAAGAGACCGCCAAGGACGCTGCAGCCGAGGCCGACAGAGTCGCAGCTGACGAGGCCGCCAAGGCCGCACAGGAAGAAACCACCAAGGGGTCTGCTGAGGGGGCCGGCAAGGAGACCGGCGACCATACTGACGACATTCCTGCCACAGGAGCGCCTGGCGCTACACCGGGCGCGGAGCCCCCAGTTACCGGCGAGGCGGTTGTCGAGGATCAACCGTCAACATCCTACGCCCCCCCGTCAAGCAGATACCTTAAGGTTGGCGACAACCTGTTCGTCAGCATACCAGGGACGGCAAGCACTAGGGTGCCAACCGAAGGAGAAATTTTTGATGAAGACGTCATCGCCGCCGCTAGACTCAAGATCGTTGATGAGCCACGCGCTAGCAGCAGTGGGTCCAGGGAAGAACAGCTCCTCCAAGCCATGAGCGACAACTTCCAAAAGCTTCAGGCGCTTCACCGTGCCCGAAAGGAGAGGCTGGACTCCAGGCGGCAGTTGTCGAAGCAGCGGAGGCAGATTTCCAGAAGCGCGTTGAGGAGACGCAAGTCTGGTACACCGAGGCTTTCCAGGAACTGACGGCTGGCCGGGAGCAATTGAATCAGAGTTGGAACGAGTTCTTCCTAAAGCAGTCCGACGCCGAGAAGGCACAGGAGGAGGCTGCGCAGCAGGCTGCTGCAGAGGAAGCTCGCTTAACGGAACGCCGCGTCGGGCTCGATGCTTATGAAGAAGACCTTGCCTCTCACGAGGAGGCGCTTGCCGCCAAGCTCCGTTGCAAGGACGAAGATATCGAGGAGCTTGTCGCGTGGCGAACTCAGGAGCTGGAGCAGAGACACAAGGAAACACTCGAAGCTCTGGCCATAGACCATGCCAGCAAGTTAAAGGGAGACATCGATGCCGCCGAAGCTGCAGAGGCCGACAAGAACGAGCTGGCCGATAAAGTGAAGAGGCTGGAAGCAGATCTCGAGGACCATGGCAAGGAAATCTCAACGCTCAAAGCCGACAGAGAGAAAACTCTCTACAGCCTGGCGGAGATGCAAACCGCCATGTCCGGCAAGACCAAGGAGCTCGTCTCAACCAATGAATCCATCGCTGATCTGACACTAAAGCTGGCGATGCTGGAGGAGTCCCTTGAGAACGGCAAAGCTCGCGAGAGGGCTTTGATCAAAGATCTCCAGAGTGAGAAGAGCCTGCTCAACAGCGCCGCCGCCACTTATAATGATTTTGAGAAAGGTGTGAAGATCTGGACTGAGCGCCTTGTCGACGTCGCGGAAAGGCTTGCCGCAGAACTGTCCACCATGGGCTTGAAAAACTTCAACTACTCTTCAGATGATAGGGTGTCTTCGAGTGCCAAGCTGACCATGTTCTTCGAGAGCATCGTTCACGCCCTCAAGCTGCTCCAGTCTGACTGAGCAACCCATCTGGCCAACGAATCCCGCAAACTCTGTCGGGCCGTCCTCCTCAAGGTGCTCGTCAAAGTGGTGCACAAGAGCCCAACAAAAAGGGCCCAATATGTCGAGCCCCTAGACCGAAAATGGCCAGGAAAGAGGGATTGTCTGAAGAGCTTGAGCTGGCTGATGCAATTTTTTTGAATGGAACTGGCACGCTTCACACTTGGTTACTAGTGCAGTTGCATCCTGGAGAGCAGTGGGCCAAAAGAAACCTTGCCGGAATGCCTTGCCGACAAGAGCTCTTGAGCCTATGTGGGAGCCACATATGCCTCCATGTATCTCTGCCAACAGCTCCAGTCTATCCTCCCGAGGAATACACTTCAATTTCACACCGTTCGGTCACTTTCTGTACAGGACATTGTCCACGAACTGGTACATATTAGACCGACGGGCTACTTTCTCCACTTCTTCCTGTTCTTCGGGGAGTTCTCCTATTTGAAGGAATTGGAGGTTGTGCTGTGCCCATGTTGGAGCCTGTGGCTCGACAACAAGGACCAAAGGCATATCTTCAGCCGTGGAAGCATTTGTCGCTACGGCAAGGGCTTGAGGCCCTGCCGGAGCCTGTTGCTCCCCGGCAAGCTTGGCGTTGTTCCCGGCAACTTCCTTGCCGGCGACTTCTGGGAGCTCTGCCGGAAAGTACTGGCCGGAACTCAACTTCCTTCTCTTGTCTTGCCTCATCGATGGTGTCACAGATGGCTGAGTTAAGCAGAGCACAAAAGTTCCTGGTTCCACAGGTAACTTGAGGGCAGCGCGTTTTGACAGGTCGTCGGCAATATTGTTCTCCGCACGAGGAACATGCTCTGTTTGCAACCCGTCAAAACGCTCCTAAAACTTTATCACTTCATCTACATATGCTTCCATCAATGGGCTCTGATAGTCTTTGTTAACTTGCCTGACGACAAGCTGTGAATCACCTCTGACGATGAGCTTCTTAATTCCAAGGTCCGCCGCGATCCTGAGACCGGCAAGCAGCCCTTCATATTCTGCAGTGTTGTTTGTTGATCTCTCCCGGGGAAAGTGCATCTGAATTAGGTACTTGAGGTGCTCTCCGGTGGGTGCGACAAGCAGCACGCCAGCACCGGCGCCTTGCAGCGAGAAAGCCCCGTCAAAGTACATAACCCATTCTCGATTTGTTTCCTTGCCGGGGATAGTTGTCTCTTTAATTTCTTCGTCTGGCGTCAGCGTCCATTCTGCAATGAACTCCGCCAAGGCTCTGTTTTGAATAGTCGAAGTGCTTTCAAATTTGAGACCAAAGCTTGACAGTTGCAACGCCCACTCTACAATTCTACCGGTCGCATCTGGATTCCGCAAAATCCGCTGCAACGGGAAGCGAGTGACGACGGTGATTTCATGTGCCTGGAAATAATGGCGCAGCTTCCTCAAGGCCATAAGGAAGCCGAAGAGCAACTTCTGCACGCCAGAATATCTTGACCTAGCCCCCTGCAACAGGGAGCTGACAAAATAGACTGGGCGCTGCACCATCTTCTTCTTTTGTGTTGCTTCATTTGATTGCGCAGATCCTGCCTTGTCAGCACCAGACTCTGCCGGGGAGAATCCCGGCTTGTCGCTTGACGGGCTTGTCGCTGCCGCTGCTTCTTCGTCGACTTCTCTCTGCACCACTAATGCAGCACTAACCACTTGATTTGTCGCCGCTAGATATAGCAGCAATGGCTCTTGTGGTTTAGGCGTGACTAGTGTTGGTGGAGAGGAGAGGTACCTCTTCAAGTCCTGCAGCGCTGCCTCCGCTTTCGGAGTCCATTTCATTGGACCCGCCTTCTTCAAGATTTTGAAAAAAGGCAGGGCGCGCTCAGCAGATTTGGAGATGAACCTGCTCAGAGCAGCAACGCAGCCGGCAAGTCGACGCACATCTTTGACACGTCTTGCTGCTTCAATCTGCTCAATTGCCTTGATCTTGTCGCGATTTGCTTCGATTCCACGTTGAGACACAAAGAACCTGAGAATCTTGCCGGATGGAACCCCAAACACACACTTCTCAGGATTGAGCTTCAGATTGATCCTGCACAGATTTGCAAATGTCTCTTCTAAATCTTGTATGAGTGTTACCTTGTCCTTGGTTTTTACCACTATGTCATCCATATAAGCTTCCATATTTCTATGTAGCTGGGGCTCAAAACCGATCTGTACCGCTCTTGCAAACGTTGAACCAGCACTTTTCAACCTGAAAGGCATGCGTATGAAGCAATACGTGCCACATGGGGTGATAAATGCGGTTTTCTCTTCGTCTTCTTTTGACATGAAAATCTGATGATACCCTGAATAAGCGTCAAGAAAGGACAGCAAATCGCAGCCGGCAGTGGAGTCCACAATCTGGTCGATGCGCGGCAAGGGAAAAGGATCTTTTGGACAGGCTTTATTGATATCTGTATAGTCGATACACAGCCTCCATTTTCCATTCGCCTTGCGCACTACAACTGGATTGGCCAACCATGTTGGATGGAGCACTCCTCAGACTAAACCTGCTGCTTCCAGCTTCCTGATTTCTTCGGCAATAAATTCTTGCCGCTCCAAAGCTTGCTTCCTAACTTTCTGCTTGATGGGCCGCGCATGAGGACAGACAGCAAGGTGGTGCTCGATTACCTCCCTGGGAACACCGGGGATATCAGATGGTTGCCATGCAAACACATCGACATTCGCCCGTAGGAAGGCAATGAGCGTGCTTTCCTATTTGTCATCGAGGGTGGAACTCACGGTGAAAGTTCCTCCCGTACCATCCTCCTTGACGGGCACCTTCTTAGTAACTGGTGGAGCTGCCTTGGATTTCTTGCTCTTGCCGGTGGAGCTCTCCGGCACATCCTCAACGGGAGAGCAACACTCCGAGGAGTTGCTCTTTCCGGAGTGTGTGCTAGAGGTCTTGCCGGTCTTCTTCCCCCCGGGAGCTTCGGCGGCAGGAGCAAGTGCCTTGGCGGCAGGTGCTGCAACTGCCTCCCGGTAGAGTTGGTCGGTGTAGATAAGCGCATCCTTCTTGTCGGAGTTGATAGTAATGACGCTCATCGGCCCGGGCATCTTCAATGTATTATAGGCGTAGTGTGATGCCGCCATGAACTTGGCCAGCGCCGGACGACCAAGAATCCAATTATATGGCAATGGAATCTTGGCGACGTCGAAGACGATCTTTTCAGTTCTGTAGTTCAGCTCACTACCAAATGTTACAAGTAGTGTGATCTTGCCCTTGGGTTGGCTCCTTCCTGGGTTGATCCCTTGGAACGTGCCCGTTTCCTCGAGATCTTCGTCAGGAATTTGCAACCTCTTGATCACATCAGGCGAGATCAAGTTCAAACCGGCCCCACCGTCAACTAACATCTTTGTCACCTTGAGGTTGCGGATCGTTGGTGAAACCAACAATGGCAAACATCCGACCGCAGTTGTGCGATCAGGGTGATCCTCGGCGTCAAAAAATGATAGGCGTGTTGGACTATTTCAATGGTTTCCGGGCATCGACCGACGACTCTGTCGCATTAATCTCGCGCGCCCACTGTTTGAGTCGGCGGTGAGAGGAATGCAATGAGGCACCTCCGTCAATGCACATGGCTTATGTAGCTTTCTGGAATTCGTGCTCGCTGGACTCGTCGCCCTCTTCGTCATCATCGTCACCCCCCTGTTCCTTGTCGCGGCCACGGGCGGGCATCTCCTTTTGTTGCTTGGCCTTGCCGCGGCGACCTCCTCGACCACCGCATTTCTTGCTAGACCCCTCAGCACCATCCTGGGCCTTCTCCTTGTCTCGCCTCTCATACTCAGCTTTCTGCTTCTCGACAAGCTGCTCAACATGCCGGCTGTTTTGGAGACCGTGACCCTTGGTGCGATGGATCTTGCAGTACTGCTTGTCGGAGCCTTCCGGCTTGTCGGTAGCCACCAAGGCCTGACATGAGGCACACCCGGCAACCTCCTTGCCGGGGCCATCAGCCTTGATCTTCTTGGCGGTGCTGGTGTTGACGGATCCCTCGACGGCAAGCACGGCCTTGCCCTTGCGCTTCCTGTTATGCCGTCGGCCTTTCTTCGTCGAGGTGGTGGCGTCTTCGCCTTCAGAGTCGATTTCTGCGCTAGCATCCTCACCGGGGAATCTCCTTCCCTCTTCGGCCCGAGCACATCTGTCAGCCAGAGCATAGAGCTCGGCAACATCCCTGACTTTGTTCATCGCCAGCTCTTCCCGCAACTTGCGGTTGCGCACATTTTGATGAAACGCGCTGATAACTGCGGCATGATGAACGTCCGGGATGTTGTGCTGTATACGGCCGAATCTTTGTATATACTTGCGCAAGGTTTCGCCCTCTTTCTGGGGGATGAGTGTAAACCGCTTTCCTGGCCAGGAGCCTGGTGGCCTCCAGTAAAGGCGCCAACAAACTCATGACACAAATCTGCCCAGGAGGAAATGGAATTCTCCGGCAAATGCATCAACCACGACCTGACATTGGGCTTAAGCACCAACGGGAAGTAGTTGGCGAGTATTTTGTCGTCTCGAGCCCTGGCAGCCTGCACCGCAATGGTGTAGATGCTCAGGAACTTTGACGGGTGACTCTTGCCGTCGTATTTCTCTGGCACCTCCGGCATACCCCGGCGGACCCGCCGCAGCTCACGGGTAAACGCTGGACAACCCACCTCGTAAGGCAAGTTACCAGAATACCCCGGCGCAAGCTCGTCCACAGTGGGTCCCGCGCGCCTGTCGGATTGACGGCGCGCTTCCCGCCGCCGCTCGATGGTAGTTCAAGCATCTTCTTTGTTCCGTTCCCGAAGAACTTGACGTTGATCGCCGCGAGCTCGCGGATCAGAAGACGCCGTGGAATCATCATCACAGGCGTCGATCCGCCGAGTTAGCGACCGCTGTTGTCGTTGCAGAGGGGAGCGCATCGTAGTCGTACCGCCTCCGGTCTTTTCGCCATCAGCACGCACCGGCTCAGTGGACTGCCTCCGCGAAGGCCCCGCTTGCTGCGGCCTGTCATCGTTAGCCAAGCTGATGAGGCTCTGAATAGCAGATCTCCATTCTTCTAGCTTCTCCCCAGCGGGAGGGAAATCTAGGGGTAGCTGCGCTCGTGCCAACGCTTCTGCCGGTGTAGGTGGCGGTGAAAGGTGCGAAGAACGTGAGGTGCTCTGACTCCTAACTGTGTTAGAAGGAGCTCCATCACGGTCTTGCGATCGCGCCCTACTTCCACCGGCGTGTTGGTGTGCATACTGGCCCCGTGCATCTTGCGAGTGATGCGCAAGGGTCTTTCCATGGGGGCGCCTGGAACCACCAACGTCACGCCGCTGCCCATCGCGCACGACCTGAGAAGGCCGCGGCGCATGCGCCGGCGTGGGCGTCTTGGAAGGTGTCGTCCCGTCTTTGGAGTTCGCTGTGCCACCCGTAGGTAGCACGGCTCCGTCCTTAGACTTGGCAGTGTGCGGGTTGTTGTCGCCGTTGCGAACAACGCCGCTCGCCTGGCTCTGATCGCTAGAACGTCGTGGAGACTCGAGACCTCCACCTCCTCCACCAGCGCCTACGCCGTCGCCTGTCTGTGTGGGTACAGGCAGACCGGACGCGGATGGATCAACCGCCGTAGCGCCCTTCTTCTTGGGAGCCATGGCGACGAAAGTGATCAAAAACTGGCGCGCTGACCGCTAGATCGGGTTCGCGCAACCTTCCCCCCTACCTGGCGCGCCAAAGAAGTCGGTGTACGACACCTATGGGATCGCGTGGATCCCTTTTACGGTTCGGCTAGGGAGAAGATGTACACAAAGAGCGGATCCAACGATCAATGCAGGGATTTTTTACCTAGGTTCGGGCCGCTGAGTAGCGTAAAACCCTACTCCTGCTTTGGTTTATTGTGGGTGTTTGAGCTCAGATACACGGAGCGCTTCTTGGTGAACAGTACACAAGAAGGGCGGCTACGCATGCAACTGGGCTCCAAAGTCCCCTCCCTGTAGCTTCGCCTTGGGCCTCCTTTTATATGTCCAAGTGGTCACCAGCAGTGGCGAACAGCAACTACAAGAGGTGTAAAGTTGCTACAGTGTTTACATGCTTATCACTGATGACTTAGGACAAACGCATTAAATGCTCCACTTAGGTGTCCCTTACTTTCTTGGGGACGGAAAAAGAGCCCGTCCCATCAGCACCGCTTAACCCCATCCGCCGCTAATGCCATGACACGCATCCAGGAGGACAAACCCTAAACGATAGGCTGTTTGTTGTGCTGGAGCGGTGGCAGGGCGGCGGGATCTTGCCGGGTGCGAGTCCTTGCCGGGTCTTCGTGAGCTTTCCCGGCAAGATCTTGCCAGGAACCCAGCCTTCGGTCTTCTGTCTTCTGATCATTGGCTTGAATGCCTTCTTGATAATCTTGTATTTGTTTCCAGTTATCCTCCGGCAGGTCCTGCCGCTGGTATGGCTACAACCGTCCGTGCACAAGTATGGGGTACTAAAAGACCCCAACTTTAGTACACCGACATTCTCCATTCCTTTCAACCAAATGCATGAATAATTGAATAGTAGAGTACCATAGGAAAAGTTCCTATTGCTATGTTTTTCCTTCACTAATTCCTTTGAACCAAAATAGCCATAAGGGGTCAACATGAATGTAGAGTAAAAAGTGATGCGACAAGTGCACAACCTCTTTGGCATAGCCGTCTCGACCTCAGCATCATTGGGTCGGTCGCTGAAGATGTTGCGGTGGAGGTGGCTGTCGGAGATGGGGATGAAGATCTGAGGCATCTATAGACGGCGTCAAGGGTACTGCTCTGTTGTGATGGATGGTTCTGTCGTTGGAGCAGCTCCGGCGAGCTATGCGACGTCGAGGCTGAAGCAGTACAAGACGGACTTCGTTAATCTGAAGTGGGATTCTAATACCATCTCCAGTAGATGATGTAAAATACATCACGAAAAAGAGCTAGCTATAAAATTTACATCACCAAAAAACAACTAGCTCCAATAGAAGATGTAAAAACTGTTGACTCTGAACTTAACTGTCGAAACTAATTTTTTTACTGTAGACTGTAGGGAGTCGAAACTGAATTTTACTGTTGAAACTGACTGTTACTGTTGAAACTGAATTTTACTGTCGAAACTGAACGCACTAGTAGCAGAGAAGCACTTCATTAGTAGTTTAGGCCGCTCGATCACTAGTGGTAGTAGAGAAGCAGTGATCTAAATCAGCAGCCACTCAACAGGGAACGCACTAGCAGATAGCAGTCGGAGCAGCAGCGCGAACGAGAGTTAGAGTAGCAACTCGTGTAGCTATAGCAGCGCGAGCGAGAGCAAGAGCAGAGCAGCAGCACGAGCAAGACCAAGAGCAGAGCAGCAGCGCTAGGGAGAGCCGGACCAGCAGCAGCAGCTCCGGCTGGTATGGACGCCGCCACCGAGGGAGCCTCGCAATGGGGGAGATCCGCCATGGAGGATGTCGCCGGCGGTGCCGGCGTCGAGGGAGCCGCGCCATGGCGGAGCGGGATCGAGCACCGGCGGTGCCGTGAGGTCTAGTGAAGGAGAAGATGCGATGAGTGTACAACCTCTTTGGTGGCGCCGAGTAGGCCTTGGCTTCATCCGAGGAGGCAGTGAGGATGCTGCGGTTCCGGTGGAGCAGGTTAAGGCGGCGCTGTGGGAATGGAGCAGCCGCGATAGACGAGGTGATCGTCGGAGCAGCTCCTTGGAGGTGGAGGACGGGACAGCTGAAACGGTGGGATGACGAGATCGATGACGGATCCTCATCCGGTGCGATGGATGAGGGACGTCGAGCTATTGCTGTGGACGACATCGTCGGGGAAGAGGCTCTGGCTGGGCGGCGATGGGTGGGCAGACGGAGGAGGGTGGGGTTTCGCGGCTGGTGGAGAGAGATTTTGGCGGCCTCGGTTTTCGAATGGGGAAAAGATGGGGATGGGAGGGGGGAACCATGACTTAGGGACGCGCTTGTCCGAAATGCAGGGTAAGTTACAAAAGTACCCCCGCCAATTTGAACTAGCGGCTCTTTCCGATCAGGGGTAGAACGGGGATTTCGCGTGTCGGGATTCGCAGGAGGAGGGAGTTTTCGCGCGCGTTGTAATTTCGGGATAGCAAGGCGCGGGTTGAGAAGGAGCGAGTTTTCGGAGCACTAACAGACAAAGAGATATCTTGAAATTTCGGCATAATAAGGCGCGGGTTGAAATTTTGGGACAAGGCTAACGTGTACGGTACCATATCAATTCACACTTCCCTCAACCAAAAAAAAACCAAAAAAACAATTCGCACCACACAAGAGAGGGTCTTGTCCCGTTTTACTGTATGAATTACTACAAATGTCATTGAAAACTTTCAATCCATGTTATGTTCAATTAAAATATTTCACTAGGTGTATAACGCATGTAACCTAATCAAATGAACATTTTAGTGCATTCCAAATGTATATACTACCGCTGCAATATGAACTAAATTTGAATTGGTTTCACTATTTGAATAAGAATCTACAATCATGATTGTTGTCAAGTTAAACCATCATCTGTATATTATCTTCACAACACACCACATGATTGATGTCAAGCTAGATATGAACTGTGTGTACTATATGAACTCGAATTCAAATTTTTTAATCCACTTTATGCTGATTTCAAATAATAGTACATTTCAAGCTCTAGCTAGATCTTCATAATCTAAACCATGTTTCATATGTATAATGTGTTTATCGCACAATGTATACTGCCCCGCCCCCTACGCCTACAAGTACTTAGCTGTGAGCTGCAAAAGCCACACATCATCACAAATTCAAATAAATGTGAGATTGATCAATATATATATATATAATATATAGTATAACATGTTCATAACCACACCATGTGTATCACCATTATATTCATGCATGCATGGGTTTAAATCACTATGATCTCTTATTCAAATATCTGAATCCACTTTTGTAATGAATTATGATCTCTGTTAGACTTTACACCCACACAATCCTGTTCTCTTTGTAGCTAGCACTAACTTTCTCTGGTGCATGCACACTCCCTCCTCGCCCTCCCCCTCCCTCAGCATTCTCTCCATCATGCACATTCGTTATTTTTCTTTAGGTCGTTCACCCACGGTCTCTATAGGTCTCCCCAGCTCCTTCTTTCCGGCACACACTGATCGATATACCTCTCTAGCTAGGTCTGCCTACCACATACACACACTTTCCCTCTTCTCCTCTATCTCACCATCCATGCCCTCTATCTCTCATACGGTCACACACAAGTGCACATTCTCGCCCCTCTTTTCATCGACCTCGCACTCGCACACTCCTCCATCTCTATATAGTAGGCCTATCGCACCAACTCGTAGCCGCATCCCTGTCTCTCTATCCATCTCTCCGTGCCTTATTTGCCTCTAACACATGCATGTATATCGATCGATCTCCCTCTGTACATATAGCTAGGTCGACTATAACTCTTTTTCACCACGCACTGATCGATCTACCTCACTAGAGAAGTCTCTCCCTTTCCCCGACACACGATGATTGCTCTACCTATCTAGTTAGGTCTGCTTACCAGAGACATATCGCCCCCATCATCAATGCATGCCTCCTGACTCGTCTCTCACACACACGCGCACATAGACACACATCGCCTCTCTTATTGATATTGCAGTCGTACCCTCCGTTTGTCTAGTAGGCCTCTTCCACCATCTCCGAGAAGCAACTCCACCACCACCCCTCCGGCACTCTAGCTCTGTCTCTCTCCCAACCTTAATTATTCCTCTCCTACACATATGCATGGATGCTGATCGATCTCCCTCAATACATAGCCCGGTCTCTCCTTCTCCACATGTCTACCTGTCGATCTACCTCTCCAGTTAGGTCTCTGCCCCCCCCCCCCCCCCCCACACACACACACCGATAGTCGAACGCTCTAGTTAGGTCTCCCTGCCACACACAAATTGTACCTGTCCCCTTTCACATTCCATTAGGCCAGCCACCCAATATCTTTGACGTGCACACACACAATTTCACTGGCTCTCTTTATCGATCTCGCACCCATACACCTTCATCCCTCTCTTCGATTCTATCGATATCTCACGCCGATGATCCCTCCCCTCTCTTCTCGTGGATCGCCCCCTCTATATATGATATATCTAGGCCTCCGTTTCACACACATTGCATATGTTATATTTTTTTGAGATATCATCGACTCATATTCCCTGTCTATCTCTCACGCACACAAATACACTTATAAAATCACCACCCAAAAAAAACACTCACAAACGCACTCACCATCTCTCTCTAGGTTTGTATCTCTCTCACACACACCCACGTAGGTGGGGTACGAGCACGAAGAGAAGAGGTGCATGCACGACGCACGTACTCACATCTTGTTCCCAACCACACCCACGCGGGTACAAGGTGGATCTCATTTCTGTACGAAAAGGTAGCCCACGTGATAATTTGACGCGTGTTGGTTGTTCACTTGATGGAGGGTCGTGTACCACGCGTGAACGAAACAAAGTGCGACTTGACGCATCGGCGCATTATTTTTAAATAAATTTTATTCCTCAATGGCACGTATAGAATACAAAACGATTGTATGGAGAGAAAAACGAAAACCGCTCCACTATACAAATATAGGCTGGAGCCTCAATGCTTGCTTGCTAGGGTTCGTCTCTTCACACTCTCTCACACAAGAGGGTGGTGGCCAATCTCTCTCTCTCTCTAACCGCTGGTCACTGATCCGGCCGGATCCCGTCCACCAGCGGAAAGGGAGGATGTGCAGCGTTGCTCCGGTCGCCGGCATTGAGACAGGAAACCCTCTTCCGGTGCGTCCCGATCTGCGGTACCCGCCATTCTCTCCGACCAAGCTCCGGTGCGGTAGGGCCTTCGACCCTTGCTCGCTGCTGCAGCAGATCCCGCCCGCCGCCGCCCTCCTACTTACATCCCGATGACCCTCAGGTACAGCTTCCTCTGGAACCGGCCTTGCCCCACTGCCCAACTTTCCACGTCGCTGCATGTGGATCTTCTCTAGTTCTTTGCCTAAAAGGTACTAGCTTGGCCGGCGTACTTTCCATTTTGCAATCTCGTTCTCACACCGTTTGAGAGAAACCACTGTGCTGTTATCTTTCCCTTAAGACAATGAATATGCTTCTTTTTGTCGGCGTATGTGTCATCAACTATCATTGGCCAGTAATTGTTTCCTTTCTACCTCTTTTTGCAAACAGGGATATCCATTTCACCTCGTTGCTATTGCGACCTTTTGGTGAACTGCACAAAGCACTTTTTTCTTAAGATTGTTTTGTGCAGTTCTACTAAAATGTCTCACTGGCAATGTTTTTACATTTCAATGGGATTGCACAAAGGGAGTTTGGAGTTCCTATCCTCCTCATCCAACTATCAGCCTAATCTTCTCCAACAAGTAGTTAGTCTCAAGAGAGACTGCAAAGGTGATCGGCTTCTATTTGTGTGTTTATTGTTTCATCAACAGTGCCACTATTATTGTAATCACACTTACTCAATATCTTTGCTAACAGGGACGCTCAGCTCTATTTTAGTGGAACTGCACAAAATGATCAGAATGTTCCATGCTTCTGACAGCTCCTTTCTTTGCCAACATGTCGTGTTGATATAGACAGAGCTGCGGGAAAGTAGCTACCAACCAATGAATATCGTGTCCAGGAAATGAAAGCATTCCTATGGAGAGCATCGATCATTTTTCTTTTTTCTTTATTTGTACACCTTTTCACAACTTTGTCTTCAGTTGTGATGTAAATATTGGCTCTGATCTGTGAATCATGGAGATGCATTAGCAAGTTAGTTAGTTTTTTTTCTTTTTCGAAAGAGCATGGATGTTAGTTTCCTTTGTATTTGATGGAATGTTGTAACGAGACAACCTTCCAGCTGGCAAGAGACATGAAACAAAAGCTGAAAGCTTAATAGCGTTGTACAATTTCATGTCGCTCAAAAATTATGTGTACATATATTATGTAAACAAATGCTGAAAGCTTGATAGCATTGCTAGAAGCAATTCTACTACTCCAGCATCCGAGTCCACGTGCCATGCACAAAATTAGAGTGCACAACCGCACGGGAGACTCCAGCCCGGTCGTTTCTCCACAGTAATATACTAGTAGTAATGAGCAGTCAAATCACAAGTCCTACCTTTCCCACAGTAAGTTGCTCGGAGGAAGCAACCATCAATTCAATCTTCTTTGAATCCGCTCCTACTACTAGGAGCAACTAGAAATACTCTACTAAGGAGAACACAGACGGGCTAGGTGTTGCACGGAGGCCATATGGTGATAGTGTGATCTGAGGAGTAAATACTTCACTGGGCTCCGGAGTAAATGCGTACTAGTAGTAGTAGAAGATTGCTTTATCATAGATTAAAATAAAATAAGAGTGCAGACACTCCACCATGCAATTCCTAGTGTACCTATATACTGTACTACTCGTACGATTAAACCTTGCGCTTGGCTCTTCGCCTCTTCGTGAAGTCGAACAATTATGGTAGTACTACAGTGTATGCTTCTGGCAATCTGACACCGAATGAACTGCTGCACGTCCACCGCGTGGGCGAGGAGAGTGCGCAGTAGTCAAAAGCTTCTCCTCGTCCTGCGAGCCACCGCGCGTGTGGGAGAGGGAGAAGGCGTAGTAAGCAAGCTTCTCCTCGTTCTCCTCGTCCTGTGAGCCACCGCGCGTGTGGGAGAGGGAGAGGGCGTAGTAAGCAAGCTTCTCCTTGTTCTCCTCGTCCTGCGAGCCACCGCGCATGTGGGAGAGGGAGAGGGCGTAGTGTAGTATTAGTACTACTACTAGACCACTACTAGTCCATACTGCCTCCTTTCGGTTAATATGGCTTAATGGCAGTCACTGGGCTTCATAATACGCTCATTACGGTCAATATATACATTTTGCGGTGTTTATACGGTCACTAGCTCACCGTAGAGCATCATATTGCACTCTGTTGACTGGCCAAATAGTCTACGTAGCACTTTGTTGACTGGTTAAATTGACACGTGGACTATGGGTCCCACCTGTCAGTTGGCAGAGGAAAGAAATAAGTTAAACAAAATTTTACACAGGCACGGCAGGAGTTCAACCATTGCGCGGGAACCACCCTGGCTGTGTATGTGTGCGCATGCACGTGTAGGCTGAGCACTTGAGCTTGAGCGTGTGTGTTGCGTCGTGTGCTGTACACATGCATGCGTGCGTGCATGTGTACGTGTGACTTCCGCATGCATGCATGAGGGCGTCGCGTGCATTTTTGTGTGCATGTGTACGTGTGACTACTGCATGCATGCATGAGGGTTGTAGTCTTCACATGTTCATATTTCATAATGTACTGTGTGGACGGAGTTTTAGACGGCATTACCCCTTGTTGAAATGATGGATGTTAGAGAAGGTAGGGCACATGGGAGTGAGACAAACCTGCATGCAGGGGTATTTTGGTCGATAGCATAACAAACAGCTCACTCATCGTAAGATCCGTTTGCATGGAAATTCTACTTCTCGGTCGTCGGAACTCGTTCTTCTTCCGTTCGCCGACACGTGGGACATCCAAAATCTAGATCGATGTGTCATACAAGAAATTAGAGATAAGTAATTGGGAGTACAACTGAGACTCAGGAACGGTCACACACGTAGGTGGAGTACCAGCAGGGGACGCAGTAATAATGCCTAATGAGTAGTCAAATCACACAGTAAGTTGCTCGGACGAAGCAACTATCATTTCTCTCTTCAATGGCACGTACGCAATATAAAAAGGTTGATATGGATAGAAAAGGAAAACCACTCCACTGTATATACATAATATAGCCAGGAGCCTAAGCTACACGCTTGCTTGCTGGGGTTGCTCTCTTCATACACTCTCGCACAAAACGACGGTGGCCACACCGCTGTTCACATATCCGGCCGGATCCCGTTCGCCGGGGGAAGTGGTGGATGTTTTGCGTAGATGCGGTCGCCAGCGGTGAGGGAGAAAACCCACTATGGGCGCATCCCGATCAGGGGTCCCGGTCATTCTCTCTCACAAAGCTCCGGTGCGGTAGCCTTCGCCCCTTGCTCATTGCCGCGGTATGGGCTGATGCCGCCTCCCACCGCCCTCCTAGCTACATCCCGACGTCCCTTAGGTACAACTTCCTTTAGAGCCGGCTTCCTCCACTACCCCAGCTCCCCATGTCGCTCCATGCGGATCTTTCTCTACTTCTTTGCCCTGCACGTTGCTCTACCGGCTTCTATTTGTGATGAGTTTATGTCTCATCAAATAGTGCCACTACTATTATTCTAATCACACTTCTTCAATATCTTTGCCAACAGGGATGCTCAACTCGATTTTAGTGGAAGTGCACAAAATCATCGGATGGTCCATGGGTTCCAGACTTCTTTACTTCGAAAGTTTCAACCTCGCCAGGAAATTAAAGCCTGTTTAAGGTTTAGGGTTCAAGGCCTAGGGACTGCATCAATCGTTTTGCTCTTTATTTGTACACCTTCTCACAACGTTTGTCTTTAGTTGTGAAGTAAATATTGGCTATGATCTGTGAATCATTGAGATGCATCAGCATGCATGTTAGTTTCCTTTGTATTTGATGATGGAATGTTGTAACGGGGCAACCTTGGAGGCAAGATACAGGAAACAATAGCTGAAAGCTTCATAGCATTGTTAGTACAATTTTATCTCGCTGAGAAATTATAGTAGTATGTACTACTCCTACTACTATTACTACAGAGCTAGGTGTCGCACGGTGTCCAAGGAATATGGTGATAGTGTGAGGTGGGCCATGTACTACTCACTGGGCTGCCGTGTTTTGCACTCCTCCGGTTTAAGAGTGGATAAATTTAGTTTTATCACAAAATAAAAAAAAGACTGCACACGCTCTACGGCGCGGTTCCTGGCTCCAAAATCATTCTACCTCCTTTTGCCGAAACATGGGACATCCAGCATCCGGGTCCACGTGCCATGCACCAAAGTAGAGTGTAGTACTACAACTAACAATCACGACGGTCGTACCGCTGCAGTAATAATGACCAATGAGCCGTCAAATCACATAGACCCGACAGGAAGTTGGACGGATGAAGCAACCATCACTCTTCATTGAATCCGCTTCTCCCTCATGCAGTACAGTATACTACAATGTTCTTTCGGAAACCAACGTTTCTTGTCGATGGATTGCGCCATGGAGCAAAACTAACGTTTATATAAATCACGTCTGTTGTGTTCGCGTCTCACCCCACACGGTTGCAAGGCACGCCGCTCATCACAAAGCGAGTATACGCAAACTTCCCCGCCCGCGTGTCGATGGATCGCGCAATGGAGTACTACTACTGGAAGAGATAGACGAAGGGGGAGAGGACAGCTAGTTGTAGCACGGACTCCCAAGAACTTTTTTGCATGCATGTTGTGGCCGGCCGTGGTGTTGTTTGAACACGGAGCAGTCGCGTGCACCGGGAATCGAGGGGGTTGGAGATGAAAGTAGGAATTTTACGTAAACACAAATATGTATGTGTATGTGTGTGTGTGCACGCACACACACATAGTCACGACTCTCGCGACTACTCGTACACACCATCTCTCTGTAGGTCAATGTCTCGTTCTCTCTAACACACACACGCGCACATGCACACACACACGCGCGCGCACGCACACACACACACACACACACACATAGTTTGGCCTCATTTTGTTCCTAGGATAGGAATATCATAGGAGTGGGAAAAACAATAGGAAGTGAGATAAAAGGAGTAGTACTACCAGTTCAAAAATAAAGAAAATGGTGTAGTACTACGTACAAGAAGAGAAGAGGTACACGCATGCACTTTTCCTCTGACACACCCGTGAGTACACGATGGAGCGCGTTTGTACACGAAGAGGAAGCTTACGTGATAATTTGACCCTTTAATTTGGTCACTTAATAATGGAGGGCCGGGGACCACATGTGAGTGATACTCCAGGAAGCGGTGGCGTGTTATTGATCGAGTTTTCTTTCCTCGTACGTTAAAAAGAGATTCCTCCGCGAGTTTTTGTTTTTGCTTCCAGGAATGCGCGTATTCTTTTTGAAACCATTGCTATGGAGAGCTTTTTTACTCCATTGTATATGTAGGCTTGAGAGGGCTTGGTTGATAGGGTTTCTCGCGTCTCACTCTCTCACCCTCTCCAAATCGAAACAAGACGACAATGTCCACTCTGATATCTCTCCTCGCCGGTGGTCATAGATCCGGCCGGATCCTGACCGCTGCGGGAGGGGAGGAAGTGCAGCGTTGATGTGGTCGCCATCGGCGAGGGAGGAAGCCGAGGCGCACCGTCCTCTCTGAGCCGGCGTCGGGATGGACGAAGGTCCTCCGCGCCCTTGTTCGTTGCCGTCGTGTGGGCAGATCCCGCCGCCCACCTAAGCCACATCTCGCCCATCTGAGGTATAACTTCTTTTGGATTTCATGCTTCGTTCTACTGGTCCAGCTCCCCACGTCGCTGCATGCGGGTTTTGTATGAACTAGTACTGCCTAGCTCACCATGTACAGTAGCTAGGCTTCGTCTGCTGGTCCAACATCACCTAAATTTTTTGGTTACAGGAAAGGCCACTCCACAAGTTATCCTAGTTTTTCCGTCAAAAAAAAAAGTTGTCCTGGTTTATGCCTCGATGGAGGTACATGATGGTTATGCGCTCACTGTCCATATGCCCCTATTGCTGCTGCTAATTTAATATCACTGGTAAAATGAATCAATGCCCATGTTAAAGTGACATCCCTTTTAAGCAATGATGCTGTCAATCTAGAGGCGTCGATAAATAGAAGCAATGACACCCTTTTAAGAAATGCTTCTGTCCTGCTTTAGTCCGCATGAAGATAATCATGATGTTTCTATTTGTGGGGTACATTTCATTAATTCTTATTGACAATTCAGATGCCACTGTTAATCTTGTACCACTGCCAAAACAATGTAACGACACTACCTAAATATCCCTTTTTTATATTTTTGCAAACAGGGATGCATATCTCCACACCAGGGCATGTCTTCCTCAATTTTAGTGGAACTGCACAAAATTGGATGGCCACTGTTGCTCCACCTCATTGTCCTCTGCCATGTGGTTCTACCTTTCTCGAGCTTGATTACTGAGAAGAAATAGACCATAGTGAGGATTTATCAAACCTTAGTGGTGCCACACCCAAACTTGATGCCAAATGGATGATGCATCACCACGATGACCTATCGATGCTCATGGTTGAGTATCATGGTTGCATCGGCTGGTGAAGCTGATCGATGCTTGATGAAAAATGAGCTGTCTTCCATCAGTGCTCTTTGCTGGGTAGCCACGAAGACAATGATATCATTCATCAGTGCACCTTGGTTGCGTTGGAGACGCAGCCGTCTTCCACCTTGGTGCAAATTTGTCTTTCGCTATGAACCAAATGTTTCCTCGGAGAAGCATCGATGTTGGTACTAAGAGCAAAAGATTTGTATTGGTTTCTAAGCCTTCTCACAACTTTGTATTTAGCTCCCCTGTATTTGTTTCTAAATGTTGGCTATGATCTTTCAATCATTGAGTTGTATATAAACATTTTATTTATGAGTTGGCTCTGAATTTTTTCGACTAGTTAATTATGTTGCCAAACTTTGATAAAATATATTACTCATATAACTACATAAGAAATATGAAGCCAATTGTTGGCATGTATTAGCCGTTTTCTAGTTAAATATGTGGTCAAACTTTGATAAAAAATATGATGTGTAGTAAAAACCCGAACGGAGGTACCACACGTCAACGATAGAAAGTGCGACCAGGACGCGTGGAGCATTAGTTTGATCATAGTTTTCTTCACTGGTACGTTAAATAAAGAGTTTTGTTTCGTACAAAATTTAAAACGATTGTTATTGAGAGAAAAATAAAACCACTCCACCATATAATACTATATAAGCTGGAGCCTCAGCCTTTGTTTGCTAGGGTTTTCTCTCTTCACACTCTGTCTCTCCACTATATATATTCACGCTGGAGCCTCAACGTTTGTTTGCTAGGGTTTGCTCTGTTCATACTCTCTCAACCTCTCCAGATCTAAACAAGACTACGGTGGCCTCTCTCTCTCCCCTCACCGCTGGTCAAAGAGCCGTCCGGATCTCGTCGGCCGGGGAAGGTGAGGAGGTGCAGCGTTGACTTTGTTACCATCGGTGAGGGAGGGAATCCATTGCCAGCGGCGCTGTTCTCTTTCACCTAGCGCCTGCGCGGGAGGGCCTTCAACCCTGTCTTCACCGCTGCCGTACGTAGTGTGGGCAGATCCGGCCTCCCGCCGCCCACCTAGCCACATCCCGACGACCCTAAGGTATAACTTTACTTTGAAACCGACATTGCTCTAGCTTCATGTGGATCTTTTTCGCTTCTGCAGTCTAATCTAGGTCTGGTTCAAACAAGAAAGAAGGGGGTGAGTTTTATAGCATGAATCTAGGACGTGGTTCAAAGAGGAAAGGTAGGGGGGAAAGTAGTACAGACTGGCTATCCAGCCGCTCTGTTGGTCGAAAAGGGAAAAAGGGAAATCGCAGTACAGACATCTATAAGGAACTGATCTCTTTCTTGAAAAAGGAAAGAAACCGGGGGGTGGGGGACAAGGCAGTAGAGTTAGTGTAGGCCTAGATTTGCTGCCCTCACATAGGAAAAAGGTTGAAAGAGAACAAATATGGGACCAACACAGATATGCTGCTTGGTTCTTTGTTGCAACAGACTCTGCATCACCCATTTATACGTGTGGAGGCACATGGTGCTGGTGTGTTCCCTGTCCCATACAACTGTTTAGCTGTTGTTAATCTCATAATGCCGCTGGAAAATTGAAGCAATGCCACTGTTAAAAGTAAATTACATGTATAACAAATGTTAATTTTAAGAGAATGTCTCTGTTCATATGAATCAATGCCACTGTTTTAGAAATGCAACTATCCTTCTTTGTTTCCCATTAAGATAAGGTAGATGCTTCTTTTTGTGGCCGTATGTGTCATCCTCCGTTATTGGCCAGTAATTGTTTCATTTTTTACCTCTATGCAAATAGGGATCTCTTTCACCTCGTTGCTTTTGCGACCTTTTGGAGCACTGCGCAAAACACTTTTGTTTGAAGACTGTTTTGTGCAGTTCAACTAAAATGCCACACCAACAACGTTGCTAGATTTAGTGGAACTCACACAAAAGGAGATCGGATTTCCTATCCATGTTGACAGATTGGTATTTGATCTTGAGGTCTTTCAAGTCTGCCTCATGAAAGGTCAGTACCGGCCTTCATTGGGCAAACAGGGTTATTCCTTTAATAGAAAAAGGAATATTCCCAAGAAAGAAATATTGAGGTTGGGCTAAAGATGGAAATGACATGGTCTTGGGATAGATATGAGAGTGGCAAGCCACTTGGGAGCAGAAGAAAAGATGATCTTCCCAGGTTTCAAGACCACATAGCCACGGAAAAAGGAACTCCAAAGAAAATCCAAAGAAATCCAAAAGAAAAAGAAAGGGCCAAAAATCGGGGTGTCACAAACATACCCCCCTTACAAAAATCTCGTCCTCGAGATTAGGTTGCTCAGGGAACAAGTATGAATATTCTAACTTAAGGAGACCGTTTCCAACTCGGGTATCCTGTTCCTTTATGTTCCCTCTGAATTCCATATGACTGACTGCCTTGCTCTGGGGTGGTTTGCTTCACTGTATCCGACATTCTGACAGGTCTTCCCTCATATGTTCAACCTTACACTGGCTCCAATTCTTTTATGTCTGCTGGCTTGTCTGATACTATCATGACTGGAATTTTCCATAAGTTCGGGAGTGATATCCAATTGACGTGACAGTCTTCTATCCAGCACCGATAGTATTCAATGGAGTTATGAACCAATTTCCTCGGTGGACACAAAACATTTATTCCTTGCATCGGGTTACTCGAGTAGATGCATGTCCTCCGGGTTCAAAACAATGTTGAGAATCATAATCGTTCTCTTGGCAGAATATCACTGCTTGTAGGTAGTTCTAAATCTTGCTGAATTCTTTGTCTTAGATCCGTACCGACGATTCAACTGTCACCTTGATATGAGGTTCTTACAAACAGAGTAGACCCCTTGGGCGTGTGTTCCTAGTGCTCAATACGGAATCAAACTGCCTTGGGTATCCGTACCATGTTGTTCATGCAAAAATTATCATACCTGTATTGCCGGTCTTGCTCCTTCATTATTGTTTTCTTTTTTTTTCTGAAACTGTTGCCGAAATAACTTGGCCTTATATACCCTGAATTCTTCGTGTGGCCATAGGTGCAACATTTCGGCATTCATACCTTATTCTTTGATCATGACTCATGTCATAGGAAATATACCAGGTTTACAGGTACTTGTATGGAGCTCATTGTTGTCGTCAATCATACAAGCTGGTGACGAGGGTTAACAATATCACCTTGTGAGGAAGCTGGCTTTGATATCCACTGCCAAGATTATTGTCCCATTGTTGTCTTGCTTGCATTACACTGAGGTGTATAGCTGGTTTTCTTCCTCTTACCTAACTCATGTGGTTGTCAGATTCTCACCGTGCTTGCATTATTGTACGAGTGACTTGCATGACCTGGGTGGCATGCTCTCAATATATATGGGTGCATGTGTAGCTAAGCATTTGATTCCAGAGGCAGACACTTGGGTCCTGACTAGCTCGTGCTTCTGACCCAACTGTTGCGGATCTGATTCTTGAGGTGCACTGTCATGTACTACCAACTCACCGGTTAACATCTTGTACCAATGACGATGACTATTTGTAGTGTCGTACGGACGAAGACTGGATAGCTTGTGTTGGAAGCTATGTGGGAGTATCGTGCTGAGGAAGACTGAATAGCTTACGTCCAAAGCTTTTGTTGGGATAGCGTGCTGAAGAAGACTGGGTATCGTACTTCAGAAGCTTTTGCCGGGATAGCTTGCTGAAAAAGACTGGGTACCGTGCTTCAGAAGCTTTTCCCTTGGTTGCTTACTGAGGAAGATTTGGTGACTTATGCTGGAAGCTTCTCTGCGGTGGCTTACTGAAGAAGACTGAGTATCTTACACGGGAAGCTATCCACATATCGTACTGAGGAAGATTGAGGAGCCTTGCATCATAAGCTTTCCTGGTAGCGTGCGGAGGAAGACTGGGTTGCTTATACCAGAAGCTTCTCCGGTGATATGCAGAATAAATGCCATATGTCCACCCTCAGGACTCCTGCTGTTGGTTACTTGTATGAAAATAATTTGTCGGACTATCCTTCTTGCTGAGTGCTGGATACATGGCACATTCTGACTTGCTTCCGAGGGATAGCATGCTTCAAGTTTTTCTCAAGGCGGAACCAAGCCTTGCATATGGATCATACCTTTGACTGAGAATATAATGTGGGTCTTGCACACAACTTGTCTTCCTGCTGGTTTAATCATTACTGTTGTAAAGGTTGCACCACTGAGGTAAACTTGATGTTGATAATCGCTCCAGGATGCCACCAGATATTCCCAATATAATGCAGTCGGCTGAGAATGCTATACTGTTTAGTTGAGCTTCCAAATATTTGAAATCCTCACTGATTCTTCGAGTTCGGTGTCGGTTGATGAGCAACTTTCATAAGGGGAAATAAGGTAACACCAAAGGCCCAAAGAAAAAAACCAAAAGAAATGACTAAAACAAAAGAACACAAGTCATCAAGATTACATACAATCAACATCACGTTTTACTGCTATTTCACAACAATATGCATGCCTACTTAAGCACGCAGATGTCACGCCCAATATGCGATCCTATCCTCGAGGGACTCATAGGCCCCACCAGGGATAGAAGCGCATATCGAAGACGCTTGCAAGGTGGATATCATTACATCGTACCATGTACATAATAGATGGGGATACATACAAATACATACAGTCATCACAGGAATACATCAATACATAGCAAACAGCATACAGAAGAGCAGAATCCAACTACGGATGAAACACAAATGAAAAACAGGAACGACATCCACCCTGCTAACCCAGGCTGCCGACCCAGAACCTATCCCAAGATCGACGAAGAAGAAGAACTCCAAAAACAAACACGCATTGCTCTCGCATCAGATCATCGCATTACCTGTACCTGCATCTGTTGTTGTAGTAATTTGTGAGCCACGAGGACTCAGCAATCCCATAACCATGGGTATCAAGACTAGCAAAGCTTAATGGGTATGGAAGGGGTAAAGTGATGAGGTTGCAGCAAGCACTAAGCATTGTATGGTGGCTAACTTACGAGTACAAGAATAAGAAGAGTAAACGGCGCATAACGGTCACAATCTAGTTGTCGGTGTACTAAAGTTTGGGTTTTTTAGTACCCCATACTTGTGCACGGACGGTTGTAGCCATACCAGCGGCAAGGCTTCCCCGGGAACAGTTGGAAACATAAACCAAGGATATCAAGAAGGCGTTCAAGCCGATGACCAAAAGACAGAAGACTAAAGGCTGGGTTCCTGGCAAGAGCCCTGCCGGGAAGACTCGCGAAGGCCCGGCAAGGCTTCGCACCCGGCAAGATCTCGCACCCAGCAAGATCCCACCGTACTGCCACCGCTCTAGCGCAGCGACCAGTCCGTCGTTTAGGGCTTGTCCTCCTTGTTGCGTGTCATGGCACTGACCGCGGATGGGGTTAAGCGGTGCTGATGGGACGGGTCCTTTTTCCGCCCCCAAGAAAGTTAGGGACACCTATGGGAGGTATTTAATGCGTTTGTCCTAATCCGTCAGTGGTAATCATGTAACACTGTAGCAACTTTACACCTCTTGTACTCCCATCCGCCACTGTTGGTGACCCCTTTGGACGTATAAAAGGAGGCCCAAGGCGGAGCTACAGGGGAAGAGGACCTTCTGGCCCATTCTGCATGCGTAGCTGCTTCTTGAACGTACTGTTCATCGCAAGCGCTCCGTGTACTTGAGCTGAAGAACATCCACAATAAACAACAGCAGGAGTAGGTTTTTACGCTTCTCAGCGGCCCGAACATGGGTAAAAGATCCTTGCGTTGATCGTTGGATCCGCTCTTTGTGCAAATCTTTTCCCCCGCCGAACCGTAAAGGGATCCCCTCGATCCCATAGGTGTCGTACGCCGACATCTTTGGCGCGCCAGGTAGGGGCAAGGCCGTGCTTGCCGTCGAGGGGTCCCGCAACCCCGGCACTGCCAAGAAGGTCAAGACTGATGGCCCCGGCAAGGAGATTGCCGCGTGTGCCGCATGTCAGGCCTTGGCGGCTGCCGACAAGCCGGAGGGCTCTGGCAAGCAGTACTGCAAGATCCATCGCACCAAGGGTCACGACCTCCAAAACTGCCAGCAAGTTGAACAGCTTGTCGAGAAGCAGAAAGCCGAGTATGAGAGGCGAGACAAGGAGAAGGCCCGGGATGGCGCTGAGGGATCTGGCAAGAAGCGCGGTGGTCAAGGAGGTCGCCGCGGCAAGGCCAAGCAACAGAAGGAGAGGCCCGCTTGAGGCCGCGACAACGAGCAGGGGGTGACGATGATGACGAAGACGGCGACGAGTCCAGCGAGCACGAGTTCCAGAAAGCCACAGAAGCCATGTGCGTTGATGGAGGCGCCTCGTTGCATTCTTCTCAATGCCGACTCAAATAGTGGGCGCGCGGGATCAATGAGGCAGAGCCATCGATCGATGCCCGAAAACCATTAAAGTGGTCCCAAACGCCTATCATCTTTGACGCCGAGGATCACCCTAATCGCACAAATGCGGTCGGGTGTTTGCCATTGTTGGTTTCACCAACAATCTGCAACCTCAAGGTGACAAACATGTTAGTTGACGGTGGGGCCGGTTTGAACTTGATCTCGCCTGACGTGATCAAGAGGATGCAAATTCCTGACGAAGATCTCGAGGAGACAGGCACGTTTCAAGGGATCAATCCGGGAAGGAGCCAGCTGAAGGGCAAGATCACGCTACCAGTAACATTTGGTAGTGAGCTGAACTACAGGATAGAGAAGATCGTCTTCGACGTCGCCAAGATTCCATTGCCATATAATGGGATTCTTGGTCGTCCGGCGTTGGCCAAGTTCATGGCGGCATCACACTACGCCTATAATACATTGAAGATGCTCGGGCCGATGAGCATCATCACTATCAACTCCGACAAGAAGGATGCGCTTATCTGCACCGACCAACTCTATCGGGAGGTAGTCGCAGCACCTGCCGCCAAGGCACTTGCCCCTACCGCCGAAGCTCCCGGGGGAAGAAGACCGGCAAGACCTCTAGCACACACTCCGGCAAGCGCACCTCCTTGGAGTGCTGCGCTCCCGTTGAGGACGTGCCAGAGAGCTCCGCCGGCAAGAGCAAGAAATCCAAGGCAGCTCCACCAGCGACCAAGAAGGTGCCCGCCAAGGAGGATGGTACGGGAGGAACTTTCACCATAAGTTCCACCCTTGATGACAAATAGGAAAGCGCGCTCACTGCCTTCCTACGGGCGAATATCGATGTGTTTGCATGGCAACCATCTGATATCCCCGGTGTTCCCTGGGAGGTAATCGAGCACCACCTTGATGTCTGCCCTCATGCGCGGCCCGTCAAGCAGAAGGTTAGGAAGCAAGCTTTGGAGCGGCAAGAATTTATTGCCGAAGAAATCAGGAAGCTAGAAGCGGCAGGTTTAGTCAGAGGAGTGCTCCATCCAACATGGTTGGCCAATCCAGTTGTAGTGCGCAAGGCGAATGGAAAATGGAGGCTATGTATTGACTATACAGATATCAATAAAGCCTGTCCAAAAGATCCTTTTCCCTTGCCGCGCATCGACCAGATTGTAGACTCCACTGCTGGCTGCGATTTTCTATCGTTTCTTGATGCTTATTCAGGGTACCATCAGATTTTCATGTCGAAGGAAGATGAAGAGAAAACCGCATTTATCACCCCATGTGGCACGTATTGCTTCATACGCATGCCTTTCGGGTTGAAAAGTGCTGGTTCAACGTTTGCAAGAGCGGTCCAGATTGGTTTTGAGCCCCAGCTACATAGAAATATGGAAGCTTATATGGATGACATAGTGGTTAAAACCAAGGACAAGGCAACGCTCATACAAGATCTAGAAGAGACGTTTGCAAATCTGCGCAGGATCAATCTTAAGCTCAATCCTGAGAAGTGTGTGTTTGGCGTTCCATCCGGCAAGCTTCTCGGGTTCTTTGTGTCTCAACGTGGAATTGAAGCTAATCCCAACAAGATCAAGGCAATTGACCAGATTGAAGCGCCAAGACGTGTCAAAGATGTGCGCCGCCTTGCTGGCTGAGTTGCTGCTCTGAGTAGGTTCATCTCCAAATCCGCTGAGCACGCCCTGCCTTTCTTCAAAATCTTGAAGAAGGCCGGTTCAATGAAATGGACTCCGGAAGTGGAGGCAGCGCTGCAGGATTTGAAAAGGTACCTCTCCTCTCCGCCAACACTAGTTGCGCCTAAACCACAAGAGTCGTTGCTGCTATATCTAGCGGCAATGAATCAAGTGGTTACTGCTGCATTAGTGGCGCAGAGAGAAGTCGACGAAGAAGCAGCGGCAGCGGCAAGCCCGTCAAGCGACAAGCCGGAATTCTCTCCGGCAGAGTCTGGTGCCGACAAGGCAGGATCCGCACAGTCGAATGAAGCAACGCAGAAAAAGAAGATGGTGCAGCGCCCGGTCTATTTTGTCACCTCCCTGTTGCAGGGGGCTAGGTCAAGATATTCTGGTGTGCAGAAGTTGCTCTTTGGCCTTCTCATGGCCTCAAGGAAGCTGCGCCATTATTTCCAAGCACATGAAATCACCGTCGTCACTCGCTTCCTGTTGCAGCGGATTTTACAAAATCCAGATGCGACCGGCAGGATTTTGGAGTGGGCGTTGGAACTGTCAAGCTTTGGTCTCAGATTTGAAAGCACTTCAACTATTCAGAGCAGAGCCTTGGCAGAGTTCATTGCAGAATGGACACCTACGCCAGACGAAGAAATTCAAGAGACAACCATCCCCGGCAAGGAAACAGATCGAGTATAGATTATGTACTTTGATGGGGCTTTTTCGCTGCAAGGCGCCGGTGCTGGCGTGCTGCTTGTCGCACCCACCGGAGAGCACCTCAAGTATGTAATTCAGATGCACTTTCCCCAGGAGAGATCAACAAACAACACTGTAGAATATGAAGGACTGCTTGCTGGTCTCAGGATCGCGGCAGACCTTGGGATCAAGAAGCTCATCGTCAGAGGTGACTCACAGCTTGTCGTTAGGCAAGTTAACAAAGACTATCAGAGCCCATTGATGGAAGCATATGTAGATGAAGTGAGAAAGTTTTAGGAGTGTTTTGACGGGTTGCAAACAGAGCATGTTCCTCGTGCGGAGAACAATATTGCCGACGACCTGTCAAAACGCGCTGCCCTCAAGTTACCTGTGGAACCAGGAACTTTTGTGCTCTGCTTAACTCAGCCAGTTGTAACACCATCGACGAGGCAAGACAAGAGAAGGAAGTTGAGTTCCGGCCAGTACTTTCCGGCAGAGCTCCCAGAAGTCGCCGGCAAGGAAGTTGCCGGGAACAACGCCAAGCTTGCCGGGGAGCAACAGGCTCCGGCAGGGCCTCAAGCCCTTGCCGTAGAGACAAACGCTTCCACGGCCGAAGATATGCCTTTGGTCCTTGTTGTCGAGCCACAGGCTCCAACATGGGCACAGCACAACCTCCAATTCCTTCAAATAGGAGAACTCCCCGAAGAACAGGAAGAAGCGGAGAAAGTAGCCCATCGGTCTAATATGTACCAGTTCGTGGACAATGTCCTGTACAGAAAGTGACCGAACGGTGTGAAATTGAAGTGTATTCCTTGGGAGGATGGACTGGAGCTGTTGGCAGAGATACATGGAGGCATATGTGGCTCCCACATAGGCTCAAGAGCTCTTGTCGGCAAGGCATTCCGGCAAGGTTTCTTCTGGCCCACTGGTCTCCAGGATGCAATTGCACTAGTAACCAAGTGTGAAGCGTGCCAGTTCCATTCAAAACAATTGCATCAGCCAGCTCAAGCTCTTCAAACAATCCCTCTTTCCTGGCCATTTTCGGTCTGGGGGCTCGACATATTGGGCCCCTTTCCCCACGCTGCCGAGGGCTTCGAGTACTTGTACGTTGCCATCGACAAGTTCACGAAGTGGCCGGAAGTCGAAGCAGTGAGAAAGGTGACAGCACAGTCAGCCATCAAGTTCTTCAAGGGAATAGTGTGCCGTTTTGGTGTGCCAAACAGGATCATCACCGACAATGGCACGCAGTTCATGAGCCACACCTTCATGCAGTATGTCCAAGACCTTGGCGGTAGAATATGTTTTGCCTTTGTTGATCACCCGAGAAGCAATGGCCAAGCGGAGAGGGCAAATGCTGAAGTGCTGCGAGGTCTCAGAACAAGAACTTTCGACAAGCTGCGCAAGTGCGGAAGACGCTGGATTAATGAGCTGCCGGCGGTTCTTTGGTCAATCAGAATGACACCAAATCGAGCTACTGGCCAGACACCCTTCTCCCTGGTTTACGGGGCAGAAGCAGTTCTCCCCACGGAACTCATATACGGGTCACCTCGAGTGCTCGCTTATGATGAGCTCGAGCAAGAGCAGCTGCGCCAAGATGACGCCACGCTCCTTGAGGAAGATCGTCTTCGGGCTGCTGTGCGAGCTGAACGCTACCAGCAAGCCTTGCGCCGCTATCATAGCCGCAAGGTTCATGCCCGAAGCCTTGAGGAAGGCGACCTTGTTCTTCGGCGCGTTCAGTCGGCCAAGAATTCCAACAAGTTGACGCCGAAGTGGGAAGGCCCTTATCGGGTAGTACGAGTCACCAGGCCCGGCGCAGTCCGCCTGGAGACCGAAGATGGCATTCCAGTGAGCAATTCCTGGAATATCGAACACCTTCGTAAGTTCTACCCATAAGGCGCAGTTGCCGGGTCCCCCGGCAACCACCTTTTGTACAAGTCTTGCCGGCAAGGCATACGATCCTTTGTACAAAGCCAGGCACAGACCCTGTGCATAGTTGAATAAAATTAAGTGTTTTACAATTCTTATCGATTTTCATGTCATTTTATATCCATGCTTATCTGAGATATTGTAGTACACTTGCTTCCGGTAAGCACTAATGAACCGCTAAGGTTCCATATCTCTATTTTCTCTTCTTTCTTTTTCTCAAAGGGCAGAAGGTTCCCTCGCGTGCACGTTTGCCGGGGGGGAATGATGGTATGGATACCGACAGGCGACGTTCAAGTTGACATCTTGCAATAAGGAGTACTGCAACGAAAAGCTAAGTTGCAAAACTTCTAAGCAAATTTTTTATTGTAGAGTTATTTTCCTTGAATGATTTCGGCTTTTGTATGGAAAACCTGCACGCGAAGGAACCTTGTCGTGATTGGTCGCGCCCTTACTTTGTTTCGAGTCCGCTCAACAGTTTAAGTTTCTGCACTAAAAGCGTCAAGGTATCTTGCCGGCAGCGACACCTCCAGCAAGCTGCTAAGGATCCGTTCCTCAAAGCGCTCGTGGCAAGGGTGCGCGCACCGGAGGGTTACCAATAAGCGTAGGGCAAAGACCATACAGAAAGAAATCAGACAAGGGAAATAGCATACATTCATCCAAAACACAGCAAGTTATATTACATTGATAGTCGCCACGATCCTAACTTAAGATAAAACTGTCTTTTACATGGAATGGTGACGACAAAATGGAGCGAAGCGGCTAGTCTCTGCGCTGGCCTTCGACCCTCTTGACTTGGCTCACTTGGTCGACGATGGGCGCGACAAGCTCTTCAAGTGCCTTGAGGTCTACATCCTTCGGCAAGCTAGCAAGAACGTTGGTGAGGTTGATGTCAGGGTTCTTGTGCACCACTTTGACGAGTACCTTGCGGAGGACGGCCCGACAGAGCTTGCGAGATTCGTTGGCCAGCTGGCTCTCTCGGTTAGACTGGAGCAGCTTAAGGGCATCAACGACACCCTTGAAGAACATGGTCAGCTTGGCGCTCGAAGACACCCTCTCGTCAGAAGAGTAGTTGAAGTTATCCAAGCCCATGGTGGACAGTTCCGCGGCAAGCTTTTCCACGACGTCGACAAGGCGCTCAGTCCAGATCTTCACGCCTCTCTCAAAATCATGATAAGTGGCGACAGCGCTGTTGAGCAGGCTCTTCTCGCTCTGGAGGTCTTTCATCAAAGCCCTCTCGCGAGCCTTGCCGTTCTCAAGGGACTCCTCTAGCGTCGCCAGCTTCAGTTTCAGATCAGCAATGGATTCGTTGGCTGAGGAGAGCTCCTTGGTCTTGTCGGACATGGCGGCTTGCATCTCCGCTAGGCTGAAGAGAGTCTTCTCTCTGTCGGCTTTGAGCGTTGAGATCTCCTTGCCGTGGCCTTCAAGATCTGCTTCCAGCCTCTTCACTTGATCGCCCAGCTCATTCTTGGCGGCCTCTGCAGCTTCGGCATCATCGATGGCTTCCTTGAGTTTGCCGGCGTGATCCACGGCCAGAGCTTCGAGTGTTTCCTTGGTCTCTGCTCCAGCTCCTGGGTTCGCTGCGCAACGAGCTTTTCGATCTCTTCGTCCTTGCTGCGGAGCTTGGCGGCAAATGCCTCCTCGTGAGTGGCAAGGTCGTCTTCATGAGCATCGAGCCCGATGCGGCGTTCTGTTAGGCGAGCTTCCTCTGCAGCGGCCTGCTGCACGGCCTCCTCCTGCGCCTTCTCAGTGTTGGCCTGCTTTAAGAGGAGCTCATTCCAACTTTGGTTCAGCTGCTCCTAGCCAGCCGTTAGCTCCTGGAAGGCCTCGGCATACCAGACTTGCGTCTCCTTGACGCGCTTTTGGAAATCCGCCTCTGCTGCTTCGACAACTGCCGCCCTGGAGTCCAACCTCTCCTTTCAGCTGCGGTGAAGCGCCTGGAGCTTTTGGAAGTTGTCGCTCATGGCTTGGAGGAGCTGTTCTTCCCTGGACCCGCTGTTGCTAGCGCGTGGCTCATCGTTGATCTTGAGCCCAGCGGCGGCGATGACGTCTTCGTCAAAGATTTCTCCTTCAGTTCGCACCCCAATGCTTGCCGTCCTTGGTATGCTGACGAACAGGTTGTCGCCAACCTTAAGGTATCTGCTTGACGGGGGGGCGTCGGATGTTGACGGTTGATCCTCGACAACCGCCTCGCCGACAACTGGGGGCTCCACGACCGGCGTAGCGCCAGGCGCTCCTGCGGCAGGAATGCCGTCAGTATGGTCGCTAGACTCCTTGCCAGCCCCCTCAGCAGATCCTTTGGTGGTTTCTTCCTGTACGGCCTTGGCGGCCTCGGCAGCTGCGATCCTATCGACTTCGGCGGCAGCGTCCTTGGCGGTCTCTTCGATGGCAACATCAACATCCATTTGTTCCACCGAAGGGAGCTCTGAAGACCAGGAAAGGAAACGAGATGAGATCAAGGTTGAAGTTCAAGAAGACAAAAATAAAGAAAGAATGACGAGTGCACCAAGGCGAGCGGTTTACCTGTGTCGAACTGTTGAGAGGTGGCTTCTCCTTTCCCGGCAACGTTGGTTGCCGATGTAGGATTGCCAGTGCCCATGCTTGCCGGATCCTCTTCAACGCGAATGGGCTCGCCAGTGGAAGCCCTTGCTGAAGGTTCATATCTGGGCGGCGTGGTTGACGGATGCGGCACGTCAGGGGAGGCCTCCAGTGGCTCTCCTTGTTGCCGTTCTTCTCCTACAAGCCCGGTGATGTCAGTAGTGAAGATATTCTCCCCAACGCTCGCCAACGGAAAATGAGTAGTGGGCTCACGCTGGGGGCTGGGTTGGAGGCTGCGTTGAGGGCTGGGCTCCGGGCTGATGATGATGGGCTTTGGCGCACCTACGGTGCTTGCCGAAGGCTCGTCACCCGTTGAAGTCTTCGCCTTCTTTGCCATCCTTTGCACCAACATTTCTGTATCTTTGCGGAGACAGGCCAAAGCAAAACAAATGAGTTAAAGTGAAACCAGGAATTCAGAAGCTAAAAGATGCGGCAAGGGCCCTTACTCTTCTCTTTCCGGACTAAAAGAGGAGATGTCAAAATCAACCTCCTCTACAATGTCCATGCGAGGGGGAGGAGAAGGGGTCCAGGGACGCTTGGCTACAGCAGAAGCAGTGGGTTGATGTGATTCTGCTGCTCCAGCCATCGGTGCCGTCGTATGGGATGCCGCCGCCGCACCCGTTGTTGCCGCGGTCGAGCGTGTCGTATGTCGCACGGGTTGCTGGTGGGCTTCTTGCCGCTCCGCAGCCTTGCCGGCCGCCCCCTTGCCAGAACCCTCACTACTCGAGGGAGGCTGACATGTTGGGACGCCAGAGACGGCTTTTCGAAGAACCCGTTTCTTCTTCTCCGGAGCTGGGGGCTCCTCGTGCGGCTGCTCTTCAGCCGTGTCTTCGACAGGAGAGCTCCCGGCAACCACGCCACTCTGTTCCCCGGCAATTTCACGATGATACTAGCACTAGCATGCAAGGGGGTCGACGTTTAAGGTCTCATGGACCAACTTACTCTGCTCAGAGGTTATCTCATAACCACCATAAGTATCAATCTTTCTTACCGTCGTGATCATCCCACGATCGCCTCATGATCAACCATCATCAAGAATACCATCGTGATCATCTCGTGACCACATAAATATTAACCAACTTCTTCTCTCATGGAACTGGGGTTGTTAATTATCCAAGTTATTATTTCTGTTGACCCATAGTGTGACCTACTACAAACTGTGTCCATGACCGAGGACGCGGCTATCGATAGATTATACACTCTGTACAGGTTAGTACACAGTACCCACACCACGGAATTTCATGGCCTCGTGCTCCCATTCGGGTGGATTAACGACATTCCGACAAAACCAATCTACTGCATGACAGTCTCCCGGCCACTCCAACAAACTCCCCTTTGGGCTATGTCATGGGTGGCCCTGATGTCAACTCGTGACATCCGCCACCTTTGTGACTGCCACCGTCATGACCAAAACAAAATCGTCCCAAACGGGGACACCTAGGTACAACACAACTCGGGCACACAAGGGTATGGCCGCCTACCTGATCAGGGTAGCGCGCACACATAACCTTCCCTAGTTGGAGGCACCGGCGAGAGGCATGACAATAGACCGAATTAGGGCCTCCCCATCCAGGCAAGTGTGGTTGCACTGGTGAGCTCGATTCGGTGGCACCATGACTCAGCCAACAGATTTTTTCAAGTTCGATTAATGTCAGGTTTAACTTCAATGGTGATGAGCTGAGTCATAATAACATAATGAAATAACAATGCATATGAGCATGATATCAGTGTAACCATGGATGGGCAACATAACCATTTAACAACATAGCATCAACAATGATAAATCATTTAGTCTATGGGATGCAAATGAGCATGACATAACGATGATCATGAATATCACAAGTACTTTCATATCATACCCTAACTATTCAAATGAGCATGTCATTCTCACTAGCATTTGAAATGATTACAAAAATAAAACATGATAAGAACAACATTAGCAATTAATTATTTCACTTACTAGATGAAAATGAACATGGCATAAGAAATGAGCATGGATTCACATAGCATTCAAAATAATTGCATGAACAAATAATTATTCAAACATTCAAGATGGAACCATGCCTATTGCAATGCCATCATGCAAGTGGCTGTCGTGGCTTGCCTGGGGTTGATGGAGTCACCGGGAAGAAGTGCGAGGCACTCGCGGAAAAATTTGCCGGAAACGTTTCCCTCTCGAAGGGAGGCTGAATAAGGGCAGGGAAAAAATGGTCATTTATAGAATGTTACAACATGGTGAAAATGATGTCAACAGAACGGGCTCGATGAATATAGAATGTGGGCTTTGGAATCACCTGAATTGGAGTCACGGTTAAACAGTTGTGGCCGTTCGTTCGTTAGGCAGAAAAACAAATAAAATCTGTCCATTTCTGCTGCTAACGGGTGAACATTCACAAAATAAGGGTTTTGGCACCCGCGGTTGAAAAACAGAAAGTGTATTTTGAAAAGTACGCTTTCTAGTAGGGAAAACGTAGTTTTGGCTGAAGCTGAGATGGAATACGCCTCCCTAAGTGGAAAACGTATTTTTGCAAAAACGTTTCCACTTAAACTTGAGCAGGCCCGGGGTTTCTGTGAATGACAGGTGGGGCCGCGGGACCCATGGGCTGGTCGTCTCCTTCCTCCTCCCGCTCCCGTGTCCGGTCGAGGGAGCAGCGGCGTCCGACGGCGACGGCCGGCAGCGCCGACCACTGGCGTGCTCGGGGAGGCTAGGTGCACCCGCCGGTGCACAGCACGGTCGCCAGAGAGCCCGGGAGCGAGCGGGGGCATGGACGTGGCGGACGGCGGTGTCGGCCAACGATGGGAAGCACAGCACATGGCACGGGAGGAAGGAAGGGGCTGCGGGGCGAGTTCTACAGTGAAGGTGGAGGTCTCTGGTGGTGGCTAGAGGAAGAGGGAGGGGCCATGGAGCTCCAATTTAAGAGGACAGGGGCCGCGGCCAGGGCGGCAATGGCGGCCGAGGAGAGCTGCTCGAGCTCGCTGGAGTGGCTGGGGAGGCATCTAGGAGGGTGGAGAGGAGCTTGGTGAGGTGAAGCGGGCTTGAGGTTGGCTTAAATAGCCGGGGCGAGCTTGCGGCCGTGGCGACGCATGCGCCGCGCGCCGGGGTTCGGGGACATGCGGAGGGGGAGGGGAGAGGTGTCCAGAGGGCTCACGGGGTAGCAGAGGGAGCTCGGGCATGCTCGAGAAGGCTCAGGGCGGCGTGGCCGACCGGCCGTGGTGGAGCAGACGTGGTTTGCTCCCGGACGTGGTGAGGGGCCAGGGGGTTACGTGAGAGGAGGAGGGAGCTGGACGGCACGAGGGACACAGGAGAACGGGCAGAAGGAAGACGCCCGAAGCAAAACAGCAGCCAGAGCGCGACAATGGCTTCCCAGCCACGTGGTCACCGCGTGCCCAGGCGCACGCGGTGCGTTCTGGCCAGCAAAAACATGTCTATCGCGTAGTCCTTCCTAAGTGGGACCTCCCTGAGGTGATGGATCGTAGAAAGCAACTGTGTGCTGATGGGAGTGATCATCTACAATTTGCTGTAGCAAACTTGGTCATAAAGTTGTGCTCAAATGGGATGAGATAAGGGCTAACCAGGATGTCACAGGGGTTTAGGGTAGGAAGGACTACAGTCCTGTGAAATATGAAAAGATTTGGACCAATATTTATCATAGTTGCTTTACAACTACAAAATCTGGTCCGGAAATTATATCATGAAGCTGCACTCACATGGAGTGTTGAATTGAGCTGAAATTTGGTAGAGGTTGATGATTTGGTCATATGAAGGCACTCAAAAAATTTCATACCATTTAGATGAATATAAATGGTACTTTCGTCACAATGTCCCACACTGGATAGAAACTTAGGGGAATTTTGTGGAGAAAATAGCTTGGCAAAATGAGGTGAATTTTGGCATTCTCAATGGAGATAAGGATGTTTGGGTCCTGGATTAATTTCAGATTTTATGAAGCAATATAAAATATAGTTGCTTCACAAACTGAAATTATGACCAGAAACAAAGATTGGATGGTATGCTCCCATAGATTGTTGGATGGAGATGAAATTTGGTGGAGAGTAATGATTTGATCATATGAATGATCTACCAAAATTTCAACTCATTTGGATTAGCCTAGCTAGTACTTCCTTCACAAAGCTTCTCTCTGAACAGAAACTTTGGAAATTTGCTGAGGAAGATTTACTAGGCAAATGAAGCTGAATTTTGGCATGTGGCAATTATTTGGATATGAAAGAGTGCTCAAAAAGTTTGAGGGAAATCAAGAAAAGATAAATAGCACTTCCTTCACAAAGTGCCACACTGGACAGAATAGGAAATGAATATTCCTGAATTATTTTTGAACTAGGCAAGGATGGGTTTTGACATATTTGTGGAAGATATGATCCAGAGAATTTATGAGAATTTTGTGGGAATTTTGGGAATGGCAGAAATATAGGTTGCTTCAATAGATTGGTTTTGTCGGAATGTCGTTGGTCCACCCGAATGGGAGCACGAGGCCATGAATTCCGTGGTCTGGGTACAGTGTACTAACCTCTGCAGAGTGTATAATCTATCGATAGCCGCGTCCTCGGATATGGACACAGTTCATAGTAGGTCACACTATGGGTCAACAGTAATAATAACCTGGATAGTTAACAACCCCGGTTCCATGAGAAAAGAAGTTGGTTCATCTTTATGTGGTCATGCGATGATCACAGGTAGAGATCAAGCTCCGTGTGGTCATGTGATGATCACGATGGTATAGTTGATACTGAGCTTGGTTGATCCTGAGGTGATCGTGTGATGTTCACGACAGTAAGCTTGATGCATATGGTGGTTACGAGATAACCTCAGAGAAGTGTAAGTTGGTCCAAGGGACCTTAAACATCGACCCCCCCTGTCATGCTAGTGACAGTATTATCATGTTCATATCATGAGTAACATGTACATGCCATGCTCATTCTCGTGATAGTTCTAGTAAGATCATGGTCATCAATTAACTTGTAAATGCCATGCTGTTGTTTGTCTTGATTGCTTTGGTTGCTGTGAGCTTGCGAGTACATTCAAAGTACTCACCTGGCATGTCATGCCAGATTTTAGGTGATGCTGTGATTGATTACTTATCGAGGATCTCGAGTTTGCGCGCTAGGATGTGTCCCAGCCAGAGTCCCTGCGGAGTGGAGTTCATCACCGTCGTCGCTGTTTCGCTGCTAGAAGTTATTCTGCTGTTACAAGTTGTTCCGCTGCTAGCATAGAGCTACCTTAGCAGGCGTAGTGTCTCCGTGCCGATGTAATCCTTTGTAATATCAGACCCTTGTACCCGTATTATTTGTAATAAAGAGCTGATTTGTTCTATGCCAAGCAGTGCCGTATTCCAGAAGACTTGATCTCTGGGCTGGAATGCGGGGTGTTCTGGTTCCTCTGTGCCGGGGTGCCACAGTGCTTGGTATCAGAGCAGGTCTGGCTATAGGACGCCCTAGTTAGCGCGAGTGTTAGAAACTGGTAGTTTAGAGTCTAGCTTGCTTGTTGCATTTGGTTGTTGCATTTGTTTGCTGCATAGCATGCATATAGACTTATTATCTTGTCGCTAATGGTTGATCTTGTGAGTGTATGTGGCATCGGTTTCGATCCACTACCTGCACCCTCCAGCTTTGCATACCTGCTTTTTGGTGTTTGACGGCATCTCCATCCCAGCAGAGTGATGCCGAGGTACCAAGTGTTCCAGACACCACTTGCAAGTATCGCGCCAATATATCTTTCCGCCAGCCACACCTATCGTTTCGGTGGTAGACATGTTTCTACCCCGGATCTTGCCATCCAACCCGCTGTTTTGGCAACCCTTACTTGTCTTTGTTACCAGAAAAGGGCAATGCCAGCAGACCCTGCTTTCCACCGCTATCCTATCCTATTACTCATTCCCTGGATGAGTACAGTTCCCTTCCGTCTGCTTGATGATGATGTGGTCGTGACATCCGTGTCTCGCTACATGATCACCGAGTCCGTCCTCACCTCCAAGCCCGTCTAGATGCAACCAGTGCTGAGCCAACGCTCGGTGTAGCTATGTTTACACCAACCTCTCAACACGTTGATCCACCATCGTTCACACCGCCACATCATGTTAGATCGTAGTACTGGAGTTTTCGCGAGATTTGTGTGCTTAAGTAGGCATGCATATTGTGGTGGATAGCAGTATAATGTGATGTTGCTTGTATGTAATCTTGATGCCTTGTCTGCTTTTGTTTGAGTCATTTCTTTTGCTTCTTTCTTTGGGCCTTCGGTGTTACCTTATTTCCCCTTATGAAAGTTGCTCATCAACCGACACCGGACTCGAAGAATCAATGAGGAGTTCAAATATTTGGAAGCTCAGCTAAACATTATGGAATTCTTAGCCGTCTGCATTATATTGGGAATATCTGGTTTGAATGCAAATGATATCCTAGATTGATTATCAGCATCAAGTTTACATCAGTGTGCAACCATTACAATCGTAACGAACCAACTGGAAGACAATTTGTGTGCAAGACAACAGTACATTTCCAGTCAAAGGAATATCAAGAATATTTATATGGCATTCAGTCTGCACACTATAGTGAGAAGCTTCTGGTGTAAGAAAATCCAGTCTTCCTCCGCACGCTACCAGAGAAGCTTATGATACAAGGCTCCTCAATCTTCCCCGGTACGATATGTGGATAGCTTACAGTGTAAGATACTCAGTCTTCTTCAGTAAGCCACCGCAGAAAGCTTCCGCCATAAGGCACCGAATCTTCTCCAGTAAGCAACCAGGAGGAGAAGCTTCTGAAGCACGGTACCCAGTATTTTTTTGCATACTATCCCGGTGAAAGCTTCGTGCATAAGATATCCAGTCTTCTTCAGCACGATGCTCTCAGATAGCTTCCAACACAAGCTGTCTAGTCCTCATCAGTACGGCACTACAAACAGCCATCGACATTGGTACAAGATGTTACCCAGTGAGTTGATAGTATATGGCAGTGCACCTCAAGAATCAGATCCGCAACAGGTTGGTCAGAAAAACAAGCTAGTCAGGACACAAGTGTCTGCCTTGGGAATCAAATGCTCAGATACACATGCTTCCATAAATATTGTGAACATGTTGCCAAGGTCATGCAAGTCACTCGTACGATGATACGAGCACGTGGTTATCAAGGCCAGTTTCCTCATGCCCGACAAGGCAATATCGTTAATGTAACACCCCAAAAATTTAACCATGTTTTTATTAAGTATAATTTGGCCAGAAATAAAATTTTGAATTCTACTAGGTCTTTTATTAATTTTAGTTCTTCTCTGTTTTCTGTTTTCAAAAATTCTTCCCTCCATATAGAAAATTTTGGGGAAAATATTGTGGCTTTGGTAGTTTTCTCAAAATCATTTCATTTATATTTTAATAACAGTAGGAATTATTTTCATAATAAAATTTTGCCCAAGATAATCATTTTTATAGCATTTTCAATTTTTGCCATGCTTCTGCTACACTACAACTATTTTAAATAATTCTTTAAAAATTCCACAAAAATTATGAGGAGTCATGTGATGCCTACAAATCAATTTTATGCAAAAACCCATCTTGGTGTTTTGAAACTTTTGAGTGAAACATCCTCTTTTCAATTCTGTCCCATTCTGGAGTTATAACTAGAACCTCAATTTTCCTTGCTCCAAAAATTCTTAAATTATTCCACCTTATAGTCCTTCCAACCAAACCCTTAAAACCAGAATATTAGCCCCATTTGCCTCTTTTAAGTTCACCAAATTCCTCTCCCAAATTTTGGTCCAGAACTGAAACTCACTAAGACTTGCACTAGCAAGTTTTTCCTCTTACCAAACCAACTTCACCAACATCTTTATCATCAAATGAGTCCCCACTCTGACAATTTCCACACCCAACAAAAGCTTTTAGGGCACCTTTGCATTCTGTCGAGCACCTCATGGGCATGACAGGATTTGGCAACCTTTTCCAAATCTTCATATGGAGCTTACCCATCTAGCAAACCAGCATGTCCATAACCTTTCTCATGCCCAGGAGCATCATCCTGTCAATTGGTGTCTTGTTTGGATCCTTGTAGGTGCCATTGGCATTGCATCGAGCACATTGCGCGCGAGCACAGAGCGCGGCCAGGGCACGTGTATTGCAGACACTGGCATCGAGCTGCCGCCGCCGCTCTGCTGCCTCTCCGGCCCTCGCAACAGCCCAGGAAGCACCGCCATACACCCACCGACCTTGCCGACAGCTCCTCTCGTCCGCTAGTACCGTCCACCACCGCCTACCGCCGCCATTCATCGCCGCCATCTCTGCCATGGCTCTGCCCGGATGCATGGCATGTCCTTGAGCTGCCAGCAACCCTCCTGGACGGTGACTTCCTCCGTAAGCTTGCACACGTTACGCCGGCCTCCCCACCAACCTCACTGGCTTCACCCACGGCCATAAATGGCCGCCGCCGCATCGAGTGGATAAGGCCGCGACGAACCGACCTCCTCTGGCCTATAAAAACCATCCCCGAGCTCGTATCACGGCACCGCATCATTTCTACCTCCCTCGAAAGTCCTCCAGTGCACCCAAACAAGCTCGGGAAAGCCGTCTCCCTCGTCTCCGGCCGAGACGTCCGCCATCACTCCTCCGACGATTCCGGTGAAACCAGTGCTTCCCCCTCTCCGTTATCCCCACCAATAGGCTTCCCTCGACCCTGCAAACCCATCCCCCACCTCAATTGCACCGGAGCAAGCTCCAGGGCAAAAGCCCTCTTCCACCCGACGACCTCCTCCGCCATTGCTGAAGCCCTGCTCAACTTGAGCTTTCCCGGCGAATCCTTTCCCCTCCAACGGATGCGGTCCGTCCTCCTGAGCACGTAGATGTGCCGAATGCCGGAAACGGCGCCTCCAAGCGCCGGCAATCATCGCCGGAGCTCGCCTCTGTTCCTGTCCAGGCGCGCGCGATGAGGGGGGGGGGAAGACAAACCCGACAGGTGGGTCCCACCTGTCGGTGAGTCACCCTCCTCTCCAGAAGCGCATCTCTGCGGGTGCGTTTTCCCTGCGGGGGAAACATACTCTAGGGAGTACACCTTCGACGCCGCCGTCTCCCCGCGGGCTAGGAGCTGGGCCCGGCCCAGTGACGCCGTCCGGCTATGCAGCGCTCAGGGCGCGCCTCTGCCTCTTTTCTCTTTTTCTTTTCCAGTGGATTTCAAATAATTCCACAGTAATATTTTCAAAGCCAAATTTGATGATTCAAATTTCTGAAGACTTCTAAAATCATGCTCTATTAATCTAGCTAGGGTGAACATTTTTTTCTAAGCTTAGTTTTTGTTGGATCAATTAAATAGTCCATTTAGTCATTTATTTCAGCGTAGGAAATTCCTAGGATAATCATATGAACTCCAAATAAATTGATTCTTTTTCTGAAATTCCTAATTTTTCATCTTGTTTATTTTAGTATTTATTTGAAAAATTTCCAAACAAATTTTTAATACTGTTTTAGCTCTATGTGGTAATTGCAATATTTTTGAAAATAGGAAATGGAGGGAAGATAAAATTTTCAAACTTTTGGAGTGCACCCAATTTTTCTACATGCTCAAGGCAAGCATCTTGAACACTTGATATGGTGATTGCATGGTTAATGTTTGCAAAAATAATTGAATCATGCATATGTCGAATTCAAATAAAATTTTGCATGCATGTAGTGTTGGGATGTTTTTCCCGTACCATGCAACATGTGCTTGCCATGACTAACTTGCAGGAGCAAGCATAAGAGAAATACCGTTACCGGCAGAAGGGTGATCACGTCGGAGTGTGATCATGCCTTGTTGGTTATGCATGTTGGAACGTGCAAGGGCTGTGGCCCTGTTTTGGTGTTACTATTGAAAGAACACTTTATTGTGCTAACCACTGCAGGAAAAACTTAACCTCCTGAGTCGACCGTAGATCGAGTCTTGTTCCGGTAACCCCCTTACTTGTTCATGTTGCCACTTGTCCCTGCCGCAGGTAGGGTATGGTTTAGTAAGTTGATAACCCCTTTCCTGCACACACCGTACAGAGGGGCCATAGTGAAACATACCATTGGCCCATGGTAGGCATGTCACTTGGTCAGGGGGCATGGGTCTCTCCGGTTGTAGCCGGAGAGGGGTAGCACCCCTATTTGCGCGCCGATATAAATATTGTGATCCCATGCTATTCGAGATTGTAGTCTCCCCGTCTTAGAGTTTATCTTGAACGATGCCTTGGGTGATTCCTGGCATCAGGAAAGTTAATCTGGTGTGTGCTGGTCAGGTGTGTTTTCAACCCAAAAGCCGTAATGGGAATTAGTCAGTATCTCGGTGTTGGCTAAAGAAATCCTTTACTTGTGGGTAAAGAGTACACCCTATAAAGATATTTATTTGAATAGCCGTGTCCGTGGTTAAGGACTACAGTCTGGGTTGGTCAAGTGTCGGTCTTAGTGTCGGTCTCCGGAGGAAAATAATTAAAATTGACCATGATATATTTTGCAGGATAATTATTGTCGCCACTGACGCTATCATGAATATTATTGTTGTCATGAATATTATTGTTATTATTATGGACTAACCGTTTCTCTTATTTTATTTTCTGAGTGTCTCATGTGCTAGCTAGACTACCCGGGATACTCATTTATTTTCAAGACCTCTCGTGGCGTCGCTTGAGTTCTCGGGCGGTCCTGTCTCGCCCGATTCTCTTTTAGACACCCGTTTGGCATTTCTTTTCAAGACCTCTCGTGTCATCGCTTGAGTTCTAGGGCGGTCCTGTCTCGCCCGATTCTCTTTTAGACACCCGTTTGGCATTTCTTTCCAAGACCTCTCGTGGCATCGCTTGAGTTCTCGGGCGGTCCTGTCTCGCCCGATTCTCTTTTAAACACCCGTTTGGCATTTCTCTTGGATACTCGGGCGGTCTTGTCTCGCCCGATTCTCCACTTTATGTTTTCTTTTGGATTCTCGGGCGGTCCTGTCTCGCCCGATTATCCACATTTAACTTTCTTGGTTTGTCACTAACATTTTATTTACTCATACTTCTGCACATGCTAATATTTATCATGCCATAATTTAATTTCAGCCAACATATGCATCTCATTTAACCCATCATGATCATATGCATTCGGTATATCTTTTGTTCATTATGTTTGCGAGTACATTCCAACGTACTCACTGGCTTGTCCCTGGCTATTTAATTGGCCAGGTCAGGATTTTGACAAGGAGTATTACCACGACGTCCATGCGGAGCCTAGGATAGCAGCCACGCGGGATAGGAATGATCCTGGTCAGCCGTTCCTGTGGGAATGGAGCCCCATCGACATTGGAGAACCACGAGTCGCTTCCGTCATCCTCACTAGAAATCATTGTTGTATCATTAGACCTTTATGGTCTTGTATCCATTTCTTGTAATTGCTTGGTAATCTGTAACAAGGACGTGTCCACCAGTAGCAGTAACCCTCGGCTGGTGATGACACGAGGGGTTAATTTCTGGGATATCATGCCCCAGAAATCCGGCCCCGACAGTTAACCCTTGTCACTACCATGTATGGTTGACCACAACAGTGAGCTCTATACAAGTAACTGTGAACCTGGTATATGATCCTGATGAACCCTTGTTTACCTTTCCCTGGTAACGGCACCACGCATGTGTTCTGAGCTGCTTTCGGAAGTCAAGGGTGGATGCCGACTTTATATTTCTCTTTTCAACAACTGGCCTGTGTTCTGAGCTGCTTTTCGTCCGTCTCGGACAGCTGTTGAGATTCTTTTTGTAGCACTGACCCTATGCTCTGAGCTATTCTTCGGCCGTCTTAGGGAACTGCTACATTCTTCTTATCAACATTGCCTCATGCTCTGAGCTGCTTTTCAGCCGTCGTGAGTTGAGTTATTTCAGTAATGTCCTAGATCGAAGTTGTAAAGACCGTTCTGGTGGCTACTGAATTATTTGCCGATTTCATGCAAAGGTTCGTATGATCATTGCCCTACAGTTAGAGCTTGTGAGATGATCAACATACCATTTAAAAGTTGTGGAACTATCATAGGATAAGGAATGTTTACCGAAATATTGCACCTGGCAGTACCTATGGTCACACGAAGGATTAAGGACATATATGGCCAAGCCCTTTTAGCAAAAGATTCAGAAAAAGAGAATGATGATGAAGGAGCAAGACCAGCTGTAACGCCCCGAACACACCCGCCGGTGATCGTTACTCCTGGCAGGATCTAGACTGGCCCCACAGATCAATACTAGTCTTTCCTGCGCACTTTGTCCTCACTCGTGCGCACCCGGGAGCAACTTCCCGGTCGGTCACCCATCCTAAAATTACTCCAAGCTGAGCACGCTTAACTTTGGAGTTCTTTCCGAATGGGCTCCCGGAAAAGAAGGAATTCCTTATTGATATGAGTAGTCTATCATCCCTATTATGCCAGGCTATCACACCGGCAATACAGGTATGATAATTGTTGCATGAACAACATGGTTCGGATACCCAAGACAGTCTGATTCCGTTTGATCACCATGAACACACACCCAAGGGGTCTACTCTATTTGTAAGGACCCCATATCAAGGTGACAGTTGAATCGTCGGTACGGATCTGAGACAAAGAAGTCCGCAAGATTTAGAATTACCTACAAGCAGTCAGATCCCGTCAAGAGAACGATTATGATTCTCAGCATTGTTTTGAACCCGGAAAACATGCATCTACTTGAGTAACCCAATGCAAGGAATAAATGTTTTGTGTCCACCGAGGAAATTTGTTCATAACTCCATTGAATACTATTGGTGCTAGATAGAAATGTCACGTCAATTGGAAATCACTCTCGGACTTATGAAAATATGACATATTCCAGGCAGGATAATATATCAGATAAGCCAGCAGACAAAAATGGGAGTCAGAGTAAGGATTGAACATATGAGGAAGACCTGTCAGAATATGGGATATGGTGAAGCAAACCACACCAGATCAAGGTAATCAGTTCCTATGAAATTCAGAGGGAACATCAAGGAAAAGGATACCCGAGTTGGAAATGGTTTCCTTAAGTCAGAATATTCATACTTGTTCCCTGAGCAACCAAATCTCGAGGACGAGATTTTTGTAAGGGGGGTAGGTTTGTGACACCCCGATTTTTAGCTCTTTCTTTTTCTTTTGGATTTCTTTGGATTTTATTTGGAGTTCCTTTTCGGTGGCTCTGTGGTCTTAAAACCTGGGAAGATCATCTCTCCTTCCTCTCCCAAGTGGCTTGTCACTCCCAAATCTATTTCAAGGCCATGTCATTTCCATCTTAGCCCAACTCCAAATTCTTTTTCTGGGGAATATTCTTTTTTTTCTATTAAAGGAATAACCCTGTTTGCCCTAGGTTGTGAAGCAACCTATATTTCTGTCTTTCCTAAAATTCCCACAAAATTCTCATAAATTCTTTGGATCATATCTTCCACTAATATGTCAAAACCCATCCTTGCCTAGTTCAAAAATAATTCAGGAATATTCATTTCCTATTCTATCCAGTATGGCAATTTGTGAAGGAGGTGCTATTTATATTTTCTTGATTGCCCTCAAAATTTTTGAGCACTCTTTCATATCCAAATAATTGTCACATGCCAAAATTCAGCCTCATTTGCCTAGTAAATCTTCCTCAGCAAATTTCCAAAGTTTCTGTCCAGAGGGAAGCTTTGTAAAGTAAGTACTAGCTAGGCTACTCCAAATGAGTTGAAATTTTGGTAAATCATCCATATGATCAAATCATTAGTCCCCACCAAATTTCATCTCCATCCAACAATCAATGTGAGCACACCTTCAAATCTTGCTTTCTGGTCACAATTTTAGTTTGTGAAGCAACCATATTTTATATTGCTTTATAAATTATGAAATTAATCCAGGACCCAAATATACCTATATCCATTGAGCATGCCAAAATTCACATTATTTTCCCAAGCCTTTTTCTCCACAAAATTTCCCCAAGTTTCTGTCCAGTGTGGAGCATTGTAAAGGAAGTACCATTTTTATTTATCCAAATGGTATGAAATTTTTATAGTGCCTTCATATGCCCAAATCATCATCCTCCACAAAATTTCAGCTCATCCAATCATCCATGTGAGTGCAACTTCAAGATCTAGTTTTTGGACCAAATATGTAGTTGTGAAGCAACTATGACAAATATTGGTCCAAATCTTTTCATATTTCACAGTACTATAGTTCTTCCTTCCCTAAACCCCTGTGACATCCTGGCTAGCCCTTATCTCATCCCATTTGACCCTAACTTCATGACCAAGTTTGCTACAGCCAACTTTCGATGATCCCTCCCATCAGCACACATTTGCGTTCTTCGATCCATCACCTCAGGGAGGTTCCACTTCGGAAGGACTACGGGGTTGTCGGCCCAGTGGAAACCAAGGTACCACGGCCCATCTGCCTCTAGACCGGAGGACGACGCTTGGGCCGGCCCATGAGGGTGGCCCTGCCTCGGCCGCTCTAGAGGAAGCCGCCTCGTGAGGGGCAAGCCTCGCGAGGCCCCTCGCCGCCAGGCCAGACCCTGCCGAGGCCGCCAAGCACCAGGTTACCTCGCGAGGCTCCCCTCGTGAGGCCTCCTCACGAAGCAGATCGTACGGCGCCAACCGCGGGGCTCCGCGCCCAGCACATGGGTGACGATCCGCTATCAGGATAAGGATAGCGGGGCGTGACCGAGCCCAGCTTGCATTCTGGTTATAAGGGAGCAGTGGCATCTGCCTCCCCCAAAGCAAGTCCCAAAGGTTTTCCTCTTTGATAATAGGAGATCAGGACGGATCAGCGCGCTAGGACGAAGGTCATCGCCAAGCCCACCAGCGCGTCACGAAGACTACTTTATCAGGCGGAGACCGCCTTTAGTAAGGATAGACATGCGCGCCTGTCCCCCTTCGAATTGCCGCCCTGTAGCCACCCTTTCCCGCTCATATTTTCATGCAAGAGAACCAAGGCACTACAAAAGGGGCAGGGCCGCCTCCATGTAAGGGGATCGACCCATTCTCCCCCTCATCTCGTGTACCTCGAGCCACAAGCTCTCCATTACAGAGCAATCCAACACAGGCAGGAGTAGGGTATTACACCGCACGGTGGCCCGAACCTGGGTAGCTCGCGCGTCCCCTTCGTGTCCGGTGAGAGCCAGTGTGCCCGTCGTGATCCTGCTGTAGTTGCCGTCGTGTCGTAGGTTGCCAAGCAAAGTCCCCCAGAGTTCGAATCCTAAGTTCTTGGAGAAGTTTCTTGGACACGGATCCTAGACTTCGACATTTGGCGTGCCAGGTAGGGGGGCTTGCCGTCTTCGCGCCTTCGACCTCGACGCCAGTATCGACATGGACGCCGCCGCCGCTCGCCAGGAACGCGCCACGCGCCGAGCCGCCGCCAGGGTCCGCGCGGCACCCGCCGCCCGCGGTGCCCCTAGGCAGCGCCATCGCGCTACCATCGAGCCTATTGGGGAGCGCGTGGCCTCCTCCGCCCACCCGTCGGTGAACGAGCAGGCGCATGGCCGCTCCACCGCCACCTCCTCGCTTGCGTGAGGCGATCCTCCCGCTCCGCACGCCGCACTGCTCATGGCGCAGGAGCTGCTGCGCTATCGTCCCACCAAGGACGGCTACGACGCCTGGCTCGAGTGCATCACCGAGCTCGTCGATGCCGCACGCGATGGCCAGGCACCCTCTCGCTCCTTGCCTGCTCCGCTATCCCGTGCTGACCGGGCTGAGCGGGACGCGCCTCCTCCGCCTCCTCCTGATCGCGACGTGGCCGAGCGCCGCCCCGCAGCGCGCGCCCCATAGCCGTCCCATGGCTCGCTCGTGCCGGGTGGCGACGGTGACAGCTGCCAGATCGTCCACCGCGCACCCTCGTACGCGTGCGTGGCCATCGAGAAGGCACGAGACTGCCAGGACCGCGTCCTCCACGACGTCGCCATGGCGGGGCGCCAGAACCGCGCGGCCCTCGATGGTGGCGCCGTCACCAACGGGGGCTACCTAGCCCTCGTCCCCGAGCTTCGTCGCATGGTGTGGCCCGACAAGTTCAAGCCAGAGCTCCCTCAGCCCTACGATGGCAGCGCCAACCCCACGGAGATCCTCCTGCTCTACACCATCAGCATCCAGGCCGCGAAGGGGGATGACCGGGTCATGGCGAACTGGTTTCCCATGGCCCTCAAGGACGTTGCACGCTCATGGCTCATGAACCTCCCCGAGGCGTCCATCTATTCGTGGGAGGACCTGTGCAAGTAGTTCGTCACCAACTTCAAGGGCACGAGCGACTGTTCCCTCACACTCAACGACCTGCGGAACGTGCGCCAGCACCCTGGTGAGCCCCTCCGCAAGTTCATCCAGCGCTTCAGCCAGGTGCGCCACAAGATCCCGAAGGCCTCCGACGCCGTGATCGTCTCCGCCTTCACCAATGGCATCACGGACGTGAAGATGCGGGAGAAGCTCTCTGTCAGGGACGAGCTTGACTCCGCGGCAGAGTTGTTCGTCCTCGCCGACCGTTGCGCCAAGGCTGAGGAGGGACACCTCTTCCTCCACAACGACATCGACGCTAAGCCTGACACAGCGAAACCCAAGGGCAAGGACGCAAAGCGTAAGGGCCCTGCCGTGCTTGCGGCGGAGCCGGACTACAAGCGCGGCCGTGACCGTGGCGATGCCAAGAAGGACGACCGTCCTTTCTGCACCTACCACAACATGAACTCCCAAAGCACAGAGGACTGCCACGAGCTCAAGCTGCTTTGCGAGGGCCGCACCGAGCGCCGCGGCAGCCGCAAGGAGCGTGGAAAGGGCCGCGGCGGTGGCAGCGGAGGTGCCCGCTGGGGCGACAACCAAAACAACGGCGCTGGCGACAACAACCGTCAGGGCTGGCAGAACCAGCCGCGGCAGGCTGACCCTCAGGCCAACGCCGCCCCAATACGCGCCAATGACTCCCCTCCCGCTGAGCATGCTGGGGGCTACCAAGAGCCCCGCAGGGTGGCCTACATCCTCGGCAGAGCCCAGGCCCCTCCATCCAACCACTACTTCAAGTAGTTCTCTCGGGAGGTGAACGCAGCCCTTCCGGCGCTCGAGTCCGCCGGCCACCTCAAGTGGTCTGAGTTCCCCATCGCGTTCGACGCCAGCGACCACCCCAAGTCGATGAAGGCCGTGGGCGCCGTCCCCCTGCTGTGCACCTCCACCATAAGCAACGTCATGGTTACCAAGACCCTCATCGACGGAGGCGCCGGCCTCAACATGATCTCCATCGAGACCTTCGAGACGCTCCAAGTGCCCTACGAGCGCTTGATGCCCACCAGGCCCTTCTCGAGCATCACTGACGGCTCCACTGTCCCCCTGGGGCAGGTGCGCCTTCCCGTCACCTTCGGCACCCACAAGAACTACCGTACGGAGTTCATCGTCTTCGATGTGGCTCACATCGGCCTGCCTTACAACGCCATCTTGGGCTACCCGGCGCTCACCAAGTTCATGGCCGCGACCCACCACGCCTACGGCCTCGTCAAGATGCCCGGCTGCAGCGATACCCTTACCATCCGCTGCGATGAGAAGGATGCGCTGCACACCCTCGAGCATGCCTACAAGACTGCCTCCGTCACGTACTCGGCTGATGAGGACGTGCCTGGGCCTGCCGAGGAGACGCCCGTGAAGAAGAAGCCCCTGCTCTCTCAGGAGCGGGTCGAGTCCAAGAAGGCGTCGCTGGATGGGGGCGAAGTATGCCCCTTCCTCGCCGCCAGCGGCAGGCCCTTCCCCAAATAGGAAGGCGCGCTCGTCACCTTCCTCCGGGCATGCCCCGATGCGTTGGCTTGGACAGCATCAGGCGCGCCCAGCCTACCGAGGGATGTGATCGAACACTACTCAGCCACGTGCCAGAGCGTGAGGCCCGTCAAGCAGAAGGAACGGCGTCAGGCGCCCGAGAAGCAGGAAGTCAACAAGCCCCAGGATGCTGGAATTGCACGTGAAGCCCACCACCCTAAGTGGATCGTCAGCCTTACCCCCATCGCCACGCCGCGCGATAGCATGTGCATGTGCGTCGATTTCCTTGCCCTCAACCAGGCTTGCCCCGCAGGCCCCTTCCATCCTCCGCGCATCGCCGCAGGCTCGCCCTGGCTCATGCGTATGCCGTTCGGCCTGGAGGGTGCTGCAACCACATTCGTGAGGCTGATGTGCATGAGCCTGGAGTCCCATGTCGCAAGGAATACGGAGGTGGTTAACACTCGCCCAGCAGCCCACCGCGGCCCCACTCGTGATGGAGGTGGGTGTTCCGGTACCAAACACATGGAACGCCCGCCATCACCGTAAGTTCTATCCGTGCCCCACGGATACGAGTGACATGGAGCTGTACACGCTCCGGGGCTCTCTCTACCCACGCTGCCTTCGGCACGTGAGAGCTCCTTCCCACTCTCGTGGAAGCCCCATGCTCAGCGCTGGCGGATGCCCCATGCTCCGCGCTGGCGGCCTATTTGAGGGGCCCTCGGCCATCACATCCTCAAGTTGACCCGTGTTGAACATGGCAGCATGTATCTTTTTGTTATGTAATGAACCTGCTTCATGCATCAGTAAAGCATATTTCCTCGAAAACCTTGTGTGCTTGCAGCTGCGGGACGCGCGCTCATGATCTCACCCGTGCCTGTCGCGCGATCGGGGGCTGGGCACGGTGCCTGTGCTCGGGTCAATCCCAGCAGCACTGAAAAACCCAAGCGACTGAGCTCTGGCTTGCGGGCCTGCTCCCGTGTACGTCACCTCACCAGGTCCTTGGTCCTCTTGTCTACCTGCGTAACACCCATAGGTGACCTCGCGAGCGTGCCCTGCTGCACTACTTGCGAAAACTTGTCAGTTTCCCTGGTGCAGGATATCGAAGGCCTCAGGACCCCCCCCCCGGGAGGCCTCACGAGCGGGGCCCTACGGGCAGAAGGCCTCACGAGGGACTACGCCCCATGAGCCGTGCCCTGCGAAGGACTCGCCCCAAGCTACACGCCTCGAAGGAGCTAAGTCTAAAGCTGTGACACCCTGGTTTTTGGCAACTTTTTCTTTTCATAATCTTTCTGGCTTTATTTGCAATTTGGAGGGTTTTTGAATCTTTTCAGTTGACTTTGGACATAGGATACTTCTGAATCTCTCTAAGTGATCCAAAGCCCTCAGCATCTTGCCAAAATCTAGTCACACCACTTGGATCAATTTCCAATTCTCAATCTTTCTCAATAATTCATTTTCTTCCTTTGGGAAAATATGTCATCACTATGGGTTATGAATCAACCTATAGTTCTGGTGATCAGAAAAATCACAAATTAATACCACACCTTCTTGTCATCATCTACTGCCACAATCTTCAAAAACATTTCATGGTCCAGTATAAAGTTTTGTCCAAAAAACTCCATTTGCCTTCTGGACAGTACTGTCCCTTTGTGAAGCAACCCAAATTTTCCCAACTCAGAAAACTCTCAGATAATTCCCTGAGATAATAGGGAACCTATCTTGCCACAATATCCAATAATATCATCTTGTCCGGTACAAATTTTCAGCAGCAATATTCTGACAAGTTTCTGCTCAAATGGAACTTCTGTGAAAGAAGTACCAGCTAGAGGTATTCAATTGAGCTGAAATTTTCATGACATCTTTTATCCACTAAATAACCCTCCCACACCAAATTTCAGCTCCAACAGATCAACCAGATGAGTGCTGCAAGCTCATCTTGTTTCTGGACCAGTAACAGCAGTTGTGCATGAACTGCATTCAAATCTTGATTAAACTCTCTCAATTTTGGCCAGTTTGGTGTCCTTCCAAAGTAGATCATCCCAGACATCTCTACTGGCTCCATCTCCAGCTCACCTCTCCTCTAGATCTCTCTCTAAGTTTCTATCAGAAACTATTCATGAAGCTACACTTCGAACCAGAGTGCATCTAGACGAGCCAGTGGCACAGAGAGGCTAAGTGGTCAAGGGTCGACATGTTGGACAAGATGCGCCAGGCTTGCGTGGCCTTTGGATGCCAGTACCCGTGGTGAGCACGGCAATGGCATGCCAGTGCGCGCGCTCTGCACCTTGCCCGCGTCTGGTGTGACCATTCCAGCCGTCCCGCGTTGTCATTCGGTGTCTGGTGGTGCCGACGTTGTCGCTGCCATCCATGTACCCCTCTCCCGATCCCTCTCCTCGCCAAAATTGTCCCCGGCGGCCGCCACCGCACACGGGCAGTGTGGCACCCGTGCGGGCACAGTGGCCCTGCTGCTCGTCGCCTTCCTCCGCTATCCGCCACCGCCGCATTAACTCCCTCTGCCCTCTCCTATCCCGTCGCCCACGCCGAGCCAGCCAGCGTGGCGTCCGGACTCCGGCGACGTGGCCGAGCTCCGCCAGGTTCCAAAGAGCTCGCCCCTGCCTATAAAAGGCCATGACCAGCCCTTCCTAGCTCCTCACCGCACTCCGACTCCTCCCAATCGACCTCCCGAGCATCGAGCCAAGGCCGAGAGGCCCTCTGGCCTCGCATCTCGCCGGCGATCCGCCGCCACCCGAGCTCCGCCACCTCACCATTTCGCTCCACCCCAGCCTCAACTAACTGCACGCGCGAGCTCAGCTAGCTCTCCTGACCCCGCCTGAACCTCTGCCCGACCGAAACTCCGCCGGAATCGCCGTCTCTGACGACACCCGAGCGCAGTCGCCGCCGGAGAGGAAGAGGACGACGTCGTCCGGCCATCTCTCGTCATGCTACGGGTACGTATGTGTTCGTCTCCGTGAGCTCGTTCCATCCCCGTAGTCGCCGGACCTCGCCGCCGTCTGTGTTGCCAGCGACCATCGCCGGAGCTCCGCAACTCTCTGTTCCCTCTCTCCACCTTTTAAATATGACAGAGGGGCCCGCTAGTCAGTGGCTCGCCGAACCTGTAAGTGGAGGCGCCCTAGCGAAATACGTCTTCGACGTGGCCCTCTGCTGATTTTCTATTTTCTGTTTTTAAATCAAATTTGACCAGTAACTTTGACCATCTATAACTTTTTATCCATAAGTCCAAATCAATTGATTCTTTTTGCATTGAGTTTGTATTGAGCCCCACTATTTTTTGGTAAATTTTGGTATTTTTCCCATGCTCACAGAATATCTGGTGAACAGAACAGTGTTATGTGACATTTTCCTTTGCATTTTCAAAATATTTTCAAAGGGAAAACTTTTTGACTTTGAAGCCCAGGAGTTTGTGGACAACCCAACAGAGCAAGGCAAGCCATCTCATCCATTACATGAAGCATTTCATTAGAATTGGTTATTTAATTGAATTATATACATTATTTTAACATGTGGAAATTCATAGTAATTCACCTTAATGCATAGCTACTGTCATATTAAGTTATTTATGATGAAAATCCATGCTTGATAAATGCTTGACAACACTAAACCTAATTGGTTGATCAAGTGCCACCTATCCGGACTCATCCGTGCAGCCACATTTGCCGGTATGGGATGGCCTTGACTTGGTCTGGTTTTGTGCTATTTTCTCGGTACCACCAAAATAGGGAGGGTTATGCGTGCGTGCTGCCCTGATCAGGTAGACGGCGATAATCCTGTGAGCCCAGTTGAGTTATTTTGCCGGCGTCCCCGTTTGCGACAGTTTTGTTAGCCACGACGGTAGCCGGTGTCACAGGGTGACACAGGGGCCACCCAGGACATGACCCTGGGAGGGTATGAATGTCGGTGGTACGATAGAGGAGTCACGGGTCAGGCAGATTTCGATGGAGCAGCACCGGTTCACCCGAGAGGGAAGTGTACCGAGGGACGGGACCAGGAGCTTCATGGTGTGGGTAAAGTGCGCAACCTCTGCAGAGTCTAAGAATCTATTCGAATAGCCGAATCCACGGTATTGGACAGTCCGTACTTGGCCACCGAATGGTCAACCGTAATAATAATAATGATGGAAGAACTTGTGTTATGTTCGGAGGTACTCTATGGATCATGAGTATTTCGAGGGTTGTGGGACAACTCAGAGGAGAGTAAGTTGGTAATTGGTAACAGTAAGCACCTAAGCACTTAATATGATCATTGCCATGCTATTGTTTGCTTCATTGTTTTGGTTGACGTGAGCTTGCGAGTACATTCCAAGTACTCACCTGGCGTATCATGCCAGATGCAGGAGAAGCCGAGGACGGAGGTCCCGATGGTTCGTGCTACGTTAACTAGGCTGTGTTCCAGCAGTGTCCCTGTGGAGGGAGTTTTCCGCGCTATGTTCCTCTATGCCGTAGAATCACCCAGTAGTATCGAGGCCCTGCTATGTTCCATAAATAATGTAGATATTGTCATAGCACGTGCTGTGATTCTGGCCTCGTTATCGATGTAAATTATGAGCTTGTACTCGAGATATATCAATAAAGTTCAGTTCTGTTCTGTTCCAAGTTGTTGTGTGTTTCCAGAAGAGATGATCTCTGGGTTGGAAACACTGGGTAAACCGGTCCTCTGAGCCGGGGTGCCACAACGCTTGGTATCAGAGCCGCGCTGACTGTAGGACACCCTAGTTAACCCTGCGCTAGAACCGCGACTAGTTTAGTGTTTTGGCATGTGCTTTGCTTGTTGCAGCTGTTTGCTGCATGGCATGCATATAGTTTTTATTGTGCTAACCGCTGGTTTGATGAGTGTAGATGGCACCAGTTCCGTACCACTACAACCATGAGCCGGCACCGTTCACTTTTCCAGTACTGCTTCGTAGTGTCTGGCTTCGGCTGTATCCCAACGGCGAAGACCCTGTGTACCAGGTGTTCCGAGAGAAGCTTGCTAGTTCAGTGTACGAGTATCACGTGGAGGCTTTTCTTACTACGAGTTCGGATATTGGCAGCTACTCCCGTTCTTCCAAGGGCTGAACTTCTTCTACTCCAGAGTTGGCGATCCAGTTTGCTACAATGGAGGCTCTCACTGACTTGCCCTTCCACGAGGTCGAGATGCAGACTCATCCAGGTTTCTTTCACTACCCCACCCTGTCGCCTGCGATAGGGCGAGTCCTTTTCTCACCTGTTGACCCAGCGAGTGATCGTGCTACTGGTGTTTTATCCCGTCATCTGAACGCCAGTTACCGTATGATCACTTCACTAGCTAACGAGCTGACTCATGCCCGAGGGGCACTTGCAGCTGTTGCGGCAGCACAGTCTCCTCCTCCACCTCCATTTTCACCCGTGTATACTCCACCCATTCCACCTTCTGAGACTCCTTCTAGCTCATTCGGACTGCCAAGCTTTCTGTCTGGTAGCCGACATGAGACCCCGGCAGAGTGGGCCTCACTCCTAGCTACTCCAGTTGCTCCGATGCTGTGGCGTCGTGCTTCTTCTCCTTCAGAGGGGGGACCTTCTCGTCAGTGTTGCCGTGTTACCTTTGATCCGGAGACCGAGATTCACATCATCGGCTCAGATTCCGAGACAAGATCAGACGACGAGGAGTCTTCAGTTTGCCAGTGTCCGTGCCACCCGCGTTACTAGAGTGGAGGCTTGAGTTTCAGTGCATGCATCATAGCATCCCTGCATATGTCAACTGCCGTATGAGCAGTCCAGCCATGATAATCCCCCTACTAGCTTGCCATGTATGATGTTGGGTTGCCTTGTATAATTATGTTGTTCTCTTTATCTTCTCTTTTTATTTGGTTTCTTTTCTGGTGTCACACTATCATGCTTTCCCTTATGGGCGTTGCTCATCGATTCGGTATTTTGCAATGGGAACAAATTTAGGATGAAGAGGTGTAGTACTCAAGGCAGCGATGGAACTCCCATTCGTCGATCCGCCAGACAAGCAGGACAGTCACCAGAAGATTTGCCACCTCCACCACCACAGTCACCGACCACTGATCAGATCATGAGAATGTTTGAGGAGAAAAGAAATCAAGATCTCAAGGAATTTCTGAAAAGTATGCATACTATGGTGGGCCAGAATAACAATAATGGGACACACTCTAAATTGTCTGATTTTCAGCGGACCAAGCCACCCAGTTTTGGTCAAGCTGTGGATCCTATGGAAGCTGATGATTGGCTGAGGATCATGGAAAAGAAGTTGGACATAGCCCGCTGTGATGAGTCAGACAAGGTTCCTTTTGTTACTCACTACCTGGGGGGACCAGCAGCTATATGGTGGGACAATACAAAAATAATGTGGCCTTCTGGGGAAGATATTTCTTGGGAGAAATTCAAAGAGGTATTCCGCAAGTATCATATTCCTACCGGTATAATGAAGGTGAAGCAGAGGGAATTTCTTGCTCTTACTCAAGGGAATATGTCAGTGGGTGAGTATCTGAACAAGTTTAATAATCTGGCACGGTACTCTACCCATGACGTGTCCACCGAAGAAAGGAAGATTGACCGATTCCTAGGATGGCTGAATCATACCCTCCGCTGTCAGCTTTGTATACTTGACTTCCCAGACTTCCAGACTTTGGTGAACAACGCTTTCATAGCTGAACGAGAGCATAAGTCAGGATATGATGATCGCAAGCGGAAGTTTGAACCCAAGAAGGACAACCATGAGCAGTTTGCGCAGAAACCACGCATCTGGCAGCCAGTTTCATCTAAATACAAGCTTGCCTGGAACAATGGCAATAACAATAAGCCCGTCAGCCAGGACAAGACCTTCGACAAACAGCCAGTGATGGAGGATTGCCGTCGCAACAACACTTGCTTTAATTGTGGCCAGAGCGGGCATTACTCCAAGCAGTGCCCAGCAAGAAATGGGAAGCCATCATCCGACTACAAGCCACAAGTCAACAATGTTGGACGCCGCCCCAATCCGAATTTCTATCGCGGTCAAGTCCATCATATCTCCGCTGAGGAAGCCCGCGAAGCACCAGACGTGGTCCTTGGTATGTTTTCTGTTAACAACATACCTGCAATAATTTTATTTGATTCTGGGGCTTCTCATTCGTTTATTTCGTGGAGTTTTGCCACCTTGCACAAATTTTCTCCTTCCCTGTTGAACAAAATCATGGTAGTACAATCCCCTGGCTCCATGCTTAGAACAAATGTGATATACAAGGATCTGGAAATCATGATACATGGAGTTAAGTTTCCAGCTACCCTTGTGGCCATTGAATCCCCTGGACTGGATATAATACTGGGGATGGATTGGTTGGTACCACATCAGGTGTGTATCAACTGTGCCACCAGGGCGGTGACACTGGTTAACCCGGCAGGCCAAACAGTGCAATTCACTGCTAGCAGAATGATGACAAAGAAAGGAATGGCATTCAAAGCCACAGCTACAGACATAAATCTGACTCCAGTAGTTAGTGAATTCCCGGACGTATTTCCGGAAGAAATACCAGGAATGCCACCTGATCGGGAACTAGAGTTCGCTATTGATGTTGTTTCCGGAACCGCTCCAATCTATAAGAAGTACTACCGCATGCCTTCTCCAGAGCTGGTGGAATTAAAGAAACAGTTGGATGAATTATTGCAAAAAGGGTATATTCGTCCAAGTACTTCACCATGGGGATCACCTGCGCTGTTTGTTAAGAAGAAGGATGGCAGCCTACGAATGTGCGTGGACTATCGTCAACTGAATGAGGTCACCATTAAAAACAAATATCTGCTCCCCCGCATTGATGATTTGTTCGACCAGTTGAACGGGGCCCGTGTATTCTCCAAGATTGATCTTTGAATGGGGTATCATCAGTTAAAAATCAGGAAAGAGGATATCCCCAAGACAGCCTTCACTACTAGATATGGTCTGTATGAATTTACAGTCATGTCATTTGGGCTGACAAATGCTCCAGACTATTTCATGAGCATGATGAATAAGGTCTTCATGGACTTCTTGGACAAATTTGTGGTAGTCTTCATCGATGATATTCTTATCTATTCGAAAGATGAAGAAGAGCTCACGCAACACCTCCGTACTGTCCTGGAAAGACTAAGGACCCATCGCTTGTATGCCAAATTCAGTAAATGCGAATTTTGACTAAGAGAGGTGGGATTTCTGGGACATGTTCTATCAGAACAGGGTGTGGCCGTCGACCCCAGCAAAGTGACTACGGTATTAAACTGGAAGACACCAGCCACAGTAACTGAAGTTCGCAGTTTTCTGGGATTGGCAGGCTACTACCGTCACTTCATTGAAGGCTTCTCAAAAATAGCCAAGCCATTGACACAACTGTTGAAAAAGAACCACAAATTTGCCTGGACGGAAGAATGCGATAGCAGTTTCATGGAATTAAAGACTGGGCTAACTACAACCCCTGTCTTAGTTCTTCCAGACATCCACAAGAGCTTTGATATATACTGTGATGCTTCCAGGCGTGGAATCGGCTGCGTTCTAATGCAAGAAGGAAAGGTTGTAGCATATGCATCCAGACAGCTACGACCCCATGAGGAGAACTATCCCACTCATGATTTGGAATTGGCAGCCGTGGTTCATGCATTGAAGATTTGGAGGCATTATCTCATTGGGCAGTGGTGTGAAATATACACAGACCATAAGAGTCTCAAGTACATTTTCACCCAACCTGATCTTAATCTCAGACAGAGAAGATGGCTTGAGTTGGTCAAGGACTATGACATCGGAATTAATTATCATCCGGGAAAATCCAATGTGGTCGCCGATGCTCTCAGCAGAAAACAAGGCACCATAAATACAATAATGGAGGGAATCCATCCGAGGCTACAGGAAGAGTTTGCCAAGCTCAAAATGGTGCTATGCGGCCCGGTTAGCCCGGACACAATGGAAATCATTCCAACACTTATGGAAGAAATTAAGATAGCTCAGAAATCAGATGAAGGTATACAAGAGATCAAGGAGCATATTCCGCAAGGAAAGGCTAAGTCCTTCCATGTTGATGATCAAGGCACCCTATGGTTTGAGAACCGAATATGCATGGACTTCATTGTTGGACTACCCAAGTCAACAAGAGGCAATGATGCTATCTGGGTCATCGTGGATATACTTACGAAAGTGGCTCACTTTATCCCGGTAAAGACCACTTTCAACGCTAATCAGCTCGCACAGCTCTACATGTCCCGGATAGTCAGCCTTCATGGAGTGCCCAAGTCTATCACATCGGATAGAGGCTCCTTGTTCACTTCAGCATTTTGGCTACGATTGCATCAAGCCCTGGGAACCGTGCTAAAGCATAGTACGGCATATCAACCACAGACAGATGGACAGACCGAACGTGTGAACCAGATATTGGAAGATATGCTTCGGTCCTGTGCTCTCACCTATGGACCCAAATGGGAGGATAGTCTACCCTATCCAGAATTCTCTTACAATAACAGTTATCAGTCCAGTCTCAAGATGTCACCATTTGAAGCGATGTACGGATGAAAGTGTCGCACTCCTTTAAATTGGTCTCAGACAGGAGATAGCCGTATCTTCGGTACGGATTTGATGCTTGAAGCTGAGAAGCAAGTCAAGGATATTCAGGAATGTCTTCGAGCAGCCAAGTCCCATCAAAAAAGTTACTATGACCCGAAGCATCAAGAAGTAACTTTTGAGCCTGGAGAATATGCTTATCTGCGAGTTACCCCCATGAAAGGAATAAAGAGGTTTCATACCCGAGGAAAGCTTGCACCGAGATATATCGGTCCCTTTCCAGTAATGGCTAGAACAGGCAGAGTGGCATATCAGTTAGATTTAGCACCGGAGTTGTCTGACCTTCACGATGTCTTCCACATATCACAGTTAAGAAAGTGCATTGCACCTCCGATCAAGCAGGCAGATATGAGTGAGCTAGAGCTAACTAAGGATTTGACCTATGAGGAAAAACCTGTCAGAATATTGGATGAGATGGAAAGGACTACCAGGAGCAAGATAATTAAATTTTACAAAGCATTGTGGGATCATCACACTGAGGAAGAAGCTACCTGGGAAAGAGAGGATTTTCTGAGATCAGCATTTCCACACTTGTTCCCTGAGCAACCGAATCTCGAGGACGAGATTCATTCTAAGGGGGGTAGGTTTGTGACACCCTGGTTTTTGGCAACTTTTTCTTTTCAAAATCTTTCTGGCTTTATTTGCAATTTGGAGGGGTTTTGAATCTTTTCAGTTGACTTTGGACTTAGGAAACTTCTGAATCTCTCTAAGTGATCCAAAGCCCTCAGCATCTTGCCAAAATCTTGTCACACCACTTGGATCAATTTCCAATTCTCAATCTTTCTCAATAATTCATTTTCTTCCTTTGGGAAAATCTGTCATCATTATGGGTTATGAAGCAACCTATAGTTCTGGTGACCAGAAAAATCCCAAATTAATACCAAACCTTCTTGTCATCATCTACTCCCACAATCTTCAAAAACATTTCATGGTCTAGTATAAAGTTTTGTCCAGAAAACTCCATTTGCCTTCTGGACAATACTGGCCCTTTGTGAAGCAACCCAAATTTTCCCAACTTAGAAAACTCTCAGATAATTCCCTGAGATACTAGGGAACCTATCTTGCCACAATATCCAATAATATCATCTTGTCCAGTACAAATTTTCAGCAGCAATATTCTGACAAGTTTCTGCTCAAATGGAACCTCTGTGAAAGTAATACTAGCTAGAGGTATTCAATTGAGCTGAAATTTTTATGACATCTTTTATCCACTAAATAACCCTCCCACACCAAATTTCAGCTCCAGCAGATGAACCAAATGAGTGTTGCAAGCTCATCTTGTTTTTGGACCAGTAGCAGCAGTTGTGCATGAACTGCATTCAAATCTTGATTAAACTCTCTCAATTTTGGCCAGTTTGGAGTCCTTCCAAAGCAGATCATCCCAGACATCTCTACTGGCTCCATCTCTAGCTCACCTCTCCTCCAGATCTCTCTCTAAGTTTCTGTCAGAAACTATTCATGAAGCTACACTTCGAACCAGAGTGCATCTAGACGAGCCAGTGGCACAGAGAGGCTAAGTGGTCAAGGGTCGACATGTTGGACAAGATGCGCTAGGCTTGCGTGGCCTTTGGATGCCAGTACCCGTGGTGAGCACGGCAATGGCATGCCAGTGCGCGTGCTCTGCACCTCGCCCGCGTCTGGTGTGACCATTCCAGCCGTCCCGCGTTGTCATTCGGTGTCTGGTGGTGCCGACGTCATCGCTGCCGTCCACGTACCCCTCTCCCGAACCCTCTCCTCGCCGGAATCGTCCCCGGCGGTTGCCACCGCACACGAGCACTGTGGCACCCGTGTGGGCACAGTGGCCCTGCTGCTCGTCACCTTCCTCCACTAGCCGCCACCACCGCATTAACTCCCTCTGCCCTGTTCTATCCCGTCGCCCAGGCCGAGCCAGCTAGTGCGGCGTCCGGACTCCGGCGACGTGGCCGAGCTCTGCCAGGTTCCAGAGAGCTCGCCCCCGCCTATAAAAGGCCATGGCTAGCCCTTCCTAGCTCCTCACCGCACTTCGCCTCCTCCCAATTGACTTCCGGAGCATCGAGCCAAGGCCGAGAGGCCCTCTGGCCTCGCATCTCGCCGGCGATCCGCCGCCACCCGACCTCCACCCCCTCACCGTTTCGCTCCACCCCAGCCTCAACCGACTGCACGCGCGAGCTCAGCTAGCTCTCCTGACCCCGCCTGAACCTCTGCCCGACCGAAACTCCGCCGGAATCGCCGTCTCCGACGACACTCGAGCGCAGTCGCCGCCAGAGAGGAAGAGGGCGAAGTCGTCCGGCCATCTCTTGTCACGCTACGGGTACGTACGTGTTCGTCTCCGTGAGCTCGTTCCATCCCCGTAGTCGCCGGACCTCGTCGCCGTCTGTGTCGCCGGCGACCATCACCGGAGCTCCGCAACTCTCTATTCCCTCTCTCCCCCTTTTAAATCTGACAGAGGGGCCCGCTAGTCAGTGGCTCGCCGAAGCGGTAAGTGGAGGCGCCCTGGCGAAATACGTCTTCGACGTGGCCCTCTGCTGATTTTCTATTTTCTGTTTTTAAATCAAATTTGACCAGTAACTTTGACCATCTATAACTTTTTATCCATAATTCCAAATCAATTGATTCATTTTGCATTGAGTTTGTCTTGAGCCCCTCTATTTTCTGGTAATTTTTGGTATTTTTCCCATGCTCACAGAATTTCTGGTGAACAGAACAGTGTTATGTGACATTTTCCTTTTCATTTTCAAAATATTTTCAGAGGGAAATCTTTTTGACTTTGAAGCCCAGGAGTTTGTGGACCCAACAGAGCAAGGCAAGCCATGTCATCCATTACATGAAGCATTTCATTAGCATTGGTTATTTAATTGAATTATATACATTATTTTAACATGTGGAAATTCATAGTAATTTACCTTAATGCATAGCTACTGTCATATTAAGTTATTTATGATGAAAATCCATGCTTGATAAGTTCTTGACAACACTAAACCTAATTGGTTGATCAAGAGCCACCTATCCAAACTTATCCGTGCAACCACATTTGCTGGTATGGGACGGCCTTGACTTGGTCTGGCTTTGTGCTCTTTTATCAGTACCACCAAAATAGGGAGGGTTATGCGTGCGTGCTGCCCTGATCGGGTAGACGACGATAGTCCTGTGAGCCCAGTTGAGTTATTTTGCCGGCGTCCCCGTTTGGGACAGTTTAGTTAGCAACGGCGGTGGCCGGTGTCACGGGGTGACACAGGGGCCACCCAGGACATGACCCTGGGAGGGTATGATTGTCGGTGATACAATAGAGGAGTCACGGGTCAGGGAGGTTTCGTTGGAGCAGCACCGGTCTACCCGAGAGGGAAGTGTACCGAGGTACGGGACCAGGAGCTTCATGGTGTGGGTAAAGTGCGCAACCTCTGCAGAGTGTAAGAATCTATTCGAATAGCCGAGTCCACGGTATTGGACAGTCCGTACTAGGCCACTAAATGGTCAACCGTAATAATAATAATGATGGAAGAACTTGTCTTATGTTCGGACGTACTCTATGGATCATGAGTATTCCGAGGGTTGTGGAACAACTCAGAGGAGAGTAAGTTGGTAATTGGTAATAGTAAGCACCTAAGCACTTAATATGATCATTGCCATGCTATTGTTTGCTGCATTGTTTTGGTTGCCGTGAGCTTGCGAGTACTTTCCAAGTACTCACCTGGCGTATCATGCCAGATGCAGGAGAAGCCGAGGACGGACGTCCCGATGGTTCGTGCTACGCTAACTAGGCCATGTTCCAGCAGTGTCCCTATGGATGGAGTTTTCCGCGCTATGTTCCGCTACGCCGTAGAATCACCCAGTAGTATCGAGGCCCTGCTATGTTCCATAAATAATGTAGATATTGTCATAGCACGTGCTGTGCTTCTGGCCTCGTTATCGATGTAAATTATGAGCTTGTACTCGAGATATATCAATAAAGTTTAGTTCTGTTCTGTTCCAAGTTGTTGTGTGTTTCCAGAAGACATGATCTCTGAGTTGGAAACACTGGGTAAACCGGTCCTCTGAGCCGGGGTGCCACAAAAGCACCCCTTGGGTCTTTTTCCCTCTCGTTTCTCTCTCGTGGCACGAGCTGCCTGCACGTCAAGGGGGGGGGGCCTGAGCATCGTGTCTCAGGGACTCCTACTAGCCCTAAGAGCCCTACACCCTCTGGCCTTGCCAAGCGCATGCTCTGGGCATACCAGCGACGGTTGTAGCTTGCCTCGGGGGCTGGTTCCCAGCGACACAGGGCACGAAGGCAATGTAAAAGGGAAATAAGGGCCTCGGGAGGAAAGCGAAAACACGTGAATCATTAAGTGCTTATAGCAAAAGTACCCCCACGGGGCCGCGTCTATCCTATTACAGCAACTGGTCAAGGAGAATTTAGGCGCGTGAGGCACCGCCGTCGCCACTCCCACCGCCGTCACGAGGTGGATCGCCGCCGCTACCGCTGACCTTAGGCTCGAAGGCGTATAGCCCGACGAAGCCGGCCACGCGCTCCCTCACAGCCTCCTCGAGGGGTTCGCGGAGCTCCCCTGGGACAGGGGTCACCACCCACCCGAAGTTGAAGCGATCGTTGAGGTGGAGGAGGTTGCTGAAGAGTCGCATTGTCGCCTGGGTCAGCAGGTCGTGGCACACTTCATTGATGGTGGCATCCGTGTCCAGCAGCTGCTTATTGAGGTTGTCAACCTCGGCCTGGAGCTCATCCCGCTTGGCCGCGAGGCTCCTCTGCTCATCGAGAGCGGCCTGGGCGGCCGCCAGCACACACTCCTTCACTAGTAGGCGCTCCCGTTCTGCCTCCTGCGCGGACGCAGATGCCGCGAGCTCGTATTCCCGGGTCTTGGTGTTCGCCTCGCGGGTAGCAACTGCCTCCTGGGACCTAAGGACCTCCACCTCGTGCTTCGGGAGCTCAGCTTCGCGGGACACGAGCCGGCCCTCGAGGGCCTCCGCGGCCTCCTCCCGTGCTTTAAGCCGGTGCTCACGCGAGGCAGCCTGCTCCTGGAGCGTCTTCTCGTAAGCATCTGCCTCCTCCCGCCGCTGCTTGGCCTCCTGGGCATCTTCGAGGGCATTCGCGAGGGACGCCTGGGCGTCCTTGGCAAATTGCTCACGCTGCGCCTGCGCCTCCTCATTCCGCTGGCGGTCAAGCTTCGCCGCCTCACGAAGCTGGCTCCACCCCTCCGCCACCTTCCGCCGCTCCTCCGCGCAGAGCTCCGCCTCCTTCCTGAGCTCACCTTCGAGGGCCTCAAGGGCCGCCTTGACGCTGTTGACGGCCCCGCTCCAGGGCGCGGTACCGCTCTCCCCAGCACCAAGGCGTGACTCGCCCGGGCCTCCTCATCGCCTGCTGGCGTCGGCGGACGGGAGGGCACAACTTCGAGCCCCTTCGACAGTCCCGCGCCGTTGCCCCCGGCAGGGGTCGCACTCACCGTCTGGCACGGGAGGCTCGGGATGTCCACCACCGGCGCCGGTGGCGTCGCCCCGCGCTCCGGCGCCACCCTGAACACTTCAAGGTCCGGGCACCCGGGCCAGAAGTTGGCTCCCATGAGGAGTGCAGTGGCCTCCGCCGTAGCAGGCGTAGTGCGCTGGGGAGGGGTCGGTGTTTTGCCCCCCTTCCCCGCCATCTCGACACCGGCGACAGGGGCCGCCTCGGGAGGCGCCAGCGCGGTCTCCTCACCACCTCCCACCGGTCTTGCCGCCGGGGGCACCGGCGCGGCAGGCGAGGCGGTGTTCAGAGGAGGGGAGGGGCCCTCGACCTCGGCCTTCCTCCTCTTGGTCTTCTCCTCCTCGGCGGCCGGCTTGGAGCTCCTGCGTAGGCAAAAACTCGTCAGGGCCGCGGCAAGCAGGAAGCTGGGACTGATAGGAGGGCCAGAGGAACTTACTTGTCCTTGGGGTTCCAGCGCCTCTTCTTCCGCTCCCTGATGGCACCGCTGCTACTGCGGCCTCCCTCACGCAGCGTGCCTGGGCGGCCACCCGAGGGCGCGGCGCGAATCTCGTCGGGGTCGGCGGCCACGGTGGCCCCCTCCTCCCGCTCCTCGTGGGGCTTGTCGATCTCCGTGGCATCGTCTCCTCCCTCCCCCAAGGGCACAGGCCTGGCCGGCACAACATGAAATGCGTCCCCGCTGTCGCCCTCGTCCTCGCCCAGCCGAAGTCGACGATGCACCGGCAGAGACGGAGGAGGTGGCAGGGACAATTCCTCATTGCTCTCCTTCTTGGAGTCGGAGGCCTCGTGGTCGCCCGAGGCGGGCCCTGTCTCCGAAGAATCCTCGAGAAGCTCCTCAGGCTCCTCAAGGTCCGTCCAAATCAGCCCCCACAGGTCGAACTGAGGCATCGCCGCGACCAGCTCAGCCTTGTTGGACTAGAGGTGCACCGGGCGCCGTCATGAGGCATATCCTCTGCCTCCCCTGGAAATAAAACTTCCCAAGCGTCGGCCACGGCTTCGGCCGAGAGGGACTCCCGTGCCAGCCTGATCCAGACTTCGGCTCCGGTGATGTCCCACACCGGGTGCGAGCGCTTCCGCAGGGGCGCGATGCGGCGGCGGAGGAATTCCTTGGCAATCATGCCTACCGTGAGCCTGGCCTCGCGCAGCTCTGCCAGTCTCGCTAGGATCAGCCTCAGGGCAGCGCCGCCAAGCTTCTTGTGCTCCCAACGGGGGATCTTCTCAGCCGGCTCGGTAGGGATCGCCAGGAGAGGACTATTCCACTGGGCATCAATGTAAACCCAGCGTGACCTGAAGTTCTCCACCTTCTTCAAGATCTTCATGTCGATGAAGACCTTGTGCATCTCGTCGTCGATGCGGAAGGAGGTGCCTCCGGAGTGGTGGTTTCCCGAGGAGAAAACCCGTAGGCTGTAGAAAGTCTGGAAGAGCGCCACGGACGGCATCACTCCCAGGAAGGCCTCGCAGAGGTACGCGAAGAGAGCAAGGACGAGGATGGAGTTGGGATGAAGGTGGAGAAGACGAATCTCATAATGCTCAAGGATGGCATAGAGGAAGTCGGAGAAGGGCGGCACCAGCCCGGTGAAGAGCTAGTGGAAGAAGACGGGGATTACCGTGGGTCTGAGGTCGCACTGTGGGTGCGAGCCCGGCTAGATCTCGGTGGCGCCTCCCTCGAAGTGCGCGGAGGCCAACAGGGGGCGGGCCCTGGCTAGCACGTTCTCGTTGATGGTGGCCGGCAGCAAGGCCAGACCAAGCTGCGCCGCCGGGGAGCTCTTGCTGGAGGAGGCCTCGGCGGTCGCGGGTTTCTTGCCTGGGGCCATGGCAGAGGAGAGATTGGAAGTTGGAGGAGGAGTAACAGAGGAGCCGCTCTCGCGAGATGAAGGGCGAGATGGGGACGAAGAGCAATGACGTACCTGCGCCCCGCGCTTGCAGGCTTTATCGCCAAGATGGTGGTTACCGAGGCGTCGTGGGGAGTGAGGGCGACCCACCCCTTGAAAGCCGCCACGCGTCGCCTCTGGGTTTGGCAGCTCAATGCGCCCTGCGTCGTTTCGTCCCTAATGGGCGGAACGTGTGCGCCGCGGGCCCGGGGGCTACTGTGGGCCCACTGGAAACTAGGGTACCACGGCCCGTCTGCCTCTGGCCCGAAGGACGATGCTTGGGCTGGCCCATGAGGGTGGTCCTGCCTCAGCCGCTCTGGAGGAAGCCGCCTCGCAAGGGGCAACCCTCGCGAGGCCCCTGGCCGCCAGGCTAGACCCTGCCGAGGCTGGCAAGCACCAGGTTGCCTCGCGAGGCCTCCTCACGAAACAGATCGTACGGCACAAACCGCGGGGCTCCGCGGACAGCACAAGGGTGACGACCCGCTGTCAGGATAAGGACAGCGGGGCGTGACCGAGCCCAGCTTCCATTCTAGTGAGAAGGGAGAAGTGGCATCTGCCTCCCCCAAAGCAAGTCCCAAAGGTTTTCCTCTTTGGTGATAGGAGATCAGGACGGATCGGCGCGCTAGGACGAAGGTCATCGCCAAGCCCACCAGCGCGTCACGAAGACTACTTTATCAGGCAGAGACCGCCTTTAGTCAGGATAGACCTGCGTGCCTGTCCCCCTTTGAATTGCCGCCCTGTGGCCACCCTTTCCCGCTCATATTTTCGGGGAAGAGGACAAAGGCACTACAAAAGGGGCAGGGCCGCCTCCATGTAAGGGGATCGACCCATTCTCCCTCCCATCTCGTGTACCTCGAGCCACAAGCTCTCCATTACAGAGCAATCCAACACAGGCAGGAGTAGGGTATTACACCACACGGTGGCCCGAACCTGGATAGCTCGCACGTCCCCTTCGTGTCCGGTGAGAGCCAGTGTGCCCGTCGTGATCCCGCTGTAGTTGCTATCGTGTCGTGGGTTGCCAAGTAAAGTCCCCCAGAGTTTGAATCCTAAGTTCTTGGAGAAGTTTCTTGGACGCAGATCCTAGAGTCTGACAGCGGTAGACATGTTTTTGCTGGCCAGAACGCACCGCGTGCGCCTATGCATGCGGTGACCACGCGGCTGGGAAGCCACTGTCATGCTCTGGCTGTCGTTTTGCTTCGGGCGTCTTCCTTCTGCCCGTTCTCTCATGCCTCTCATGCCGTCCAGCTCCCTCCTCCTCCCACGTAACCCCCTGGCCCCTCTCCCCCTCATCTCTCTTGCCCGACGCGACGCGGCGACCGCGTCTGCTCCACCATGGCTGGTCGGCCATGCCGCCCCAAGCCTTCTAGAGCACGCCCGAGCCTCTCTGCTCCTCCGTGATCCTCCTGGACGCGTCGCCCCCGCCCCTCCGCGTGTCCCTGAGCTCCGACGCGCGGCACACGTGTCGCCGCGGCCATGGCTCCGCCCTGGCTATATAAGCCATTCCCGAGCCCTCCCGAGCTCACCAGCCTCTTCTGCACTCTACTAGCAGCCTCCCCGGCCTCTCCATTGAGCTCGAGGAGCTCCCTACGCTTGGCATTGCCGCCATGGCCACCCTCGGTCTCCTCCTAAATTCGTGCGATGCCGAGCTCTCCTCTCCCTCCTACCACCACCATGGTACCCCTCAGGCATCTGCGAATCCCCCAGTATCCTTCATCTCGTCGGGAGGTGACCAGAGCGCCAGCAACGACCCCGGCTGACGGCCTCGTCCGCGGGTCGCCAAGTCGCCGCGGCCCCCTCCCTCCTCGGCGCCCGTGCGTGGCCCAGGTGGGCACGCCACTCAGCCCTGAGCCCGCCGGTGCCTTCCCCTTGGCCGGAGGTGGCCGGAGCCGCCGGGGCCATCGCCGGTCGCGCCCGGCCTCGCCTGTCCTCTCTGTCCACATCAGGAGGAAGAAGGAGGGAGCAGAGAGAGAGAGAGAGAGCGAGGTTAACGCGGGGCCCACTCGTCAGCAGCTCAGCCGCCGGGCCCGCACAGATTCAAGTGGCGGCGTACTTCCGAAAGTATGCTTTCTCTTAATGAAAGCGTAATCCTGTTCTGCCTCAGAGAAGAATACACTTTCTCTGACTGAAGGCGGATTTCATAAAATACACTTTCTGTTTTACCTCGCCAGCCGAAACAGTTAGTTTGCAGACGTTCGTCGGTTAGCAGCAGAAAAGTACAGATTTCATTTGTTTTTCTGCCTAACGAACGAATGGCCGTATCTCTGCAACCGTAACTCCGAATCAGGTGATTCCAAAACCTACGTTCTCTATTCGTCGAGCCCGTTCTGTTGGCATCATTTTCACCATGTTGTAACACTATGAAAATGACCAGTTTGCCCTTGCCCTTAAACAGCCCCCTTCGAGAGGGAAACGTTTCCGGCAAATTTTTCCGCGAGTGTACCGCACTTCTTCCCGCTGAACCCTTCATCCCCAGGCAAGCCATGACAGCCACTTGCATGACGGCCTTGAAGTAGCCATGGTTTTCACTTGAATATTTAAATAACTATTTGCTCATTTAATTATTTTGTGAATACTATATGCTTGTGAATCCATGCTCGTTCCCATGCATCTAGTAAGTTAAATGATTATTTAGTATCATTATTATTATGTTAGTTCTTGGATTTATTTTCTATTCTTGTGATAATGAAATGCTCATATGAAAATACTTGTGATATTCATGCTCATCGTTATGCTATGTTTATTTGCATCCCGTAGAATAAATGATTTATGAGGATATGTTGTTAAATGGTTATGTTGCCCATCCATGGTTACACTGATATCATGCTCATATGCATTGTTATTTCATTATGTTATTATGACTCAGCTCATCACCATTCAAGTTAAACCTGATGTTAATTGAACTTGAACAAATCTGTTGGCTGAGTCATGGTGCCACCGAATCGAGCTCACCAGTGCAACCACACTTGCCTGGATGGGGAGGCCCTAATGCGGTCTATTGTCATGCCTCTCGCCGGTGCTTCCATCTAGGGAAGGTTATGCACGCGCGCTACCCTGATCAGGTAGGCGGCCATAAGCCTAGTGTGCCCGAGTTTTACGATACCGATGTCCCCATTTGGGACGACTTTGTTTTGTTTGGCCACGACGGGGCCACCCATGACATAGCCCAAAGGGGAGTTTGTCGGAGTGGCCGGGAGAGTGTCATGCAATAGATTGGTTTTGTTGGAATGTCGTTGGTCCACCCGAATGGGAGCACGAGGCCATGAATTCCGTGGTGTGGGTACAGTGTACTAACCTCTGCAGAGTGTATAATCTATCGATAGCCGCGTCCTCGGATATGGACACAGTTCGTAATAGGTCACACTATGGGTCAAGAGTAATAATTACCTGGATAATTAACAACCCCGGTTCCATGAGAAAAGAAGTTGGTTGATCTTTATGTGGTCATGCGATGATCACAGGTAGAGATCAAGCTCTGTGTGGTCATGTGATGATCACAATGGTATAGTTGATACCGAGCTTGCTTGATCCAGAGGTGATCGTGTGATGTTCATGACGGTAAGCTTGATGCATATGGTGGTTACGAGATAACCTCCGAGAAGAGTAAGTTGGTCCAAGGGACCTTAAACATCGACCCCCCTCTCATGCTAGTGACAGCATCATCATGTTCATATCATGAGTAAGATGTACATGCCATGCTCATTCTCGTGATAGTTCTAGTAAGATCATGATCATCAATTTACTTGTAAATGCCATGCTGTTGTTTGTCTTGATTGCTTTGGTTGCTATGAGCTTGTGAGTACATTCAAAGTACTCACCTGGCGTGTCATGCCAGATTTCAGGTGATGCCGTGATTGATTGCTTGTCGAGGATCTTGAGTTTGCGCGCTAGGATGTGTCCCAGCCAGAGTCCTTGCGGAGTGGAGTTCATCACCGTCGTCGCTGTTCCGCTGCTAGAAGTTATTCCGCTATTACAAGTTGTTCCGCTGCTAGCATAGAGCTACCTTAGCAGGCGTAGTGTCGCCGTGCTGATGTAATCCTTTGTAATATCAGACCCTTGTACCCGTATTATTTGTAATAAAGAGCTGATTTGTTCTATGCCAAGGAGTGCCGTATTCCAGAAGAGTTGATCTCTGGGTTGGAATGCGGGGTGTTCCGGTTCCTCTGAGCCGGGGTGCCACATGGTTGTGCAGTGTGCTTTGAGATGTTGTGCTACTTGTATTGGTACTATTTGAATAAATGTTGAATTGAAGCTACTGTATTGTTGTCTTCTCCCATTAAATGAACAAAAATGCTACCAACCCAGATATGTTGCTTGTTTCTTTGTTGCAACAAACTCTGCATTTCCCTTTATACATCGATGGAAGCACATGGTGCTGTTGCGCCCACTCTGCCATGCAACTGTTTAAGCTTTTTGTTATTCTAATGCCACTAGTAAAATAAAGCAATGTCAGTCTTAGAAGTAACTACTGAACCTTATACTACTAGGAGAAAGCTTATAGGTAGAACCTTAGCAGTAGCACGGGCTAGAGACAAGGCGCTACTGGTATTTATCAGCAGCGCGTGTCAGGAACCGACGCTACTGCTACATTTATATCAGTAGCGCGGGCTTTCTTTCAGGCGCTGCTGCTAGATGGGCCCCACCATGCCCCTCAGACCAGGCTATAGTACCAGCGCCTGCCCAGAAATACGCGCTACTACTAAGGAATTAGCAGTAGCGTTGTCTTCCGTACAGGCGCTACTACTGTTTTTACACGGGCCCGGCTCCCATGCACCGCCTAGCAGTAGCGCCTGCTCCAGGACCGCGCTACAGGTATTGTGAGTAGTAGCAGCGCGGGTGCCTTACCCGTGCTACTACTATGCGCACCTTATCCACCCCGTCGTTTCCTCTCTCCCTCACTCTCCCCCTCACACTCTCGCTCTCTCTGCCCTCCTTCGCCGGCCGCCCTCTCCTCCCTCCTCCCACTGCCCTCCTCACTCCTCCCTCCTCCCTCCTGCCTCCCTCCTGCCTCCCTCCCTCCCTTCCTCCCTCCTGCCTCCCTCCCTCCCTCCTCCCTTCCTCCCTCCCCCATCTATGTTTTTTCGAATAAAATAGAACATATAAGTTATATGAATAGAATGTAGGTATTTTGAATAGAATAAAATAGAAAATATAGGTAGAATGGAGGTTTTTTGAATATAAAAAAGTTTTAGTAATAGAAATGTATTGGAATGCTATTTCAGAAAAAAATTGGTATCAAATTTATTAATAATTTTTTTTAGTAATATAAAATTTAGGTATAGAAATTTTTAGTAATTTTCTTTTCCAATATAGAAATGTATTGGACAATTTAATTATTTTTATGTCATTATCACTTTGTCATCAAAGAATGCTATATGAGATTTGATGATCTAAAATTTTGTAGTGCCGCGTCTCGCTGTGGATTGATCGTCGTCGGAGCTACCTTTACTTCCTCTACACCCGAGTCGGTGAGATAAAATTCCTCCTCCTCCTTCTCTTCTCCTCGAAGTTGAATAGAGTAGAACTAGGGTATTTAGTTATGTCAATCTCACATTACCAAATTTAGAGAGAGAGAGAGAGAGAGACCTACTTTCTTCAAGAACTAGGGTATTTAGTTATGCTTCTTGTTCAAATGAAATGTTTAGGTTATAGAAGTAGTAGTAGTAGATGAGTAGCTGTGACAATGTGAAGCTAGTTTTTTTTAAATGACAATTGATCCGGATAGAATTTCAAGTTTAAACATCTTTGTATGCGTATGGACATCTTTGTATCGCAGGGAAAATCCGAGTGGCCTATCTTTTGCCGGAGTGTTGATTCATTTCCGTTCCGGCAAATTTCAGGCGCTCGATATGTCCTATTTTAGCGAAGGTCATGCCGGATTTTTCCGTGAATTTTAGCATGACTTCTGCTAGAATATATAGGAAATATCGAGTGCCCTGGATTTGCCAGAAAGAGAATTAAATGACATTTCGGGTTGACTTTAAGTCTGTCGGGGCTCCATACATGAGGGAGAGTGTCCACCATATATGAGAGAAGAAGAATGCCGACTGTTGTCGTGGGGGTCGTTTCTCCTTCTTCTCCTTGTGCTAGACCTTTGTTATGCACAAGGGGAAGGAGGAGTAGCGACCATCACCGACGGTCGAAAATGTCAACCCGTGATGAATAATAATGATCTATGTGTTGAGTTCCTGTTAGTTGCCGTCGATTTATAATCTTTGAATTTTGAACACAGGAAATGTTCGACGATGATAAGATCCCGGAATGCGACTACTGCTGCGATGACCGGGGTTTGTGTGACAGGGAGCCTCACCTGCAAAATGGTAGGTTCATCACTGTGAAGTTGGAAGAGACCTTCGATGTTTGTACGGTATGCAACAACAAGTATTTCATCGTAATTAATCATGACTTGTGATTCTTTGGTTCAACGTGTAATTTCCGTTTTTTTTCAATTCGACTAGTACATCCCGTGCCATGCAAGACCGTTTCTCTTGCAGAAGCTCGGTTTCCAAGACCTTAAGAATATGGAGACGAGGAGGGTTCACCTCAGGACTAAACACGGTTATGCTTTTCGGGTTAAGCTCTACAATGCGCCTAATCACTCACATTTCGGCTGCTCTAATTGGGAAGTTTTCTGCAAGGCCTATGGATTTGAGGAGAATATGCAAATAACTTTTGATATTCGTCCCGAAGATGAAGATATTGAAGATAATATCGACATTTGGGTCGATGTGGATATGCCTCCTGTTTTGCCTAAATGTGAGTTTGTCAAACTAATTTGTTAAGTAATTTATATTTTTTATTTAAAAATATTTGGTGTTCATCGCTATTAAACTTGTTTATTTATAATTATCAGCTTATTTCTTATCTTCAAAAAACACTCGGAAAGCTGTGGACATGACGTACTACAGTTATGGCTCCGAGCTTAATTGTGAGGAGAAAGGATATCTTGTCTCATTTATAGATGATGTTGAGAATTTTAAGACCAATCAGTTTATCAGCCCAAATTATACTGGATACGTGCCACTAGTCCATCAGTTGCTTGATGGTAATCTCATTGCGAAAAACTTGGTATGATTTTGTTAATGATGGTAACTTCGTTGCATACATTCTTCTTAAGTAAACTACATTGCTAACTATATATGTTACTATATTGTTCAACAGAAGCTCCCTAGCGAGGTTGTGCCTCACATGATGCTTACCGAAGGGAGTATGTACACGGTTAGCTTATGACCGTTTCGATCGACGGCTTACCAAAGTGCATACTCTATTTCTTTGAAAGATGGAAGGATCAATATCACAGATTGGAGCAAAGTAATGAAGGCGCGCACGCAACCGATTGGAGACAACATGCGTGTGTGCAAGCCAGAAGTTGGCGACAGGTGGATCTCCATTCTCCATTTTGGAGATGGACTGGTTTACCTCTTTTATGCTATTTTACCTAGGAGAGAGGAGTAGGTCCTAGGTATTAAGAACAATTAGTTAGTGTTGATGATGAGGAGTTGTTATATGACTATGATGATGATGATGATGAGTTGTTAATATTATTATTATGATGATGATGATGATGAGTTATTATGATGATGATGAGTTATTATATCATTGGGTGAAAGAACCGCGGATTAGATTCAAGTGGATGGATCCAAAGTGACCAAGTTGGAAAAATTCCAACTTGGTCACTTTGGATCCATCCACTTGAATCTAATCCGCGGTTCTTTCACCTAATGATATAATAACCCATCATGATCATAATGATATAACAATTTCTAAATTGCTACTGTATGAAAACTTGTATAACGGTGTATAAATACGATATAAAATAAAATAGAGATAGAATACGTAATAGTAGTAGTAGCGTGGGGTCCAGGCGCGCTGATAGTAACTATCAGTGGCGCGGGCAGTGGAACGCGCTACTGATAACAGACTTAGCAGTAGCACGGCGAAATGAGCGCTACTGCTAAATGTTAGCTATAGTGCCATAGCAGTAGCGCCGGCACCCGTGCTACTGCTAGGCCCTATCCCCGCGCTACTACTAGGGTTTTCCCTAGTAGTTAGTTCAGAAATGCAACACTTATTACATATCAGCGGGAGTACATGTTGAACCAATGTATTGTTAAGATGATGTCTCTGTTAATATGAATCAGTTAAACCGTTTGAGAAATGGTACTATCCTACTTTGTCGTTCTTTCTACATGTTTAAGCAAGGTATTGTTAAGATAATGTCTCTGTTAATATGAATCAATGACACTGTTTGAGAATTGCTACTGTCCTGCTTTGTTTCCCATTAAAATAAGGAAGATATTTTTTCTTGTGGGCGTATAGGTCATCAACCATTATTGGTAAGTAATTGTTTCCTTTATACCTCTTTGTGCAAATAGGGATATCAAAACTTCTGCTCGTTGCTATTTCGATTTTGATTTTAGTTGAACTGCACAAAAGGAGCCAATGTATTTAAGGCAAACTGCTGCATTCTTGGGCCCAGTTGATCCTTCCACTTTGCAGAAAGAAGCAGTCACTGGTTGCGGTACATTAGAGAAGGAATAATCGAGAAGCTTTACAGAGTATTAGTAGACGCTGGTGACATGACCAGTCTGCAGAGCTCATGTGGCAACTCAACAGCATGTGAAGTGCAAGATTCTACAACCAGGAAAGGTATGACCAAGTCACTCATGGACGCAGCTGTAACAAACGAGGTCAGCATCGGCCTTCATCCACATGATCGTGCTTTGTTATATTGTGCTACTTATATTGTGGTACTGTTTTGAATAAATGTTTAATTGAAGCTATTGCATTGCTATCTTTTCGTGTTAAGATAATGAAGATGATTATATTTGTGAGCGTATGTTTCATCAACTAGTACCACTATTATAGTAATCACACTTTTTTTGTATTTATGCAGACTATTTATGCAGACAGGGATGCTCAACTTGATTTCAGTGGAACTGCACAGAATGTTCGGATGGTTCGTGCCCTCCATAATACTTCATCATGCACAATACATCGAATGGTTCTCTAATCATTCATTGTCACCTTGAGCCACTAAACTAGCTACATGAAAGGAGCTGCCAATGTGTTCAAGGCCTTGCAACATGTAAATACGGAATCCACCAAGCTACGCATGACATTGCTCGATTTCAGTGGAACTGCACAAAAAGATCAGCTGGTTAATCCAGCACTAGGTTGCATGTCAATGTGCAAACTAATGACAAACACCTCCCTTTCCACAATCGTAGGCATTTGATATTTTGCAATGGGAAAACCTTCTCAAATTTTGCTCATTGGTGTTCGCAAGAAGACATGCATTTCATATTTTGGAAAGGGAAACCTTGTCAAATTTTGCTCATTGATGGTTAGCAAAAAGACATACATTTGATATTTTGGAATGGGACGCCCTTTGCTGTCAGCAGCATCGATTGATTTTTCTTTATTTGTGTATTTAGTTTTGAAGTAAAAATATTGGCTCTGGTCGATTGTTGTGAATGTTATGAATTGCCAGGCCTATGAGTTTGATTGCAATGTATAGCCACGCTAAAAAACTTTATGGTACGTGTGAAACTGCGGCGAACAAAGTGATCACTGTGCATCCTGACAAAAAAATCCTACTCCCTCCTTCCCAAAATAATTGTCTCAAGCTTAGTACAACTTCGTACTAAAGTTAGTACTCCCTCCGTACCGGTGCATAAGTCACATTACGAAAACCTAATAATCCCAAAACTACCCACCTCGTTTTCTGTTTTTTGCCACGAAAAAAGAAATTAGCCAATAGGTGACGTGGGGCGTGTATGCATTCAATTACTTGAGACGACTTAGCACAACATGCAGTGGTTAATTCTCTGGATGCAATGGCATTAATTAGCAAATAAACATCAAGTTCTCTCGTTTTTCCCTCACCTTGGTCACAGTGCACAATCTAAGATGACTTATACACCTGGACAGAGGGAGTATAAAGTTGAGACACTTATTTTAGGATGGAGGGAATAGTACATATTGTTTTGCATGTTCATCTAATGCCTCTGATACAACAATTCGAACTAACCGCACTAAATTCATTCAAACACGGCCGGATTTCAAACATGCCCGGATCTCATTACATTTCGGACATTCTTCAACTAAATAGCGGTGTTCATCCGGCTCTGGATGTATAATTAATTAACCTAATCTATGATCTCCAGCGCCTGTTCCCCATGTCCGGCGGCGCCGGCGAAGTCCTCCGCTTCGTTGCCGGCGGGGCGGGGCCTTGGCAGAGCCGGCGATGTCCTCCGCTTCGTTGCCGGTGGGGCAGGGCCTCGGCGGAACCGGGGATGTCCTCCGCCTCGCTGCCGATGGGGCGGGGCCTCGACGGAGCCGGCAAAGTCCTCCGCTTCGTTGCCGGCAGGGCGGGGCCTCAGCGGAGCCGGAGATGTCCTCCGCCTCTTCGTCCGTCTCGCCAAACGGCACCTCGCCCGCCTCGTCGCCCTCCTTGTAGGCGGCCGCAACCTCCACCACCCGCTGGCAGTACCACCAGCGCTCGAGGCGGCTCTCGCAGGCGGAGCGGTAGGACTCGAGCAGCGCTGCCTGCTCCGCCAGGTCCGTGGCGATCTGCTCCTCCACCTGCAGGTGCTCCTGGAGGAGCTGGTGGTTGTTGGCAGCGTCGGCCTGTGCCTTCCAGAACTGCTCCTCGCGCTGCTCCCGCGCCATGTCCATGTATTGGGCATGGGCCTCGCCGATGGTCATGGTGCAATGCACCGGCGAGGATGGCGCGGAGGAGGGTGGCGCTGGCTCGTCGACGACCACGTCCTCCATTGGGACATCGTCGTCCTCTAGCTGCCTGCCGACCAGCCAGTCGGCAGCAATGGCGGTCATCTCCTTCTTCTGGTCCGCCGTCCGCCCATCCCTGAGAGCGGTGGAGCACGAGGAAGCCATGGTGGAAGTGGTGTGGAGAGGAGAAAGGGAACGGAGGCGGATGACTGCGGCTATGGCCGCGGCAGCAGTTTATATAGCAATGGTGGGCGGCAGAGGGACGGACGGGTGGCGCCGGAGTAGCCGCCTTGGCAACCGCGTGTCATTAATGTGGGCGGCAGACGGACGGACGGATGGCAGTTGTGTCATTTGAACGTGGAGCAGTCGCCTGCTCTGGGAAGCGGCGCGGGTGGCGCAGACCGTTTCGGGCGAGAAGCGCGCGTGGGCGAGGGAGGGGGTTTGGGTGGGCCAGGGTATTCAGACGCGGGCTTGGCAGCAGTCCGGTGCAGCAGCCGGACATGCTGGCTCACCAACGAACTCGCCGAGCTCAGCGACAATGACCAGATGATGGATGAGGCTTCCGACCAGGAGCTGCCACCACCGCCCACGCCGGTTCATGCCGTGTTCACCATAGAGCAGGTGCGGCCGCACTTCGATGCCCTAATGGCGAAAGAGCTACCAATGCCGCTGGTGTCGACATTCCAGCAAGAGCAGAAGGACCAGTGCTACAACCTCCGTCGACTCAAGGAGCATCGGCTTGCGGAGGGAGAAATCACCGACGAACAAGCGAATGACAATGCCGTCGCGGACATAGGGGCCGATGATCCTGGCTTCCTGGATGAGCAGCGGGCGCTATACCAGACCATCCATAGGGCCCGCGAGGCCCTCTCCACCATCCTTCGCCTTGTTGCGCTCGCCGTGGCGCCACCGTCTCGCGTTGTCAACATGGTGAACAAACAAGAGGAACCAGGAGATGACTGTATGTGGTGAGGATGACAGTCGGAACCCACCAGGGCCATGGCCGTACTCAGGCAAGTGCCTCCTTATTACAACAAGAAACAAAAACTTCCCCCTAATGGTTTGCTGCCATCTGGGTCTGACGCCATTGTCAACGTACTCAATAAAGGAGAGAATTGCACAAGGAGCTACTGACAGCAGGGACCCAGCAGATCATTCATTTTTTTAGAGATGTTTTTTTGTTGCTGAGATGCAGCAGGGTATCAACTAGTCTGTGCGGGGGCTGTGGCCCATGTAGCCCAGGCTATTATTTTATGTCTACCAAATAACCAGCCCAGCTATTTTTTTCCTTTGTGAAAATGGCTAGCACAGTTTTTTTTTGACGAATACCCAACGCAGGCCAACTTGTTTTTCTCCGCCCGGCTGGGTTGCAAAAACGAGGAGGGGTGCATTTGGCTTGCCCAAAAAATGGGCTCTAAGTAATAATAAATGGGCTGTAAATATAAAAAAACACAGTGAACCGGCAATTAGTTTGAAAATTAATTTTTTTCGGATTTTGAGATTTTTAATTTCATTACATTTTTTTGTTGCGCGCGCAAAATTTCATTGGATTTTAACCTAATATAAAATAATTTTGAAATTAGATTGAATCTGAATCGAAATTTCAGGATAAAAATAATTCAAACCCCACCAAAATGTGGGAAGTTTGGTCGAAATTTTTAACCCTGGCCCTGGCTAGAAAATGGGTTGTACTGTTAGAAACAATAAATGGGCTGCAGTAAATTCCATAGGAATTAAAAAATGGGCTGTAAATTATTAAAAATACTAAATGGGATGTATGTTGTCTGCCACTGATGTGATGCTGATTTGTTGGCCTACTAAGTTGACGCGAACGCAGGGCTTTGTCAACTTATAGTCAACACACGATTCTAGCAGTAGAGGCCGTTAGATGGACATCCAACGGCTGTCGTGCTTCTTCAATCTCAGATCTTCTTGCTTCAGCCGCCCAAACCACCGTCGGCGGGACCGCCTGCTCCCGCCGCCCGTGGCCGGCTGTGCTGCCATGCAGGCCTCACCGCCCCACCCTACTCGCATCGTTGGCCAGGGCATCCCTCTACTTAGCCACACCTCCTGTTATTCTCCGGCGACGGCAGCCTCACACCGCAGCCGAACCAGTCAACCCTCATACTCCCCTCCGCGTTGGCATCCACTTCTGTGTCTTCGCCGGCTACCGGTCGTTCCTTCCTAGGACTCGCCGTCGTCCACCGCGTTGGTTCTATCGGCGCGGCGTGGTCAACGTGGTCAACAAACGACAGCCATCGGAAGAGGGATGTACATGGAGACGCTGACAGTAGGGACCCACATGGTCCATGGCCGCACGCAAGCCAGTGCCTCCTTATTACGAATAAAAAAATGATTCCTTCACCTGACAGCTGGGACCCACCAGTTATATCTTCGCACAGAAGGAAGTGCCTCCTTATTACGCGAAAAAAAAGATTCCTCCCCATGACAGCTGGGCCCCAATAGATTTGGAGGCTGACTTGTGGGCCGACTAAATTGACGCATACGCAGGGCTTAGTCAACTTAGTAAACAAATGATTCTAGCAGCAGTGAACGTTGGATGCTAATCCAACGGCCGTGCTGCTTCTTCAATCTCTGATCTTTTTGCTCCAGCCGGCCAAACCAGTGCCGGTGGGACCGCCTGCTCCCGCCTCCTATGGCCGGCTGTGCTGCCGCGTAGGCCCTACCGCCCCCTCCTACTCCCTCCGCTGGCCAGGCCATCCCTCTACTCACCCACACCTCTTCTTATTCTCCGGCGACGGCAGCCGCACACCATAGCCAAACCAGTCAACCCTCGTACTCTCCTCAGCGTGGGCAGCCACAGCTATGTCTTCGCCGGCTCCGGGTCATTCCCTTCCTGGGTCTCGCCATCGTCCACCATGTTGGTTCTATCGGCACGGCGTGGTCAACGTGGTCAACAAACGATAGCCATTGGAAGCGGGATGTAAGTGGAGAGGCTGACAGTAGGGACCCACATGGTGCATGGCCGCACGGAAGCAAGTGCCTCCTTATTACACGAGAAAAAAATGATTCCTCCCACTGACAGCTGGGCCCCACCGGCTCTATCATCGCACGAAAGGAAGTGCCGCCTTATTACACACAAAAAACGATTCCTCCTCATGATAGCTGGGACCTACTAGATTTAGAGGCTGACTTGTGGGACTACTAGGTTGACGTGTACGCAGGGCTTTATCAACTTAGTCAACAAACGATTCTAGCAGCAGTGACCATTGGATGTTAATCCAACGGCCGTGCTGCTTCTTCAATCTCTGATCTTCCTGCTCCAGCCGCCCAAACTAGCGCCGGCGGAACCGCCTGCTCCAGCCTCCCATGGCCGGCTGTGCTGCCGCGTAGGCCTTACCGCCCCACCCTACTCCTACCGTTGGACAAGCCTTCCCTCTACTCACCCACATCCCCTGTTATTCTCCGGCGATGGCAGCCTCACACCGCAGCCGAACCAGTTAACGCTCGTACTCCCCTTGGCGTGGGCAACCACTGCCGCGTCTTCCCCGCCTCCTTGTCGTTCCCTTCCTGGGCCTCGCCGTCGTCCACCGCCTTGGTGCTCTCGGCGCGGCATAGTCAACGTGGTCAATGAACGACAGCCATCGGAAGAGGACTGTACGCGGTGAGGCTGATAGCTGGACCCACCAGTTACATCTTCGCAGGCAAGAAGTGCGTCCTTATTACGCGCAAAAAAATGATTCCTCCCCCTGACAGCTGGGACCCACCTGCTATATCTTTGCACGCAATGAAGTGCCTCCGTATCCTCCCTGATAGCTGGGACCCACCCGGTCGAAGCGTACGTAGCGTTGTCTGTCTGGTCGCGAACGTGTACGTACATACTGGTCCATCGGTCTCTCTGCAACGATGAACCGTGGGCTTGTAAGGAGCGGCATGTCACGTCAAAAAAAATGGGGCGGCACGTGTCGTAGTAGAGCCCCATACGTAGTAGTTCAGGCAGTCCCGTCTAAATCGAGTACACGTATGTACAGCCACACTACAAAAAATATGGCCACGTACGTATATACGGCGGGGTCTCAAACGGGTACTCACGCATACGTACGGCCAGGGCTCGTGTACATGGAGAGAGGCAACGGACGGCAGCAACGGCCTCCTATTCAACGGCAGCCAACCGGCTGGGTCGGAACGGAGGAAACAGCGTCGGGAGCTAAGCGACTGGGTCAGAACGTATCCTGTTCATCGGGAGCCAACCTGCTTGGACGGAACAGCCGAAACAGGGTCCTGTTCATCGACTCGGGGTCTGGTGTACCGCAAAACGAAGGAAACGGCCTTCTATTCGACCGCCTACGGTCGAAACGGGGTCCTGTTCATTGCCTGGGTGTCTCGCGTACTGCAAAATAGAGGAAACGCACTTCTGTTCAACCGCCTACAGTCGAAACGGGGTCCTGTTGATCAGGAGGGGTCTGGTGTACCACAAAACAGAGGAAACGGACTTCTACCCAACTACCTACGGTCGAAACGGAGTCCTGTTCATCGGGAGGGGTGTGGCGTACCCCAAAACGGGACTCCACGGGCTACTGTTCATCCATGGTCGACCTCCTCCAGCCTCCACCAGCTACTATTCATCCACCGTCGACTTCCTCCAGCCTCCACTGGCTACTGTTCATCCAGCCTCCACGGGGTCCTGTTCATCCACCCCCAACTGGTTGGGGTGTGGTGGCCTCCTCTCGGGGTCATGTTCATCCAGCGCCAACCACCTTCACATGGCCAGGGTACTGTTCATCCACAGCCAACCCACCGGCTGCGGTGGGGCGTACGAGCGGGCGGCAGCAACGGGAACTATTCATCCACAGCCAACCAACTAGCTCGATCGATGCAAGTCTTGACTCATTCTACGTGTATCGCGCGCGTGGCAGCAACGGGCACTGTTCATCGAGAGGCAACCCAGCACCGGCTGGCTACGTCTCGCACGGGGGCTCGATCGGCTTCAGTAAGCAATGATCAATCGGGTTCACTTAGCAGCGAAGGAATCGCTAGGGTTCAGTTAGCACTGAAGGGATCGCTTGGGTTCAGTTAGCAGCGAAGGGATCGATCGGGTTCAGTACGTAGTGCGAGGGATCGATCGCTCGTGATCAGTATGTAGTGCGAGGGCGACCGATCGCTCGGGTTCAGTAAGCGAATGTACGCCTCGCTCGGGTTCAGTTAGCGAGCGCCTCACACACACGGGCGCGTATGAGAGAAACGTGCAAACCACACTGCATCGCTCGGCCCCGACCACCCACCATAACCGGGAACTCCTCAAAAATTTCCTCGCCCTCACTTCTACAATGATTTTTTACGTCATGGATGGCCCAATGAATGTCATGCGGGTGCGTCTCCGGCCATCCCAGGACTAAAAGCCCATTTTCTATCATAATTTTTTGTCATAGAAGTAGGAGCCCACCACATCTATGATGATACGTGTTTTTGTCATAGAAGTGTCACAACCATGACAGAAAAAGTTTTTGTTCGGGCCTTAATGTCACGGATGTGTCTTTTTTTTGTAGTGGAGATCGCTTCGTTCTTCCTCAATCTTGTACGTGAGAACTCTCTTGCCCAGAATAATCTCATCACAAGCAGGAGTAGGGTTTTACACCGCGAGGTGGCCCGAACCTGGGTAGCTGTTGTGTCCCCTGTCGTGCCCTGTGCGTAGCGTGCTCTCGCCGTAGCCTCGCTGTGGTCACCGTCTAGCCGATAGGAATGAGCGCGCCCCTAGAGTTCGAACTAGGGTCCCCAGAGCCCCGATTCCGATATTTGGCGCACCAGGTAGGGGGCTTGCTTCCGTTCCATCCGCTTCGACATCGCCATGGCCGACGCTCGATGCAAGCGCGCGGAGCGCAGGGCGGTCAGGGTGGCCCAGACGGAGCCGGTCGCCCGTGACAACCGTCGTCGCCATGCCGGTGCCACCACCGACCCTGCCGCTAGCGAGCAGCAGGCCTCCTCCCTCCACCCGTTCTTGCAGTTGGCTGGCCACACCACCACCGCCTCGTCGCTCGCCCGCCGCGAGCCGCCGGGCCCACAGGCCGCGCTGCTCATGGCATGTGAGCTGCTGCGCTTCCGCCCCACCGAGGCCGGCTATGACACCTGGCTGGGCTGCATCACCGAGCTCATCAACTACGTCGGAGACGCCCCTGCGCCCTCTCACTCGCTCCACCCTCTGTCGCTCCGCGCCGGGGAGGTGGCACACGGCACGCCCCCGCCGCCTCCTCTGTCCAACGAGGGCGCCAGGCGCCACCGCGGCGCGCGCACGTGGGAGCCATCCCGGAACGCGTCTTCGCCAGACCCCGACAACGAGAGCTGCCAAATCGTCAAGAGTGCGCCGCCTGACGTGCGTGTGCTCCTCGAGCAGCAGTGCCAGTGTTAGGACCGCACCATCTAGGAGGTCGCGGCTGCTGGTCACCAGAACCGTACCGCCCTCACTGGCGGCGTCACCTCCAGCATCGGGGGCTGCTGCGCCTTCACCCAAGAGCTGCGCCACATGTTGTGGCCTACGAAGTTCAAGCCGGACCTGCCTCCTCGCTATGACGGCACCCCCAACCCCACGGAGTTCCTGCTGCTCTACACTCTGAGCATCGAGGTAGTGAACGGTGAAGACAAGGTCATGGCGAACTGGTTCCGCATGGCCCTCAAGGATGCACCGCGCTCCTAGCTCATGAACCTTCCCAAAGCGTCGATCTCTTCATGGGCCGAGCTGTGCCGGTAGTTCATCGCCAACTTCAAGGGCACGCATGAGTGCCCCCTAACGCTCAACGACTTGCGCGCCGTGTGCCAGCGCCCTGACAAGACTCTGTAGAAGTACATCCAGCGCTTCAGCCACGTGCGCAACAAGATCCCACGCGCCTCCGACGCCGCCATCATCTCTACGTTCTTTTCCGGTGTCACGGACGTCCGGATGTGTGACAAGCTCGCCTTCAACGATGAGCTTGACACCGTGGTTGAGCTGTTCGACCTCACCGACAGATGCGCCAACGCTGAACAGGGCCGTCTCTTCATCCACAACAACCCAGATGTGGCACCTGATGCTACCAAGGCCAAGAGCAAGGATGCCAAGCGCAAGGGCCTTGCCATGCTCGCGGCGGAGCCCAAGCAGAAGCGTGGCCGGGACCGCAAGGAGCCCAAGAAGGATGGCCGCCCATATTGCGCCAACCACGACATGTTCTCCTACAACACCGAAGACTGCCACAAGCTCAAGTTCCTACGCGAGAGCCGCCAGGATGGGCGCGGCGGCCGCAACGATCACGGTGCCGGCCGCGGAGGCGGCTGCAACAACAACTGCTGGGGTGATCGCGGCAACAACGGCAACAACAGCTTCAGGCAGGGCTGGCGCGACCAACCATGGCAGGCCAACCCTCAAGCCAACACCGCTCTGCCGCCACTGCCGCCAGCACCTCGAAGGAACAACGGCAACCAGCCTGACGAGGGCGTCGGGGGTTACCAGGAGCCTCGCGAGGTGGCTTGCATCCTTGGCGGGGCCCAGGCTCCCCCGTCCAACCGCCACTTCAAACAATTTGCTCACGAGGTGAACACAGCCCTCCCGAGGCCTGAGGCTTCTCAGCCCCTCAAGTGGTCGCAGTACGCCATCTCTTTCGACTCCAAGGACCACCCCAAGTCCACGAAGGTAGTGGGCGCGACCCCATGCTGTGCACCCCAACCATCAACAACGTTGCTGTCACCAATACGCTCGTCGACGGAGGCGCAGGACTCAACGTGATCTCCAGCGAGACCTTCGAAAAGCTCCAAGTACCCTACGAGCAGCTGATGCTGACGAGGCCCTTCTCAGGCGTCACTGATGGCTCCACGCTGCCTCTGGGGCAGGTGCACCTTGCCGTCACCTTCAGCACCAACAAGAACTACTGGACTGAGCTCATCAGCTTCAATGTGGCGCACATTGGCCTGTTGTACAATGCCATCTTGGGCTACCCTGCGGTCGCCAAGTTCATGGTAGTGACCCATCACGCCTACAACGTCCTCAAGATGCCGGGCTGCAGCGACATCATCACCGTCTGCTGCGACAAGAAGGATGCAGTCCGCTCCCTCGTGAGCGCCTACAAAGCTACCGCCACCGCCTACCCCGCTGATGAAGACAACGTCGAGCCTCTTGAGGCCGCACCCGTGAAGAAGAAGCAGCTGTTCTCTCAAGCGCGCGCCAAGACGAAGAAAGTGACGGTGGATGGCAGTGGCTCAGGCCCTGCCTTCACCATCGGCACCAGCCTTTCTCCTACATAGGAAGGCGCGCTTGTCACCTTCCTTCGGGCAAATGCAGATGTGTTCGCTTGGACGACATCTGATTTGTCCAGTGTGCCGAGGGAGGTGATCGAGCACCACTTAATTGTGTGCCCCAATGCACGCCCCATGAAACAGAAGGCACGGCACCAAGCGCCAGAGAAGCAAGAATTCATCATCAAAGAAGTCCAAAAGCTACAAGAAGCAGGAGTCATCCGTGAGGTGCACCATCCCAAATGGCTCGCCAACCCAGTCGTAGTACCCAAGAAAGGCGGCAAGGAGTGAATGTGTGTCGACTTCACGAGCCTCAACAAGGCCTGCCCTCAAGATCCTTTCCCGCTGCCTCACATCGACCAGATCGTGGACTCCACCGCCGGGTGTGATTTGTTGTGCTTCCTAGACGCCTTCTCAGGCTACCACCAGATCAAGATGGCAACGGAAGACGTGGAGAGAACGGCCTTCATCACCCCCTGCGGGATATACTGCTACATCTGCATGCCCTTCGGCCTGAGGAGTGCCGGAGCCACCTTCCAGAGGTTGATGCGCATCGCCCTGGGGCCCCAGATGGGAAGGAACGTGGAGGCCTACATCGACGACATTGTTGTCAAGACACGCGAGGCCTGGTCCCTCATCGCGGACCTCGAGGAAATGTTCGCCAACCTGCGCAAGGTCAACCTAAAGCTCAACCGCGACAAGTGCGTCGTCAGAGTCCCTTCCGACAAGCTGCTTGGCTTCCTGGTCTCCCACCGCGGCATCGAGGCGAACCCCGATAAGATCAAGGCCATCGAGAAGATGCGCCCTCCCAGAACCTCAAGCAAATGCAATGCTTGGCGGGATGCATGGCCTTGCTTGGGCACTTCTTCTCCAAGTTCGGCGAGCGAGCCCTGCCGTTCTTCAAGCTCATGAAGAGATCCGGCCCCTTCAAGTGGACTCCTGAGGCTGACACGGCCTTCGAGGACCTCAAGAGGTACCTGATGAGCCCACCCATCATGGTCGCGCCACGCTCTCGCGAGCCCCTGCTCCTGTACTTCGCAGCCACCCCTTAGACGGACAGTGCGGCCTTGGTGGCGGTACGAAAGGAGCGCGCCTACATCCAGAAGAAGCCTGCCAAAGCCACGCCATCACCTGCCGAGGGCCCCCCTCTGGAGGCCCCTAACGAGCCGCCTCATGAGCCGCCTCGCAAGCCCTCTGAGCCTCATGAGCCCCTTGGGCCCTCCGGAGAGCAAGCTGCCGCTGCAACTACATGCCTTGTCGAGCACCCAGTGTACTTCATCAGCACGGTGCTGCGGGATGCGCGTGAGCACTATCCCATGCAGCAGAAGCTCCGCCTCGCTCTCCTCGTTGCCTCCAGGAAGCTGTGCCACTACTTCCAGGTCCACCCCATCAAGGTGATCACATCCTATCCCGTGGAGCAAGTTCTGCGCAGCCCCAACGCCGCTGGCCGCATCGCCGAGTGGAACATTAAGCTGCAGGCCTTCGAGCTATAATTTTGCACCACAAGGACGATCAAGGGCGCAGCCTTGGCGGACTTCATGGCGGAATGGATGGACCCGCACCAAGAAGAGACTCCCAAGGACGAATCCCTCCTGCCTGGGGACGAAGCACCTGGCGGCTGGACCATGCACTTCGACGGTGCGTTCTCATGACAGGGCGCGGGAGCTAGCGCCGTACTCACCTCGCCAACAGGAGACAAGCTCTACTACGTTGTCCAACTCTGCTTCAAGCATGACGACAAGGTCTCCAACAACATCGCAGAGTACGAAGGCCTCATCGCCGGGCTCAAGGCTGCCTCTGCTCTAGGCATCAAGCGCATTATCATCAAGGGCAACTCTTAGCTCCACGTCAACTTCTCCAACAAAAGCTACAAGCCCAAGGATGAGCACATGGCCGCCTACTTGGAGGAAGTTCGCAAGCTCGAGAAGTCCTTCCTTGGCCTGGAGCACCAGCACGTCCGTCGCGGTAGCAACAAAGAAGCAAACGACATCGCCAAGCGGGCATCTCGCTGCGAGCCGCAAAACCCTGGCTTCTTCAAAGAAAGGCTCCTGAAGCCATCAGCTGCACCACCTGCCGCGAGCGCCACGGTGCCTCATGAGGAGCTCCCACCCGCACTGCCCACAGGCACACCTGACTGCGGCCCATCTTCAGGCGCTCGTCTACTGCTGGCGCTGGAGCCTCAAGCGAACAGCTGGGTCACGGAGTTCAAGACCTACTTGCAAAGCGGCACCCTCCCGGAGAAGGACTCAGAGGCAGAGTGTGTGGCTTGCTAGGCCACCACTTACTGCTTGAAGGATGGCGAGCTCTACCGTGGGTGCCCCAATGGCGTCGCGTTGCGGTGCATCTCCGAAGAGCAAGGTCGCGAGCTACTTGCCGACATCCATGGTGGAGACTGCGGCCATCACTTTTCGTCGTGCACCCTCGCCGGCAAGGTGTTTCGTAGCGGCTTCTACTGGCCCACAGTGCTTCAAGACACCACCGAGCTGGTCCAATTCTGCGAAGCCTACCAGTTCCACGCCAAGCAAATCCACTAGCCGGTGCAAGGCCTCCAGACGATCCCACTCTCGTGGCCCTTCGCGGTTTGGGGGCTGGACATCTTGGGCCCCTTCCCTCGCATGGCAGGCGGCTACCGCTACCTCTACGTCGCCATCGACAAGTTCACCAAGTGGGCGGAAGTGGAGCCTGTCCGCACCATCCTGGCAGGATCAGCCATCAAGTTCATCAAGGGCCTCGTGAGCCGCTTTGGCGTCCCCAACCGCATCATCACTGACAACGGCTCATAGTTCACCAGCGGCCTCTTCAAGTCATACTGCGCCAGCCTTGGCACGCAGATCTGCTATGCCTCCGTGGCACACCCACGAAGCAACGGTGAGGCCGAACGCGCCAACGCTGAAGTCCTCAAGGGCCTCAAGACGCGAAGCTCCAAGAAAAAGCTTGACGCCTGCGGCAAAGGCTGGCTTGACGAACTCCAGTCTGTGTTGTGGTCAATACGCACCACAGCAACCAGGCCTACTGGCGAAACTCCTTTCTTCCTCGTCTACGGAGCTGAAGCAGTCCTCCCTTCTGAACTCATGCACGGCTCTCTGCGAGTCCTCGCCTTCAACGAAGCTCATCAGGACAGCTCGCGAGAGGCTGACCTGCTTCTCCTTGAGGAAGCCCGTCGCCAGGCCGCTCTACGCGTTGCCCGATACCAGCAGGCTTTGCGTCGCTATCACAGCCGCAACATACGCCCCCGTACTGTGAAGGATCCTCTCTAGAGAAGGGCTCCACAAGCTCTCACCCATGTGGGAAGGCCCATTCAGGGTTGCCCATGTCTCCCGGCCTGGCACCGCTCGGCTGGAGACGGAGGAGGGTGTTCCTGTGCCCAACACAAGGAACATCCAACACCTCCTCAAGTTCTACCCGTGACCTCACACGTATGAATGAAATGGAGCTGTACACGCTCCGGAGCCTCTCTTTGCACTTGCCTAATGGGCCTCCCACAACCCAGTGGAAGCCCCATGCTCAGCGCTGGCGGAACGATCGAACTAAGGGCGCCGCCTGGCTGCACCATCCTCAAGCTGACCCATGCCGGACACAGCAGCCTCTTCTTTTTGGATGTGAAACTAAGGGCGCCATGTGGCTGCACCATCCTCAAGCTGATCCGTGCCGGACACGGCAGCCTCATCTTTTTGGTTTTGTAATGAACCTTATTATTATGCTGCAGTAAAGCTTTATTTACTAGGTATCATATGTGTTTGGTAAGTTGTCTGCTTCAGGAGTCGTGCATGCTCGCGATCTCCCTCCTGCACATCACGCGAGCAGTGGCTGGACACGGTGTGCCTATGCTCGGGTCAGTCCTAGCAGTGCCATAAAACCCAAGTGATCGAGCTCTGGCTCACGGGCCTGCTCCCATACACGCCACCTCACCAAGGTCCTTGGTGCCTTGTCTCCTTGCGTGACGCCCACGAGCAAGCTAGCGAGCGTGCACTACTCAACCGTTTGTGAAACTTGTCGGCATGCAGTTGTCATAGGAACAAGGCACACCAAAGGCCTCCTCGCGAGTGCGGCCTCGCGAGGTAGCCTACGGCAAGGTGCCTCCTTGAGCCCACAGGAAACCCCGCGAGCGCTGCCTCGCAAGGCGGCCTGCAGTGGCCATCCTCACCAAGTGCCAACGGGAGGCCTCACGAGCAAGAGCCTCACGAGGCGCACTCCGTAGCCACGGCATGACAAGCACCACACTCGTGAAAAATCTAAGTCTAAAAACACCTCGCGAGCGGCTCTTAGCGCCCCTCAAGCTCTCCTCTCCCTGCAACCTCGCTGAGTGCTGGTGTTTTCTCCTTTGCGCAAGCCGCTTGCATGTCAAAGGGGGGCTTCCTGAGCATCATACCTCAGGAGCCCTTGCCGCCCCTCAGAGCCCTACACCCTCTGGCCTTGTCTAGGCATGCGTCTTAACATACCAACGACGGTCATAGCCCGCTCGGGGGCTGGGTCCTGATGACACAGAGCACTAAGGCATGCATGAAGTGGAAAACAGACCTGACGAGAGGGCCTCACGAGGAACACGAATTACAGCAAATCATTAAGTACTTAAGCGCAAAAGTCATGTTTTCACGCCCCCGCGGGGCTACATCTATCGTGATAGAGGATAAACGAAAGAGAAAAGGCCTAAGAGGATGTGCCATCACCGTCATCGCCACCATCGCCTTCGTCGCCGTCGCCTTCGCTATCTTCAACCTCCCCGGAGCTCTCGCTGCTGCCGTGGAAGAACTTCTTGAGTAGGGCGTCGACATGGTCCTCCAGCACCTTCTCGAGGCCGTCATAGAGCTCCTCGGGGACAGGGGCCATCACCCTGTCAAAGTCAAAGTTGGCGTCGGCGCGAAGGAGATTGCTGAAGATGCGTGTCGCCACCTGGCTAAGGATGTCATGGCACTCATCTTCAATTATGGCATTCACCCGCTTGGCCCCGACCTCGAGCCGCTCCACGAGCTTCGTGAAGAAGTCGAGGTAGCTGGCGTCATGGGTCACAAGGGGGTCCCCAGAGCCTCTCCTGGCAGATGGTGGTCAGGGCGCTGCGGGCTCAGAGCTGGAGGGAGTGGAACATTTTGGCGCGCTCGTGCTGCCGCCCCTGCGCCCGAGCTGCCTCGTCCCTGGCCTGGTCTACGACATTGGCGACGCCACCCACCTACTACCGGAGGGAGGCTAGCTCTTCTTCCGCGTCGGCCTTGGCCCACTACTAGGGAAAACCCTAATTAGTAGCGCGGGGATAGGGCCTAGCAGTAGCGCGGGTGCCGGCGCTACTGCTATGGCGCTACAGCTAACATTTAGTAGTAGCGCGCGTTTCGCCGCGCTACTGCTAAGTCTGTTATCAGTAGCGCGTTCCACAGCCCGCGCTATTGCTAGTTACTAGCAGCGCGCCTGCACCCCACGCTACTACTACTATTACGTATTCTATTTCTATTTTATTTTATATCGTACTTATACACCGTTATACAAGTTTTCATACAGTAGCAATTTAGAGATTGTTATATCATTATGATCATGATGGGTTATTATATCATTAGGTGAAAGAACCACGGATTAGATTCAAGTGGATGGATCCAAAGTGACCAAGTTGTAAAAAATTCCAACTTGGTCACTTTGGATCCATCCACTTGAATCTAATCCGCGGTTCTTTCACCGAATGATATAATAACTCATCATCATCATCATCATCATAATATTAACAACTCATCATCATCATCATAGTCATATAACAACTCCTCATCATCATAACAACTCCTCATCATCATCATCATCATCCATGAGTCATATAACAACTCATCATTCTAACACATTGTAGCACATAATAACAACTTCTCATCATCAACATCATAGTCATAATCAACACTAACTAATTGTTCTTAATACCTAGGACCTATTCCTCTCTCCTAGGTAATATAGCATAAAAGAGGTAAACCGGTCCATCTCCAAAATGGAGGATGGAGATCCACCTGTCGCCAACTTCTGGCTTGCGCACACGCATGTTGTCTCCAATCGGTTGCGTGCGCGCCTTCATTACTTCGCTCCAATCTTTGATATTGAGCCTTCCATCTTGCAAAGAAATAGAGTATGCACTTTGGTAAGCCGTCGGTGGAAACGGTCGTAAGCTAACCATGTACATACTCCCTTCGGTAAGCATCATGTGAGGCACAACCTCGCTAGGGAGCTTCTGTTGAACAATATAGTTAGCAATGTAGTTTACTTAAGAAGAACATATGGAACGAAGTTACCATCATTAACAAAATCATACCAAGTTTTTCGCAATGGGGTTACCATCAAGCAACTGATGGACTAGTGGCACGTATCCAGTATAATTTGGGCTGATAAACTGATTGGTCTTAAAATTCTCAACATCATCTATAAATGAGACAAGATATCCTTTCTCCTCACAATTAAGCTCGGAGCCATAACTGTAGTACGTCATGTCCATAGCTTTCCGAGTATTTTTTGAAGATAAGAAATAAGCTGATAATTATAAATAAACAAGTTTAGTAGCGATGAACACCAAATATTTTTAAATAAAAAATATAAATTACTTAACAAATTAGTTTGACAAACTCACATTTAGGCAAAACAGGAGGCATATCCACATCGACCCAAATGTCGATATTATCTTCAATATCTTCATCTTCGGGACGAATATCAAAAGTTATTTGCATATTCTCCTCAAATCCATAGGCCTTGTAGAAAGCTTCCCAATTAGAGCAGCCAAAATGTGAGTGATTAAGCGCATTGTAGAGCTTAACCCGAAAAGCATAACCGTGTTTAGTCCTGAGGTGAGCCCTCCTCGTCTCCATATTCTTAAGGTCTTGGAAACCGAGCTTCTGCAAGACAAATGGTCTTGCATGGCACGGGATGTACTAGTCGAATTGAAAAAAACCCGGAAATTACACGTTGAACCAAAGAATCACAAGTCATTATTAATTACGATGAAATACTTGTCGTTGCGTACTGTACAAACGTCGAAGGTCTCTTCCAACTTCACGGTGAAGAACCTACCATTTTGCAGGTGAGGCACCCTGTCGCACAAACCCCGATCATTGCAGCAGTAGTCGCACTCCGGGATCTTATCATCGTCAGACATTCCTGTGTTCAAAATTCAAAGATTATAAATCGACGGCAACTAACATGAACTCAACACACAGATCATTATTATTCATCACGGGTTGACTGTCGGTCTGTCGAGTCTTTCCTTGAAAACTCTCATCTCACGTGGTGTATATGGTGGGCACTCCCTCTCTGACATTTTCGACCGTCGGTGATGGTCGCTACTCCTCCTTCCCCTAGTGCATAACAAAGGTCTAGCACAAGGAGAAGAAGGAGAAACGACCCCCACGACAACAGTTGGCATTCTTCTTCTCTGATATATGGTGGACACTCTCCCTCATGTATGGAGTCTCGACAGACTTAAAGTCAACCTGAAATGTCATTTAATTCTCTTTCCGGCAAATCCAGGGCACTCGATATTTCCTATATATTCTAGCACCAGTCATGCTAAAATTCACGGAAAAATCCGGCATGACCTTCGCTAAAATAGGACATATCGAGCGCCTGAAATTTGCAGGAACGGAAATGAATCAACACTCCGGCAAAACATAGGCCACTTAGATTTTCCCTGCGATACAAAGAGTCAAATGTGGCCATATTTGGCACCATATACACAGAAGCTGAAGATCGACATGTCCATACACATACACATGTTCTTTTTGAAGCATGAACAGAGTCAAGTTCTTTTTTATACAGAAAAGTTTAAACTTGAAATGCTATCCGAATCAATTATCATTTCAAAAAAAAAACTAGCTTCGCATTGTCACAGCTACTCATCTACTACTACTACATCTATAAAAACATCTATGAAAACTAGCATATAACATGACCTCTATGCATGTCCATCATTGACATTCACAACACACCATCATCGACATCAACGACATGGGGATTTGGTTGGTCTCACCTCGAGGTCGGAGGGGGTCGATGACGGGGACGACGGCGGGGACGATGCAGGGGCAAATACTTGATTTCTATGAAAACAAAATCTAAATAAAAAGATTATTATGCTGATTTTAGGACTTAGTGAAACCCTATAAGCTATCAACTAAACCCTAGAAGCATACTAAATCAAAGTGTTACATATCAACTAATCAAAATGACTAAATCTATCAACTATGTCTAAACTTTTTCTAATTCACTCTAAACCCTAAAAATGTAGGAGGGGTTGTGCATGGAGGAGGGGGGAGGAGGGGCTGTGTGGATGGAGGAGGGGGAGGGAGGAGGGGCTGTGGATGGAGGAGGAGGGGCGGCTAGAGGAGGGAGGAGCAGGGGGGAGGGAGGAGGGAGGAGGAGGGGCGGCTAGAGGAGGGAGGAGCAGGGGGAGGGAGGAGGGAGGAGGAGATGGAGGAGGGAAGAGGCAGGAGGAGGGAGGAGGAGGCTTACCGAGGTCGGGGGATGGCGGCGACGACGGCGGCGATGGTAGGAAGAGTGAGAGAGTGAGACAGGGAGAGTGAGGAACGGGCGGGACGGGGAGGATAAGGCTGGATTAGCAGCAGCGCGGGTCACGGCCCAGCGCTACTGCTAACTCAGTTAGCTGTAGCGCGTGTTCAAGCCCACCGCTGCTGCTAAGTGGGGAAGGGCAGCTGGGCCCGGGCTGGCCACAGTAGCAGCGCGGGCCATGGGCCGGCGCTACTGCTAGCGGGTTTAGCAGTAGCGTTGGGCCGAGATCGGCGCTACCGATATGGCCAGCCCGTGGTGGGACGGCGGGGCCCTCATAGTAGTAGCGCTTATTTGGCAAGCCCGTGCTACTACTAATCTCCAGCTGCAGCGCGTGTGCTATGCCTGCGCTATTGCTAAATAACCATATCGCGGCCAATTATCCCCGTGCTACTGTTAATCCTCTACCTATAAGGTATTTCCTAGTAGTGGCCTTCAGTGTGGTCTTCCGCCGGGCCTCCACCTTCGTCAGCACCTCCTTGAGGCCGTCGATCTCCTTCTGGAGCTCCTCGTGCTTCTTCTTGAAGCGGTCCTCCTGGGCCTTAAGCTTCTTGCAATGATCCGCGGCAAGCGCCTGGCGAATCCTCTCGGTCTTTGTGTCAGTGTATGCCTAGATCTTCTTTTCCTTGATCTCCAGCTGGGCATTAGCCCTCTCCATGCGCTGATCATAGGAGGCCTAGGCGGCAGCCACCTGGAAATCCAGCGACTCCAGGCAATCTCGCTCCGCGGCCTTCTCGGTTGTTGTCCTCGTGAGCTCCCGCTCGTGGATCGCGAGATCCGCCTCGCGGCCTGCAAGAGCCTTAGCGCGCTTGTCGAGCTCGACCTCCCGCACATGGAGCAGCTGCACCTAAGCAGCGTGCTGCTCCTGGAGCACCTTCGTGTGAGCCTCCGCCAGCTCGCGGTGCTTGTCGGGCGCATCGGCCTCCCGAACGGCGTTCTCAAAGATCTCCTTCACCTCGAAGGCGGCCTTCTCGCGCTTCACCTTCACGGCGTTGTCCTGGCGCTAGCCCAGCTTGACGGCTACATCGAGTTGCCGCCACCCCTCCATGAGGCGCATGCACTCCCCGATGATGCGCGCCTCCTCCTTCAGGAGTTCCACCTCGAGCTGGCCCAGAGCCGCCCTAGCACCCCGCAGAACACCGCACTTGAGCAGGGTGCTGCTGTCCATGAGCTGTAGGGCCCAGTCCGAGCTTAGCCCCTCGCCGCCCTCCGCTGTCTTGGCCTGGGAGGGCCCGGCATCGTTCGTCAGGAGCGGGGACCTTGCCGGCGTCTCCTCCTCCTCTTGCCGCGGAGGCACACCTCGCGGGCTCGTCGCGCCCGCGGCGGGAGCTTCGCGCACCACAAGCGCCGGGGGCTTGCCGAGGTGCCTCCGGTGTCTGCAGCCTCCGTGGCGGGGGTAGCGCTCGGCGGGGAAGTGGACGCCTCGGCCTCCTCCATCGCTGCGTCCCCTCCTGCAGTGGGCGCCTTGGGAGGCACGGCCCCTCCTCCGGAGGTCACCTCCCGAGGCTCGTTCTCCTTGGCCTCAGGAGGCGTGTCCTTGTGATGCTCCGGAGGAGCCACCTGCTCCTCCTCCACCTCCGCATGCCCCGTTTCGGCTTCGGGGCGGCGGGTGGCCTCTGCACGCCCTTCGGCGCCTGTGGTAGGCGCCGGGGCCCCCTTCGAGCTAGGGGTCTTTGGCTTCTTCTTCATGGGCCTCTTGCGTGCGCGCGGGCTCAGCCCTAGATATCGGGAGAAAGAAGGAAAAACACAAGGAAAAGAGAGCACTGCGTGGTGACTTACTCATCATTGGGGACCCACTTCCTCTTCTTTAGTGTCGGCAGCAGCGGCTGCCGTTGCCGCTCTCACGAGGCTTCCTCGTGTTGCCCCCGGAGGGCGTGGCGTGAGGCTCGGCAGTCCTGGCCTACGGCGCCGTCCTTCCTGACGGGGGGCTTGGAGGCCCCGCCGCCCGTGCCGGCCTCCTCCGCAAGGGGCTTTATGGCCCCGCCGCCGGCGTCAATCTCCTCCACGCGCGGCTCGTCAGCCAACGCACTGGTGCTCCCTTCACCTCCCGTGCTAGCAGGCCAGGACGGCACAACCCTGAATTGGGCATCATCGTCATCGTCGTCGTCCTCAAGGTCGCAGATGAGCTGGCGGCGGCTTCGTGGGGTCGGCCCGCCATCGCTTCCCTCCACGGCGCTTGCCGAGACCTCGGCGTCGCCGCGGTCTCCTGAGCCGGGGACCACCATGAACCGATTCTAGCGAGGCGCCTCAAAGCCCTCTGGCACCAGACCCCACTGGTCAAAGATCGGCATCTTCGCGACCAGCTCATCCCTTTCCTGATAGCGGTACAGTGGGAGCACATCCTGGGGCGGATCCTACGCGCTGCCGGCGACCAAGATCTGCTTGATCTCCTCCAACACCTCCGACGGTAGATTGTCGATGCTCAGCCTCATGGGGTCCTTCGAGTTGGTGATCTTCCACACCGGATGCGAGTGCCCCTAGAGCGGCGCGATGCGTCGCCGCAGGAACTCCTTCACGACCATCGCCCCCGTGAGCCCAACATCCCTCAGGTTGGACATCCCCCCCCCACACGGGCACCAGCCTTGGGTCAGTGAGCTTCTCCTGCTCCCAGCCAGAGCTCTTCACGGCGGGGTTCGTCTGGATCATCAGCAGCGGGCTATGTTGGCGTGCGTCCACATAGACCCAGCGCTGCCTATAGCCCTCCACCTTCCTCGAGATCTTCAAGTTGTTGGAGTCGTCCTCTGTCGTGCGTACGACCATCCATGGGGCCATCTAGCCCCTTTGTAGTTTGACTAGGGGAATGCAGAAGCACAAAGAGCAGAATCAACAGAGTACGCAGAGGTTTTTACCCAGGTTCGGGCCACCGTGAGGTGTAAAACCCTACTCCTGCTTTGTGTATTGGATGTGTTTGAGCACAAGTACAAGGATCGCTTCTTGCCGGCAAGGTGCAGGAAGAGTGGCTACGCATGTAGAATGTGCAAAGTGTCGACCCCTGTAAATGTTGCCCTGGCCCTCCTTTTATAGCTCAAGGGGTAACCATAGTGGCAAAATAGTCATTACAGGTTGATTAGATAGCAAACAGTGCTATCATACCTAACTCTGCCGGATTAGGACAAAGGCATTTATTGGGCCATTAGGTGTCATGTGGAGGAGTAGCCCCGGCAAGGTTTCTGCACCGCTCGCCCAGCTACCTCTTATTAACTTGACACGCCTCCTGGACGGGTGTCATTAAAGTTAAATCTCCTTCCAGCAGGCTGACACGTGCCCCGACAAACCTCACCAAACCACCTGCGCGGTCGACACCTCACCGATTAGTGACTAGCTGCTCGGTGAATTGGAGCGCTGACGAGCTAGCAAGGGCTTGTTGGGCACAGAGCTTGCCGGGCCTTCATCTTGCCGGCTCGAGCCTTACTGGCAAGTACCATCTTCAATACTAGCCAAGTACTTATCAATGCTTTGTCTTGATCTCTTCCTTAGTGCCTTTGCAACTAAGCCTTGAGTCTTGATCTTGGTAATCCCCGGCAAGCCTGGCCATCAAGAAGGCTGCTATTGTCTGTGCATAAGTTAGGGTATAAAATACCCATGTTTTATACACCTACAGGAGCCCCCCGGCCTGGGCCATACGTGTGTCCGAAGCATCATTCGGCTAGGACCAAATAATGCACAGACACGCGGCGGGAAATTACCGCCGTAATCTTTGCAATGATGATTTTCCTCCAAGCACGCCCACGCCGCACATTTAATGCGGGATGCAGGACTGGTGGACTGTAGCGGTTATCTCGTGGTAGTGTGCCTGCAAAAGCGCCGTCGTGGTAAACAGTAAAGAGCCAGCCCCCTCGCGCCTTCCCCATAAAAAGGCAACCGCGAGGGGACGCTGCTCATTCACCCTTGCACCCTTCTGCTTCATCTTCTTCCTCTCGCCAGAGCGGCCTCCACCGCCGCCGCCGCCAATTCTCGCCTCACTTCGACTCCCTCTTCCCTCCCTGAGCCCTTATGGCACCCAAGAAGACCGACATAGCGGGGAAGGAGCCCGCCAAGCCTGTCGATCCCAAGGCGGAGAAGAAGAAGAAGGATTTGGAGGAACTGGAGAAGCAGCAGAGGGAGAACGTGGTGTTCTTGCCGCCGACGCTAGATGAGAATACCCGGATCGAGAGGTACGCCTATATGTGGGTGAGAGACACCAAGGATCACATGGCCCCAGTGGTGCTCCCCGCCGGAGGCAAGACTCCCTCAGATTCATATCCATTTTTCTGCGTGTGCTTTTATTGCGGGCTGGTTCCTCCTTTCTCGGATTTTTTCAATGCAATGATATACAGCTTCAGGTTTCAACTGTTGGATTTTACCCCAAATGCCATAACTTGCATGTCAGTCTTCACCCATTTCTGTGAGAATTTCATCAGAGTTTCCCCCAACGTTGATGTCGGAGTCTAGGATCTACATCCAAGAAACTTCTCCAAGAACTTAGGATTCGAACTCTGGGGGACTTTGCTTGGCAACCTATGACACGATGGCAACTACGGCGGGATCACGACGGGCTCACTAGCTCTCACCGGACACGAAGGGGACGCGCGAGCTACCCAGGTTCGGGCCACCGTGCGGTGTAATACCCTACTCCTCCCTGTGTTGGATTGCTCTGTAATGGAGAGCTTGTGGCTCGAGGTACACGAGGTGAGGGGGAGAATGGGTCGATCCCCTTACATGGAGGCGGCCTTGTCCCTTTTGTAGTGCCTTGGTCCTCTTCCCCGAAAATATGAGCGGGAAAGGGTAGCCACAGGGCGGCAATTCAAATGGGGACAGGAGCACAGGCTTATCCTGACTAAGGGCGGTCTCCGCCTGATAAAGTAGCTCCTCGTGATGTATCGGTGGGCTTGGCATTGACCTCCGTCCTGGCGTGCCGATCCGTCCTGATCTTCTATCACCAAAGAGGAAAACCTTTGGGGCTTGCTTTGGGGGAGGTAGATGCCACTGCTCCCTTATCACCAGAATGGAAGCTGGGCTCGGCCACGCCCCGCTGTCCTTATCCTAACAGCGGGACGTCACCCATGTGCTGGGCGCGGAGCCCTGCGGCTGGCTCCGTACAATCTGCTTCGTGAGGAGGCCTCGCGAGGGGAGCCTCGCGAGGCAACCTGGTGCTTGGCGGCCTCGGCAGGGGCTGGCCTGGCGGTGAAGGGCCTCGCGAGGCTCGCCCCTCACGAGGCGGCTTCCTCCTGGGCAACGACACCAGGGCCACCTCACCGGGCCCAGCCCACGCGTCGTCTCCTGGGCCAGAAGCAGACGGGCTGTGGTACCTGGTTCCCACTGGGCCGACAGTAGACCCCGGGACCGCGGCACGCACGTGGGGCCCACCGAGCTAGCAGGCCCAGAGGTGACGCGGGGCGGCTTGTGCGGGGTTGAGACGCCCCCACTCCCCATGATGCCTCGGTAACCGCCGTCTTGGTGATAAAGCCTGCCCGCGTGGGGCGCAGGCACGTCATTGCTCTTTGTCCCCATCTCGCCCTTCGTCTCACGCGAGCAGCTCCTCTGTTTTTCCTCCTCCAACTTCCTATCTCTCCTCTGCCATGGCCCCAGGCAAGAAACCCGCGACCGCCGACGCCTCCTCCAGCAAGAGCTTCCCGGCGGTGGAGCTTGGTCCGGCCTTGCTGCCGGCCACCATCAACGAGAACGGGCAAGCCAGGGCCCACCCCCTATTGGCCTCCACGCACTTCGAGAGAGGCGCCACTGAGATCTGGCCGGGCTCGCACCCACGGCGTGACCTCAGCCCCACGGTAATCCCCGTCTCCTTCCACTCGCTCTTCGCCGGGCTGGTGTCGCGCTTCTCCGACTTCCTCTATGCCATCCTTAAGCATTATGAGATTTGTCTTCTCCACCTTCATCCCAACTCCATCCTCGTCCTTGCTCTCTTCGCTTACCTCTGTGAGGCCTTCCTAGGAGTGATGCTGTCTGTGGCGCTCTTCCGAACCTTCTACAGCCTGCGGGTTTTCTCCTCGGGAAACCACCGCTCCGGAGGTGCCTTCTTCCGCATCGACGACGAGATGTGCAAGGTCTTCATCGACATGAAGATCTTGAAGAATGTGGAGAACTTCAGGTCGCGCTGGGTTTATGTTGATGCCCAGCAGACCAGTCCTCTCCTGGCGATCCCTACAGAGCCGGCTGAGAAGATCCCCCGCCGGGAGCACAAGAAGCTTGGCGGCACTGCCCTGAGGCCGATCCTGGCGAGGCTGGCGGAGCTGCGCGAGGCCGGGCTCACGGCGGGCATGATTGCCAAGGAATTCCTCCGCCGCCGCATCGTGCCCCTGCAGAAGCGCTTGTACCCGGTGTGGGACATCACCGGAGCCGAAGAACGGATCAGGCTGGCACAGGAGTCCCTCTCGGCAGAAGCCGTGGCCGACGCTTGGGAAGTTTTGTTTCCAGGGGAGGCAGAGGATATGCCTCATGACACGCGCCCGGTGCACCGCTGGTCCAACAAGGCTGAGTTCGTCGTGGCGATGCCCCAGTTCGACCAGTGGGGGCCGGTCCGGACGGATCTCGAGGAGCCTGCGGAGCTTCTCGAGGATTCTTCGGAGACGGGGTCTGCCTCGGGCGACCACAAGGCCTCCCACTCCGAGAAGGAGAGCAGTGAGGAATCGTCCCCGCCACCTCCTCCGTCTTCGCCGACGCATCATCGACTTCGGCTGGGCGAGGACTGGGGTGACGACAGGGACGCGTTTCGCATTGTGCCGGCCAGGCCTGTGCCGGTGAGCGAGGGAGGAGACGATGCCGCGGAGATCGACAAGCCCCACGAGGAGCGGGAGGAGGGGACCACTGTGGCCGCCGACCCCAACGAGACTCGCGCAGCGCCCTCGGGTGGCCGCCCAGGCTCGCTGCATGAGGGAGGAAGCAGCAGTAGCGGTACCATCAGGGAGTGGAAGAAGAGGCGCTGGAACCCCAAGAACAAGTAAGTTCCTCCGCCCCCTCCTATCGGTCCCAGCTTCCTGGCTGCTGCGTCCCTGACGAGTTTTTGCATGCGCAGGAGCCCCGAGCCAGCCGCCGAGGAGAAGGAGAAGACCAAGAGGAGGAAGGCCAAGGTCGAGGGGCCCTCCCCTCCTCTGAACACCGCCTCGGCTGCCGCGCCGACACCCCCGGCGGCGAGACCGGCGGGAGGTGGTGAGGTGACCGTGCTGGCGCCTCCCGAGGTGGCCCCCGTCGCCGGTGTCGAGATGGTGGGGAAGGGGGGCAAAGTGCCGACCCTTCCTCAGCGCACCACGCCGGCTATGGCCGAGGCCACTGCAACCCTCATGGGAGCCATCTTCGGGCCCGGGCACCCAGACCTTGAAGTGTTCAGGGCGGCGCCAGAGCGCGGGGTGACGCCTCCGGCGCCGGAGGTGGCCATCCCAGGCCCCCCGCACCAGACGGCGAGCGTGACCCCTACCGGGGGTGACGGCGCGGGGCCGCCGAAGGGGCTCGAAGTTGTGCCCTCCCGTCCGCCTACGCCAGCAGGCGATGAGGAGGCCCGGGCGATACGCGCCCTGGTGCTGGGGAGAGCGGTACCGCGCCCTGGAGCAGGGCCGTCAACAGTGTCAAGGCGGCCCTCGAGGCCCTCGAAGGTGTGCTCAGGAAGGAGGTGGAGCTCTGCGCGGAGGAGCGGCGGAAGCTGGCAGAGGGGTGGAGCCAGCTACGTGAGGCGGCGAAGCTTGACCGCCAGCGGGACGAGGAGGCGCAGGCGCTGTTGGGGAACGTTGCATGGGAAACAAAAAATTTCCTACGCACACACAAGATCTATCCATGGTGATGAGCATCTACGAGAGGGAGAGTGAATCTACATACCCTTGTAGATCGCTAAGCGGAAGCGTTAAGAAACGCGGTTGATGTAGTCGAACGTCTCCGCGATCCAAATCGCAAGTCGTCCCTCGAACCGATCACGAACTAGTGCCGAACGGACGGCACCTCCGCGTTCAACACACGTACAGCTTGATGACGCCTTCACCTCCTCGATCCAGCGAGCGATGGTGAAGTAGTAGATGAGTTCCGGCAGCACGACGGCGTGGTGATGGTGGTGAGGAACAATCTCTGCCGGGCTTCGCCAAGCACAACGGAGATTATGACGTAGGAACTAGAGGGTTAGTGTTGCCGCACACGGCTTGGGGAAATCTTGATGTATCCCGTGTGCTAGCCCTGCCCCTCTATTTATATGTTGAGCCCTGGGGTCGAAACTTGGAGAAAGATCCTCCTCAAAGTCGGTTTGGCCCGCAAGGCAAGAGTCCTGCTCGGACTCCAGGACCAGACGCCAGGGTCCTCGGCGTCTGGCCCCAGACGCTAGGGTCCCTGGCGTCTGGCCCCTGGCCTCCGCAAAACTTCCTTTTGCACCTTCCTAAAGCCTCGTGGGCTTTACCCCTTGGCTCAAATAAAGTGTTCTCGTACCCGAACATTTCGGGAAACATCCGGAACCCCTTCCGGTGAATTCCAGAACCCTTCCGGAGACCAAACACTATTATCCCATATATCAATCTTTACCTCCGGACTCTTCCGGAGATCCTCGTCATGTCCGGGATCTTATCCGGGACTCCGAACAACCTTCGGTCACCAACAAAATAACTCAACTATACTAATCGTCACCAAACGTTAAGTGTGTAGACCCTGCGGGTTCGAGAACTATGTAGACATAACCGAGACACCTCTACGGTCAATAACCAATAGCGGGACCTGGATGCCCACATTGGTTCCTACATATTCTACGAAGATCTATATCGGTCGAACCTCTATGTCAAGGATTCAGTTAATCCCGTATGCTGTTCCCTTTGTTCTTCGGTATGTTACTTGCCCGAGATTCGATCGTCGGTATCTCTATACCTAGTTCAATCTCGTTACCGGCAAGTCTCTTTACTCGTTCCGTAATACAAGATCTTGTGGCTAACTCTTTAGTCACTTTGCTTGCAAGGCTCATTGTGATGTTGTATTACCGAGTGGGCGCTGAGATACCTCTCCGTCACACGGAGTAACAAATCCCAATCTTGATCCATGCCAACCAAACAGACACCCTCGGAGATACCTGTAGAGCATCTTTATAGTCACCCAGTTACATTGCGACATTTGATACACACAAGGTATTCCTCCGGTGTCAGTGAGTTGCATGATGTCATGGTCATAGGAATAGATACTTGACATGCAGAAAACAATAGCAATAAACTGACACGATCATATGCTACGTTTATAGTTTGGGTCTTGTCCATCACATCATTCTCCTAATGATGTGATCCCGTTATCAAATGACATCTCATGTCCATGGCTAGGAAACCTTCACCATCTTTTGATCAACGAGCTAGTTAACTAGAGGCATACTAGGGACATAGTGTTGTCTATATACCCACACATGTATTTGAGTTTCCAATCAATACAATTATAGCATGGATAATAAACGATTATCACGAACAAGGAAATATGATAATAACTAATTTATTATTGCCTCCAGGGCATATTTCCAACAGTCTCCCACTTGCACTAGAGTCAATAATCTAGTTCACATCACTATGTGATTTACATTGTTCTAACACCCAATGAGTTTTCGGGTTCGATCATGCTTTGCATGTAAGAGAGGTCTTTAGTCAACGGGTCTGCGACATTCAGATCTGTGTGTACTTTGCAAATCTCTATGTCATACTGTAGACACTTCTATCACACTCCACTTGGAGCTATTCCAAATGGCTGCTCCACTATATGTATCCTGACTGCTACTCAGAGTCGTCCGGATAGGTGTCAAAGCTTGCATCGACGTAACCCTTTACGACGAACTCTTCATCACCTCCATAATAGAGAAATATTTCCTTAGTCCTCTAGTTACTAAGGATAATCTTGACCGCTGTCCAGTGATCCACTCCTGGACCACTCTTGTACCCCTTGACAGACTCATGGCAAGGCACACACTAGGTGCGGTACACAGCTTGGCATACTATACAAAGCCTATGGATAAGGCATAGGGGACGACCTTCGTCCTTTCTCTTTCTTCTGCCGTGGTCGAGCTTTGAGTCTCACTCAACTCCACACCTTACAAATCAGGCAAGAACTCTTTCTTTGACTGATCCATTTTGAACTCTTTCAAAATATTGTCAAGGTATGTACTCATTGAAAGTCTTATCAGACGTCTTGATCTATCTCTATAGATCTTGATGCCCAATATTTAAGTAGCTTTATTTCAGGTCTTCCTTGAAAAACTCCTTTCAAATGACCCTTTATGCTTTCCAGAAAGTCTACATCATTTCCGATCAACAATATGTCAACCACATATACTTATCAGAAATTCTATAGTGCTCCCACTCACTTTATTGTAAATACAAGTTTCTCATAAACTTTGTATAGACATAAAAACTTTGATCACCTCATCAAAGTGTATATTCCAACTCCGAGATGCTTGCTCCAGTCCATAGAAGGATCGCTGGAGTTTGCATACATTTTAGCATCCTTAGGACTGACAAAACCTTCCGGTTGTATCACATACAACCTTTCCTTACGGATACCGTTAAGGAAACGATGTTTTGACATCCATCTGCCAGATTTCATAATCGAAAAATGCAGCAACTGCTAACATAATTCCAACAGACTTTAGCATCGCTACGGGTGAGAAAATCTCATCGTAATCAACTCCTTGAACTTGTGAAAAACCCTTTGCCACAAGTCGAGCTTTATAGACGGTGACATTACCGTCCGTGTCCGTCTTCCTTTTAAAGATCCATTTGTTCTGAATGGCCTTTCGCCCTTCAGGTAATACTTCCAAAGCCCATACTTTGTTTTCTTACATGGATCCCATCTCGGATTTCATGGTCTTAACCATTTCTCGGAATCCGGGCCCATCATCGCTTCTCCATAGCTCGTAGGTTCGGCGTTGTCCAACAACATGACCTCTAAGACAGGGTTGCCGTACCACTCAGGAGCAGTACGCATCCTTGTCGACCTACGAGGTTCGATAGTAACTTGATCCGAAGTTTCATGATCATCATCATTAACTTCCTCTTCAACTAACGTAGGCTCCACAGAAACAACTTTCTGCGCTGCGCTACTCTTTGGTTGAAACAAATGTTCAACAACCTCATCAAGTTCTATCTTCCTCCCACTCAATCTTTCGAAAGAAACTTTTTCTCGAGAAAGGACCCGTTTTAGCAACAAACACTTTGTGCTTGGATCTGAGATAGAAGGTTCACCCAACTGTTACGTTAGGGTATTCTATGAAGATGCATTTGTCCGCTTTGGGTTCGAGCTCATTAGGTGAAAACCCCTTTTCACATAAGCGTCGCAGCCCCAAACATTTAAAAAAATGACAGCTTAGGTTTCCGCCAAACCAAAATTCATACGGTGTCATCTCAACGGACTTATGGTGCCCCTCTTAAAGTGAATGTGGTTGTCTCTAATGCATAACCCTAAAACGATAGTGGTAAATCGATAAGAGACATCATAGTTCGCACCATATCTAATAGAGCACAACTACGACGTTCGGACACACCATCACACTATGGTGTTCCAGGTGGCGTGAGTTGTGAAACAACTTCCACATTGTCTTAAGTTATATACCAAACTCGTAACTCAGATATTTACCTCCACGATCATATCGTAGACATTTTATCTTCTTGTCACGATGATCTCAAACTTCACTCTGAACTTTTCAAACGATTCAGACTTGTGTTTCATTAAGTAAATATACACTATATCTACTCAAATCATCAGTGAAGGTAAGAAAATAACGATATCCATCGCCCACTACAAAACTCACTGGACCGCATACATCAACATGTATCATTTCCAATAAGTCAATTGCCCGCTCCATCATACCGGAAAATGGGGTTTTAGTCATCTTGCCCATGAGGCATGGTCCGCATGTCTCAACCGATTCAAAATCGAATGAGTCCAAAGATCCATCAGCATGGAGTTTCTTCATGCGTTTTACACCAATATGACATTTAGCGGCAGTGCCACAAGTATGTGGTACTATCATTATTAACTTTGTATCTTTTGGCATCAATATTATGAACATGTGTATCACTATGATCAAGATTCAATAAACCACTCTTATTGGGTGCATGACCATTGAAGGTATTATTCATGTAAACAGAATAACCATTATTCTCTAACTGCAATGAATAACCGTATTGCAATAAACTTGATCTAATCACGTTCATGCTTAACGCAAACACCAAATAACATTTATTTAGGTTCATCACTAATCCCAAAGGTAGAGAGAGCGCGCGATGGTGATCACATCAACCTTGGAAACACTTCCAACACTCATCGTCACCTCACCCTTAGCCTCCGTTTATTCCGTAGCTTTTATTTCGAGTTACCAACACTTAGTAACCGAACCGGTATCTAATACCCAGGTGCTACTAGGAGTACTAGTAAGGTACACATCAATAACACGTATATCAAATATACTTCTGTCGACGTTGCCAACCTTCTTATCTACCAAGCATCTAGGGTTGTTCCACTTCAGCAACCGTTCTCCTCATAATAGAAGCACTCAGTCTTGGGTTTGGGTTCAACCTTGGGTTTCTTTACTGGAGCAGCAACTGGCTTGCCATCCATGAAGTATCCCTCCTTGCCCTTGCCCTTCTTGAAACTAGTGGTTTTACTAACCATCAACACTTGATGCTCCTTCTTGATTTCTACCTTCGCGGGGTCAAACATCGCGAATAGCTCAGGGATCATTATTTCCATCTCTGGCCTTTTATAGTTCATCACGAAGCTCTAGTAGCTTAGTGACAGTGACTTGGAGAACTATATCAATCACTATCTTATCTGGAAGATCAACTCCCACTCGATTCAAGTGATTGTAGCACCCAGACAATCTGAGCACATGCTCAATGATTGAGCTATTCTCCATCATATTGTAGGCAAAGAATCTTGTTGGAGGTCTCATACCTCTCAACACGGGCACGAGCCTGAGATCCCAATTTCAGCTCTTAGAACATCTCATATGTTCCGTGACGTTCAAAACGTTTTGGAGCCTCAATTCTAAGCCGTAATGCATGACGCACCGAACTATCAAGTAGTCATCAGAACGTGCCTGTCAGATGTTCATAACATCTACAGACGACGCTAGAGGGGGTGGCGCACCGAGTGGTGCTTTAAGGACATAAGCCTTCTGTGCAGCAATGAGGACAATCCTCAGATCACGGACCTAGTCCGTATTATTGCTACCATCATCTTTCAACTCTATTTCTCTAGGAAAAAAATTCAGGGGAGCTACAGCGCGAGCTAGTAATCTACAACATAATTTGCAAAGACATTTTGACTATGTTCATGATAATGAGTTTAGTTAATCATATTACTTAAAAACTCCGACTCAAATTGACATCCCTCCGGTCATTCGAGTGTCACATGATCCAAATCCACCAACTCAAGTCCGATCATCACGTGAGTTGAGGTGGTTTCAATGGTGAATATCTTCATGTTGATCATATCCACTATATGACTCATGTTCGACCTTTCGGTCTCTTGTGTTCCGAGGCCATGTCTGTACATGCTAGGCTCGTCAAGTTTAACCCGAGTGTTCCGCACGTGCAACATGGCTTAATCCCGTTGTATGTGAACGTAGAGTCTATCACACCCGATCATCACGGCGTGTCTCGAAACGACGAACTTTCGCAACGGTGCACACTCGGGGAGAACAGAATTTATCTTGAAATTTAAGTGAGGGATCACCTTATAATGCTACCGTCGTCCTAAGCAAAATAAGATGCATAAAAGGATTAACATCACATGCAAATCATAAGTGACATGATATGGCCATGAACTCGTGCTTCTGATCTCCATCTCCAAAGCACCGGCATGATCTCCATCGTCACCGGCATGACACCATGATCTCCATCATCTTGATCTCCATCAACGTGTCGCCATGAGGTTGTCGCGCCGACTGTTGCTTCCACGACTATTGCTAATGTTTAGCGATAAAGTAAAGCATTACATAGCGCTTAATGATTGACACGCAGGTCATACAATAATTAAAGACAACTCTATGGCTCCTGCCAGTTGCCGTACTCATCGACATGCAAGTCGTGATATTCTATACAACACATGATCATCTCATACATCACATATATCTCATCATGTAATTGGCCATATCACATCACAACATACCCTGCAAAAACAAGTTAGACGTCCTCTAATTGTTGTTGCAAATTTTACGTGGCTGCTACGGGTTTGCAAGAACCGTTCTTACCTACACAAAACCACAACGTGGTGTAGTGATTGCTTTTTGATCTTCTAAAAGAACCCTCTTCATTGAAATTGATTCAACTAAAGTGAGAGAGACAGACACCCGCTAGCCATCTTTATGCAACGAAGTTACATGTCAGTTGAAGGAACCTGTCTCGCGTAAGCGTACGCATAATGTCGGTCCGGGCCGCTTCATCTCACAATACCGCCGAATCAAGTATCAACTGGTAACGGCAAGCAATATGTATACACCCATGCCCACAACTCATTTGTGTTCTACTCGAGATCTCATCTACGCATAGACCTAGCTCGGATGCCACTGTTGGGGAACGTTGCATGGGAAACAAAAAATTTCCTACACACACACAAGATCTATCCATGGTGATGAGCATCTACGAGAGGGAGAGTGAATCTACATACCCTTGTAGATCGCTAAGCGGAAGCGTTAAGAAACGCGGTTGATGTAGTCGAACGTGTCCGCGATCCAAATCGCAAGTCGTCCCTCGAACCGATCACGAACTAGTGCCGAACGGACGGCACCTCCGCGTTCAACACACGTACAGCTTGATGACGCCTTCACCTCCTCGATCCAGCGAGCGATGGTGAAGTAGTAGATGAGTTCCGGCAGCACGACGGCGTGGTGATGGTGGTGAGGAACAATCTCTGCAGGGCTTCGCCAAGCGCTACGGAGATTATGACGTAGGAACTAGAGGGTTAGGGTTGCCGCACACGGCTTGGGGAAATCTTGATGTATCCCGTGTGCTAGCCCTGCCCCTCTATTTATATGTTGAGCCCTGGGGTCGAAACTTGGAGAAAGAGCCTCCTCAAAGTCGGTTTGGCCCGCAAGGCAAGAGTCCTGCTCGGACTCCAGGACCAGACGCCAGGGTCCTCGGCGTCTGGCCCCAGACGCCAGGGTCCCTGGCGTCTGGCCCCTGGCCTCCGCAAAACTTCCTTTTGCACCTTCCTAAAGCCTCGTGGGCTTTACCCCTTGGCTCAAATAAAGTGTTCTCGTACCCGAACATTTCGGGAAACATCCGGAACCCCTTCCGGTGAATTCCGGAACCCTTCCGGAGACCAAACACTATTATCCCATATATCAATCTTTACCTCCGGACTCTTCCGGAGATCCTCGTCATGTCCGGGATCTTATCTGGGACTCCGAACAACCTTCGGTCACCAACAAAATAACTCAACTATACTAATCGTCACCAAACGTTAAGTGTGTAGACCCTGCGGGTTCGAGAACTATGTAGACATGACCGAGACACCTCTACGGTCAATAACCAATAGCGGGACCTGGATGCCCATATTGGTTCCTACATATTCTACGAAGATCTATATCGGTCGAACCTCTATGTCAAGGATTCAGTTAATCCCGTATGTTGTTCCCTTTGTTCTTCGGTATGTTACTTGCCCGAGATTCGATCGTCGGTATCTCTATACCTAGTTCAATCTCGTTACCGGCAAGTCTCTTTACTCGTTCCGTAATACAAGATCTTATGGCTAACTCTTTAGTCACTTTGCTTGCAAGGCTCATTGTGATGTTGTATTACCGAGTGGGCCCTGAGATACCTCTCCGTCACACGGAGTAACAAATCCCAATCTTGATCCATGCCAACCAAACAGACACCCTCGGAGATACCTGTAGAGCATCTTTATAGTCACCCAGTTACGTTGCGACGTTTGATACACACAAGGTATTCCTCCGGTGTCAGTGAGTTGCATGATCTCATGGTCATAGGAACAGATACTTGACATGCAGAAAACAATAGCAATAAACTGACACGATCATATGCTACGTTTATAGTTTGGGTCTTGTCCATCACATCATTCTCCTAATGATGTGATCCCGTTATCAAATGACATCTCATGTCCATGGCTAGGAAACCTTCACCATCTTTTGATCAACGAGCTAGTTAACTAGAGGCATACTAGGGACATAGTGTTGTCTATATACCCACACATGTATTTGAGTTTCCAATCAATACAATTATAGCATGGATAATAAACGATTATCACGAACAAGGAAATATGATAATAACTAATTTATTATTGCCTCTAGGGCATATTTCCAATAGGCACAGCATGAGCAGCTCGCCAAAGAGGCCCAGGCGTCCCTCGCGAAGGCCCGCGAAGATGCCCAGGAGGCCAAGCGGCAGCGGGAGGAGGCGGATGCCTATGAGAAGACACTGTAGGAGCAGGCTGCCTCACATGAGAGCCGGCTCAAGACGCGGGAGGAGGCTGCGGAGGCCCTCGAGGGCCGGCTCGTGTCCCGCGAAGCTGAGCTCCCGAAGCGCAAGGAGGAGGTCCTTAGGTCCCAGGAGGCGGTTGCTACCCGCGAGGCGAACGCCAAGACCCGAGAATGCGAGCTCGCGGCATCTGCGTCCGCACAAGAGACAGAGCAGGAGCGCCTACTGGTGAAGGAGCATGAGCTGGCGGCTGCCCAGGCCGCTCTCGGCGAGCAGAGGTGCCTCGCGGCCAAGCAGGACGAGCTCCAGGCCAAGGTTGACAACCTCAAGAAGCAGCTGCTGGACACGGATGCCACCGTCGAGGAAGCGTGCCGCGACCTGCTGACCCAGGCGACAACGCGACTCTTCAGCAACCTCCTCCGCCTCGACGATCGCTTCGACTTCGGGTGGGTGGTGACCCTTGTCCCGGCGGAGCTCCGCGAACCCCGCGAGGAGGCTGTGAGGGAGCGCGTGGCCGGCTTCGTCAGGCTGTATGCCTTCAAGCCTGAGATCAGCGGCGGTGGCGAGCCCCCTCGTGACGACGGTGGGAGCGGTGATGGCGGCGCCTCACGCGCCTAAATTCTCCTTCACCTGTTGCTGTAATAGGGTAGACGTGGCCCCGTGGGGGCGTGAAAACATTTGCATGGTACTTTTGTTGTAAGCACTTAATGATTCGTGTGTTTTCGTTTTCCTCCCGAGGCCCTTATTTCCCTTTTACATTGCCTCTGTGCCTTGTGTCGCTGGGCCCAGCCCCCGAGGCAAGCTACAGTCGTCGCTTGTATGCCCAAAGCGTGCGCTCGGCAAGACCAGAGGGTGTAGGGCTCTTAGGGCTGGTAGGAGTCCCTGAGGCATGATGCTTAGGGTCCCCCCCTTGACGCACAGGCGGCTCGTGCCAAGGAAATCAGGATGCCACGAGAGAGAAACGAGAGGGAAAAAGACCTGAGGGGTGCTTTAGACTTAGCTCCTTGGAGGCGTGCGGCTTGGGGCGAGTCCTTCGCAGGGCGCGGCTCGTGAGGCGCAGTCCCTCGTGAGGCCTTCCGCCCGCAGGACGCCGCTTGCAACACCTCCCAAGGGGGGCTCCTGAGGCCTTCGTATCTTGCACCAGGGAAACTGCCAAGTTTTTGCAAATAGTGCAGCAGGGCGCGCTCGCGAGGTCGCCTGTGGGTGTTATGCAAGGAGACAAGAGCACCAAGGACCTGGTGAGGTGACGTGCACGGGAGTAGGCCCGCGAGCCAGAGCTCAGTCGCTTGGGTTTTTCGGTGCTGCTGGGACTGACCCGAGCACAGACACCGTGCCCAGCCCCCGCTCGCGTGACAGGCACGGGTGAGATCATGAGCGCGCGCCCCGCGGCTGCGTGCACACAGGGTTTTGGAGGAAATAAGCTTTACTGATGCATAAAGCAGGTTCATTACATAATAGAAAGATACATGCTGCCATGTTCGACACGGGTCAGCTTGAGGATGTGACGGCCGAGGGCCCCTCAAGTAGGCCGCCAGCGCGGAGCATGGGGCATCTGCCAGCGCTGAGCATGGGGCTTCCACGAGAGTGGGAAGGAGCTCTCATGTGCCGAAGGCAGCATGGGTAGAGAGAGCCTCGGAGCATGTACAGCTCCATGTCGCTCGTATCCGTGGGGCACGGATAGAACTTACGGTGTGTGTTTGGTACCGAAACACCCGCCTCCGTCATGAGTGGGGCCGTGGTGGGCTGGTGGGCGAGTGTTAACCACCTCCGTATTCCTTGCGACGTGGGACTCCAGGCTCATGTGCATCAACCTCGCGAAGGTGGCTGCGGCACCCTCCAGGCCGAACGACATACGCATGAGCCAGAGCGAGCCTGCGGCGATGCGCGGAGGAGGGAAGGGGCCTGCGGGGCAAGCCTGGTTGAGGGCGATGAAGTTGACGCACATGCACACGCTATCGCGCGGCCTGGCAACGGGGGTGAGTCTGGTGATCCACTTGGGGTGGGGGGCTTCTCGTGCGATTCTAGCATCCTGGGGCTTGTTGACTTCCTGCTTCTCGGGCGCCTGATGCCGTTCCTTCTGCTTGACGGGCCGCGCGCTCCAGCACGCGGTTGAGTGGTGCTCGATCACCTCCCTCAGTAGGCTGGGCGCGCCTGATGCTGTCCAAGCCAACGCATCAGGGCACGCCTGGAGGAAGGTGACGAGCGCGCCTTCCTCTTTGGGGGAGGGCCCGCCGCTGGCGGCGAGGGAGGGGCCTGCTTCGCCACCATCCAGCAACGCCTTCTTGGACTCGACCCGCTCCTGAGAGAGCAGGGGCTTCTTCACGGGCGTCTCCTTAGCCATCCCGGGCATGTCCTCATCGGCCGGGTACGGGACAGAGGCAGTCTTGTAGGCGTGCTCGAGGGTTTGCAGCGCATCCTTCTCGTCGCAACAAATGGTGAGGGTACCGCTGCAGCCGGGCATTTTGACGAGGCCGTAGGCGTGGTGGGTCATGGGCATGAACTTGGTGAGCGCCGGGTAGCCCAAGATGGCGTTGCAAGGTAGGCCGATGTGAGCCACATCGAAGACGATGAACTCTGTACGGTAGTTCTTGCGGGTGCTGAAGGTGACAGGAAGGCGCACCTGCCCCAGGGGGACAGTGAAGCCGTTGGTGACGCCCGAGAAGGGCCTGGTGGGCATCAGGCGCTCGTAGGGCACTTGGAGCGTCTCGAAGGTCTCGATGGACATCGCGTTGAGGCCAGCGCCGCCGTCGATGAGGGTCTTGGTGACCGCAACGTTGCTGATGGTGGGGGTGCACAGCAGGGGGACGGCGCCCACGGCCTTCGTGGACTTGGGGTGGTCGTTGGCGTCGAAGGCGATGGGGAACTCAGACCACTTGAGGCGGCCGGCGGACTCGAGCGCCGAGAGGGCCGCGTTCACCTCCCGAGAGAACTAATTGAAGTAGTGGTTGGATGGAGGGGACTGGGCCCCTCCAAGGATGCAGGCCACCCTGCGAGGCTCTTGGTAGCCCCCAGCGTTCTCGGCGAGAGGGGAGTCGTTGGCGCGTATTGGGGCGGCGTTGGCCCGAGGGTCAGCCTGCCGCGGCTGGTTCTGCCAGCCCTGACGGTTGTTGTCGCCGGCGCCGTTGTTGTGGTTGTCGCCCCAGCGGCCACCTCCGCTGCCGCCGCCGCAGCCCTTGCCGCGCTCCTTGCGGCTGTCGTGGTGCTTGGTGCGGCCCTCGCGAAGCAGGTTGACCTCATGGCAATCCTCTGTGCTGTGGGAGTTCATGTTGTGGTAGGCGCAGAAAGGACGGTCGTCCTTCTTGGCCTCGCCACGGTCGCGGCCACGCTTGTAGTCCGGCTCCGCCGGAAGCACGGCAGGGCCCTTACGCTTGGTGTCCTTGCCCTTGGGTTTCGCCGCGTCAGCCTCAGCGTCGATGTCGTTGTGGAGGAAGAGGTGTCCCTCCTCAGCTTTGGCGCAACAGTCGGCGAGGACGAACAACTCTGCCGCAGAGTCAAGCTCGTCCCTGACCGAGAGCTTCTCGCGCATCTTCATGTCCGTGATGCCATTGGTGAAGGCGGAGACAATCACGGCGTCGGAGGCCTTCAAGATCTTGTGGCGCACTTGGCTGAAGCGCTGGATGAACTTGCAACGGGGCTCGCCAGGGCGCTGGTGCACGTTCTGCAGGTCGTTGAGTGTGAGGGCACGGTCGCTCGTGCCCTTGAAGTTGGCGACGAACTGCTTGCACAGGTCCTCCCATGAAGAGATGGACGCCTCGGGGAGGTTCATGAGCCACGAGCGTGCAGCGTCCTTGAGGGCCATGGGGAACCAGTTCGCCATGACCCGGTCATCCCCCCTCACGGCCTGGATGCTGATGGTGTAGAGTAGGAGGAACTCTGTGGGGTTAGCGGTGCCGTCGTAGTGCTGAGGGAGCTCTGGCTTGAACTTGTCAGGCCACACAACGCGACGTAGCTCGGGGGCGAGGGCCAGGTAGCCCCCGTTGGTGACGGATCCACCGTCGAGGGCTGCGCGGTTCTGGCGCCCTGCCATGGCGACATCATGGAGGACGCGGTCCTGGCGGTTGCGCGCCTTCTTGAGGGCCACGCGCGCGTCCGGGGGCGCGCGGTGGACGATCTGGCAGCTGTCGCCGTCACCTTCCGGCGCGAGCGAGCCGCGGGACGGCTCCGGGGCACGCGCGGCGGGGCGGCGCTCGGCCAAGTCGTGGTCCAGAGGAGGAGGAGGAGGCGCGTCGCGCCCGGCCCGGTCGGTGCGGGATGGTGGAGCAGGCAGGAAGCGGGAGGGCGCCTCGCCATCGCGCGCGGCGCCGACGAGCTCGGTGATGCACCCAAGCCAGGCGTCGTAGCCATCCTCGGTGGGGTGGTAGTGCAGCAGCTCCTGCGCCATGAGCAGCGCGGCGTGCGGAGCGGGAGGATCGCGACGCGCGAGCGAGGAGGTGGCGGCGGGGTGGCCGTGCGCCTGCTCATTCACCGACGGGTGCGTGGAGGAGGCCACACGCTCCCCAACAGGCTCGGTGGCGGCGCGAGGGCACCTCCCAGGGACACCGCGGACGGCGGGTGCCGCGCGGACCCTGGCGGCGGCTCGGCGCGCGGTGCGTTCCTGGCGAGCGGCGGCGTCGTCTATGTCGATGCTGGCATCGAGGTCGAAGGCGCGAAGACGGCAAGTCCCCCTACCTGGCGCGCCAAATGTCGGAGTCTAGGATCTGCGTCCAAGAAACTTCTCCAAGAACTTAGGATTCGAACTCTGGGGGACTTTGCTTGGCAACCTACGACACGACGGCAACTACGGCGGGATCACTAGCTCTCACCGAACACGAAGGGGACGCGCGAGCTACCCAGGTTTGGACCACCGTGCGGTGTAATACCCTACTCCTGCCTGTGTTGGATTGCTCTATAATGGAGAGCTTGTGGCTCGAGGTACACGAGGTGAGGGGGAGAATGGGTCGATCCCCTTACATGGAGGTGGCCCTGTCCCTTTTGTAGTGCCTTGGTCCTCTTCCCCGAAAATATGAGCGGGAAAGGGTAGCCACAGGGCTGCAATTCAAAGGGGGACAGGAGCACAGGCTTATCCTGACTAAAGGCGGTGTCCGCCTGATAAAGTAGCTCCTCGTGATGTCTCGGTGGGCTTGGCGATGACCTCCGTCCTGGCGCGCCGATCCGTCCTGATCTTCTATCACCAAAGAGGAAAACCTTTGGGACTTGCTTTGGGGGAGGCAGATGCCACTGCTCCCTTATCACTAGAATGGAAGCTGGGCTCGGCCACGCCCTATCCTTATCTTGATAACGGGACGTCAGCCATGTGCTGGGTGCGGAGCCCTACGGCTGGCTCCGTACGATCTGCTTCGTGAGGAGGCCTCGCGAGGGGATCCTCGTGAGGCAACCTGGTGCTTGGCAGCCTCGGCAGGGTCTGGCCTGGCGGCGAGGGGCCTCGCGAGGCTCACCCCTCGCGAGGCGGCTCCCTCCAGGGCAACGATGCCAGGGCCACCTCGCCGGGCCCAGCCCACGCATCGTCTCCTGGGCCAGAAGCAGACGGGTCGTGGTACCCTGGTTCCCACTGGGCCGACAGTTGATCTGTTCCGCCATTTCTTCATTCCTCGAATCGAAGGCAAGGCGCTTTCCAGCAGTGTTACGTGGATTCCCAGGGCTAAGACCAAGGACCAGTATCTTCCCAGGCAGCTGCACTTGAAGTGGGAGGATTGGCGGGCTGAGTGTTGCTGGATCCAAGAAAAGGATTTTTCCCAGTTTCTGCCTACCGTGCACAGAGAGAGACATACGCGGCGACGACTAGAGCAATTTGGGTGCCAGCGACAAGAAGCTTGGCCCAGCACTGAACCGCATTGCTCGCCTCAGAGCCGCCAAGCTAACTATAGAGATGGTAGGTGCCGACTTCCTCCGGCGACGCATCGCGCCATTGCAGAAGAGAGAGAGGTTCACATGGGAGTACCAGAACGCAGGAGATATCATGCGACTGTACCCAGGGCTCGGCAACAATTTGACTGTTATGGAGCATGCCTACCTCTGTGAGCAACTGTTTAGAACCACCGGCACCTTCCACTTGTCGGACCAGCTAATCCCATTGCACATCAATTCCACCAAGGATTCCATCTTGGCGATGATGCCAGATTACAATTGTGGCACCCCGGCTCAGAGCAACCGGTTTACCTTGCATTGCCAGCCCAGAGATCAAGTCTTCTGGCAATACACAACAACATGGTACAGAAAACAACCTCTTTATTGATCTCTAGCGGATACATAGGTTCCAATATTACATGATAAGCGAGGCCAAGCGGCACACACGGTGCGGCTGCACTTATGTACTGTCACGCCCAATATTCGATCCTATCCTCGAGGGACTCGGAGGCCCCACCAGGGATAGAAGCGCATATCGAAGACGCTTGCAAGGTGGATATCACTACATCGTACCATGTACATAATAGATGGGGATACATACAAATACATACAGTCATCACAGGAATACATCAATACATGGCAAATACCATACGGAAGAGCAGAATCCGTCTACGGATGAAACACAAACGAAAAACATGAACGACATCCACCCTGCTAACCCAGGCTGCCAACCAGGAACCTGTCCCAAGATCGACGAAGAAGAAGAACTCCAAAAGCAGACGCGCATCGCTCTCACGTCAAATCATTGCATTACCTGAACCTGCATCTGTTGTGGTAGTAAACTGTGAGCCACGAGGACTCAGCAATCTCATAACCATGGGTAGCAAGACTATCCAATCTTAAATGGGTATGGAAGGGTAAGGTGTTGAGGTTGCAGCAAGCACTAAGCATTGTATGGTGGCTAACTTACGAGTACAAGAATAAGAAGAGTAAACTACGCATGACGGTCGCAAACTAATAATGATCAAGAAGTGATCCTGAACACCTACTTACGAGTCAAACATAACCCCACCGTGTTCTCTTCTCAAACTTGCTCGAAAAGAGACGATCACGGTTACGCATGCGGTTGGTGTATTTTAATTAAAATTAGTGTCAAGTTCTCTACAACCGGAGGTTATAAATATCCAAGTCGCCACATAACCGCGGGCACGACTTCGCGTAAGATTTAACCCTGCAGCGGAGTTCCAACCTGGTCCATCACAAACCAACACAAGCTGCGGTGGAAGACCTCAACCTCAGGAAAACCCGATCAACCTTGAGTCAGCCCGAAGTATCCTCAGAATCCCGGTGCACAAGACATTTCGACAATGGTAACACAAATCCAGCAAGACCTCCCGGCGTGCCGACACCCAGATAGTAGCCACGCGTATCTCGTCTCAGGCCACGACCGGATGAGCACAGCGTACATCAACTAAGACCCGAGTTTCCCCGAGGGAAGCCGCAAACGACTCTGTTTTGGACCAACACCAGCGGCACTGGCCCACCTGTATTATGTTGAATTAAGAATCCTCGGGTAGCGCTAATTCCCTATGCAAATTAATTATTTAATTCAGTATTATTATGTTGGCAAATGTTAAAACCAAAGTTGGGCCTTGCTAGAAGCGGTTATTCAAAGCGAACTGTCAAGAGGGTCCCATACCCCTGAGCATGTTAGGAACGCTAATCAAGGATCATAACACCGGTATTACGGAAACTAGGGTGGCATGAGTGGAACAAAACACCAGGCAAAAGGCCGAGCCTTCCACCCAAAACCAAGTATATAGATGCAATAATTAAATAAGAGATATTGTGATATCCCATGATATCCATGTCCCAACATGGAACAACCTGCAACTGCACCTGCAACTAGCAACGCTATAAGAAAGGGCTGAGCAAGCGGTAACATAGCCAAACAACGGTTTGCTGGGTAAGTGTGGTTAGAGGCTGTTTCATGGCATATGGGAGGCTGACATATATGTGGTAGGAAGAGCGACATAGCGATAGCAACGAGACAACTAGCAAGCAAAGATAGTAGAGATATCCAAGGTCATGATCATCTTGCCTGGAATCCCGCTAGGAAGAAGATCGAATCCATGAAGAAGACGAACAAGCGCAGTCGAACGAATCCTCACACTTCGCAACATATCCGGACTATCGAGAAGAAGCACAACCGGAAAGAAGCAGACAACATGGTAAACACACAAACATAATCATGGCATAATGCACAACCAAGTATAATGCATGTCTGGTTTAAATAGGCATGACATGGCAAATGCAACAATCAAATACTACACATTAAGTGAAGCTCAATATGCAACGAGTTGCATATTGACAAAACTCCACATTCAACTCATTCAGTTCACTCTCGTTTAGGTACTCATCAATATTAAATGTTCGTTAACATGGCAAGAGATGAACATAATTAAACTACCTATGTATGCAATTTAAATGAGACCGAAAACAACCAAGAACAATTCCGGAAAATCCCCATATGCAAATTTCGAATTTGGTACTGTTCTGCCCTAAACACAATTTTAATGTTGTTAAACAGCAAAATAAAGTGCACCATGTTAATCTACACATTTTTCTAGACCAATTACATATAAAGTTCATTTAATTCGGAGCTACGGTTATTTAGTTATGAAATAAACCATTTCAACATGTCATTTAGCAATTTAATGCAAACAACAATTTAAATGTTTTTAACATGCATGAGAATGACATATTCAAGTTGTATGCAATTTTATGAAAACATAGGCATATATTAAGATATGAGGCATTTGTCGCCATGGCGGAAAGAAATGGGTGCCACGGCGGCCATAACGGAAATGGTGCCACGGCAACATTCCGGTTCCGACAACTCGTTGAGATACCGATGAAAAAGAGCAAGTGTGCGGATGTGCGGAACATGAAGGAGTGACGGGGAGTGATCCTGGATACCGGGTTCCCACGTCTCGGTGGCATGGAAACGGGAAACGTGCAAGAACAAATTGGACACGGTGCAAACATAGGGTGCATCTCATACAACACAACATTCGTTCATGGGCGGTCGCCTCGTCGGTTATACCTTCGGAACGTGCATTTGGAGCGGATCAAGTTCGGTAGAGGGAAGTAGATGTTCTCGTGATGTAGTGGAAGTAGTGGTTCTCGCTTGTTTCGGAGAGGAACTTGATGAATCCAAGCCTTTCAGGGTCGACGGTAGCGGAACTCGTTCCGTAGACGAACTTGATGGGTCGTGGTACACGGGTCTTCGGCGACGGTAGTCGTACACATGTTGTAGTCAAACTTGGAGGAACCAATGTCTTCGAGGGTACTCGTGTACTTGGCCTAATCCACGGAGACGTGCTTGATGATCCAGGTATGGGTCTTGGCGTCCAGCGGCAACAATACAGGAAGGCAAGGTCATGGCCAGCTTGATCAGGGGTTGCCGAAGGTCGGCAAGAGGCGGAAATGATTGGCTGAAGGAGCAAGCATGGAGGACGAGCACGCGAGGAGGGGCTGGAGACGTCGAGCGAGCAGGAGGTCGTAGAAGGAAGCTTGAGCGCGAGCTGCGGGCAGCGCGACAGGAGGGAGACGGACAGCAACGCGCAACGGAGGAAGGGGAGGCGCAACTGGGCGGAGCTGCAGGTGGCACGGGCGGCGCGAATGGCAAGAGCGGCCTGGAGCAGTGGCTGCCAAGGATGAAGGACGCAGGAGCTCGGGCATGAGCTCTCTCCTCGGCGCGATTGCAGGAGGCCACGAGGACTCTCAGACGCGATGGGGCAGCGGTGCTGGCGACGGGGAGGTCCAGCGGCGCGGATGAGGGCGCCATGGGAGGTGGCTGCGCGGGCACCAGGGCATGGCGGTGGCCAATTGGGAGGAGGCTTGGTGCAATGCGTGCGTGGGGGTGGCGGCGCAAGGGACCGAGGAGGAGGAGGGGATCGAGGGAGAGTGGGCGATCGAACGTGGGGTTCTCCCCTGGCGGCACTGGAGCAGTCGCGGCAGGGGAGATCGGGCGCGGGGCTGCGCCTCTATCTAGTGCATGGCGGCGCACAGCAGGGAGCGAGGGAGAGAGGATCAAGAGGAGGAGGAATATGGGGATCGAGCGAGGCTAGGGTTAAGAGGAGGCTGCGGCTGGGCCTTGGGCTCCAGCTGCTGGCTGGGCCTCTCTCTCTCCACCTAATTTCTTAACAGAAAACTTGCAAGGAAAGAAAATTATGGGTAGAGCTAGGATTCCAACAAGTGACATATTTTTCTGGAGACAGAAAAATATGGAGGATTTAACAAAAATGGTTGGCAAGAGTTTAGAAGATAGAAATTCAAATAAGTTTGAATAAAATTCAAACTGTTTGAATCTAGAAGCAATTTAGATGGAGACCAAATGAGATGAGATTTTAACTGGTAACCCTACATGAATACCATGATTTATGGGCAGAAGTTGAACATTTATGGAGAAAGGAAAATTGCAACTCATTTTTACCCAAAGGCTTTAAAGGAAGATTAGGAAGTTGAGTTGGACAAAAAAAAGGAGAGTTGAAAAATAGTGCAAATGTGTTATGGGTGATTCCAAGTTAATGGAATGGTTTAATATAGCTCCCTAATAATTTTTGGGAGACTTTTATATGTTGTAAAGAGAAATCACCATGTGAATTCCCTCGATTTAAATGGATCGAAGATCCATGCAATTTATTTATTTGAGTTGCAAAATTTTAATGACATGATGGCATGATGCAATGCAAAATAAAATAAAATAGCTCGAACAATAGAATAATAATAATTACGGAAGGAATCGGTCTCGGGGTGTCACAACACTCCCCCACTTACAAGAGATCTCGCCCCGAGATCTAAGCATGAGAAGAGGAAGAGGAAAAAGGAAGAGGTAAAATAAAGTTGCTTCTTTGACAAACGAGTGAAACCAAAGAACCTTGAGAGGTTGCAAAGAGTTGAAGAATGGCTTGAGGAACAAGCAAGAATTCGAAACCACTCTGGTTGAAATGAGATAGATAAGGAATGAGAACAAAAAAGAATTTGGGCAGCACTCCGGTAGAAAAGAGAAGCAACGCTTGATAAGAAGAAATGGACTTGAAAAGAGGGCACAACACTCTGGTAAAATGGATAAGCAAGGAAATAACATGATCTTGCCGAAACGAGATAATGGGTCGAAGAGAGAAACATCTTGAAGAACTCTTCGAGAATGAATTAAATCCTTAACGAACCACCATGAAGAACCTCTTGGAAGAACTCCGGAAATGAAAGGATGCTAGAAAAGAAATGAAGGTTGAAAAGAATAAGATTGAAGCCTTGCAATGATTTAGATGAAGGATCATGACGAGATAATTGAGAGAGCTTGGAACTCTAGAAGAAAAGATGAAGCACTTAGAACCGAGAAATTGATATCATGAACGAACTCCGGAAGAACGAATTAAATCGCCTCGATGAAACAAGAATAAGAATTATGCCATGCTTATCCTTCATCAACTTAAATTGATGACAAGCAACGGATTGGTATGCCACTTATTCTTCTTGAAAAGATTGAAAAGAGATATAGCACAAACTTGGGAAAGTCTTCAACGAACCACCGGTAGGATTTTGAAAGAATGAATGAATTGATACGATGACAACTGAAGAGGAATCTTGAACGAACCACCGTAAGAATTGAAAACGAAAGAAGAAAAGAAAAGGAGTCACCATGAAGAATTAGAAAATGCACGAAGATACTTGCAGAAATTTAGATACAAGAGAACGAAGAGATCATGAGCTGACTAGAGAATACTTGAATGATGCACCAAAAGAATTAGGAGACAAACGAAGAGTCATCAATTTTTGGAATAATCGGAGAACGAAAGCTGAAAACTGAGAACGAATAAATCTTCTGAAATGATGGCCTTCGGAGAATTAAAACAAAAACAACCCCTGAAATATTACGGATGGGTATGAAAAGAATTTCTCATGATCAGAACAACTTGGGAGGATAGCATCAAGCTTGAACTACGAATCTTGAAGAGAACGGAAAAGGATTTAAGAGAACTCTCCTTCAGTCTTCAAAGTGGAGAATGACGATGAGAATCACCATGAAGATTTTGTGAGATACTCCAGAATAATGAAGAATACAAAGGTTGGGCCAAATATGACAAGAATTTGAAAGCGATCTTGAAGAAGGCAATTGACTGCTGGAATCCATTCATACGTCAAACTTTGAAAGAATTTGAGAATTGCACCGGGAAAAATTAGAGGGGCCAGGTAAGATCCTGGGAAAAGACCTGTGGGTTATGGGCCCACTCAAAAGAAACACCGTTAGAATGATTGCTTGAAAGGGAGAAAATGCACCGGAAAGATTTAAATGGATTGGATGAGGTAACAACCTCGAACTAGCTCGAACGGATCTTGAATGGAAACATGAATCTTCTGACATAATTTCGGCACTCCGAGGAAGAATAGAGAGAGGTGAATAAGCAAGAGAAGCTTGGATAAGTACTTCCAATGCAGGAAAAACATTAGAATCGAACAAAAGGATATGATGAACACCTAGAGCTTGAATTTAGACCACCGGAGAAGAAAATGAGAACGAAGAATGATGACTTGTAGCTCCTGAGCATCTTCATGAGAATCACCGGTTAAGAACATTGAAGGAAAAGAATGGAAAGACTTCACGTGAATTAAATAGATACTTGATTTGAGAATTTTGACTCCACGAAGAAAAAGGGTGGGAGGGTGGGGAAAACAAAGGCAACTTGGGACGGATGAAATGAGCTCCGTTGAGAAAACTGGGAATTGATCTTGCAAATGTTGAAGGATCGGATTAACTTGAAGAGAAGCACGCCGGGTGAAAAGAATTTACATGAAGGATTAGCAATCCCATAGAAATATGAGAACACCGCTTAGGAAAGGTATGGAATCAACACTTGTTGACTTCGAAGCAACTCAAATACCACAACAAAAAGAAAACATAGGATTTGGCTTGGAGAATAAGCCGGAACAAACATATGATAGAGATTTCATTCGAAATTTTTGTGGTGGGGCCCACACGGGCTCGATCGTACAGCGACCATCAAGTACATTGCTGCCCTTGACATACGAAGCATCCCCGAGCCGTAGCAAAGCTACAAGGGCTCTTTAAGACTCCACGAGACCACTGTAAAAACGACCGTGTACAGGCGGACAACTAGACGTCGAACCCCAATCTCGTATCATGCATCTGTCGGAAAGATATTCTAGGTAACTACTTGAATTCCCACCTAAGAACTCCCGAAACTTCTTGGTTATGGGATCAGGTTGCGGGTCCAGGAACCTACTCATAGCAAACAACAACCTAATCAGCTGCAACTGCATCCGCAACCCTTAACACACAACCGAAAAACTCCGCAAATTCGTCTACCTTAGATCATCGAACACACAACGATACTAGTGACGGTGGATCATCCGAGCTATCTCCTCCAGTACTGGGGAAAAGTCATGGCACTATTTGCCACCACAAAAAGTATAGGAGCGTTTCGATGTCGACGTCCTCTGGTATTTAGGAACTGGAACGATAGCGAATGTGACAAGAAGACCTTGGAGCTCAACTCCCCGGGTCCAATCCATACGGTCAGGAGGCACCAAGACAGAATTCCCGTCACAACGATTCCAAAATACCCGCGTGACCCTAAAAAAAATTTGAGTGAGAAGAGTAGTAGAATCAAAACACCTACGTCACAATTCCTCACCAGAGCGACGAAGGGGATAAGGAGTAAAAAGAATTTGTGACACCCTGGTTTTTGGCAACTTTTTCTTTTCAAATCTTTCTGGCTTTATTTGCAATTTGGATGGATTTTGAATCTTTTCAGTTGACTTTGGACTTATGAATTTCTCTTAGTGATCCAAAGCCGTCACCATCTTGCCAAAACCTTGTCACTCACCTTCTGGATCAATTTCCAATTCTTCATCTCTCCCAAATATTCATTTTCTTCATTTGGGAAAATCTGTCATCACTATGGGTTACAAAGCAACCTATAGTTCTGATGATCAGAAATAGCCCAAATTAATCCCACACCTTCTTGTCATCATCTACTCCCTCAATCTTCAAAAACATTTTAGGGTCCAGTACAACATTTTGTCCAGAAAACTCCATTTGCTCTCTGGACAGTACTGGCCATTTGTGAAGCAACTCACATTTTCCCAACTCAGAAAATTCTCAGATAATTCCCTGAGATGCTAGGGAACATATCTTGCCACAATATCCAAAAATATCATCTTGCCCAGTACAAGTTTTCACCAGCAATATTCTGCCAAGTTTCTGTTCAATTGGAACCTCTGTGAAGGAAGTACTAGCTAGAGGTTTCCAAATAAGCTGAAATTTTTATGGCATCTCTTATCCATCAAATAACCATCCCACACCAAAATTCAGCTCCAGCAGATCAGCCAGATGAGTGCATCAAGCTCATCTAGCTTCTGTTCCAGTAACCACACTTGTACAGCAACCCCATTCAAACTTTGATCAAATTCTCTCAAACTTTGCCAGTTTATAGTCCTTCCATAGTAGATCACTCCAGACATCTCCTTTGGCTCCATCTCCAGCTCACCTCTCCTCTAGATCTCTCTCAAGTTTTCTGTCAGAGGCTGTAGCTGAAGCTACACCTTGCATCAGAGTGAATCCAGTCGAACCAGAGGCACAAGTGGACAAAGTGAACGAGGGTCGACGTGCTGGACAAGAAACGCCAGGCTCGTGAGGCCTCTAGACACCAATGCCCGTGGTGAGCACGGCAGTGGCATGCCAAACCGCGCGCTCTGCATCGCGCCCGTGTCTGATGCGTCGCGTCCGGCTGCCCCGCGTGATCCTAGCTTGTCCCCGTGCGCCGACATTGTCTCCTTCCTCCACCTGGCCGATCTGGACTCCTCCCCTCACCGGAATCGCCCTCGCCGGCCGCCACGCACGCGGGCACTGTGGCGCCCGTGCGGGCACAGTGGCTTTGCGGCGCGTCTTCTTCCTCCACTAGCCGCCACCGACCGCCTTAACTCCTCTGAGAGCTCCCGTCACTTCGCCCTACGTCGCGACGGCCAGCTCACCGTCCTTGCGTCGGCGACGTGGCCGAGTCCCGCCGCTTCTAGAGAACTCCTCCCCTGCTATATAAAGGCCTCCGCGGCCTCTCCCCGCTACTCACCCCACCTCCTCCTACTCCTAATCGAGCTCCCGAGCGCCGAGCCACGGCCGAGAGGCCCTCTGGCCTCGCTTCTCGCCGGAGATCCGCCGCCACCCAAGCCCAGCCTCCTCGCCGTTCCACTCCTTCCCGGACTCCACCGACTGCACCATCGAGCTCAGCTCATTCCACTGACCCCGCCTGAGCTCTAGCCCGTCCAAATCTCTGCCGGAATCGTCGTCTCCGATGACACCCGAGCGCTGCCGCCGCCGGAGAAGAAGGGGACGACGCCGTCCGGCCATCTCTCGTTGCGCTGCTGGTACGTGCTTGTTCGTCTCCGATCGCTCGTCCCATCCCCGCAGTCGCCTGACCTCGCCGACGTCCGTGTCGCCGGCGATGATCGCCGGAGAGCCGCAGCTCTCTGTTCCCTCCTCCCCTTTTTAAATCTGACGAAGGGGGCCGCATGTCAGTGGCTCGCTGAAGCGGTAAGTGGAGGCGCCCTCCCCACTTTACGCCTTCGACGTGGCCTTCTGTCAGATTTTCTATTTTCTGTTTTTAATCCTATTTGACCAGTAACTTTGACCAGCCATAACTTTTAAACCATAAGTCCAAATCAATTGATTCTTTTTGCTCTGAGTTTGTCTGAGCTCCTCTATTTGCTGGAAAATTTTGGTATTTTTCCCATGCTCACAGAATTTCTAGTGCACAAAACAGTAATATGTGACATTTTCCATTGCATTTTAAAAATATTTTCAGAAGGAAATTCTTTTGGATTTGAAGCCCAGGAGTTTGTGGACAACCCAACAGAGCAAGGCAAGCCATGTCATCCATTGCATGAAGCATTTAAATAGTGTTGGTTATTTAATTAAATTATATGCATTATTTTAATATGTGATAATTTAGAGTAATTTTATTTTGATGAATAGCTACTGGTTGATCTAGTGTCACCTATCCGGACTTTCCCGTGCAGCCACATTTGCCGGTATGGGACGGCCTTGACTTGGTCTGGCTTTGTGCTCTTTTATCGGTACCACCACTCTAGGGAGGGTTATGCGTGCGTGCTGCCCTGATCAGGTAGACGACGATAATCCTGTGAGCCCAGTTGAGTTATTTTGCCGGCGTCCCCGTTTGGGACAGTTAGTGGCCACGACGGTGGCAGGTGTCACTTGGTGACACAGGGGCCACCCAGGACATGACCCTGGGAGGGTATGATTGTCGGTGGTATGATAGAGGGGTCACGGGTCAGGCAGGTTTCGTTGAAGCACCATCGATCCACCCAAATGGGATCACGAGGTCGGGGGCTTCATAGTGTGGGTAAAGTGCGCAACCTCTGCAGAGTGTAAGAATCTATTCGTATAGCCGCGTCCACGGTATTGGACAGTCCGTACTAGGCCACTGAACGGTCAACCACCCTAATGATAATAATGATGGAAGAACTTGTCGTATGTTCGGAAGTGCTCAGTGGTTTGCGAGCGTTCTGAGGGTTGTGGGACAACCCAGAGAGTAAGTTGATATTCGATAACAGTGAGTAAGCAACCCAAGTATTTAACCTGTTAATTGCCATGCTACTGTTTGCTGCATTGTTTTGGTTGCCATGAGCTTGCGAGTACATTCCAAGTACTCACCTGGCGTGTCATGCCAGATGCAGGAAAAGCCGAGGACGGAGGTCCCGCTGGTTCGTGCTACGCTAACTAGGCCGTGTCCACAGCAGTGTCCCTGTGGATGGAGTTTCCGCGCTATGTTCCTCTACGCCGTAGTTCTACCCAGTAGTATCGAGGCCCTGCTATGTTCCATAAATAATGTAGATATTGTCATAGCACCTGATGTGCTTCTGGCCCCGCTATCGATGTAAATTATGAGCTTGTACTCGAGATATTTCAATAAAGTTCAGTTCAGTTCCGTTCCAAGTTGTTGTGGGTTTCCAGAAGACATGATCTCTGGGTTGGAAACACTGGTAAACCGGTTCTCTGAGCCGGGGTGCCACAACGCTTGGTATCAGAGCCGCGCTGACTGTATGACACCCTAGTTAACCCTGCGAGTAGTCTAGAGTCTCGATGTGTCTTGCTTGTTGCATCTGGTTGCTGCATGGCATGCATATAGTTTTTATTGTGCTAACCGCTGGTTTGATGAGTGTAGATGGCACCAGTTCCGTACCACTACCACCACGAGCCGGCACCGTTCACTTTTCCAGTACTGCTTCATAGCGTCTGGCTTCGGCTGTATCCCAACGGCGAAGACCCAGTGTTCCAGGTGTTCCGAGAAAAGCTTGCTGGTTCAGTGTACGAGTATCACGCGGAGGCCTTCCTGACTGTGAGTTCGGATATTGGTAGCTACTCCCGGTCTTCCAAGGGCGGAACTGCTTCTATTCCGGAGTTGGCGATCCAGTTTGCTGCGATGGAGGCTCTTACTGACTTGCGCTTCCACGAGGTCGAGATGCAGACTCACCCAGGTTTCTTTCACTACCCCACCCTGTCGCCTGTGACAGGGCGAGTCCTTTTCGCACGTGTTGATCCGGCGAGTGATCGCGCTACTGGTGTTTTATCTCGCTATCTGAACGCCAGTTACCGTATGATCACTTCACTAGCTGAGGAGCTGACTCATGCCCGCGAGGCACTTGCAGCTGTTGCGGCAACACAGTCTCCTCCTCCACCTCCGTTTTCACCTGTATATACTCCACCCATTCCACCTTCTGATACTCCTTCTAGCTCATTCGGACCGCCAGGCTTTTCGTCTGGTAGCCGACGTGAGACCCCGGCAGAGTGGGCCTCACTCCTAGCCACTCCAGCTGCACCGATGCTGCGGCACCGTGCTTCTTCTCCTTCAGAGGGAGAACCTTCCCGTCAGCGTCGTCGTGTTTCCTTTGATCCGGAGGCAGAGGTTCACGTCATCAGCTCAGATTCCGAGTCAGGATCAGATGACGAGGAGTCTTCAGTTTACCAGTGTTCGTGCCACCGGCGTCACTAGAGTGGAGGCTTGAGTTTCAGTGCATGCATCATAGCATCCCTGCATATGTCAACTGCCGTATGAGCAGTCTAGCCATGATCATCCCCTACTAGCTTGTCATGTATGATGTTGGGTTGCCTTGTATAATTATGTTGTTCGCTTTATTTTCTCTTTTGTTTTGATTTGGCTTTCTCTCTGGTGTCACACTGCCATACTTTTCTCTTATGGATGTTGCTCATCGATTCGGTATTTTGCAATGGGAACAAATTTAGGATGAAGAGGTGTAGTAATCAAGGCGGCGATGGAACTCCCGTTCGTCGATCCGCCAGACAGGCAGGACAGTCACCAGAAGATTTACCACCTCCACCACCACAGTCACCAACCACTGATCAGATTATGAGAATGTTTGAGGAGAAAAGAAATCAAGATCTCATGGAATTTCTGAAAAGCATGCAGACTATGGTCGGTCAGAATAACCATAATGGGACACACTCTAAGTTGTCTGATTTTCAGCGTACCAAGCCACCCAGTTTTGGTTAGGCTGTGGATCCTATGGAAGCTGATGACTGGCTAAGGACCATGGAAAAGAAGTTGGACATAGCCCGCTGTGATGAGTCCGACAAGGTTCCTTTTGTTACTCACTATCTGAAGGGACCGGCAGCCATATGGTGGGACAATACAAAAATAATGTGGCCTTCTGGAGAAGATATATCTTGGGACAAATTCAAAGAGGTATTCCGCAAGTATCATATCCCCACCGGCATTATGAAGGTAAAGCAGAGGGAATTTCTGGCTCTTACTCAAGGAAATATGTCCGTGGGGGAGTATCTGAACAAGTTTAACAATCTGGCACGGTACTCTACCCATGACGTGTCCACCGAAGAAAGGAAGATCGACCGATTCCTAGGAGGGCTGAATCATACCCTCCATTGTCAGCTCTGTATGCTTGACTTCCCTGATTTCCAGACTTTGGTGAACAAGGCCTTCATAGCTGAATGAGAGTACAAGTCAGGATATGATGATCGCAAGCGGAAGTTTGAACCCAAGAAGGACAACCGTGAGCAGTTTGTGCAAAAGCCACGCATTTGGCAACCATGGCCGTCTGAATACAAGCCTGCCTGGAACAATGGCAACAACAACAACAAGCCTGTTAGCCAGGACAAGACTTTCGGCAAACAGCCAGTGATGGAAGATTGCTGTCGCAACAACACATGCTTTACTTGTGGCCAGAGCGAGCATTACTCCAAGCAGTGCCCCGCAAGAAATGGGAAGCCACCATCCGACTTCAAGCCACAAGTCAACAGTGTTGGACGCTGCCCCAACCCGAGCTTCTACCGCGGCCAAGTCCATCACATCTCCGCTGAAGAAGCCCACGAAGCACCAGATGTGGTCCTTGGTATGTTTTCTGTTAACAACATACCTGCAATAATTTTATTTGACTCTGGGGCTTCTCATTCGTTTATTTCGCGGAGTTTTGCCACCTTGCACAAATTTTCTCCTTCTCTTTTGGACAAAATCATGGTGGTACAATCCCCTGGCTCCATACTCAGAACAAATGTGATATACAAGGATCTGGAAATCTTGATACATGATGTTAAGTTTCCAGCTACTCTTGTGGCCATTGAATCCCCTGCACTGGATGTAATATTGGGAATGGATTGGTTGGTACCACATCAGGTGTGTATCAACTGTGCCACCAGGAAGGTGACACTGGTTAATCTGGCAGGCCAGACAGTGCAATTCACTGCTAGCAAAATGATGCCAAAGAAAGGAATGGCATTCAAAGCCACAGCTACAAATATAAGTCTGATTCCAGTAGTCAGTGAATTTCTGGACGTATTCCCGGAAGAATTACCAGGAATGCCACCTGATCGGGAACTCGAGTTTGCTATTGAGGTTGTTCCCGGAACAGCTCCAATTTACAAGAAGTACTATCGCATGCCTTCCCCAGAGCTGGTGGAATTGAAGAAATAGTCGGATGAATTACTACAGAAAGGGTACATTCGTCCCAGCACTTCACCTTGGGGATCACCCGTGCTGTTTGTTAAGAAGAAAGATGGCAGCCTACGAATGTGCGTGGACTACCGCCAACTGAATGAGGTCACCATCAAGAATAAATATCCGCTTACCAACATTGATGATCTGTTTGACCAGTTGAATGGGGCCCGGGTATTTTCCAAGATTGACCTTCGAACGGGGTATCATCAGTTAAAAATCAGAAAAGAGGATATCCCCAAGACAGCCTTCACTACAAGATATGGCCTATATGAATTTACAGTCATGTCATTTGGGCTGACAAATGCTCCCGCCTATTTCATGAGCATGATGAATAAGGTCTTCATGGACTTCTTGGACAAATTTGTGGGAGTCTTCATCGATGATATCCTTATCTATTCAAAAGATGAGGAGGACCACAAGCAACATCTCCGTACTATCCTAGAAAGACTAAGGACCCATCACTTGTATGCCAAATTCAGCAAATGCGAATTCTGGCTGAGAGAGGTGGGATTTCTGGGACATGTTCTGTCAGAACAAGGTGTGGCCGTCGACCCCAGCAAAGTGACTGCTGTATTAAACTAGAGGACACCAGCCACAGTAACGGAAGTTCGTAGCTTTCTGGGATTGGCAGGCTACCACCGTCGCTTCATCGAAGGCTTCTCGAAAATAGCCAAGCCATTGACGGAATTGCTGAAAAAGAACCACAAATTTGCCTGGACGGAAGAATGTGACAGCAGTTTCATGGAATTGAAGACGAGGCTAACCACAGCCCCTGTCTTAGTGCTTCCAGACATGCACAAGAGCTTTGACATATATTGTGATGCTTCCAGACGTGGAATCGGCTGCATTCTAATGCAAGAAGGAAAGGCTGTGGCATATGCATCCAGACAGCTACGACCTCATGAAGAGAACTACCCCACTCATGACTTGGAACTGGCAGCCGTGATTCATGCACTAAAGATTTGGAGGCATTACCTCATTGGGCAGCGATGTGAAATATACACAGACCATAAGAGTCTCAAGTATATTTTCACCCAACCTGATATGAATCTCAGACAGAGAAGATGGCTTGATTTGGTCAAGGACTATGACAGTGGAATTAATTATCATTCGGGAAAAGCCAATGTGGTCGCCGATGCCCTCAGCAGAAAACAAGGTACCCTAAATGCATTAATGGAGGGAATCCATCCGAGGCTACGAGAAGAGTTTGCCAAGTTGAACATGGTGCCATGCGGCCCAATAAGCCTGGATATCTTGGAAATTACTCCGACACTCATGGAAGAAATTAAGGCTGCTCAGAAATCAGATGAGGGTATACAAGAGATCAAGGAGCGCATCCCGAGAGGAAAGGCCAAGTCCTTCCATCTTGATGAGCAAGGTACCCTATGGTTTGAAAACCGAATATGTGTGCCTGATCAAGACAACTTGAGACAGCAAATACTTAGAGAGGCACACGAGTCTGCCTACTCTATTCATCCCGGAGGAACAAAAATGTACCAGGACTTGCGAGAGACCTTTTGGTGGCCAAGAATGCGAAAGGACATAGCATACTATGTCGCCTGTTGTGACATCTGCAACAGAGTCAAGGGTGAGCACCAGAAACCCGCTGGACTACTGCAACCCTTACCAGTTCCCCAGTGGAAATGGGACGACATATGCATGGACTTCATTGTTGGACTACGCAAGTCAATAAGAGGCCATGATGCTATCTGGGTCATCGTGGATATACTTACGAAAGTGGCTCGCTTCCTTCCGGTAAAGACCACTTTCACCGCTTACCAGCTTGCACAGCTCTACATGTCCCGGATAGTCAGCCTTCATGGAGTACCGAAGTCCATCACGTCAGATAGGGGCTCCTTGTTCACTTCAGCATTCTGGTTGCGATTGCACCAAGCCCTAGGAACTGTGCTAAAGCATAGTACAACATATCATCCACAGACAGGTGGGCAGACCGAACGTGTGAACCAGATTTTGGAAGATATGCTTCGGTCCTGTGCTCTCGCCCATGGATCCAAATGGGAGGATAGTTTACCCTATGCAGAATTCTCCTACAATAACAGTTATCAGTCAAGTCTCAAGATGTCACCATTCGAAGCTCTGTACGGACAGAAATGCCGCACTCCGTTAAATTGGTCTCAGACAGGAGACAGCCGTATCTTCGGCACGGATTTGATGCTCGAGGCTGAGAAGCAAGTCAAAGATATCCAGGACCGTCTTCGAGTAGCCAAGTCCCGACAAAAGAGCTACTATGACCCGAAACATCGGGAAGTAACTTTTGAGCCCGGAGAATATGCCTATCTCCGAGTTACCCCCATGAAAGGGATAAAGAGGTTTCATACCCGAGGAAAGCTTGCACCGAGATATATCGGACCCTTTCCAGTAATGGCTAGAAGAGGCAGAGTGGCATATCAGTTGGAATTACCACCGGAATTATCTGACGTCCACGATGTATTCCACATATCGCAGCTAAGGAAGTGCATCGCACCCCCGATCAAACAGGCAGATATGAGTGAGCTGGAATTGACTAAAGATTTGACCTATGAGGAAAGGCCTGTCAGAATTCTGGATGAGATGGAAAGAACTACCAGGAGTAAGACGATAAGGTTTTACAAGGTGTTGTGGGATCATCATACTGAGGAAGAGGCTACCTGGGAAAGAGAGGATTTTCTGAGATCAGCGTATCCATACTTGTTCCCTGAGCAACCGAATCTCGAGGACGAGATTCATTCTAAGGGGGGTAGGTTTTTGACACCCTGGTTTTTGGCAACTTTTTCTTTTCAAATCTTTCTGGCTTTATTTGCAATTTGGATGGATTTTGAATCTTTTCAGTTGACTTTGGACTTATGAATTTCTCTCAGTGATCCAAAGCCCTCACCATCTTGCCAAAACCTTGTCACTCACCTTCAGGATCAATTTCCAATTCATCATCTTTCCCAAATATTCATTTTCTTCATTTGGGAAAATCTGTCATAACTATGGGTTACAAAGCAACCTATAGTTCTGATGATCAGAAAAATCCCAAATTAATCCCACACCTTCTTGTAATCATCTACTCCCTCAATCTTCGAAAACATTTCAGGGTCCAGTACAACATTTTGTCCAGAAAACTCCATTTGCTCTCTGGACAGTACTGGCCATTTGTGAAGCAACTCACATTTTCCCAACTCAGAAAATTCTCAGATAATTCCCTGATATGCTAGGTAACATATCTTGCCACAATATCCAAAAATATCATCTTGCCCAGTACAAGTTTTCACCAGCAATATTCTGCCAAGTTTCTGTTCAATTGGAACCTCTGTGAAGGAAGTACCAGCTAGAGGTTTCCAAATAAGCTGAAATTTTTATGGCATCTCTTATCCATCAAATAACCATCCCACACCAAAATTCAGCTCCAGCAGATCAGCCAGATGAGTGCATCAAGATCATCTAGCTTCTGTTCTAGTAACCACACTTGTACAACAACCCCATTCAAACTTTGATCAAATTCGCTCAAACTTTGCCAGTTTATAGTCCTTCCATAGTAGATCACTCCAGACATCTCCTTTGGCTCCATCTCTAGCTCACCTCTCCTCTGGATCTCTCTCAAGTTTTCTGTCAGAGACTGTAGCTGAAGCTACACCTCGCATCAGAGTGAATCTAGTCGAATCAGAGGCACAAGTGGACTAAGTGAACGATGGTCGACGTGCTGGACAAGAAACGCCAGGCTCGCGAGGCCTCTAGACACCAATGCCCATGGTGAGCACGGCAGTGGCATGCCAAACCGCGTGCTCTGCATCGCGCCCGTGTCTGATGCGTCGCGTCCGGCTGCCCCGCGTGATCCTAGCTTGTCCCCGTGCGCCGACATCGTCTCCTTCCTCCACCTGGCTGATCTGGACTCCTCCCCTCGCCGGAATCGCCCTCGCCGGCCGCCACGCACGCGGCCACTGTGCCGCCCGTGCAGGCACAGTGGCTTTGCGGCGCGTCTTCTTCCTCCACTAGCCGCCACCGACCGCCTTAACTCCTCTGAGAGCTCCCGTCACTTCACCCTACGTCGCGACGGCCAGCTCACCGTCCTTGCGCCGGCGACGTGGCCGAGTCCCGCCGCTTCCAGAGAACTCCTCCCCCTGCTATATAAAGGCCTCCCCGGCCTCTCTCCGCTACTCACCCCACCTCCTCCTACTCCTAATCGAGCTCCCGAGCCCCGAGCCACGGCCGAGAGGCCCTCTAGCTTCGCTTCTCGCCGGAGATCCGCCACCACCCGAGCCCAGCCTCCTCGCCGTTCCACTCCTTCCCGGACTCCACCGACTGCACCATCGAGCTCAGCTCATTCCACTGACCCCGGCTGAGTTCTTGCCCGTTCAAATCTCAGCCGGAATCGTCGTCTCCGACGACACCCGAGCGCCGCCGCCGCCGGAGAAGAAGGGGACGATGCCGTCCGGCCGTCTCTCGTCGCGCTGCTGGTACGTGCTTGTTCGTCTCCGAACGCTCGTCCCATCCCCGCAGTCGCCTGACCTCGCCGACGTCCGTGTCGCCGGCGACGATCGCTGGAGAGCCGCAGCTCTCTGTTCCCTCCTCCCCATTTTAAATCTGATGAAGGGGCCCGCATGTCAGTGGCTTGCCGAAGCGGTAAGTGGAGGCGCCCTCCCCCCTTTACGCCTCCGACGTGGCCTTCTGTCAGATTATCTATTTTCTGTTTTTAATCCTATTTGATCAGTAACTTTGACCAGCCATAACTTTTAAACCATAAGTCCAAATCAATTGATTCTTTTTTCTATGAGTTTGTCTTGAGCTCCTCTATTTGCTGGAAAATTTTGGTATTTTTCCCATGCCCACAGAATTTCTGGTGCACAAAACAGTAATATGTGACATTTTCCATTGCATTTTAAAAATATTTTTAGAAGGAAATTCTTTTGGATTTGAAGCCCAAGAGTTTGTGGACAACCCAACAGAGCAAGGCAAGCCATGTCATCCATTGCATGAAGCATTTCAATAGTGTAGGTTATTTAATTAAATTATATGCATTATTTTAATATGTGATAATTTAGAGTAATTTTATTTTGATGAATAGCTACTGGTTGATCTAGTGTCACCTATCCGGACTTTACCGTGCAGCCACATTTGCCGGTATGGGACGGCCTTGACTTGGTCTGGCTTTGTGCTCTTTTATCGATACCACCACTCTAGGGAGGGTTATGCGTGCATGCTGCCCTGATCAGGTAGACGACGATAATCCTGTGAGCCCAGTTGAGTTATTTTGCCGGCGTCCCCGTTTGGGACAGTTAGTGGCCACGACGGTGGCAGGTGTCACGGGGTGACACAAGGGCCACCCAGAACATGACCCTGGGAGGGTATGATTGTCGGTGGTACGATAGAGGGGTCACTGGTCAGGCAGGTTTCGTTGAAGCACCATCGATCCACCCGAATGGGATCAAGAGGTCGGGGGCTTCATAGTGTGGGTACAATGCGCAACCTCTGCAGAGTGTAAGAATCTATTCGAATAGCCGTGTCTACGGTATTGGACAGTCCGTACTTGGCCACTGAACGGTCAACCACCCTAATGATAATAATGATGGAAGAACTTGTCTCATGTTAAGAAGTGCTCAGTGGTTTGTGAGTGTTCTGAGGGTTGTGGGACAACCCAGAGAGTAAGTTGATATTCGATAACAGTGAGTAAGCAACCCAAGTATTTAACCTGTTAATTGCCATGCTACTGTTTGCTGCATTGTTTAGGTTGCCATGAGCTTGCGAGTACATTCCAAGTACTCACCTGGCGTGTCATGCCAGATGCAGGAGAAGCCGAGGACAGAGGTCCCGCTGGTTCGTGCTACGCGAACTAGGCCGTGTCCACAGCAGTGTCCCTGTGGATGGAGTTTCCGCGCTATGTTCCGCTATGCCGTAGTTCTACCCAGTAGTATCGAGGCCCTGCTATGTTCCATAAATAATGTAGATATTGGCATAGCACCTGATGTGCTTCTGGCCTTGCTATCGATGTAAATTATGAGCTTGTACTCGAGATATTTCAATAAAGTTCAGTTTTGTTCTGTTCCAAGTTGTTGTGTGTTTCCAGAAGACATGATCTCTGGGTTGGAAACACTGGTAAACCGGTTCTCTGAGCCGGGGTGCCACAGAATTCCTACTCTCCGATATATCACTAGACTCAAAATAGTTTTTCTTCTATACTCGCCAATGGTTCGATCAATCAATGGGGCTCCTATGGTCGGTCGAGGCTCTGATACCAAGTTTTCACGCACAATATGCGATCCTATCCTCGAGGGAATCGGAGGCCCCACCAGGGATAGAAGCGCATATCGAAAGACGCTTGCAAGGTGGATATCATAACATCGTACCATGTACATAATAGATGGGGATACATACAAATACATACAGTCATCATAGGAATACATCAACACATGGCAAACACCATACAGAAGAGCAGAATCCGTCTATGGATGAAACACAAACGAAAAACATGAACGACATCCACCCTGCTAACCCAGGCTACCGACCAGGAACCTGTCCCAATATCGACAAAGAAGAAGAACTCCAAAAGCAGACGCGCATTGCTCTCACGTCAAATCATCGCATTACCTGAACCTACATCTGTTGTGGTAGTAAACTATGAGCCACGAGGACTCTGCAATCCCATAACCATGGGTAGCAAGACTATAAAAGCTTAAATGGGTATGGAAGGGTAAGGTGGTGAGCTTGCAGCAAGCACTAAGCATTGTATGGTGGCTAACTTACGAGTACAAGAATAAGAAGAGTAAACTACGCATGATGGTCGCAAACTAATAATGATCAAGAAGTGATCCTGAACACCTACTTACGAGTCAAACATAACCCCACCGTGTTCTCATCTCTAACTTGCTCGAAAAGAGACGATCACGGTTACGCACGCGGTTGGTGTATTTTAATTAGAATTAGTGTCAAGTTCTCTACAACCGGAGGTTATAAATCTCCAAGTCACCACATAACCGCGGGCACGGCTTCGCGTAAGATTTAACCCTACAGGGGTGTTCCAACCTGGTGAGGGTGTCCCGGAATAGGGGGTACTCGGGCTGCCGGCCTATCTATCGTAGGCTGGGCTGGTGGGCCGCTCTCTACTCATCGATGGAAGGCCGGATTGTGGGCGACCCCGTGTATCAGAAGGAAACCTCCGAAGACTTGGCGTCTCCTCCAAGGAATAATTGGCGTTACCGGCATGTTTATCCCCTGATGGTAACCGACCATATGTAACCCTAGGACCTTCTGGTGTCTATATAAACTAGAAGGCTTAGTCCGTAGAGGATCATCATATCCATTGCCTAGGGTTTAGCCCATCCGATCTTGAGGTAGATCAACTCTGTAACCTTTATACAATCACATCAATACAATCTAGGAGGACGTAGGGTATTACCTCTTCGAGAGGGCCCGAACCTAGGTAAATCGCCGTCTCTACGTTCTCTGTTACCCATTGATTCCTAGACCCACAGTTCGGATCCCCTACCCGAGATCTGCCGGTTTTGGTACCGACATTGGTGCCTTCATTGAGAGTTCCGCCGTGGGTCACCAAGGATCAATGGCTCGCCTTCTCATCAACGATGGAGTCCGCAGCGGGAACATCTTCGTCCCCGGACAACTCTTCGCGTTCGGCAGCATTGTGCTGCACGCCGATCCGACCGGTCACCTTGACCGGGTCCGCAGCTTCGCCCCTAAGCAGGAAATCCAGTTCGGCAGCCTTGAGTACGTCGCCGATGCTTGAGGCGATCTGGTCTTTACTGGGTTCTCGGCTTTACCCGAAGAGCCTACCAATCCCGAGGCCTCGACCTCGGATTCCCTCCCCGTCCCTATCCCCGGGCCGGGCCTCAGTTCGGATCTGGCCTTGAGTTTAGATCCAACCCCAGCGCCAGAAAACCAAGGGTCTCCCTTGGCCGAACACATTCACAGTATTGGTGCGCCGGAGCTCAACTCCGACGGATGCCCGAACGTGAATCCGGTTGACCTCTCATTTTTAAGGGAGATGTTAGATCGGATCCAGAGGATGAATATCATGGATGGCCCGTCCTCGGACCAGGAGCAGGTCGGACAGGAGGCCAGCCGCGAGGAATTTTGCGTCCCACCCACCACCCACTTGGTAGCCACTGTCGAAGACTTTACCGACATGCAGGACTACGCCTCCGAGGAGGCTGATGACATGGACGAAGATATCGATGTCCCGCCCTATATGGCTCCTTCCCTTGCCACTTCCAACACCAGAAAGTGGACCGCCACCTCCACCTACGATGTTTACATGGTCGTTACCCCCAAGAAGGACGGCGACACGACTATGAAGGACGGCGATGGCCCCGCCGAGGAACCGCCCAAACGCCGACGACGGCGAGCCAGAGGGCGAGTAAAGGGCAAGGAAAACAACACATACACAAACAGCACCGGAGAGAACGACACTTCGGATAACATGGGGGAGCTCGGCGACAACACCCCCGAGCGGCACCACGACACCCCTGAAGGGCACGAAGACCAGGGTGATCCCGAGGACCTCGAGGATTTCGAGGACAGCAATTACCTCCCTCCGTCCAAAGAGGAGGATAGCCTCGGATCCGAAGACTTCATCGTCCCAGAGGACCCCCTGGAGCAAGAGAAATTCAAACGGCAACTCATCGCCACCGCCCGAAGCTTGAAGAGGAAGCAACAACAGTTAAAAGCGGAACAACATACGCTCAACGACAGATGGACGATGGTCTTAGCTGCTGAAGAGGGCCTTGACGATCAACGTCAGGGTCAATACAAGAGTTACCCACGGCGGCGCCTACTCCCAGAATTTGAGGATGAGGCCCTTGAGTCCATGCCTCCCAGACGAACTTACGCAAGCCAGCCCGACCGCCCCCCTTGAGGACGGGATAGGCCGGCTGTGGAAACCGAACTCCCACCCGTCCCCCCTCGAGGACGGGATAGGGTGGCTGGGGAAGCCGAATACCCACCCGCACCTCCTCGCCGAGCAGGCAAAGACCCAGTTCAACCGGACGACCGATACGATCTGCGCCGCGACCTGAACGCCCGAGGGATCCAGTCCAGATCCATCTATGGATCCACAGGGTACGCGCCCGCTGGACGGGACGGATACCAAGCCTGGCGCGATAGGAACGACAGAGCTCGGGAGCAGCACCGTGCCCGGATGACAACCGATCTTCGGCGCGATGTGGCCCGGGCCAGGGGTGCCGCACACCCAATGTGTTTCACCGATGAGGTGATGTAGCATCAGTTCCCCGAGGGGTTCAAACCCGTCAATATAGAATCCTACGATGGGACAACTAACCCAGCCATGTGGATTGAAGATTTCCTTCTCCACATTCATATGGCCCGAGGAGATGATCTCCACGCCATTAAGTACTTACCGTTAAAACTCAAGGGACCAGCAAGGCATTGGCTGAACAGCCTACCCGAAAACTGCATCGGGAGCTGGGAGGAGCTCGAGGATGCATTCCGAGCTAACTTTCAAGGCACCTATGTTCGGCCACCGGACGCCGATGACCTAAGCCATGTCATTCAGCAGCCCGAGGAGTCAGCCCGGCAATTCTGGAACCGATTCTTGACCAAGAAGAACCAGATCGTCGACTGTCCGGAAGCCGAAGCGATTGCGGCATTCAAACACAGTATCCAGGATGAGTGGCTCGCCCGCCAGCTCGGCCAGGACAAGCCGAGAACAATGTCGGCCCTTACCTCCCTAATGACCCGCTTTTGCGCGGGTGAGGATAGCTGGTTAGCTCGTCGAAGCAACCACCCCGAAGACCCTGGCACTTCAGAGGCCCAGGACGGAAACGGGAAACTCCGGCGCAATATGAACAATAAGCGCCGGCACTCAAACAACGGCGGTGAAGCCGATGACGCAGCAGTAAACGCCGGATTCAGAGCCTCGAAATCGGGACCGCGGAAAAAACCCTCTAAAGGGCACCGGGACGACCCATCTGCGCTGGATAGAATATTAGATAGGCCCTGTCAGATTCACGGCACCCCGGATAAGCCCGCCAACCATACCAACCGTAACTGTTGAGTAATCAAACAGGCCGGCAAGGTCACAGCCGAAGAACAAGGCAAGGGCCCCCGCAGCGAGGATGACGACGAACCTCGCGGACCAAACAACGGAGGCCAAAAGCAGTTCCCTTCAGAGGTTAAAACCGTGAACATGATCTACGTCACGCATATACCGAAGAAGGAGCGGAAACGCGCTCTTCGGGATGTCTACGCCTTAGAGCCGGTAGCCCCGAAATTCAACCCGTGGTCAGTTTGGCCGATCACTTTCGACCGTCGAGACCATCCGACTAGTATACGCCATGGAGGAACGGCGGCTCTGGTGCTCGACCCCATCGTGGACGGATTTCACCTCACCAGAGTCCTTATGGACGGAGGTAGCAGCCTCAACCTGATTTACTCAGATACAGTGAGGAAAATGGGGATCGACCCGTCAAGGATCAAACCCAGCAACACCACCTTTTAAGGTGTAATCCCAGGTGTCGAGGCACGCTGCTCGGGATCCATGACATTGGAAGTTGTCTTCGGCTCGCCCGATAACTTCCGCAGCGAGGACTTGATCTTCGATATTGTCCCCTTCCGCAGCGGTTACCACGCACTCCTCGGCCGGACTGCGTTCGCCCGCTTCAACGCCGTCCCGCACTATGCATACCTGAAGCTCAAGATGCCAGGACCAAAGGGCGTTATTACCATCAACGGTAATACCGAGCACTCGCTTCGAACAGAGGAACACACGGCGGCTCTAGCCGCCAAAGCCCAAGCCGCCGAAGAGGCGTCGCAAGCCCAGTCTACTACCAAGACACTGGATGCACGCAAGCGCTCCCGAGCTACAGCCTCGGTCCCAGAGCACTCCCATGCTCACCCCAAATAGGGGTACGCGCCCCACAGCACGGCCCACCTAGTCGCGAAATACGTACCTCGAGTGCACAATTTCACGCTCAAAATTCCATGGGCAGTTGTGGGGACACATGAAACAACAGCCGAGAGCTCGGTTCAACCGAGCAATGGCCAACAGATGTCTTCGAATCAACATCGACAACGGGCACCATCTAGGGCATGATCAGCGTCAAACTGATATACCACGGCGACTTCTCAAAACCCTTCCCCAAGGGCTCGTCTACCGAACATTACTACTTCCGCCGAACATACAGTCGACTGCTTCGCTCACACGGAAGCTTCTTAAAGAGCAAAGGCGCAGACGTGCAGCAGGGCGTAGTAGGGACGTCAAACCACTCATGAAGGCCCTGTGTAAACCTTTACTCTAACGTATTTATTTCTTCAAAAGTATCTATCAAAGTTACTTTGGCAATCCGGATTGTACGGTTGGACGTCACATATTCAAAGGAAATAAAGACCAATTTTTGTCTGGTAATTGTGCAATCATTAGCGTTGCATATTCCTTTCCGCTTTTTTAGGCCGAAGTAAACTATTATGATATGTCCCTTTTTTAGTAACCGGCTAATAGACCGGGGGCTCGAACATAAATCTTGCCTCAAACTTTATCCCGGCACCTACTTTTATTTTATGTGCTCGGCATCATGGATATTGCACTATATGAATCAGTTCCGAATTGCGTCTTTGGTCAATAGTTAGGTTGCCCGGCTCCTGTGTTTACCCTCTTACGTTCCGCACTGTTCGGCTAAGAGGGTAAAGGGAGAACCACTACGATTGTATTTCTAGCTAGCCTGGTTAAGTACCTCAGTGGAGAAAGCCGAAAACTGTCTGTCACAATAAAGCGAGAACTGGTCGGCGATCCGATGACTCGTGTCAAACCAAAAATCGTTGGAGGTTAGTCCGTGTTAAATGAAGGGTTCTCTGTTACAGAAACCATGTGATGATGGTTTCAACCGCGGCTCGTCCGAATATCACAAACACTGGGGGCTAGTCACCAGCCCCCGCAGTCAAGCTCCTATGGCTAAGTGAAAGCACTAAAACCGCATAGTCTGATTGCCTGGTTTTCCGTACAAACGACCGCCTCCGGGCACCGAGACATCGGCTAAGGGTTCAAGTATTACGAGAAAACACCCCATGCAGTATCTGCAAGGGGGCTGAAGCTGACGACTGGTAACTTTCAGTTTAAAAACGGCCACACAGGAGTCAAAATTAACAAAAGCAGGCACTATATTCACAGCCAACAACTTGCATAAGAATAAAACAAAAGTTTCAACTCCTTGGCTACAAGGAAAATAAATCTACTCATAAATTACATCTTTCGAGCACTGGGCCTCTATTGCCCGAGCACCATCCATCACGATGGGAAAATATTGCTCGGGGCGCCTATGCTCCTTCCCAGGGGGTGGAGGTCCGGTGGCCATCTCGGCTGGCTTGATCTTCGGCCAGTGCACCATGGTCTTGCCGAAGGCCATCCGAGCTCCTTCAATGCACACGGAGCACTTCCAAGCATCAATTCAGGGCACGGCATCGTACAGCCTCTGCACCAACCCAAAATAGCTGCTCGGCAGCGGCTCTGAAGGCCACAGCTTGACGCAGAGGTCCTTCATCATGGGCTCCGCCATCCGATGCAGCTCCATTAGCTGCCTCATCTGGTTGTTAAGGAGGGGAGGGTGTTTGGGCGCTTGAAATTGCGCCCAAACCAGCCTTTGTTCGGCCCGACCCTCCTGGGCGGCAAAGAACCTCACCGCATCAGCCGCACTCCTCGGGAGGTCCGCAAAGGCGCCTGTGGAACGCCACACCCGCGTGAGCAAAGCGAACCTGTTACCTCCAAAGACACTTTGCAGCAAATATGGCTTACCATCCGCAATAAGCTTCACATGGCGGAGTTCCTCCTGGTAGCCGCTCGCCTCTGTCCGCGCTTCCTTGGCCAGCGACTCTAGTGAGGTTAGCTCGGCGGCCTGCTCTTTATTCTTCTGCTCGAGAGCCTCACACTTTGTGATGGCATCCGCGAGCTCTTGTTGCACTTCCACCACTCTGGCTTCGTGCTTCTGACTAGCGGTTTTCACCGTTGTCAGTTTGGCAGCTGATTGTTCGGCTGCCGACCTCTGCTCCGCCGCTTCTAGCTGAGCCATCCTTAGCGCGGCCTTGAGGTTCTCGACCTCCGCGGCGGTAGCTGTAGTCATATCCACTGATTCTGTTTAGGCTACTTTAAACCTTACTTAACAAAAATGCATCGACTGTAGTAAATAATGCAGTTCGGACTTAACTTGCGCCTCGTCGAACCTCTTTTTCACCAGGCTGAGGTCGTCCTTGGAGCTTTTGAGCTTCCGATTCAGTTCGGTCAACTCCTCGGCATTGACGGCTGCTGCCGAAGACGACACCTGCGCATCACTCTACGCACATTAGTATCCAAGATATTGATTTTTGATCCTCTGACCGGCTTTGATCAAGCCAGTCAGAGTCTCGGGGGCTACTGTGTATGAGGCTATACATTTGTACAAAAGAAATTCTTTAAGGGAAAACATTACTTGGCTCACCTTGAAACCTGTGAGAAGGCCATTGAAAGCCTCCTTCAGTCCGCTATCCACGGGCCGAAGACTTTGCAACACCGCGCCCATAAGGGCACGGTGCTCTTCGGCGATAGAGGAGCTGGTTAGAGCATCCTCCATCTCATCCGGCCACCCAGTCGACGCCCGCTCTGGGGCGGGCGGGGGTGGCGGGGCCACTTCAGTTTCTTCCCTCTCGAGGACCGGAGTGCCCGACTCTGGATGCCTTCACGACTCCGGAGCCGCTCTCGGAGAGAGCTTGGATTGTCCGGGCTCCTCCTCTTCATTAAGTAGAGGGCCCTCCCCTCCTAGTCTTCGGCGACCGAGGTGTTCGCCTCGGCCATGATGACGTCGCCCCCTCCCCCTGTGTGCGGCACGGGAGGGGTCCTCCTCGACAGGACCTCCTCGGCCTCCTCGATGATTAGGGGAGGCAAGGCGCGTGATTCGGTCCCGCTCTCCGCCAGCGCGGCCGGTGGAGAGTCCCCCTCCGAGAGTCGGTCGGTGGGGAGGTCGCGCGGCGGGCTGCGATGTCAAAAGCAAAAAGTGATCGATATTGAGCTTAGTTCGGCCGAAAACACTTATGCGGATACTAGAATGCGTACCTTTGGGCCTGCGGTTTGGCCCTGGCGATCCTCCGAGGAACCTCTTCGGAGGCCTCGGATTCCTCGGCAGAAGCCGAGCTATTGTCGGACAGGGCCACCTTGGCCCTGCATGCTCTCTTGAGGGAGGGGCGAAGCGGATCCTCCTCGACGTCTTCGACCGCCACCCTTTTTCCTATTCGGGAGGAATTGTCTTCCTCCCCTTCTCCTCCCTGCTCCTTTTCCTCCTCTTGTGCGGAGGGAGCGTGGGTGTCCCCGGATCCAGTGTCCGGGGTTCCTCGGGAGCGGAGGCCCTCTCTGGCCTCCCTCTTCTGGTCCTTCTTCTTCTCCTTCATCTCCGGCGCCTCGTATGGCTCCACATTCAACATGGCTGTCAGTAGGGGTGTCTTGGGCCCCTCTGGTAGTGGTGCCGGACTGTTGATCCGCTCGGCCTTCTTTAGCCAGTTCTGCAGATGGGAAGTAAAAAAGCTAAGTACCTTATCAAAAGGGAACAGTTCCGGTATAAGAACAAAATTAGTCATACCTCCCGTGGGGGATTTGCGGCGTTGAGTCCGATGTCTTCCTCCTCGGCCGGCCAGTCCTTCTGTGGCTTGAATGGCGCCCTCCACAGCTGAGCGTGGGACGTGCGGAAGAAGTTGCGCACGGTGGTTGGGTCTTCGGGCTTGTAGGCCCACATGGGGGAGGCCCTGTCCTGGCATGGGAGGATTCGGCGGCCGACCATGATCTGGATCACGATGGACAGCTCAACGCCCTGCTCTATCATCTTGGCGATCCGGCTCTGCAGCTGCGCCACCTCCTTGTTCACCCCCCCCAGTCGAGGCCTTTCTTGTTCCATGAGACCAACCTCATAGGGGGTCTGGATTGGAAGGCCGGAATCGCCCCCCAATCCGCGCTCCTTGGCTCGGTGATGTAGAACCATTCCTTCTGCCAGACCTTGACGGTCTCGATGAAGGTGCCCTCTGGCCACTCCACTCGGGGGAGCTTGCTGACCATCGCACCCCCACAGTCTGCCTGCTGGCCATCGACGATCTTCGGCTTGATATTGAAGATCTTCAGCCACAGGCCGAAGTGTGGCCGGATCCGAAGAAAGGCCTCGCAGATGATGATGAAGGCCGAGATGTGGAGGAAGGAGTTCAGCGCGAGATCGTGGAAATCAAGCCCGTAGAAGAACATAAGGCCCCTGATGAAGGGATGGAGGGGAAAGCCCAGACCTCGAATGAAGTGGGGCAGGAATACCACCCTCTCGCCCTGCCGCGGCCTGGGGACGACCTGGCCGGCCTCTGGGGCACGGTGGGCGACGTTGGCGGGGAGATAGCCCGCGCCCTTCAGCTCCAAGATGGCACTCTCAGTGGCGACGGACGCCTCCCACTTGCCTTTGGACCTGGAGCCCGCCATTGCTGGATTGAAACTGGCAGCTGGAAAGGTTCTTGGATAGGAAAGTGGATCTGGGCGCTGGAGCTCAAAGAATGGGGAAGGCAATGGCAAAGGCAGAGATGGGAGCATGCGAAGGAAATGGAGACCGTTCCCCTTTTATGGGCTGTAAAACCCACGGCCCCTTTACTGCGCCGCAGTCCTCGTCATTTCCCCAAGTAACCGTGCCATCATGCGCGCGTGGGACGGGGCAGATTATTGATAATATCCCTTAAAACTAGGGCACGATCTCCATATCGATGGGACGTGCCAATGAAAAACCCGCCTCGAACCGCCGATCGTGTTTTTCATAAAACAACTCGTGGTCGTGGCGCATTGTGACCCTTCGGTAAAAAGTTGTCAGATGGGGGTACTGTTCATACCGAGGTAACTAGCCGTCAAGGCTAAGTTATCGATACCCCTTGGCGACCGAAGTGTATTTTGGGGCGTGTGCGGCCAGGCAACACTTAAAGACTCGACTCAGAGGAGATACAGGTCGGTCATTGATATCACAGAAGGAAGGGAACTAGTCCACAAAGCCGATGGTGTTCGACATCTACCTCAGCTTCGAAGACTAGTTCGGGGGCTACTGAGGGAGTCCCGGAATAGGGGGTACTCGGGCTGCCGGCCTATCTCTCGTAGGCCGGGCTGGTGGGCCGCTCTGTACTCGTCGATGGAAGGCCGGATTGTGGGCGACCCCGTGTATCAGAAGGAAACCTCCGAAGACTTGGCGTCTCCTCCAAGGAATAATTGGCGTGACCGGCACGTTTATCCCCTGATGGTAACCGACCATATGTAACCCTAGGACCTTCTGGTGTCTATATAAACCAGAAGGCTTAGTCCGTAGAGGATCATCATATCCATTGCCTAGGGTTTAGCCCATCCGATCTCGAGGAAGATCAACTCTATAAACTGCATACAATCACATCAATACAATCTAGCAGGACGTAGGGTATTACCTCTTCGAGAGGGCCCGAACCTGGGTAAATCGCCGTCTCTACGTTCTCTGTTACCCATTGATTCCTAGACCCATAATTCGGATCCCCTACCCAAGATATGCCGGTTTTGGTACCGACACCTGGTCCATCACAAACCAACACAAGCTGCGGTGGAAGACCTCAACCTCAAGAAAACTCAATCAACCTCGAGTCAGCCCGAAGTATCCTCGGAATCCTGGTGCACAAGATATTTCGACAATGGTAACGCAAATCCAGCAAGACCTCCTGGCGTGCCGACACCCTGATAGTAGCCGCGCGTATCTCGTCGTAGGCCACGACCGGAGGAGCATAGCGTACAGCAACTGAGACCCGAGTTTCCCCGGGGGAAGCCGCAAACGACTCTGTTTTGGACCAACACCATCGGCACTGGCCCACCTATATTATGTTGAATTAAGAATCCTCAGGTAGCGCTAACTCGCTATGCAAATTAATTATTTAATTCAGTATTATTATGTTGTCAAATGTTAAAACCAAAGTTGGGCCTTGCTGGAAGCGGTTATTCAAAGCGAACTGTCAAGAGGGTCCCATACCCCTGAGCATGTTAGGAACGCTAATCAAGGATCATAACACCGGTATTACGGAAACTAGGGCGGCATGAGTGGAACTAAACACGAGGCAAAAGGCCGAGCCTTCCACCCAAAACCAAGTATATATATGCATTAATTAAATAAGAGATATTGTGATATCCCATCATATCCATGTCCCAATGATACGTCTCCAACGTATCTATAATTTTTTATTGTTCCATGCTGTTATATTATCAATCTTGGATGTTTTTATATACATTTATAGCAATTATATATCATTTTTGGAGACTAACCTATTAACTTAGTGCCCAGTGCCAGTTGCTGTTTTCTGCCCTGTTTTTGCTTTACAGAAAATCAATACCAAACGAAGTCCAAATGCCATGAAACTTTTTGGAGATTTTTTTTGGACAAGATAAACACTAGAAGCTTCGGGAGAAGACCAGATGCCAGAGGAGGTGGCCACGAGCCACCAGGGCGCGCCTGGGGGGGGGGCAGGCGCGCCCTGGTGCCTCGTGGGCCCACCTCAGCTCCGTTTGACCTAATTCCACCACTATAAATTCAGGAAAAATCAGAAACCCTCAGGGGAGTGCACGAAATACTTTTTCCGCCACCGCAAGTTTCTGTTCTTGAGAGATCCCATCTGGAGGCCTTCTCCGGCACTCCGCCGGAGGGGGAATCGATCACGGAGGGGCTCTACATCAACCTTGCTGCCCTTCCGATGATGCGTGAGTAGTTTACCACAGACCTTCGGGTCCATAGTCAATAGCTAGATGGCTTCTTCTCTCTTTTTGATCTTCAATACAATGTTCTCCTCGATGTTCTTGGAGTTCTATCCGATGCAATCACTTTTTGCGGTGTGTTTGTTGGGATCCGATGAATTGTGAGTTTATGATCAGATTATCCATGAATATTATTTGAGTCTTCTCTGATCTATTTTATGCATGATTATTATAGCTTCGTATTTCTTCTCCGATCTATTGATTTGGTTTGGTCAACTAGATTGATTTATCTTGCCATGGGAAGAAGTGCTTTGTAATGGGTTCGATCTTGCGGTGCTCAATCCCAGTGACAGAAAGGGACATGACACGTATGTCTCGTTGCTATTAAGGGTAAAATGATGGGGTTTATTCATATGTGAGTTTATCTTGTCTACATCATGTCATCGTTCTTAAGGCGTTACTCCCTTCTTTATGGACTTAATACACTAGATGCATGCTGGATAGCGGTCGACTTTGCATGCATGTGGATCATGTAGAGAATATTTTGGACTTAAATGTGTTCAATCTTATGAATTTTTTGATGAAAGTGGGTTTGGAAAGGTCATGACTGTAGTTGATGATAATCCCACTATTTTGGAAGAGTGTCAACTTTGCATGCATGTGGATCATGTAGAGAATATTTTATGTGATAGCAATATTGTGGAATTTGAATATGATCCTACATGTAATTATTATGAGAGAGGAAAATATGGTTGTAGAAATTTTCATGTCACTAAATTACCTCTCTTTGTGTTGAAATTTTTAATGCTTCATTCTTCCTGTTGGCATATGCTAGATATTGCTAGTCTTGATAATTTGTTTGCTTATAAAATGCCTATGCATAGGAAGTATGTTAGACTTAAATGTGTTTTTCACATGTTTCATGATGCTCTCTTCGTGTTTCAATTACTATCTTTCATGTGAGCATCATTGAAATCTCAAGCCTGTCTTAATGGCTATAAAGAAAGAGCTTGTTGGGAGACAACCCAATGAATAAAATAATTTTTTCTGTTATTTTGTGTTTTCACATTTATGGTACTGTTATGATTGTGTTTTTGTGTTTATAATTAGTGTTTGTGCCAAGTAAAGCCTTTAGGATGATTTGGAAGATAGTATAATTGATGCTGTTCAGAAAACAGAAAGTTTTGCGTCCAGTGCTGGAATTTTGTTTCTGTACTGGAGCGTCGAAAAAATCTGAAATTTTTACAAACTATTGGTATATGAATTTCCCACGTTGTCCGAATTTTTCAGAATTTTTGGAGTTACAGAAGTATGGCTTTTAAATAGATTGCTACAGACTGTTCTGTTTTTGACAGATTCTGTTTTTGATGCACTACTTGCTTGTTGTGATGAATCTATGGATTATATCGGGGGGTACAAGAAATGGTGAAGTTAGATTACAGTAGGTATAATGCAAAAATAAAATATGAATGGGTTTGCAACAGTACTTAAAGTAGTGATTTATTTTGTCATACTAACGGATCTCACGAAGGTTTTGTTGAGTTTTGTGTGATTGAAGTTTTCAAGTTTTGGGTGACATCACGATGGATGAAGGAATAAGGAGTAGCAAGCTCCTAAGCTTGGGATGCTCGAGGCACCCCAAGGTAATATTCTAGGAAGACTCAAGCGTCTAAGCTTGGGGATGCCCCGGAAGGCTTCCCCTCTTTCTTCTACCAACCATCGGTAATTTTACTTGGAGCTATATTTTTATTCGTCACATGATATGTGTTTTGCTTGGAGCGTCTTGTATTATATGAGTCTTTGCTTTGTTTGCTTTTTAGTTTGTCACAATCATCCTTGCTAAACACACCTATCTTGAGAGATCCACACGTTCATCATCATTTGATAGAATACATCAAGTCAGGCAGGAGTTTATCTTTGCTATTAAGGGTAAAAAGATGGGGTTTATTCATAAGTGAGTTTATCTTGTCTACATCAAGTCATCGTTCTTAAGGCGTTACTCCGCTCTTTATGGACTTAATACACTAGATGCATGCTGGATAGCGGTCGATTTGTGGAGTAATAGTAGTAGATGCAGGAAGGAGTCGGTCTACTTGTCTCGGACGTGATGCCTATATACATGATCATTACCTTGGATATCGTCATGATTATTTGCTTTTCTATCAATTGCCCAACAGTAATTTTTCTACCCACCTTATGCTATTTTCTCGAGAGAAGCCTCTAGTGAAAACTATGGCCCCCGGGACTATCTAAATCAGATTACTAAAACCCTAAAAATATTGCTGCCATTTTCTTTTATTTATTTTATTTTGTATTTTTGTTTCAATCTATCTATCTATCACATAAAATTTAGTCTTGCAATTGACCGCCGAGGGATTGACAACCCCTCGTTTGCGTTGGGTGCAAGGATTTGTTGTTTGTGTGCAGGTGCTGCTAACGAGGTGTTGCGTGATTCTCCTACTGGTTCAATAACCTTGGTTTCATAAGTGAGGGAAATACTTATCTCTACTGTGCTGCATCATCCCTTCCTCTTAGGGGAAAATACCAACGCAAGCAACAAGTAGCAGGAAGAATTTCTGGCGCCGTTGCCGGGGAGACATCATCAACATCTATCAAGTACCGGTGCATAAACTCTCATCTCCTTGCATTTACTTTATTTGCCATTCGTTTCCTCTCCCCCACTTCTAAATTTTTTTTACAAAAATACAAAAATATTTTCCTTTTACCTTTTTTCTTGGTTGCCTCTTTACTTGCTTGCTTTTATCGCCTTCATGTCGAACACACAAGAACAGAAACTAAAAGTAAAAATATAAGATACTATGGATTCACTTAAAGTTTACTACTTGAATCATCTTCGATCCATTACTGCTCGTGCTGAAACCCCAACTAGTTTAGTTGAGGGAAAATCTTTAAAGGAGCATGCTCATTTTGTGCGTCACCGTTTGTATGAAAAAGGGAGACTCTTATGGCGTCAAATAAATTGTTTGCTATGCTATGCTCGGAATCTATGTGAAATTTATGATTTTACTTGTTACTCTAAGAACCCTAAAAAACACCTTCCCTAGCTATGTGAGTTCAATGATAATGAAATCTTATCTTCTTATGAAAAAGGTGTTTATAGTTACTATGATATCGAACAAATTGAAGAATTTGTTGCTTTTAAGGGTGCTTATGAAGTTGCTTCTTTGATTGAAAAGTATGATATTACTCTCTACAAATCTGAAAATTTTGCCATACTTAAGTATTGCTATGAAAATTATGCATCTAATGCCTATGTTAGTGAATTTATTGAGAGAATGTCTACTGCTTTGGAAAGGAATAATGATACACATGAATCTATAGATAATTATGATTCCGATGATTCGATTGAAATATCCCCTCTCGATAAACATGATGCTTGCTATTCTTATGGCCATGATGCCAATATTAATGATGCTTATGGAGATGAACTTGCTATAGTTCCTTATGTTAAAAACGAAATTATTTATATTGCACCCACACTTGATAGTTCATTGAATGAAAAGCATGATTGTGATAATGTTATTATAAATTCTATGAATGTCAATTGTGCTAATAATATGCAAAACTACAAGCTTGGGGATGATAATTTTGTCATGTCCACTACTTATTGCAATGATCATGATTGGGGTGATAATGTTTCTTATGATCTTGAAAATTTATTTAAGCCTCATGATGAATATGTCATTGATAATAATGTTTGCAATAATATTGAAAGTGGGTTTGGAAGAGTGTCAACTTTAAATAAAAAGAATCCCACATATTTGGAGAGTGTTCAATCTTATGAATTTTTTGATGAAAGTGGGTTTGGAAAGGTCATGACTGTAGTTGATGATAATCCCACTATTTTGGAAGAGTGTCAACTTTGCATGCTTGTGGATCATGTAGAGAATATTTTATGTGATGGCTATTTTGTTGAATTTGAATATGATCCTACATGTAATTATTATGAGAGAAGAAAATATGGTTGTAGAAATTTTCATGTCACTAAATTACCTCTGTTTGTGTTGAAATTTTTAATGCTTCATTATTCCTGTTGGCATATGCTAGATATTGCTTGTCTTGATAATTTGTTTGCTTATAAAATGCCTATGCATAGGAAGTATGTTAGACTTAAATGTGTTTTTCACATGTTTCATGATGCTCTCTTCGTGTTTCAATTACTATCTTTCATGTGAGCATCATTGAAATCTCAAGCCTGTCTCAATGGCTATAAAGAAAGAGCTTGTTGGGAGACAACCCAATGAATAAAATAATTTTTTTCTGTTATTTTGTGTTTTCACATTTATGCTACTGTTATGATTGTGTTTTTGTGTTTTTAATTAGTGTTTGTGCCAAGTAAAGCCTTTAGGATGATTTGGAAGATAGTATAATTGATGCTGTTTGGAAAACAGAAAGTTTTGCGTCCAGTGATGGAATTTTGTTTCTGTACTGGATCTGAAAAAAAATCTGAAATTTTTACAAATTATTGGTATATGAATTTCCCACGTTGTCCGAATTTTTCAGAATTTTGGAGTTACTGAAGTATGGCTTTTAAATAGATTGCTACAGACTGTTCTGTTTTTGACAGATTCTGTTTTTGATGCACTACTTGCTTGTTTTGATGAATCTATGGATTGTATCGGGGGGTATAAGAAATGGTGAAGTTAGATTACAGTAGGTATAATGCAAAAATAAAATATGAATTGGTTTGCAACAGTACTTAAAGTAGTGATTTATTTTGTTATACTAACGGATCTCACGAAGGTTTTGTTGAGTTTTGTGTGATTGAAGTTTTCAATTTTTGGGTGAGATCACGATGGATGAAGGAATAAGGAGTAGCAAGAGCCTAAGCTTGGGATGCTCGAGGCACCCCAAGGTAATATTCTAGGAAGACTCAAGCGTCTAAGCTTGGGGATGCCCTGGAAGGCATCCCCTCTTTCTTCTACCAACCATCGGTAATTTTACTTGGAGCTATATTTTTATTCGTCACATGATATGTGTTTTGCTTGGAGCGTCTTGTATTATATGAGTCTTTGCTTTGTTTGCTTTTTAGTTTGTCACAATCATCCTTGCTAAACACACCTATCTTGAGAGAGCCACACGTTCATCATCATTTGATAGAATACTCTATGTGCTTCACTTAATTTTTTTGAGCTAGGCAGTTGCTCTAGTGCTTCACTTAAATCTTTTTGAGCACGGTGGTGGCTATATTTTGAAGAAATAAACTCTTATGCTTCACTTATTTTATTTTGAGAGTTGATAAGATTAAAATTTTGAAGAAATGAATTCTCATGCTTCACTTATATTATTTTGAGAATTGATAAGATTGAAATTTTGAAGAAATATTTGCACTCTCATGCTTCACTTAAATCTTTTTGAGAGTTGATAATAGTAATGATAATTTGCACAAGATATGAATTTGGTCCCAAAGTGATGAATATTCAAGAGGGATATAAATAAAAACTTTCATATAGATCATTGGATAAGATAAGTGTGATTCCTTGCAATAGTTTTGCGATATGGAAATGATAATATGTGAGTCATGTTAGTGAGTAATTGTGATTTAGTAAAAATATTAGTGTTAAGGTTTGTGATTCCCTATGCATGCACATTAAGTCAATAGTTATCCAATGAAATTATATCCTACTTATGGTGCATTATTCGGTGTTAGTTATGTTCAATGCATGTTTATGACCGTTTTCGTTTTTTGGTTGGTTGCTTCTCAATCTATTTGCTAGCCTTCATTTGTACAAAGCGGAAATACTGCTTGTCCATCCAAAATCTTTAAACCCAAGTTGTGCCAAATGAGTCCACTATATCTACCTATATGCGGTATTTCAATGACGTTCTAAGTAAATTTGCGTGTGCCAACTCTAATTTTCAAAATAATTTTTCCGTTTTGTGTGCCCGTACCGCCCATGAAGCAGCAGGGGGTGGCCATTAGTTTCCATGCTAGGTGTGTTATTCTCACGATGAGTGTTTATTCACTTGTCATTGCATGAGAGAGTGGCTGGTAATAGGGATGCCCAGTTCCACAATGAATCAAAAATTAATAACAACAAAATTCCTTGGAAAGTGTTGGTATGGAGGGCACCCGTGGATACGGCTAGCCATGGATTGTGAAATAATGGTGGAAAGGAAATAAACTTTACTTTCTGTTTGGGAACCGCCTATGATGTGTCTAGCATGGAAAATATTGGGAATTCTCGGTCGTTTTCATTGACAGGAAAAGCATGCCTCTCAAAATATTTTTATCTCTTTAATTTAATCTTTGAGCTCTGGCACATTTGACAAATCTCTGCTTCCCTCTACGAAGGGCCTATCTATTTACTTTTATGCAATTTTTGTTTTATTTGAGTCTCCATCTTCTCTTACAAAAGCACCAACTAGAGAGCACTATTGTCATACTTGTGCATTGGATGTAGCTAATATTTGAGTGTGTTTCATGAATGGATCAATGATTGAGCATAATGGGCTAGGGATAACTTTCTTTAGCGTTGATATTTTGAAAGACATGGTTGCTTGTTAGCATGCTTGAGTATTTATATCTTCATGTCAAATCATAGACTATTGCTTTGAATCATTCAAGTCCAATGTCCATGCTATAAAAGAAAAGAATATGTGATGAATATGATAGGCAGCATTCCACATCAAAAATTCTGTTTTTATCATTTACCTACTCAAGGACGAGAAGGAATTAAGCTTGGGGATGCTGATACGTCTCCAACGTATCTATAATTTTTGATTGTTCCATGCTGTTATATTATCAATCTTGGATGTTTTTATATACATTTACAGCAATTATATATCATTTTTGGAGACTAACCTATTAACTTAGTGCCCAGTGCCAGTTGTTGTTTTCTGCCCTATTTTTGTTTTATAGAAAATCAATACCAAACGAAGTCCAAATGCCACGAACCTTTTTGGAGATTTTTTTCTAGACAAGATAAACACTAGAAGCTTCGGGAGAAGACCAGATGCCAGAGGAGGTGGCCACGAGCCACCAGGGCGCGCCTGAGGGGTCAGGCGCGCCCTGGTGCCTCGTGGGCCCACCTCAGCTCCGTTTGACCTAATTCCACCACTATAAATTCAAGAAAAATCAGAAACCCTCAGGGGAGTCCACGAAATACTTTTTCCGCTGTCGCAAGTTTCTGTTCTCGAGAGATCCCATCTGGAGGCCTTCTCCGGCACTCCGCCGGAGGGGGAATCGATCACGGAGGGGCTCTACATCAACCTTGCTGCCCTTCCGATAATGCGTGAGTAGTTTACCACAGACCTTCGGGTCCATAGTCAGTAGCTAGATGGCTTCTTCTCTCTTTTTGATCTTCAATACAATGTTCTCCTCGATGTTCTTGGAGTTCTATCCGATGTAATCACTTTTTGCGGTGTGTTTGTTGGGATCCGATGAATTGTGAGTTTATGATCAGATTATCCATGAATATTATTTGAGTCTTCTGTGATCTCTTTTATGCATGATTATTATAGCTTTGTATTTCTTCTCTGATCTATTGATTTGGTTTGGCCAACTAGATTGATTTATCTTGCCATGAGAAGAGGTGCTTTGTAATGGGTTCGATCTTGCGGTGCTCAATCCCAGTGACAGAAAGGGACATGACACGTATGTATCATTGCTATTAAGGGTAAAAAGATGGGGTTTATTCATAAGTGAGTTTATCTTGTCTACATCAAGTCATCGTTCTTAAGGCATTACTCCGCTCTTTATGGACTTAATACACTAGATGCATGCTGGATAGCGGTCGATGTGTGGAGTAATAGTAGTAGATGCAGGCAGGAGTCGGTCTACTTGTCTCGGACGTGATGCCTATATACATGATCATTACCTTGGATATCGTCATGATTATTTGCTTTTCTATCAATTGCCCAACAGTAATTTTTCTACCCACCTTATGCTATTTTCTCGAGAGAAGCCTCTAGTGAAAACTATGGCCCCTGGGACTATCTAAATCATATTACTAAAACCCTAAAAATATTGCTGCCATTTTCTTTTATTTATTTTATTTTTTATTTTTGTTTCAATCTATCTATCTATCACATACAATTTAGTCTTGCAATTGACCGCCGAGGGATTGACAACCCCTCGTTTGCGTTGGGTGCAAGGATTTGTTGTTTGTGTGCAGGTGCTGCTAACGAGGTGTTGCGTGATTCTCCTACTGGTTCGATAACCTTGGTTTCATAACTGAGGGAAATACTTATCTCTACTGTGCTGCATCATCCCTTCCTCTTCGGGGAAAATACCAACGCAAGCAACAAGTAGCAGGAAGAATTTCTGGCGCCGTTGCCGGGGAGACATCATCAACATCTATCAAGTACCGGTGCATAAACTCTCATCTCCTTGCATTTACTTTATTTGCCATTCGTTTTCCTCTCCCCCACTTCTAAATTTTTTTTACAAAAATACAAAAATATTTTCCTTTTACCTTTTTTCTTGGTTGCCTCTTTACTTGCTTGCTTTTATCGCCTTCATGTCGAACACACAAGAACAGAAACTAAAAGTAAAAATATAAGATACTATGGATTCACTTAAAGTTTACTACTTGAATCATCTTCGATCCATTACTGCTCGTGTTGAAACCCCAACTAGTTTAGTTGAGGGAAAATCTTTAAAGGAGCATGCTCATTTTGTGCGTCACCGTTTGTATGAAAAAGGGAGACTCTTATGGCGTCAAATAAATTGTTTGCTATGCTATGCTCGGAATCTGTGTGAAATTTATGATTTTACTTGTTACTCTAAGAACCCTAAAAAACACCTTCCCTAGCTATGTGAGTTCAATGATAATGAAATCTTATCTTCTTATGAAAAAGGTGTTTATAGTTACTATGATATCGAACAAATTGAAGAATTTGTTGCTTTTAAGGGTGCTTATGAAGTTGCTTCTTTGATTGAAAAGTATGATATTACTCTCTACAAATCTGAAAATTTTGCCATACTTAAGTATTGCTATGAAAATTATGCATCTAATGCCTATGTTAGTGAATTTATTGAGAGAATGTCTACTGCTTTGGAAAGGAATAATGATACACATGAATCTATAGATAATTATAATTCCGATGATTTGATTGAAATATCCCCTCTCGATAAACATGATGCTTGCTATTCTTATGGCCATGATGCCAATATTAATGATGCTTATGGAGATGAACTTGCTATAGTTCCTTATGTTAAAAACGAAATTATTTATATTGCACCCACACTTGATAGTTCATTGAATGAAAAGCATGATTGCGATAATGTTATTATAAATTCTATGAATGTCAATTGTGCTAATAATATGCAAAACTACAAGCTTGGGGATGATAATTTTGTCATGTCCACTACTTATTGCAATGATCATGATTGGGGTGATAATGTTTCTTATGATCTTGAAAATTTATTTAAGCCTCATGATGAATATGTCATTGATAATAATGTTTGCAATAATATTGAAAGTGGGTTTGGAAGAGTGTCAACTTTAAATAAAAAGAATCCCACATATTTGGAGAGTGTTCAATCTTATGAATTTTTTGATGAAAGTGGGTTTGGAAATGTCATGACTGTAGTTGATGATAATCCCACTATTTTGGAAGAGTGTCAACTTTGCATGCTTGTGGATCATGTAGAGAATATTTTATGTGATGGCTATTTTGTTGAATTTGAATATGATACTACATGTAATTATTATGAGAGAAGAAAATATGGTTGTAGAAATTTTCATGTCACTAAATTACCTCTCTTTGTGTTGAAATTTTTAATGCTTCATTCTTCCTGTTGGCATATGGTAGATATTGCTTGTCTTGATAATTTGTTTGCTTATAAAATGCCTATGCATAGGAAGTATGTTAGACTTAAATGTGTTTTTCACATGTTTCATGATGCTCTCTTCGTGTTTCAATTACTATCTTTCATGTGAGCATCATTGAAGTCTCAAGCCTATCTCAATGGCTATAAAGAAAGAGCTTGTTGGGAGACAACCCAATGAATAAAATAATTTTTTTCTGTTATTTTGTGTTTTCACATTTATGCTACTGTTATGATTGTGTTTTTGTGTTTTTAATTAGTGTTTGTGCCAAGTAAAGCCTTTAGGATGATTTGGAAGATAGTATAATTGATGCTGTTTGGAAAACAGAAAGTTTTGCGTCCAGTGCTGGAATTTTGTTTCTGTACTGGATCTTAAAAAAAAATCTGAAATTTTTACAAATTATTGGTATATGAATTTCCCACGTTGTCCGAATTTTTCAGAATTTTTGGAGTTACAGAAGTATGGCTTTTAAATAGATTGCTACAGACTGTTCTGTTTTTGACAGATTCTGTTTTTGATGCACTACTTGCTTGTTTTGATGAATCTATGGATTGTATCGGGGGGTATAAGAAATGGTGAAGTTAGATTACAGTAGGTATAATGCAAAAATAAAATATGAATTGGTTTTCAACAGTACTTAAAGTAGTGATTTATTTTGTTATACTAACGGATCTCACGAAGGTTTTGTTGAGTTTTGTGTGATTGAAGTTTTCAAGTTTTGGGTGAGATCACGATGGATGAAGGAATAAGGAGTAGCAAGAGCCTAAGCGTGGGATGCTCGAGGCACCCCAAGGTAATATTCTAGGAAGACTCAAGCGTCTAAGCCTTGGGATGCCCTGGAAGGCATCCCCTCTTTCTTCTACCAACCATCGGTAATTTTACTTGGAGCTATATTTTTATTCGTCACATGATATGTGTTTTGCTTGGAGCGTCTTGTATTATATGAGTCTTTGCTTTGTTTGCTTTTTAGTTTGTCACAATCATCCTTGCTAAACACACCTATCTTGAGAGAGCCACACGTTCATCATCATTTGATAGAATACTCTATGTGCTTCACTTAATTTTTTTGAGCTAGGCAGTTGCTCTAGTGCTTCACTTAAATCTTTTTGAGCACGGTGGTGGCTATATTTTGAAGAAATAAACTCTTATGCTTCACTTGTATTATTTTGAGAGTTGATAAGATTAAAATTTTTAAGAAATGAATTCTCATGCTTCACTTATATTATTTTGAGAATTGATAAGATTGAAATTTTGAAGAAATATTTGCACTCTCATGCTTCACTTAAATCTTTTTGAGAGTTGATAATAGTAACGATAATTTGCACAAGATATGAATTTGGTCCCAAAGTGATGAATATTCAAGAGGGATATAAATAAAAACTTTCATATAGATCATTGGATATGATAAGTGTGATTCCTTGCAATAGTTTTGCGATATGGAAATGATAATATGTGAGTCATGTTAGTGAGTAATTGTGATTTAGTAAAAATATTAGTGTTAAGGTTTGTGATTCCCTATGCATGCACATTAAGTCAATAGTTATGCAATGAAATTATATCCTACTTATGGTGCATTATTCGGTGTTAGTTATGTTCAATGCATGTTTATGACCGTTTTCGTTTTTTGGTTGGTTGCTTCTCAATCTATTTGCTAGCCTTCATTTGTACAAAGCGGAAATACTGCTTGTCCATCCAAAATCTTTAAACCCAAGTTGTGCCAAATGAGTCCACTATATCTACCTATATGCGGTATTTCAATGCCGTTCTAAGTAAATTTGCGTGTGCCAACTCTAATTTTCAAAATAATTTTTCCGTTTTGTGTGCCCGTACCGCCCATGAAGCAGCAGGGGGTGGCCATTAGTTTCCATGCTAGGTGTGTTATTCTCACGATGAGTGTTTATTCACTTGTCATTGCATGAGAGAGTGGCTGGTAATAGGGATGCCCAGTTCCACAATGAATCAAAAATTAATAACAACAAAATTCCTTGGAAAGTGTTGGTATGGAGGGCACCCGTGGATACGGCTAGCCATGGATTGTGAAATAATGGTGGAAAGGAAATAAACTTTACTTTCTGTTTGGGAACCGCCTATGATGTGTCTAGCATGGAAAATATTGGGAATTCTCGGTCGTTTTCATTGACAGGAAAAGCATGCCTCTCAAAATATTTTTATCTCTTTAATTTAATCTTTGAGCTCTGGCACATTTGACAAATCTCTGCTTCCCTCTACGAAGGGCCTATCTATTTACTTTTATGCAATTTTTGTTTTATTTGAGTCTCCATCTTCTCTTACAAAAGCACCAACTAGAGAGCACTATTGTCATACTTGTGCATTGGATGTAGCTAATATTTGAGTGTGTTTCATGAATGGATCAATGATTGAGCATAATGGGCTAGGGATAACTTTCTTTAGCGTTGATATTTTGAAAGACATGGTTGCTTGTTAGCATGCTTGAGTATTTATATCTTCATGTCAAATCATAGACTATTTCTTTGAATCATTCAAGTCCAATGTCCATGCTATAAAAGAAAAGAATATGTGATGAATATGATAGGCAGCATTCCACATCAAAAATTCTGTTTTTATCATTTACCTACTCAAGGACGAGCAGGAATTAAGCTTGGGGATGCTGATACGTCTCCAACGTATCTATAATTTTTGATTGTTCCATGCTGTTATATTATCAATCTTGGATGTTTTTATATACATTTACAGCAATTATATATCATTTTTGGAGACTAACCTATTAACTTAGTGCCCAGTGCCAGTTGTTGTTTTCTGCCCTATTTTTGTTTTATAGAAAATCAATACCAAACGAAGTCCAAATGCCATGAAACTTTTTGGAGATTTTTTTCTAGACAAGATAAACACTAGAAGCTTCGGGAGAAGACCAGATGCCAGAGGAGGTGGCCAGGAGCCACCAGGGCGCGCCTGAGGGGGCAGGCACGCCCTGGTGCCTCGTGGGCCCACCTCAGCTCCGTTTGACCTAATTCCACCACTATAAATTCAAGAAAAATCAGAAACCCTCATGGGAGTCCACGAAATACTTTTTCTGCTGTCGCAAGTTTTTGTTCTCGAGAGATCCCATTTGGAGGCCTTCTCCGGCACTCCGCCGGAGGGGGAATCGATCATGGAGGGGCTCTACATCAACCTTGCTGCCCTTCCGATAATGCGTGAGTAGTTTACCACAGACCTTCGGGTCCATAGTCAGTAGCTAGATGGCTTCTTATCTCTTTTTGATCTTCAATACAATGTTCTCCTCGATGTTCTTGGACTTCTATCCGATGTAATCACTTTTTGCGGTGTGTTTGTTGGGATCCGATGAATTGTGAGTTTATGATCAGATTATCCATGAATATTATTTGAGTCTTCTGTGATCTCTTTTATGCATGATTATTATAGCTTTGTATTTCTTCTCTGATCTATTGATTTGGTTTGGCCAACTAGATTGATTTATCTTCCATGGGAAGAGGTGCTTTGTAATGGGTTCGATCTTGCGGTGCTCAATCCCAGTGACAGAAAGGGACATGACACGTATGTATCATGGCTCTTAAAGGTAAAAAGATGGGGTTTATTCATAAGTGAGTTTATCTTGTCTACATCATGTCATCGTTCTTAAGGCGTTACTCCGTTCTTTATGGACTTAATACACTAGATGCATGCTGGATAGCGGTCGATGTGTGGAGTAATAGTAGTAGATGCAGGCAGGAGTCGGTCTACTTGTCTCGGACGTGATGCCTATATACATGATCATTACCTTGGATATCGTCATGATTATTTGCTTTTCTATCAATTGCCCAACAGTAATTTGTCTACCCACCGTATGCTATTTTCTCGAGAGAAGCCTCTAGTGAAAACTATGGCCCCCGGTTCTATCTAAATCATGTTACTAAAACCCTAAAAATATTGCTGCCATTTTCTTTTATTTATTTTATTTTGTATTTTTGTTTCAATCTATCTATCTATCACATACAATTTAGTCTTGCAATTGACCGCCGAGGGATTGACAACCCCTCGTTTGCGTTGGGTGCAAGGATTTGTTGTTTGTGTGCAGGTGCTGCTAACGAGGTGTTGCGTGATTCTCCTACTGGTTCGATAACCTTGGTTTCATAAGTGAGGGAAATACTTATCTCTACTGTGCTGCATCATCCCTTCCTCTTCGGGGAAAATACCAACGCAAGCAACAAGTAGCACCCAACATGGAACAACCTGCAACTCCACCTGCAACTAGCAACGCTATAAGAAAGAGGCGGAGCAAGCGGTAACATAGCCAAACAATGGTTTGCTAGGTAAGGGTGGTTAGAGGCTGTTTCATGGCATATGGGAGGCTGACATATATGTGGTAGGATGAGCGACATAGCGATAGCAACGAGACAACTGGCAAGCAAAGATAGTAGAGATATCCAAGGTCATGATCATCTTGCCTAGAATCCCGCTAGGAAGAAGATCGAATCCATGAAGAAGACGAACAAGCGCAGTCGAACGAATCCTCACACTTCGCAACATATCCGGACTATCGAGAAGAAGCACAACCGGAAAGAAGCAGACAACATGGTAAACACACAAACATAATCATGGCATAATCCACAACCAAGTATGATGCATGTCTGGTTTAAATAGGCATGACATGGCAAATGCAACAATCAAATACTACACATTAAGTGAAGCTCAATATGCAACGACTTGCATATTGACGAAACTCCACATTCAACTCATTTAGTTCACTCTCGTTTACGTACTCATCAATATTAAATGTTGGTTAACGTGGCAAGAGATGAAGCATAATTAAACTACCTATCTAGGCAATTTAAATGAGGCCGGAAACAACCAAGAACAATTCCGGAAAATCCCCATATGCAAATTTCGAATTTGGTACTGTTCTGCCCTAAACACAATTTTAATGTTGTTAAACTGCAAAAGAAAGTGCACCATGTTAATCTACACATTTTTCTAGACCAATTACATATAAAGTTCATTTAATTCGGAGCTACGGTTATTTAGTTATGAAATAAACCATTTTAACATGTCATTTAGCAATTTAATGCAAACAACAATTTAAATGTTTTTAACATGCATGAGAATGACATATTCAAGTTGTATGCAATTTTATGAAAACATGGGCATATATCAAGATATGAGGCATTTGTCGCCATGGCGGAAAGAAATGGGTGCCACAGCGGCGATAACGGAAATGGTGCCATGGCAACATTCCGGTTCCGACAACTCGTTGAGATACCGATGAAAAAGAGCAAGTGTGCGGATGTGCGGAACATGAAGGAGTGACGGGGAGTGATCCCGGATACCGGGTTCCCACGTCTCGGTGGCATGGAAACGGGAAACGTGCAAGAACAAATTGGACACGGTGCAAACATAGGGTGCATCTCATACAACACAACATTCGTTCATGGGCGGTCGTCTTGTCGGTTATACCTTCGGAACGTGCATTTGGAGCGGATCAAGTTTGGTAGAGGGAAGTAGACGTTCTCGTGATGTAGTGGAAGTAGTGATTCTCGCTTGTTTCGGAGAGGAACTTGATGAATCCAAGCCTTTCAGGGTCGACGGTAGCGGTACTCGTTCTGTAGACGAACTTGATGGGTCATGGTACACAGGTCTTCAGCGATGGTAGTCGTACACATGTTGTAGTCAAACTTGGAGGAACCAATTTCTTCGAGGGTACTTGTGTACTTGGCGTAATCCACGGAGACGTGCTTGATGATCTAGGTATGGGTCTTGGCATCCAGCGGCAACAATACAGGAAGGAAAGGTCATGGCCAGCTTGAGCAGGGGTCACCGGAGGTCGGCAAGAGGCGGAAACGATTGGCTGAAGGGGCAAGCACGGAGGCCGAGTACGCGAGGAGGGGCTGGAGACGTCGAGCGAGCAGGAGGTCGCAGAAGGAAGCTTGAGCGCGAGCTGCGGGCAGCGTGACAGGAGGGAGACGAACAACAGCGCGCAACGGAGGAAGGGGAGGTGCAACTGGGCGGAGCTGCAGGTGGCGCGGGCGGCACGAATGGCAAGAGCGGCCCAGAGCAGCGGCTGCCAAGGACGAAGGAAGCAGGAGCTCGGGCGTGAGCTCTCTGCTCGGCGCGATTGCAGGAGGCCGCGAGGACTCTCAGACATGACGGGGCAGCGGTGCTGGCGACAAGGAGGTCCGGCGGCGCGGATGAGGGCGCCATGGGAGGCGGCTGCGCGGGCACCAGGGCACGGCGGCAGCCGATGGTGAGGAGGCTTGGCGCGATGCGTGTGTGTGTGGGGGGGGGGGGGTGGCGGCGCAAGGGACCGAGGAGGAGGAGGGGATCGAGGGAGAGTGGGGGATCGAACATGGGGTTCTCCCCTGGCGGTGCTGGAGCAGTCGCGGCACGGGGGATCGGGCGCGGGGCTGCGCCTCTGTCTCGTGCGTGGCGGCGCACAGCAGGGAGCGAGGGAGAGAGAATCGAGAGCAGGAGGAAGATGGGGATCGAGCGAGGCTAGGGTTAAGAGGAGGCTACGGCTGGGCCTTGGGCTCCAGCTGCTGGCTAGGCTCTCTCTCTCTCTCTCTCTCCACCTAATTTCTTAACAGAAAACTTGCAAGGAAAGAAAACGAAAGGTAGAGCTGGGATTCGAACAAGTGACTTATTTTTCTGGAGACAGAAAATATGGAGGATTTAACAAAAATGGTTGGCAAGAATTTAGAAGATAGAAATTCAAATAAGTTTGAATAAAATTCAAACTGTTTGAATCTGGAAGCAATTTAGATGGAGACCAAATGAGATGAGATTTTAACTAGTAACCGAACATGAATAGCATGATTTAAGGGAAGAAGTTGAACATTTATGGAGAAAGTAAAATTGCAACTCAATTTTACCCAAAGGCTTTAAAGGAAGATTAGGAAGTTGAGATGGACAAAAAAAAGGAGAGTTGAAAAATAGTGCAAATGTGTTATGGGTGATTCCAAGTTAATGGAATGGTTTAATATAACTCCCTAATAATATTGGGAGTCTTTTATATGTTGTAAAGAGAAATCACCATGTGAATTCCCTTGATTTAAATGGATCGAAGGTCCATGCAATTTATTTATTTGAGTTGCAAAATTTTAATGACATGATGGCATGATGCAATGCAAAATAAAATAAAATAGCTCGAACTATAGAATAATAATAATTACAGAAGGAATCGGTCTCGGGGTGTCACATGTACATTATTTAGTAGACATCTCAGGGGCGTCGATGATAAGGGAACTACTATGCGGCAGCGGAACGACGAGGTAGCGGAACTCCACTCCACAAGGACACTGCTGGGACACGGCCTAGAGCGCGACATACTGCTCGACATCCACACCATGCACGGCTTCTCCTGCATCTGGCATCATAAGCCAGGTGAGTACTTTGAATGTACTCGCAAGCTCACAGCATACAAAACAAGCACGACAAACAACAACAAGGCATTTAACATGTTGAATGCAAGAGCATGATACTACCCAACAGGAGGTGTGCGTGAAAAATTGCCATGGTCCCTGGGACCAACTTACCATTTCGGGGTTACCACGTAACCACCGTTCTTAACTTACCAACGTGATCACATCCATATCTTTTCATAGTGATCCTCACTCGATCACCAATTCTGCATGTGCCATCTTGTGAAACTTAGTGTGCAAGTTAATTATATCTATTGACCCACGGTGTGACCTACCATGAACTGTGTCCATATCCGAGGACACGGCTATCGATAGATTATACACTCTGCAGAGGTTAGTACACTGTACCCACGCTACGGAACCCATGGCCTCGTGCTCCCATTCGGGTGGACCAACGATATTCCGACAAAACCAATCTATTGCATGACACTCTCCCGGCCACTCCGACAAACTCCCATTTGGGCTATGTCCTAGGTGGCCCCGATGTCAACTCGTGACATCCACCACCTCTGTGGCTGCCACCGTCGTGGCCAAACATAAACATCGTCCCAAACGGGGACCTCGGTACCAGAAAACTCGGGCACACAAGGTTATGACCGCCTACCGGGCCAGGGTAGCGCCAGTGCACAACCTTCCCTCGTAGGAGGCACTGGCGAGAGGCATGACAATAGACCGCATTAGGGCCTCCCCATCCAGGCAAGTGTGGTTGCACTGGTGCGCTCGATTCGGTGGCACCATGACTCGATCAACAGCATGTTCAAGTTGAATTAACATCAAATTTAACTTGAAATAAAATGATTCGAGCCATAGTGTGAATGGATGCACAGGTCATGTTCATGAGTGATGAATGCATCTTGTTACCACGAGAGCATATGACATATCTCTACTGCACACTTAAGCAAGAAAGCATATACCCTACTGCATACTATCAAAATGACATGGGCAAATTCTATGCAATGAGTTCTATATAGCAAATCATTTTAATAGTGAATTATATAGGAATTTAATTCAAATAAACCATTGCTATTGCAATGCCATCCTTGCATATGAGTGTTGTGGCATGCCTTGGTTCAGAAGAGTGTCACAATACTCATGGTCTTCTCCAACACAATTAGGGGCTTCTGAAAATATTTTAAATGCAAAAAGAAAATGTCACATAAAGCATTTTATTTCACCAGAAATTCTCAACAGCAAGAAAAATTCTGAAATTTGGCATGCATAAACTTTGGCTCAATACAAACCAGTAGCAAAAAGAATCAACTTAATTGGACTTATAGAATAAAAGTTATAGATGGTCAAAGTTGGGGTCAGAAGCTGGTCAAACTATTTATTTAAATGATTTTACAGAAATTCCTACAGGGAGCCACGTCGAAGGCGTATTCGGCGAATACGCCTCCACTTAAAAACGGTTCGCGGGAGGGAGAGAGAGGCTGACAGGTGGGGCCCCCTGTCAGGGTTAAAAGAGAGAGAGAGGGAACAGTGCACGGCGGCTCGGTCGCCGGTGATTCTCCGGCGAGGAGACCCCGGCGGTCGCCAGAGATGGGCGGGATGCATTCAGCATAGCATGGCGAGCACGCATGTACCCGAGGCGACGGCTAGGGTGGACGGACGATGTCGGGAGGTTCTTCTCCAGAGACGGCGGCGGTGGAGCTTGTCGGATTCGGCGATTCCGGCGATGATCCGGCGAGCTAGTGGCACCGTCGAGCTCAGGAGATCACCACGATCTCGAGGGGAGCAGAGAGCGAAGCTGGGGGTGGCCGGAGTGAGTGCACGTTCAAGGGGGATCCGCATCAGATTCCGGCGATGCACGGCGGCAGGAGGCCCTCCCGGCCTTGCCGCGCTGGTTGGGGAGTGATTTGTGGCCAGAGAAGGTGAGGTGGATGGCTAGAATGACTCGGGGATGCCTCTCTTTATAGGTGGAGGTCGACCGTGCTCGGGACTCCACCGGCGACGAGCTGCAGAAGAGAGGAGGGGAAGATAAGCTCTGGCGCGGCATGGGGGAGGATTAGAGGTGCACAGCTACACGGTGCACGCGTGCAGGCACAGTGCGGCGCACTACGTGGAGAAAACGGAGCATGCGCGCCCACTGTTCCGCCGGGTAGCGTTCGGCCGCTTTCGGCGAGTGGCTTGCCGGTGTCGGGGAGGAGTAGGGAGAGGCTAGGTATTGCGCTGGGAGCTGCTGCAAAGCTGGGACACGCTGCGGTGGCGAGTGGAGAGGGAATGGGCGTCGGCAGAGGGGCCCGATGCACAGAGCGCGGCGAGCGCATGCAATGCACCATGCTCTCATGCGGTCACCGTGTGTACTGGCACACGCGGTGCTTTCAGCACTGCCAAACCATGTCACTGAGAAGTCCCTTCAACGCGGTGCCTAGAACTGCGCTTGGCTTGCCATCTGGTTCACTGGAAATGACTAGAGCTAGATGCAAAGTTTCTGGACAGAAACTTGTGCCAAGTGCTGAGGACAAATGCCTAGGAGTTTAGAGCTGAAATTTTGGGGTTAAGCATCTCTTAGGAGGGTAGTCATGTGGTAAAATTTTCAGCTCCAACAGATCAAGGAAAAATGTACTTGCTTCACAAAGTGCCCATTCTGTCCAGAAGCAAAAACACTTTCCTTAGCTGAAAATTTCCAAATGACTATGGGATATTTTTGCATAGGGAGGTGAGGCATGATCCAAAGAATATTTGGGAATTTTCTTGGAATTTTTAGAGCAACAAAAATGAGGGTTGCTTCATAGCTTATTGAGAAAATAGGCATTTTCAGGAGGAAAAAGAATATAATGCCATTAAATTAAAATATCCAATGGCACTATGGTGAGAGGGATGAGGTCTAGGGAGGGTTTATGGATGATAGAACCCACTTGGAAGAAAATCAAAAATAATTCCAAGTGGCAAGTCCAAAAGAATCGACTGAAAACCCAAATGCAAATTAAAATGTTCAATAAATCCCAATAAAAGAAAAAGGGAAAAATCCAGGGTGTTACAAACCTCCCCCCTTAGGATGAATCTCGTCCTCGAGATTTGGTTGCTCAGGAAACAAATAAGGGTATGCAGTCCTTAAGAAATCCTCTCTTTCCCAGGTGGCCTCATCCTCAGTGTGGTGCTCCCATTGGACCTTGTAAAACTTTATAGTTTTGCTGCGGGTGACTCTGTCCATCTCTTCCAAGATTCTCAAGGGTTTCTCCTCATATGTTAAATCTTTGGCAAGCTCTAGTTCTGTCATATCCATCTGTTTTGCGGGTGGTGCGATGCATTTCCGTAGCTAAGACACGTGGAAAACATCATGAACCTCGGATAGCTCTGGAGGTAATTCTAACTGATAAGCCACTTTGCCCACTCTGGTCATAACTGGAAATGGACCGATGTACCTTGGTGCTAGCTTTCCCCGAGTATGAAACCTTTTGACTCCTTTCATGGGGGTAACTCGGAGATATGCAGATTCACCTGGTTCGAAACTGATCTGCCTATGCTTTGAGTCATAGTAGCTCTTCTGACGAGATTTTGCTACTTGCAGTCTGTCTCGAATTTCTTTAACTTGCTTTTCTGCTTCCATCATCAAATCAGTCCTGAAGATTCGGCTGTCTCCTATCTGAGACCAATTCAGCGGGGTGCGACAATTACGTCCGTATAGAGCCTCAAAGGGTGACATCTTGAGGCTAGTCTGATAGCCATTGTTGTAACAAAACTCAGCGTATGGTAGCCTGACTTCCCATTTGGGTCCATGAGCAAGAGCACATGCCCGAAGCATGTCTTCCAAGATTTGATTTACTCGCTCTGTCTGCCCATCTGTCTAAGGGTGATAAGCAGTGCTATGCTTCAAGGCGGTTCCCAGGGCTTGGTGTAGACGTAGCCAGAACGCTGAGGTAAACAAAGATCCTTAGTCTGAAGTGATCGTCCTGGGTATCCCATGCAGACTGACAATCCTGGATATGTAGAGTTGAGCGAGTTGGTCTGCACGGAAGGTTGTCCTTATTGGGATAAAGTGGGCCACCTTGGTGAACATGTCGACCACGACCCATATGGCATTATTTCCTCGTGGTGTCTTCGGTAACCCCACGATGAAGTCCATGCAGATATCATCCCATTTCCATTGCGGAACGGGTAAGGGTTGAAGTAGACCGGCGGATTTTTGATGTTCAGCCTTCACCTTATTGCATATATTGCAACAGGCGACGTAATAGGCAATATCTTTCTTCATACCTTCCCACCAGAATGTTTGCTTCAAGTCTTGATACATTTTAGTGCCTCCGGGGTGAATGGAGTATGCAGACTCGTGAGCTTCCTTCAGAATATGCTGCTTTAATTCCCCGAGGTCCGGTACACAGACTCAATTCCGAAATCGGAGTGTACTGTTACCATCAATGTTGAAATCTGATATCTTCCCTTCTCGTACTTGGGCCATTACCTTGAGTAACATTGGGTCACCAGATTGAGCCTTTCAGATTTCGTCTTCTTGAGTAGGGGTTACTTCCAAGGTAACCGAGCAGGTTGCATCACAAAGGATCATATTGAGCTGAGCTATTTCTTCTTGAAGTGCTGGGTGCAGACGCTCGATTAATGAGTTTGCGGTGGCCGGTTTGCGACTAAGAGCATCGGTGACCACATTTGCTTTTCCTGGGTGATAGTTGATATCCAGGTCATAATCTTTGACCAACTCAAGCCATCTTCTTTGTCGGAGGTTCAGGTCTGGTTGCGTGAATATATACTTGAGACTCTTGTGGTCGGTGTAGATTTGGCAATGTTTTCCAATGATGTAATGCCTCCAGATTTTTAAGGCATGGACCACAGCTGCCATCTCCAGGTCATGTGTAGGATAGTTCTCCCCATGCAGTCGGAACTGTCTTGATGCATAGGCCACGACCTATCCATCTTGCATAAGTACACACCCAATGCCACGCCTGGATGCGTCACAATAGATGTCGAAGCTCCGGTAGATATCTGGGAGAGTAAACACTGGAGCGGTGGTCAAAACGGGTCTTTAGCTCATTGAAACTGTTCTCACATGCTTCCGTCCATATGAACTTCTGATTCTTCTTGAGTAGTTCAGTCATTGGCTTGGCAATCTTTGAGAAGCCTTCAATGAAGCGACGGTAATAACCTGCCAGACCCAAGAAACTCCTGATTTCTGTCACTGAAACAGGTGTCTTCCAATTTAATACTTCTCTGACTTTGCTTTGATCCACGGCCACTCCTTGAGCGGAAAGAGTATGCCCAAGGAATCCCACTTCCTTAAGCCAAAATTCACATTTGCTGAACTTGGCGTAGAGTTGATGAGCGCGTAATCGCTCGAACACTGCTCGGAGATGCTGCTTGTGCTCTTCTTCACTTTTGGAATATATGAGGATGTCATCAATGAACACCACTACAAACTTGTCCAGGAAGTCCATGAACACCTTGTTCATCATGTGCATGAAGAATGCAGGAGCGTTGGTCAGCCCAAAGGACATGACCGTATACTCATATAGCCCATATCGTGTAGTGAATGCTGTCTTGGGGATATCTTCTTTTCTGATTTTTAGCTGGTGATACCCGGTGCGCAAATCAATCTTGGAGAACACTTGAGCTCCACTAAGTTGATCGAACAAATCATCGATCCTGGGCAGCGGGTATTTATTCTTGATTGTGACATCATTGAGAGAGCGGTAGTCAACACACATCCGGAGACTGCCATCCTTCTTGCCCACAAATATTGCAGGTGCACCCCAAGGAGATGAACTGGGGCGAATATATCCTTTTTGGAGCATCTCATCCAATTGCTTCTTCAACTCCACTAATTCGGATGAAGGCATACGATAATATTTTGTTGTAAATTGGTGCTGTCCCGGGCACAAGCTCGATTGAAAATTCAAGCTCTCGATCAGGTGGCATGCCTGGCAATTCATCTGGAAACACATCTGGGAATTCACAGACCACTGGGACTAGATTCATATCGGTAGCAATTGCTGCATAAACCATCCCTTTCTTTGGCATGGCTTGACCGAAAAGAACCGAGCAGACTAGCCCGAGGGATTTATTAGCGTGACTTCTCTTGTTGCGCAGTTGATGCAGACCTGGTGTCTTGTCAACCAATCCATCCCCAAAATAATATCCAATGTTGGAGATTCAATGGATACTAGGGATGCGGGGAAGATAACTCCATTGATTGATATTTTCAATCCTCAGCATACAATATTTGTCCTGAGCCTGGATCCGGGGGATTGTACCACCAAAACTTTGTCCAAAAGAGTATAGGAAAGTCGATGCTGGGCAACAAAACTCCGCGAAATAAAAGAATGGGAAGCCCCGAAATCGAATAAAATTGTTGCAGGTATGTCATTAATAGGAAACATACCAATAACCACATCGGGAACTTCGGAGGCTTCTTCTGCGGAGATATGATGAACTTGCCCTTGAATATACTTTCGGTTGGGGAATTGCCTGACATAGTTGACTTGAGGCTTCAGGTTGGTTGGCAACTTTCCGTTCTTGGGACACTGCCTAGCGTAATGCCCAGTTTGTCCACATGAGTAACATGCATTGTTACGCTGACAGTCTTCCTTGATTGGCTTGGTGACCACAGTCTTGATCTGATTTTCATTCTTGATGTTCCCCTGCTGCCAGGTTGGCTTGAACTCGAACTGGGGTTGTTGCCAAGTACGAACCTTCTGAAAAACTTGCCCTTCCTTCTTGGGTTCAAACTTGCGTTTGCGGTCTTCATAGGCAGTCTTATGATCATTAACAAGTTTGTGTTCCCTTTCGGAAATGAGTGCCTTGTTCACCAAAGTTTGGAAGTCGGGGAAATCCAGCATGCTAAGTGCACATCAGAGGGTAAGGTTGATTCCTCCGAGGAACCGATCTATCTTCCGTTCTTCGGTGGCCACATCATGTGTAGAATAACGGGCCAAGTGATTGAACTTGTTTAAATACTCACTTATAGTCGAGTTCCCTTGTGTAAGGGTGAGGAATTCTCTCTTCTTGATCTTCAAGATACCGGCGGGAATGTGATACTTGCAGAATTTATCTTTGAATTTATCCCAAGTAATCTCATCTTCAGCAGGCCACATAACTTTGGCATTGTCCCACCATATAGCAGCTGGTCCTTCCAGATAATGAGTGGCGAAGGGTACCTTATCAGCATCTTCAGTGCGAGCAATTTCTAGCTTCTTCTCAATGGTCCTCAACCAGTCATCGGCTTCCATCGGATCCACTACTTGACTGAAACTTGGCGGTTTGGTCCTCTCAAAGTCAGACAGCTTGGAGTGATTACCATTGTGATTATTCTAGCCAACCATAGTCTGCATGCTTCTCAGGAACTCCATCAGATCTTAGTTCTTCTTTTCCTCAAACATTCACATAATCTGTTCTGTTGTGGGTGCTTGAGGTGGAGGAGGTGGTGGCTGATATGGTTCTGGAGAATGTCCTGTTTGCCTGGCGGATCAACGAACTGGAGTATCGTCACCACCATAACAGTTACTGCCACACCTTGTCATCCTATATATATTTCCCAATACGAAGCATCGAGATTAGCAACATCCATCGGGAAAAAAAATAGGAAGGTGAAGCAACAAGCCCGGAAGAGAAATCGAGAAAAGCCAAATCGAATAACGGAAAACAACATAATTATACAATACATCATCCAGCATACATATCAGGACATCAGCATAGATAGTACTACTACATGCATACAACCAAACACCACATCATCCTCATCTACTCGTGACGACAGCGATTGCACTGGCACTCTAACGGTCCTGCTGGTGTCTCCTCGGCATCGGACTCCGAATCAGAACTGATAACGGACACCTCCGGAGCAAAGGAAACACGACGACGCTGACGGGATGACTCTCCCTCAGGGTCTGGAGCAGGGTGGCTCCTCAGCATCGGAGCAGCTGGGGTAGCGAGAAGCATAGCCCACTGGGCTGGGGACTCATGGGGAGTCACTGCCGAAGTACCCGAGTTACTCTGAGAAGGTGTGGGAGTCACTGGTGCAGGTGGAGGTAAGGTAACAAGCGAGGTATGTATAAGTAAAGGTGGAGCGAAGGCAGATCGAGCGGCAGCTAGCTCGTCCCGAACGCGGTTTAGCTCCTGGGCTAGGCTGACGATCAGAAAGTATCCAGCCGTTATCTAATATAGGACAGGTGGCTGGCTGACCGGTCACACTCCGGATCAATGTAAGGGAAACGGATCTGTCCTGACTCAAACAGGGACGGATAGAAGTAGAAACCTGGGGGTGTCTGCATCTGAATCTCGTTATAGCGCAAGTCAGTGAGAGCCTCGAATGCTGTAAACTGGACCGCCTGGTCGGGTGTAGAAGCAGTCCCGCCCTTGGTGGAGCGAGTGTAAGTTCCCACCACAGTACTGTTGTGGATGATGACCTCCGCGTGATACTCGTAAACACCATCAGCAAGCTGCTCTCGATACAAGGTCATCGCCATCGGGGTAGAGTCGGTGCTACACGTTGCTAAGCAGATGCGGAAAGGTGGAAGGTGCCGGCTCAGGCTGATACGGATAAGGGACTGGTGCCATCTACACTCACAATATTAGCTGATCAGTATTAACAGTAAGCTATATGCATGCAATGCAACACCCAAGTGCAGAGTCAAACCTCAAATCGCTACAAAGGCTAAAACAACCGTTTTCTAATGCGTCGGCTGTCTAGGGCGTCCTACAGTCAGCGCGGCTCTGATACCAAGCGTTGTGGCACCCCGGCTCAGAGCAACCGGTTTACCTTGCATTGCCAGCCCAGAGATCAAGTCTTCTAGCAATACACAACAACTTGGTACAGAAAACAACCGCTTTATTGATCTCCAGCGGATACATAGGTTCCAATATTACATGATAAGCGAGGCCAAGCGGCACACACGGTGCGGCTGCACTTATGTACATTATTTAGTAGACATCCCAGGGGCCTCGATGATAAGGGAACTACAACGCGGCAGCGGAACGACGAGGTAGCGGAACTCCACTCCACATGGACACTGCTGGGACACGGCCTAGAGCACGACATACTGCTCGACATCCACACCATGCACGGCTTCTCCTACATCTGGCATGATAAGCCAGGTGAGTACTTTGAATGTACTCGCAAGCTCACAGCAAACAAAACAAGCACGACAAACAACAACAAGGCATTTAACAGGTTGAATGCATGAGCATGATACTACCCAACAGGAGGTGTGCGTGAAAAATTGCCGTGGTCCCTGGGACCAACTTACCATTTCGGGGTTACCATGTAACCACCGTTCATAACTTACCAACGTGATCCTCACGTGATCACATCCATCAGGGCCGGTCCTGAGATTTTGGGGGCCCGGGGCGAAATAAAATTCGGGGCCCTTAATACAAACATTATAGCAATAATAATGAATATATAAGATTTGTAAGCGCCCGCATTCTCTCGTATGCCAATCGCGTGATGCTATCTATGGCATTGCGCGAGTGTAATCCTCTCGTTACAGTATCTTGCTCGAATGATAAAAACTATTTACAGGCGACATGAGTGAAAAAAATGGATGAGCAACTATGCTAGCGTCTGCTCCGTCCAACGACTAAAATCTTTTGAGTTAGTTGAAGCTGTAAGTTTTCTACCTAGGACGTTTTTAGCGTCTAGCATAGCGCCAACCTCTCATCAAATATGGGCATGAGAGCAAAATCTTATGGGACGCCCTGCAACACTTCATGCATCAAAGCAAAGGGAAACCCTTAGATCAAACGGAAAAGAGGCATAACCAAAAGGAAATCCACCTTGGCGCTCACTACTACTAGCTTGTACATGCCCTAATGAATATATATACTTCCAAAGCAATATACATGTGGTGAAGGTACTGTAAGAACATTGTGATTTGAGTTAAATGAAAATGAAGAGGCCAATCTCTTTTTTGTAAAAGAAAAATGTGATGAATGAACAATGCAAAGTACGCAATTTGTATGCTAAGGTAAATTACTTAATTAGAAATATACGTGTGTGGGGAATATGTAACTGCAATACGGAGCACCTGGGGTAGATCGGATCAGCATCGATCATCAGAGGATTGGCGCTCGACGGTGAAGCGATGTGGACTGGCGTCTGACCCTGGCGGGAGGCGCTCGAGGATGTGCACGTCCAGCGATCCAGGACTCGGAATAAAGATCGCCTCGGCTTTGAGTAAGCCATCTGAAGAGATTGGAAAGAAAAAATTAGTACTACTCGTTGGGGGATAGGAATCGACAAACTCGAAAATTAGGGATCGGAGGAAGGCTGCGTTTGCCCGATCGAAGCAAGGTTGCCTCTTTTTTAGGAACGGAGGTTGCCTCCTCGTGACCGATGTGTTGCTGCGTCCCTCGCCTACCTCTGGGCAATGGCCCATGGGCTACCTGCGCGTCTGGGGAGGGGCCCCTGGATTTTGGGGGCCCAGGGTAGCCGCCCCCCTGCCCCCCCCCCTCAGGGCCGGCCCTGACATCCATATCTTTTCATAGTGATCCTCACTCGATCACCAATTCTGCATGTGCCATCTTGTGAAACTTAGTGTGCAAGTTAATTATATCTGTTAACCCACGGTGTGACCTACTACGAACTGTGTCCATATCCGAGGACACGGCTATCGATAGATTATACACTCTGCAGAGGTTAGTACACTGTACCCACACTACAGAACCCATGGCCTCGTGCTCCCATTCGGGTGCACCTACGATATTCTGACAAAACCAATCTATTGCATGACACTCTCCCAGCCACTCCGACAAACTCCCCTTTGGGCTATGTCCTGGGTGGCCCCGATGTCAACTCGTGACATCCGCCACCTCTGTGGCTGCCACCGTCATGGCCAAACATAAACATCATCCCAAACGGGGACCTCGGTACCGGAAAACTCGGGCACACAAGGTTATGACCGCCTACCGGGCCAGGGTAGCGCTAGTGCACAACCTTCCCTCGTAGGAGGCACCGGCGAGAGGCATGACAATAGACCGCATTAGGGCCTCCCCATCCAGGCAAGTGTGGTTGCACTGGTGAGCTCGATTTGGTGGCACCATGACTCGATCAACAGCATGTTCAAGTTGAATTAACATCAAATTTAACTTGAAATAAAATGATTCGAGCCATAGTGTGAATGGATGCACGGGTCATGTTCATGAGTCATGAATGTATCTTGCTACCACGAGAGCATATGACATATCTCTACTGCACACTTAAGCAAGAAAGCATATACCCTACTGCATACTATCAAAATGGCATGGGCAAATTCTATGCAATGAGTTCTATATAGAAAATCATTTTAATAGTGAATTATATAGTAATTTAATTCAAATAAACAATTGCTATTGCAATGCCATCCTTGGATATGAATATTGTGGCTTGCCTTGGTTCAGAGGAGTGTCACAATACTCCTGGTCTTGTCCCACACAATTAGGGGCTTCTGAAAATATTTTAAATGCAAAAAGAGAATGTGACATAAAGCATTTTATTTCACCAGAAATTCTCAAGAGCAAGATTTTTTTTTGAAATTTGGCATACATAAACTTTGGCTCAATACAAACCAGTAGCAAAAATAATCAACTCAATTGGACTTATAGAATAAAAGTTATAGATGGTCAAAGTTGGGGTCAGAAGCTGGTCAAACTATTTATTTAAATGATTTTACAGAAATTCCTACAGAGAGCCACGTCGAAGGCGTATTCAGCGAATACGCCTCCACTTAAAAATGGTTCGCGGGAGGGAGAGAGAGGCTGAGAGGTGGGGCCCCCTGTCAGGGTTAAAAGAGAGAGAGAGGGAACAGTGCATGGCGGCTCGGTCGCCGGTGATTCTCCGGCGAGGAGACCCCGGCGGTCGCTGGAGATGGGCGGGATGGATTCAACACAGCACGGTGAGCACGCACGTACCCGAGGCGACGGCTGGGGTGGACGGACGGCGTCGGGAGGTTCTTCTCCAGAGACGGCGGCGGCGGAGCTTGTCGGATTCGGCGATGATCCGGCGAGCTAGTGGCACCGTCGAGCTCAGGAGATCACCACGATCTCGAGGGGAGCAGAGAGCGAAGTTGGGGGTGGCTGGAGTGAGTGCACATTCAAGGGGGATCCCCGACGGATTCCGGCGATGCACGGAGGCAGGAGGCCCTTCCGGCCTTGCCGCGCTGGTCGGGGAGTGATTTGTGGCCAGAGAAGGTGAGGTGGATGGCTAGAATGACTCGGGGATGCCTCTATTTATAGGTGGAGGTCGACCGTTCTCGGGACTCCGCCGGCGACGAGCTACAGAAGAGAGGAGGGGAAAATAAGCTTGGGTGCGGCATGGGGGAGGAGTAGAGGTGCACAGCTACGCGGTGCACACGTGCAGGCACAGTGCGGCGCACTATGCGGAGAAAATGGAGCATGCGCGCCCACTGTTCCACCGGGTAGCGTTCGGCCGCTTCCGGCAAGCAGCTTGCCAGCGTCGGGGAGGAGCAGGGCAAGGTTAGGTGGCACGCTGGGAGCTGCTACGAGGTTGGGACACGCTGCGGTGGCGAATGGAGAGGGAATGGGCGGCGGCAGAGGGGCCCGATGCACAGAGCGCGGCGAGCGCATGCAATGCACCGTGCTCTCACGTGGTCACCGCGTGCACTGGCACACGCGGTACTTTCAGCACTGCCAAGCCGTGTCAACTGAGAAGTCCCTTCAACGCGGTGCCTAGAACTGCTCTTGGCTTGCCTTTTGGTTCACTGGAAATGTCTAGAGCTAGATGCAAAGTTTCTGGACAGAAACTTGTGCCAAGTACTAAGGACAAACAGCTAGGATTTTTGAGCTGAAATTTTGGGGTTAAGTATCTCTTAGGAGGGTAGTCATGTGGTAAAATTTTCAGCTCCAACAGATCAAGGAAAAATGTAATTGCTTCACAAAGTGCCCATTCTGTCCAAAAGCAAAAACATTTTCCTTAGCTAAAAATTTCCAAATGACTATGGGATATTTTTGCATAGGGTAGTGAGGCATGATCCAAAGAATATTTGGGAATTTTCTTGGAATTTTTAGAGCAATAAAAATGAGGGTTGCTTCATAGCTTATTGAGAAAATAGGCATTTTCAGGAGGAAAAAGAATATAATGCCATTAAATAAAAATATCCAATGGCACTATGGTGAGAGGGATGAGGTCTAGGGAGGGTTTATGGATGATAGAACCCACTTGGAAGAAAATAAAAAATAATTCCAAGTGGCAAGTCCAAAAGAATCGACTGAAAACCCAAATGCAAATTAAAATATTCAATAAATCCCAATAAAAGAAAAAGGGCAAAATCCAGGGTGTTACAACTATGCTCAAGGAGTAGAGCCCCGCTGGCCAAAGCCTACTTTGTAGAATGAGATGGACTGGGCTTCAAATTTGACGGAGAAAGCCATCCGGAAGGAGAGGGATCTCATCAAGGCCACCAAAGATGAAGAATTGGCATACATCGCCAGCAAGGCCACAGAAGTTGCCAGAATTAGCAGAGCTGGCGGTTCTCAGGTCACGGCAACCGAGGATGATGAAGAAGAACATCCCGAAGAGGAGGTTGCCGAGGAACACCAAGAAGAGCCTGCCGGGGATGAGGCTGCCGGGAGCCCGAAGACGAAGAAGAAGAAGGTCCTCGGGCTCCAAAGAAGAGGGCATGCATTCTTCGAAAGACTGCTAGCCAGGAGCCAGTGCACGCTTCTTCGCCAAAGGCTGGGCCTGTCGTGAAGAAAATGACCACCAGAACTAGCCACCAGGAAGAAGTGCGCCGACAACCATCTCGGCGTCCACGAGCTCAGCACCCATCTCCTCAGCAAGAGGTTATCGGGGAAGTTGGTTCTTCTTAGCTGGCAAGTTCATCCCCTCCGGCACTGAAAAGGGCCAGGGAATCGCCCCCACCAGCGAGATATGACCTCTCCATCCTCAGCGAGTCGGAAGACGAGGAGTAAGCATAATTACTTCATCTTTACCAAGTCTTGACTCCATTTTGATTATAATTTCTGACTTGATGTCTTCTATTTTTGCAGAGACACAGAGCCACTTGTGCATCGGGCCAAGCGAGCCAACGCCATAGCGGAAAGCGAGCCTGCAGCAAGCACTGGGCAAGGGGGCGTGTCTGCTGATACCATCGTCATCAGCCCCCAGCCCATTCCCCTGCGCGAGGCCGTGATACGATTTCCGCTTGCCAGCACTGGCATTGATGCTCCTGCTCTTGGTCTCGACAAGGAGGCAGGAGAAGGTCACCAGGAGGAAGAGAGCCAAGAGGCGGACCACACCATGGTTCCTCCATCAACCACCGTCCCGGAGAGTGCTTCTCCGACAAGGGCCTCCACCAATGAGCCCGTTCGCACTGAAATAGTCCCGACAAGTGACCGTGCGACGGCAACTGAAGTTGCCGGGGAAGGAACTGTCCTTCCACAACAAGCGCCAATAGGTAATCCACTTGCTTCTAAGCACTTCTCAAATAACTTTTTTTGTTTTCTTGAACTTGACTTGTAAACTGATCTTCATTTTATCCTTTGCTTCTATTCCATTCTGCAGCTCCCACTTCTCGTGAAGAAGGGGAAATTCTTGTAGAAGTGGCAGATATCGCAAAGCAAGCTGCTGATGAAACCGTCAAGATAGCTGCCGAAGAGGCCACCAACTCTGCCATTGAGGAAGTAAGGGAAGTTGCCGGAGACATAAGGGAGTTCTTCGGCGACACATCTGCTCCCATTCAAATGAGTACAAAGATGGTGGTGGTTGCCGCTAACAAGCCAGACTCTACCGCTCCATTAGCTGCACCAACTGCCCAAGCCTTGACGGATGCACTTGTCCTTGCCGCTCCTCAACAAGGGTCTGAAGCCCCCAGCTCATCAGGCACTATAGAGCTAGACTTTGATGCAGAGATTGCTTGCATCCTTGCTTCCATCCCCAAAAACACCCTCGAATCCGACAATGCTGCCGATAGCACAGCGGATCTTGCTTTCCTAGAAACCATGGCTGCTGGCCTCCGGGATGTGCAAGAGCACTATGGCAAGCGATGGGATAAGCTCCAAGACGAACACACAGCTCTGGAGGTAATCAAGGAGAAGTTGAAGAAGAAGGCGGAAGATATCTGGACTTGGTATAACAACCAATCTCACAACCTGAGGAGGCAAGAGGAAAAACTTGCCGCTGCCCAAGAGAAGGCAACATCTTTGGACGGCAAGTTGGCAGAGCGCGAGGTGCAGCTCAATGCCCGAGAGAAGAATCTTGCCGCACAAGAGGAGGCCCTTGCCGCCAAACTTCGCGGTAAGGATGAAGAAATTGAGAAACTCCTTGAGCAAAGGACGCAAGAGCTGGAGAAAAATCATAAAGATTTCATCGAGACCCAGGCTCAGGAAAATGCCGCCAAGCTCAAGGAGGCTACTGATGAGGCTGCCGCTGCTACCGCTGCCAAGGTGGATCTTGACTCCTAGTTGCCCAAGTTGAAAGAAGAGCTTGCCGGTAACAGTAAAGAGGCCGAGACTCTCAAGGGTGAAGCGCAGAAAGAAGCCCTCACCTTAGGGGAACTGCAAACGCAGCTCTCATCCAAGAATCAAGATCTCAATACCGCCACCAAGGCTGCCGAGGACTTGAAGTCTAAACTTGCCGGTCTGGAAACAGATCTTGAATCCCCCAAGGAGCGAGAGACGATCTTGACAGAGAAATTGGGAACAGAGGAGGCCTTGTGCGTAGAAGTCGAAAACAGGTTCAATCAACTGCAGGAAAACCTCTCCCTCTGGACCAACAGCCTTGTCAATATTATAGAGCGCATCACTTCCTAGATTGCTGTCATGGATATGAGAAGCTAGGGCTTCACCATCAGCGACAAGGAGACCACCAGCGTCAGGCTAACCAAGTTTTTCGAGGGCTTCATTAATGCCTTGAAGACATATCATGAAGATAGATCTGCCTCGTTTGCTGACGAATCCCGGAAGTTTGCGCGCAACGTCCTTTACAAGGTACTGCTCAAGCTTGCACACCGCCATCCTGATCTCGATCTCTCCGGGATCTTCAGGAAGTTACCACAGAACATCGATGTTTCTGCTGCCGACAAGATTGCCGGGCCTCTTGCCGACAAGGTTCTCCACGTTCCCAGGGTCCAAGGCGATCATCGAGATTAAGCTTGCTTTTGCATTTGCCACAGTGTTGTCATGTAAAAGATACATTTGACCTTATGTTAGATCTGCACTGATCTTGTGATGTAATATAACCTGTGTTGATGAATGAATGTATGCCATCTCCCTTGTTTCTCTTTGTCTTTGTATGACTTTTTTATACCCTACACATACCGCAAGATTGCCGGTGCGTGCACTTGCCGTGAGCGCTTGAGGAACGGGTCCTTAGCAGCCTGCCGGTAGTGTCGCCGCCGACAAGTTTTCCTTTGACATTTTCAAATGCAGCTACTTAAATTGTTGAGCGGACTCAAAACAAAATAAGAGCGCAACTGATCATGACAAGGTTCCTTCGTGTGCAGGTTTCTCATACAAACATAGAATCGTTCAAAGGAAATTGCAAATGTAACAAGAGATTTGTTTCAAAGATTTTCAACTTAGCTTTTCCTTGTACTATTTTCTTGTCGCACAAAATGATCACTTGAATGCCATTAAGTGGTGTCCTCATCGTCACTCCCCCCCCCAGAAACTTGCACGAGAGGAATCCTTCTGTCCTTTGAGAAAAAGAAAGAAGAGAAAAGAGTGGTTTGGAAACCTTGACGGTTCATTAATCATTTCATACAAGTCAAAGAGTAACCACAACATCACGTGCATTTATACACAAACAAATATGTACAAAGAGTTGTGGAACACTTAGCTTTATTTCACTTATGCACAGGATCTGCGCCTGGCTTTGTACAAAGGGTTACAAGTCTTGCCGACAAAGCTTGGACAAAAGGGGCTGCCGGGAGGCCCGGCAATCGCGCCTTATGGGTAGAATTTGCGAAGATGTTCAATATTCCATGAGTTTTGCACCGGGATGCCATCTTCGGTCTCTAGACGGACTGCGCTAGGTCTGGTGACTCGTGCTACCCGATAAGGGCCTTCCCACTTCGGCGTCAACTTTTTTGAATTCTTGGCAGATTGAATGCGCCGAAGAACAAGGTCGCCTTCCTCAAGGCTTCGGGCATGCACTTTGCGGCTGTGATAGCGGTGCAAGGCTTGCTGGTAGCGTGCAGCTCGCACAGCTGCCCGAAGACGATCTTCCTCAAGGAGCGTAGCGTCATCTTGCCACAGTTGCTCTTGCTCTGCCTCGTCGTAGGCGAGCACTCGAGGTGACCCGTATGTGAGTTCCGTGGGGAGCACCGCTTCTGCACCATATACTAGGGAGAAGGGCGTTTGGCCGGTGGCTCGATTTGGTGTAGTCCTGAGTGACCAAAGAACCGCCGGCAACTAATCAATCCAGCGTCTTCTGCACTTGTGCATCCTATCAAAAGTTCTTGTCTTGAGGCCTCGCAGCACTTCAGCATTTGCCCTTTCTGCTTGACCGTTGCTTCTCGGGTGAGCAACAGATGCAAAACAGATTTTGCTGCCAAGGTCATGGATGTACTGCATGAAGGTGCAGCTCATGAATTGTGTGCCATTGTCGGTGATGACCCTGTTGGGAACACCAAAACGGCAAACTAATCCCTTGAAAATCTTGACGGCTGACTATGCTGTCACCTTCCTCACTGGCTCCACCTTAGGCCACTTTGTGAACTTGTCGATTGCAACGTACAAGAACTCAAAGCCCCTGGTAGCACGGGGAAAAGGGCCTAAAATATCAAGACCCCAGACCGAGAAGGGCCAGAAAAGAGGTATTGTTTGGAGAGCTTGAGCTCGCTGATGTATGTTCTTTGAATGAAACTGGCATGCTTCGCACTTCGCCAATACAAGCCTTGTCGGAAAGCTTTACCGACAAGCGCTCTTGAACCTATGTGAGATCCGCATACGCCTCCATGTATCTCTGCCAACAGCTTTAGTCCATCTTCCCGGCAAATACACTTCAATTTCACACCGTTTGGTCTCTTTCTGTGTAGAATGTTATCCACAAACTAATACATACTTGACTGACGGGCTACTTTCTCAGCTTCTTGTTGGTCATTGGGAAGTTCTCCTATTTGAAGGAAATGAACTATCTGCTATGCCCAAGTTGGAGCCTGCGGCTCGATGACATGGACTAAAGGCATTTCTTCGGCTGCGGGAGCGCTTGTCTCTACGGCAAGAACCTGAGGTTCTACGCGAGGCCGCTGCTCACCGACAGGCATGTCGTTGTCTCCGGCAACTTTCTTACCGGCAGCTTCTGGGAGCTCTGCCGGAAAATACTTGCCGGTGTTCAACTTTCTTCTCTTGTTCACTTGCATCGATGGAGTGACTGGTGGTTGATTCAAATGGAGCACAAAAGTTCCCGGTTCCACAGGAAGCTTTTGAGCAGCACACTTTGACAGGTGATCAACAATGCTGTTTTCCGCACGAGGAATGTGCTCTGTTTGCAATCTGTCAAAGTGCTCTTCCAATTTCCTCACTTCTTCCACATATGCTTCCATCAACGGGCTTTGATAATCTTTATTAACTTCCTTGACAACGAGCTGCGAGTCACCACAGATGATCAACTTTCTGATTCCAAGGTCCACTACGATCCTGAGGCTGGCAAGGAGCCCTTCATACTTAGCAGTGTTGTTTGTAGCTTTTTCCCTGGGAAAGTGCATTTGGATTACATACTTGAGATGCTCTCCGGTGGGTGCGACAAGCAGCACTCCGGCACCGGCGCCTTGCAGCGAGAAGGCACCGTCAAAGTACATAACCCATTCTTTAACCGTTTCTTTGCCGGGGAGAGCTAATTCTTGAATCTCTTCGTCTTGCGTTGGCATCCATTCTGCAATGAACTCCGCCAAGGCTCTGCTTTGAATAGTTGAAGTGCTTTCAAACTTGAGCGCAAAACTTGACAGCTCCAACACCCACTCCACTATCCTGCCGGTTGCATCTGGGTTTCTCAAAATGCGTTGCAATGGAAAGCGAGTGACGACGGTAATCTCATGTGCTTGGAAGTAATGGTGCAGCTTCCTCGAGGCCATCTTGAGACCAAAAAGCAATTTTTGCACACCAGAGTACCTTGACCTAGCCCCCTGCAAAAGGGAGCTTACAAAGTAAACTGGGCGCTGCACCAATTTGTTCTTAGGCACTATTTCCTGATTCACTTCATTTGCTTGCGCTGCTTCTGATTTATCGGCACCAGACTTTGCCGGAGAAGATTCCAGCTTGTCGCCTGACGAACTTGCCGCTGTTGCTTCTTTGTCATCAACTTCGCTCTGCGCCACTAATGCAGCACTGACCACTTGATTTGTTGCCGCCAAATATAGCAGCAGCGGTTCTTGTGGCTTAGGCGCAACTAGTGTTGGCGCGGAGGAGAGGTATCTTTTCAAATCCTGCAGCACTGCCTCTGCTTCCGGACTCCATTTCATTGGACCTGCCTTTTTTAAAACTAGCAAAGTGGCCCTCGCAAATGCAAGGGCAACCTCTTTTGTGCCTTTTTTCTTCTATGAAGGTGGGTTTTCCTCTGGCCTCTTTGCATCATATGTGCGCGGGCAATTTCTTAATTTTATATTGTGTATTAGTTTTAATACCATGCATTATGAAATAGCCCTTAACGACATTCAAAAACACTTTGTTTTCTTAAATATTTTTAGTTTAATTCAAGATATGGAAGTTAAAATTATCAGTAGTATCTTAGCGATAAAAATGAGAGATTTTAACTCGAAAAAAAATTAACTTTTAAATATTACTCATAACGAAATTTAAGCATTGTACTTTCTATGATTTAGCATGTAGAAATTGTTAACAAAGACATATAATGTAGAGATCATATGGTGCCTCTTCTTTATGGGGCCACACATTTTTTGCATTATGATGTTTATTTAATAAAAGTTGACTGATATTTTTAATATAAAACAATTTCCAAAGGATTCGCTGAAATCGAACGAACGGTAAAGTGTGAGATGAGTAGATGGGGGAATTTACCGATTGAAAGACAATAAGTGACATTTCAAGTGTATTTTCAGTATGCTTATGCCTGGGATCGTAGAATGTAGAGTTTCACTATGCCACATGTCTCCTCTTTTTCTTATATCTGTTCTTGCATATCATGTTTGGTTTTGTAAGAAAATTTCATCTCTAATGAAAACCGAGAGAAACCTAATATCTATGAACGGCGACAGGAAATGTCTGCAACCTTTCAGTGACCAAATTTAGAGGAAACTGCTATTAAGGAAATTGTCTATCTTGTAAAAAGTAACTACTACTTACCAACTATTCTAGAATCAACATAAATACTAACCATGAACTATCTTGTTATGAAAGAAATAATCAAATTATCATTGTTTTATTATATATTTCATGGCCACGTAATTGGTCAGCTATTTCTAATATCATAAAAATTGAATGAAAAATCAATATATGTATAACCTAAATCAGGCTACACACATAAGAATAGATATAGTTAGAAACATATAGCTTGAAGGGTGGAACCCGTAATCGCAAGCCAATCAGAAATTCTATACCAATGTTAGGGAGAGAATTCAACTAATTTTGTGTAAAAAAGGTATTCCTTCCTGTGAACATCCAGCATACCAATTGGTTCATCTAAAAAAAGAGTACCATTTGGATTTTATGATTTTCAATGCGTCGATTGTTTCCTCCTGTTCGACATCACGTTTACGCTAATTTGCTCAAAGCGCCGTTTTGTTATGCAAAAAATTTGGAGTATAATTCACAAATGTACACTACAATCATAGAATAATTTGCGGCCCTAGTACATATGAATAGCATTCGACATATATTTGTTGCAAATTGCAATATCTCAAAGCCATGATACATATACCTCACCTCTATATTTCACATTGTCTTTGTTGATACTGACAAATCTAGAGAGTGTTTTGTATTATACAGATGAAGTAGTAAAAAATGTATATAGCTAGCAATGACATGCCCGTACCAAGATAAGGCAAGTCTTTGTTCGATCTTGTTGCTACCATGCCGCAAGTATTTAATCAATCATGTACCTAGCTCCTTGCTACAAGGTTGCATGCATGAGGAAGTTTGAAACCTAAGACCGCTGATGTTCCTACACGTATGGGGGAGAGGCTGGCCGACGGGCGGGCAGAGGGTGCCGAACGCTACAGTGACGGCTGCATATGTGAGGATGTACTCACATAGATGCAAGGGGAGTTCTGATTCAGCAAGGAGCACATAACTGAAGAGCTCCACTCCATGCGATTTCTTTACCTCTTAAAACTCCGATCGGCTCCCGCTATGGTTGTTGAGTTTGCTGTCTCCTCCATATGTAAGGCACCAGAACCATACCTCAAACATCCCCGCCCAAGAATTCTCAGCAGAGGCATTCTCCTCATCCTCCTCATGTGCAATTGAACTGATGTCGTGTCCTCATCATGCAAGGCGCTGGACCATCAGAATTCTGGGCGCCGAGGCATTCTCCTCTGTTTGGCCGTCTCCTTGTCGTGGAAGCCAATGGAACTGCACCGCAACGTGCCCGCCTAGGAATTCTCGGGAGAGGCGTTCTCCTCGTCCTCATTGCCGTCTGAGGAAGCAAGGTTGACCTTTGTCGTCCCTGACCATGAATTCTTGGCCGAGGCAATCTCCAAGTACTCATCACATACCATCGCCCATTCGAGCAAGGCCCTTCCTATGTGATGACGGCGGTGAGAAGGATGTGATTGACCCTTTTGCCTACATGCAAGGGGAGTCCTGATTCAGCAAGGAGCACATAATTGAAGCGAGCTCCACTCCATGCGATTCCTTTACCTCCTAAAACTCCGATCGATACGTACTTGCAGCCATCAATCGAATCTAGTGTGTTGGGTTCCAGCCGGCGGCCAGCGGCAAGAATCAATCAGGCCACGGTTGGTGTGTACGTGTGTGTGTGATCTATACGAAGTTAGCTAGCTTTGGCTAGTAATGTTAGTTCCAGGAGAATCGCTCGGCAAGCGGTAGGCTAGCTTTGCACTGCTATGTATCTCGGAGTAAAAGAACTTTGGGATTGCATCAGTGTTGTTTCATCATCGTCGTCGCATGTCGCCAGAAGCTGCGACGCAAATTGTTAGAGACTCCATCCTGGCAACGCATGTCATGCATTCATATATGAAAGGCAATGCACGGTTTTCTTTTATTTCCAATGAATGCATGCATGCATAAACCAAGACATAGCCCACGCCCAGGCTGGCTTGTTTATTTTAAACCAAGTCATCAGCCCCACGTCCCATGATGTCCTTCCTTTTTATAATGGGAATGCTTTACAAAACGTTTTCTCATCATAATGGTAGTGGTGGGTAATTTTTCACGTATAAACATTATCTAATAGTTGTAAATTTTAGACTATTAAATAAACGGTCGGATGTTTCTAATTTTTGTGGTAATTTCTATCTTATTTCTCTTTTTTCTGGTGATCCCGTCAAATACTTTTTATATATAATAGATTTTGAAAAATGGCAAGGCGCGCTCGGCAGATTTTGAAATGAACCTACTCAATGCAGCAATGCAGCCGGCAAGACGCCGCACATCCTTGACGCACTTGGATGCTTCAATTTGCTCAATAGCTTTGATCTTGTCGGGATTAGCTTCGATTCCACATTGAGATACAAAGAACCCGAGAAGCTTGCCGGATGGAACGCCAAACACACACTTCTCGGGATTGAGCTTCAGATTGATCTTGCGCAGATTTGCAAATGTTTCTTCTAAGTCTTGAATGAGGGTTGATTTGTCCTTCGTCTTCACCACTATATCATCCATGTATGCCTCCACATTTCTGTGTAATTGAGGTTCAAAACCAATTTGGACAGCTCTTGCAAAAGTTGAACCATCACTCTTTAATCCGAAAGGCATACGCACAAAGTAGTATGTGCCACATGGAGTAATGAATGCGTTTTTCTCCTCATCCTCCTTGGCCATAAAAATCTGATGATAACCAGAGTATGCATCAAGATAGGAGAGTAGATCGCAGCCGGCAGTGGAGTCAACAATTTGATCAATACACGGCAAGGGAAAAGGATCTTTTGGACATGCTTTGTTGATATCAGTATAGTCAATACACTTTCCATTTGCCTTGTGTACTACAACAGGATTTGCCAACCACGTTGGATGTAGCACACCTCTAACTAAACCAGCTGCTTCTAGCTTCTTTATTTCTTCAGCGATGAATTGTTGCTGTTTCAAAGTTTGCTTCCTGACCTTTTGCTTGACGGGCCGAGCATGAGGACAGACGGCAAGGTGTTGCTCGATTACCTCCCTGGGAACGCCGGGAATGTCAGATGGTTGCCATGCAAACACATTGACATTCGCTTGCAGGAAGGCAACGAGCGCGCTTTCCTATTTGCTGCTGAGAGAAGCACTGACGGTGAAGGTACCGCCCGTGCCGTCCTCCTTTACTGGCACCTTCTTTGTTGCTGGTGGAGTAGCTTTGGACTTCTTGGCGGTAGAGCTCTCTGGCAAGTCCTCAACGGGTGCGCAGCACTCCGAGGAGGTGCACTTCCCGGAAGACTTATCAGAAGTCTTGCCACCCTTCTTGCTTTTCTTCTCAGCGGATGCTGGTGCCTTGATGGCAGATGCTGCGACCAATTCTCTGTAGAGCTTGTCGACGTAGATCACTGCATCTTTCTTGTCGTAGTTGATGGTTAAGACACCCATCGGCCCTGGCATCTTCAGCGTGTTGTAAGCATAATGGGATGCCGCCATGAATTTTGCCAAGGCTGGGCGACCAAGAATTCCATTATACGGCAAGGGGATCTTGACGACATCAAAAACTATCTTTTCTGTCCTGTAATTCAGTTCCCCGCCAAACGTCACCGGCAAAGTGATCTTTCCTTTGGGCTGGCTTCTTCCCGGGTTTACTCCTTGAAACGTACCAGTTTTCTCGAATTCCTTATCGGGAATTTGTAGCCTCTTGATTGACTCTGGTGAAATCAGGTTCAGACCAGCCCCGCCGTCAACTAACATCTTTGTGACCTTGAGGTTGCATATTGTTGGTGAAACCAACAACGGAAAGCACCCGACCGCAGTTGTGCGGTCAGGGTGGTCCTCAGCATCAAAAATGATAGGCGGGTGTGACCATTTGAGCAGCTTTTGAGCGCCCATTGCCGGTTTTGCTGCGTTGACTTCACGTGCCCACTGTTTGAGTTGGCGGTGAGAAGAGTGCAAAGATGCACCTCCGTCAATACACATAGCTTCAGTTGCCTTCTGGAATTCCTGTTCACTGGTCTCTTCATCGTCCTCCTCATCACTCCCATCATCATCTTCTTTCTTCTCTCGGCCTCTAGCAGGCTTCTCTTTTTGCTGCTTGGCCTTGCCGCGGCGGCCTCCTCGACCACCATGGCCTCTCTTGCTAGATCCACCAGCACCATCCTGGCCCTTCTCTTTGTCGTGCTTTTCATATTCAGCTTTTTGTTTTTCGGCAAGTTGCTCAACCTACCGGCACTCTTGGAGGTCGTGACCTTTAGTGCGGTGGATCTTGCAATATGGCCCATCTGATTTGCCGGCCTTCTCATTTGCCGCTGCCTCCAAACAAGCCGCGCATACAGCAGCCTCCTTGCCGGAGCTCTCTGTTTTGGCTTTCTTGGCGGCATCAGAGTTGCCAGAGCCCTCGACAGCCATGACTGTTTTGCCTTTGCGCTTCCTGTTGCGCTTTTGGCCTTTCTTCTTCGGCGTAGCAGCGTCATCATCCTCGGAATCTATCTCAGCACCAGTGTCCTCCCCGGGAAGTATCCTTCCTTCTTCAACACGCGCACACTTGTCTGCCAACGTGTACAACTCCTTGACGGTCTTTGGCAGCTTGACGTTCATCTTTTCCCGCATCCTCCGATTGTGCACATTCATGTGAAAGGTGCAATCATGGCTGCGGGGTGCACATCTGGAATGTTGTGGCGCACATGGCTGAATCTTTGAATGTACTTGCATAAGGATTCGCTATCTCTTTGCGGGATCACTTGTAGATCGCTGGGCTGACCAGGAGCCTAGTGGCCTGTGGTAAAACCACCAACAAACTCGTTGCAAAGATCAGACCACGAAGAAATGGAGTTCTCCGTTAAGTTCATCAACCAAGACCTCACATTGGGCTTGAGCACCAATGGAAAGTAATTGGCGAGAATCTTCTCATCCCTTCCCCTCGCAGCTTGCACGGCAATCATGTAAATACCCAAGAATTCTGCCAAGTTCAGCTTGCCATCGTACTTCTCTGGTACTTCAGGCTTAAAGGCCCGGATAGATGGCCAGTGGACTTGCCGCAGCTCGCGAGTGAAGGCTGGGCATCCAACCTCATAAGGCAGATACCCGCCAACCTCAGGCACAGGCTCATCAACGACTGGGCCGTTTCGCGCGTCAGACTGACAGCGCGCCTCCCAGCGCCGTTCAATGGTAGTACGGGCATCCTCTGCCCGCCTATCTTGTAGCACTCGTTGCTGATCTTGCTGCGCTCGCGGATCCGAAGAAGCCATCGACATCTTGTCGGGCTCAACGGACCGGTGATTTTGCCGCGGTTGTTGTTGTTGTCGCTGTGGAGGTGACTGCAGCGTTTGCGCCGCTCCTCTAGCACGGCCGTCGGTTGGTGCTGTCATTGGTCGCCGTGAAGGTCCCGCTTGCTGTGAGCTGTTTGCTTTGGCAAATCCAATAAGGCTCTGAATGGTGGCTCTCCACTCATCCGTCTTTTCAGCAGCTGGCGGGAAGTTCAACAGCATCTGGGCCTGCGCCATCGCCTCTGCTGCTGTGGCTGGCATGGCTGGAAGCAAAGAACGCGACGTCACTCGACTCCTAGCAGAGCTTGCAGGAGCGCCATTGCGATCTTGCTGCCGCGGCACATGCTCAGCAGTGGGCTGACGCGACGGAGGTGGTGCCTGAAGGTCTTGAGGTTGATGAACAGGCGTCTTGCCATGCGGATGCCGCCGACCAGAGCCGCCTGCGCCGTTCGGAGCCATGTCACGCCCATCTTGTGATGGTCACGGTGTGTGTCCTGATGCAGCATCCTTGGACGCCGCAGCATCGGGGTCTTGGCTCGCACCGGACCGGACGGTGTTACTCCGGTGATTTCGCTCGTCGGTGCATCGAGGAAGCGGGAGTTGGCCATCCACGCTGCCTGCACCGACGTGGCAAAATCACCGTTGGAACAACTGCTTGAAATAGGGATTGCACCGGTTGAATTAAATGGCCTATGGGTTAGGGCCCACTCAAAAGAAACACCGTTGGAACAACTGCTTGAAATAGGGATTGCACCGGTTGAATTAAATGGCTTGAGAGAAATAACAACCTCGAAATATGTCGAACGGATCCTGAATGGGAAGATGAATCTTCTGAGATAATTTCGGCACTCCGAATATGAATAGAGAGAGGTGAATAAACAAGAGAGGCTTGGGTAAGACTTTCCAACATGGGAGAAAATATTTGAATCAATGAAAGGAAAATGATCAACACCGAAAGCTTGAATTAAATCCACCGGAGAAGAAACGAGAACGAAGAATGATGAACTTGTAGCTCCTGAGCGTCTTCATGAGAATCACCGGTTAAGAACATTGAAGGAAAAGAATAGAAAGACTTCTCACGAATAAAATGGATACTTGATTTGGGAATTTAGACTCCGTGAAGAAAAAGGGTGGGAGGGTGGGAAAAAGAAAGACAACTTGGGATGGGTGAAATGAACAAATCCTCAGGTTTCTCAACGGCGCTCGTATGGAATAACTTGAAGAGAAGCACGTCGGTTGGAAAGAATTTACATAAAGGATTAGCAATCCCATAGAAATATGAGAACACTACTTAGGAAAGGTATGGAATCAACACTTGACTTCGAAGCAACTCGAATACCACAACAAAAACAAAACAAAGTATGTGGCTTGCAGAATAAGCCGGAACAAACATATGATAGAGATTCCGTCCGAAATTTTCGTGGTGGGGCCCACATGGGCTCGATCGTACAGCGACCATCACGTACAAGGCAGTGTACATGACTTACGAAGCGTCCCCGAACCATAGCAAAGCTACAAGGGCTCTTTAAGACACAACAAGACCCACTGTAAAAACGACCGTGAGCAGGCGGACCACTAGACGTCGAACCCCAATCTCATATCACGCATCTGTCGGAAAGATATCCTAGGTAACTACTTGAATTCCCACCTAAGAACTCCCGAAACTTCTTGGTCATGCGATCTGGTTACGGGTCCAGGAACCTACTCAGCAATCAACAACCTAATCAGCTGCAACTGCATCCGCAACCCTTAACACACAACCAAGAAACTTCGCAGATTCATCTACCTCAGACCTTCGAAAACACAGCGATACTAGTCACGGTGGATCATCCGAGCTATCTCCTCCAGTACTGGGGAAAAGTCATGGCACTATTTGCCACCACAAAAAGTATAGAAGCGTTTCGATGTCGGCGTCCTCTGGTATTCAGGAACTGGAACGATAGCGAATGTGACAAGAACCCCTTGGAGCTCAACTCCTCGGGTCCAATCCATATGGTCAGGAGGCACCAAGACAGAATTCCCGTCACAACGATATCATAACGATTCCAAAATACCTGCATGATCCTAAAAAAAATTTGAGTGAGAAGAGGTAGTAGAATAAAACACCTACGCCACAATTCCTCACCAGAGCGACGAAGGGATAAGGAGTAAAAAGAATTCCTACTCTCCGATATATAGCTAGACTCAAAATAGTTTTTCTTCTAGACTCGCCAACGGTTCGATCAATCAAGGGGGTTCCTATGGTCGGTCGAGGCTCTGATACCAACTTGTCATGCCCAATATGCGATCCTATCCTCGAGGGACTCAGAGGCCCCACCAGGGATAGAAGCGCATATCGAAGACGCTTGCAAGGTGGATATCATTACATCGTACCATGTACATAATAGAAGGGGATACATACAAATACATACAGTCATCGCAGGAATACATCAATACATAGCAAACACCATACAGAAGAGCAGAATCCGACTGCGCATGAAACACAAAACAAAAACACGAATGACATCCACCCTGCTAGCCCAGGCTGCCGACCAGGAACCTATCCCAAGATCGACGAAGAAGAAGAACTCCAAAAGCAAACGCACATCGCTCTCATGTCAGATCATCGCATATTGTACCTACATCTGTTGTTGTAGTAATCTGTGAGCCACGAGGACTCAGCAATCCCATAACCATGGGTAGCAAGACTATCAAAGCTTAATGGGTATGGAAGGGTAAGGTGGTGAGGTTGCAACAAGCACTAAGCATTGTATGGTGGCTAACTTACGAGTACAAGAATAAGAAGAGTAACTACGCATACGAGTCAAACATAACCCCACCGTGTTCACTTCTTGGTTCCAACCTCACAAGAAGAGACGATCATGGTTACGCACGCGGTTGGTGTATTTTAATGAAGTTTAGTGTCAAGTTCTCTACAACCGGAGGTTATAAATTTCCAAGTCGCCACATAACCGCGGGCACGGCTTCGCGTAAGATTTAACCCTGCAGGGGTGTTCCAACCTGGTCCATCATAGACCAACACAAGCTGCGGTGGAAATACCTCAACCTCGAGATAGCCCGAAGTATCCTCGGAATCCCGGTGCCCAAGACTTTTTGACAATGGTAACACAAGTCCAGCAAGACCTCCCGGCGTGCCGACACCCTGATAGTAGCTGCGCGTATCTCGTCTCAGGCCACGACCGGATGGGACATCCTACGAGTAAAACCAGATCCTCGAGTTTCCCCGTGGTGGCCCCGCAGTCTACCCGGTTCGGACCAACACCATCGGCACTGGCCCACCTGTATTATGTTGAATTAAGAATCCTTGGGTAGCGCTAACTCCCTATGCAAAATTAATTATTCAATTCAATATTATTATGTTGGCAAATGTTAAAACCAATGTTGGGCCTTGCTGGAAGCGGTTATTCAAAGCGAACTGTTAAGAGGGTCCCATTCCCCTGAGCATGTTAGGAACGCTAATCAAGGATCATAACACCGGCATTATGGAAACTAGGGCGGCATGAGTGGAACAAAACACTAGGCAAAAGGCCGAGCCTTCCACCCAAAACCAAGTATATAGATGCATTAATTAAATAAGAGATATTGTGATATCCCAAGATATCCATGTCCCAACATGGAACAACCTACAACTGCACCTGCAACTAGCAACGCTATAAGAAAGGGGCTGAGCAAAGCGGTAACATAGCCAAACAACGGTTGCTGGGTAAGGGTGGTTAGAGGCTGTATCATGGCATATGGGAGGCTGGCATATATGTGGTAGGAAGCGCGACATAGAGATAGCAATGAGACAACTAGCAAGCAAAGATAGTAGAGATATCCAAGGTCATAATCATCTTGCCTGAAATCCCGCTAGGAAGAAGATCAAGTTCATGAAGAAGACGAACAAGCGTAGTCGAACAAATCCTCACACTCGCAACGAAACCGGAACTATCGTGAAGAAGCACAAGCGGAAAGAAGGAAACAACATGGTAAACACACAAACTTAAACATGGCATATGCACAATCAAGTATGATGCATGTCCGGTTTAATGAGGCATGGCATGACAAAGTGCAACAATTCAAATACTACACATTAAGTGAAGCTCAATATGCAACGAGTTGCATATTGACGAAACTCCACAACAATTATTTAGTTCACTCCCGTTTATGCACCCAACAAGATTAAATGTTGTTAAACATGGCAACAGATGAAGCATAATTAATCTACCTATCTAGGCAATTTAAATGAGGCCGGAAACAACACATTACAATTCCGGAAAATCCCCATATGCATATTTCGAATTTGGTTCTGTTCTGCCTAAAATCATATTTTATTGTTGTTAAACAAGAAAAGTAAGTGCACCAAGTTAATCTACACATTTTTCTAGACCATTTACATATATAGTTTATTTAATTATAGGAGCTACGGTTGTTTAGTTATGAAATAAATCATTTTAGCATAGTATTTAGCAATTTTAATGCAAACAACAATTTAAATGTTTTTAACATGCATGAGAATGACATATTCAAGTTGATGCAAAATTTTATGAAGATGTTGGCATTAAGTATGAAATGGAGCATTTGTCGCCATGGCGGAAAGAAATGGGTGCCACGGCGGCGATAACGGAAATAGTGCCACGGCAACATTTCGAGGATCAGCAACTCGATTGAGCTACCGGTGAAGGAACAAGTGTGGGTGATGGAAACGTGCAAGAGTAACGGGGAGTGATCCCGGATACCGGGTGTCCCACGTGTCGTTGACAAATGTGCAAGCAACAATTTGGACATGGTGCAAACAAGAGCATCTCATGCAAAATATGCATTCGTCCACGGGCGGTTGTCTCGGCGTTATACCTTCGAAGCGTGCATTCGGGGCGGTTTGAGTTCGTCGAGGGAAGTAGTGGAGGTAGTGGTACTCGGCGTCGGTAGAGGAAGTAGTGGTACATGTTTCGAAGTCGTACACATTCCGTAGATGTTCGGGGTCGTGGCGAGGAACTTGACGTCCACGGGGTCGACGGTAGTGGTACACACGTTGTCGGGGTACTTGCCGGTCCGGTCTCGGCATTCCACAGGATCTTTGGGGTTCGGGCGTCTATGTGGTCTTGCCGGTCTTGGTCTCCGTTGCGTAGTTGTACAAGAGCGTCGTTGGACTTGGCGAATCCAGAGGCGTTGGTGGTTCATGGGTACTTGGCGAAATCCACGAAGGTGTTCTTGGCGTCCAATAGCAGCAACAACACGAGTACAGAAGCAGCAGCACGCAACAAACTTGACGAGTGGCTACAAGTGACAGACCAAGGCAGCGGCAAGGGTTGGCTGGGAAGGTCGAAGCGGGGAACGACAAAGGTGCTGTAGGGCTCAACGGAGGCGCAAGAGCAAGGCTGCGGCCTTGAGGCCTTAGGCAGAAGGTCACGAAGGCGAGGAGGAGGCGTGTGAAGGTGGAACTCCAGATCGAGACAGAGGAGCTCGGGACGGAACCTTCGCAGTGGGTCTTGGCAGGGGTGGAGGCTCGGAGCTACAGGGGAAGCGGTTGCAGAGGTTGCCGAAAAGGATAGCGGCGCAGGGGAAGACGGAGGACGAAGGCAGAGGACGGTGGACGGCGGCGCTTGGGCGCACGTCATCTCCATGATGACGCACAGGAGGCAAGGCCACGGCGTGGTCGTGGGTGCACAAGCGACCACTAGGATGCGCGGGACAGGAAGGGAGGCCGGGCGCGGAGCAGAAGACGACGGGAGGTGGCGCCATGGGGACAGAGGAAAAGGGACGGTGTAGCTGGTCCGGCCATCGGGTCGGGGCGAGGAGCGCAGGGCACAGAAGCTCGGGGCGCCTAGACGCGGAGGAGAGGAAGGAGGGCATGGCGGCGCGACGCGGTTCGGCGGGGCAACGAGCAGAGGAGAAGGGGAGGTCGCGGGGAAATGGCGGCTCGCCGATCAGTTGTGGCTGCCGGATGGCGCGGCGTGCGGGGCTCTCGAGGAGGAGCTCTCTCTGGCGGTGGCACGAGGGAGATGAGGGGATCGAGGGGAGATGGGGATCGGGCAGAGGCTAGGGTTATAGGGTTAGGTTTTGGGGTGGGCCGGCCTGGTTGGTCAGGCCCAATAGGCCGGCGGGTGTAGGACTGCCCCTCTCTCTCTCTCACTAATTTCTTCTATTTACCAAAAGGCAAAACATTGAAGAAAGAAAAAGAGAGTTTGGGAAAGAATTTGGGCATGCGGGCAATTTTCCTGGACTCGGAAAAATATGGAGAATTTTATAAAATTAGCCGGGGGATTTTTGGAAGATAAACTTTGAGGCAAGTTTGAATAAAATTCAAACTCTTTGAATTTTGAAACCCATTCAAACGAATGCTAAATGGGCTGAAAATTTAGATGGTGATCCAACATAATAAATATGATCTATGGGCACCACAGGAACATTTATTTGAGCAACTAAAATGTGACTCAAATAAATAAAAATGAATGAATGGGGAAAAGAAGAGAAGTTGCACTATAAGGAATTTGAAAACCTCGGTGCATTGAGCAAGACATGGAGTTTGAAGTTGATCTTCAACTTAAAGGAAGTGTCAACGGAAGAGGAAGAAGAAGAAGTTGCAATGCACATGAACAAAATTAAAAGGAAAACGATCACAACAAGATTATGGAGATGATGCATGATGCAAAATGAAATAAAACAAACATCACAAGCATGCAGGCATGAACATATCACAAATATAATGGAGGTCTCGGTCTTGGGCTGTCACATCCGGGCACGGAGCTTGTCGGGCCTTCATCTTGCCGGCTCGACCCTTGCCGGCAAGTACCATCTTCAATACTAGCCAAGTACTTATCGATGCTTCGTCTTGATCTCTTCCTTAGTGCCTTTGCAACTAAGCCTTGAGTCTGGATCTTGGTAATCCCCGACAAGCCTGGCCATCAAGAAGGCTGTTACTATCTGTACATAAGTCAGGGTATAAAGTACCCATGTTTTATACACCGACATCCTCCGTCCCCTTGACACTGAGGAATGAAGTGCATGCTGAACGGTGATTCGCCGCGGTCAATCGCAGGCTGAAGAAGTGGTGGAAGAGCACCACCAAAGGCATCACGCCCATGAAGGCCTCCCAGAAGAAGGCGAAGGTGGAAAGGAGGAGGACAGAGTTTGGCTGGAGGTGGAGCGCGTGGATCTGATAGTGCGACAAGATGGCGTTGAAGAAGTCGGAGAACGGTGGCACCAAGCCAGCATAGACGCTGTGGAGGAAGAGGGGGAAGGTCATCGCCTCCAGTTCGAGCGGCGGGCGCGAGCCCGGCCAAATCTGCGTCGCCTTCCACTCGTTGGTGGCGGCGGCGGTCATCAGGAATCACCTTGTCCAACCCCTCTCGGTTGGCGATGATGGAGCGCGATAGGGCTGGCTCTAAGGCCGGCGCGGTCGGGGCCGCGGCCGCCGTCTTGCTCCTCTTGCTAGCGGACGCCATTGGTGTGCGAGGAAGCTTTGGAGGCGAGAGGAGGAAGAAGATGCAAGGAGTTGGGCGCTAGGAGGCGGGGAGGAGAAGACGAAGGCAATGATGATTCTGCGCCACGCGCGGGTCAGTTTTATGGCAGGGTGGACAGTTACCAAGGTGTAGTGGGGAAGCGGGCCCGTCCCATCGTGCGCCACGTGTCCTCGCCTGGGCCCGCAATCAGTTAGGGCCCGTGCTGTTTCACTCCCAACGGGCGGGAACATGCGCGCCGCGGCCCCGGGGGCTACTGTTGGGCCAGTGGGAACGGGGGTACCATGGCCCGTCTGCCTGCGGCCCAGGAAGTGACGCCTGGCGAAGGCCCAAGAGGTGGCCCAGCCACTTGCGCCGTGAAGCAAGACACCTCGCGAGGCGCCGGCCTCACGAGGACCCCCTCCGCATGGAGTGAACCACCAAGACTTGGCAGCAGCAGAAGGAAACCTCGCGAGGCCCCCTCGTGAGGCAGCCTCCCGAGGCAGCCTCCCAAAGCCACCCGAGCCTGGCGTCAGCCACGCAGTCCAGTGCCAACCACGTGGGTGATGCATCTTCGCAAGACGACGACAGTAGTAGGAGCCGTACCAGCAGGCGCGGACAGGGAGGATTTCCTCTTTGGTGCTTAGGGGGCAGCACCAGCTGTCCACCCCCAAAGCAAGTCCCAACGCCTTCCCGTTTGGTGAAAGAAGACCAGGACGATAAGGTGCGCACGGCGGAGGTCATCACCGAGCCCACCGGCGCATCAAGGATAACACCTTTGCAGGCGAAGACCGCCTTTTGTCAGGATAAGCCTGGGTGCTTGTCCCCTTTCATATACCGTTGTATGTGGCTACCCTTCCTGCCAATGTTTTCGGGGGAAGAGGACCAAGGCGGCTATAAAAGGGGCAGTGCTGCCACCATAGAGGGAGATTGCTTCCTCCTTCCTCAATCTTGTATGCGAGAACTCTCTTGCCCACAATAATCTCATCACAAGCAGCAGTAGGGTTTTACACCGCGAGGTGGCCTGAACTTGCGTAGCTGCTGTGTCCCCTATCGTGCCCTGTGCATAGCGTGCTCTCGCCGTAGCCTCGCCGTGGTCACCATCTATCCGGTAGGAACAAGCGCGCCCCTAGAGTTCGAACCAGGGTCCCCGGAGCCCCGATTCCGACAGCTACCCAGATTTTCTATGTGAAAGACCCCATGCATAAGAACTGCCATGTAGTGATGTGTGGGAAGAGGAGAGTACTGGGCGTCGAGGGTGTTGCTGATGAGGACGAGTATGATGAATTTGCAGAGTTGCCAGCCAAGTGATCACGCACCAAACAAAAAGAGAGGCTTAAAATCATCAGAAATCCTAAGTTCATTCGGGGTCAACCTAATGATCCCAGTTCTCCCATGTACATGGGAATTAACACATAACACTATTTATTATGTCTATTCTGCAACTGAATTCGTTCAATTAGAACTGTCGCATGTACTGAATTGTGAGTTATGCCCGGCCTTTTGTTGATGTAAGAACGATTAATATGTTGACCTTGATATGTTGTCCGCCCAGGCAATGAGTTTGAACTATTTATGATTATATACCGTAGAGCTAGCACACACAATTGATCTCACTCCAGTATGTATGAACAGAACATATGCAATCTGGTTTGCAAATAGCACACGGTTCATTCACGAAAGCCGTGTGCCTACCAAACTGTGGCTGATGACCCCTACTGCGAGTGATGTGAGTCGTGTGTTCTGATTGGCCAAAACCGAAACCCCACGGATCGTACGTCTGCACCGTTGGATGCACCCCGATCGAACAGCAATCCTCATCCCTTTCATCACCACATGCAGTTGCAGTTGGGATTTGATTTATATGCACTAAATGCCCGGTAAATGCAAAAAAATGGCTTGAATATAGCAAAGGAGCCCCGAAAATGCGCCAGAAAATCAAACCTAGGGTATAATAGTGATTGCGTACTATGAAAAAAAACGAGGCAAAACAATGAAGTCACCAGCAACTGGAGTTCCAATTGCCACCTCTCCTTTTGGAAACTATGATCCTTCTTGTAAGATGCTCCGGTTTCCAAGGAGCGATCATCCAAACTTGTGCCAAACTTTACCAAAAAATTTCCACGGGGTCTTGAGAGCACGCCATGGTGACACACCGATTTTTGTGATTTTCGGACTCCATATGCATTTCCTGTAATTAAAATACTGACAAGACCTACGCCGGTGGCCGCATCTCGCATCCAAAATGTTTGAAAATTCTTTCCATTCCTTCTACAATGAATGAAAACATGCAAAGCAACACACAAATGATTTTGTAGACCTTCTTTGCCAACACCCACATGTAGTTGCAGTTCGAATTTGATTTATATGAACAAAATGCACGGTAAATGCAAAAAATGGCTTAAATATAGCAAACGAGACCTGAAATGCGCCAGGAAATCAATTCTGTTGTGTAATGGTGCTTTCATACCATGGAAATAATTTCGAGGTGAAACGATGAAGTCACCGACGATTAGAGTCCGAATTGCACATCTCCTTTTGGAAACTATGATCCTTCTTGTGAGATGCTGCGGTTTCCAAGGATCGATCTTCGTAACTTGTGCCAAACTTTACCAAAAAATTTCAAATGGGTCTTGAGATCGCGACACGGTGACACACCGATTTTCGTGATTTTCGGTGTCCATCCGCATTTCCTGCAATTAAAATACCAACAAGACCTACGCCGGTGGCCGCATCTTGCGGCTGAACTGTTTGAAAAATCTTCCCGTTTCTCGGACAACGAATGAAAACATGTAAAGCGACACAGAAATGATTTTTACAACTTCTTTGCTAACACCCACATGTAGTTGTAGTAGGGTTTTGATTTATATGCACTAAATGCATGGTAATGTAAAAAATGGCTTAAATGTAGCAAACGAGACCCGAAATGCCCCAGAAAATCAAACCTAGGGTATGATGGTGATTGCGTACCGCGGAAAAAATTTCGACGCGAAACGATGAACTCACGTCTTCATTTCAAAATTACCACGTCTTCATTTCAAACGAAATTATGCTGCTCCTTGATGTAAATGTTTTCCAATAGCACACGGTTCATTCACGAAAGCCGTGTGCCTACCAAACCGTGGCTGATGACCCCTGCTGCGCGCGATGTGAGTCGTGCGTTCTGATTGGCCAGAACCCAAACCCCATGGGTTGTACGTCTGCACCGTTGGATGCACCCAGATCGAACGACAATCCTCATCCCTTTCATCACCACATGCAGTTGCAGTTGGGATTTGATTTATATGCACTAAATGCCCGGTAAATGCAAAAAATTGCATAAATATAGCAAAGGAGCCCCGAAATGTGCCAAAAAATCAAACCTAGGGTATAATAGTGATTGCGTACTGTGGAAAAAAATTTGAGGTGAAACGATGAAGTCACCGGCGACTGGAGTTTGAATTGCCATGTCTCCTTTTGGAAACTATGATCCTTCTCGTGAGATGCTCCGGTTTCCAAGGAGCGATCATCCAAACTTGTGCCAAACTTTACCAAAAAAATTCCATGGGGTCTTGAGAGCACGCCACGGTGACACATCGATTTTCATGATTTTCGAACTCCATCTGCATTTCCTGTAATTAAAATACCAACAAGCATTTTTGAACTCCATCTGCATTTTCGCCAGCCGCCCTCGAGCATATCGATCCTGTAACTCTCGCCTCTCCTGCCGGGTTTGCACAAAAACCTATCAGATACTGCTCTCCATCGCGGTGAGGCATATTTCCTCGCAATCCCTCTTCCTATTTGGTTTTGTATGTTCCCAAATTGGCTATAAAATAATGGAGAGCGTATATATGTTCATTATCTACCTTCCTAACTAGTACATATAAGATGTATTTGTTCCAATTAGTTATTGTCAATTTACAGATCGTGGGTTCCTGAGTCACACAAAATGAACAAATTAGCCATACATTTTCCAAATTATAACATGACATGTCTAGACAGCTTGCTACCATGTTGATAGCTTTATGCTTATCCCCCTTTTCTGAATTTCACATGTGTTCTCTGTAGATGCCGAGTAGCAGCGACATCACTCATGCTTCAGGCAATGTATCTTCATCTGAGTCCGACAACCCTAGGTCTCCAGCAGATGATTAGGGATCAAGTAATCTGGAACAGGATACAGCTGCCGCAATCACCCTTCCGGTCAGGACACAGAAGAACGCTCCAAGAAAGCCCACACACCAGCCTAAAGGTGTATATGAAGTAACCGACATCAATTTAAAGTCTTGGGCTCCAACTAAACCAGATAAAGCACGCACGAGGTTCAGGACTATGTGTCAATTTGTTGGCAGGGCAAGGCTCAACATTAATGTGCCGGGGTTTCGGAAGGCTGACACAGAAACACGGCACAGGATAGTCCAGGAGATCATGGATCACTTGAACGTTCAGAGCAGTGGAGAATGCAGGTGGAACACGCTGCACTGAAGAAGGCCAGGGATGCTTGGAGAAACTAGAAGCATGTGTTGTACAAGAAGTACTTGAGTGAAGGCTAGGACCCAATCCACGTATACCCCCAAATTACAAAGGCAGACTGGGCAGAATTCAAAAGGGTCAGGGCAACTACAGAGTTTACCGAGAAGAGTGCCAAGCAATTAGAACTTTAGAAGAGGAACACACACACACCCACCATATGGGTGTGCCAGGATACTACGGCATGAAACCGATATGGGACCAGGATGACAAAGAAGCAGTAGTTGTGGGTGGGAAACCGGCCTTTAGTGAAATCAGGGGCGAACGTGCTAGAGACTACTTCCGGGCACGTGCAAGGAGGCGTGAATACGGTTCTTATTACTTTGAAAACTCACATGATGAAGAACTATATCTCGTGATGTTAAAGGCTTCCACCACCCCTAGAAGGTTCTACAGGAACTCAGGGCCACGTTACATTCTCTCTGATCCTCTGAAAACAAAAGAGCCCCCCGGCCGTGCAAGGGGTATAGGTGTCAATGTCCCGCACAAGAGGGCTTTCACACTCAGCAAGGAAGAGAGGCTCGCCATGAAAAAATCGAGGAGTGAACAGAAGAACAAGGAATTGTATGAAATGTTGAGGATGGACATGTATCCGACAGTTCGAAAGGAAATTGAGGAGTCAATGATGATGCAGAAGACTCTAACACTGAGAGATAGCCAGCAGACAGGAGGGGAGGCGGGCATGGACGATGTTGCTTATTGCGCGACAACATAGCACAATAGTAGATGTGCATCAGCTGACCCCAGTGACACTGAGACTGCAGCTGCGCATGATGATGCTATATCTAATCTATCTGGAATGACTGACTGACTGAGGGGCGTGCTTACACATTATGAAGGTACATTAAAATGTGCAACAGCCTGGGTTTTGCCCCCCCCCCCACTCGGAAGGGGGCCTCTTGCTGGACAATGTGCCATTGAAGTCGGGCTGTGTGAAGTGCTACGTGACTGAAGTAAAGCCTGGATTCAGTCAATTTGCCCTGAAGAATGTCCTAGGGGACTGTGATGAGCAGAGGACCTTGGGAGAAACACTGTTAAATCATATCCAGTGGCCACGAAAGGAAATAGAATTCATAGATGAGATCCCTCAAGCCCCGCCAAGAGCAATCAATGTCGCCCTCCAACCGGTGACTCTCTCCTTGCCACAGCAGCTCTCGCGTGCTTCCTCCAAGGAACCTAATACTCGTAGTCCGACGGTTTTCATAGTCCGACGGTTGATGCATCAACCTGTGATCAGCCCGCATGACCTCGTGCCGTACAGGCCATGTCATCGTCCGCCTCTGAGCAGCCAGTGGCAAGGCCTACAACTGCTGAAGACGCACCACCGGTTCCTTGGGGGAGACACAGCGGCACCACATGCTCAGCAGACCAACCCGATGGAACAGACTGCTAAGCATTCAGAAGGTCCGGAACTGCCTGCTCATCTGTCCGTCGGTTCACAGCCGCGTGATCAGCATACCGATGCATTGGCACTGCCTGCTCAGCAAACGAACGCGTTGGCACCGCCTCCTCAGCACACCGACGCATTGGCACCACCTGCACAAAGGCCCGGCATAGCTTCACCGCCTGGTCAGCAGTCCGATGCCTCTGCTCCTATAGCTCAGCAGTCCGTCACAGTAGCACCGCCAGCTCAGCAGTCTGGCATAGCTAAACCGTCTGCTCAGCAGTCCGTCGTAGCTTCACCGCCTGCTCAGTTGTCCGTCTTTCAACCATCCAGACCTTGCACCAGAAGTGCTTCACGTACCAAGAGGAAAGCGGGCACGGCCGCACCCGCGAGGAAGCGGCCCCCAAGACCGAGGAGGAATGAGAACGATAGCCTCTTACTAAAAGCACTCAACACCCAGAACAAATTACTAGCAAGTTGTTCGAATCGGGGAGTTATACTGGTTCTGACAGCTTGCCCGATGAAGAAGTCGAAAGGATACTTGCTAAAAATAAAGCAGACATACCTGTAGCACGCAAGTACGTCCATGGACAGCCATTTCTTGTAGACGAATATTTAGAGGAGTGGAGTTCTAGTTGCCGCAAGTTACATAAATATTGCATGGATGAAATGTCAAAAGGTCATGAGGTTCTGCTAGTCCACTACGACAGAGATCATTTCCGTCATGATCAAGGAGCCATTGGTGTGGAATTCGAGGACTTTCATCTCTTCTTCAACTTCAATGTGCTCGCTATCACTCTTGTTAAATGCTTGATGTTGTAAGTACTTCACAAACTCTGATCAACTTCTCCATACAAGGTTGTAAATGAAAAAAGCTAACTGTATTGTATTCCTCTCAGGGGATTGATCACGCAGAGAAGAAAAAGGGAGAGAGCATATTTCATAGATCCTGAAGTAGCAAATGGCACATTATTACGTGGTAGCACAGATAAATGGGAGTGGGCCATTGGCAAGGTCACCAGTATCTTGTGTTGCATGCCCCATGCAGAACTCTTTCTCTGGCCATATCATGAAGGGTAAGTCAAATAAACAACCACGCATACATTGATCATCTTTCACATTTCATCATAGTTCATAAGTTCATGGTTTTCTTAATCTGTAGCATTCACTGGATCTTCGTAGTCATTGTTCGAAACCAGAAAAGAGTTTACTACCTGGATTCTCTCAGAGAGTCAATAAAGCCTCAGGACCTGACACATCTTCAGTAATTCATGGATAGGTATTGAATTCTATGATGTTGAAATTTGCATTCATATCTGGTTCAAGAACTGAGTATGTGAAAATTCATCTTCATTTGCAGTGTGTTGGCATTGTGTAGAACTAAATAAGGGAACCAGTTCAAGAATGCACTACCTCTGCAGCACGAGATCGTTTCTCCGGTACGACACCGAAATTTGTTATTTTTGGAAAATGTATCCAAAAGTTTGCAAATACCTTTTCTTACGCTAGTCAAATGTTCAAGTTTCTAAATAAACCTCTTTCTATTTCTCTCCAAAGAAAAAAAATAAACATCTTACACCGGTTAGGTTGCTCCTAACAGGGCAAATACATGACTAATTATGTACAAAAAATTTCAGTGTCCTCAGCAACAAGCAAGGACCAACCTTTGTGGATACTATGTCCGCAGACACATGATCTCCATCTGTAAATATACTAATTGTTGTGACGATGCTCGCAAATTAGTACTAGTAAGTTTGTATCTTAATTAATATCTTCTACCCAGTCGTATGGCACATTCTGATCTAAAAATCCTGCAGCTCATCTTTGAACCGATGACCCCTAAACCGCTCCCCGTTGGTGAATTGCTGGAGGTTAGGAGATTTATCAGCAACTTCTTCCTGAATCACTACATCAAGCCCACTGGTGATAATGAAGATTTCAGCATGGTTGTTCCTGAAACAATGAGTAATCATTCAACACGAGTTAGCCGCTAAACATATACGCATGGATGCATTGTTTTCCATGTGGTGTGGTCTTCGTATTTCATAGACTATGATTATGTACTGCATTTGTTGATAAATCAGTGGAATTTAGCTAGCATTTGTTAAATTGCATATTGTTGTGAATTCTGATGAATGTTCTTCCTGTGGACACTATTTGTTCAATTGCATATTGTGGCGAATTTTCTTTTTGCAGTGCAATTGAAATGCGATATTTTTCCTTTAACCTGGCAATTGACACGCACACGGTTCGACTAAATGAGGGTGTGCGATCCAGAATGGAAAGCACACATCACTCATAGAGCAACCGTCGGTGATACACAACAAATCGCAGATGATTTGCAGCACTTCTATGTGTGCGTAGGGGCTCCTGAACAGTTTGTGATAGCACATTATCGCACACGAGAGCTTAGAGGAAACCATGCCCAATGCAAAATGCAATCCCACTCGTCAATTGCTCAGGAAACGTGTGCGATGATGTCATGCATGGCAGACAATTGCCATATAATACTCGTGTGCGATGGGCCACATATTGCGCACAGTTTCTATGATGGCCCGTGTGCCTTAGGTACTATTTCACAAATGGTCCAATGTGAAGCATCGTTTGGTTTCCCTGCGCAATTAGAAACGTTTGACTCGTGAGAGACGTGGGCGATTGATCACCAATCCCACACGTGTGCCAGAATATAGTGTGTGCGATATGTTCCTGCATCGCATACGATTACATTTGGCAACGCGTGTGCATCATCGCTCCCTATCGCCGACGGTTTCTGGGTCGTCTAGGAAGGACCCCCCCCTATCGCACACACAGGCAAGGCGACGCTTTAAAACTCTGACGCGGAAAGGGGGTAAAAACCATTTGTATAGCACGTCACTGCACCAGTGTAAGGGTTGATCTAATGTAATCATGCCTTGAATTTGCAGACTTCTCGGGAGAAAAACGAAAATCTCTCTGAGGTGCTAACCCGGACCAAGACGAAGCTGGACGCCACTGTCGGAATCGGGGCTCTGGCGACCCAAAGTTTGAACACTGGGGGCTAGCTGGTTCCTGCCTCTCCAAGGGTGACCACGGCGAGGCTACGGCGAGAGCACACGAGCGCAAAGCATGACACGGGACACGACGGTTACCCAGGTTCGGGCCACCTTGTAGTGTAAAACCTTACTCCTGCTTGTGTTGGGATTGCTGTGGCCAAAGGGTGTTCTCGCGTACAAGGTAGGAGATGAAGGGATCGATCCCTTACAATGGCAGCACTGCCCCCCTTTTATAGCCGCCACGGTCCTCTTCCCTTGAACATCTAGGCGGGAAGGGTAGCCACAATTGGCGGGTTTTGAAAGGGGACAGGCGCTCAGACTATCCTGACTAAATGTGGTATTCGCCTACAAAAGCATGATCCATGACGCGCCGGTGGGCTAGGTGATAACTTCTGCCCTGCGCGCCTTGCTGTCTTGGTCTTCTTTCACCAAACGGGCAGTCCTTGGGACTTGCTTTGGAGGTGAGCAGCTGGGCTGCTCCCTTTATCACATAAGAGGAAAACCTCTCTGTCCGCGCCCGCTGGCGCGCCCTCTGTCACCGTTCGTCGCCAAGTGCGTCACCCACGTGGTGCGCACAGGACCGTGCGGCTGGCGTCAGGCTCGGAGAGCCTCGGGCGGCCGCCTCACGAGAGGTCATCGCGAGACGGAGCGGCAGGGAGGACGTCCTCATAAGGTGTTATAAAGGGAGCGGAGGGAAGGTGTCAGCCCAGTGGGAACCAAGGTCCCACGGCCCGTCTGCTTCTGGCCCAGAAGACGACGCGTGGGCTGGCCCTGGCAAGGTGGCCCTGGCGTCGTTGCCCAGGAGGGAGCCGCCTCACGAGGAGGCAAGCCTCGCGAGGCCCCTTGCTGCTAGGCCAAGCCCTGGTGAGGCCGGCAAGCCCCAGATCGCCTCATGAGGCAACCCCTCGCGAGGCCGCTTCGCGGGGCATGATGTACGGCGCCATCCGCGGGGCTCCGCGCCCAGTACATGGGTGACGTCCCGCTGTCAGGATAAGGACGGCGGGGCGTGACCAAGCCCAGCTTCCATTCTGGTGATAGGGGAGCAGCGGCGTCTGCCTCCCCCAAAGCAAGTCCTAAAGCATTTCCTCTTTGGTAAGAGAAGATCAGGACGGATCGGCGCGCCAGGACGGAGGTCATCGCCAAGCCCACCAGCACGTCACGAGGCCTACTTTATCCAGCAGAGACCGCCTTTAGTCAGGATAAGCATGTGCTCCTGTCCCCCTTTGAAGTGCCGCCCTGTGGCCACTCTTTCCCGCTCATATTTTCGGGGAAGAGGACCAAGGCATTACAAAAGGGGCAGGGCCGCTTCCATGTAAGGGGATCGATTCATTCTTCCCCACACCTCGTGTACCTCGAGCCACAAGCTCTCCATTACAGAGCAATCCAACACAGGCAGGAGTAGGGTATTACAACGCACGGTGGCCCGAACCTGGGTAGCTCGCGCGTTTCCTTCGTGTCCGGTGAGAGCCAGTGAGCCCGTCGTGATCTCGCCGTAGTTGCCGTCGTGTCGTAGGTTGCCAAGCAAAGTCCCCCAGTGTTCGAATCCTAAGTCCTTGGAGAAGTTTCTTGGACGCAGATCCTAGACTACGACATTTGGCGCGCCAGGTAGGGGGACTTGCCGTCTTCGCGCCTCCGACCTCGACGTCAGCCGCGAAATGGATGGCATCGCCGCTTGCCGGGAGTGTTCTGCGCGCGGAGCCACCGCCTAGGTCCACGCGGCGCCCGCCGTTCGAGGTGCCCCCGGGCGGCGCCCTCGCACCACCACCGAGCCCATTGGGGGGCGGGCGTCCTCCTCCATCCGCCCATTGGCGAGTGAGCAGGAGCGTGGCCTCTCCTCTGCCACGTCCTCGCTCGCAGGTCACGGCCCTCCCGCTCCACGCGTCGTGCTGCTCATGGCGTAGGGGCTGCTGCGCTGTCACCCCGCCAAGGACGGTCGCGACGCCTGGCTCGAGCGCATCACCGAGCACGTCTCCGCCGCCAGCGGTGGCCAGGCGCCCCCTCGCTCCTCGCCCGCTCCACCACGGCGCGTCGAGCGAAAAGGGCGCGCCGCTCCCCGCCCTCCTTCTTCTCCGGGCCGCGGCGTGGCCGGCTAGCACCACGCGGCGTGCGCCTTGGAGTTGTCCCACGGCTCGTCCCAGCTAGAAGGCGTCGGTAGCCGCCGCCGAATCGTTCGCCGCATCCCTCGCGGTGTTGCCACAGGGGAGCGCGGGGGACGTGCGGCTCCGACCAAGGGCACTGTCACCAGCGGGGGCTCCCAGGGGCCCCGCAGGGTAGCCTGCATCCTGGGAGGGGCCTAGGCCCCTCCGTCCAGCCACCACCTCAAGCGCTTCTCGCGCGAAGTAAGCGCGGCCCTTCCGGCGCCCGAGCCCGCCGGCCGCCTCAAGTGCTCCGAGTTTCCCGTCGCCTTCGACGCCAGCGATCACGCCAAGTCCACCAGGGCTATGGGAGCTATCCCTCTGCTGTGTACTCCTACTATTGGCAGTGTGGCCGTCACCAAGACGCTCATCGATGGCGGCGCTGGCCTCAACGTGCTCTCTGTGGAGGCTTTCGAGACGCTCCATGCGCCATGTGGGCGCCTGGCGCCCACCAGGCCCTTCTCGGGCGTCACTGGCGGCTCCACCGCCCCCCAGGGGCAGGTGCGCCTTCCCGTCACCTTTGGCACCCGCAAGAACTACCGTACGGAGTTCATCATCTTTGATGTGGCTCGCATCGGCCTGCCCTACAACGCCATCTTGGGCTACCCGGCGCTCTCCAAGTTCATGTCCGCGACGCACCACGCTTACGGCCTCGTCAAGATGCCCGGCAGCGACAGCACCCTCACCGTCCGTTGCGATGAAAAGGACGCATTGTGCACCCTCGCGCGCGCCTACAAGGCGGCCGCCGCTGCTTTCCTAGCTGAGGAGGACGCCCCTGAGCTTATCGAGCCGGCGCCCGCGATGAAGAAGCTGTTGTTCTCCCAGGAGCGGGCCGAGACCAAGAAAGTGCCGCTGGATGGGAGCGGCGCAGGCCCCTTCCTCACCATCGGCAGCAGCCTTCCCCCTGAGCAGGAGGGCGCCCTCATCGACTTCCTCCGGGTGAATGCTGATATGTTCGCTTGGACAGCCTCAGACATGCCCGGCGTGCCAAGGGAGGTGATCGAGCACCACTTGGCGATGTGCCCCATCGCGCGCCCCGTCAAGTAGAAGGTACGGCGCCAGGCGCCCGAGAAGCAGGACTTCGTCATTGGGGAGGTCGAGAAACTCCAAGATGCCGGAATCATCCGCGAAGTGCTCCACCCAGAGTGGATCGCCAACTCCGTTGTCGTCGCCAAGCCGCACGGCGGCAAGCATATGTGCGTCGACTTCACCAACCTCAACAAGGCCTGCCCCAAGGACCACTTCCCGCTGCCCAGGATCGACCAGATAGTAGACTCCACCGCCGGGTGTGATCTGCTCTGCTTGCTGGATGCCTTCTCAGGCTATCATCAGATCAAGATGGCAAAGGAGGATGAGGAAAAAACCGCCTTCATCACCCCCTGCGGATTGTTCTACTACGTGTGCATGCCCTTTGGCCAGAAGAGTGCGGGGGCTACCTTCTAGAGGCTGGTGCGCATCTGCCTAGGGTGCCAGATGGGGACAAATGTGGAGGCATATGTTGACGACATCGTCATCAAAATGCGCGAGGCGCGCACCCTTATCGAGGACCTGAGAGAAACCTTCGCCAACCTGCGCAAGGTCAACCTCAAGCTCAACCCCGCCAAGTGCGTCTTCGGTGTCCCTTCCGGCAAGCTCCTTGGTTTCCTAGTCTCCCATCGCGGCAACGAGGCGAAACCTGAGAAGATTAGGGCTATTGAGGAAATGCGGCCGCCCCGCAACCTCAAGGAGATGCAGCGCCTGGCGGGGTGCATGGCCTCGCTCGGTCGCTTCATATCCAAGTTCGGCGAGCGGGCTTTGCCTTTCTTCAAGCTGATGAAGAGGTCTGGCCCCTTCAAGTGGACCCCCGAGGCCGACGCTGCCTTCGAGGATCTCAAAAGGTACCTCATGAGCCCTCCAGTCATGGTCGCCCCGCGCCCACACGAGCGCCTGCTGTTGTACTTTGCGGCACTCCCCAAACGGCCAGCGTGGCCCTTGTGGCAGAGCGGGAGGAGCGAGTCTGTGTCAAGAAGAAGCCTGCCGAGCATGTACCTGCGGATGCCCCCCGTGGAAACATCGCTGGAGCCCCTCAAGGCCCTGCCGGGGCCTGCCGAGGGCCCCCTCAGGAGGCCCCAATGCCCCCTCAGGAGGCCTCTGGAGCTCAGCCTCCGAAGGCCCCCGTGGCGCCGCCTCCGGAGGCCTCCACGGCGCAGCAGCCTGAACTCCTCGGTGAGCATGACTAGGATACCACGGTCACGCGCCTCGTCGAGCACCCCGTCTACTTCGTCAGTACGGTGCTGCGAGACGCGCATGAACGATACCCCATGCAGCAGAAGCTCCTCCTGGCGCTCCTCATGGCCTCCAGGAAGCTGCGCCACTACTTCCAGGGTCACCCAGTCAGAGTGATCTCCCCATATCCGCTGGAGCAAGTCCTGTGGAGCCCAAATGCCACTGGCCGCGTCGCCGAATGGAACATCGAGCTGCAGCCTTTTAAGCTGGAGTTCCTCACCACCAGGACCATCAAGGGCGCGGCCTTGGAGGACTTCGCGGCGGAGTGGACAGACACGCATCAGGGCGAGCCCCAGGAGGAGTCGTCCTTGCCTGAGGAGGCTACCTCCGGAGGCTGGAGCATGCACTTCGATGGGGCCTTCGCGCGCCAGGGCGCGGGGGCCGGGGTGGTTCTCACTACACCCACAGGCGACAAGCTTTATTATGCAGTGCAGCTCTGCTTCTGGCGCACCGACAAGGTCTCCAACAACATTGCCGAATATGAGGGACTCATCGCCGGGCTCAAGTCCGCCATCGCGCTTGGAGTCAGGCGCATCATCATCAAGGGCGACCCGCGGCTCCTCGTTAACTTCTCCAACAAGAAGTACAAGCCGAAGGACGAGCACATGGCGGCCTACCTAGAGGAGGTGCGCAAGCTCAAGAAGCGCTTCATGGGCATGGAGCTACAGCACATCCCTCACGTCCCCAACTGCATCATCACAGACAATGGCACGCAGTTCACCAGCGGCCAATTCAAGACCTACTGCGCCAGCATCGGCACGCAGATCTGCTTCGCCTCCGTGGCACACCCTCGAAGCAACGACCAGGCCGAGCATGCCAACGCTGAGGTCCTCAAGGGCCTCAAGACCAGGAGCTTCAAGAAGTAGCTCGCGGCCTGCGGCAAGGGCTGGCTGGATGAGCTCCCGTCAGTGCTGTGGTCCATCCACACCACGGTGACCAAGCCCACCGGCGAGATGCCTTTCTTCCTAGCTCATCTACGGGGCAGAAGCGGTACTCCCAGCCGAGGTCAAGCACCGGTCCCCGCGGGTCTTGGCCTTCGACGAATCTCGTCAGGACGGCCTGCGGGAGGATGACCTGCTTTTCCTCGAGGGAGCGCGCCGCCAAGCTGCCCTTCGCGGCAAGGTACCAGCAGGCGTTGCGTCGCTATCACAGCCGCAACATATGCCCCCGCACCCTCGAGGCGGGCGACCTTGTCCGGCGCCGGATCCTCTCCAGAGAGGGACTCCACAAACTCTCACCCATGTGGGAGGGCCCTTTCAGGGTCACGCACATCTCCCGGCCCGGCGCGGCACGGCTCGAAATAGAGGAGGGTGTTCCGGTACAAAACACAAGGAACAACCAACATCTCCGCAAGTTCTATCCATGACCCCACGGATACGAACGACATGGAGTTGTACATGCTCCAGAGCTCCCTCTACCAGTGCTGCCTTCGGCACGCGGGAGCTCCTTCCCACTCTCGTGGAAGCCCCATGCTCCGCGCTGGCGGATGCCCCATGCTCCGCGCTGGCGGACGCCCCATGCTCCGCACTGGCGGCCTACTTACTTGAAGGGCCTACGGCCGTCACATCCTCAAAGCTGACCCGTGTCGAACACGGCAGCGCGTATCTTTTCTAATAACAACTGGTGTCCTTGCAGCTGAGTTTGCCTCGGGAGGCGCGCTCGCGATCTCCCCTCGTGTGTCTCACGCGAGCGGGGGCTGGGCACGGTGCCTGTGCTCGGGTCAGTCCCAGCAGCGTTGCAAAACCCAAGTGACTGAGCTCTGGCTCGCGGGCTGGCTCCCGTGTGTAACGCCCAATATGCGGTCCTATCCTCAAGGGACTCAAAATCCCACTAAGGATAGAAGTGCATATCGGAGACGCTTCGCAAGGTGGATATCATTACAACATACCATGTACTGAATAGATGAGAATACCAGATAAAGGCTTACACTCGCCACAAGCTACAGCATGAATATATCAATACATAGCAATCATCATACAGAAGAGCAGGATCCGACTACGGATGAAATCAAACGAGAAAGAAGAACGACGTCCACCCTGCTAGTCCCAGGCTGCCAACCGGGAACCCATCCTATGATTGACGAAGAAGAAGAAGCAGAAGAAGAACTCCAAAAGCAAACATGCATCACGCTCACGTCAAATCATCGCTTTACCTGTACTTGCACCTATTGTTGTAGTAATCTGTGAGCCACGAGGACTCAGCAGTCCCATTAACATGGGTATCAAGACTAGCAAAGCTTAATGGGTATGGAATGGATAAGTGGTGAGGTTGCAGCAAGCACTAAGCATTGTATGGTGGCTTACTTACGAGTACAAGAATAAGAAGAGTAACTACGCATAACAGTCGCAAACTAATAATGATCAAGAAGTGATCCTGAACACCTACTTACGAGTCAAACATAACCCCACCGTGTTCTCTTCCCGATCTCCCTCAAAAAGAGACGATCACGGTTACGCACACGATTGGTGTATTTTAATTAGATTTAGTGTCAAGTTCTCTACAACCGGAGGTTATAAATTTCCAAGTCGCCACATAACCGCGGGCACGGCTTCGCGAAAAATTTAACCCTGCAGGGGTGCTCCAAGTAGTCCATTATAAATTACCACACGCATCCGATGGAACATCCTCACACCGTGATAACACGATGCTTACGATAAGGAATCCCGGTGGACAAGCCACTCGTAATAGGTAAAACTAAACCAGCAAGACCACCCGGTGTGTCGATCCCGCTTCGGAGCCGCGCGCACTCGTCCCCGGACTCCACCGTCTATGCAAAGGCTATGGTTAGCTGAGACCCAAGTTTCCAAGGGGGCGCCGTAGGCTGCTAGGTAGGGGGGCCAACGCTCATGACGAACGCTGGCCCGGTTTGTTGATTAAATTATCCACGGGGGCCGGCAGGTCCCTATGCAAGTTTTAGTTATTATTAGGCAAATGGTAAAACCAATGTTGGGCCTTGCTGGAGAAGTTTATCCTAAAACGAATGATCAGGGGGGTTCCCATATGCCCCACATGTGTTAGAAGCGCTCATCAAGGAACATAACACCGGTATTACGGAAACTAGGGTGGCATGAGTGGAACAAAACACCAGGCAAAAGGCCGAGCCTTCCACACACAACCAAGTATATAGATGCATTAATTAAAAAAGAGATATTGTGATATCCCATGAAATCCATGTCCCAACATGGAACAACCTGCAACTGCACCTGCAACTAGCAACGCTAAAAGAGGGGCTGAGCAAGAGGTAACATAGCCAAACAATGGTTTGCTGGGTAGTGAAGGTTAGAGGCTGTATCATGGCATTTTGGGAGGCTAACAAACAAGTGGTAGGTAGCGAGACATAACGATAGCATCGAGACAACTAGCAAGCAAAGATAGTAATGATATCCAAGGTAATGGTCATCTTGCCTGAAATCCAGCTAGGAAGAAGATCGAATCCATGAAGTAGTCGAACAATCGTAGTCGAACAAATCCTCACACTTCGCAACGTATCCGGACTATCGAGAAGAAGCACAACCGGAAACAAGCAAACAACACGGTAAACACACAAGCATAAACATGGCATGATGCACAATCAAGTATGATGCATGTCCGGTTTAATGAGGCATGGCATGGCAAGAGTGCAACAAACAATACTACATATTAAGTGAAGCTCAATATGCAACGAGTTGCATATTGACGAAACTGCACAACAATTATTTAGTTCAATCACGTTTATGCTACTCACTACTGGAATCAGGGAATTTACCGTCAACCAGTTCTTTGCCGTCCGCTTTCAAAAAACAGACGACAAAGAACTGGCTGATGGCAAAGATACAGTTTGCCGTCGGCCAGCAGACGGCAAAGGGCCCAAAGGCAGATGGCAAAGAGACCAGTTAGGCCCCACTGAGGCGTGGAGCTAGCTAGGTCAAATGGACGGCCTGGATGCCGTCCGCCAAATCTTTGCCGTCCGCTTTCTTGTCTTTGCCGTCCGCTAGCGGACGGTAAAGAATTTGCCTAACTAACGGCCGTGCCCCCCCGGCCCCACCCCCTCTTTGCCGTCTGCTAGCGGACGGCAAAGAAGTCCGCTAGCAGACGGCAAAGAGGTTTGCCTAACTAACGGCCGTGCACCCCCCGGCCCCACCCCCTCTCTCTCTGTTCCTCTCTCTCTCTCCCCCCCAAGACCTCACCTGCCGCCGCTCCTCCCCCGACGATCTCACCCGCCGCCGCCCCTCCCCCGACGACCTCACCCGCCGCCCCTCCCCCGATGACCTCACCCGCCGCCCCTCCCCCGACGACCTCACCCGCCGCCCCGCTCCCCGGCCACTGCGCCCTCCCCTCCCCCGACGACCTCGGAGCCGCGGTGCCTCCCCGCGTATAGGATCGAAAGTATGTCTAGAGGGGGGTTGATTAGACAACTTGACCAAATAAAACCTAACCTTTTCCCAGATTTTAATTGTGGGCAGATTTTAGCAATAGTACATGTCAAGCATCACCCTACACATGCAATTCTAAGAGTATAGCAGCAGAATGTAAGCAATTGCATATGTATGTAAAGGAGGGATTGGAGATTTCAAACGCAATGAAGACACGGTGGTCTTTGGCGTGGTTCCGATAGGTGGTGCTATCGTACGTCCACGTTGATGGATACTTCAACCCACGAAGGGTAATGGATGCGCGAGTCCACGGAGGGGTCCACCCACGAAGGGTCCATGAAGAAGCAACCTTGTCTATTCCACCATGGCTTACGTCCACGAAGGACTAGCCTCACTCGGGGTAGATCTTCACGAAGTAGGCGATCTCCTTGCCCTTACAAACTTCTTGGTTCAACTCCACATCTGGTTGGAGGCTCCCAAGTGAGACATAACCAATCTAGGAGACACCACTCTCCAAAAGGTAATAGACGGTGTGTTGTTGATTAACTCCTTGCTCTTGTGCTTCAAATGATAGTCTTCCCAGCACTCAAACACTCCTCACAGATTTGGCTATGGTGGAAGAAGGATTTGAGTGGAAAGCAACTTGGGAAAGGCTAGAGATCAAGGTTCAAATGGTAGGAATGGAATATCTTGATCTCAACACATGAGTAGGTGGTTCTCTCTCAGAAAATGAATGGTGGAAATGTAGGCATGTTCTGATAGCTCTCCTTACTGAGAAGGAGGGGGTGGAGGGGTATATATAGCCTCCACACAAAATCCAACCGTTACACACTTTTGAGCCAACTCGGTGGCACCGAAACGATAATCTCGGTAGCACTGAACTGTGTAAAAGATATGAACTTTAGGAATCTCGGTGGGACCGATACGAACAACTCGGATGGACCGAAGTGCAATGGCTAGGGCAATCCTCATCTCGGTGGCACCGATTGCATCAACTCGGTAGGACCGAAGTGAAGCAATAAGGCAACAGAGAGTTGGCAAGCCATCTCGGTGAGACCGATATGCATAACTCGGTGAGACCGAAGTGAATGCAACCGATTACAGAGAGTTGGCAAGGCCATCTCGGTGGGACCGAGATCCATTTTGGTGGATCCGATTTGTTAGGGTGTGGCAGTGGCTAAGTCTTGGATGAACTCGGTGCGGCCGGATTGGAAATTTCGGTGGGGCCGAGTTGGACTTTGGGTTTTGGACATATTTTGGTAGAGATAGTGGTTGAGGGTTTAGGAATACTGTCACTAAGCACTTGAGCAAAAAGACCATTAAGCAACACCTCATCCCCTTTTAATAGTATTGGCTTTCCTATGGACTCAATGTGATCTTGGATCACTAAACCAAAAATGTAGAGTCTTGATCTTTGCCAATTCTTGTCCTTAGCATTTTGAGGGGTCCACATCTCTAGTCCATGCCATGCCAATCAGTGAACATCCTGAAATCTTAATCTTGAATGGATATTAGTTCAATGAGATATATGTTGTTATGAATTACCAAAACCACCAAGGGAGCAAATGTGCTTTCAATCTCCCCCTTTTTGGTAATTGATGACAACATATAGATCAAAGCTTCGACAGATGATTAAGTAAATGATATACATCGTCGCTTTGAGAAGTATGTGATAAGCAAGAGCTCCCCCTAAATTTGTGCACTATTAAAAATTTGCGGTTGAATGCAAATGCACAATCGATTAGGCTGATGGGTTACTCTTCCATGTCACATACATCTTGGTGGAGCGCGCAAAATGATATGATTGGAATAATAGGCACTCATCACCAACATAAGTAATTGATCATACAAGATAATGAAAAGGATAAACATGGAACATCACAATAAGCATAATATGATCAATCAACATAGTATCTCACAAGCATAAACGACAGAATACTGTAGCAAGCACACATGAAACAGAGTATCAACGAACAAGCAAACAAGTAGCAAAAGAAACTCTCGAAGCAAATCAAAAACAAGAAACTCTCTCTCTCGAAGCCTATGATCTATACAAATCCTCCCCCTTTGGCAACAAGTACCAAAAAGTTCGAATCGTATAGCACTAGTCGGCTCTCTAGGCACGGTCCTCCGAAGGCAATCTCCTGGTGGCGGCTCCGGTGTGCGTAGACGGCGTTGAGATGAGAGCGTCCGCGAATGCTTCTGCTGACAACTGCTGGACTGGAGGAGTTGAGACCTACTGTGGCACTGTGGCTGTGGCGGCTGGTGCAGATACTGTGGTCCGTGGATCCACAACTGGTATCGCAGCAGACCTGGCAGCCCTGGGCACTGACTGGAATTGCTCTGTAGTCGGTCTATCATCTCCACTGTCGTCTGATCTGGCAAACTTGACAGCATCGACATCTCCTTGCAGTTGTTCCACTGTGGTCTGAATCTATGTCACCTTGACATCCAAATCATGAAATTTGGTCTCAATGATCCGCTCAAAACTAGCCTGGGTCTGGGTGAGGATGGCCAGACTTCGCTCAATCCTCAGAGTGGCTTCAAGCAGATATTGCATTTGGTCTTTTGGTGTCTTGAGATTCGCAATTGGAGCATTGGGAGCTGCTGCTTCCTGAGCTGCTTTAGCTTCTTGTGCTTTGCGGATTTCCTCTTGAGCTTGGGCAGAAGTGGGATGCGAAGGATCCATCACTATAACGTTGTCCTCAAAATCTGGACGAAGTGGCAAATGCTCTCGATCAAGAAGATACGTGCTGGTTCCAACCTTGAAATTGATCAACAACTGAATATGTGGAGCATAACCACACGATCTCTTCTGATCTGCTGCTGTCCTCTTGATAGTCTCTACTATCAGGCTCATCACCTTGAATTTCTGAGGTGTATCGAATAAATGCAGCAAGTTGATGGAGTGGCCACGAATCATCTTATCATCTCCTGACTTGGGTAACAAGGTGTACCGCAAGATTGTATTTGAAGTGGCCAGACCTGGTAGCAAATGCTTCACTGATCCAAGCTTGTGAGTCTCAAGATCCTCCTGGGGAATAGCAGTGTACATGTTCTTCATGGAATTGTGATCAAACTTGACCTTGGCATAAACATCATAATCATCATCTTCTTCCTTGGGTGCACCAAGAAGATTTGCCCACTCAGAAATAGTTGATTGATATCTAATGCCCTCAGTCATCCACACTATGCGACCATCTGGATAGAAATGTGCTGTGGAGTAGAATTGCATGACCATCTCGTCATTCCACTTAGTCAATTTCTTCCCAAAAAATTCATCAACACCAGCAATTCTGAAGCTTTCAAGCACATGGGGGAAATAATCCTCGTTCTCATCAATATATTCCCAGTCCACCCACTTCATGTCACTGACTATGGGCTTCTTGTCGAGCAAAACTGTCTCGTAAAAATCTTGTTGCTCTCGAGTGTGAAAGCGGTAATCACACGCTGTCCTTCTCCTGATAGCATAGGGATCTGACTGTCTCCACTGATGCAGTCCTTTATCCTTTCCCAACATCATGTTCTCAGCTACTGGCTGTGCGTTGTCATGTTCTGGTATCTTGGGCTTCAATTTTCTTAGCACTAGAGGCTCTTCATCAACAGTTGATTCAGGCACTGGGGCCTTGTTCTTCTCTGCAGCAGATATGTTCCTGGTTGATCTCTTGGGTGCTGGTGCCTTAGGCTTTGACTTGGGAGGTGCAGCAGTCTTGATAGCATCAGACATGAGCTTATGTGCTTTTGCAGGGGGTGCAGTAGCTGGCTCATCCTCCTCTTCTTCTTCCTCATCAATCATCATAGTAGGTCTGCCAATCACTCGGGCAAAAGATTTCCTTACTCTTTTCTTCTTGGCACCTGCAGCTGCCTCACTAGGCTCTTGCATAGTCTTCTAAGGCACTTTCCTCACAGCTGTTCTTTCCTTGACAGAAGTAGGCTTTGTGCTGTACTCCTTAGCTAGCACTACTCTATTCTTCTTTTGTACATTTTCACTTGCAACAAAGTCCTCATCCTCACTATCTGAGGTTTTCTTCTTCCGTGTTCTGGTTGCAGCTTTAGGAAGATCAGGAGAGCTTCTCTCTCCCTCATAGAAACTTTCATTATGGCTTGATCCTTCACTTTGTTCTTCATGCTGCTCTGACCTGTTCTGACTGTCACTGACATCAGACATTTTGCTGAGCTGACCCTGTGAATAGATAGGTATGGGTAGAGTAGATGAGTCATCACAAAAAGCAGATTGTTTTTCATAAAAATGAGTTCAAACTTTAGTTCTAGGTTTTCACATAATGCAGTTCGGATGGACCGAGTTGGTAATCTCGGTGACACCGAAGCACACTACAGAGACATGGCATGCCATTTCGGTCAGACCGAGATGGGTTTCGGTGGCTCTGAGATGCTAGGGTTTCACTGGGACGTTACTTTCGGTCTTACCGATTCGCACAACTCGGTGGCACCGAGATGTACTTGTGCTATGGCCAGGGCCAAATCGGTGGGACCGCAAATTCCTATTCGGTCGGTCCGAGATGCATTCGGCGGAAACCTAACCCTAAATTTTTTGCTCGAATCTCATTCAAACGAACTAATCTGGTGGAAAGAGAATTGCATTCGTGGCAAGTTTACAGGCAATCCAATCGTGCATTGAATCAGAAAAGGGAAGCACGAAAGGGATCGAAATTCACCCTACCTCGGTGGAGTTCCTCTACGGCTGCAACGGCGGTGGACATTACCGTTGACAGCGACGGAGTCCTGCGGCGAGGGCGCACAGGCGACGACGGCGATGATCCGGAGACCAAAGGGGCGGCAGCAATGGGGCGCGGGCGCGTGACGTTTGAAGAAATTTTCAACTGCACGGTTCGCTGAGAATATATACCCATTCGCTGTTGGTGGCACCGAGTGGAACAAATCGGTAGCACCGAGACGTGCAACTGTTTGCAGTTACAGCAACTCGGTCCGACCGAGTTGGTCTAATCGGTAGCACCGAGATGAAAACCTAGATCAGTCTAAGTGATTTCGGTTCGACCGAGTTTGAGTGAGTTGGTTCGGCCGAAATCAATTAGAAGGTTTTGGAGGTTCAGCCCTTTCAGATCGGTGGCTCCGAGTGCTCCTCACCCGAAGGGTTCGAAAATGACTTGTTCAATTTTTGTGATGCAGCAAGAATAGAATTTGAGACAAGAAAGCATAGATAGCTAGAGAAGGTTCTTAGGCATTCTTGTACATCCACTTGGCCAGAAAAACCAAGACAATCAAAACAACAAATGGATGTCCTCGAATGATGAACACATGCAAATCAACATGCTCACACAATAAGATAGCAAATGAAATATGTGTCAAACATGCATAACCAATTCTATCATCTATCAAGCAATGGCGATGACTAGGTCATCTATATATGAGTATATTGACTTAGGATCCAAATGAGAACATTTGATCATAGGTCATACTCATCGTTTAAGCACAAGTGGGGTTACCACTTTTACATAAAGCATTAATGTGTTCACACCATTAGAGTTGCTTTAGCTCAATTGCTTAGAGCAAAGCTCCCCCTAGATGTGATATCCCCCCCTAAGAGGGTTGAACGAACCTTGGGTTTTGTCGATGATGACTTCATGTAGATGTTGAAGATGTGGATGCTCAATGTTGATGTAGACCATCAAGAGTTGGGAGCAATCCTTTGGAGTTTTGTGCTTTCAATACCTACATGGGTTAGTCCCACACAAGGAACATACAAGGATATCCATAGACATAGAGTGAAATACACATATGATGATGTCCATGAATGCATTGATTACCTTGTCCCTTGCCTTACCAACAAGAGGGTTTGTGACTCCATGAACTAGTGCAAAATGTGGAAGTTGGTTGCACAAGTCCTTGCCATAAAGAATATGAGTGAAGTTTGTTGGCGGAGTCACCCTCAAGAACTCTCTAGTTCTTCTTCTTTTGGATCCACATCAACTTGATGGGAATCCTTGGAGTTGTAGTAGCACTTGATGAAGTAGAACTTGATGAAGTCTTGGGAACCCACTTGACCATGGCTTGAGGAGCTTCTTCAAATGAATCAATATCTTCTTGAAGCTTGTCCTTGCCTTTTAGCTTGTGGTCTTGTGGTGGAAGGTCTTCTTGAGCTTGTGTTCCCTTGAAGGAAGTAGGATCATACTTCTCTTGTTGAGGAACAAACTTTGTCTTGGGGTATTGACCTTCCTCCCACTGAACTCCATCGGCATTGAACTTTCGTTCAAAACCAACACCTTGGTTCTTCCGGTGCCTTCCTTGCTTGCGTACAATTTCCTCAAATTGTTTACTCCCGGCAAGACTCTTGTAGACACCTTTTTCTATAATTCCTTTCAATACCATATTTTCTTGCTCAAGTGTAACTTGGCTAAGAGAATCATTAGTGGAATCAATAGAACTACTAGAAGCAACAACATTGGATTTAGCATTGTTATTGTTACTACTAGAGGTAGAACCATTTTTACCCTTATTGCTAGTTTGCTTAGGTTTAACTTGTGGCATAAAGGTAGACAAGAGTAAACGGTTGGCAAGATATGAAGAACTCTTCTTTCGAAGATCGTCATTGGTAGCTTTAAGAAACTCATGCTCTTTCTCTAAATTTAGCTTCTCGAAGCTTAGCTTCTTATGAGTTCTTAGAAGTTCTCTATGATCCTCTTGAGTTGTTTCATGAGCTAACTTAAGAGCATTTAGTTCTTTAGTTAGACGCTCAATCTCCTTCATAGCATTGTCACTCATTTCCTCTTGACTATCATGATTACTAGCATTTTCATTATAGCTCACATCACTAGCCCTATCAACAAGTAAGTCATCATCACCAAGCAAATCATCTTCATCACTATTAAAATCAAGATACTCGGGGTGTGATACCTTAGGGCCTTTTGCCATGAAGCATCTTCCAATTCCTTCATTTGGTGAGTCAAATAGATCGTAGGAGTTGGATGACACAAGTGCAAGTCCTGCAACACCTTCATCTTGACTATAGTCGAAGTTGGAGTGATAACTTCTCTTGGATTGGTTGTCAGAGTCGGAGCCGGAAACCCATTCACCAACATGAGCTTGATGTCTTCTTCTTGTGTAGCTCTTGGATGACTTGTCCTTCCTCTCCGACTCCTTACTTCTTCGAGAGTGTCTTCGTTCATAATAATCATATCTACTCCTTCTCTCCTTACGAGGTGATTCATCTCTTCTATGTCTTCCTCTTGGTGATTCGTCTCTTTTCTTGTAGGGAGCCATACACTCATTGGAGTAGTGTCTGGGCTTTCCACAATTGTAGAAATTACGGTCACGACTTGATGATCTTCTCTCATAATGTCTTGAGCTAGAGCTTCTTTCTTTTTCTTTGTTCTTGTAGAACTTGTTGAACCTTTTCACCATTAGGCTTATCTCTTCATTGGATACTAGCTGGTCATTTGAAGTTGTTGGAGCATCGGTTGAGGCTTTGTAAGCACCACTTGACTTGTTGTGCAGCTCCTCTTTGTCCTTGAGCGACATTTCATGAGCAACAATCCTTCTAATGACTTCCGTGGGCTTGAGATCTTTGTAATTTGGCATCATTTGGATCAATGTGCAGACGGTATCATATTTTCCATCCAAAGCTCTAAGTATCTTCTTGATGATGAATTTGTCGGTCATCTCTTCACTTCCTAAGCCGGCAATCTCATTTGTGATGAGAGCAAGCCTAGAGTACATCTCTGCGACTCCTTCACCATCCTTCATCTTGAACTTATCAAGTTGACTTTGGAGCACATCCAACTTAGATTCCTTGACGGATTCGGTACCCTCATGCATATCAACCAAAGTATCCCAAATTTCCTTTGCATTATCGAGGCGGCTGATTTTGTTGAATTCCTCGGGACATAGACCGTTGAATAGAATGTCACAATCTTGAGCATTGTATTGCAACATCTTCAATTCTTCTGGGGTTGCTTCACGATCCAGTTCCTTGCCATCCTCAAAGAAGTCACCTTGCAAGCCAACACGAACAACAGCCCAAACGGCAGGGTTATGACCAAGAATATGCATTTTCATCTTATGTTTCCAACTAGAAAAGTTTGTACCATCAAAATATGGACCTCTACGGTGATAGTTACCCTCACTAGATGCCATACTCTCCTAGGTTGTGAAACCAAGACTATGATCACCAAAGCAATGGAAATCAAGGCTTAAGGAGACCAAAGCTCTGATACCACTTGTAGGATCGAAAGTATGTCTAGAGGGGGGTGATTTGACTACTTGACCAAATAAAACCTAACCTTTTTCCCAGATTTTAATTGTGGGCAGATTTTTGCAATAGTACATGTCAAGCATCACCCTACACATGTAATTCTAAGAGTATAGCAGTGGAATGTAAGCAATTGCATATGTATGTAGAGGAGGGATTGGAGATTTCAAACGCAATGAAGACACAGTGGTTTTTGGCGTGGTTCCGATAGGTGGTGCTATCGTACGTCCACGTTGATGGAGACTTCAACCCACGAAGGGTAACGGCTGCGCGAGTCCACGGAGGGCTCCACCCACGAAGGGTCCATGAAGAAGCAACCTTGTCTATTCCACCATGGCTTACGTCCATGAAGGACTAGCCTCACTCGGGGTAGATCTTCACGAAGTAGGCGATCTCCTTGCCCTTACAAACTTCTTGGTTCAACTCCACATCTGGTTGGAGGCTCCCAGGTGACACCTAACCAATCTAGGAGACACCACTCTCCAAAAGGTAATAGACGGTGTGTTGTTGATGAACTCCTTGCTCTTGTGCTTCAAATGATAGTCTTCCCAGCACTCAAACACTCCTCACAGATTTGGCTATGGTGGAAGAAGGATTTGAGTGGAAAGCAACTTGGGAAAGGCTAGAGATCAAGGTTCAAATGGTAGGAATGGAATATCTTGATCTCAACACATGAGTAGGTGGTTCTCTCTCAGAAAATGAATGGTGGAAGTGTAGGCACGTTCTGATGGCTCTCCTTACTGAGAAGGAGGGGGTGGAGGGGTATATATAGCCTCCACACAAAATCCAACCATTACACACTTTTGACCCAACTCGGTGGCACCGAAACGATAATCTCGGTAGTACTGAACTGTGTAAAAGATATGAACTTTAGGAATCTCGGTGGGACCGATACGAACAACTCGGATGGACCGAAGTGCAATGGCTAGGGCAATCCTCATCTCGGTGGCACCGATTGCATCAACTCGGTAGGACCGAAGTGAAGCAATAAGGCAACAGAGAGTTGGCAAGCCATCTCGGTGAGACCGATATGCATAACTCGGTGAGACCGAAGTGAATGCAACCGATTACAGAGAGTTGGAAAGGCCATCTCGGTGGGACCGAGATCCATTTCGGTGGATCCGATTTGTTAGGGTTTGGCAGTGGCTAAGTCTTGGATGAACTCGGTGAGGCCGGATTGGAAATTTCGGTGGGGCCGAGTTGGACTTTGGGTTTTGGACATATTTGGGTAGAGATAGTGGTTGAGGGTTTAGGAATACTGTCACTCAGCACTTGAGCAAAAAGACCATTAAGCAACACCTCATCCCCTTTTAATAGTATTGGCTTTCCTATGGACTCAATGTGATCCTGGATCACTAAACCAAAAATGTAGAGTCTTGATCTTTGCCAATTCTTGTCCTTAGCATTTTGAGGGGTCCACATCTCTAGTCCATGCCATGCCAATCATTGACATTCCTGAAATCTTAATCTTGAATGGATATTAGTTCAATGAGATATATGTTGTTATGAATTACCAAAACCACCAAGGGAGCAAATGTGCTTTCACCTCGACGCCCCACCGCCGGAGCAGGCCGCGGCGCAGCCCCCCTCTCCGCGGCCTTCCTCCACCTGCGACGCCCCACTGAGTTTTTTTTCTTTTTTCTGTTTTTTTCTCTGTTTTTTACTGTTTAGGTTTAGGTTAATTAGTGTTTGGTTTAGGTTAGTGCTAGCTAGGTTTAGATTTAGATAATTAGAAGAAGAAGAAGAAAGATGAAAAAAAATAAGAAGAAAAGAAGAATAAGTAGAAGAAGAGGAAAAAGGAAAAGAAGAAGAAGAAGAGGAAGAAGAATAAGAAGAAGAAGAAGAAGAAGAGGAGGAGGAGGAGAAGAAGAAGAAGAAGAAGAAGAAGAAGAAGAAGAAGAAGAAGAAGAAGAAGAAGAAGAAGAAGAAGAAAAGGAAGAAAAGGAAGAAGAGGAAGAAGAAGAAAAGGAAAAGGAGAAAAAAAAACCGACACCACGACACCCCGACACCCCGACCCGACAGCACGACACCCCGACAAGACACCCCGACACGACACCCCGACACCCCGACAGCCCGACACAACACCTCGACACCCCGACACGACACCCTGACACCCCGACACCCCGACACCAAGACACGACACCCCGACACCCCGACACCCCGACCCGACACTCCGACACCACGACACCCCGACACCCCGACCCGACACCCCGTCATATATTTGTGAATTATGAGTTAGGTCATATATTTTCTCATTTTGTTATGAAAAACATCATATATATTTGTGTTGATCGGGTGGATTTAAATGTGCAGTTGTTTCGTCGCTGCGAGGGTCTGGTGTTCGACGACCTCCCCGTGCGTTCGATGAGCTCCGCCCCTGCGTTCGTGGGTGAGCACAAATGACATCTCCTCCTCCCCCTTCATTTGCTCTATTCCGGTCTTCGTGCCGATGAAACTTGCTAGCTATAGGTGTCTTCAATCATCAGTATGCGTGACCACTATGCGTCTCCCGTTCGAAAGGGTTACATCTATAAATATGCATGAATTTGCATATTTATAACCGTGATTCTTTCGAATTGTCCAACGTTATCCATGGACAGCCCGAGTATGTGTAGATTGGGTTCATTTTCCCATATGCTCTGCTCCGGATCCGATGCAGAATTTCGTCAGTGCCTCCCTGTTGTTCTCCGAGTACACATCCTCTCTGCTTATTGCCGAGACGTGTATCAGGAGAACAGCGGGGAGGTGCTGCCGAAATTTTGCGTCGGATCCGGAGCAGAGCATGGGAAAACAAACCCAATCTACACATACTTGGGTGGGATTAGGACCGATCTTTACCTATTAGCGTATAGGTTGCATGGACATAATAAAACTGACAAACTCCATTAACTGATGAATATGGTTTGCTGAATTATGTATATATTTCTTGTGTGTCCAGTAGCTAGGCAAGATGAGTGATCGTGCGTGGATGTACACTGGTCACACTAGTCAGAAAGACATGACCGATGAATGGTTAACAAAAACCAAGGGGTTTGTGATAGCCGCATTTGCAAATGGCCAGAGAAAAACCTAGTGCCCCTGTGTTCGGTGCGACAACTATCATAAGAGGACAGAGCTTGAAATGAGTAAACACCTGCAGAAGTGGGGTTTTATGCCTGCTTATACGGTCTGGACATTTCATGGTGAGTCTGCCCAAAGTGCCAGAGCTAAGGTGGGCCATCGTCGCACCGACGAGCATGGTACCGGGATCAAAGACATGGTGGAAGACTTTGATGATGCTCGGGATTCGGACGATGAGATGGAGGAATCTGCAAAGGCCTTCAATGATATGTTGGAGTCTTCAAAATGTCCTCTCCACGAGCACACTGAGCTTTGTCAGCTGGATGCCATCGCACAAGTAATGGCTCTGAAGGCTCAATTCAACTTGGGCAGAGAATGCTACGACGCGATGATGACACTATTTGGACGCTTTCTACCCAAAGGCCATGTAATGCCTGCAAACCTGTACCAGTCGGACAAAATCCTCCGTGTACTTAAGATGCCCTATGAGAAGATAGATGCCTGTGAGAATGGATGTGCCTTATTTAGGCTTGAGTATGCAGACTTGAACTATTGTCCCATTTGCAAGTCTTCCAGGTATGTTGTGATAGACAACGGTATGGGTGAGAAGAGTCAGACAAAAATCCCAGTTAATGTTCTTCGGTATATGCCAATCTTACCAAGACTTCAACGTCTTTTCATGGTCGAAGAGACGGCCAGACAGATGACATGGCACAAATTGGGCAAAAGAACCGAACTAGATGCAGATGGGAATCAGATGTTGGTACACACATCGGACGCTTTTGCGTGGAAGTACTTCGATGCAATACATCATGATAAAGCGGCAGATCCAAGGCATCCTCGAGTCGCCATCAGCACGGATGGGTTCAATGTGTTCGGTATGATGGCAGCCCAATACAGTTGTTGGCCTGTATTTGTCATTCCACTCGATCTCCCCCCCGGACAGATTATGCAAAGAAAGAACATTTTCCTGACGTTGATAATTACGGGGCCCAACTATCCGGGGAAGAGTATGAATGTGTACATGCAGCCGCTTAAGGATGAATTGCAAGAAGCTTGGGATAATGGGATCAAGACATACGATGCCACTACAAAAAAAACTTCCTAATGCATGTGTGGTACATGTACTCGATGCATGACTTGCCGGCGTATGCGCTATTCGTTGGCTGGTGTGTGCATGGAAGGTTCCCGTGCCCCACATGCAAGGTAGCTCTTGAGTTTCGTTGGCTGGATGCGGGTCGCAAGTATTCTTGCTTCGACTTGCATAGACAGTTCTTGGATCCTCGCCATAAGTTCAGAAAAGACAAGAAGAAATTCATCAAAGGTAGAGTTGTCAAAAACTCTGCACCACCTGCGTTGACAGGCCAACAGACCCTGGATCAGTTAAACGCTCTCGAGCTGGATCTAGAGCGTCCAGGGTATTTCAAGGGGTATAATTGGGAACACGCCTGGACTCACAAGACATGCTTGTGGGATCTGCCTTACTTCACAGACCTCCTTTGCCCACACAACATCGACGTGATGCACACTGAAAAGAATGTCGCCGAGGCCCTCTTTGGTACATTGTTCGGCATAGAGGGGAAGTCAAAGGATAATCCAAAGGCTAGAGTCGATCAGGAGGCTCTATGTGATAGACCGTTACAAAACATGCGACCACCGAAAGGAAAGCAGAACTGGACGAAGCCAAAGGCATGGTTCAATCTTAGAAGGCCAGATATGATGGAAATTATCTTGTGGGTGAAAAAGGAGTTGATGTTCCCCGATGGGTATGCAGCGAATCTAAAGAGGGGAGCGAGTCTTGAAAAATTGAAAATATTTGGTCTCAAGAGTCATGATTGGCACATATGGCTTGAGCGGGTAATGCCGGTGATGTTGCGTGGCTTTATCCTTGAGGATGAATGGCTAGTACTAGCAGAGCTGAGCTATTTCTTCCGTGTTCTTTGTGCGAAAGAACTATCGCCTGGCTTGCTAGATGAAATGGAAGAGTTGGCGCCAGAGTTGATCTGCAAGTTAGAGAAGATCTTCCCACCGGGCTTCTTTAATCCAATGCAGCATTTGATTTTGCATCTCCCGACCGAGGCACGATTGGGAGGGCCCGTGTAGAATCGTTGGTGCTATGCAACTGAGAGCATGCAGAAGACGCTTCGAGCAAAATGTAAAAATAAACGTAGAATTGAAGCATCGATGGCCGAGGCATTCATTACTGAGGAGGTCGCAAACTTCGTGACAGCACACTACGAAGCCAAAAATCATCATTTGCATAATCTGAAGCCTCGGTACAATGCTGGCGACCCTAAAAAGGGTGGATCCAACCTCAGCCTATTCAAAGGGAAGCTCGCACCAGCCGGTACTTCTAATTCCTTATCGTTGGATGTCGAAGAATGGCGGACCATTTCGTTGTATATCTTCAACAACCTAACAGAAGTGCGGCCGTACATCGAGTAAGTTCTTGGTACATTGTTTCGCAACTTCTAATTCCTTTGAACTGCTCTTATTCCCGGATATTTGATACAGTCGATACGTCGCCAAATTCTCGTATGGAGCGGTGATCCAAAAGGATTCCGTCGAAGAGTATGAGCTTCTGGCAAAGCATGGAGGCGGCTATCCCGGTTTCATCTCTTGGTTCAAACAAACGGTAATTTCCATTAGACCATTTCATTTCTTCGTCTAAATTGCATCTAATGCAACAATCCTTTCGTATTAAACTTGTAGGCTAATTCAGAGTCTATGGACGCCGAATTGAGACAAGTCGCTAATGGTTTTGACTATAAGGTCCGTTCATTTGACAAATACGACATCAACGGGAATTGCTTTCGTACCTATGGCAAAGAGCTATCTATGGCCGACCGAAAGTCTACAAATTGTTGTGTCTCTACTATCGGCGAAGGAGATACCGAGTATTATGGAAGATTTGAAGCAATTTATGAACTTCTATTCTATGGTGCAAACCCACCAAACGTCGTAGTCTTCAAATGTTTTTGGTTCCAGCCAAAGGAGACTAGAAGGACTCATGAACATATAGGGCTAGTTGAAATCATACAAAGCACCCATTTGGATGTTCCCGATGTCTATATTACGGCTCAACAGGCAACCCAAGTTTTCTATCTACCGTGGGCCTGTCAAAGTGATCCAAATCTCAATGGTTGGGATGTCGTTTATGAAGTGCCGCCACATGTTAGACCACCTCCCCCCAATGAAGAGGATTATGAACCTCACATTAACCCAGACACATATGAAGGAGAATTCTTCCAAGAAACACGTCTTTCCAAAAAAACGTTTCAAGAACCGCTCTACTTCACCCCAGAACATTGAAGTAGACAGCGACAGTGAATCCAACTTCACCCCTGAGCCGGAACAAGAAGAGCCGGAACAAGAAGAGGTTATTGCTGCGGATGACCTGTCAATGCTGGACCGATGACGTAAAGGAGGCCTTCCACATGTTGATGCATTTATTGATGATGATGATGAGCACGTCATTACTGATAGTGATGATGATGATGCATTTATTGACCCCGGAGCATATATAGACGATGAAGATTAATATTATTTCATGTCAGGTATTCAATTATTATTATGTACATATATATTATTAATTAGTTCATGTTAGGTATTCCATTTTTTATTATGTTCATGATGATGATACACTTAAATTATATACATATTATTATTCATGTCAGGTATTCAATTTTTTTATGTTGTACTAATTTCGTTTACTCTTTGTCATTGCAGGTGTTGACAGATGGTGGGCGCGGGTCCAGAGCGCTCCGAGTCTCCTTCCTCGGCGCGTGGTGGGAGGGGTGCTTCCATTCCACCCCAGCACCTCCGGAGAGCGCTGCATCTCAGTATGCAGACACCACCGGTGGGCACTTCTTCTTCGGCCGGGAGAGCTCGGGGGAAGAAGAGGGGTACTAGAGGTGGCCGTGGTGGCGGGAGAGGTAGGAAGGCTGCTACGCCTTCCTCGCCGCCACCCCCAGCTGATTCACCCGACCACAGGACTGCTCCGTCTGAGGTGGACCCGTCTCGGACTCCGGTCCACGAGCCTCGGGCTGACGAGCCTCGGGCCGACGAGCCTCGGATCGCCGAGCCTTCGCCCCACGAGACTCCGGTCCACGAGCCTCGGGCCACCGAGCCTTCGCCCCATGAGACTCCGGTCCCAGAGGTTTCATCCCACGAGACTCCGGAGCAGAGCACGGATCAGGCTACGTCGTAGTCGACCCGATGGGGGGACTGGCCGCCGGAGGCGAGTGGCCATGCTGATGGTGGCGAGGATCGCTTTTCGGATGATATCTATAGCGAGGGCGAGCTGGTTGAGGGGGGCAACGTCTACCAGCGTGGTGGTACAAAGCTCCCGCCCGTGCCGGCGACCCGCGAGCAGAGGTGGTTGATTGCGCCTAATGGGGAGAAGTAAGTGCATTTACTCTTTTTTAACCTTTTGCCTTCACGTTTCTTCAAAATCTAATGCGTTGGCCTTGTCATACTGTAGGGGTTGGATACACGGCCCTGGTATCCACAAGCCCAACTTCGTCCTTGGTGTGCTTTGCCGGCAGAACTTCCCGGGGTGGGTCACGTTGCCTGGTGAGGGTCAGGTTCGACAGCTCGGACTGAGCTGGGAGCTGTACTTGGCTACCCCGCCCCGCCGCAGGAGAGGATCGACGGTGTCTTGTGCCGCACGAGGGCCGAGATGGTGATCCAGATGTTTTGGGTAATTTCTCCTTTACAGATTTAAAAATCAACAATACCGAGTTATTGTACTAATCAGTGTTGTCTTGTTTGATTGCAGACCTTCTACAGGTGTCTTGAGGGAGAGGAGGAGGCCGCGGCTATGGTTTTCGAAGCCGAGTGCAGGCGCCTACTTCAGAACTTACGGCACGAGGCTCGGGTGCAGGCTGTTCGAGACTACTACGCCTCGACTGGTATTAAGAGGTCCAAGACGAACTGCCGCGGCAAGTTTCTGAGTAAGGAGAAGTACATGAAGGTAAATACCTATTCTTAAGGCCTTGTACTTAGTTTCCTTGATTTGTTTCGTAGGCGTAGCGCTGAAATTTCTCTTGACTAACTTAGGTGCCCCCGAGATGGTGTGCGGATAGGATGGACTGTTGGGAGGCGTTGGTGGATGAGTGGTGCTCTCCCCAATGGCTAGCCGTCCACAACAATGCCAAGGAGCGGCGTGCCAAAATTGTTGGTGTGCCACACAATCAAGGGAGCGCCAACCAATATGAGTACGGGAATAACCGGGTATGTGGTTTGCTTCATGATTCATGCAATTTCATTCTTCATGCTAGCTTGAGCCCTTAACTAATACTTTGTTCGTCTCTTTTAGGCGCGACACAACAAGACGGAGGTGCCAGAGGTGTTCGACCTCTATGGCATGGCCCATACTGCAAAGTACAAGAAGGCCAGGGCATTCTTTGGGTCTGACCTTGATCATCCAGAGAGCTTCACCAACATCTCCTCCCACAACAAGCTCGTGAGGTACAGAGACGAGGGGAAGGCGAGGAAAGGGGAGGACTTTAACCCGAGCCGGCAACCTCTTGATCCAGAGCTGGTGATGATAGCTGGTGGCGGGAGGCCCCATGGCTCGATAGCCATTGGGGATGGACTGATACGTTGTCCTAGCACTCTCCCGGAGATCAAGAAGCGCCAGACGAGCTCCGATCCTGAGATAAGGCCTCGTCCACGGCCAATGGAGCTCCAAATCGAGGTTAGTTATACGGACTCAGATACCTTTCCTCCATTACATTGTGTGTGCGGCCGTCGATGATTACAATGCTAACGAGGAGTGGTGTTGCAGGCTGCTCTTGAGAAAGAGAGAGCGAAGACCCAGGAGCTTCTGGCGGAGGCAAAGAGGCAGGCGGCGGAGAGGGAGAGGGAGTTGGAGGAGATGACTGCTACTCTATTGGAGGAGGAGAGGAACCGGAATGACGCGTCTCACCGGGCCTTATACGAGCTCTTCATGGTAAGTTTCTTCTACATATTAGCCAAATCATGCACGTAATGTTCGTTTCATTACTAACTAATATGACTGACCCGTGAAAACCAAATGTGCAGACCATGTGCCAGAGCAACGGTCAGACCCCTCCGCCGATGCCAGTCATTGCTCCGGGAGTTACGGTGAGTTTCATTTGAATGGTCATTAGTTACTAGTCTTCACATTTGAGTTGCATCATGCTAACGAGACATTGCAAATGATCTTTGGTGCAGCATAACTCCCGACAAGCATCGACCGATCCTTCTGCCTCTGCCACTGGCGCGACCGGTCCTTCACCTCCGTGATGACGGTACGTTTTCCCTAGTCTTTTTCTTAACAAATGCATACTTAGCTTAAGAAATGACCTATTTAGCACCAAAATGTCATATAGTTAGCTTATTTTCCTCGAAAATGACATAATAACCTTACTTAGCTCCAAAATGACCTATTTTACCTAGGCTAGCTCAATAATGACCTATACTTAGCTTAATTAGTTCATTTATGACATAATTAGCTTACTTAGGTCAAAAATGGCATAATAACCTTGGTTTAGCTCCAAAATGTCATATACTTAGCTTATTTTCCTCGAAAATGACATAATAACCTTACTTAGCTCCAAAATGACCTATTTTATCTAGGATAGCTCTAAAAAGACATACACTTCACATTTTTTCCTCCAAAATGACTTAATATGCTTAGTTAGCTCAAAAATGGCATAACTACTTAGGCTAGCTCCAAAATGACCTATACTTAGCTTAGCTAGTTCACTTATGACATAATTAGCTTACTTAGGTCAAAAATGGCATAATAACCTTGGTTTAGCTCCAAAATGTCATATACTTAGCTTATTTTCCTCAAAAATGACATAATAACCTTACTTAGCTCCAAAATGACCTATTTTACCTAGGTTAGCTCTCAAATGACCTATACTTAGCTTAGCTAGTTCATTTATGACATAATTAGCTTACTTAGGTTAAAAAATGGCATGATAACCTTGGTTTAGCTCCAAAATGTCATATACTTAGCTTATTTTCCTCGAAAATGACATAATAACCTTACTTAGCTCCAAAATGACCTATTTTACCTAGGATAGCTCTAAAATGACCTATACTTAGTATTTTTTCCTCCAAAATGACTTAATATGCTTAGTTAGCTAAAAAATGGCATAACTACCTAAGATAGCTCAATAATGACCTATACTTAGCTTAGCTAGTTCATTTATGACATAATTAGCTTACTTACGTAAAAATGGCATAATAACCTTGGTTTAGCTCCAAAATGACCTATTTACCTAGGTTAGCTCTAAAATGATCTACACTTAGCATTTTTCCTCCAAAATGACTAAATATGCTTAGTTAGCTAAAAATGGCATAATTACCTAGGTTAGCTCAATAATGACCTATACTTAGCTTATTTAGTTCATTTATGACATACTTAGCATACTTAGGTCAAAAATGGCATAATAACCTTGGTTACCTCCAAAATGTCATATACTTAGCTTATTTTCCTCGAAAATGACATAATAACCTTACTTAGCTCCAAAATGACCTATTTACCTAGGTTAGCTCTAAAATGACACAAGTAAGCAATAAGAAGAAGAAAAAGAAGAGGAGAAAAAGAAAGAGAAGAAAAATTCTTCTTCTTCTTCTTTTTCTTCCTCTTCTTCTTCTAGTCTTCTTCTTCTTCTTCTTCTTCTTCTAGTCTTCTTCTTCTAACTTTCTTCTTTCCCATTTTGCAGATTTGCTTCAGATCACGGAAGCTTGCGTTGATGGAGTCTACTCTTCTCCTTGTCCTTCCTTTTTGTTTTGATTTTGTAGGATGAACAATGTGAAACTTGCTACCTATATATGTATGTATGGATGAAACCATTGTATATGGACTATTTGCTTAATTGTTGGATATGTTGGGTATATATATGTTGGATATGGACTTTTGATTTGGTATATATATGTGTTGGATGATCATATCCATATGGCAGGGATATGTATGCTTGTTGAAAGTATTTTCAAATGAATATATATATATATATATATATATATATATCTGTGAGATTGATTGAATTTAAGAAAAAACAGAATTAACAGGGGCAATACAGGCACTTTGCCGTCTGCCACCGGACGGCAAAGCTGCCACGTGGCAGCTACCTGTGCAACCTGGGGGGCACCTGGGCTGGCCTATTTGGGCACTTTGCCGTCTGCCAGCAGACGACAAAGGCTGGTGTGCTTTGTCGTCTGCTGGCAGACGGCAAAGGGCATGCATTTGCCCCAGTTGACGCCTGACGTCAGCTGACGTCAGCTGGCAGACGGCAAAGAACTTTGCTCCTTTGCCGTCTGCTGGCAGACGGCAAAGTACGCCGTTAGCCACCTAACGGGCCTAACCCTATCCCTCTGCCATCCAAGGGATTTGCCGTCTGCTTGCTTAGTATGGCTGATGGCAAACTTCTTTGCCGTCCGCTTTAATTAAGCAGACGGCAAAGCAGCCCTCTGCCGTAGTTCATTCAGCTGGACGTGGGGCCGTCTGCTGGCTGACGGCAAAGGGCTTTGTCGTCCGCCAGACATTCCTTTGCCGTCTGCCATGGCAGACGACAAAGTGCCTGATTCCTGTAGTGACTCATCAATATTAAATGTTATTAAACATGGCAAGAGACAAAGCATAATTTAATCTACCTATCTAGGCAATTTAAATGAGGTCGGAAACAACACAAAACAATTCCGGAAAAATCCCCATATGTAATTTTCGAAATTGGTATTGTTCTGCCTAAAACACAATTTTAATGTTGTTAAACAGGAAAAGTAATGTCACCATGTTAATCTACACATTTTCCACCCCATTTACATATAAAGTTCATTTAATTCGGAGCTACGGTTATTTAGTTATGAAATAAACCATTTTAGAATGTCATTTATGCAAATTAATGCAAACAACAATTTAAATGTGGTTAACATGCATGAGGATGACATATTCAAGTTATATGCAATTTTGATGAAAAAATGATGGCATAAAAGGACATGGAGCATTTGTCACCATGACGGAAAGAAATGGGTGCCACGGCGGCGATAACGGAAATGATGCCACGGCAACATTCCGGTTCCGGTAACTCGTCGAGATACCGGTGCAAAGAACAAGTGTGCGGATAACACAAGAGATGGTGGGGTGACATTGCCCTCACTCATGCGCACCCAGGACCAACTTCCCGGTCGGTCACCCATCCTGAAATTACTCCAAGTAGAGCACGCTTAACTTTGGAGTTCTTTCCGAATGGGCTCCCGGAAAAGAAGGAATTCCTTATTGATATGAGTAGTCTATTATCCCTATTATGTCAGGCTATCACATACACCCCCACTCAGAGGAACCGACGTCCTCGTCGGGCCACAGGAACGTTCCCTCTTGGCACATACGTCTGTGCGTCCAGTCCAGCACATGTGTGATAGCCTGGCTTAATAGGGATGGTAGACTACCCATATCAATAAGGAATTCCTTCTTTTCCGGGAGCCCATTCGGAAAGAACTCCAAAGTTAAGCGTGCTCAGCTTGGAGTAATTTTAGGATGGGTGACCGGCCGGGAAGTTGGTCCCGGGTGCGCACGAGTGAGGACAAAGTGCGCAGGAAAGACTAGTGTTGATCTGTGGGGCCAGTCTAGATCCCGCCAGGAGTAACGACCACCGGCGGGTGTGTCCGGGGCGTTACAAGTTGGTATCAGAGCCGACCCTCGTGGTTACACGGATGTTTGCGGACAGGTGCGTGGTCATGTTGTTCACGACATTTGTGACCCATCGTGGCACACGGCATGTCACATGTACCGAACTGGATGCACAGACGTATGTGCCAAGAGGGAACGTTCCTATGGCCCGACGAGGACGTCGGTTCCTCTGAGTGGGGGTGTATGTGATAGCCTGGCTTAATAGGGATGGTAGACTACCCATATCAATAAGGAATTCCTTCTTTTCCGAGAGCCCATTCGGAAAGAACTCCAAAGTTAAGCGTGCTCAGCTTGGAGTAATTTTAGGATGGGTGACCGACCGGGAAGTTGGTCCCGGGTGCGCACGAGTGAGGACAAAGTGCGCAGGAAAGACTAGTATTGATCTATGGGGCCAGACTAGATCCCGCCAGGAGTAACGACCACCGGCGGGTGTGTCCGGGGCGTTACAAGTTGGTATCAGAGCCGACCCTTGCGGTTACATGAATGTTTGCGGGCCAGGTGTGCGGTCATGTTGTGCATGACGTTTGTGACCCATCGTGGCACACGGCATGGCACATGTTGTAACGCCCCGGACACACCCGCCAATGGTCGTTACTCCTGGCGGGATCCCGGGAATTACTCCAAGCTAAGCACGCTTAACTTTGGAGTTCTTTCCGAATGGGCTCCCAGAAAAGAAGGAATTCCTTATTGATATGAGTAGTCTATCATCCCTATTATGCCAGGCTATCACACCGTGCACGTCACCTCACCAGGTCCTTGGTGCTCTTGGCTCCTCGCATAACACCCACAGGCGGCCTCGCGAGCGCGCCCCGTTACATTACCTGCGAAAACTTGGCAATTTCCCTGGTGCAGGATTTCAAGGGCCTCAGGAGCCCCCCTCGGGAGGCCTCGCAGTCGGCGCCCCATGGGCAGAAGGCTTTGTGAGGGACCATGCCTCGCGTGCTGCGCCCTACGAAAGACTCGCTCCAAGCTGCGCGTCTAAGAGAGCTAAGTCTGAGCGCCCCTCGGGTTTCCCTCCTCTCGTTTTCCCCTCGAGGCACCTGGATTTCCTTGGCACGAGCCGCCTGCGCATCAAGGGGGGGACCCTGAGCATCGCGCCTCAGGGACTCTTACCGGCCTCAAGAGCCCTACACCCTCTGGTCTTGCTGAGCGCACGCTACAAGCACACCAGCGACGGTCGTAGCTAGCTCGGGGGCTGGGTCCCAGCGACGCAGGGCACAAGGGCAGCGTAAGAAGGAAAGAAGGATCTTGGGGAGAAAGCAAAAACATGGGAGACATCAAGTACTTAAGCATATGGCGCCATACAAAATATTTTTACGCCCCACCAGGCTACATTGGTTGCAGGGACAAAAGGAAGGAATCATCCTCAAGGGTCCGCCCCAGGCACCGCCTGCGCCTAGTCGGAATCCTCGTCTTCACTCTTGATGCTCCGAGGGCTCCCTCCGCTCTCGCTCCCACTGGAGGAGCCAAAGCCGCTCCCGCCGGAGGAGTCGGAGTCGCTCCCGCTCTCACTCTCCGCGTAGCACCCCACGCAGCCGCCGGTGACCCCGAAGAACTTCACGAAGAGGGTTGCAGCTCCGTCGTACCTAAACTGCAAGACCTGCCCGCGCTTCAGATCATGGGAGCGGGCGAACATTTTCCACCCCCGGACCAGGAACATGAACCCGGCGGGGGAAAACTCCACCGCTACCCAGAAAGGGCCATTGCAGCAGTCATCCGCCTGCAGCCATAGGCCCAGGGGCTCGTCGTCCTCCATCGCCCTTGCAAAGGAGTCCAGAAGCCGGAGCCAGCTGCGAGGCGGGCAGTGCAGCCCCATGATAAACTCGTGCGCAACCTCCGCTATGTGGGCGTCCGGCCGGGGAGAGGGTACGCGCGCTCCGTCGCGCCCCCCGCGGCCGCGAGTGCCGCGCCTCCCGTGACCAGAGTCGTGGCCATTTCGCGGATGCTGGGGCCAACCTCCGCGGCGGCGGCCATGGAGCACATCCGGCCCCGGGGAGGAACCCTCGTCACCGTGGCCGAACCACGGGCCCGGCCTCTACCCCTCGCCGACGTCGGCTTCGGCGGCTCCACCTCCTCCACCACCTTCTTCCCTTTCTCGGCTGCGGAAAGCTTCCTTTTGGGAGCCATGGCCGCGGTGGCGGTGGGCGGAGATTGGGAAGTTGGACAAGAGAGGGGAGCCGAGGAGTTAGTCGCGAGGAAGGCTGGGGGTGGGGTGAAAGAGCAATGAGATGCCTGCGTCCTACGCGGGCAGGCTATATTGCCGGGACAACGGTTATCGAGGCGTTGCGGGGAAGCGGAGGCGCCACGCCCGCAAAGGCCGCCATGCGTCGCCCTAGGCCCGGCAGCTCGATGGGCCCCGCAGCGCTTCGTCCCCATCAGGCGGAACACGCACGCCGCGGGCCCGGGGGCTACTGTCGGCCCAGTGGGAACCAAGGTCCCACGGCCCGTCAGCTTTTGGGCCAAAAGACGATGCGTGGGCTGGCCCCGGCAAGGTGGCCCTGCCGTCATTGCCCAGGAGGGAGCTGCCTCGCGAGGAGGCAAGCCTCGCGAGGCCCCACGCCGCTAGGCCAAGCCCTGGTGAGGCCGGCAAGCCCCAGATCGCCTCGTGAGGCAACCCCTTGCGAGGCCGCTTCACGGGGCGTGACGTACAGCGCCAGCCGCGGGGCTCCGCGCCCAGCACATGGGTGACGTCCCGCTATCAGGATAAGGACGGCGGGGCATGACCAAGCCCAGCTTCCATTCTGGTGATAAGGGAGCAGCGGCGTCTGCCTCCCCCAAAGCAAGTCCTAAAGCATTTCCTCTTTCGTAAGAGAAGATCAGGACGGATCGACGCGCCAGGACGGAGGTCATCGCCAAGCCCACCAGCAGGTCACGAGGACTACTTTATCAGGTGGAGACCGCCTTTAGTCAGTATAAGCATGTGCTCCTGTCCCCCTTTGAATTGCCACCCTGTGGCCACCCTTTCCCGCTCAAATTTTCGGGAAAGAGGACCAAGGCATTACAAAAGGGGCAGGGCTACTTCCATGTAAGGGGATCGATTCATTCTCCCCCACACCTCGTGTACCTTGAGCCACAAGCTCTCCATTACAGAGCAATCCAACACAGGCAGGAGTAGGGTATTACACCGCATGGTGGCCCGAACCTAGGTAGCTCGCGCGTCCCCTTCGTGTCTGGTGAGAGCCAGTAAGCCCGTCATGATCCCGCCGTAGTTGCCGTCGTGTCGTAGGTCGCCAAGCAAAGTCCCCCAGAGTTCAAATCCTAAGTTCTTGGGGAAGTTTCTTGGACGCAGATCCTAGACTCCGACAGAAGGTAGAGACCTCCCCCGCCCATATTCTACCTCTTCCTTTCCCCTTCTTCCACCCTTCACTCTTTCTTGCTCTTTTCCACGACCACTGCTGTGATGGCGAGGGGGAGAGGACCAGCCCGCGCATCTGCTGCCGCCGCAAGGGTACCCCCTCAGGACCAGGGCACTCCTCGGCGGCCACCTCGCATGCCCTAGTGCTCACGGAAGGGTCGCCGCCCGTGGCCGTGGAGGGCACGGCGCCCGCGGCCGAGGCGGGTGCGGCGGGGCGGCCACCCGTCCTCGTCAGGCGGGGGCCCACTCAGCGGAGGCAGCGCATGAGTTCATCGTCGGGCTGCATCGCCGGCCCTGCAGCAGGCTCTGGCTCCCTGACTCCTTCGCGCAAGCGATGGAGGATGGCTGGCCCTTGGGTCTGTGGCTACAGGCGGATGGCTGCTACAACAGCCCCTCCTGGGTGGCGACAGAGTTCTCCCCCGCTGGCTTCATGTTCCTGAAGCGGGGGTGGAAGTCTTTTGCCCGTGCCCGTGGCCTGAGGCAGGGGCATCTCCTTTAGTTCAAGTACGACGGAGCCTCCACCCTCTTCGTGAAGTTCTTCGGGGTCTCCGGTACCCACATGGAGTGTTGCGCGGAGAGCGAGAGCGGCAGTGGTTCCGACTCCTCCGGCGAAGGCGACAGCGACGGCAGCACCAACTCCAGCAGCGGGGGTGAAAGCGACGAGAGCTCCTGCGCATCAAGAGTGAAGACGAAGATTCCGACTAAGCGCAGGTAGCACCCGAGTCAGATCTTAGAGACGTGCTGCGCTCCGTCTTGCCCCTTTCTTTTTCCCCTGTAATAGATCGACGCGGCCCCGTGGGGGCGTAAAAACAATGTCTTTTGTTTAAGTACCTTATGATTTGCTGCAATGTATGTTTCCTCGTGAGGTCCTCTTGTGAGGCCTATTTTCCTTTCGTTGCTTGCCTTGGTGCTCTACGTCATCAGGACCCAGCCCCCGAGCGGGCTACAATCGTCGCTGGTATGTCAGGTCGCGTTGCGTGGACAAGGCCAGGAGGTGTAGGGCACTGAGAGGCGGTAAGGGCTCCTGATGTGCGATGCTCAGGGAGCCCCCATTTGACGTGCAAGCGGCTTTGCACGGAGGGGGAAACATCAGCACTCAGTGAGGTTGCTGGGAGAGGAGAGCTCGAGAGGCGCCGAGAGCGGCTCGTGAGGTGTTTTTGTACTTAGCTTTTTCGCGAGTGTCGCTTGGCGTGTCGTGGCCGCGAAGTGTGCCTCGCGAGGCTCTTGCCCACGAGGCCTCCCGCTAGCACTTGGTGTAGACAGCCGCAGCAGGTGGGCTCGCGAGACGATGCTCGCAAGGCTTCATGAGTTTCCTCGCGAGGCAGCTCTCGCGAGGTCTTCTGTGTGCTTTGTTCCTTTGACAACTGCATACCGAGATTTTGACGAATAGTGGAGTGGTGCGGTGGCGTGCACGGGAGCAGGCCCGCGAGCCAAAGCTCGATCACTTGGGTTTTGCAGCGCTACTGGGACTGACCCGAGCCCAGGCACCATGTCCAGCCCCCGCTCGCGTGATGCGTAGGAGAAGGGTCGTGAGCGCGCATAGCTCCTGAGGCAGGCCACTTAACAAACACATAAGATATCTTAGGAAATAAAGCTTTACTGCAGCATAATAATAAGTTCATTACACAACCAAAAAGAGATGCGGCTGCCGTGTCCAGCATGGGTCAGCTTGAGGTTGGTGCAGCCCGTGGGGCGCCCTCAGCTCGATTGTTCCGCCGGCGATGAGCATCGGGCTTCCACTAGGCATTGGACGTTCAGCTAGCGCGGAGCATGGGGCTTCCACTGAGACGTGGGCAGGAGCTCTCGCGGGCCCATCAGGTGAACGCAATGAGAGGCTCCGGAGCATGTACAGCTCCACTTCGTTCGTACGCATGAGGGTAACGGGGTAGAACTTGCGGAGGTGTTGGATGTTCCATGTGTTGGGCACAGGAACTCCGTCCTCCGTCTCCAGCCAGACGGCGCCGGGCCTGGAGACATGAGCAGCCCTAAAAGGGCCTTCCCACATGGGAGAGCGCTTGTGGACTCCTCTGCAGAGGATCCTTCACAGGACGAGATCGCCGACTTCGAGGGTGCGTGGGCGTATGTTGCGGCTATGATAGCGATGCAAAGCCTGCTGGTATCTTGCGGTGCGCTGGGAGGCCTGGCGACGGGCTTCCTCGAGGAGCAGCAGGTCAGCCTCCCGCGAGCCGTCCTGACGAGCCTCATCGAAGGTGAGGACTCACGGAGAGTCGTGCTTGAGCTAAGAAGGGAGGACTGCTTCAGCAACGTAGACCAGGAAGAAGGGAGCCTCACCGGTAGGCTTGGTTGCTGTCGTGCGGATCGACCACAGCAGAGACTGTATCTTGTCAAGCCAGCCCTTGTCGCAGGCTTCGAGCTTTTTCTTGAAGCTTCTTGTCTTGAGGCCCTTGAGGACTTCAGCGTTGGCACGCTCGGCCTAGCCGTTGCTTCGCGGGTGTGCCACAGAGGCATAGCAGATTTATGTGTCGAGGCTGGCGCAGTATGACTTGAAGAGGCCGCTTGTGAATTGGGAGCCATTGTCAGTGATGATGCGGCTGGGGACGCCAAAGCGGCTCACGAGGCCCTTGATGAACTTGACGGCAGAGCCTGCCGGGATTGTGCGCACGGGCTCGACCTCCGCCTACTTGGTGAACTTGTCGATGGCGACGTAGTGGTAGCGGTACCCGCCAGCTGCACGAGGGAAGGGTCCCAAGATATCCAGCCCCCAGACCGCGAAGGGCCAGGACAGAAGAATCGTTTGGAGGTCTTGTGTCGGCTGGTGGATTTGCTTGGCGTGGAATTGACAAGTTTCACAGGACTGGACCAGCTTAGTTGCGTCGTGGAGCGCGGTGGCCCAGTAGAAGCCGCTGCGGAAGACCTTGCCGGTGAGGGTGCATGATGAGGAGTGGTGTCCACAGTCTCCTCCATTGATGTCGGCGAGCAGCTCGCGACCTTGTTCTTCAGAGATGCACCGCAGAGAGACACCATTGGGGTGCCTGCGGTACAGCTCGCCGTCCTTCAAGCAGTAAGCGGTGGCCTGGCGAGCCACACGCTCTGCCTCTGAGTCCTTCTCTGGGAGGGTGCCGTGAAGCAAGTAGGCCTTGAACTCAGTGGCCCAGCAGTCCTCTTGTGGTTCCAGCGCCAGCAGCAGGCGGGCGCCTGAGGCTGGGCCGCAGTTTGGCGCGCCCATGGGTGGTGCGGGTGGGAGCTCCTCGTGAAGCAGCGTGGCATTCATGGCGGGTGGTGTAGCAGATGGCTTCAGCAACCTTTCCTCAAAGACGTCGGGGCTTTGGGGCTTGTGGCGAGATGCTCGCTTGGCGATGTCGTCGGCTTCCTTGTTGCTGCCGTGGGGGACATGTTGGAGCTCCAGGCCAAGGAAGCGCTTCTCGTGCTTGCATACCTCTTCCGGATAGGCAGCCATGTGCTCGTCTTTTAGCTTGTAGCTCTTGTTGGAGAAGTTGACGAGGAGCTGCGAATCACCCTTGATGCTGAGGCGCTTGATGCCGAGAGCGAAAGAAGCCTTGAGGCCGGTGATGAGGCCTTCGCTCTCCGCGATGTTGTTGGAGACCTTGTCGTCACGCTTGAAGCAGAGTTGGACAGCGTAGTAGAGCTTGTCTCCAGTTGGCGAGGTGAGCATGATGCCAGCCCCCGCGCCCTGCCGGGAGAAGGCGCCATTGAAGTGCATGGTCCAGCCGCCAGGCGCCTCGTCCCCAGGTAAGAGGGATTCGCCCTCGCGAGGCTCCTCCTGGGGTGGATCCATCCATTTCACTACGAAGTCAGCCAGGGCTGCACCCTTGATCACACTCGTGGTGCAGAATTCTAGCTCGAAGGCCTGCAGCTCGATGTTCCAGTCGGTGACGCGGCCAGCGATGTTGGGGCTGCGCAGGACTTGCTCCAGGGGGTAAGACGAGATCACCTTGATGGGATGGCCCTGGAAGTAGTGACGCAGCTTCCCGAAGGCGACGAGGAGCGCGAGGAGGAGCTTCTACTGCATGGGGTAGCGCTCACGCGCATCCCGTAGCACCGTGCTGACGAAGTACACCGGGTGCTCGATGAGGCGAGTAGTTGTCGTGGCAGCTTGGTCTTTGGGGGGCCCGAGAGGCTCGGGAGGCGGCTCACGAGGCGCCTCGTCGGAGTCCTCCTGAGGAGGGCCCTTGGTAGGTGGAGGCACGGCCTCGGGAGGCGACGCGCCAAGGGCCTCCTGTGGCGAGATCTCAGCAGGCGATGGTGCGACCTCGGGTGGCGTCGGCATGGCAGGCTTCTTCTGTGCGCAGACGCGCTCTTCTCGAAATGCCACCAGGGCCGCGCTGGCCATCTAGGGAGTAGCTGCCAAGTATAGGAGCAGGGGCTCGCGAGAGCGCGGTGCGACCAAGATGGGCAGGCTCGTGCGGTACTTCTTGAGGTCTTCGAAGGCAGCGTCAGCCTCGGGAGTCCACTTGAAGGGGCCGAACCTCTTCATGAGCTTGAAGAATGGCAGGGATCGCTCGCCGAACTAGGAGATGAATCGCCCAAGCCAGGCCATGCATCTCGCCAAGCGCTGCATCTCCTTGAGGTTCTGGGGAGGACGCATCTTCTCGATGGCCTTGATCTTCTCAGGATTGGCCTCGATGCCGCGGTGGGAGACCAGGAAGCCAAGCAGCTTATCGGAGGGGACTTCGAAGACGCACTTGTATGGGTTGAGCTTGAGGTTAACCTTGCGCAGATTGTCGAACGTCTCCTTGAGGTCCGCGAGGAGGGACCAGGCCTCGCGAGTCTTGACAACAATGTCATGGATGTAGGCCTCAGCATTTCTCCCCATTTGGGGCCCCAAGGCGATGCACATCAGCCTCTGGAAGGTGGCTCCAGCGCTCCTGAGGCCAAAGGGCATGCAGATGTAGCAGAATATGCCACAGGGGGTGATGAAGGCCGTTTTCTCCACGTCTTCGGTTGCCATCTTGATCTGGTGGTAGCCTGAGAAGGCATCTAGGAAGCATAGCAACTCGCATCTGGTGGTGGAGTCCATGATCTAGTCGATGCGGGGCAGCGGGAAGGGATCTTGAGGACAGTACTTGTTGAGGCTCGTGAAGTCGACGCACATTCGCTCTTTGCCACACTTCTTGGGCACCACGACTGGGTTGGCGAGCCATTCGGGATGGCGCACCTCACGGATGACTCCAGCTTCTTGGAGCTTCTGAACTTCCTTGACGATAAAATCTTGCTTCTCTGGCGCCTGGCGCCGTGCCTTCTGTTTCACGGGGCGTGCATTGGGGCACACCGCTAAGTGGTGCTCGATCACCTCCCTCGACACACCGGACAAATCAGATGCCGTCCAGGCAAACACATCTGAATTTGCCCGAAGGAAGGTGACGAGCGCGTCTTCGTATGCAGGGGAGAGGCCAGTGCCGATGGTGAAGGCAGGGCCTGAGCCGCTTCCATCCACCGACACTTTCTTCATCTCGGCGCGGTCCCGAGAGAACAACTGCTTCTTTTTCGCGGGTGTGTCCTCATGAGGCTCGGCGATGTCTTCGCCGGCAGGGTAGGTGGTGGCGGCAGCCTTGTAGGCGCTCTCGAGGGAGCGGACTGCATCCTTCTCATCGCAGCAAACGGTGATGATGCCGCTGCCCGACATCTTGAGGACATTGTAGGCGTGGTGGGTCGCCGCCATGAACTTGGCGAGTGCTGGGTAGCCCAGGATGGCATTGTACGGCAGGCCGATGTGCGCCACATCGAAGTCGATGTGCTCAATGTGGTAGTTCTTGCAGGTGCCAAAGGTGATGGGGAGGCGCACCTGCCCCAGAGGGATGTTGGAGCCATCAGTCACTCCGGAGAAGGGCCTAGTCGGCATCAGCTGCTCGTAGGGCACTTGAAGCTGCTTGAAGGTCTCGATGGAGATCATGTTGAGGCCAGCGCCTTCATCGATGAGGGTCTTGGTGAAGGCGACGTTGCTGATGGTGGGGGTGCACAGCATGGGGACTGCGCCCACGGCGCTTGAAGACTTGGGGTGATCATTGGAGTCGAAGGTGATTGCGTACTGCGACCACTTGAGGGGCCGAGAGGCCTCAGGCCTTGGGAGGGCAGCGTTCACCTCGCGAGAGAATAGCTTGAAGTGGCAGTTGGACGCGGGAGCCTGGGCCCCGCTAAGGATGCAAGCCACGCCACGAGGCTCCTGGTAGCCCCCAGCGCCCTCGTCAGGCTGGTTGCCGTCGTTCCTTCGGGGTGGCGGTGGCAGCGGTGGAAGAGCAGTGTTGGCCTGAGGGTTGGCCTCACGAGGCTGGTCGCACCAGGCGGCCTCGCAAGGCTGATCACGCTAGCCCTGGTGGAAGTTGCCATTGCCGTTGCAGTCTCCCCAGCGGTTGCCATTGCAGCCGCCTCCGCGGCCGGTGCCGCGGTCATTGCGGTCGCCACGGCAGCCCAGGCGCTCGTCGCGAAGAAGCTTGAGCTTGTGGCAGTCCTCAGTACTGTGGGAGTGCGAGTTATGGTAGGTGCAGAGAGGGCGGTTGTCCTTCTTGGGCTCGTCGCGTTCACGGCCGCATTTCTGCTCGGGCTCCGCCGCAAGCACGGCAGGGCCCTTGTGCTTGGCGTCCTTGTTCTTGGCCTTGGCGGCGTCTGGCGCCGCGTCGGGGTCGTTGTGGGCAAAGAGACGGCCTTCTTCGGCCTTGGCGCACCTGTCGGCGAGGTCAAACAGCTCGAGCATGGAGTCGAGCTCTTCGTTGATGGCGAGCTTCTCGCGCATCCGGACGTCCGTGATGCCGTTGGAGAACGTGGAGACGATGGCGGCCTCGGAGGCACCTGGGATCTTGTTGCGCACTTGGCTGAAGCGCTGGATGTACTTGAGAGAGTCTCATCAGGGCACTGGCGCACGGCACGCAGGTCGTTGAGCGTGAGGGAGCGCTCATGCGAGCCCTTGAAGTTGGCGACGAATTGCCGGCAGAGCTCGGCCCACGAGGAGATGGACGCCTCAGGGAGGTTCATGAGCCATGAACATGGGCCGTCCTTGAGGGCCATGGGAAACCAGTTTGACATGACCTTGTCGTCGCCGTTCGCTGCCTCGATGCTTAGGGCATAGAGCTTCAGGAACTCTGCGGGGTTGGGGGTGCCATCGTAGCGCGGAGGCAGGTCCAGCTTGAACTTGGTGGGCCACACCATGCGGCACAGCTCGCGAGTGAAGGCGCGGCAGCCCCCACAGCTGGAGGGGGCTGTCTTGGCGCTGGCGCTGCCGCTCGAGGAGCACGCGCGCGTCGGGCGGCACGTGCCAGACGATCAGGCAGCTGGGCTCGCCATGGTCAGGCGAAGACACGCCGCGAGACGGCTCGCGCGCCCGCACGTTGTGGGGGCGCCTGGCACCCTCGCTAGGCGAAGGAGGCGGAAGTGGCGCATCATGCGCCACGTCCCTGGCGCGATATGGCGGAGGGTGGAGCGAGTGAGAGGGCGTCGGGGCATCTCCGGCGGCGTTGACGAGCTCGGTGATGCGGCCGAGCCAGGCGTCGTAGCCGGCATCGGTGGGGCAGTAGCGCAGGAGCTCGCGCGCCATGAGCAGCGCGGCCTGCGGGGCCGGCGTGTCGCGGCGGGCGAGCGAAGAGGCCATGGCGGTGTGGCCGTCCGCCTGCACGGACGGGTGGAGGGAGGAGGCCTGCTGCTCCCTCGCAGCAGGGTCGGTGGCGGCGCCAGCGGCGCGGCGTCGACGGTCATCACGGGCGACTGGCTCCGTCTGGGCCACCCTGGCAGCTCGGCGCGCGTAGCGCTCTCGACGAGCGTCGGCCATGGCAGTGAGGAAGTGGAAAGAACCAAAATAGCCCCCTACCTGGCACGCCAAATGTCGAAATCGGGGATCCGGGGACCCACAGGTTCGAACACTGGGGGCTAGCTGGTTCCTACCTCTCCAAGGGTGACCACGGCGAGAGCACACGAGCGCAAAGCACGACAGGGGACACGACGGTTACCCAGGTTCGGGCCACCTTGCGGTGTAAAACCCTACTCCTGCTTGTGTTGGGATTGCTGTGGCCAGAGGGTGTTCCCGCGTATAAGGTAGGAGATGAAGGGATCGATCCCTTACAATGGCAGCACAGCCCCCCTTTTATAGCCGCCTCGGTCCTCTTCCCTTGAAAATCTTGGTGGGAAGGGTAGCCACAATTGGCGGGTTTTGAAAGGGGACAGGTGCTCAGGCTATCCTGACTAAAGGTGGTCTTTTCCTGCAAAAGCATGTTCCATGACACGCCGGTGGGCTCGGTGATGACCTCCGCCCTGCGCGCCTTGCTGTCTTGGTCTTATTTCACCAAACGGGCAGTCCTTGGGACTTGCTTTGGAGGACGGCAGCTGGGCTGCTCCCTTTATCACCAAAGAGGAAAACCTCTCTGTCCACGCCCGCTGGCGCGCCCTCTATCACCGTTCGTCACCAAGCACGTCACCCATGTGGTGGGACAGGACCGCACGGCTGGCGTCAGGCTCGGAGAGCCTCGGGCGGCCTCCTTGGGGGGCCGCCTCGGGATATAAGTGTATCCTATCAAGGAGGCCGCCCTTGATGCATCCTATCAGGGAGGCCGCCCTTGATGCATCAAAGTGCTTTACGTCATTTTATTCCAGTCTGCGCATCCAAACTTTGTTAACCGGCCATCGGCTTCCACCTCCTCGTCCAGTGGCCGAGGAGTGTTTCCTACTCTTAGCGTGACCATCCAGGCAAGCGATTTCAAGAAACAAGGCAATCCGGCCATGTGGTTCAAAAAGCAAAAGTGAGGCAGAGAGTTATGTTATATTACAGTTTAAAATAAGAAACATCTTTCAAAAAAATAGTTCTTCTAACAGTTCCTTTTCTCAGGGCGTCATGTTAACCATGAGTGTCCGAAGACATGCGACCTTGGGGGTGAAGCCCCTGGTCAAGGGTTTGAAGAACCCGGCCATTCTTTGCTTCCATCGTGGCCGACTGATTATGTTTGTTAAGAATGCTAGCTTTCGGCTTTATCCGTCTGAGGTGCTAACCCGGATGACCCAGGAGCAACAATCACAGCGGTGCTCCCTTTGCCCCTTGGCCGAAAAATCAGGAACATAAGGGGCAAGCACAGGAGCCAGGCAACCCAGCTTGGCCAATTCTTACGTCAAATCAATGCATATTGTGGCTTGAGTACGATGTGGTAGGAAGGAATCATATATAACTAAGATAAATGCTCGAAAGAGTAGGCTTTATTAATTGAAGCCCCCAGGGTGGTTTAAGTCATACATTTGAAGATGCGGCTGAGGTGTCTAAGCGTACCTCGGATTGACTAGACGTTGTCGCTGGGGATGAATATTTTGACAACCTTGAGGAAAAAAAGGTGTACCGAAATAGGCAACAAGTTGCTTGATGCGAAAAAAGGGAAAGAAAACTATAACTAATTGTATAGTGAAGAAAGAAGGGAATGCTTCATTTAACCATAAAAACGTCGGAGCAGGGAAGCGTTCCATGGGTTCGGCTCTAGCCGGTCGTCCGTCGGGTCTCGGATGCGGTATGCTCCTCCGATGAGTACCTGGTCAATTATAAATGGTCCATACCATTTAGGCAAAATTTATGCTTCTGCTTTTCCGGGTGGATCCTCATGACCAGGTCTTTGACATTAAACTCCTTTGATCAGACTTCCCTGCTTTGATATCGTCGCGCCTGCTGCTGATAGAACATGGAGCGTGCCCGAGCTACATCGCGCTCCTCTTCCAGGGCATCCAAGTCATCCTGCCGATCGAGCTCGGCCTCCAGTTCCTTGTACATGCGCACACGAGGTGCGTCATGGATGAGATCACAAGGGAGCACGGCCTCGGCGCCGTAAACCATGAAGAATAGTGTGTAGCCAGTGGATCGATTTGGCGTTGTCGGGCCACTGGGAACCAGGGTACCTCAGCCCGTCTGCCTGCGGCCCAGGATACGACACTTGGGGAAGGCCCAAGACACGGCCCATCTAAGGGTGCCACAAAGAGAAGACATCTCACGAGGCGCCAGCCTCCCGAGGACCCCTCCTCAAGGCACGAGCCACCAACACTTAGCCGCAGGAGCGGCGGAAGCCTCGTGAGGCCATCTCGCAAGGCTGCCTCCCGAGGCGGCCCCCCGAGGGGGCCGCCCGAACAACCCGAACCTGACGTCGGCTGCGCAGTCTTGTGTCCATCACGCGGGTGACGCGCGTGGTGATGAATGACTGCAGAGGCCGCGCCAGCGGGCGCGGATAGAGAGGCTTTCCACTTTGGTGCTAAAGGAGCAGCCCCAGCTGCCCACCTCCAAAGCAAGCCCCAAGGACTGCCCGTTTGGTGAAAGAAGACCGAGACAGCAAGGCGCGCAGGGCGGAGGTCACCACCGAGCCCACCGGCGCATCATGGGTCATGCTTTTGCAGGCGAAGACCGACTTTAGTCAGGATAGCCTGAGCGCCTGTCCCCTTTCAAAACCCACCAAATGTGGCAACCCTTCCCGCCTAAGTTTTCAGGGGAAGAGGACCGAGGCGGCTATAAAAGGGACAGAGCAGCCACTGTAGAAGGGATTGATTCCTTCACCTCCTACCTTGTACGCGAGAACATCTTCTGGCTCACAGCAATCCCAACACAAGCAGGAGTAGGGTTTTACACCACAAGGTGGCCCGAACCTGGGTAACCGCCGTGTCCCCTGTCGTGCCTCCGCATAGCGCTCCTGCCGTAGCCTCGCCGTGGTCGCCGTTGGTTGGTAGGAACTAGCTCGCCCCCAGTGTTCGAACCTCCAGATCCCCGGACCCCCGCTTCCGACATTTGGCGCACCAGGTAGGGGGCTGCACCTGTTCTTCCCACCTCCTCGCCACCATGGCCGGCGCTCGTCATGAGCGCTACGCACGCCGAGCCGCCAGGGCGGCCCAGACGGAGCCCGTCGCCCGTGACGACCGTCGACGCCGTGTCGCCGGCACTGCTACCGACCCTGCTGTGAGGGAGCAGTAGGCATCCTCCCTCCACCCATCCATGCAGGCGGATGGCCACACTGCCATGGCCTCGTCGCTCGCCCGCCGCGACGCGCTGGCCCCACAAGCTGCGTTGCTCATGGCACGCGAGCTCCTGCGCTACCGCCGCACTGACGCCGGCTACGACGCCTGGCTTGGCTGCATCACCGATCTCGTCAACGCCGTAGGAGATGCCCCGGTGCCCTCTCACTCGCTCCGTCCTCCGCCGTCTCATGCCGGTGACGTGGCGCACGATGCGCCCCCTCCGCCTCATCTGCACAGCGAGGACGCCCGGCGCCACCGCGACGCGCGGGCGCGCGAGCCATCCCGCGGTGCGTCCTCTCCGGACCATGGCGAGCCTAGCTGCTAGATCATCCGGCGCGTGCCACCCGACGCGCACGTCCTCCTCGAGCAGCAGCGCCAGCTCTAGGACAGGACTGTCCAAGAAGTCGCGGCCGCCGGCCGCCAGAACCGTGCCGCCCTCGTCGGTGGCGTCCCCTCCGGCTGCGTGGGCTGTCGCGCCTTCACCCGCGAGCTGCGTCGCGTGGTGTGGCCCACCAAGTTCAAGCGGGACCTGCCTCCACACTACGACGGCACCCCCAACCCCGCAGAGTTCCTGCAGCTCTATGCCCTAAGCATCGAGGCAGCGAACGGCGATGACAAGGTCATGGCAAACTGGTTCCCCATGGCCCTCAACGACAGCCCACGCTCGTGGCACATGAACCTCCCCGAGGCGTCCATCTCTTCATGGGGCAAGCTCTGCCGACAATTCATGCCCAACTTCAAGGGCACGCATGAGCGCTCCCTCACGCTCAACGACCTGCGCACTGTGCGCCAGTGCCCTGACAAGACCCTCTGCAAGTACATCCTGCGCTTCAGCCAAGTGCGGAACAAGATCCCGCGTGCCTCCAAGGCCGCCATTGTCTCTGCATTTTCCAACGGCGTCACAGACGTCCGGATGCGCGAGAAGCTCGCCATCAACGATGAGCTCGATTCCATGCTCGAGTTGTTCGACCTCGCCGACAAGTGTGCCAAGGGCGAGGAAGGCCGCCTCTTCGTCCACAATGACCCTAACGCAGAGCCCGACGCTGCCAAATCCAAGAGCAAGGACACCAAGCGCAAGGGCCCTACCGTGCTCGCGGCGGAGCCCGAGCAAAAGCGTGGCCACGAGAATGACGAGCCCAAGAGGGACAGCCGCCCTCTCTGCGCCTACCACAAATCGCACTCCCATAGCACCGAGCACTGCCATGAGCTCAAGCTGCTTCGCGATGAGCGCCTGGGGCGCCGAGGCGACCGCAGCGACCGCGGCGCCGGCCGCGGAGGTGGCCGCAACGGCAACCGCTGGGGAGACCGTAACGGCAATGGCAACTTTCGGCAGGGCTGGCGCGACCAGCCTCGTGAGGCTAGCCCTTAGGCCAACGCCGCTCTTCCGCCGCTGCCGCTGCCACAACGAAGGAATGACGGCAACCAGCCCGATGAGGGCGCTGGGGGCTACCAGGAGCCTCGCAGCGTGGCTTGCATCCTTGGCAGGGCCCAGGCTCCCACGTCCAACCGCCACTTCAAGTTGTTCTCTCGCGAGGTGAATGCCGCCCTCCCGAGGTCTAAGGCTTCTCGTCCCCTCAAGTGGTCGCAGTATGCAATCACCTTCGACTCCAACGATCACCCCAAGTCCTCGAGCGCTGTGGGCATGGTCCCCATGCTATGCACCCCCACCATCAGCAATGTCGCCGTCACCAAGACGCTCATCGACGGAGGTGCCGGCCTCAACGTGATCTCAATCGGGACCTTCGAGCAGCTCCAACTGCCCTACGACCAGCTGATGCCGACCAGGCCCTTCTCCGGAGTGACTGATGGCTCCACCATCCCTCTGGGCCAAGTGTGCCTCCCCGTCACCTTTGGCACCCACAAGAACTACCACACTGAGCTCATCGACTTCAACGTGGCGCACATCGGCCTGCCGTACAACGCCATCCTAGGCTACCCGGCACTCGCCAAGTTCATGGTGGCAACCCACCACGCCTACAGCGTCCTCAAGATGCCAGGCTGCAGCGGCATCATCACCGTCTGCTGCAACAAGAAGGACGCGGTCCGCTCCCGCGAGAGCGCCTACAAGGCTGCCGCCACCGCCTACCCTGCCGACGAAGACGTCACCGAGCCTCATGAGGCCGCTCCCGCGAAGAAGAAGCAGCTGTTCTGTAAAGATCGCGCCGAGACAAAGAAAGTGTCGGTGGACGGCGGCGGCTCAGGCCCTGCCTTCACCATCGACACAAGCCTCTCTCCTGCATAGGAAGACGCGCTCGTCACCTTCCTTCGGGCCAATTCGGATGTGTTCGCTTGGACGACATCTGATTTATCCGGTGTGCCAAGGGAGGTGATCGAGCACCACTTAGCGGTGTGCCCCAACGCACGCCCCGTGAAATAGAAGGCACGGCGCCAGGCGCCAGAGAAGCAAGATTTCATCATAAGGGAAGTTCAGAAGCTCCAGGAAGCTGGAGTCATCCGTGAGGTGCGCCATCCTGAATGGCTCGCCAACCCTGTCGTGATGCCCAAGAAGTGCGGCAAGGAGCGCATGTGCATTGACTTCACGAGCCTCAACAAGTTCTCCCCTCAAGATCCCTTTCCGCTGCCCCGCATCGACCAGATCGTGAATTCCACCGCCAGGTGTGAGCTGCTATGCTTCCTAGATGCCTTCTCAGGCTATCACCAGATCAAGATGGCAACCGAAGATGTGGAGAAGACGGCCTTCATCACCCCCTGCGGCATATTCTACTACATCTGCATGCCCTTCGGCCTCAGGAGCGCCGGAGCCACCTTCCATAGGCTGATGCGCATCGCCTTGGGACCCTAGATGGGAAGAAACGCTGAGGCCTACGTCGATGACATCGTTGTCAAGACTCGCGAGGCCTGGTCCCTCCTCACGGACCTCCAGGAGACATTCGAGAATCTGTGCAAGGTCAACCTCAAGATCAACCCAGACAAGTGCATCTTCGGAGTTCCCTCCGGTAAGCTGCTCGGCTTCCTAGTGTCCCACTGTGGCATCAAGGCCAATCCCGAGAAGATCAAGGCCATTGAGAAGATGTGTCCTCCCCAGAGCCTTAAGGAGATGCAACGCCTGGTGGGATGCATGGCCTCTCTTGGGTGATTCATCTCCAAGTTCGGCGAGCGAGCCCTGCTATTCTTCAAGCTCATGAAGAGATCTGGCCCCTTCAAGTGGACTCCCGAGGCCGACGCTGCCTTCGAAGACCTCAAGAGGTACCTCACGAGCTCGCCCATCAGGGTCGCGCCACGATCTCGCGAGCCCTTGCTCCTATATCTGGCGGCCACTCCCCAGACGGCCAGCGCGGCCCTGGTGGCAGTTCGAGAAGAGCGCATCCGTGCACAGAAGAAGCCTGCCACGCCGCTGCCTCCCGAGGCCACGTCGTCGCCTGGCGAGGCCTTGCCTGAGGAGGCCCTTGGCACGCCACCTCCCGAGGCTACGCCATCGCCCACCAAGGGCCCCTCTCAGGAGGCCTCCAGTGAGCCGCCTCGCAAGCTGCCTCCCAAGCCTCATGAGCCTCATGAACCCCTCGGGCCCCCTGAAGACCAAGCTGCCGCAACAACTACCCGCCTCGTCGAGCACCCCGTATACTCTGTTAGCATGGTGCTACGAGATGCGCGCGAGTGCTACCCCATGCAGCAGAAGCTCCTCCTCGCGCTCCTCGTCGCCTCCAGGAAGCTGCGCCACCACTTCCAGGGCCATACCATCAAGGTGATCTCGTCCTACCCCCTGGAGCAAGTCTTGCGTAGCCCCAACGCCACTGGCTGCGTCGCTGAGTGGAACATCGAAATACAAGCCTTCGAGCTGGAATTCTGCACCACGAGAGTGATCAAGGGTGCAGCCCTGGCTGACTTAGTGGTGGAATGGATGGATCCGCACCAGGAGGAGCCTCGCGAGGCCGAGTCCCTCTTGCCTGGGAACGAGGCGCTTGGCAGCTGGACTATGCATTTCGATGGCGCCTTCTCCCGGCAGGGCGCAGGAGCTGGCGTCATGCTCACCTCGCCAACAGGAGACAAGCTCCGCTACGCCATCCAACTCTGCTTCAAGCGCGACGACAAGGTCTCCAACAACAACGCAGAGTACGAGGGCCTCATCACCGGCCTCAAGGCCACCTCTGCTCTGGGCATCAAGCGCCTCACCATCAAGGGCGACTCGCGGCTCCTCGTCAACTTCTCCAACAAAAGCTACAATCCCAAGGACGAGCACGTGGCCGCCTATTTGGAAGAGGTACGTAAACTCGAGAAGAGTTTCCTTGGCCTGGAGCTCTAGCATGTTCCTCGCGGCGGCAACAAGGAGGCCGACAACATCGCCAAGCGAGCATCTCGCCATGAGCCTTAGAACCCCAGCATCTTCGAGGAAAGGCTCCTCAAGCCATCAGCTACTCCGCTTGCCACGAGCGCCACACTGCTTCACGAGGAGCTCCCACCTGCACCGCCCATGGGCGCACAAGATTGGAGGCCAGCCTCAGGAGCTCGCCTGCTGCTGGCGCTCAAACCTCAAGTGGACAGCTGGGCCGCAAAGTTCAAGGCCTACTTGCTTCACGGCACCCTCCCGGAGAAGGACTCAGAGGCAGAGCGCGTGGCTCGCCAGGCCACCGCTTACTGCTTGCAAGACGGCGAGTTGTACCGCAGGTGCCCCAGTGGCATCTTGCTGCGGTGCATCTCTGAAGAGCAAGGTCACGAGCTGCTCGCCGACATCCATGGAGGAGACTGTGGTCACCACTCCTCATCGCGCACCCATGTCGGCAAGGTGTTCCGCAGCGGCTTCTACTAGCCCACCGCGCTTCACGACGCCACCGAGCTGGTCCAATCCTGCAAAGCTTGTCAATTCCATACCAGGCAAATCCACTAGTCGGTGCAAGGCCTCCAGACGATTCCTCTCTTGTGGCCCTTCGCGGTCTGGGGACTGGATATCTTGGGACGCTTCCCTCGCGCAGCTGGCGGCTACCGCTACCACTACGTCGCCATCGACAAGTTCACCAAGTGGGCGGAGGTCGAGCCCGTGCGCACCATCCCAGCAGGCTCTGCCGTCAAGTTTATCAAGGGCCTCATGAGCCGCTTTGGCATCCCCAACTGCATCATCACCGACAACGGCTCCCAGTTTACAAGCGGCCTCTTCAAGTCATACTGCGCCAGCCTCGGCACGCAGATCTGCTACGCCTCTATGGTGCACCCACGAAGCAACGGCCAGGCCGAGCGTGCCAACGCCGAGGTCCTCAAGGGCCTCAAGACAAGAAGCTTCAAGAAAAAGCTCAAAGCCTGTGGCAAGGGCTGGCTTGACGAGCTACAGTCTGTGTTGTGGTCCATCCGCACAACGGCAACAAAGCCTACCGGCGAGACTCCCTTCTTCCTCGTCTACGGAGCCGAAGTAATCCTCCCTTCTGAGCTCAAGCACGGCTCTCCACAAGTCCTTGCCTTCGATGAGGCTCGTCAGGTAGGCTCGCGAGAGCCCGACCTGCTGCTCCTTGAAGAAGCACGTCACTAGGCCACCCTGCACACCGCCAGATACCAGCAGGCGTTGCGTCGCTATCATAGCCGCAACATACGCCCGCGCACCCTCGAAGTCGACGATCTTGTCCTGAGAAGGATCCTCTCCAGCGAGGGACTCCACAAACTCTCACCCATGTGGGAAGGCCCTTTCATGGTTGCTCATGTCTCTAGGCCCGGCGCTGCCCGGCTGGAGACGGAGGACGGAGTTCCTGTGCCTAACGCCTGGAACATCGAACACCTCCGCAAGTTCTACCCGTGACCCTCACGCGTACGAACGAAGTGGGGCTGTACACGCCCCAAAGCCTCTCATTGCATTCGCCTGATGGGCCCGCGAGAGCTCCCCCCCACGTCTCAGTGGAATCCCCATGCTTCGGGCTGGCGGAACAATCACCTGAGGGCGCCCCATGGGCTGCACCAACCTCACGCTGATCCGTGCCGGACACGGTAGCCTCTTCTATTTTGGATGTGAAACTGAGGGCGCCCCACGGGCTGCACCAACCTCAAGCTGACCCGTGCCGGACACGGCAGCCGCATCTCTTTTTGGTTGTGTAATGAACTTATTACTATGCTGTAGTAAAGCTCTATTTCCTAAGATATCTTATGTGTTGCTAAGTTGCTTGCCTCAGGAGCTGTGTACGCTCGCGATCTTCCTCCTGCGCATCCCGCGACCAGGGGCTGGACACGGTGCATGTGCTCGGGTCAGTCCCAGCAGCGCTACAAAACCCAAGCGATCGAGCTCTGGCTCGCAGGCCTGCTCCCGTGCATGCCACCTCACCAAGGTTCGTGGTGTCTCGTCTCCTCGCGTGACACCCACGAGCAAGCTAGCAAGCGTGCACCGCTCCCCCTTTTTCTTGTGAAGTCGATGTGAAGTTGTCATAGGAACAAGGCACTCAAAGGCCTCGCGAGCGCTGCCTTGTGAGGTGACTCACGACAAGACCCCTCCATAAACCCTCAAGGAGCCTCACGAGCACTGCCTCGCAAGCCAACCTGCGGTGGCCGCCTCCGCCAAGTACTAGCGGGAGGCCTCACGAGCAAGAGCCTCGCGAGGCACACTCTGCGGCCACGACACGGCAAGCGACACTTGCGAAAGAGCTAAGTACAAAAACACCTCACCAGCCGCTCTCGGCACCCCTCAAGCTCTCCTCTCTCCGCAACCTCGCTAAGTGCTGATGTTCTCTCCTCCGCGCAAGCTGCTTGCACGTCAAAGGGGGACTTCCTGAGCATCGCGCCTCAGGAGTCCTTACCGCCCCCCAATGCCCTGCACCTCCTGGCCTTGTCCAGGCAACGTGACTTGACATACCAGCGACGGCTGTAGCCCGCTCGGGGGCTGGGTCCTGGCGACATAGAGCACTAAGGCAAACAAGGAAAGGGAAATAGGCCTCACGAGGGGGCCTCACGAGGAAACACACATTGCAGCAAATCATAAAGTACTTAAAACAAAAGATGCTATTTTTTCACGCCCCCACGGGGCTACATCGGCCTATTACAGGAACAAAGAGAGAGGGGCCAAGGGGGAGCATGGCGCGCCTTCAAGATCCGACTGGGGCGCTGTCGTGCAAAACGACTATCTATGGGACCGAACGGGTCCCTTTGCGGTTCGGCTCAGGGGACGTGCACAGGACAAAGAGCAGGTTTTTAGTAAGTGCAAGAACACACGGGGGGATTTATCCAGGTTCGGACCGCTATGCATGTAAAACCCTACTCCTGCTCTGTGGTTGATCGACTATGAACTTTGGTTCGGAGCACAGTTTTCCGGCAAGGTGCTCGGGAAAACGCAGCTGCAGTGTGTAATTGAACTGGGTGTCGACCGTTCTACCTGTAGCCGTGGGCCTCCTTTTATAGGCCAAGGGGTTACCACAATGGCTAATACGGTCATTACAGAGTGTGAACAGTGACTTGCACCATCATCACGTTTATCTTCCAATGGGGTAAGACAAACGCATTTAATGCACCGTAAGGCGCTACATCGGGGAGGCGAGGCCTAGGGCAAAAGATCTGTACCACCGGTCTCGGCGCCCTCTTGTAATCTTGACACATCCTAGGGACGGGTGTCATTAAAGTTAATCTTGGCATGGCGTGCTGACACGTGCGTTGGACGGTCATGTTGACTGCCTGCCCGCTCGACACCTAGCCCATGAGCCTATCTGGTCGATGGTGAGGTGGAGTGGTAGCGGGACAGAACAAACCTGCCTGCATGGAGTTGCCGAGCCTTGCTTGCCAGGAAGGGAGCTTGCCGGCAACCATAGCCTTGTTCTTCACCTTGCCGGAGTGAGGCTTGCCAGCAAGAACAGCGTCGATCTTCAGTACTTAGAATAGTACTTCTCGATGACCTGCCTTGAGGTCTTCTTCACGGTCTTGGTGTTGAGTCTTGGGTTGTAGCTACCCTCTGTCAAGCCCTTGCCGGAAGAGAGGCTACAACTGCCTATGCACAAGTCTGGGTACGAGGGCACCCATGTCTTAGTACACCGACAGGAGCCCCTGGGCCTGGGCCACGCGCGCATGCGAGGCGTTGTTGGGCTAGGCCCAAACAGTGCACAGGCGGTGCGTGGTAGAGGATAACTATCATAATCTTCTCTTTTACCGCACTCGCCCACGACACGTATTAAACGTGGGCATGGGAGAGGTGGAGCAGAATGGCGTGGGAGGTGGTGCGCCGGAAAAGCGCGGCCACGTAGGACGGAAAAGAGCCAGGCCCCTGCGCCTTCCCCATAAAAAAGGAAACCGCAAAGGGCGCTGCTCATTCATCCCCTCTTCCCAATCTAGTCAATTCACCGCCGTCTTCAACCTCGCGCAAAAGCAGAACGCGCCCCCTCCTGCTTTCGCCGCCGCACAAGAGCAGAGCACGCCCTTTGCTTCCGCCGGTGCGCAACGCAACTTTGCCTCCCGCCCCCCCTCCCCCCTCCAACACCTTGTCATGGCACCAAAGAGAGGCGGGAAGGCCCCGAGTTTGGCCTTCGTCTTCTTCCTCCTCACATCCGAGCCTTCTCGCAACTAGAATAGCACCGCCGCCGCGTGACCTTGGTGTCTCCGACAACGCCAACCGCTTCAACATCTCCACGCACGCTGCCGTCGACACCGTCAAGAGCCTCTCAAAGCTTCCGCCGCATCTAGGTATGCCCCATTTCTTCCTAGATCCATAGCGGTTCTTTATCCATTTTACCTAGTTCATCGGCGCTCGTCTGTTCATCCTTCACTGCTGTTTTTAGATCCAGATTCTAATGAACTCGTCGTAGAAATACTCCGATGTTGGTTGTAGTACCATTTCTGCATCTAGGAACTTCAGATCTTCACTAAACACTGCGAATAAATCAAACCATGCTTCCACTGTATGAGTTAGGAATAGTAAATATTTTTTCTTTTCGCGTATTTTGTAGATCCATAATTTTAGCCACTTTGTTGGAAATCTGTTCCTGCAATACTTAGCAAAAAATCAGAATCTTCAACTTTAATATGAGCCGTCGTATAAATCATGACCCGCCTTCCTTAGGAAGCATAGTTGAATCTCTGTTCGGGCGGCTTGTAATTTTGGTAATTGAATAACTATGTTGGCTCGCCTCTTAATTTTAACCACCTTGTCATACTGGCTTCTCTCCAAGCCGCCATGGCGACTTTAGAGATCGTGAAATGACTCGCCATTCATATTTTATCCGCAGCCGTTAATTCTTTAGGCGACTTACCATGCCAAAGACCACAGTCTGCAATTGGGTGAGTTCCCAAGTTTCACAACTCGTGCTCAATGACTATAAAGAACAAGGTTTTCTGCCTGCTCAAGAGGTGATTGGCTGGCGGGCTCCTCAAGGCGAAACTGTTCCCCAACCCGGCGAAGGAGAAGTCATGGTGTTTACAGACCATCTTCTTAGGGGCTTCTCTCCGCCCGGGTCAAAAAAAAATTGGGACGCTCTAAGTTTCTTCAACCTTCATCCTCAAGACCTTGGTCCAAATTCTATATCCAACCTATGCCAATTTCAAGTCTTCTGTGAAGCATGTCTGCAAATGGAAGCCACCTTTCCTCTCTTTAGGGAGTTTTTCTATATCAACCGCCAAACTGAATGTGCTGATGGCCCCAGTCTAGAACTTGGCGGGGTCTCGATCCAAAGGCGAAGAGACGTTGCTTCTCCTTCAGTCACTCTGCCGAGTCATCCAAAGGGATGGAACAAGACCTGGTTCTATTGTAAGAACACAGCTCCTGCTGATGAGAACCCTTTGTCGGGTTATAGACCTGATCGTCTTGACCCCACCATTGAACTTCCTGGCTGAGCTCCTCAAGAAGAGCGCGCTCAAGTCGCCCACATATATCCAAAGCTGAGGGCTTTATTAGCCAATGGTTTGACCGGGGTTGATCTGACCCGGTGCTGGATTACCTGGAGGATTCTCCCCTTAAGTCGCCGGGCGAATTTAATGTGTAATTACTCAAGCAACTCAAATGATGTGCAAAGGTTCAGTCCCATTGACCTGTCAGCTGACGAAATAAACAAGATTGTGAAGAAACTTCTTGGGGAGTCACAAGAAAACTGTAACAAGACGGGGCTGAGACCATTCTATGCCCTTAACCAGGCTCCTCCAGTAAGCATTCCTGTGATCATGTGTCCAGCTTATCAACTCTTTAAACTTACTTGTTGACCTTGTTTAAAACTGTGTAGGCCGACTCTCCATTCTGGAACAAGAAGAAAAGGAAAACACCAGCGACCAAGCGTAGGGCTGCTAAAGCTGCACCGGCTCAAAAGAAGAATAAACCGGCTATTGAAAGTGAGGCGATAGCTAGAGGCGGGTCACCAGCAGCTGATGATGAGTCAGAGGTAGAACTTGACTCCCTTGGCCGTCTTTTTATTGAACTGGCTAACACCTAGTATTCTCAGGGCGATGCTGAAAATAGCCGGCCTGATGATGTTGAGGTAATTTCCATCTCCTCCGACTCAGAAAACTTTGTTCCCCAAAGAGCTAGAAAAACTGTCAGAAAAGTGCCATTTTCTCATCCACACGCTTATTTAGAACCACAATTTTCTTTAAAGAAATCGCAGCATGCCGGCTCTGCACGACGCCAGACTCGAAGTGGTTCTGGAGAACTCTTGACCGGCTTACCTGATGCTTCAGCCGCCCGTAAGCGACGCAATGAGGTGCCTCAAAGTCCAACACCATCTCTTCCATGAGCCGGCCTTTTTAAGCATCCTCTTAACCCGTCTGATTCAAATTACCAGGAGTCACCACCATCATCTGGCGACTCATCTGCCAACTCAACTGCCACCCTTGGTCATTAAGCAAGGGTAAGTTCTTCTCAATAAATCCGTGCTTCGTCGTAACCATTGTCTTGCTTACTTAAGTCTGCTTATGAATTCATAGGGCAAAGGCTAAGAAGAGGAAAACTAGCGAGTCATCTTCGACCCCAGAGAACTTTGAGTCAGAAAACCCAAACTTGGTGATCACTGAAGGTCAACACGAGATGGCGAAGGATCAGCCTGGTGAAAATGTTGATCCGCCCAAGCAAAACGAGCCGCCAACTACTAAAGAGGTGGATACTCAAGTCGGCACGACTGACGTGGTGGAGGATCTTAACCCGCCAAGTCCTATTCGCCCTTCTAGTCCGATGAAGGCGGCTGAAGATATGGTCTTATCATCTCCCCAAGCCGATGATGATGTTGGCATCACAGGGGTATCCTTCAAGACTCCAGAGACGTCAAGTGTTCTGACCAAGCATGTATCAAAAGATGAGCCGGTCACGTCTGAGAAAGGAAAAGGGAAACTTGAGCTCCCAAACTTTGAAGATCTCAGCGCGGCCGATCTCCATGAGGCGTACATGACCCGGCTATCTATAAGCCGGGAAATGGAAGCAAGCCTGGTCAATATGCTGAAGAAGAAATATGAGGTCAGAAATGTCCCTTCTTTCCATACTGTATATATCTTGTGTAGCCACCAAGTCTTAGACATAGGTCAGAATGAATATGTGTAAGACTTTCAGTATGATATACTCGCTTCGGGACTGTAGCCCCCAAGGGCCGGGTTGTTATGTATATAACAAACCGGTTCTTTAAAATCTATCTCTTAAAAGCAATGTGTAGCCCCCAAGGGCCGGGTAGTTATGTATATAACCAACCAGTTCTTTATCAATTGTCTTGTAGAAGTGACGTGTAGCCCCCAAGGGCCGACTCATTTTGATAAGATGAGCCGGATCTTATTCCCTTAGTGATTATTAGAAGAGAAAAAACGACCTGCATTAGCCCCCAAGTGCCATGTAGATTTCTAGCAAACTGCTTGGGACTTTAAGTGAGAATTTTTAGCTGTCTCATGGCCCCCATGGGCCGGGTTGTGCAATTTTGTGGGCTCAATAGCATATAGCATTCCACTGACAAGATTTGCTTATGACAGGATATGCTCAATGACGCCGAGTCAAAGGTGGCCGGCTTACAAGAGCAACTCAAAGCTGAGAAGAAGCTTCGTATAGACGCCGAGTCATCTGTCGCAGCCTTGCATGAATCTGTATCAATAGCTGCAGAAAACTTGAAATCTGTGAAGACTTCTCACGAGGAAGAAAAAGCAGCGTTGTTGAAACATGCTGAAGAGGCAGAGAACCGGCTCAAGCCCATTACTGATGAAGTAAACGGCTTGAAGCGTTATATTACCGATATGACCCAGGCCATCTTTGGTAAGTGACCCACCAATCAGTCAGGAATAACTCGCACGAAATCTCTGATATTTGTATTGGAATGCTGTAATTGAATGTGTTCAAATATTGCAGGTAGCAGAAGCATCAATCTGCGTCAAGATCCCCGTATCAAGCTCAAGGCGGTTTACACTTTCTTGGAGCAACTTTATGCAGGGAGCTTGTTCACAATTATGTCTGTGATGGCTCACATAGAGCCACCACGTTTCATAAGGGACGTGTTGAATCAACTGTCAACCATGCCTGGTGTGGCACCCTGGCGCAGAGAGACCGGAACACCCCATATTCCTGCCCAGAGATCAAGTCTTCTGGAATACGGCACTGCTTGGCATAGAACAAACCAGCTCTTTATTACAAATAACACAGGTACAAGGGTCCGTCCAATATTACAAAGGTTACAGGGGCACTGCGACACTTCGCCTGCTAAGGTAGCTCTATGCTAGCAGTGGAACACCTCGAAGCGGAATAATTTCTAGCAGCGGAACGACGACAATGGTAATGGACTCCACTCCGCAGGGACTCTGGCTGGGACGCATCCTAGAGCGTAACCTCGGGATCCTCGACAAGCAATCAATCACCGCATGACCTGCAATCTGGCATAACACGCCAGGTGAGTACTTTGAATGTACTCGCAAGCTCATAGCAACCAAAGCAATCAGGACAAACAACAGCGTGGCATGTACAGGTTAAATATCAATGATGAATACAACACTACTAGAACAACATGAGCATGGCAGGTACATATAATTCATGACATGAACATGATGACACTAGCACTAGCATGCAAGGGGTTCGACATTTAAGGTCTCATGGACCAACTTACTCTGCTCGGAGATTATCTCGTAACCACAAACTTACCATCGTGATCATCACACGATCACCTCAGGATCAACCAAGCTCGGTATCAACTATACCATCGTGATCATCACATGACCACACGGAGCTTGATCTCTACCCGTGATCATCGCATGACCACATAAAGATCAACCAACTTCTTTTCTCATCGAACTGGGGTTGTTTATTATTCAGATTATTATTACTGTTGACCCATAGTGTGACCTACTATGAACTGTGTCCATGACCGAGGACGCGGCTATCGATAGATTATACACTCTGCTGAGGTTAGTACACTGTACCCACACTACGGAAATCATGGCCTCATGCTCCCATTCGGGTGGACCAACGACATTCCGACAAACCAATCTATTGCATGACACTCTCCCGGCCACTCCCGACAAACTCCCCTTTGGGCTATGTCCTGTGTCGCCCCGATGTCAACTCGTGACATCCGCCACCTTTGTGACCGCCACCGTCGTGGCCCAAAACAAACTCGTCCCAAACGGGGACAACCGTGCGCAAACAACTCGGGCACAAGGCTTATGGCCACCTATCTGATCAGGGTAGCGCGCGCCCATAACCTTCCCTAGTTGGAGGCACCGACGAGAGGCATGACAATAGACTGAATCAGGGCCCCCCATAAGGCAAGTGTGGCTGCACTGGTTAGCTCGATTCGGTGGCACCATGACTCAGCCAACAGATTTGTTCAAGTTCGATTAATGTCAAGTTCAACTTGAATAGTGCTGAGCTGAGTCCTAATAAAGCATGATGAAATAACAATGCATATGAGCATGATATCAACATAAACATGGATGGGCAACATAACCATTTAACATCATTACATCAACAATGATAAATCATTTATTCTACGAGATGCAAATGAGCATGGCATAATGACGATCATGAATATAACAAGTACTTTCATATCAAACCGTAACTACTCATATGAGCATATCGTTATTACTAGCATCGGAAATGATTACAAGAATGAAATATGATAATAATAACATTAGCAGTAAATCATTTCACTTACTAGATGAAAATGAACATGGCATAAGCAAGGAGCATGGATTCACAAGCATATTCGAAGCATTCACAAAATAATTAAATGAGCAAAAAATTATTAAATATTCAAGTGGAAACCATGGCTACTACAAGGCCATCATGCAAGTGGCTATTGTGGCTTGCCTGGGGATGAAGGATTCACCGGGGAGAGGTGCGATGAACTCGCGGAAAGAATTGCCGGAAAAGTTTCCCTCTCGGTGGAGCTGTTTTAAGGGCAAGGGCAAAATGGTCATTTTCACAGTGTGATAACCTCATGAAAATGATACCATCGGCACGGGCTCGACGAACTGAGATCGTGGGCTTTGGAATCACCTGAATCGGAGTTACGGTTGTCGAGATACGGCTGTTCGTTTGTTAGGCAGAAAAAGAATAAAAATCTGTCCATTTCTGCTGCAAACGAGTGAACGTCCGCAAATTAAAGGTTTCGGCCGGCGGGGTTAAACAGAAAGCGCATTCCAGAAAAATACGTTTTTGAAGCAGAGAAGACACATTTTCTCCCGAAGCACGGCAGAGTACGCTTTCCATAGGGGAAAGCGCATTCCGCGAAATGCGCTTCTACTTAAGTGGCGGGCCCGGCTGCCTGTTTCACTTACGTGCGGGGCCCACGACACGCTCTCTCTCTCCTGCATCCCTTTCTTCCTCCTCCCGACGCTGGAGACAGAGGAGGCCGCGGTCGAGCGCGCGCCGGCGCTCCCCGGTGACTCAGGCCATCTCCGGTCGTGCTCCGGCCACCGGCGGGCTCGGGATGAGGTGCCGCGCCCACCTAGGCCAGGCGCGGATGCCGAGGAGGACCGGAGTGGTGATGGCGTGGGCTCCGGCGGGAATGGCTCTCGGACGAACTTGGTTTCGGGCCTGCGGTCGTCCCCGTGATGAACCGAGGGCATGGGGAGGTTCGCCGGGATCTGGTGGTGCTACTGGTGGTGGAAAGAGGGTGGGAGGAGCTCCACATTGCACGAATTTGAGCGGGCATGGGCGGCGGCCATTACGGCCATAGGACAGCAGGGGAGCGCCTCGGGCTCGGTGGAGTGGCTAGGCGGGGCTCTGGGAGGGAGGGAGAGAGGTTGGTGAGCTCGGAGGGCTTGGGGAAGGGCTTAAATAACCGCGGCACCAATACCCTCACCGGATGCCGCCACGGGCGCTCGGGGGGGTGCACTGACGCGACCGCGTGTGCGTGCGCACGCGTGGGGGGTTGAGGGCGATGAGTGAGGAGTAGTGGAGCGCCAGAGGAGGGCAGACGCGGGCGGTGCGGTGTCCGGTCGTCCACTCGGCCACTGTGCGCACATGGGCAAGGTCGCCGTGGCGCGAGGAGGGCGAAGGAGGAGGGGGCCAGGGTTCCGAGGAGGGCAAGAGGCTGCTGCGGAGTGGCTAGACATGCTTGGACGCGCGGGAACGACAAGCAGAGAAGTGCCCGAAGCTAAACGCCACCCACAGCGCGACAATGGCTTCCCAGCCGCGTGGTCACCGCGTGCACAGGCGCACGTGGTGCGCTCCGGCCAGTAAAACCGTGTCTAGCGTGTAGTCCTTCCTAAGTGGGTCCTCCCTAAGGTGATGGATCGAGGAAAGCAGCTGTGTGTTGATGTGAGTGATCGACTGAAGTTTGCTGTAGCAAACTTGGGCATGAAATAGTGATCAAATTAGAGGGGATAAGATCTAACCAGGATGTCTTAGAGGTTTAGGGTAGGAAGGCTATGATCCTGTGGATTTTGAAGAGGTTTGGACCAAAATTTAGCATAGTTGCTTCACAACTGCAACAACTGGTCTAGAAACTTGATCAGGAAGTAGCACTCACATGGATGATTGGATTGAGCTGAAAATTGGTAGAGTGTGATTATTTGGGCATATGAAGGTACCATAAAAATTGCATCCCATTTGGATATGTATGTACTTCCTTCACAATGATCCATACTGGACAGAAACTTGGGGGAATTTTGTGGAGAAAATGACTTGGCAAAATGATGTGAATTTTGGCATTCTCAAATTATATAGGGATATTTAGGTCCTGGATTAATTTCAGAATTTTTGAAGCAATATAAAATATAGTTGCTTCACAAACTGAAATTGTGACCAGAAAACAAGATTTGAAGGTGTGCTCACATAGATAGTTGGATGAAGATGAAATTTCGTGGAGAGTAGTTATTTGATCATATGGATGATCTCCCAAAATTTGAACTCATTTGGATAATCCTAGCTGGTACTTCCTTCACAAAGCTTCTCTCTGGTCAGAAACTTTGGAAATTTGCTGAGGCAGATTTACTGGGCAAATGAAGTTGAATTTTGGCATGTGGCAATAATTTGGATATGAGGGAGTGCCCAAAAATTTTGAGGGCAATCAAGAAAATATAAATAGCACTTCCTTCACAAAGTGCCATACTGGACAGAATAAGAAATGATTATTCCTGAATTATTTTTGAACTAGGCAAGGATGGATTTTGACATATTTGTGGAAGATATGATCCAACGAATTTATGAGAGTTTTGTAGGAATTTTTGGAATGACAGAATATAGATTCTTCACAACCTAGAACAAACAGGGTTATTCCTTTAATAGAAAAAAGGAATATTCCCAATAAATAAATATTGGGGTTGGGCTAGGATGGAAATGACATGGTCTTGAGATGAAGTTGAGAGTGACAAGCCACTTGGGAGAGGAAGAAGAGATGGTCTCCCCAGGTTTTAAGACCACATAGCCACGGAAAAAGAATTCCAAAAGAAAATTCGAAGAAAACCAAAAGAAAAAGAAAGGTCCAAAAATCGGGGTGTTACACCTGGGCAAATTGAAGAGTTGAAAAAATCAGCCGCCCGAGCGGGTGCAATGATGTCCTTAAGCCGGGCCAAAGCTTATGTGCCAGATATGGATGCTTCCGAGATGACCGGCAGGTTCCCAGAGTTCAACACTGATGGCAGCGAATTCTCTGCAGCAGATTTCGCCCGGTGTTTGAAGGAGACTCGTGTTTTGGCGAGTCAACTTGTTGAAGAGTTGGACTTGAAGAGGTACCAGCTGGCTTACAACGAAGAGAACGTGCGGGTCACCCCGCCATCTTACACGCCCATCGACCTAACTCCGGCACGGCGTAAGCATATCTTTGCTCCTGATGTTGACCCATCAATTATCATGAAAAAGGATGCCGTCTTTCAGGCCTTGACAACTATCGACTGGGATCTGGACAATCTTTAGATCGGAAGAAGAGCGGAGCCGGAGCAGGATGACCCGGAGGCCCAAGCCGCCGATGAACACCAGGAAGGGGCTAACCCGGGATCTAATGACCCGGAGGGCACAGAAACTGGTGCCCAGGAGTAGATGTCTCCAAAAAACTTTTGATATCATGGAGCCCAGCTGTGGCTTTGTAATAGGATAGTTGGAAACACTTGGGTGCGCTAACGTGCCTTCACACACTTAAATATTAGGCAGTATTTTGGATGAAACAGCTGCACTGGTGTGGTTGTATGTTAACCGGCCCGGTCCCCTTTGAAAAAAATCTACGCTTCGTTGAGTAATAGTGTGGCGAGTCATATTTGTATGAACCATCAATAGTTTATCCTTCTCTGCATAACACAGGTTGAGAATAACCCGAGGCGCTTAATAGCTGTCCGGCTTGTTTTAAACCGGTTTGTCCATGATCCGGCGGCTCATGGCCAAAAAGAAACAAAGATAACTCCTGTAAAAAATTGAATAGAAATCGTGAATAGATATCAATGTTAAGTCGGCTTTCGAGGCACGACAATATAGACCGGCTTTCGAGGCTCGAGTCTTGCTTCAATGAAGCTGGTGTGATAGCCCATGGTTTATCCTCGCTCTCTGTAAGCCGGCTCTCACGTGACATATCCGAAGTTTTAACCAAGACAAGTTCAGGGTCATAGAGATGATTGACTTGTCAAGAGTACACCGGGTCACCTAATCGGAGTCGCATCAAGCAGACAGGCGGGTTTAACCAAGATAATGTGGCGTCATTTGCTGGGTCAAGAGGGTGAGATAGCTAAACTTGCTGAGTTGGAAGCCCCCAAGTGACCAATGATCAAAAACAAAAAGACTCATGCACAATATTTGAGATGAAACGACAGAGGCCCCGAGTTTTGGGGATGCCGGCTTATGTATATTGATCATAATATATACAAAGGTATGTACAAGCAAACTTGAGCCAGTGGCTCTAAGTATAGTAAGGACGGAGATGAGCGATATTCCAAGGCCTGTTGGTCTCTTCCTCCGACGTACGTGACTTATTGTGTTCACGTATATCCATCAGGTAATATGACCCGTTGTTGAGATTTTTGCTGATAACAAAAGGCCCTTCCCACGGAGGGGAAAGCTTGTGCATACCTGTCTGTTCTTGTATCAGACGGAGCACTAAATCGTCCTCCTGGAAAGTACAGCTGCGGACTCTACAGCTGTGATAGCGACATAGGTCTTGCTGATAGATCGCAGATCATGCTGCTGCTAAGTCACGTTCCTCTTCCAAGGCATCCAGAGAGTCCTGGCGAGCTTGTTCATTGTCTGCTTCGACGTAGGCGGCAACTCTTGGGGAATCATGACGGATATCACTGGGCAAAACAGCTTCTGCACCATAGACCATAAAGAAAGGCGTATAGCCTGTTGATCTATTAGGAGTGGTCCGGATGCTCCAAAGGACAGAAGGGAGCTCTTCGACCCAACAACCCGGCGTGCGCTCGAGTGGGACCATAAGCCTAGGCTTAATGCCTCGTAAAATCTCCTGGTTAGCGCGTTCTGCTTGGCCATTGGACTGAGGGTGTGCAACTGATGCAACATCAAGCCGGATATGCTCTCTTTGACAAAACTGCTTCATAACTCCCTTGGACAATTTTGTGCCATTATCAGTGATGATGCTATGTGGATAACCAAAGCGAAAAATCAACTTTTTCAAGAACATGACTGCTGTGGCTGCATCACAATTGTTGATTGGCTCGGCTTCAACCCACTTGGTAAATTTATCGACAGCAAACAAAAGACGGGTCTTTTTGTCATTGGACGGTTTAAACGGACCAACCATATCAAGCCCCCAGACTGCAAAGGGCCAAGTTATTGGGATCATCCGGAGCTCTTGAGCCGGAACATGAGCCTGGCGAGCAAACTTCTGGCAACCATCACACTTTTGTACGATATCCTCAGCATCTGCGTGAGCCGTAAGCCAGTAAAAACCATGTTGAAAAGCTTTTGCCACTAAGGACCTTGAGCCGGCATGATGACCACAATCTCTAGAATGCATCTCATTGAGGATCTCTCACCCTTCATCAGGGGAAACACAACACTGGAAAACTCCTGTAATGCTCCTCCTATGTAACTCGCCATTGATGATGGACATAGACTTAGAGCGGCGGACGATCTGACGAGCCATGAGTTCATCTTCAGGGGGCTCGCCTTGAGTCAGATAATTCAGATAAGGAACTGTCCAGTCCGGAATAGCGTGAAGAGCCGCCACCAACAGTGCCTCTGGATCAGGGATAGCGAGATCTTCCTCGGAAGGCAGTTTAACAGAAGGATTATGGAGCACGTCAAGGAACACATTCGGAGGGACCGGCTTGCGTTGAGAGCCGAGTCGTGACAATGCATCAGCCACCTCATTGAGTCGTCGATCGATGTGATCAACTTGATATCCTTTGAAGTGTCCAGCCACATTGGTTACCGCTTGCCGATAAGCCGCCATAAGCGGGTCCTTGGAATCCCACTTTCCTGAAACTTGTTGAGCGACCAAATCTGAGTCGCCTAAACACCTGACCCGGCTGAGATTCATCTCTTTAGCCATCCAAAGACCATGGAGGAGAGCCTCGTATTCAGTTGCATTGTTAGTACAGGGAAACAGAATCCTCAGGACATAACAAAATTTATCACCTCGAGGGGAGATATGACCACTCCAGCCCCCGAGCCTTCTAGTTGTCTGGAACCATCAAAATGTATATTCCAATATGTATTATCGGGCTTCTCCTCTAGAGTTTGGAGTTCCGTCCAATCATTGATGAAATCCACGAGTGCCTGGGATTTGATGGCCGTGCGAGGGACATATTTAAGATGGTGTGGGCCAAGCTCAATCGCCCACTTGGCAACCCGGCCTGTAGCTTCCCTGTTCTGGATGTTGTCTCCCAAGGGTGCTGAACTGACCACAGTAATTGGGTGCTCCAGGAAATAATGCCTGAGCTTGCGACTAGCCATGAAGATGTCAAACACTAGTTTCTGCCAATGTGGGTACCTCTGCTTGGACTCAGATAGAACTTCGCTGACATAATAGACTGGCCGCTGCACTGGATATTCTTTCCCTGCCTCTTTCCTCTCGACAACAACTGCAACACTTACCTCTTTGTTATTGGCAGCAATGTACAGGAGCAAAGGCTCTTTGGCAATGGGAGCAGCGAGAACAGGCGGGTCAGCCAATTGCTTCTTGAGGACTTCGAAAGCTGCATCAGCAGCGTCACTCCAGACAAAAGTGTCAGTCTTTTTCAACATCTAATAAAGGGAAATCGCCTTTTCGCCAAGGCGGCTTATGAACCGGCTCAAAGCCGCGATCCGACCCGCCATCCGTTGAACGTCATTAATGTTCTCCGGTTTCGCAAGCGAGGTTATTGCCTTAATCTTGTCTGGGTTGGCTTCGATGCCTCGCTCCGATACTAGGAAACCCAGAAATTTGCCTGCAGGAACACCAAAAACACACTTATCCGGGTTAAGCTTCATCTGGTAAGTACGAAGATTAGCGAAAGTTTCCTGGAGATCATGCAACAAGGTCTCCTTCTTCAATGACTTGACCACGATATCATCCACATAAGCATGAACGTTGCGCCCAATCTGCTTGTGGAAGCAATTTTGGACACACCGCTGATAAGTTGCTCCTGCACTTTTGAGCCCGAAGGGCATAGAGACATAGCAAAAGGCCCCAAAAGGTGTGATGAAAGCCGTCTTCTCCTGATCCTCGACGGCCATCTTTATCTGATGATAACCAGAGTAAGCATCCAGGAAACACAAACTCTCACAACCTGCCATGGCATCGATGATCTGATCAATGCGAGGGAGGGCAAACGGGTCTTTGGGACAAGCCTTGTTGAGATCTATGTAGTCAACACACATGCGCCAAGTGTCGTTTTTCTTTAGAACAAGCACTGTATTAGCCAACCACTGAGGGTGAAAAACTTCAACGATGAACCCGGCAGCTAAGAGCCGGGCTACCACTTCTCCAATAGCTTTGCGTCTCTCTTCGTTAAAGCGACGAAGGAATTGTCTGACAGGCTTCATTTCTGGATCCACATTGAGGCGATGCTCAGCGAGTTCTCTCGGTACACCCGGCATGTCAGAAGGTTTCCATGCAAAGATGTCCCGATTCTCACGGATGAACTCGATGAGCGCGCTTTCCTATTTGGGATCCATACCAGTCCCAATAGTGAACTTCTTGGACGGGTCGCCGGGGACAAACTCAACCTGCTTGGTGTCCTCGGCCGACTTGAACTTGAGCGGCGGGTCAGATTCTGCAGTGGGTTTCTTCAAGGGCGTCATATAGGCCGGGTCAACATTTGTAGTGTAAAATCACAAATCTTCCATAGCACAAGCCGTTTCGGCATAGGCTGCATCCCCTTCCTCGCACTCAAGGGCGATCTTTCGATCTCCATTAACTGTGATAGTGCCTTTTGGTCCAGGCATCTTGAGTTTGAGGTAGACATAGAAAGGTCGAGCCATAAAGCGAGCATAAGCCGGCCGCCCAAACAGGGTGTGATACGGGCTCTTGATTTTGACCACCTCAAAGGTCAAAGACTCACACCTGTAGTTATCATCAGTGCCAAACGCGACATCCAGCTAGATCCGCCCGATACGATATGCAGACTTTCCAGGAACAATCCCGTGAAACACGGTGGAAGATGACTGGAGCTGTTTTTCAGACAGATTCATCCGTCGGAAAGTGTCGTAGTACAAGATGTTTATGCTGCTTCCTCCTTCCATGAGCACCTTTGTGAGTGAATAGCCGCCGACTTGAGGTGCCACCACCAAAGCCAAGCAACCTGGACTGTCGACCCGGGGAGGGTGGTCCTCTCTGCTCCATGTAATGGGCTGTTCCGACCAACATAGATATTCCGGGACTGCCGGCTCGACAACACTGACGGCTCATTTCCGGAGTTTGCGATCTCGCTTGTCAGTATGGGTCGTGAACACGTGATACTGCCCACTATTCAACTATTTGGGATTGCTCTGAAAACCAGACTGATTGCCCTGCTATTGATTTCCTTGCCTTGGATGTTGATTGCCTCCGTTGTAGCCAGAACCCTGGTAACCTGCTCCTGAGCCGCCCGGGCCGTGGAAACCCGGGTTGTGAAAGCCACCGGACGAGCCAGCTCCAGGCTGCCCCGGGTTGCCTCCTTCGCCGCCTTGACGGTTCTGAAAGAACTGCTCTCCGAAGGCTTGCATTATGTGACAGTTCTCCTAAGAGTGGGTTGACGGCTTATTAGGGAGGCTGTGTTTCGGGCATGGGCCTTTGAGGGCTTCCTCAAAATTGCGGGGCTTGTTGCCACTGTAGGATCTTCCCGAATTATTCCCCCTCGGGTGTTTGTAACCAGTGTTGGTATTAGCAACCAAGTCTGATCCTCCTTCCTGATTCTTACGCTTCCCTCCATTGCCTTGATTACCATGGTTTCCATTGTTCCCTGAATTGTTCTGCTGGTTACCCTTGCCACCATTGTTTTTCTTTCCCTTGCCAGTCTGGTCATCGTCCGGGCTAGGATCCTTCGTGGTGTCTGACTCGGCATACCTAGTGAGGACGTCCATGAGCTCGCCCATATCCTGAACCTTCCGCTTAAGCCGGCCAAGCTTCTGCACGAGGGGCTCGAAGTGACAGTTCTTCTCCAGGATCAGAACCGCCTGAGCCGCCGTGATGCTGTCAGAGGCATGCATAATGTCTATGACCCGGCGCGTCCAGTGATGGGCCGACTCACCCTCACGTTGGATGCAGTGCTGAAGATCAACGATCATCATTGGGCGCTTGCAGGTTCCCTGGAAGTTCTTGATGAAACGGTCCTTCAACTCCGCCCAGGTGTTAATAGAGTTAGGGGGCAAGTTTTTCAACCATGTACGAGCCGGCCCCTCCAACATCATCGTCAGGTACTTGGCGCAGACAGCGTCGCTGACATCCAGCATGTCCATGGCTATCTCATAGCTCTCAATCCAAGCGGCCGGCTCAAGGTCAGCCGTGTAATTTGGAACCTTGCGAGGGCCTTTGAAATCCTTGGGCATGCGCTCGTTGCATAAAGCTGGCACCAAACACGGTATCCCAATGGTCCTGCTATCGGAGGTCAATTGGGTTGTGACAAGCGGCGCTTGAGCCGCCGTATTTGCCGCCTCCGCCGCTCGCTGAGCCCGAGCCGTATCAACAATTTCCTAGGCGTTAAGGGGCCCAAGGCGTGGCGGGTCACGAGGCTGCTCACGATGTCGATGAGTGCTGCTAGAGACGGCCGGCGACACATCGTGGTGGCTTCTGCTGCGGCTTGGGAGCGGGGTAGAGTGGGGCCGCTGCCGACTGTAGGAGTAGTTCGCCTGTTGGGCGACCGCAGTTTTTAACATCTCAATGGAATTTTGGGCTTCAATCTCAACCGGCGAATTTCCCGTGATTGGGAGCGCGGCCAAATTGGTCGCTGCTGCTACCAAGTTGTCCAACGGATTGGAGAAGTGACCTGCCGGCGTAAGGAAACGATGCGGGGGCGTCTGAACTAGCGGGAGTCGCTGGGCCGGCTCCTGCTGGTGCTGCTGAGCCGGCTGGTAGGGTTGACCCGGCGACGGCTGCCTGCCTCTGCTTGGGGGCACAAACGGTGCTTCCGGGGTGCCTGCCCCAGCCCCTTGAACAGGCGTATCCTGAGGCGTGTTGAACAGACGCATGGGCTCATAGTTAGGTGGCAGACGGCTCATATGGCGCCTCTGATGAACCGCCTCTGAGGCATTCTGACGGAGCCCCATGCGCCAGGCTTCGGCTTTCAGGCACTCTACCTCGCCTTGGACTTGGGACTGCAACTCCGCCATACGAGTGTTTTCGGCGTTGATATCCGCCTGTACCTTAGCCATCTGCTCGCGGAGTTTTGTCACCTCCGTGTTGCGTTCCGCCTGGTTCTCTGTGGTCACCGGCGTCGCAAGGAGCGTCGCCAGGGCGGCTACCAATTCTACCAAGGCCTGAGCCGGTGGTATGGCTGAGCCGGCTCCAGAGGTGCCAGTCCCCGCCGCTGCGTCGGCCACCGTAGAGTTAAGGGCTGGAGCAGAGCCCGCCATGTAGACAGCAGCCCAGGGGGGCATGTTGAAGGAATCCTGAGCCGGTCGGTCATCGGGGTAGCCCCTAAGCCCACCATCGTAAAGCGGGAGGATCGACTCGGTCTCGCCTACCGAGGACTCGCCATCAGAGTAGACGAGGGTATGGCTGCCGGACGCAGAGTTATCTGCAAGGTCCACCCCCTGAGTGAAGCCGATGAAGACGTGCTTCCGGCCGGCCTCAGCCTGGGCGGGTTGCGCGCGCCGAGCCAGCTCGACGATGTCGGTGCAGATGTCCGGCTCGGGTTCAGATCCGTCGGCTTTGCCGATGAAGACGTGGATTTTGCCGAAGGGGACCCGGTACCCGTACTCGATTGAGTCGGCCTCGGGGCCCTAGTCTGAATCGTCGATGTAGAGCTTGCCGTGGCGACTCTTGGTCATGCTGCCGATCGCGTATCCCTTGATCCCTGCGGGAGTTCCCTTCAAGTACTTAACACCACCGAGCGATAGCCCCACGGTGGGCGCCAACTGTCGTGGTTCTCTCATGGCAGATGTCCTCGTGAAAGGACTTAGTCGTGAGGCCATTGCAGCTAGGTGATAACTCAAACAGGGTTGATCGGAGTCGAGAGACAAGGGTTTACCCAAGTTCGGTCCCTCGCAATGGAGGTAATAGCCTACGTCCTGCTTGATTATATTTGATGATGATGATGATCTCGACTACAAGGGTGCAACTTGGCTAACCTAGTACTCGAGAGCTTGTAACTTGGTCCCTTTCCGCCTTAGGGGCTCGCCTTTATATACAGGTCGAGACCCCAGGTTTACAACAGAGTCCGGGTCGTAACAAGACCCGTGCCCTAATCTATTTCCTACTCATCGTCTTCCCCAAGTAAAGGAAAACTTATTGCGTCCTTAGGTAAGCCGCCGCCTCAGGTACTGGACCGCCCAACCGGCCCGTTTATGAGTCACCCTAATGGGCCTTGGAGTCCTGATAGCGGCAGCTCTCTTTAAGCCGCCACTAGATAACCCGGCCTTGAACGGGAGGGTCATACCGTGGGGTTATATCCCCAATAGCGGTGGCAGAGAAGAAAGCCGCCAAGGATGCGCAACGGCGGGACCATGCTATTTTCCCGCCGGCGCTCACGGCAGACGATCTGTCGAGGGACTACGCATATATGTACGTGAGTAAAACGGAAGATCATGAGGCCACGGTGGTGCTTCCTGGATCTCTTCCTCCCGCCGGCGACCAATTCCACTTCTTCGCCGGGTACTTCTACTACGGTTTGTGCCCGCCCTTTTCTGCTTTCTTTGTTGAGGTGATGAACGCCTTCGGGCTCAGGCTGCTCAATTTTACACCCAATGCGGTCACCTGCCTGGCAACTTTTGCACACTTGTGCATAAATTTTGTGGGGATAGCCCCAAAGGTAGCCATGTTCCGGCATTTCTTCATCCCTCGGGTCCAGAAGGGCGCTCTTTCTGGTAGTGTCACTTGGGTCCCAAGGGGAAATTCGAAAAAGTACTACTTGGACGGCGAGTTTCACTCCAGGTGGGACGAGTGGAGGGCTGATTGGTGCTGAGTCAAGCAGCAAGACTTCCCAGCCTTTTGCCATCTCAGGACTGAGATGGTTGTTAAGCCTGATAGCTGGAACTAAGTCGACCCCAATGACGCCAAACTGGAGGTGGCGCTGCGCCGAATCCTTAATCTGAAAGGGGCCGGCTTGACGGTTGAGAAGGTGGGAGCAGATTTCCTTTGCCGCCGGATCACCCCACTGCAGCACAGAAAAGGCCAGCAAGCGTGGGATTACCAGGGCCCCGCTGACCCAATGCGGCTGCACCAGGGCCCTGACAACAACTTGACGACGATGGGACAGTATCTGCTCATCTGCCAGATTTTCAATAAAGGTTGCGACTTCGACTTGCCGGCGGAGGTGATCCTTTGTGTAACAACACCGCCAGGGCCTCTATCTTGGCATGGATGCCGGGTTGTGATGCTCGGACAGTTCTGAGCACATGGAAGGAACCTGAGCAGAAGGATGTGGATAACTAGTTTGCCGGCTTGGTAGAGGAGGCTATCGGGGCCGAGGATGGTATGATGCACCCGACGAAGGATGACAGGAAAGAGTTTCTTGCGGCAAGGGCTAACGAGTCCAAGAAGACGAAGGTAACTCGTCCTCAGCCGGGCAAGGACCAGTCCAAAAAGCGGGCCGCGGCTCCGAAGGCCAGTGGAGGAAGCCGCTCCCAAGAGCATGCTGAAGAGCATGTTGGGGAGGAGGAGCGGGCTGAGGAATCTGAAGGAGGGGAAGAAGAAGAGGAGCAACCCGAGGGGTCCTCGGGTGAGGAGGAGTCAGAAGAGGAAGAAGAACCACCCTGCCCTCCTCCTGCCAAGGGAAAAATGGCTGTCGCCAAGAGGGCTGCCTGCAAGGGGGAGGCGCACACCGAGTCGGCGAGCCAAAGGCATGCCGGCATCAAGGTGGCAGCCGCAATCCCCCGGGCGCAGCCTTCCCAGCAACTGCCTTCTCGCGTTGGTGTCCCTCGTCGACCCATCCTGCCGACCGTGGAGGAGGCGGGTACTTCGCAACTCCCAGCTCCCCCGAAGCGTCCCAGGAGTCCACTGCCGTCATCCACAATTGCGGGGACCGAGGAGACAGTTCATTATGATCTGTCAGTCCTGAGTGACCCTGATGAGGACGAAGAGTAAGCATCCCCATCCCCATGTGTTCCTTAATTGTCCAGACTCTGTTGCTTGAGCTGATCTTCTTCTTTGTCCTAATCTTGTAGGGACGAAGTGCCGTTGGCGAAGAGGCTCAAGACTACCGGGGAGGGCGAGACGGCAACTGGCACCGACCAAGGTGCAATTTCTCTTGAAGTTGCTGGCTCGAGCCCCCCGCGCGAGGCACATGCGTAGTTTCCGCTGGCGGGCACCACCGTCGGATCTTCTGCAATGGAGACCAACAAGGGGCTGGAAAGTAGCCAGCCGGAAGGAGGGCGTCAAGGGATAGACCTCTTAACGGCGCCCTCGACTCCCAGGCCATCACCAAGATTTTCACCGGCAAGGGGCAGCCCTCCTCCAGAGGAGCCCCAAGAAGGGCTCACCCACGCGGAGGCCCCTCCGACAACCGATGTTGTCGGGGACCAGGCGCCGGCAACCGAGGTTGCCGGAGGAGGAATGGCATCCCCCCCTCATGCTCGTCAAGGTAATCTTCTTTCCAAGTATACTTGACTCTTTCTAATGCTTCTTCTTTTTGTTTTCTTGAACTTGATCTGGTAATTGAATTTTTCTTCCCTTTGCTCCTTCTTCCTTCTTCACCCTACAGATCCAATTCCTCCAGAGGGGGAGGAGGCATCCGTAGGGAGACACGCCAAGAGTGCCGCCGATGAGGCCGCCAGGATTTCTGGCATGAAGGCCGCCGCGTCTGCCGCCGAGGAGGCCAGGAGAACTCCTGAAGAAATGGCCCAGCCCCTTGGTGGCATATCTGGGCTTGCCATTACGGATGCTGAGATGGGAGAGGCCAGCACCGACAAGTCTAGTGTTGTCTCCCATCCTAGCGCATCCGAGGCGCAGGCACTGATCAGCCTCCCGGAGTTTGTCCATCTGCAGCAGGAGTCTGAGGCTTCCAGGTCATCTGGTGCTGGAGAGTCTACTTTTGACGAAGCCATCGTGAAGATCTTGGCACCCCTCTCCAGCAGTGTCGTAGCGTTAGATGGTTCTGACGACAATGCCGCGTATCTTGCCTTCCTAAAGATGATGACTAGTGGCCTCAAGGATGTGCAAGACCGCTACGGCAGGCGCTGGGACGAGATGCACGCCCAATGGCAAGCCGTAGGGTAGGCCGAATAGAAACTGAGGAAAAAGGCGGAGGAAATCCGCGCCTGGCACAACAGCAAATTTCATGGCCTCAGGAGGCAAGAAGAGAAGCTTGACGCTGCCAAAGAGAAGGCAACGGCTCTGGACGACAGGTTAGCAGAGCGTGAAGCGCAGCTTGCCGCTAAAGAAAAGGACCTTGCCGCCCGAGAAGAGGCTCTCGCCATCAAGCAACGCGGCAAGGAGGAGGAGATTCAGACTCTGCTTGCACAGCGGACCCAAGAGCTAGAGGAGGGCCATAACCAGGCCATCGAGACTCTAACCCAGGCTCACGCCACCAAGCTCTCGGAGGCCGTCAAAGTCGCGGAAGGCGCTGAGGCCGCCAAGGTTGAGTTGGAGTCCAAAGTGTCAAAGCTTGAAGAGGAGCTCATCGAGAAAACCCAAGAGTTCTCGACCGCCAACAACTCCTTGGCAGACCATAATTCAAGGCTCGCACCTCTAGAGAAGAACCTGGAAGTTGGTAGGGAAAAAGAGAGGGAGCTGCTGGAGAGCTGGGAAAAAGATAAGGCTGAGCGTGCCAATGCTCCGAACTCTTTCGAGGAGCACAAGAAAGTCGTGGATCTGTGGACTGGTCGCCTTGTCGACGTTACCGAGCGTCTCGCCGCTCAGGTGAGCATCATGGAGAGGGAGGAACATCACTTCGCAGTTGGTGAGCATGACTCTAGAAGCGCCAGCCTCTCCCTCTTCTTCGACCGACTCCTCGAGATACTGAAGAAACATCATGAGAAGAGATCTGCCAGCTTTGCCAATGAGTCTCAAAAGTTTTGCATCGAGGTCGTCTCCAAGATGCTCGTCAAAATTATCGGCCAGAATCCTGACGTCGACGTCTCCAAGGGTTTCAAGGCCTTACCGCCGGGGACGGACACCACAGCTGCTGAAAGGGCCATCATTCCACTTATCGACAAGATCAATCAGATCCCGAGGACTGAGGGTGATCGCAGGGATTAGCCTCCCTTTTCGTTCTTTGTTGCAGATGTAGTTTATGCACAAGACAAATTTATTTTAGGTCAGATTGCACTTGCCTTTGATGTATTATAACTTGCATTTAAGATGGATGTATGTGCGCCGTTCTCCTTATTCCGTTTTGTCTTTGCATGATTTTTGTACCTTACGCTTGCCGGAAGCTTGCCGGTGCACACACCCTTGCCGTAAGTGCTTGAGGAGCGGGTCCTTAGCAGCTTGCCGGAAGTGTCACTGCCGGCAAGGTCACACTCGACGGTCACAACGCTACTGCTTAAGTTGCCGAGTGGACTCGAAGCAAAGTAAGAGCGCAGTCGATCACGACAAGGTCCCTTAGCGTGCTGGTTTCTCATACAAAGGCCAGAGTCGTTCAAGGAAAAACGCTACTACAACAAAGAATTTATTTCAAAGTTTTGCAACTTAGCTCATTCCTTGTTGTACTTCTTGCCGTAGAGTGACATCTTGAACGCGTCCTTTGGTATCCATACCGTCACTCCCCCCACCCCACCCCCCTGGGAAACTTGTACGCGAGGAATCATTCCTTCCTTTAAGAAAGAAAAGAAAAGAGGAGGCTGGAACCTAGGCGGTTCATTAATCACCTTACGCAAGGGGAAAATGTAACACAAGACTGCCTGCAACACATAAATATACATGTACTTGACAAAGAATTGTGAAACATCTAAGTTTTATTTATTTTGCACGGGATCTCCGCCCGGCTTTGTACAAAGGATTACATGCCTTGACGGCAAACTTGTACAAAAGAGGTTGCCGGGCAGCCCGGCAACCACGCCTTACGGGTAAAACTTATGAAGATGCTCAATATTTCATGAGTTTAGCACCGGAGTGTCATCTTCGATCTCTAGGTGGACTATGCCAGGCCTAGTGACTCGTATTACCCGGTAAGGGCCTTCCCACTTCGGCGTCAACTTGTTTTTTATCCTTCGTGGATCGAATTCAACGAGGAACAAGGTCGCCTTTCTCAAGGTCCCTGGCTTTCAATTTGCGGCTAAGGCAGCGGCGCAAAGCTTGTCGGCACCGTGCAGCACGGGCAGCAGCCTAGAAACGATCTTCCTCAAGGAGCACGGCATCGTCATGCCGTAGCTCATCTTGGTCCTCCTCATTGAAGGCCAAGACTCGAGGTGACCCGTGTTTGAGTTCCGTGGGGAGCATTGTTTCTGCACCAAGGCTTGCTTCCTGACCTTCTGCTTGAGGGGTCTCGCATGAGGGCAGATAGCAAGGTGGTGCTCAGTTGCCCTCCTAAGAACTTCAGGGACGTCAGGTGCTTGTCGGGCAAGCACACTGGCATTCACCCGTAGGAAGGCAATGAAGTCGACTCCCTATTTGTTGCCGAGAGTGGCACTTTCAGAAAAAGGGCCGCTCGTCCCATTCCCTTTCGCAGAAACTTGTTTGGTGGTGGATGCAGAAGCCTTGGCTCTCTTGCTCTTGCCGGTAGAGCTCTCTGCTATGTCCTCGACAGGCATGCTGCACTCTGAAGTGCGCTTCCCGGAGTCCTTCCCAGAGGTCTTGCCGGTCTTCTTCTTCTTTCCTTCCCCGGGAGCTTTGACGGCAGGGGCAAGCGCCTCGATGGCAGCTGCTGCCGTCGCCTCCTGGTAGAGCTTGTCGGTACAGAAGATCGCATCCTTGTGGTTTGACTTGAGGGTGAGGACCCCCATGGCCACGGCATCTTGATGACATTGTACGCATAGTGCGACGCGGCCATAAACTTTGCCAGGGCTGGGCGGCCCAAAATCCCATTGTACAACAGTGGCATCTTGACGACGTTAAAGGTAATCTTCTCCGTCCAATAGTTGAGCTCGCCGCCGAACGTGACCGGCAACGTGACTTGGCCCTTCGGCTTGTTCCTCCCCAGACTGATCCCTTGGAAACTGCCTGTCTCCTCGAGATCCTTGTCGGGGATCTGCAGCCTCTTGATCACGTCTGGAGAGATCAAGTTCAGGCCAGCCCCACCGTCAACCAGCATCTTTGTCACCTTGAGGTTGCGAATTGTTGGCGAGACCAACAACGGCAAACACCCGACCGTAGTGGTGTGATCAGGGTGGTCCTCAGCATCAAAGATGATGGGCGAGTGCGACCACCTGAGTGGCTTCTGCGCCTCCATCACCGGCTCTGCTGCATTGACTTCGCGGATCCATTGCTTTAGTTGCTGGTGCGAGGAGTGCAAAGATGCGCCTCCGTCAACACACATGGCATCCACCGCATTTTGGAACTCCTTGTCGGACCCGCTTCCGTCCTCATCACTATCACCCTCTTCTTGCTAGCCCTCAGCAGCCTTCTCTTTTGGTTGCTTGGCCTTGCCGCGGCGGCCTCCGCGGCCACCATGGTCTTGCTTGCCGGACCCACCAGCACCATCTTGGGCCTTCTCCTTATCTCGCTTCTCATACTCTTGCTTCTACTTTTCGGCAAGTTGCTCTACTTGTCGGCATTGTTGGAGATCATGGCCCTTGGTGCAGTGGATCTTGCAATACGGACCGCCGGTCTTGCCGGCCTTCTTGCCTGCCGCAGCCTCACGGCAAGCATCGCACCCAGCAACCTCATTGCCGGGGATGTCTGCCATCGGCTTCTTGGTAGCATTGGTGTCGTCGGAGCTCTCGACGGCCAGTACTGTCTCGTTCTTGCACTTTCTGTTGTGCTTTCTGCTCTTCTTCTGTGGGGTTGATGCGTCATCGTCCTCGGAGTCGACGTCTGCGCCCGCATCTTCCCCGGGGAGTCGCCACCCTTCCTCAGCATGTGCACACCTATCCGCCAAGGCGTACAGATCGTTGATGGTCTTGACCTGCTCGACATTCATCTCTGACCGCATCCTACGGTTGCGCACGTTCGTGTGGAACGCGGCAACAACAGCTGCGGGATGGATGTCGGGGATGTTGTGGTGCACATGGCTGAACCGTTGTATGTACTTGCGGAGGTTCTCTCCATCCCTTTGGGGGATCACCTGCAAATCGCTGGGCTGACCCGGGAGCTTGTGGCCACCCTGGTAAGCGCCAACGAAATGATGGCACAGATCTGCCCAAGAAGAGATGGAGCCCTTAGGCAGGTTCATCAACCACGACCTGACGTTGGGCCGAAGCGCCAACGGGAAGTAGTTGGCAAGCACTTTCTCGTCCCGTCCCCCGGCAGCCTCCACCGCGATGGTGTAGATGGCAAGGAACTCGGCTGGGTTGAGTGTGCCGTCATACTTGTCGGGCAACTCTGGATTGAAGGCTCGGGTGGACGGCCAGCGAACTTGCCGCAGCTCACGAGTAAATGCTGGGCACCCCACATCATAGGGCAAGTACCCAGCGGCTACCGGAGCGAGCACGTTCACTGCCGGCCTGGCATGGTCGTCAGATTGACAACGTGCTTCCCGGTGCCGCTCAATATTCGTGCGGGCGTCTTCGTCGCACCGCTCGCAGAGCACTTGGTGCTGATCTTGGCGGCACCGCGGATCTGATGAAGCCATGGACATCACGTCATGGTCGTCTGACCGGCGGGCTGGCTGCTGCGTCGGAGGGGGTGCCAAGGCGACTGCACCGTTTGCGCAACGTCTCCGGCAAGGTAGCTGGATGGTCCCACCAACATGGTGGGTGGTCGCCGCGAGGGCCCCACGTCTTGTGTTTTGCCAGGATCGGCAAAACTAATGAGACTCTGAATGGTGGCTCTCCATTCGTCCATCTTGTCTGGGCTTGGCAGGAAGTTCAAAAGTATTTGAACCCGTGCCATGGCCTCGGCCGCTGTGGTCGGCATGACTGGGAGCACAGAACGAGGCGTCGCTCGACTCCTGGCGGAGCCCGAAGGAGCTTCGTTATGCCCATGCCGCCGCGGCTCATGCTCGCCAACAGGCGGACGTGGCGGTGGTGGTGGCGCTCCGTGAGCAATCGGAAGTTGCTGCACGGGGATCCCGCCTTGCGGTGGTCTGGAACCGTCAGCAACATGGGGAAGCGTGTCACGCCCATCTTGCGATGGTCGTGGCGTACGCCTCCCCGCGCCGTTGTTGGACGTCGCCGCCACGTTCTGAGACGTTGTGGCGGCTGGGTTCTGGGTGGCAGCAGTATGAACTATATTACTATGATGACTGCGCTCACCAGAATGTCTTGGATGTTGACCGGCTGCAACGTCGCCAGACCTGTGGCTAGGCTCAGCATCATGGCGGGGGCGCTGGGCACCCGCACCACTTGCGCCTCCTGCGCCGCCCGTCCCAACCGTAGCGCCCACACCGGTTGCGCCACCTGCGGCCGCCCGGGAAGGTGGCTTGGACGCGGTAAGAGCCTTCGTGGCTCGACTCTTCTTCTTTGGCGCCATCGACGAAGATGGTGAAGTTGGTACTCACACTACCAAAAAACTGATTTGTGACACACACTGCCCCTGCCTGGCGTGCCAAAGATGTCGTGCGAAACGACTATCTATGGGACCGAACGGGTCCCTTTGCGATTCGGCTCAGGGGACGTGCATGGGACAAAGAGCAGGTTTTTAGTAAGTGCAAGAACACACGGGGGGATTTATCCAAGTTCGGGCCGCTATGAGCGTAAAACCCTACTCCTGCTCTGTGGTTGATCGACTATGAACTTTGGTTATAGGGAGCGCAGTTTTCCGGCAAGGTGCTCGGGAAAACACAGCTGCAGCATGAATTGAACTGGGTGTCGACCGTTCTACCTGTAGCCGTGGGCCTCCTTTTATAGGCCAAGGGGTTACCATAATGGCTAATACAGTCATTACAGAGTGTGAACAGTGACTTGCACCATCATCACGTTTATCTTCCATTGGGGTAAGAAAATGCATTTAATGCACTGTAAGGCGCTACGTCGGGGAGGCGAGGCCTTGGGCAAAAGATCTGTACCACCAGTCCCAGTGCCCTCTTGTAATCTTGACACGTCCCAGGGACGGGTGTCATTAAAGTTAATCTCGGCGTGGCGTGCTGACACGTGCTTTGGCCGGTCATGTTGACTGCCTGCCCGCTCGACACCTAGCCCACGAGCCTATCTGGTCGATGGTGAGGTGGAGTGGTAACGGGACAGAACAAACCTGCCTGCAGGGAGTTTGCCTAGCCTTGCTTGCCGGGAAGGGAGCTTGCCGGCAACCATAGCCTTGGTCTTCACCTTGCCGGAGCGAGGCTTGCCGACAAGAATAGCGTTGATCTTCAGTACTTAGAATAGTACTTCTCGATGACCTGCCTTGAGGTCTTCTTCACGGTCTTGGTGTTGAGTCTTGGGTTGTAGTTACCCTCTATCAAGCCCTTGCCGGAAGAGAGGCTACAACTGCCTGTGCACAAGTCTGGGTACGAGGGCACCCATGTCTTAGTACACCGACAGGCGCCGCCTGCGCCTAATCGGAATCTTTGTCTTCGCTCTTGATGCGCGGGGAGCCTTCGCCGCTCTCGCCCCTGCTTCTGGAGTCACCGCTGTTGTCGCTGTCGCTCTCGCCGGAGGAGTCGGAGCCTTTGTCGTCCTCGCTCTCCGCGCAGCACTCCAGGTGGGTACCGGAGGCCCCGAAGAACTTTAAGAAGAGGGTGGCGGCTCCGCCATACTTGAATTGGAGGAGATGCCCCCGCCTTAGGCCACGGGCGAGCGCAGAGGACTTCCACCCCCGCTTTAGGAACATGAAGCCAGCAGGGGAGAACTCCGTCGCCACCCAGGAGGGGCCATTGCAGCAGCCGTCCGCCTGCAGCCATAGCCCCAGGGGCCCGCTGCCCTCCATCGCTCTCGCGAAAGAGTCAGGGAGCCGGAGCCAGCTGCAGGGCCGGCGATGCAGCCCCACGATGAACTCATGCGCTACCTCCGCCGTGTGGAATCCCGCCTGGGAAGGATGGGCGGCCGCACCGCCGCGCCCGCCTCGGCCGCGGCTACGTTTGGTGGCCCTCCCACGAGCGCTAGGGCCGGCTTCGGCGGCCGTCGAAGGAGGCCCCCGGCCCCGAGGGGGGACCCTCGTGGCGGCAACAGATGCGCGTGCTCGTCCCCTTCCCCTCGCCATTGCAGTAGCGGCCCTGGAAATGGAAGGGAAGAATGAAGGGTGGAGGAAAGGGGGAGGAAGAGGTAGAAGATGGCGGGGGAAGCCTCTCCCTTCCTTACGCCCCCTTTTATAACGTTGTTGGGGACTGCCCTCCTTTGTCTCTCCGTCTTCTTCGACACCGAGGTCGAGGCAGCAGCGAAGGGAAGCAATGATGGCCTGCGCCCCGCGCGGGCAGGCTTTATGGCAGGCGCAAGCAGTTACCGAGGCGTAGTGGGGAGTGGGGTTGTCCCACGTCCCGTCGTGCACCACGCGTCGAGCCTGGTCCCCGCAGTTTGTCAGGACCCACGCCGTTTCGCTCACAACGGGCGGGAACGTGCACGCCACGGGCCAGGGGGCTACTGTCGGGCCACTGGGAACCAGGGTACCTCGGCCCGTCTGCCTACGGCCCAGGATACGACGCTTGGCAAAGGCCCAAGACGCGGCCCATCTAAGGGCGCCGCGAAGCAAAGACATCTCGCGAGGCGCCAGCCTCCCGAGGACCCCTCCTCAAGGCACGAGCCACCAACACTTAGCCGCAGGAGTGCCGGAAGCCTCGCGAGGCTGCCTCCTGAGGTGGCCGCCCGAACCACCCGAGCCTGACGTCGGCTGCGCGGTCTTGTGCCCATCACGTGGGTGACGCGCGTGGCAACGAACGACTGCAAAGGCCGCGCCAGCGGGCGCGGACAGAGAAGCTTTCCTCTTTGGTGCTAAAGGAGCAGCCCCAACTGCCCACCTCCAAAGCAAGCCCCAAGGACTGCCCATTTGGTGAAAGAAGACCGAGACAGCAAGGCGCGCAGGGTGGAGGTCACCACCGAGCCCACCGGCGCGTCATGGGTCATGCTTTTGCAGGCGAAGACCGACTTTAGTCAGGATAGCCTGAGCGCCTGTCCCCTTTCAAAACCCACCAAATGTGGCAACCCTTCCCGCCTAAGTTTTCAGGGGAAGAGGACTAAGGCGGCTATAAAAGGGACAAAGCTGCCATTGTAGAAGTGATCGATTCCTTCACCTCCTACCTTGTACGCGAGAACATCTTCTGGCTCACAGCAATCCCAACACAAGCAGGAGTAGGGTTTTACACCGCAAGGTGGCCCAAACCTGGGTAATCGCCCTGTCCCCTATCATGCCTCCGCGTAGCGCTCCCGCCGTAGCCTCGCCGTGGTCGCTGTTGGTTGGTAGGAAGTAGCTCGCCCCCAGTGTTCGAACCTCCAGATCCCCGGAGCCCCGCTTCCGACAGGCATAGTGCACGAGCCCCATAGAACGGAATCGAGTTCCTCCACCCATTGACAGTCTGCTTCTTTTAGGGAGCGCACCAACCTCGGCTTCATGCCACTGAGGATTAATCCATTGGCGCATTCCACTTCCCATTGGACTGCGGGTGGTATACGGATGCCTAATCGAGCTTGATGCCCATATTTGCACACCATGCCTTTACCTCTTTTGCCTTAAAATTTGTTCCATTATCCGTTATAATACTATGGGGGACACCATAACGGCGTACCACTCCGGATATGAACTCAATTATTGGTTCTGTTTTGGCTGAGGTTACCGGCTTTGCCTCGATCCATTTGGTGAATTTATCTACCATGACAAGCAGATATTTGTTTTTCTTCGACCCTCCTCGAAGTGGGCCGACCATATCAAGCCCCCAGACCGCGAAAGGCCAGGTTATCGGAATAGTCCAAAGAGCCGTGGGGGCATGTGGCTTTGTTTAGCAAAGACTTGGCAGCCAGGGCAACGTTGGACGAGAGTCTTGGCGTCGGCTCCCGCCGTTGGCCAATAAAAGCCAGCTCAGAAAGCCTTGCTTACCAGGGCCCGAGCAGCGGTGTGGTATCCGCTCATGCTAGAGTGTATTTCTGCAAGGAGTTGTCTTCCTTCCTCCTCGAATATACATCATTGGAGGACGCCTGTGACGCTTTGCTTATAGAGCTCACCCTCGTGGACTTTATAGGCCTTGGATCGTCGAATGATCCGACGTGCCTCGATTTGGTCCTCGGGTAGCTCTTTGTAGAATAGGTATGCGAGGAGGGGTTTGGTCCAGGGTGCAATCACTGCCATGACCTCGTGAGCCGAGGTTGTTTCCTGGATGGCCAAGCCTCCGACTATGTCCTTGTCTTCTTTGGTTGTGGGAGGGGTAACTCGTCTTGTGTCATTTGACTTGACATGATATTATCGTCTTGCCAGACCACAGATGGCTTAAAAAGCCGTTCGAGAAAAGTGTTCTCAGGGACCTTATCCCGTTTAGCGCCCATTCTAGCAAGGATATTGGTAGCTTGATTGCTGTCCCGGGGGATATGATGAAACTCTAGCCCCTCGAACCGGGCTGAGATTTTGTGGACGGCGTTCCGGTATGCCATCATTTTGGGGTCTTTGGCATCAAATTCTCCATTGACTTGAGAGATGGCGAGGTTAGAGTCACCTCAGACCTCAAGACGTCAGACACCCATTAACACTGCTATCCAGAGGCCGTGCAAGAGGGCCTCGTACTCGGCTGCATTATTTGAATCGGTGTACATGATTTGTAGTACATACCGAATGTTATCGCACGTCGGCGATGTGAGCACTACTCTGGCCCCTAGTCCAGCGAGCATTTTTGAGCCGTCGAAGTACATGGTCCAGTGCGAATATGTGTTGTACTCTCTAGGGAGCTCGGCTTCTGTCCATTCGGCCATGAAGTCCGCTAGCACCTGAGATTTAATAGCTCGGCGTGGCCGGTATGTTATCTCAAAAGGGAGGAGTTCGATAGCCCATTTGGTGATGTGTCCTGTGGCGTCCCTATTATTGATTATATCACTGAGGGGCACCTCGGACGCCACCGTCATAGAGCACTCTTGAAAGTAGTGACAAAGTTTCCTTGATGCCATAAAGACAGCGTAAGCTATCTTCTGGTAGTGCGGATATCGCGTTTTACACGGGGTAAGGACCTCGGAGATGTAGTAGACAGGCCGTTGGACTTGGAACTTGTGACCTTCCATGTCTCGTTCGACCACGAGAACTGCACTAACCACCTGGTTGGTGGCCGAGATGTATAATAACATCGGCTCACAGGCCCCAGGCGCTGCCAAAATGGGGTTTGTAGCAAGGAGGGTTTTAATTTCCTCCAGAGCGGCCCCCGCCTCACTCGTCCATTTGAAGGTTTTGGTTTGTTTCAGCAGCCTATAAAGGGGTAGTGCTTTTTGTTGGAACACGCGGTACGCTACGCTATCGCCAAATAAAATTTTCTACCGCGCACCCAAGATCATGCTGCTGGAAATAGATCACGGGATCGGGTTTACCACTAGACGCACAGTCACCGCAGCGGAAGTAGAGTTGGTGATGCGTGTAGTCGATCTATCGAGGTGTCTCCTCCTCGCGTCGCCGATCTCCCGCGAACAGCGAAGACCCACGAATGGTGATCTCCCGTGAATGGTACCTCACGGATCCCTCGAACGGTTCGTCCGAGCACCGCAGATGTGATGCCTCCAAGGTATCCACACGTGCGGGGAGCAGCGTCGGGCGGCGGACTGCTAGGTCCGGTCACGCGGCATGGGTGTGGGGAGTGGCGGCGGCGGTTGTCACGGGTCAAAAAAGATCAACCCTAAGTGGTTCGCCCACTCCCCTTTATATAGACCTCCAAGGAGGGCTCAACACTTGAGCCCACTAGGAGTCTACATCCATTTTCCACTCGGATCCAATCCGAATGGGCTGCCGCCCCTTAAGTGTGCGACCCTATAGGTTCACGTACACATGGACACGACCGAAGTCGATAGTTGGTAGCGGCTCCTAGCAGAACGTGTGAACTCCCATGTGTGCGTAAAGTCGTTTGACGAACCTCGACAATGTGTAATATGCAACATATCTTTTGCCTCACGATATATGTTGTCGAGCTCAAGGCGAGTACTTGTCACCCTTGTGGTAGCTCGACCTCTCTTCTCGAAACCGTGATACAGATTCCCGAACCGGGTTAACACTTAACCCAAGTCACATGGCCATGCTTTCTGAATCTGATCACTCGAGATGGCCCAGAGAATATCTCTCCATATAGGAGGGGCAAATCCCATCTTTGTCAACCATGTCTCGCGGCATGTCTCATGACTCACCCGAAAGCTACCTTTATAACTACCCAGTTATGGAGTAGCATTTGATAGACCCTAAGTGAGTCGATCCTCATCCCGAGAACATGCGAGGACCTCAGGTCTAGGACATGGCATAGACATTGTACATGAGACTAACAGATGACAATATCTCGCTGCGTCTCAAAGTGGGTCTGTCCGACTCGGCGATCTCCATCCCCGAGTCCATACTATCTGTTTAGCATCTCCATGCACATGACTTGTGAAACATAGTCATCAACTGAGTCGTATACTAGTCAAGGATATGTGTCCGCATAACCTTATCAACTAGGGACCATTAGAACGATCATCATACAATACAATGTTCCACAAACAAGTCACATACTTATTGATACATATCATTGATGATGTTCACGGACAATACAAAAGACTCATGAATACATAGGGAAATATCATCATCACATGATTGCCTCTAGGGCATATCTCCAACACTTTTTCCCCGAGCCGTGAAATAAATTGACTTAGAGCAGCCATACAACCTGCCTGTTTCTGGACATGTTTAAGCTCGGTTGGTACTTCAAGCCGAGCCAATTCTCGGATTTTGGCCAGATTGGCCTTGATTCCTCGGTTAGAGACAATGAAGCTGAGGAGTTTTCCTGCGGGTACTCCGAAAATGCACTTCTCCGGGTTGAGTTTAATTTGATATGCCTGAAGATTAGTGAATGTTTCTCGGAGGTCATCGACCAGCTGGCCGACGTGTTTGGTTTTAACAACCACATCGTCGACGTAAGCTTCCACAGTTTTTCCAATTTGTTTTTCCAGGCATGTTTGAATCATGCGTTGGTATGTTGCGCCTGCATTTTTTAGTTCGAAGGGCATTGTGTTAAAGCAAAATGGCCCGTAAGGAGTAATAAAGGCTGTTGATGCCTGATCGGATTCCTTCATTTTGATCTGATGGTATCCTGAGTAAGCATCCAAGAAGCACAAGGAGTCGTGCCCCGCTATGGCGTCCACGATCTGGTCAATGCCTGGTAGGGGGAAAGGGTCCTTGGGGCAGGCCTTGTTAAGGTCTTTAAATCGATGCAAAGGCGCCAGGACTTGTCCTTTTTGGGTACCACGACCAAATTGGCTAGCCAATCGGGGTGTTTAATATCCCGAATGAATTCGGCTTCAAGTAGTTTAGCCAATTCTTCGCCCATAGCTTGACGCTTGGGTTCTGAGAACCGCCAAAGCACCAGTTTGACAGGTTTCGAGCCTTTGATGATATTTAGCCTGTGCTCGGCAAGGTTACATGGGATCCCTGGCATGTCCGAGGGGTGCCAGGCGAATATATCCCAATTTTCTCTAAGGAAATTGTGTAAGGCTTCATCAATTGTTGGCTCTAGTTGTGTCCCTATGGACGCCATTTTATTTGGGTCTGTAGGGTGCACTTGAAACTTGATGATCTCCTCAGCTGGCTTGAATGAGGTTGACTTGGAGCGTTTGTCAAGGACGACATTGTCCCTGTCGACCGTGGCCCAAAGTGTTGTCAACTCCTCAGCCGCAAGAACTTCGGATAGTGACTCGAGGGTGAGTGACACCGCTTTGTTTTCGGCTCTAAGTGCTCTATCGGGGTTGCTCAAGATGGTGATCACCCCGTTCGGGCCCGGCATCTTAAGCTTCATGTAACCATAATGTGGAATTGTGTGGAATTTTGAGAAAGCATCACGCCCTAGAAGGGCGTGATAACCGCTTTGAAAGGGGACGATATGAAAGGTCACCTCCTTGAATCGGTAGTTCTCGGGAGTTCCGAAGACCACGTCCAAGGTAATTTTTCCGCTGCACCGCGCCTCTCTGCCGGGTATTATTCCTTTATAGGTGGTGTAGCTCTGTTCGATGCATGATTTATCGATTTGCATCTTGTCTAGAGTATCTTCGTAGATGAGGTTTAGACTGCTGCCTCCGTCCATTAGTACCTTCTGAAGTCGACAACCACCAACGATCGGGTCAAGGACCAGGGTGACAGGACATTGGCCCAGGGCACCTCGCGGCTGGTCCTCCTAGCCGAAGGTGATTGGCGTGTCTATCCACGCTCCTGGGGTTGATATGTGTTGGACGGAGCTAAGTTCTAGAAGAGCTCTTTTCCTCTGGTTTTTTGACGTGAAGGTTTCATAAATCATCAGGACCTCATCTTCGTCCGAGGATGCTGCCACATGCCTATGCTTGCTCCCGAGGAGGGCCTCGCCTCCCTTGGTTACCTGTCTCACCACCCAGCAATCTTGAAGACTGTGAGTTGGGCTGGTGTTGAGCAGAACGGAGTGTATAGAGCATGGTTTGTCCAGCAGGCCGTCAAGGGCAGTCTTGGCTCCTATGACGGGCTTTCTCCTTTTCTAAGGTGGGTCGACTAATGCCAACCGGCAAGAGCGATCTTGCCGGTGTGCTAGTTTTTCGCGCTTCGTCCTCCTGGTGCAGAATGAATCTGCCTGCTCCTTTTGAGCCAACCAGGCGTCCTCAATGGCGCAGAATTTTGACACCAGATCCGATAGCTCGGGGAACATTTGGACGCAGCGCCGGGCGAGGGCGTTTAGGACGCCTTCGTCCTTGCAGTTATGCTGAAAAGTTGCTAATATATCTGAGTTGGGACAATCTGTCATCTTGTTCTTGACGAACAGGAATCTGTCCTAGAATTGCCTAACTGTCTCGTTAGGCTGTTGTTGTACGTAGACTAGATCCCAGACATCGGGGGGGCCTGAGTTACTCAGGTGTCACGCCCCATATGCGGTCCTATCCTCAAGGGACTCAAAAATCCCGCTAAGGATAGAAGCGCATATTGGAGATGCTTCGCAAGGTGGATATCATTACATCATACCATGTACAGAACAGATGAGAATACCAGATAAAGGCTTACACTCGCCACAAGCTACAACATTAATACATGAATACAACAGTACATAGCAAACATCATACAGAAGAGCAGGATCCGACTACGAATGAAATCAAACGAAAAAGAAGAACGACGTCCACCCTGCTAGTCCCAGGCTGCCAACCGGGAACCCATCCTATGATCGATGAAGAAGAAGAAGAAGAAGCAGAAGAAGAACTCCAAAAGAACAAGCATCGCTCTCACGTCAAATCATCACTTTACTTGTACCTGCACCTATTGTTGTAGTAAACTGTGAGCCACGAGGACTTAGCAATCCCATAACCATGGGTAGCAAGACTATCAAAGCTTAAATGGGTATGGAAGGGTAAGGTGGTGAGGTTGCAGCAAGCACTAAGCATTGTATGGTGGCTAACTTACGAGTACAAGAATAAGAAGAGTAAACTACGCATGACGGTCGCAAACTAATAATGATCAAGAAGTGATCCTGAACACCTACTTACGACAAACATAACCCCACCGTGTTCTCTTCCCGAACTCCCTCGAAAAGAGACGATCACGGTTAGCACGCGGTTGGTGTATTTTTATTAGAATTAGTGTCAAGTTCTCTACATTTGGAGGTTATAAATTTCCAAGTCGCCACATAACCGCGGGCACGGCTTTGCGTAAGATTTAACCCTGCAGGGGTGTTCCAACCTGGTCCATCACAAACCAACACAAGCTACGGTGGAAAGACCTCAACCTCAAGAAAACCCGATCAACCTCGAGTCAGCCCGAAGTATCCTCGGAATCCCGGTGCACAAGACATTTCGACAATGGTAAACAAGTCCAGCAAGACCTCCCGGCGTGCCGACACCCTGATAGTAGCCGCGCGTATCTCGTCTCAGGCCACGACCGGATGAGCTAAGCATACAGTAACTGACGTCCCGAGTTGCCCCAGGTAGCCCGCACGGTGCTCTAGTTCAGACCAGCACCATCAGCACTGGCCCACCTGTATTATGTTGAATTAAGAATCCTCGGGTTCATGATGCCCTATGCAAAATTAATTATTTAATTCAGTATTATTATGTTGGCAAATGTTAAAACCAAAGTTGGGCCTTGCTGGAAGCGTTTATTCAAGGAACATAACACTGGTATTACGGAAACTATGGCGGCATGAGTAGAACAAAACACCAGGCAAAAGGCCGAGCCTTCCACCCATTACCAAGTATATAGATGCATTAATAACTAAATAAGAGATATTGTGATATCCCATGATATCCATGTCCCAACATGGAACAACCTGAAACTGCACCTGCAACTAGCAACGCTATAATAGGGGCTGATCAAAGCGGTAACATAGCCAAACAACGGTTTGCTGGGATGGTGGAAGATTAGAGGCGGTATCATGGCAATTTGGGAGGCTGACAAACAAGTGGTAGGTAGCGAGACATAGCGATAGCATCGAGACAACTAGCAAGCAAAGATAGTAGTGGTATCCAAGGTAATGGTCATCTTGCCTGAAATCCTGCTAGGAACAAGACCGATTCCATGAAGTAGACGACCAAGCGTAGACGAACGAATCCTCACAACTCCGGAGCGCAACCGGAACTATCAAGAAGAAGCAAACGACATGGTAAACAAACAAGCATAAACATGGCAGGATGCACAACCAAGTATGATGCATGTCCGGTTTAATGAGTCATGGCATGGCAAAGTGCGACAATCAAATACTACACATTAAGTGAAGCTCAATATGTAACGAGTTGCATATTGACGAAACTGCACATTCAATGTATTTAGTTCACTCCCGTTTATGTACTCAACAAGATTAAATGTTGTTAATCATGGCAAGATGTGAAACATAATTAATCTACCTATCTAGGCAATTTAAATGAGGCCGGAAACAACACATAACAATTCCGGAAAATCCCCATATGTAATTTTCGAAATTGATACTGTTCTACCTCAAACCATATTTTATTATTGTTAAACAGGAAAATAAAGTGCACCATGTTAATCTACACATTTTTCTAGACCATTTACATATAAAGTTTATTTAATTCGGAGCTTTGGTTATTTAGTTATGAAATAAACAAGTTTAACATGTTATTATGCAAATTAATGCAAACAACAATTTAAACATTTTAAATGTTGTTATCATGATGCGGATGACATATTCAAGTTGGATGCAATTTTATGAAAATGGTGGCATATTATGATATGAAGCATTTGACGCCATGGCGGAAAGAAAGGGGTGCCACGGCGGCGAAAATGGAAATGATGCCACGGCAACATTCCGATGATCCGGCAACTCGTGGAGAAACCAGTGCAAAAGAAACATAGGACGTGCGGAATGTGCAAAAGCAACGGGGAGTGATCCCGGTTACCGGGTGTCCCACGGGTCGATGGCATGGCAACAAGGAACGTGCAAGAAACAAATTGGACACGGTGCAAACACGAGCATTTCATACACATATGCATCGTTCACGGGCGGTCATCTTGGCGGTTATACCTTCGAAGCGTGCATTTTGGAGTGGATCGAGTTCGATGGAAGTGGAAGTAGTGGTACTCGAGATCTTCGGCGACGGTAGTGGTACGCGTTGCCTTGTCGAACCCACAACGACGGTAGTGGGAAGTAGGGGTTCTCGCGACGGTAGTCAAACTTGACGCTCGATGGACTTGACGATCTGAAGGGGTACTTGTTGGGTCTTGCCGGTAAGGTACTTGGCGAATCCGCAGTCTTCGTGGTAATCATGCTCTCGTTCACGTCGTTGTCGTACATGGTTCGTAGAAGTCCGGTGCCATCGAGGTACTTGCGATAACCGGGACAGCCTCGGCGTATCCGTGCGTAGAGGTACTTGTTGTTCCGTGTAGGCGAACTTGAGGTGGTCTTGGCGTCGGTCTTGCGGGCAGCGAAGGTTAACAAGCAACGAAGGTCTCCGGTGTGGTGCAACGCGAGGTGGTGGTGGACTTGCGCTGGACAGAGTCATGGCGAGCTGCAGCTGCTACCCCACGTCCATGACAAAGACGGAACCCGGGCAGGGAGTCAAAGCGGCAAGCAGGGGCGCGTGTGGAGCAGCAGCAGCTATGGTGCTCGACCTTGCCGCCACCGGAGCTGGAGAGGAGGGCGTGTGCACAGGAGGTGGGCAGCACCAGCGGGAAGGCAGGGAACAACGGAAGCAGACGAGGTCGCCGGGCGAAGCTGCAGAGGGGCGGCATGCTGCTGGAGGCAGCCGCGTCTATGGCGCGGTGGTGGCGGGAAGAGAAGAAGGCGGCCATGGATGGGGCTTGGAGGGTTCAGTCCGGAGCAGCGCTCCGGCGCGGGCGGCGGCTCGCGAGGCGGCGCGGCGAGGCGGCGGGCGGGGTGCGGGCGCGGCTGCTGCCGGGCGACGGCGGAGGCGAGGCAGCGCGGCGAGGTGGAGGGACGCGGCGGCGGAGGGAGACGAGTGGGAGAGGAGGGGAGCGAGGGGATCGGGTGCGAGGCTCCTCTCCTCTGCGCGATGCGTGTGTGTGTGCGGCGCCCGAGCGGAACGAGAGGGAGAGAGATGGGGATCAAGCCGAGGCTCTCCCTGGCACTAGGGTTAGAGGGGATTAGGCGGGCTGGGCTTTGGAGAAAACAAATGGGCCGGCCTGATTGGGTTGCTCCCTCTCTCTTTCTTCTTTTCCAAAAACAAAAAATAAGAAGAAAGAAAATGAGAGAAAAGAAAGGATTGGGGAAGGAATTTGGGCATGGGGTAAATTTCCCTGGACTCACAAAATTGTTCTTGATCCAGAAAAATTAGAAAGAGGAATGTTGAGGGGTTTTGAATACAAACTCATTTGAATTTAATTCAAATGGGTTTGAATGGGAAGTGGGCGTTTGGAAGGTCCAAAAATGTTGAGACTTTTGGAGGAGCCTCGGTAAATGAAAAATGAATTTTGGGAAAAGTTTGGGGAACAAACTTGAAGCAGAAAATGCATGGAATTAAATTGCAAGTGGGTTGTGGTTAATTCCAAATTACTGGAATATTTTATAATAGCTCCCTAAATATTGAGAGGATATGTTATAAAGAGATTCACCATGTGAATTCCCTCGATTTAAAAGGACCAAAGATCCATACAATTTGTTTATGTGAGTTTCAAAATTTAATGACATGATGGCATGATGACATGATGCAATGCAAAAACATAGATCAAACAATAAAATAAAATAAATACAGAAGGCATCAGTCTCGGGCTGTCACATCAGGCAATACTCGATGTGGGAGGTGGGTGGGAGCAAAAAGTCGATCCCTATGGCTCACGGGCTCGAAGCTCCAGCGGCGCTATCCCGAAGGGGATGTGTTGATAGTGGATCAGACGATTTGATCACGATATCCGATCCATCAGCTTCGCAATAAAACATGTCATATATGTAAAATGATCAACTTGTAATGCCCCGGACACACCCGCCGGTGGTCGTTACTCCTGGAGGGATCTAGACTGGCCCCACAGATCAATACTAGTCTTTCCTGCACACTTTGTCCTCACTCGTGCGCACCCGGGACTAACTTCCCGGTCAATCACCCATCCTGAGGTTACTCCAAGATGAGCACGCTTAACTTTGGAGTTCTGTCTGAATGGGCTCCCAGAAAAGAAGGAATTCCTTATTGATATGAGTAGTCTATCATCCTTATTAAGCCAGGCTATCACATACACCCCCACTAAGAGGAACCGACGTCCTCGTCGGGCCACAGGAGCGTTCCCTCTTGGCACATATGTCTGTGCGAGCAGTCCGGCACATGTGCCATGCCGTGTGCCACGATGGGTCACAAACGTCATGCACAACATGACCGCGCACCTGACCCGCAAACATCCGTGTAACCGTGAGAACCTGGCTCTGATACCAACTTATAACGCCCCGGACACACCCGTCGGTGGTCGTTACTCCTGGCGGGATCTAGACTGGCCCCACAGATCAATACTAGTCTTTCCTGCGCACTTTGTCCTCACTCGTGCGCACCCGGGACTAACTTCCCGGTCGGTCACCCATCCTGAGATTACTCCAAGATGAGCACGCTTAACTTTGGAGTTCTGTCCGAATGGGCTCCCAGAAAAGAAGGAATTCCTTATTGATATGAGTAGTCTATCATCCCTATTAAGCCAGGCTATCACATTCCATTTGGTTGTCCTCACCATCGCTCGCCAGATAGTACCTCGGTCCTTGGTCCTCTGTAAGGGGATTCTTGACCGGGGCGAGGGGAAGGGTGGAGCGCTCGGGTCTTGCTTCCCGCTTGTCGCAGCCTAACTCTTGAAGGAGGAGGTGCGATTCGATTGCAGGGGATTGGGGTGTGGGTGCCACACCGCGAGAATTTTGGTCATTAACCGACGATTCCATCGATCCTTTTCTGATCACACAATGGAACTCTCAATGAAAGCACCAATGTCGGTACTAAAACCGGCAGACCTCGGGGTAGGGGGTCCCGAGCTGTGGATCTCAGATCTATGGGTAACAGGAGACGAAGGAGACAGTATTTACCCAGGTTCGGGCCCTCTCGAAGAGGTAATACCCTAGGTCCTATTGTGATTGTATTGATGATGATGTATCGAGTACAAGCTTGATCTACCTCAAGATCATAAGTTGTGTTATAAACCTAAGGCTAGGTGATTGTAATTGTGACCATGGTCTCTACGGACTAAACCCTCAGCTTAGATGCTGGGAGTACTTAGGGTTACACATGGTCGGTTGACCATCTAGGGATACACATGCCGGCAGCTAATGCTATCCTTGGAGTACATGATGACCCAAAAGTATAGGGGATCAATCATAGTCCTTTCGATAAGTAAGAGTGTCGAACCCAACGAGGAGCAGAAGGAAATGACAAGCGGTTTTCAGCATGGTATTCTGTGCAAGCACTGAAATTATCGGTAACAGAGAGTTTGATAGCAAAGTAATTCGTAACAAGTAACAAGTAGTAACGGTAACAAAGGTGCAGCAAGGTGGCCCAATCCTTCTTATAGAAAAGGACAAGCCGGAACGAACTCGTATAATAAGCAAAGCGTTCTAGAGGACACATGGGAATTTCATCTAGTCATTTTCATCATGTTTGTTGGATTCGCGTTCGCTACTTTGATAATTAGATATGTCGGTGGACCGGTGCTTGGGTGTTGTTCTTACTTGAACAAGCCTCTCGCTTATGATTACCCCCTCTCGCAAGCATCTGCAACTACGAAAGAAGAACTAAGATAAATCTAACCATAGCATGAAACATATGGATCCAAATCAGCCACTTACGGAATAGTGCATAAACTAGGGTTTAAGCTTCTGTCACTCTAGCAACCCATCATCTAATTACTACTCCACAATGCCTTCCCTTAGGCCCAAAGATGGTGAAGTGTCATGTAGTCGATGTTCACACGACACCACTAAAGGAAGTAACAACATACATATCATCAAAATATCGAACGAATACCAAATTCACATGATTACTTATGACAAGACTTCTCCCATGTCCTCAAGAACAAAAGTAACTACTCACAAATCATATTCATGTTCAAGATCAGAGGGGTATTCAATATCATTAAGGATCTGAACATATAATCTTCCACCAAATAAACTAGCTAGCATCAACTACAAGATGTAATCAACACTACTAGCAACCCACAGGTACCAATCTGAGGTTTTGAGACAAAGATTGAATACAAGAGATAAACTAGGGTTTGAGATGAGACGGTGCTGGTGAAGATGTTGATGAAGATTGGTCCTCCCACGATGAGAGGATCATTGGTGATGTCGATGGCTTCGATTTCCCCCTCCCAGAGGGAAGTATCCCCGGCGGAATCACTCTGCCGGAGAGCAAAATTGCTTCTGCCCAGGTTCCGCCTCGAGACAGCGGCGCTTCGTCCCGAAAGTCTTCTTTATAATTTTTTTAGGGCAAATGAGCCTACATAGCAGAAGGAGGGGGCAGAGGCCTGCCAAGGGCCCCACAAGGCATCAGGGCAACTGGTGGGTCCCCTCTGGTATTTCTTTTCTCCAGTATTTTTTACATATTCAATAAAAAATCTCCGTGAAGTTTCAAATCAATTGGAGCTCTATAGAATAGGTATCTCTGTTGTAGCTATTTCAGGTCCAGAATTCTAGTTGCCGGTATTATCCCTCTTCATATAAATCTTGCGAATTAAGAGAGAAAAGGCATAAGAATTGCATCATAAAGTGAAATAATGATCAAATACATTATAAATAACAGTAGGAAATCATGATGCAAATTGGACGTATCAACTCCCCCAAGCTTGGACCTCGCTTGTCCTCAAGCGAAAGCCGAAATCGATAATCATGACCACATGTTTAGAGAGAGAGGCGTCGATAAAAATAAAATACGGACATGAAGGCATCATGATCTTTATTATAACAGTAATATATCATCATAAAACTTCTCATGAAAAAGTGACAATTCATTCCCTAGTTAAAGTATGAACCATAAACCGTATTGAAAACTAACAAACTATGATCTCAGTCACTGAAGCAATTCTAATTCATCATATTATCAGAAAGAGTCTATGTAAGAGCTTTGTTTAGCAAGCTCACATACTCAACTATCATTTGGTCTTCTATGATTGCTGACACTCACGGCATACTTATGGAGCAAAAGTTTCAGTCAGACACATAGAAAGATAGGGGCTTATAATTTCGCCTCCCAACTTATTTACCTCAAGGGTAATGTCAACAATAATAATTCATGATCACCTACATTCAACTGGATATATATGTCTAGATCTTTCCCCACCACATGATGCTTGCCAAGAGATAAAAATAAAAATGGAATAGGGGAGAATACTATTGACTCTTGCATAAAAGTAAATACATAAAGTAAAAGATAGGCCCTTCGCAGAGGGAAGCAGAGGTTGTCATGCGCTTTTTATTTTTGGATGTGCAAGCTCTTAATGTAAAGGAATGTCACTTTATATTACCCCTTGTGATAGCGACCTTTATTATGCAGTCTATCGCTTTTATTTCTCCACCATAACAAGATCGTACAAAGCTTATTTTCCCTTACAATAAAAGTTCATACATATTTAGGAGCAATTTTTATTGCTTTTGCACCGATGACAACTTACTTGAAGGATCTTATTCAATCCATAGGTAGATATAGTGGACTCTCATGGCATGAAATTGGGTTTAAGGGTTTTTGGATGCACAAGTACTATCTCTACTTAGTACGGAATATTTGGCTAGCAAAAGATAGGGGGCAAGCACCACATGTTAGAGGATCTAAAACAATATAACTTCTATGTGAATATAAGCAAACATAACTCATTACGTTGTCTTCCTTGTCCAACATTGACTATTTGACATAGAATATTTAATGGGGGCTCACAATCATAAAAGATGTCCAAGATAGTATATCTATATGTGAGACCTCTCTTCCTTTATTACTTTTTCATGGATTGCAACAATGACCAATGCTATGTTTCTTAACCTCCAATAAGTTTTATCAATTTTACTTCTTTTATGTGAAGTCATCACTCCCCATGGGATTAGCATATGATCTTTTTTCTTATCCTCTTTATTTTATTTCTAAGATTGGATCAACAAAAGCAAAACACTCAACTCAAACTAATCTTTATTATATAACTTTCACACACGATTACATAGATAGATAGATCACAAAGCAATCACTCAAAACTAAATCATACTAAAACTTTATTCTTCTAAATCACGAAATAACTAAGGATCGAACTAAGATAGATAATGATGATAAAAGTGATGGTGATATGATACCGGGGCACCTCCCCCAAGCTTGGCACAAACCAAGGGTGGTGCCCATACCCATGTACTCAAGTCTCCTTCTTCGGTGATGGTGGTGATGAAGTGATACGCTTGTCCTCCGTCTTCCAAGGCATAGGCTCTCCATCATAAAAGGACGAACGTGTTTCCAGAGTCCTGAAATTTGCAGCTAAACTCATACCTTTGAACTTGGCCTCAGACTCAAAATTTTGGTTTTGTAGATCATAGATTTGGGCCTGAAGATGATCAATCCGGTCATTGATCTTGAAGATGACGTCCCCAATATTCTTGTTGTCCACCTTGTGCTCACGGATGAACTCCGTGATCATGGAGTGGTTAGCACTAAGTCCGCGCTCCACAATCCCCTGGCACTTGAAGATCTCCTGTTCCACCGCTTCCAGCCTGGCCTTCTAGCTCCTGGTCTTCTTAGGTCCTTGAACATCCCAGATGTGGAGCACCCCCTCACGCATCTCAATGGCTTGAGGGTGCTTCATCACCTCTGGTAGGTACGGGTTGATGACATTCTCGTAGAACTTGTCCTTGGATGAGCTTGGAGACGCCATGGTGATCTAGATCTGATAGAAAAACAGGCCGAAACAAGAACAGAGGAGAAACTTGCGATGCAGTGGTTAAAACACCCGTGAGTCAACCTGGCAATGGTTAACCGTTACCCGTGTCCCAGCGGGTAATTAATCTATTAGGGGACGGGGATATACCAATTGTAATATCCATGGGGAAGTATTTGGGTGAAATACCTTACCCAGTGGGTATATGGGGATGGGGACGGCATGACATTACCCATACCCGATACCCGGCTTACCCGTAACCTACTAGCTTTATAGCCCACTGGAGTGACTGGACAGCCCAAAAAGCCCAATAATTTCTAACCTAACCTAGCCACACCTCTCTCTCAGTTCTTTCCCTCCTCTACTCCCTAACCTAGCCGCAGCCCGTAGCCGCCTCTCTGCTCCCGACCCCGACCCCGAGCCCCGATCCAGAAATCACCACCGCAACCTCCGGCGCCGCCCTTCACCACTGCAACCTCCGACGCCGCCCTGCACCACCGCAACCTCCGGCGCCTCACTTCTGCCACCCGGCCCACCCCTCCATCTTCTCCCCGGTCCTCCCCAGCAGCATACAACGGCACCCACACGAGCCTCCGTTCGCCCGTCTCCTCCCACGGCCGGACCTGTGAGGGGTGGAGGACGGGCTGGTCGTGGGACGGGGAGTGGGAGAGGAGGAGGACGCCCCCCAAACCGAAGCCTCCATCCAACACGTCCCCGTCCCTCACCGGCAGCGGCAAGCCTCCACCGAGTCCATCATCGTCCATCACCGGCAAGCATCTTGCAAGTCCATCCTCATCACCGTCCGTCACCGGCAGGAACACAAAGATTGGGTGAGAATCACTCACTAAGCTTGCACTAGTTCATTACCTAGGGTTTTGTCTAGGAATATACGCAGATGTATTAGTTTCTAATTCATAATCTGGTTAATTGTAGCATGTCCAGTGGTAGCATAGTGAGGAACAATGGGATTTTGCCATTCATGTTGTGGAGAGGCTCCGGTTGTTCTTTGACATCACCGAACTGTTTTCTGGAACTAATTATGTAACAGCCAACATATATTTTCCCAAGATTTGTGAGATTAAAATGAACATGAGACAATGGTCAACGTGTGGCAATGCTGTGATAGAAGCCATGTCTGCTAGCATGACAGAGAAGTTTAACAAGTATTGGACCGATATTCAAAGTCTAATGGGCATGGCTACAATTCTTGATCCTTGGTACAAAGGTGAAATGTTGCTTGTTTGCTTTGCATGTTGCATGGTGTCAACCCTTCTTCCGTAGAATGTGAGGGGTATGTGGCAGATTTAGTTACCAAGTTATGCCAAGTGTTAGAGGAATATAATCTTGAGGAGGAGGAGGCGGATGAAGCAGGACCTTCTTCCTCTGTTTCTTCAATGCAAGCCCCAGCCCTTATGTCACTCTTTACTGAACGTGTTGCTCAGAAAAGGCCAACTGCTTTTAGGATGAAATCTGAGTTAGACCGCTACTTGGAAGATGAGTTAGTTCCACGTTCCAAAGAAAATTTTAGTGTGTTAGATTGGTGGAAAGTGGCTGGAACACGCTATCCTACTTTGTGGATGCTAGCACGTGACATATTTGCAATTCCGGTCAGCATCGTTGCTTCAGAATCAGCATTCAGCACAAGTGGTAGAGTTCTAAGCGACCATCGTTGTAGTCTTACTCCAGAGACGTTAGAAGCTCTAATGTGCTCACAAGATTGGATACGAAACAAATATAAAGGTGTGTGTTCTTAGCACTTTGGTTCTTAGTACAATTCATGTTGATCTTGCATTCGTGTTGCCTTGTTTCTTTACATGTTCACTCATACATTCATACTAAATGTTTGCTTGTAGATGGCAACAATGGTAGTGCAACAAGCTTCTGGACTTGTCTCCAAGACAGTCAAGAGGTGAAGTACCTCCTCAGTCCTCATTGCTCATATTAGCTAGTGCACAATTTCCAAGTTTTTTATTTTGTGTGCTCTCTTGTCATGTAGGTGCTGCCCCCACCTGATCTGGAAAGTTGTGCTTGAGTCTTCATGAAGAATCAAGATGAAGCTGCCATGTGCCCATGTTAAAGTGTTAAACCATTTGGCTTGCTGCGCTTCTTTTGCTCGCAAAGACATTTGTTTAAATTCATGTGTGAACTTTGAATTGTAATGTTCTTATCCTAAGTTTGTGAACTGCTATGTACCTTGAGATTTGAGACTTATTATGTGGCTGAACCTTGACATTTCAGACCTTGAGGTTTGAGACTTTATTATGTGGCTGAAACTTGACATTTGAGACTTGTTAAGGTGCTGAAATGCTGTTGTTTTAGATGAAATACTATTGTTATGTTGAATTGTTGTGTTATTATGCTGAAATGCTGCTGTTTCTGGTGAAATGCTGTCCATTTTTTGGGCTGAATGGTGCTATAAGTTTTATGAAATGCTGATGTTTGTTCATGTTCAAAGGATTTCACTTTATGTTGTGGGTTTCCCCACGGGGATGAAAAGCCTGATGGGGACGGGGACGGGAAAGTTTCTCTCCCCGCGAGCGGGGATGGGGATGGGGACGGCCATGAAGTTGGTGTCACGGGCATGGGTATGGGAGGGCAATACCCGGCTGGGTATTCCCCATTGCCAGGCTGACCCGTGAGTATATATAAAGAATTCTTATCTTGCAAAACAAGCATACGAGAGGAAAACGGAGTCGGGAGGGCACACGAGGGGCCGACAAGGCAACAGGGCGCGCCCCAGGGGGGTCGCGCCCTGTTGCCTTGTGACCTCCTCGTGGGTCCTCTCGGCTGTTTCCTATTTTTGTATTTTTTTTTCTAATATTCCAAAACAGACAGAAATATTTTTTATGGAATTTTTGGAGTCGATTTACTTACCGTATCACATACCTACCCCTTTTCAGGGTTCTGGAGCGTTCCGGAAGGACTCTTTGACGTGTTCCTCCGGTGTCATTGTCTGAATAATATTAGTTTCAACATTAATGGGAGTACATGAGATATAATGCTTAATTCTTTGTCCATTCACCACTCTTGGGTTGGTGCCTTCGGAGTTGTTGATTTTGATAACTCCGGAGCGGTAAACTTCTTCGATGATATATGGCCCTTCGCATTTGGAGAGAAGTTTTCCTGCAAAGAATCTGAAATGAGAGTTGTACAATAGAACTTGCTCACCCACTTTAAATTCCCATTTTTGAATTCTTTAATCATGCCATCTTTTAACCTTTTCTTGAAATAACTTGGCATTTTCATAGGCTTGGGTTCTCCATTCATCTAGAGAGCTAATATCAAATAACCTCTTTTCACCGGCAAGTTTAAAATCATAGTTAAGTTCTTTAATTGCCCAATAAGCCTTATGTTCTAACTCAAGAGGTAAATGACATGCTTTTCCATAAACCATTTTATATGGAGACATACCCATAGGATTTTTATAAGCAGTCCTGTAAGCCCATAGTGCATCATCAAGTTTCTTAGACCAATTCTTTCTAGATCTATTGACGGTCTTTTACAAAATTGATTTTATTACTCTATTAGTTAATTCAACTTGACCACTAGATTGAGGATGATATGGAGATGCAGTTCTATGATTAACATCATATTTAGCAAGCAATTTTCGGAAAGCACCATGAAAAAAATGTGAACCACCATCAGTCATCAAATATCTAGGGACTCCAAACCTCGGAAATATAACTTCTTTAAGCATTTTAATGGAAGTGTTATGATCAGCACTACTAGTTGGAATAGCTTCTACCAACTTAGTAACGTAATCAACAGCAACTAAGATATGTGTATACCCATTGGAAGAAGGAAAAGGTCCCACATAATCAAAACCCCAAACATCAAATGGTTCAATAACAACTGAATAATTCATAGGCATTTCCTAGCGTCTACCAACATTACCAATTCTTTGACATTCATCACAAGAGAGGACAAACTTACGTGCATCTTTGAAAAGAGTAGGCCAATAAAAACCAGATTGTAATACCTTATGTGCAGTTCTGCCTCCCGCATGGTGTCCTCCGTATGCCTCGGAGTGACACTTCCGTAGGATTTGTTCATGTTCATGCTCAGGTACACAATGCCTAATAACACCATCTACTCCTTCTTTATATAAATGTTGGTCATCCCAAAAGTAATGTCTTAAATCAAAAAAGAACTTTTTCTTTTGTTGGTATGTGAAACTAGGTGGTATATATTTAGCAATAATGTAATTAGCATAGTCTGCATACCAAGGAGTATTTCGAGAAACATTTATAACAGCTAATTGTTCATCTGGGAAATCATCATTAATAGGAAGTGGGTCATCAAGAACATTTTCCATTCTAGACAAATTATCAGCTACGGGATTCTCAGCTCCCTTTTTATCAATAATATGAAGATCAGATTCTAGTAACAAAAGAACCCACCTAATAAGTCTAGGTTTAGCATCTTTTTTTCCATGAGGTATTTAATAGCAGCATGATCTGTGTGAATAGTTACTTTAGAATCAACAATGTAAGATCTGAATTTATCACATGCAAACACAACTGCTAAAAATTCTTTCTCAGTAGTAGCATAGTTTCTTTGAGCACTGTCTAGGGTTTTACTAGCATAATGAATAACATTCAATTTCTTATCAACTCTTTGTCCTAGAACAGCACCAACAGCATAATCACTAACATCACACATAATTTCAAAGGGTAGGTTCCAATCAGGTGGTTGAACAATAGGTGCAGATATTAAGGCTTTCTTATGTATTTCAAAGGCTTCTACGCAATCATCATCAAAAACAAATGGCACATCTTTTTGCAAGAGATTACTAAGAGGCCTAGAAATTTTAGAGAAATCTTTTATAAACCTTCTATAGAAACCATCATGACCAAGGAAACTTCTTATACCTTTGATATCTTTAGGACACGACATTTTCTCAATTGCTTCAACTTTAGCTTTATCAACTTCAATACCTCTTTCAGAAATTTTATGCCCAAGGACTATACCTTCATTCACCATAAAGTGGCACTTCTCCCAATTCAAGACAAGATTAGTTTCTTCACATCTCTGCAAAACTCGATCAAGGTTGCTTAAGAAATCATCAAAAGAAGTTCCGTAAACGGAAAAATCATCCATGAAAACCTCAACAATCTTTTCCCAAAAGTTAGAGAATATATCAGTCATACATCTTTGAAAGGTAGTGGGTGCATTACATAAACCAAAAGGCATACGATGATAAGCATAAGTTCCAAAAGGACAAGTAAATGTGGTTTTCTCTTGATCTTCTGGTGATACAGGTATTTGAGAGAAACCAGAATAACCATCTAGGAAGCAAAAGTGTGTATGCTTAGATAATCTTTCTAACATTTGATCAATAAAAGGCAAGGGATAATGATCTTTCCTAGTAGCTTTATTTAATTTTCTGAAATCAATTACCATTCTATAACCGGTTATAATTCTTTGTGGGATAAGTTCATTTTTATCATTAGGAACAACAGTAATACCTCCTTTCTTAGGAACACAATGAACAGGACTTACCCATCTACTATCAGCTATGGGATAAATTATACATGCCTCCAGAAGCTTTAATATTTTAGTTCTTACCACATCCTTCATTTTAGGATTCAATCTTCTTTGATGATCAACAACGGGTTTAGCATCTAGCCCCATATGAATTTTATGCTGACATAGAGTGGGACTAATGCCCTTAAGATCATCGAGAGTATATCCAATAGCAGCACGGAGCTTCTTTTGAGTTTCAAGTAATCTCTTGTCTTCATGCTCTGAATGGTTAGCACTAATAATAATAGGATATATCTTCTTTTCATCAAGATAAGCATATTTAAGCGTATCAGGTAATTGCTTTAATTCAAACACAGGGTCACTCTTAGGTGGAAGAGGATCTCCCAAAGTTTCAACAGGCAAATTATGTTTAAGAATAGTTGCTTGTTTAAATAACTGCTCATCTATTTCATTTCTTTCATTCATATGCATATCATTTTCATGGTCTAGCAAGTATTGTTCTAAAGGATCAATAGGAGGCACAGCAATAGAAGCAAGACCAATAATTTCATCTTTACTAGGTAATTCTTTATCATGAGGTTGTCTACGAAACTTAGAGAAACTAAATTCATGAGACACATCACCAAAGTTAACACTGACAGTTTCTTTGTTGCAATCAATCTTAGCATTAACTGTATTCAAGAAGGGTCTACCAAATATAATGGGACAAAAATCATCTTGTGGTGATCCAAGAACAAGAAAATCAGTAGGGTATTTTATCTTACCACACAAGACTTCAACATCTCTAACAATCCCAAGTGGTGTAATAGTCACTACTGCAGGAAGGTCCTAACGCGACACATCAATCAGACCCCGCGACCAAACGGTGTGCGATGCATTAATCGCAAACGGTGTCATACTAAAACCGTCGCCAATAAGACGAACTGTTTGCGATGCCGGAGACATAAAAAACAATTTAGATTAGAGACGCGTGTGCGATACGTGGCATACAGTTGATCCATACGAACTGTTTGCGATAAGACAGAACAACAAACACGATTCAGATTAGAGACGCGTGTGCGATACGTGGCATACAGTTGATCCATATGAACTGTTTGTCATAAGACAAAACAACAAACACGGTCAGCCAAATCGAGGTGTGTGCGATACACGACATACAGTTCACTCGGATGAACTGTTTGCTATTACCCAACACAACAGAAACGGTCTGGCAGATCAAGGTGTGTGCGATATACGGCATGCGGTTCGCTCGAATGAACTATTTGCGATTACCCAACACAACAGAAACGGTCAGCCAGATCAAGGAGTCTGCGATATACGAGCACACATTCTAATTAAAAGAATTGTGCGTGATGGTAATAACAAGCGCACACGGTTGATGGAACAAGTCATGTGCTGATATCGCCGATTGCGGTGCACACGCCACGTACGCATCTGAGAACGCTTGCCCATGTTAATTACACCATCCGGGAATCGTGCCGCACTTCGAAACCGGAACCGTCAAATAATTTTGAGCTTCTTTCCCGTCACATTCCAAATTACTCTGATTCACACCAATATGTAATTGCAAACCTGTTCACACCGATGAAAACCTAAATGTTTTCCCACTTAACAACTTATTACTAGGTTATAAATACCACCTACTCGAAAATGACTGCAAATTCCTCCTCAATTCCTCATCAACAAACAAACAAGTCTTCATCCTTCCTTGCGTCTTCCATGGCCTGTGGGAGGAGTTCCTGGTCGAGAAATGACCACGGAGCAGCGAGCGAAGTAGCAGAGATGTTCCACCTCGCCGCGATATCAGCCGAGAGGTTCCGCCGTTCCGCCGAAGCAGCATGGAGGTCCCGCCGCGCCGCCGAAGCAGCACTGAGGTCCCGCCACACTGGCGAAGTAGCATATTGGTTCGGCTGCGCCACGGAAGCGGCATAGATGTCCCGCCGTGCCGCGGAAGTAGCAGAGAGGTCCTGCAGCATCGCGGCGGCCTGGATGGAAATATCGCGGGCACTCGAGGGCTCTCACAGGCGCATGCATGCTATGCTCAATAAGCTGATGGACGATGACATCCCCCGCTGGGCGAAGCTGTAGAAGGAGAGCTATGCCGCGTTGGATAAGTCCACCGGCGTCATCCGGACACTACGGGGTGACAAGGTGAGGCTCCGCACCGAGCACGACCTGCTGAGGGCGAAGATCGCTGGCAGGGCGAAGCAGCACGAGGAGACAACTGCCATTTTGGAGAAGACAGCCGTCATGGTCAGGAAACTTATGGACGAGAATGCTAATCTCCGCATCAAGCGTGACATGCTCCTGGAGGAATCCGTGGTTGCTCGCAAGCGATGGATTGAGGACGTGAAGGAGATCAAGGTGGACAAAATGACGAAGATGGCGTAGTAGATCGAAGTGAAGTAGAGAGCAGCAACCCAGATCATTGCCTGTGTCTTCCTTCTTTTACCCTTGTGTCTTTCGAGCATTGCCGCATGTGGCATCTTTAATTATCTTCCTGAATATGTAAGAGAATTATTATTATCCATTGCCATCGTCTTCATATATATATCAGTCTTGTTAAGTCTCAGTCGATGCTATGTCCATGAGATCTTACATCAAGATCCATGCAAAATTTTCTTTTCATATTTTCTTTTCTCTCTTTTAAATCTCAGTCGACTGAGGCCTAGCCACGCCATTAAAACTGGGGCTCGTGCGACATTAATGGAGAAGTTGGGAGCGAGGTGGGTGGCGGATGGAGGTCAAAGGGCTCGCCTCCCGGTGAGCCTGCGCAGCGGTCTGCTCCACGCCTCCCGTCTACTCAAATAGCTACCCTGCACGTCGCCTCCTAGCCAATAAAAATGGGGACATGTGGCGGCACGTAAATGGTTAGTACAACGCCCACGGTTTGAATAGCACTTGTGTTTCCGATTGTAACATGGCAGCTCTTTGTTCCAAAATGACTTTGTTGGTTGTTAATCTGTGCGCCTTCAAAAAATCGGACAAATTTTTTACCACAGCATGTTGGTGCCATGTCAAGGCAACATGCCAAGTTTCATGATTTTCAGGCATGTTTTGGATTTACAGGAATTTAAAAACCAAGTTTGTCAATGTAATTGGCCGAGCCACGACGCCCAAATGTTTGAAATTCATTCCCATTTCTTGCATGGGACCTAAACATTCACCCAAGGACACATATACGATTTTTCGACCTATTTTGGTGCACTAGAGCATGTGCCTATAGTTCAAATTTGAATTATGCACATTAAATGCCTAGAAAACTCAATTAATGTATAAAAAATGCCAAACAAACCCAGAATAATTCCAAATTTTAGCACGACACTCCTATTGGTCTTTGTTGCCTCTGTAAAAAAATCAAGGTAGGAAGAGGCAGCGTATGTCGTTTCGCCCACAAAGGTGACACATCCCCCCTATCGAAACCATGAGCCTTCTTGAGAGAAGCTCCGGTTTGTAAGAAGCTTATACCAAAACTTGTCCCAAATCGAACAAAAAATTTACCACAGCATGTTGGTGCCATGTCAAGACACCATGCCAAGTTCCGTGATTTTTAGGCAATTTTTGGATTTACAGGAATTTAAAAACCAAGTTTCTCAATGTTTTCGGCCGAGCCACGACGCCCAGATGTTTGAAATTCATTCTCATTTCTTGTATGGGACCTAAACATTCACCCAAGGACACATATACGATTTTTCAACCCATTTTGGTGCACTGGAGCATGTGCATGTAGTTCAAATTTGAATTATGCACATTAAATGCCTAGAAACTCAATAAATGTATAAAAAGGCCAAACGAACCCGGAATAATTCCAAATTTTAGCACGACACTCCTATTGGCCTTTGTTGCCTCTATAAAAAAATCAAGGCAGGAAGAGGCAGCGTATGTCGTTTCGCCCACAAAGGTGACACATCCACTATCAGAACCATGAGCCTTCTTGAGAGAAGCTCCGGTTTGTAAGAAGCTTATACCAAAACTTGTCTCAAATTGAACAAAAAATTTACCGCAGCGTGTTGGTGCCATGTCAAGACACCATGCCAAGTTCCGTGATTTTTAGGCAATTTTTGGATTTACTGGAATTTAAAAACCAAGTTTCCCAATGTTTTCGGCTGAGCCACGACGCCCAGATGTTTGAAATTCACTCCCATTTCTTGTATGGGACCTAAACATTCAACCAAGGACACATATACAATTTTTCAACCAATTTTAGTGCACTGGAGCATGTGCCTGTAGTTCAAATTTGAATTATGCACATTAAATGCCTAGAAAACTCAATTAATGTATAAAAAATGCCAAACGAACCCAGAATAATTCCAAATTTTAGTATGACACTCCTATAGTTGCATGTTCACTGCAGATAACTGTTCTAGCAATTCAAACAGCGACCTATCCTTCCATAACCCCATTTTGTCTTTCAAATCAAAATGAAAAAATCAATTACACCACAAACAGTTTGTTAGCAACAATCGTGTGCGATGCAGTATAAAATATCTTGGGGCTCCCTCTTGTATGGCTTACACAGGAAGGTTCGTCAGCTATAGTCCACCGGCCGCGCGTCAACCACACTTGCGCGCTAGTTTTTCGCTGCATCGTTCGTAAATTTTCGGCAACCGCGGAAATATCTAGGTCCCCGCCCCCTCCCCCCCCCCCACCACCAAAAGCCACATTTCCACTATTTCCTCCTTCCTTTCCAAGTTCAAACCTTCACTGCTTGCTTTGCAGCGCCACCTCCTCGCCGGCTGCGCGGCCTCGTCCATATAGTCGGGTAATCCAAACCCCACCCCCATCCTCCTCCTCCTTCTCCATCCCACAAGCCTCGACCGCCGGCGCAACATCTTCCACCCAAATCACTGCCCCATCCTCCAATTAAGCGCCGCCCATAGCCAGGAGCTCAAGGAGCATCTGGCACCGGTGAAGCAAATCGTGGCCGCACGCGTGGATGAGGTCGCGATGGCTGCCATGCGTGCCGACCGCCAGATCTTGTAGGAGCACCTCGTCGTCGAGGCCACCGTGGACCCCTCACACGCGGACCCCACCACATGGTTGGCTGCTTTAAACGACAGATCATGGTGTTTTCTAAAGGCCACCTCCGGTGCCTTCTAGTGAATTGTCCTCTGTTATGTTAATATGCAATCTGATCTTCTGAAATGTGATGTTCAGTTAACAGTTTGGTTCATTTGTTGTGATGTTCAATTAACTGTTTGGTTCAATTCTGAAATGTGATTTTCAATTCCTGTGGGTACAATTTTTTTATTGTTATGCATGTGAGGAATAAAATCGAATTTGGATGTACTCTATACATGAGAAACATACACAAATGCTATATTTCCTAGTAGTTCTTAAGCACGCTAGGCTTGGTTAACTGTATGATCTTCTAGTATATGTTCTATTCTGCAATGTGGTTCTCAGTTAACTGCTTGCTTCATTTATTGTGGTGTCCAGTTAACTTTTTGGTACAATTCTGCAGTGTGATGTTCATTTGTTGTGGGTACAAGTTTTCATTAATATATTCTACTGATAGTATGCCAACTCTCACTTAAACTGATCAATATATGCCTTATATGTGTTGCAGGGAAACAATGGGAGGCACTGAGGTTTACCATCAAGGTTTGCACATGCATGGTCCTTTGGCTAATAGCACATTATTGTGCAATTGCAGGAACCATTCTAATATTTGGGATTTTAACAATTTGGTCTTGCACATGTAGGTCCTGCTGTCAGAGGTTTAGACCCACTGTTCGATCCATTTTGCATATGGGGAAATGAGATGGACATGCATATCAGTCAAGTCAAGAAACTCCGAAAGATTGTTAGGATAAAGAAACTAGCGTTGAATAACAACAAGATCTTTGTTTGCACAATGAAGAAGACATCAGTCAACTATAGGATGGTACTAACTGTTTTACCTTGTGTTTTTTCCTATGCACCATTTCAAAATTTAGAACAGATATTTATGCATATCTTTGTTTTCAGTCCTTTCCAAAGCAGTTCACTGATGATTACCTCTCAAACCACCTCCATGGTCAAGAGGCGAGGAAGGTACTCATTCAACACCCACGGTACAATATTGAAGTCTCCCTCAAGAGGACGAAGGTTGGGCGGGCAATCATCCGCAACCACTGGCGTAAAGTTGCAAGGACATTCAACATCATTGAAGGCTCAATATTCGCCTTCAGATTCAGCAGTTTTCCAGATGAGATTCATCTCTCTATATACCGTATATGATGCTACTTTCCAAAGGTTTTAGATGTTGCATGTGAAACTTCGTGCTCTTGTGTAATTGCATAGCTAGCTATATGCCTATATGGTGTAACTGAGTGCTGAAGCTATGTGATGTTGTACTCTGATGTAACTCAGCTATAAAATCCTGGTTGCTGTAATATGGCTATGAAACATATGGTGTGTTTGATATGAAATGTCAATTTGATTACTAAACGCATTATCAATAATAGGCCAATTAGCCTGCTTATTGGGTTTTTGAATTGTAGACGGTTTCTCAGACAACACCGTGGGCGATGACCTCAAACAACGCACACAGTTTCTAGAAAGTAGCCGTGTTGGATCAATGAACAATCACACACGCCTTTAGCCCGACAAATGTTTGCGTTTGGCCACCTTGCACAAACGTTTCCACATAAAAATTGTGTGTGATGTACATATGAACGGAAACATTTTTCTGATATTCACTGTGTGGGATGAACATACGAACAGAAATGATTGGGCCAGTATAATTGTCTGCGATGGCTCGCCCGATCACACACGAGCTCTTTTTGCCCCGCGTGTGTGACCGGAGGCCCTATCGCCGACGGTTTCTGGGTCGTGTGGGAAGGACCCCCCTATCGCACACACAGGCAAGGCGACAGTTTAAAACTCCGTTGCGGAAACGGGTTAAAAACCGTTTGTATAGCAGCTCGCTGTACCAGTGAGTATCTCTGTTTGCAAGCTTAATAGTGACATCAATATCTTCAATCTCAACAGGTGCAATATCATTCATGACTTCTTGATAGAGAGTAAAAGGAATAGCACTCACGCTAGCACCAATATCACATAAATCATGATAGCAATGATCTCCAATTTTAACAAAGATAATAGGCATGCCAATTACAGGTTTGTTTTTACCTTTAGTGTCTGGCTTAGCAATTCTAGTTACTTCATCACAGAAATATATGACATGTCCATCAATGTTATCAACCAAAACATCTTTAACCATTGCAACATTGGGTTCAACTTTAATTTGTTCAGAAGGTCTAGGTGCTTTAATATTACTTTTATTAACCACAGCTGAAGCTTTAGCATGTTCCTTAATCCTAATAGGGAAAGGAGGTTTCTCAATATAAGCAGTAGGCACAACTGGATCAACATTGTAAACAATTGTTTCCTCTTTAACAATCATGGGTTCTTCTTTTAATTCAATAGGTGGATGAAACTTAAACCATTTCTCCTTAAGGAGATCAACATGAGCAGCAAAAGATTCACAAAAAGTAGCCACTATCTCAGAGTCAAGTCCATATTTAGTACTAAACTTATGAAAAGTATCAGTCTCCATAAAAGATTTAACACAATCAAACTTAAGATCTATACCTGACTCTTTACCTTTGTCTATTTTCCAAGCTTTAGAGTTGCGTTTAATTCTTTCCAGAAGATCCCATCTGAATTCAACAGTTCTCTTCATAAAGGAAGCAGTAGAAGAAGTATCGAGCATGGACCGATCATTATGAGAAAGCTGAGCATAAAAGTTTTGAATAATTATTTCTCTTGAGAGCTTATGATTGGGGCATGTGTGCATCATATACTTAAGCATCCCCCAAGATTTAGCGATACTTTCTCGTTCATGAGGCCAAAAATTATATATATAATTCCGATCACGATGAACCAAATGCATAGGATAAAATTTCTGATGAAATTCCAGCTTCAACCGGTTCCAATCCCATGTTCCAGAATCATCACATAGCCTATACCATGTCAATGCCTTTCCCTCCAAAGATAAAGGGAATACCTTCTTCTTAACTCCATCTCCGGATAAACCTACAAACTTAAACGACCCACAAATTTCATCAGGATGCACCGTTCCATCTCCTGCATAAGGATTAGCTAGCAGTTTCTCTATCATACCCGAAGGAATTTCATAATAAATATTTTCAGTAGGTTCAGTAGGTTGAGGAGCAACTCTTAATGCTTCCGGTCGAGGTGAAGATACCCCGAACAAGCCCCTCAAAGGATTACTTTCCATAGTGACAAGTGACAATAAATTTTAGCACGTAGTATAAATGTTTCCTTACCAAATTCCACTCACCAAAGGCGCTTCACTCCCCGGCAATGGCGCCAGAAAAGAGTCTTGATGACCCACAAGTATAGGGGATCAATCGTAGTCCTTTCGATAAGTAAGAGTGTCGAACCCAACGAGGAGCAGAAGGAAATGACAAGCGGTTTTCAGCAAGGTATTCTCTGCAAGCACTAAAATTATCGATAACAAAGAGTTTGATAGAAAAGTAATTCGTAACAAGTAACAAGTAGTAATGGTAACAAAGGTGCAGCAAGGTGGCCCAATCCTTCTTATAGCAAAGAACAAGCCAGAACGAACTCGTATAATAAGCAAAGAGTTCTCGAGGACACATGGGAATTTCATCTAGTCACTTTCATCATGTTTGTTGGATTCGCGTTTGCTACTTTGATAATTTGATATGTGGGTGGACTGGTGCTTGGGCGCTGTTCTTACTTGAACAAGCCTCCCACTTATGATTACCCCCTCTCGCAAGTATTCGCAACTATGAAAGAAGAATTAAGATAAATCTAACCATAGCATGAAACATATGGATCCAAATCAGCCCCTTACGGAATAGTGCATAAACTAGGGTTTAAGCTTCTGTCACTCTAGCAACCCATCATCTAATTACTACTCCGCAATGCCTTCCCTTAGGCCCAAAGATGGTGAAGTGTCATGTAGTCGACGTTCACACGACACCACTAAAGGAAGTAACAACATACATATCATCAAAATATTGAATGAATACCAAATTCACATGATTACTTATGACAAGACTTCTCCCATGTCCTCAAGAACAAAAGTAACTACTCACAAATCATATTCATGTTCAATATCAGAGGGGTATTCAATATCATTAAGGATCTGAACATATAATCTTCCACCAAATAAACCAGCTAGCATCAACTACAAGATGTAATCAACACTACTAGCAACCCACAGGTACCAATCTGAGGTTTTGAGACAAAGATTGAATACAAGGGATGAACTAGGGTTTGAGATGAGATGGTGCTGGTGAAGATGTTGATGAAGATTGGTCCTCCCACGATGAGAGGATCGTTGGTGATGTCGATGGCTTCGATTTCCCCCTCCCAGAGGGAAGTATCCCCGGCGGAATCGCTCCGTCGGAGAGCAAAATTGCTCCTGCCCAGGTTCCGCCTCGAGATGGCGGTGCTTCATCCCAAAAGTCTTCTCTATAATTTTTTTAGGGCAAATGAGCCTATATAGCAGAAGGAGGGGGCCGGAGGCCTGCCAGGGGCCCCACAAGGCATCAGGGCATGCCTAGGGGGGCCGCGCCCTGTTGCCTTGTGGGAAACTGGTGGGTTCCCTCTGGTATTTCTTTTCTCCAGTATTTTTCATATATTCAATAAAAAATCTATGTGAAGTTTCATGTCAATTAGAGCTCTGTAGAATAGGTATCTCTGTTGTAGCTATTTCAGGTCCAGAATTCCAGCTGCCGATATTCTCCCTCTTCATATAAATCTTGCAAATTAAGAGAGAAAAGGCAAAAGTATTGCATCATAAAGTGAAATAATGATCAAATACATTATAAATAATAGTAGGAAATCATGATGCAAATTGGACGTATCAGTACACGTCAAGTCTTCGGCAGAGTCCATCTTGATCACGTCGAAGTGCGAGGCTTCTGGAATCCTTCTTTGTAAGAACGGTGGGCTGTAGGTTCGGCCCATGGACTGTGGGCCGACTAGGTTGGTACCCCCTAGTCCAGGACACCGTCAGGTGTGGAGGGGTTTTGCTTGGCCGGTCTGCTGCCAGGTGTAGACCTAGCCGTCCAGCGTGTTTTAATGAAACAAAATTGGCACTCTACACTCGTTACTCTTCTCAAATACAACCCAATACGAACACAATTCTCGGTTTCACCTGTTTTCCCCCTTTGAGGGTAAATTTTAAAACATGTTGTTCATAGGTTGTTTGGTTTGTTGGTTGTAATTGGTCTTGCCGTGTTTTGGGATGTCTGCCCAGATGTTCGACGGTGTGGCTTCCCTAATGGCGTGCTTTGGGGTATCTGCCCGAATCTTCGATGGTGCAGTTGCCCGGGTGGCGTGCTTTGGGATGTCTGCCCAATCTTCCAGAGTTGCAGCCATCGCGTGCAACGATCATTGTTTTCTATCATTAGTAAATATACAAGTTAAATACAAATATACTAAGAGCATAATTACTTGCAGACAGTTCACAACAAACATCGTTTAAATATTTTAATAACCTTCTCTGTTACGTATGTTTTTTGTCCCTTTGTGGGATCATTTGTAAAATATGTTGTTCATAAGTTGTTTCGCTCCTTGGCTATGATCAATCTTTGTGGCATTCATAAAAGGAACGTCTGCTATACAAGTCACACACAGATTGCTTAAGTTTCTAGTTAGTCACGTGTTTTGGAATCTCTGCTCGGCCTGTAGACGATGTGGCCTTGCCGGTTGGCGTATGTGGTTGTACATTCTCACTGATCGTGCTCCCCCCTGTCCTGTGAATCGTCTGGTCGGTTCGCTTGGCTTCCTTCTACTCTTGTGGTTTTGGGTGGAGGTGCACGGTTTTGACGGTTGACGTCATTTGCTGTAGGGCGGTCAGGATTTGTATCGATCCAGTCATTGGGTTGCCCTAGCCGGCCAATGAGCACATGGGCAACGATCATCGTTGTGTGCCATTGGTAAATATACAAGGCAATTACAAACACAATACAAATATAATTACTTGCAGGCAATTCACCAGAAAATTCCTTCAAATGGTTTACCTAATTTCCTTATTGTTTTTTTCGTCGTAATTACGATACGAGGAAAGGCCGGATCATAAAAAAATCTCCAAAGAAAGCCATGGGCAATGATCATTGTCAAGGCAAATAGAAACGCGGTACAAACATAATTAGTTGTAGAGAGTTGAGAAAAAACCCTTCGTTTGCTTAACTTCCGGGCTGCAGTTGGTCTCTGTGCCAATGGCATAAGGGTTTATATGGTGGTTATAGATATCTCAACAATATTAAGTTTCCTCTCTTTCTGTTGAAGGTTTCAAAGTTGCTCTTGTTTTGCCTTCATATGCTAGTTACTTTGTGCTTCAATGAATTGTTTGGTTATAAGATTCCTATGCATAGGAAGTGGGCTAGGCTTAAATTTGTCTAGTATATGCTTTATGATGCTCTCTCATGTGCTTCAAAATAATTACGATTCAAGTTTTCTTGAGAGCATCACCCAAATATCAATGCCTAGCTAAAAGGCATTAAAGAAAAGCGCTTGTGGGTGGCATCCAATAGTTATCCTTCCATTTCTCTTGTGTGTCTACGTAGTTAATAATATTGTAGTAATCATGTTTTGTATCTTTTCTTTCAATAAAGTGTCAAGTATGACCTTTATCATGCTTAGTTTGCAAGTTTATGAGTTATTGTTTTAAAATGGAAAGTTTTCTGTTATGTCCTGAATATTCCTGGATAGTCAGAATGTGATAAAATATGAAATTTGGACACAGTAAGCATAAATAAGTTTTCTAGAATGTGGTAATTTTTCAGAAGTTTAGGAGCTACAAAAGTATGGATAAATATTATGTCTTTACAGACTGTTCTATTTTGACAGATTGTTGTTGTAGTTTAATGTGACGCCCTCTGCTCAACCGTGCACTAATCATACACGCAAACGTGCACGCTCGAGATCAGAGACTCACGGGAAGATATCACAACACAACTCTAAACTCAAATTAAACATAAATCTTCATATTACAAACCAGGGGTCACGAGGACCCGAATACATAAGTCATACACACAAATAATATCTGGGTACAGACATAGTTAGTCAAGTTTGCCTTAAGAAGGCTAGCACAAACAGCGACACTGATCGAAAAGGCGAAGGCCTCCTGCCTAGGGCCTCCGAACTACTCCTGGTCGGCTGGCTCAACCCAGTAGTACGTGCCTCCGGGGCTCTCCTGGTAGTAGTCTCCTACGGTGGCGTCTGGCTCCTGGACTCCATCGACTGATTTCATCAAGTGGGTATGGGATAAAGAAATAGCAAAGCAACCGTGAGTACTCATCCAAAGTACTCGCAAGACTGACATCAGAACTATACTACATATGCATCGGTATCAAAGGAATGGGGCTAAATCTTTGGACTAAACTACAGAATGGCAGAACAGAGGGGGAGAAGCCTAGCCTATCGAAGACTAGCATCTTGAAGCAATCTTGCAGCATCAGAAGAGAGTAGGGTATAGCAACACATAATAGCAGATATATTTTAGTAATGCCCTGAGATTCTTCCTCGACTCCCTGCGAGAAAGTGATCCCGAGAGTTGTAGTGTCAGTTTATCATTGTATCAGTAACCATTTGTAGTTGTAGCGGATCAAGATACAACTCCGAGCGTCCTGTTACCGTGGACATGGCTATTCGAATAGATAACTTCCCTGCAGGGGTGCACTACTGTTACCCAACACGCTCGATCATATCTGGCCGGACACACTTGCTGGGTAATGCCCGGCCTCGGGTGATCGACACGACGCAGTCCTACCTAGGCTCAGCAGAGAGGTCAACACGCCGGTCTAAATCCTAAGCACGAAGGGGTCTTGGGCCATCGCCCTTCGCACTCCTGCATGTTGCGAGACTGGCTGGGGCCCAAGCGCGACACTGTATACACAGTGACATAACCAGCTCACCCCAACAATTAGCCCGCATCTCTGAGCTGTGACGTCTGAAGAACTTTCGGCTGATACATACGACGTAGAGGGCCCCATTAAACCATTATCCCACATGGTGGTAGTGCGTATAAGGCCAGCGGCCTACTCAGATCAAATACCCAAATCCGTTAAGCATGTTTAGTAACTCGTAGAGACGAACAGGGTTGCTGTCGCTCCGACTTGGTAAGACATGTCGCGCGGGTACTCTTGGAGCCGACCCGTCTTTAATATGATTCTCTCGCGGGCACCCTTGGGGCCAGCCCGACTTTAGCAATTTAAAGTATGACAGTAATGTAAACATTTCCGTGATCCTCACCCAGAGTGATCACGGCCCGGTAACAAGCATGGCAAAACAGACAAGGGTGAAGGGCCACAGATGAGACATATCATACCTAACTAAACATAATAGGATAGTAGGCGATGTATCAATAGCAGGCGACAACATCAGGCTATGCATCAGAATAGGAGCTATCGGAACAGTAGCAGGGGCAATTCTAATGCAAGCATAAGAGAGAAAGGAATGGGCGATATCTTATGATCAAGGGGGTTTTGCTTGCCTGGAAGCTCTGCTGAATGGGTCTGGTCGTCGGCGACGTCGTCGTACACTGCGGTGTCGTCGGCAGTCTCGGGGGCTAACGGGAGAGAAGGAGGGGGAAGAAACAATAAATACATGGCAATAATGCAACAACGATGCATGACATGTCTAAATGATATGCAGAGGTGACTTAATGCCTCTCTAGGTGTATTAGATAATTTAGGAATTTATTTGGATTTATTTTATTAAGGTCACGCACTATTCATCTATCGAATACGGGCAAAAAGTTGCATGATCAGTATGTTAGAGGGGTGTGGCAGGTATGTGGGTAGGATATTCGGATTCTTCATATTTTTCTGATCGTTTTTCATACATAAATTATTTTCATCCGAGTTACGGTTTATTTTATATGATTTTTCAAAGTTTTATACATTTTCTGGAATTTCTGAAATTATTTAATTTAGAATTATCCGAAACAGTAAAAGGTGACATCACTGTGACGTCAGCAGTCAACTTTGGCTGACCAGAGTCAAACCTGACCAGTGGGTCCCACTGGTCAGTGTCACAGTAACTAATTAGGATTTATTTAAACTAATTAGAGGTTAATTAGGCGATGGGACCCATTAGTCAGTGACTAATTAGTATTTAATTTAATGAATGAAATAATTAGCATTTTAATTATTTACAAAAATGTTTTATTACACGCGGGACCCACATGTCAGTGACTGGGCCAGTCCAGTCAGCAGTTGACTGGGTCAACCCAGTCAACTGGGCCAAAGGGGCCCGCGGTCAGTGGCACAGGGGCAGGGCCCGCGGCTGCCACGTTGGACGCCGGCCACCGGAGCTCTCCGGCGAGCCCGAGGCGGCGATGAACTCCGACGAGCCCGGAAAACCTCCGTGGCGCACCATTTCGCACGCGATTTGGTTCTCTGGAATGAACACTCAGCGGCGCATCCGGTGGTGGCGGTGGTTGGCCGTGGGGTGACCGGATTGGTCGCCGGCGACGATGTCGGGCGGAGGTGGCTTCGGGTGGAGCTTGGGATGGGTGCTACGGTGCGCGCGCGATCAAAACAAGTGGCTAGGCGAGGCCTACGCGGTGCGGCGATGCTAATGGGCACGAGCGCGGGGCCGTTTGGTCGCCGGAACGACGTCGGCGACGAGCTCCGCGGCGGTGGGTACGGGCGCGATGGGGGTGGCCGCTACTGCTAGCTAACGGCGGCGAGAGGAGAGGGGAACAATGCGGGGGCTCACCGTGATCCTGTAGAGGGGCAAAGCGGGCTTGGGGACGGCTTGACGACGGTGATTTGAGGCGGCGATCACCGGCATCCGTGCGGGGAAGACGAGCTCGTGGGCGACGCGGTGGCGGCTCCGAGCTGCAACCAGTCGGGGCAGTCGACATAGCCGAGGTCGGGGAAGGCGGAGGACACGGCAGGGCAGCGAGAGGGAGACGGTGGCCGCGAGTTTCAGCGGAGGCCGCACATGGCGGCGGCGGGTGAGGTGAGAGCGAGTGGGGGGAGAGGGAGTGAGACGGCTAGGGTTCGCCAGGGAGGTCGGGGGGGTCTTAGCCGGCGCGGGGTACCAACGGATGATTGACAGCGAGGCAGGGCGACGAGTGGACGGCGCGCGCTCGTTCGGCCGTCGCCATGGCATTCGTCCTGGCGCGAGGAAGGGGAAGGCCTCGGCGGGCTAGGCCGAATTGCACTGTGCACTCAAGGCCCAGCGCGCCAGTGGTTTCTTCCCTTTTTCTTTTTCCTTTTATGTTTTCTTCTAATCCCTCTGCTTTGCAAAATGTTTAGCCTCAATTTGAATTTTCTAAAATATGAGGCTATGTTAAATAAATAGTAGGCGATATCTAGTACTGCCAGAAATTAATTGGGGTAATATTTGAATTCACTTGGATTTCTATTAAATAAAAAGGTGTTAAATGTTGCTGTTCTGATACTGTTTTAATATGTTAGACTCATCTAGGTAATTTTGGTGATGTTGTTTTTCTTAACACAATTAGTTATAGATTATTTGCTGTTTAATGAACATTTTTGTTTCCAAACTGGAACAACTTTTATTTTCACTTGATATTTGAATTTCAATTTGATTTGGAATTTGAAATGAGATATGATGCAATGATGATCAAGCACTGTTCAACTTGATGACTTGGCATTATCAAAATGTGATCACTGTAGCTATTACATGGGGATGTTACATTTAATTATTTGCTTATGTTTGCTCTTTTAATGTTCCTATTTGTGGGTAGGAATCTTAAAATGTGTTCACATACAGTAGCTAATGTTGGATATAATTTTGTTAGTTTGTTACAACAAGTCATGTTAAGGTTTAATCTTTGTTTATAGTAACCTATCTCACAAGTTTTATGAAGTTTTGTGTGGATGAAGTTTTTAAGACCCAGGTGAGACTGTGATATGAGGAGAATAAAGGAGATGCAAAAGCACAAGCTTGGGTATGTGATAATTCTCCGAAGTATCTATAATTTTTTTATTGTTTCATGCTATTATTATATCAATTCTACATACTTTATATGTAATTTTATATAATTTTTGGGAACTAACCTATTAACCCAGTGCCCAGTGCCAGTTCCTGTTTTTGCCTATTTTATTGTTTCAGGGAAAACTATATCAAACGGAGTCCAAACGCAATAAAATTTTACGGTGATTTTTTCTGGACTAGAAGACACCCAGGAAGCTTCGGGAGGAGGTCAGAAGACCTACGGGTGAGCCACAAGCTCATACGGCGTGCCCCTGGGGTGGCGCGCGACCTGAGCTTTTGGGCCCCCCGTAGACCCCCTGACCAAATTCCACTTCTATAAGTTCCCTAAAATCCCAAAAACAACAGAGAGCCACCCGAAACAATTTTTTCGCCGCCGCAAGCCTCTGTTCTTCCGTGATCCCATTTGGAGGCATTTTCCGGTACTCTGCCGGAGGGGGAATCCATCACGGAGGTCTTCTACATCAACCTTGCTGCACCTCCGATGATGTGTGAGTAGTCCACCACAGACCTACAGGTCCATAGTGATTAGCTAGATGGCATTTTCTCTCTCTTTGATCTTCAATACAATGTCCCTCGGAGATCGATCCGATGTAATCTCCTTTTGCGGTGTGTTTGTTGGGAACCGATGAATTGTGGGTTTATGATTAGATTATTCATTGAAAGTAATTGAGTCTTTTCTGAACTTTATTATGTATGATTGTTATAGCTATGTAATGCTTTCCGATCTATGGGTTTTCTTTGGCCAAGTTGGTTCATTGATCTTTGGTGGAAGTGGTGCATAGTAGTAGGTTCAATCTTGCGGTGTCCTCACCTAGTGACAGAAGGGGTAGTGAGGCACGTATTTGTTTTGTTGTTACTGAGGGTAAAACGACAGGGTTTAATCATATTGATTGGTTTTATTCTATCTACATTATGTAATCTTGCTTAAAGCGTTACTCCTGTTCGTCATGAACTTAATACCATAGATGTAGGCAGGAGTCGGTCGATTGGTGGAGTAATAGTAGTAGATGCAGGCAGGAGTCGGTCTACTTGTCACGGACGTAATGCCTATATACATGATCATGCCATGAATAACATCATAACTATGCGCTTTTCTATCAATTGCCCAACAGTAATTTGTCTACCCACCGTATGCTATTTTTATGAGAGAGATGCCTCTAGTGAAAACTATGGCCCCCGGGTCTACTTTAATCATATTACAAAAACTAAAAATACCTTGCTGCAATTTATTTACTTTTTATTTACTTTGCAATTTATCTATCTACCACTATCAGATTTGATCCTTGCAATTAACGAGTATAAGGGGATTGACAACCCTCTTGCCCGCGTTGGGTGCAAGTATTTTCTCTTGTGTGTGCAAGTACTACTAAGGAGTGTTTGCGTGGTTCTCCTATTGGTTTGATAATCTTGGTTCTCTACTGAGGGAAATACTTATCCACTACTATATTGCTTCACCCTTCCTCTTCGGGGAAAATCCCAACGCAGCTCACAAGTAGCAGAAAGAATTTCTAGCGCCGTTGCTGGGGAGACATCATCAAACACTTACAGGTCCCTACATTCACATTATCATTTACTTGTTCTACTTTTTATTTGCTTTTACTTGCTTTATTAGTCTCATTAAAAAATAAAAAACACAAAAATATTTTATTTTGCTCGCTTGCTTGATTTGCCACTATGTCTCAAGAAAACACTAAGTTGTGTGACTTCTCGAATACTAATAATAATGATTTTACTAGTACTCCAATTGCTCCTCCGGCCACTAGTGCGGAGTCAAATGATATTAATGCTGCATTGCTAAATCTATTATGAAAGAACAATTTGCTGGAAATCCTAATGAAGATGATGCATCCCATCTTAATACCTTCGTTGAATTATGTGATATGCAAAAGAAAAAATATGTGGATAATGATATTGCTAAGTTGAAATTATTTCCTTTCTCACTAAGAGATCATGCTAAAACTTGGTTTTCATCCGTACCTCGCAATAGTATTGATTCATGGGATAAATGTAAGGATGCTTTTATTGCCAAGTATTTTCCTCCCGCTAAGATTATATCTCTTAGAAATCAAATCATGAACTTTAATCAATTTGAGAAAGAACATGTTGCACAATCTTGGGAAAGAATGAAATTAATGATTAAAAATTGTCCCACTCATGGATTAAGCTTATGGATGATAATACAAAATTTCTATGCGGGACTAAACTTTGTGTCAAGAAATCTTCTAGACTCTACTGCAGGTGGTACCTTTATGGGAATTACATTGGGAGAGGCCATGAAGCTTCTTGATAATATGATGACAAATTATTCTCAATGGCACACCGAACGAGCTCCAACTAGTAAGAAGGTAAACTCTGTCGAACAAGTTTATACTTTGAGTGATAAAATGGATGCTCTTATGAATATGCTTGCTAGTAAAAGTGCTCATGTTGATCCTAATGATGTTCCATTATCTACTTTGATTGAGCAAAATAATGATGCTATTAATGTGAATTTTGTCGCTAGAAATAATTCCAACAACAATGCTTATAGAGGGAATTTCAATCCTAGACCGTATCCCGGTAATCCCTCCAATAATTATGGTAATTCATACAATAATAATAATAATAATAATAATAGGATTCCTACTGAACTTGATAACAACAATAAAGAATTTATTAGTTCCCAAAAGATTTTTAATGCCATGGTAAAAGAAAAACTACATAAAGTTGATGATATGGCTAGAAACATGGATAGAATTGCTCATGATGTGGATGCTCTTAAAATTAAAATTTTGCCACATAAAAATGATGTTACTGAATCTCTAAAGTCTATTCAATTCACCATGGATTGAGAGGTTAAGAGCTAAGCATGAATTCCTAGAAAAAAGAATTGAGAGGTTAAGAGCTAAGCGTGAATTCCTAGAAGAAAAAAACCTCGCACCCGGTTTTTATCATAACCATGATGAAGATATTAAAATGATTGGTGTGACACCTATTGAATCTTTATTTAGTAATATAAAATTTGATGAAAAAGGGACTGGAGATGAGTTAACTTTAGTTAAAAGGCGTCCCAATTGTTCGGAGGGTGATAATCTTAATGATGAAAACAATAAAAGTGGGTTTGAAGAGGTCAAGACTTTAGATAGTGATGTGCCCGCCACTTTGTATTACAAGGAATTTAATTATGACAATTGATCTTTGATTGAATGTATTTCCTTGTTGCAATCCATGATGAATTCACCTAATGCTTACGAACAAAATAAAGCTTTTACTAAACATATTGTAGAAGCAATGATTAAAACTCATGAAGAAAAGCTAGAATTAGAAGTATCCATACCAAGGAAATTACATGATGAATGGTAACCTACTATTAAAGTTAGGATTAAAGATTATGAATGTAATGCTTTGTGTGATCTAGGTGCTAGCGTCTCTACTATACCAAAATCTTTATGTGACGTTCTAGGTCTCACAGATATGGATAAATGTTCCCTTAATTTGCATTTAACGAATTCAACTATTAAGAAACCATTGGGTAGAATTAATGATGTTCTTATAATTGCAAATAGAAATTATGTACCCATGGATTTTATTGTACTTGATATTGAATGCAATCCGTCTTGTCCTATAATATTTGGTAGGCCTTTCCTATGAACCATAGGTGTTATTATCGATATGAAAGAAGGAAATATAAGGTTCCAATTTCCATTAAAGAAAGGGATGGAAAACTTCCAAAGTAATAGGATTAAACCACCATATGAATCTATTATGAGAGTCACCTATGGAATTACTTTGAAAGATGACAATATTTGAAATAATGCATTATGCCTAGCTAGGGGCATAAAACAATCGCACTTGTTGGGAGGCAACCCAATATTTATCTTTATTGCAATTTTTATTTTTCTTGAGTCACATGATTATTGCTACTGAAATGATTGTGTTTTTATCTTTTAATTAGTGTTTGTGCCAAGTAATGCCTTTGGGATGATTTAAATGATAGTATAATTGATGCTGTTTGAAAACAGAAAGTTTTGTGCCCAGTATTTGATTTTACATTTCTTACTGGAATGTTAGAAAATCTAAAAAAATTACACAGTATTAGGATTCAAATTGTTTACGTTTTCCTAATGTTTAAGAATTTTTGGAGTTACAGAAGTATGGATAAATATTTTGTCATTGCGTACTGTTCTATTTTAGACAGATTCTGTTTTTATTGCATAGTGTGCTTGTTTTAATGATACTATGGATTATATCGGGGGGTATAAGTCATGGAGAAGTTATAATACAGTAGGTATTATGCAAGAAAAATTATTAATGAGTTTATAACAGTACCTAAAGTGGATGATTGATTTATTATACTAACGGATCTCATGAAGTTTCTATTGAGTTTTGTGTGCTGAAGTTTTCAAGTTTTGGGTGAGATCACGATGGATGAAGGAATAAGGAGTGGCAAGATCCTAACCTTGGGGATGCCCAAGTCACCCCAAGGTAATATTCAAGGAAGACCCAAGCGTCTAAGCTTGGGGATGCCCCGGATGGCATCCCCTCTTTCGTCCACAATTCATCGGTATGTTACCTGGAGCTATATTTTTATTCATCACATGATATGAGTTTTACTTGGAGCGTCTTGTACCATAGTTTTATTTTGTTTGCTTGTTAGTTTGCCACAATCATTGTTTGCTGGACACACCTTTTGAGAGGGACACACATTCATCATGATTTGTTAGAACACTCTATGAGCTTCACTTATATCTTTTGAGCTATGCAGTTGCTCTTGTGCTTCACTTATATTCTTAGAGCAGGGCGGTGGTTATATATTTTATAGAAATTATTGCACTCTCATGCTTCACTTAAATCTTTTTGAGATTCCTAAATAGGGAGTGGTAATATGCATGGGTTATAAGAGTAGTCTGAAAATGATAGGTATTAAGAGTGATATAATAAAAACTTTCATGTAGATCACTAAATATGAAACGTATGGTTTAATTATATTGATGTCATAATATGAAAGGGTATTAGTTCATGATCATTGGTTAGTAAAAAGATCAATATTAAAGCTTGTTATGAACTACTCATTTAAGTGTCTGTCATGGCATGGCGGGGATGTTAGAGCATTCTTATTCCTCTATGAAATCCTTTGCGTTGTTTGAATCGGGGGCGCGCGATGGTTAACTCCTACCAACCTCCTCCCTAGGGGAATGCGAGTAGTACTTTGCTTCGAGGGCTAATAAAACTTTCATAATAAGTATATGAGTTCATTATGACTAATATGAGTACATTGACTAATACGACACTCCCACCTATCCACATATTGCTAGCCTCTTCGGTACCATGCATTGCCCTTTCTCACCTCGAGAGTCGGTGCAAACTTCACTAGTGCATCCAACCCCGTGATATGATACGCTCTATCACACATAAGCCTCCTTATATCTTCCTCAAAACAGCCACCATACCTACCTATCATGGCATTTCCATAGCCATTCCGAGATATATTTCCATGCAACTTCCACCGTTCCGTCTTATGACATGTGTGTTCATCATCATATTGCTTTGCACGATCATATAGAGCTGACATGATATTTTTGGCAAAGCCACCATTCATCATTGTAATACATGTTACGCTAGATCATTGCACATCCTGGTACACTACCAGAGGCATTCATATAGCGTCATATTGTTTCAGTTTATCAAGTTGTACGTAAATAAAAGTGTGATGATCATCATTATTAGAGCATTGTCCCAGTGAGGTAAAGAATGACGGAGACTGATGAGTCCTCCAAAATGTGGGGATGAGGTTCATGATATTGTTCTTATAAAAAAAGAGGCCAAAAGATCCCAACAAAAAAACAAAAATGAGAGAAAAAAGAGAGAAGGAACAATGCTACTATCCTTTTACCACACTTGTGCTTCAGAGTAGCACCATGTTCTTCATATAGAGAGTCTCCTGAGTTGTCACTTTCATATACTAGTGGGAATTTTTCATTATAGAACTTGGCTTGTATATTCCGATGACTGGCTTCCTCAAATGCCCGAGGTCTTCATGAGCAAGCAAGTTGGATGCACACCCACTTAGTTTCAGTTGAGCTTTCATACACTTATAGCTCTAGTGCATCCGTTGCATGGCAATCCCTACTCCTGGCATTGACATCGATTGATGGGCCTCTCCATTGCCTATTGATCCGCCGAGTTGATGTGAGACTTTCCTCCTTTTTGACTTCCCTTATAATCTCTACCACCGCATTCTATTCCACCCATAGTGCTAAGTCCATGTCTCACGCTCATATATTGAGTGCATTTGAAAATGCTGAAGCGCGTGAAAAAGTATGATACAATTTCCTGGTTTGACACCGGGGTGCTCATGATTTATATTTATGTGGTGAAGACGGAGTCATGCCATGCTTACATAATTAGATGAGTAGGGATAACATTCGTTGAGCATCGTATATTTTGAAAAAGTAATGATTATGTTCTTGTATTCATGGATATTATCATGTTGATATCAATTACTTCATCGTTTCTCAATATTTATACAATAGGAAGATTACATGATAAACATGCTAGGTAGCATTCAACATCAAAAATTATCTTTGTTTTATCATTTACCTACTCGAGGACGAGCAGGAATTAAGCTTGGGGATGTTGATACATCTCCGATGTATCTATAATTTTTGATTGTTTCAAGCAATTATTATATCAACTAGCACAGTGGCCCTCGCAAATGCGAGGGCATCATTGTTAACATGACCTCAATGATCCTCATATTGCACTATTCAGAATAGTATGGTTCTATAGCCATATGAATTGTTATGCTAAATGAGATATAACCATAGAAAAATATCTTAATCAATTTTAACCTATGGATAAATGATCTAATAACTATTGAAACACACCATATCGTGACCATATGTGATGTTTATGCAAAATTATAAATGTCAATCGGTTATGGTCCAAAATAATAAGGGTCAGTCGGATGAATGACCATGTGATCTCATGCACAATTATGAAGATGCATCAAATTTACTCATTAGGCCTAAACTTTAAATAATAATTCATGTTTGTAAAGATCGACCAGTTGTGGTATGTGGGATATTTCTAGACCGATTGTACGTTTTCTAGTTAATTGCTATATCGGTAGACTTATGATAACTATCAACCACACTAAGCTTTATGCCCTAAGACCCGACACTACATACTTTGTGTGTTTCTAGTCACGCAATTTGAACCTATGTCATTGTGCTGCTAATATACCATACATCATCAACATTACTTACCATTTTTGCCTGAAAAAAGCATATAACCAATAATATGCCTCTATATGTATTTATAAGTTTCACCGTTCCTAACCATTTAAATATTATTTATGATTATCTATCTGTTACCTTTTGTTCAGTCTAAATATGAAGGCAGTAAATTCCTTGTCATGCTAACCATACTGGTGAGGGAGTCCGAACACATCGACCAAATGGATCTTAATTATTGCCAAAGATTTTTTATCCACACAATAACTCTCGTGTCGAGATGGTAGTCAGTTCTCATAAGCAATAACCTGATCCTATATATGATGTCTTCACAAAGTTTGGAAACGGGAAAAAGGAAGCATTTAATCTAAAGATTAATCACATAAACTTAGAAATCAAAAATTTGTTGGCAATGTAGGCAGTTCCATATTTTGGAGTGCTCGCCTGATCACGACAAACTCATTGTAAGCTAAATCCTAATTAATACTTGTACCTTCGCTGTAGAATACAAACATAAAGGCAATAGAAGATACTTGTGAAGGCTAAACTATATTGCACTTAAATAAATCATACATAAAGAAAAAATCTTTCAAAAGTTCCTATATTTCAATAGCACAATATTTCTAATAACATCTTAGAAGCACATACAAAACCTAATTTCATGTCTCGAAAAATCATTTATCATCAGGTTACACTATATTGCGCTATCATGATGCACAATGTTTGGGTATGAGGACGTTTCTCCTACCCTGCTTGCCTCGTAAACAATTTTTAGGATCAATTTTGAGTAGTATATTTCACCTTGATGACGAAGGTAGCACTCATGGCAAATTTGTTATCTGCCCCAATGGCATCGCAGTTGTAGAACACTTGCCGGGGTGTGTCGTTGGTCTTCTACGACCAACTACAGTGCACATGGCACCGTAAAAGCCAGCAACTTGTTTTGCTCTCAAGGATGCACCTCCTTGTGACACGCTCTGCAGGTTGCCAACTGCACAAAGCTAGCCTGCTCTATTTTTTATCGATTAGTAGCATGCCCTCGTACGCAAAGCATCTCAATAGCAATACACCCACGTACACAGTAAGGGAAGTTAGCCACGCTAGCTAATCAACATGCGGCCGGCCGGAAACACAAATTATCCATGCACGAATTGCACATAGCAAGAGTTGATTTAATAAATCATAAAACCTAGACGGACACTATGTCACTATCTATATGCTGGCGGCGGCTTCATCTAAAGGAAGCGACACGCGGACGCCAGCCAAATGGTGCTGAGGAGGGCATCGAGAGGGAGAGGTTTTCCTTCTGTTTTCTTCCCGGTCGATTGGGTAACACGGATGTCCCCAACAGTTGTCCCTATCGTCCGGTCTATCTTGTCGCTCTATTTTTCTGAAGGGGTGATATTTAGATGAGATTATCATGATAGTAGATATCAAGTGGCATGAGGAATGTAAAGACTTGAGCCTGGAACTCTTTCATCACATTGTGGAGCGAGCGTTGGCCATCTTCCCTAGACTCTCCAATGCTAGCTGCAAGCGTCTCCTCATCCCTGCTGACTTAGGCGTAGTTGCTTCTGCTTGCGATCCTGTCTTGTCTTAATTTAGTAGCTATCATTGTCATCCCTGCAAAGCAAGTCATCAATAATAATATACACGTGGGAAGCATCGTGGCCAAGTGATTATGCCATGGCAGCCTGAAAAATTGTGTTGGCAAATTATTAGCATCGGAACTGAAATGAATTACTCACATACGTCGACACAATTATTATACGACATATGTTAGTAATTCAGTGTATATTAATTCAGCGTATAATAATTTGTGAGTAATTCAGCGCATAATAATTTGCGAGTAATAATTGTCGGTAAATTATTATTAGTTTTTTCTGAAGCGAGTTGGGGCTGATCGATTTGGCATTTTATTGACATGTATGTATGTGAAGCTAGTTTTAATGAACTTGGGTCTGGCCGATATTTTTTGTACGTGGGGCTGATTGATTTTATTTTTTTTGGAAGGGTGTGGGGGTTGATCACTTTTGCTAAAGGGAGTGGGAGCTGATCAATCTAGCATTTTATAATGTTTGTGAAGCCACTTTGAATAGACTTGGGGCTGGCCAATGTTTTTTGTCTGTGGGGCTAATTTTTTTTTTCAAGGGTGTGGGCTGATCGATCTAATTTTTTTAGGGATGGTCTAACTTTGTGACACAGCGGGGCTGATCTGATCGGTCACGTCTAGATACGTGAATTTTTTAAACCCATGGTAAGATGGGATCTGGACGTGCAGAGGCGCATCACCAGCTTAGTTTTTTTTTTCTTCTCAAAGTTAGATCTAATCCGTTAATTATTTATTTAAAGATAGAGGTCCACCAAATCAATGGTTAGATAAGTCTGATTATTGTGTGATTTTCTAGTATATTTATCTTTTTCTGGTTAACCCGTCAAGTACTTTTTATATATAATAGATTCTACATACTTTATATGCAATTTTATATCATTTTTGGGAACTAACCTATTAACCCATTGCCCAGTGCCAGTTCTAGTTTTTTTGCCTATTTTATTGTTTCAGGGAAAAACTATACCAAACGGAGTCCAAACGCAATAAAATTTTACGGTGGTTTTTTTCTGGACCAGAAGACACCCAGGAAGCTTCAGGAGGAGGCCAGAAGACATACGGGTGAGCCACAAGCTCACACAGCGCGCCCCTGGGGGTGCCACCTGAGCTTGTGGGCCCCCCATAGACCCCCCTGACCTAATTCCACTTATATAAATTCCTAAAATCCCAAAAACAACAGAGAGCCACCCGAAACAATTTTTCCGCCGCCGCAAGCCTTTGTTCTTCCGCGATCCCATCTGGAGGCCTTTTCCAGTACTCTATCGGAGGGGGAATCGATCATGGAGGTCTTCTACATCAACCTTGCTGCACCTCCAATGATGTGTGAGTAGTCCACCACAAACCTACATGTCCATAGTGATTAGCTAGATGGCTTTTTCTCTCTCTTTGATCTTCAATACAATGTTCTCCTCGGAGATCGATCCGATGTAATCTTCTTTTGTGGTGTGTTTGTTGGGATCCAATGAATTGTGGGTTTATGATTAGATTATTCATTGAAAGTAATTGAGTCTTTTCTGAACTTTATTATGTATGATTGTTATAGCTATGTAATGCTTTCCGATTTATGGGTTTTCTTTGGCCAAGTTGATTCATTGATCTTTGGTGGAAGTGGTGCGTAGTAGTAGGTTCAATCTTGCGGTGTCCTCACCTAGCGACAGAAGGGGTAGCGAGGCATGTATTTGTATTGTTACTACTAATGATAAGACGATGGGGTTTAATCATATTGATTGGTTTTATTCTATCTACATTATGTCATCTTGCTTAAAGCGTTACTCTATTCGTCATGAACTTAATACCATTGATGCAGGCAGGAGTCGGTTGATTGGTGGAGTAATGGTAGTAGATGCAGGCAGGAGTCGGTCTACTTGTCACAGACGTAATGCCTATATACATGATCATGCCATGAATAACGTCATAACTATGCGCTTTTCTATCAATTGCCCAACAGTAATTTGTCTCCCCGGCAACACGATGGACGACGCCATGCTGCGCGTCATCGCCAGGGTTGAGCAGACCATTGGCACAGGGCGCGCCCACGCCGCGGATCAAGATAGGCGCGTCAACGCCGAGAGGCTGCAGCTCGCCGCACAACATGATCGGCGGTGCGACGCACATCGATACCAATGGAGTGCCGCAGAGCGAGAGGCGTGGCGCGCCGCACAGCAAGAGTGGTTCCATCGGTGCTTGCCTGCTGTCGACAGGGTGTTTCAGCTGGGTACACGGCCCGTCAGTAGCCCCATTCCTTGCCAGGAGTGGGCAGAGGCCGTCCGCGCCATACTTGCAGCAGAGGTCGGTCGCGCCGTACTTGCACCAGACGCCGGCCGCGCCGTTCGGATGGGTCGCGCCATTCGCCTTGTCCGCGGCCCGTTCGATGCCAATGCGCTGGTCGCTAGGCTCGAGCGCCTCCTTGGCCCAGGTGTCCACCTAGGCGCAGTAGAGGAACATGGTCGTCGCATCCTCGAGCTGGTGATCTCCGATGAAATAGCCAACTTGGAGCTCGAGATCGCGCTCCAGATGTACCGCGAGCATGTCAACCGCTTGGACGAATGCCTGAACGAGTTCAGGCAGAGCCAAGAGCTACCGTAGGCAAGGGTGGTGGTCATGGATGCGTTTTATTTTGTTGGGTCATTTCGATGTTGATCGCTATGTATTCACAACAATCATAATATTGCTCTGTTTCAATGTGTGTACTATGTTTTCCGTTCTTATATATTGTTCTGTTTCAATGTGTCTATGCTTTCCATTCTGTACATGTGGATGGTAACAGCTAGATAGAAATTAGTACGAAAACAGACAGAAATATGAAATTCATAACATATACGTGATGATACTTAACTACTACGTACAGTGCATAAAACTGAAAACGAACAATACTAAAACTCCTGACTAATAATCCCTCCTTAGGGGGCCAGTATTCCGGTAGCCCCTCACCAGCAGCTCCCTGGTATGCGGCAGTTTCCCAGCACGGACGGAGTTCTCTTCCTCCTCCTAATCGCAACGCTCGACGTGCCAATCAGCCTCTTGCTGGCGAACGCGCGCGAACAATCTTGCCATTTTGGTGGGCGCCCACCGGAGCTCCTCGTCGGTAGCACGCTGGAGCTTATCGGTCCATGTCCATGCAGCGATGAGGCGCCTAGCGCCTTTGTCCTTCCTGGTGAAGTACCGGCCATCTTCGTACACCTCCTCCGCATGTCGACGCACCCGCCGCCAAAGCTCCAGCGCCTCCTTTTCCCAGGCGGTCTCACGGGCTTCACGGGCCGCCTGGTACCTGGCTTCCTCCTCCGCCATCTCCTTCTTGAACGCCACTTGCCTGGCTTTCTCAGCCGGCGGCAGCGCCTTCCACAGACAAAGATTGTACTGGCCCCAAAACCACTCCAAAGTTGGGGGGTCCGACGCAACTTCGTCTGGTGGCGCATAGGGGTCCTCCTCGTCGCTGCTCTGCGCCTGGACGTCCTCATGGGGTGGTGCCTCCTCCTCGGCGTGTGTGCAGATCGACGGCGCCATGGCAGAGTTTTGTGTGAGAGAGAGGGGGCGAGCGAGGAGAGAATGTAGATGAGAATGCAGGCGGGATGACGTGGGCGGGGTAGTATTTATTGGCGGCCGAAATCTAGATTGACGGGAGCAGTACACGCGCCGGTCGCCGGAATTTACTAGTGCTATAGCTTGAATTACACACGATTCCCGGAGCAAAAGCCGTGTGTGAAATAAATCGCTGACGGTTCCCATGACTGAACCGCATCTGATTAATAACCCGCGCCACTCACCTTCCAAACCTCGGGGCGCGAAACAGAGTGCCAACCATGTGGGGCCCAGTTGTCTTGCCAAATATTTACATTTTCTTTCCAAATGTTTTGCATGAATGCTTATTTCATGTTACCAAGATATTATCGTAAAATGTAATACATAAATGATTTTTCCAACCCATGATGATATGATGTTGCATGTACATGTAGTTCAAATTTGAATTACGGCCATTAAATGGTTACAAACTCACTTAATGTCTTAAAAATGTCAAATGACCCCTGAAAATTTCCAAATTTAGACATGAAAGTTGTATTCATGCATGTTAACAGTAGAAAAAATGCCAAGCCATAAGAGGAAGTGATTGTCGGTTCGTCATCAAACATGCATATTTTTCCCTCTCGGAACCACGAGTCTTCTCGTGAGATGCTCCGATTTGTGAGAGGTGTGTGCCAAAACTTTTAAAAAACATGCCAATTTTTTTACCACGACATCTTGGTAGCATTTTATGACATCAAGCAAGGTTTCATGTATTTCTGATCATTTAGAATTTTTTGGAATTTAAAAGCCATGGTCTATGGCCCCCGGGTCTACTTTAATCATATTACAAAAACTGAAAATACATTACTGCAATTTATTTACTTTTTATTTACTTTACAATTTATCTATCTACCACTATCAGATTTGATCCTTGCAATTAACGAGTACAAGGGGATTGACAACCCTCTTGCCCGCGTTGGGTGCAAGTATTTGCTCTTGTGTGTGCAGGTACTGCTAAGGAGTATTTGTGTGGTTCTTCTATTGGTTTGATAACCTTGGTTCTCTACCGAGGGAAATACTTATCCGCTAAAATTTTGCTTCATCCTTCCTCTTCGGGGAAAATCCCATCGCAGCTCACAAGTAGCAGTATGCCATGCACCCAAAGATAATATTTCAAGAAGTCTCGATTGTCTAAGCTTGGGGCTGCCCAAGGCATCTCCCTTTCTTCAACAACAGTTATCGGTTAGTCTCGGTTGGACCTATGTTTTTATTTGTCCACATGATATGTGTTATGCTTGGAGCGCCTTTTTCTTTTTCTTTGCTATTAATTTCAATTATTGAATTTGAACATTGTGATTTAGAGAGAGTTTATGCATAGTTACCTGTTTACACAATTGCTATTCGCGCTTTACTTATATCTTTCAAACAAGATGCTTTTAAAATTACATGATCACCTATATATCTTTCATTTGCCTTTTCTTGGGGTTTCTTTGGATTTTCATTTGCTTTTAGTTTTCTTCTTATTTGGTTCTTTTGTCTTCTCAAGAAAAAGTCCATAAAGATTTTATCCGTTTTTCTTTCAATTTTAATTTGCTTCTTGTTTCCAGAAAATTATAAAATTATTTTTGATTTTTCATTTGGTTGTTCTCTGGTTTTCTTTGCCTTTTGTTTTATTTGCTCTCTTTGTCTTTCTTTATAAAATTGAAAACAACAAAAGGATTTTCTTTTGCTTTTCTTATCTTTTGTTGGATCAATAGAACATTTACTTATGTCTTGTGAGAGCACTATCATATTGGATTTACTACTCTTTGTTCTTCACTTATCTATTTTAGAGTGGTTTAGTATCTACTCTTGTGCTTCACTTACATCATTAGAGTAATTTTATAAATGAATTGAATATCATGCACTTGAAATTATATATGGTTGGGAGCTAATTATGCACCCCTCCTTAATTTATCAAAATATCAGTGAAACTTTAATAAAGTGAAACTGTGATAGGCTATATCTTTAATCAAGTAGAGAATTATATAATAGTGACAAAGAGCATTAGCTGCATAATTAATTTAAGCCTAACATTTTGTGGCGGTAAGTATCTTCTAGTGAAGGACAGATGATTGGCTTGGCACATGTTTGATAAATTTCAATTTAGCCTAGGTGGTATTCAGGTTTGTAGGTTATCATCATGTTTATGTTTTCTCAATGCTGTTAGTATTAAACATGCATGATTGTGGTCCCAGTCTTTGCTAGCTTTTTCCTGTACTAAGCGGGAATACTGCTTGTGCATCCCAAAGCCTTGAACTAGAGTTTATGGCATAAAGTGTCAACTATACCTACCTATTCATGACTGAGCAAGGTCCTTTCAAGTAAATTGTGATCGACGCAAAAACTTTAAAACAAAAAATTGTTTTCAATGGTCAACCTTTTTATGGTGTTGTAATGCATTTGAAGTCTACGAACTTATGATGGTGGTAAAGTGGAGCATAAAATAAGTGGGAAGGCCCACCAAAAAGATGAAGCAAGGCCGCCATAAAAATATGAGTTGAAGGGAAAACCCTCATCTCGCAAAAAAAACTCAATAAAAACAGAGGGAAAACCTCTCACACCATCATGGGGGGGGCAATAGAGGACAAATGTATTGCATCACATTAAGGAGGTTGAAAGTAACCCAAAACCTTGGCAGCAAAAGCTGAACCACTTTTTCCAAAGAATTACTTAAACACATGGCAATCCCTGCTTCCCTCTACGAAGGGCCTATCTATTTACTTATGTTGAGTACTTCCATCTTTCTTTCTTTTGCCTATTGATCTGGGGATTACTCTTAGCTCTGTATGCATTCTTCTTAATAGTAAGTTATTGAGCATTGCATAAGGACGATGGTTATCTTCAAGTTCGGGTACCTAGTCATCGTCTTTACTTCATTGATGTCCATGCATTGCTTTATGTTTGCAATGTAGTCTTGTAAGATTTGCGAGATACCTCATTATCACATTATGATATGTTGAGCTTGATAAAATGATGCTTCTTGTTTTAGAATTACAATTCTCCGTGTGATTAATGTTTTTTCTATTTTAGCATCCAGACTTCAAAAATTATTATTTCTATTATCTACCTACTCGAGGGCGAGTAGGGATTAAGCTTGGGGATGCCAATACATCTCCAACGTATCTACAATTTTTGAAGTATTCATGCTATATTTACATCATTTATATATACTTTTGGCATAATTTTATATGATATTTATCTGGACTAACTTATTAATCCAGTGCCAGTGCCCAGTTCCTATTTTCTATTGTTTCTAGCTTTTTAGGTATAAAAAATCCGAAGCCGGACAAATCTGAAACAAATCAAGAATTATTTTACACTAAAAGACTCCACCAGCCAGAAGATGGAGGCCGGGGAGCCACGAGGGCTCCACATGGCACCTCCACACGCCACTCCTTTCTCGTGGGCTCACTGCGTGGGGGTTGTGTAGGTCGGTTGCAGGTCTCCTTCGGCCAGAAGAAAGCTCCTAAAATAATAATATAAAAACCCTTAAATTTCAGCCCAATCGAAGTTACTGGTCTCCGACTATTTAAGAAACTGTGATCTATGTTAGAAAAGTACCGAAAACAGGAGACAAAAACACAGAGATGTAATCTAGGGGAGAGCTCCCTCTCCCTCTGGAGGCCAAGGAAGAAGACGAAGGAGGGGGCCCCCTCCCCCTTCGTCTTCGATATCCTACTTTCTCCGATAAAAATAGAAATTTTGGAGTGATTCTTTGCTGCACTTTTTGAGGGCATACCATCTCGGTGGTTTGAACCTGGATAAACAAAGTCACCATATTTGAAGTGATATGAAGTGTTTGACCCCTGGTCAAATCTCTACAAGAGGATCTTTTCGTTCTTTGATATCGATGATCACTCGTCGACATATGGTGCACCAGGTAGGGGGTCAGGGCTTCAGGTCTCCTTTAGTCCGTCTACCGGCCATGTCGGGTCACAAGCATTGCAGCAGCAGCCGCCTCCGGCCTGCTCAGCCTACCGTATCCTAGAGGCCCATTATGGAGGGACCGATGGGTCTCCGTCAAAGCTCGCTCCGGCAACAGGCGAGCAAGCCTCTGCAAACAGGAAACGGGCGGCCAGAGGCCACCTTGATTGCGGGAATACTGGACCAGCATCAGCACTGCATGTCGCACACACGCTCACGAGGAATCCTCCCGTGTCGTTGGAGGAGAACATCCCTGCAACTAGTGGCTCCAAGAGGTGGCTGACTAGGTGGACGCCGCACATCGCCAGCCGGCGGCCAGGAGCTCACGCCACGCCTCAAGGCGTGACCTTCCGCGATATGATCGAATGGTGGCTTCTCCTGCCACGCTGAGCCACTCGCGCATCTGAACTGGAGGGGTGCTAATGGGGCCTCACCGCTCGGGCACCACCTCTCTGCCCGCACACATCGAGGATGTTGGGGCCGTCATCGAGCACCGCCGGAAGAGAAGAAGCGTGCCGGAAGGCTATAAGCCTACTATTGTACTTGCTCTAAACCGAAAGCCGACGAGACAAGCAGGTTAACCTCGACATAATGATAGTGAGCTGCTTTTTTTAACACAGTACAGACGCAAACGCTCATACATTTGCGCATACACTCACCTCCTATGAACGCACACCCTACCCCTATGAGCACCTCTGAGAGACTGAGCCGGCACATCATCTTGAGATTGACGAAGTCGCCTCACATACGCATTCGTAGTCGATGGGAACGTCTTCTCTCACTAAACGCACATCACCGAAAGGCCTGTAATAAATACATGAAAAATGTGAGCACATGTTAAGTTTAGGATTTAAACCATGATGAGCTAGGGATAGGTTGTTTCATGGGCAAAAATGACATATCTGACCTGTGGACAAAAGGAATTCACAAAATGAACTGTCGGTGAAAAAATTTCACCCAGCTGACCCTTTTGTGTAGCGCCCGACAGCAAGGCGCTACACTACACTATGCAGCGCCTGTCTCTCAGGCGCTACACTTCATGTTACATATGTTGCTAAGTTGGATATCTCATTCACTTGTCCATGTTACAGCGTCAGGACCAAAGGTTAAGGCGGTTATCCAACCTTATCTGTTGCCGTGACCCCAAATATTCAGAACCAGAGCTGTCTAGGTCCGCTACACCATCTGATCCCCCATCTGACCATGGGGCTCATCTGGAGGATGAGACTACATCGACAGCTCATCTGGAGAATGAGGGTGTGGTCACCCAAGAGGTATGACAATAGCACATATTCATCTCTTTGATGCATTGCTCACTTCATTATGACGCACGTTCTTTACCATATCGTTTGCTTTTATGATAGGTTGATGATGACATGACATTGCAGGACTATCAAGTTCGGTTAGCATACATGTTGAAGCCTAGGAAGGGATTCAAATGGTTCACGCCCGAAGACTACAACACTAGATCCAAGAGGGCGGTTAGTGGGAGCTCGCAGATGGCGAGCTTGGATGATGATGTGAACGATGAGGAGGAGGAGGAACCGGAGTCGGTTGCTCCTCCCAGGAGGAAGAAGATAACCAGCAAGAGGGGAAGAGGCAGAAGGAACTAGTCGTCGACGTTTTCTTATGAAATTAAACTAGTCGTCGTTTTCTTATGTTGATGAACTTGTATCAATCTTGAACTTCTTGTCTTTGTTGAACTTGAAGTGACGTTAACTCTTAGTAATGTTGTACTTCTTGTCTTTGTTGAAGTTGAATTGATGTTGAAATTGTCATAATGTTGATCCTGACTGCTTTATGTGAGATGCATATTATCTATTATTACTGAAAATGTTGAATGAAAATCTATTGAACACTAACTCTTCTGTTTCTGCAGCTCACATATGCATGGCGCCTAACACACAGGCGCTGCACTAAACAGTGTGACACCTGGTGGTCAGGCGTTGCACTATGTAGTGCAGCGCCTAACGCCAAGGCGTTGCACACCTGGACATGCTATCCAGAGAGCAACAGAAACTTTACAGCAGTTTTCGCCCCTAAAATTTTCTAAGTGTGGGTGCAACGCCAACAGAAAGGTTACAGGCAGATTTTGGCCCTAAAATTTTCACCTCAGGCATTGCACTGTGTAGTGCAACACCTGTGCCAAAGGCGTTGCACCCACACTTAGAAAATTTTAGGGGCGAAAACTGCTGTAAAGTTTCTGTTGCACTCTGGATAGAACATCCAGGTGTGCAACGCCTTGGCATCGAGCGTCACACTGTATGGTGTAGCACCTGCATCTGAGGCATTGCACTGTGTAGTGCAACGCCTAACACCTACGCATTGCACACCTGGACATGCTATCCAGGAAGCAACAGAAAGGTTACAGGCAGTTTTCGCCCGAAAAATTTCTAAGTGTGGGTGCAACGCCTAGGCTAAGGGCGCTGCACTACACAGTGTGACGCCTGGAGGTCAGGCGTCACACTGTGTAGTGCAGCGCCTGTGCTAAAGGAGTTGCACCCACACTTAGAAAATTTTAGGGGTGAAAACTGCCTGTAACCTTTATGTTGCTCTCTGGATAGCATGTCCAGGCGTGCAACGCCTTGGCGTTAGGCGTCACACTGTATGGTGCAGCGCCTGCCCCCAAGGCGTTGCACTGTGTAGTGCAGCGCCTAACGCCAAGGCGTTGCACACCTGGACACGCTATCCAGAGAGCAACAAAAAGGTTACAGGCAGTTTTTACCCAGAAATTTCTCTAAGTGTGGGTGCAACGCCTTTGGTATTCGTTCGATATTTTGATGATATGTATGTTGTTGATTCTCTTAGTGGTGTCATGTGAACGTCGACTACATGACACTTCGACATCTTTGGTCCTAAGGGAATTCATTGTGGAGTAATAATTGGATGATGGGTTGCTAGAGTGACAGAAGCTTAAACCCTAGTTTATGCGCTATTCCGTAAGGGGCTGATTTGGATCCATATGTTTAATGCTATGGTTAGATTTATCTTAATTCTTCTTTCGTAGTTGCGGATGCTTGCGAGAGGGGTTAATCATAAGTGGGAGGCTTGTTCAAGTAAGAACAACACCCAAGCACCGGTCCACCCACATATCAAATTATCAAAGTAGCGAACGCGAATCAAACAAACATGATGAAAGTGACTAGATGAAATTCCCATGTGTCCTCGAGAATGCTTAGCTTATTATAAGAGATTGTTCCGGCCTGTCCTTTGCAACAAAAAGGATTGGGCTATCTTGCTGCACCTTAGTTACTATTGTTCCTTGTCACTTGTTTCAAATTATCTTACTATCAAACTACTCGTTACCGATAATTTCAGTGCTTGCAGAAAATACCTTGCTGAAAACCGCTTGTCATTTCCTTCTGCTCCTTGTTGGGTTCGACACTCTTACTTATCGAAAGGACTACGATTGATCCCCTATACTTGTGGGTCATCAAGACTCTTTTCTGGCGCCGTTGCCGGGGAGTGAAGCGCCTTTGGTGAGTGGAATTTGGTAAGGAAACATTTATATTACGTGCTGAAATTTATTGTCACTTGTCACTATGGAAAGCAATCCTTTGAGGGGCTTGTTCGGGGTATCTTCACCTCGACCGGAAGCAATAAGAGTTGCTCCTCAACCTATTGCACCTACTAAAAATATTTATTATGAGATTCCTTCGGGTATGATAGAGAAACTGCTAGTTAATCCTTATGCAAGAGATGGAACGGTATATCCCGATATGCACTTGATCTATGTGGATGAAATTTGTGGATTGTTTAAGCTTGCAGGTCTATCCAGAGATGGAGTTAAGAAGAAAGTATTCCCTTTATCTTTGGAGGGAAAGGCATTGACATGGTATAGGCTATGTGATGATACTGACACATGGGACTGGAACCGTTTGAAATTGGAATTTCATCAAAAGTTTTATCCTATGTATTTGGTTCATCGTGATCGGAAATATATATATAATTTTTGGCCTCGTGAAGGAGAAAGTATCGCTCAAGCTTGGGGGAGGCTTAAGTATATGTTGCACACATGCCCCAATCATGAGCTCTCAAGAGAAATAATTCTTCAAAACTTTTATGCTCGGCTTTCTCATAATGATCGAACCATGCTCGATTCTTCTTCGACTGGCTCCTTTATGAAGAAAACTATTGAATCCAGATGGGATCTTCTTGAAAGAATTAAACACAATTATGAAGATTGGGAAATCGACAAAGGTAATGATTCAGGTATAATACTTGACTTTGATTGTGTTAAATCTTTTATGGATACCGATGCTTTTCATAAGTTTAGCACTAAATATGAACTTGACTCTGAGATAGTAGCTTTCTTTTGTGAATCATTTGCTACTCATGTTGATCTCCCTAAAGAGAAGTGGTTTAAATATCATCCACCTATAGAATTAAAATAACAACCTATTAAGGTTAAGGAAGAAGAAATAATTTTTTACAATGTTGATCCAGTTGTGCCTACTGCTTATATTGAGAAACCACCTTTTCCTGTAAGGATTAAGGAACATGCTAAAGTCTCAACTGTGGTTAACAAAAGTAATATTAGAGCACCTAGACCCTCTGAACAAATTAAAGTTGAACCTAATTTTGCTATGGTTAAAGATCTCTTGGTCGATAATATAGATGGGCATGTTATTTACTTCTGTGATGAGGCTACTAGAATTGCTAAGCCCGATCCTAAAGATAAGAATAAACATGTAGTTGGCATGCCTGTTATTTCTGTTAAAATTGGAGATCATTGTTATCATGGTTTATGTGATTTGGGTGCTAGTGTGAGTGCTATTCTGTTTACTCTCTATCAAGAAATTATGAATGATATTGCACCTGTTGAGATTGAAGATATTGATATTACTATTAAGACCGCAAATAGAGATACTATTTCACCGCTTGGAATTGTTAGAGATGTTGAAGTCTTGTGTTGTAAGATCAAATACCCTACTGATTTCCTTGTTCTTGGATCACCACAAGATGACTTTTGTCCAATTATATTTGGTAGACCCTTTCTGAATACTGTTAATGCTAAGATTGATTGCACTAAAGAAATTGTTAGTGTTAATTTTGGTGAGATGTTTCATGAATTTAATTTCTCTAAGTTTCGTAGACAACCTCATGATAAAGAATTGCCTAGGAAAGATGAAATTATTGGTCTTGCTTCTATTGCCGTACCTCCAACTGATCCGTTAGAACAATATTTGCTAGACCATGACAATGATATGCACATGAATGAAAGAAATGAAATAGATAAAATGTTCTTTGATCAACCACCTATCCTTAAACACAATTTGCCTATTGAAACTCTTGGAGGTCCTCCTCCACCTAAGGGTGACCCTGTATTTGAATTGAAACAATTGCCTGATACACTGAAATATGCTTATCTTGATGAAAAGAAGATATATCCTGTTATTATTAGTGCTAACCTTTTAGAGCATGAAGAAAAGAGATTACTGAAAACTTTGAGGAAGCACCGTGCTGCTATTGGATATACTCTTGATGATCTTAAGGGCATTAGTCCCACTCTATGTCAGCACAAAATTAATATGGAGCCTGATGCTAAACTAGTTATCGACCACCAATGACGATTAAATCCTAAGATGAAGGAGGTGGTAAGAACTGAAATATTAAAGCTTCTGGAAGCAGGTATAATTTATTCCATAGCTGATAATAGATGGGTAAGTCCCGTTCATTGTGTCCCTAAGAAAGGAGGCATCACTGTTGTTCCTAATGATAAAAATGAACTCATTCCACAAAGAATTGTAACTGGTTATATGATGTTAATTGATTTTAGAAAATTAAACAAAGCCACTAGAAAAGATCATTACCCCTTACCTTTTATTGATCAAATGCTAGAAAGATTGTCCAAGCATACACACTTTTGCTTTCTTGATGGATATTCTGGTTTCTCTCAAATACCTGTATCACAAGCCGACCAAGAGAAAACCACCTTTACTTGTCCTTTTGGAACTTATGCTTATAGACGTATGCCTTTTGGTTTATGTAATGCACCTGCTACCTTTCAAAGATGTATGACTGCTATATTCTCTAACTTTTGTGAAAAGATTGTTGAGGTTTTCATGGATGATTTTTCTGTTTACGGAACTTCCTTTGATGATTGCTTTAGCAACCTTGATCGAGTTTTGCAGAGATGTGAACAAACTAATCTTGTCTTGAATTGGGAGAAGTGCCACTTTATGGTGAATGAAGGTATTGTCCTGGGGCATAAAATTTCTGAATGAGGTATTGAAGTAGATAAGGCTAAAGTTGATGCAATTGAGAAAATGCCATGTCCTAAAGATATTAAAGGTATAAGAAGTTTCCTTCGTCATGTTGGTTTCTATAGAAGGTTTATTAAAGACTTCTCTAAAATTTATAGGCCTCTTACTAATCTCTTGCAAAAGTATGTTCCCTTTGTTTTTGATGATGATTGTGTAGAAGCCTTTGAAACACTTAAGAAAGCCTTAACCTCTGCACCTATTGTTCAACCACCTGATTGGAACTTGCCTTTTGAAATTATGTGTGATGCTAGTGATTATGTTGTTTGTGTTGTTCTAGGACAAAGAGTTGATAAGAAATTAAATGTTATCCATTATGCTAGTAAAACTCTAGACAGTGCTCAAAAAATTATGCTACTACTGAGAAAGAATTTCTAGCAGTTGTGTTTGCATGTGATAAATTCAGATCTTATATAGTTGATTCTAAAGTAATTGTTCACACCGATCATGCTGCTATTAAATACCTTATGGAAAAGAAAGATGCTAAACCTAGACTCATTAGGTGGGTTCTATTGCTACAAGAATTTGACTTGCATATTACTGATAGAAAGGGAGCTGAGAACCCCGTAGCTGATAACTTGTCTTGGTTGGAAAATATTCTTGATGACCCACTGCCTATTGATGATAGTTTTCCCGACGAGCAATTAGCTGTCATAAATGCTTCTCGTAATACTCCTTGGTATGCAGACTATGCTAATTATATTGTTGCTAAATTTATACCACCTAGTTTCACATACCAACAAAAGAAAAAGTTCTTCTTTGATTTAAGACATTACTTCTGGGATGACCCACATCTTTATAAGGAGGGAGTAGATGGTATTATTAGACATTGTATACCTGAGCATGAACATGAACAAATCCTATGGAAGTGCCATTCCGAGGCTTACGGAGGACACCATGCAGGAGACAGAACTGGACATAAGGTACTACAATCTGGTTTCTATTGGCCTACTCTTTTCGAGGATGCTCGTAGGTTTGTCTTATCTTGTGATGAATGTCAAAAAATTGGTAATATTAGTAGACGTCGGGAAATGCCTATGAATTATTCACTTGTTATTGAACCATTTGATGTTTGGGGATTTGATTATATGGGACCTTTTCCTTCCTCTAACGGGTATACACATATTTTAGTTGCTCTATTATATGGGACCTTTTCCTTCCTCTAACGGGTATACACATATTTTAGTTGCTGTTGATTACGTTACTAAGTGGTAGAAGCTATTCCAACTAGTAGTGCTGATCATAACACTTCTATTAAAATGCTTAAAGAAGTTATTTTCCCGAGGTTCGGAGTCCCTAGATATTTAATGACTGATGGTGGTTCACATTTTATTCATGGTGCATTCCGTAAATTGCTTGCTAAATATCATGTCAACCATAGAATTGCATCTCCTTATCACCCTCAATCTAGTGGTCAAGTTGAATTGAGCAATAGAGAAATAAAGTTAATTTTGCAAAAGACCGTCAACAGATCTAGAAAGAATTGGTCTAAGAAACTTGACGATGCATTATGGGCTTATAGAACTGCTTATAAAAATCCTATGGGTATGTCTCCTTATAAAATGGTTTATGGAAAAGCATGTCATTTACCTCTTGAGTTAGAACATAAAGCATATTAGGCAATCAAAGAACTCAATTATGATTTTAAACTTGCCGGTGAAAAGAGGTTATTTGATATTAGCTCGCTAGATGAATGGAGAACCCAAGCTTATGAAAATGCCAAATTATTTAAAGAAAAAGTTAAAATATGGCATGATAAAAGAATTCAAAAACGGGAATTCAAAGTGAGTGAGTGTGTTCTATTGTACAATTCTCGTTTTAGATTTTTTGCAGGAAAACTTCTCTCTAAATGGGAAGGACCGTATATCATCGAGGAAGTTTATCGCTCTGGAGCCATTAAGATCAATAACGCCGAAGGCACCAATCCGAGAGTGGTGAATGGTCAAAGAATCAAGCATTATATCTCAGGTACCCCCATTAATGTTGAAACTAATATTATTGAAACAATTACACCGGAAGAGCACATAAAAGAGTCCTTTCGGAACGCTCCAGAACCCTGAAAAGGAAGAGGTATGTGATACGGTAAGTAAACCGACTCCAAAAAATTTATAAAAATACTTTCTGTCAGTTTTGGAATATTAGAAAAAAATACAAAAATAAGAAACAACCGAGGGGACCCACGAGGTGCACACGAGGCACCAGGGCGCGCCACCCCCCCCCCCCCAGGCGCGCCTTGGTGGCTCGTGGGCCCCTCGTGAGCCTTACCGACTCCGTTTTCTCCTGGAATACTTGTTTTGCAAGATAAAAATTCTTTATATATCTCCCGGATGTTTTGACCTCCGTATCGCAAGTTTTCTCTCTGTTCTTGTTTCGTGCTATTTTTCTGACAGATCCGAAAGTATGTCGTCTCAAGATTCAGATGGAGAGAGCTTCGTATCACACTATGTTACAAATCCAAGGATCTATGGGGATATAGATCCCTATGGATGGTCCACGGGGGAGGAGCGAGATGTCAACTTGAAGGGAACGGAAGACGCGAGCTCGGATGAAGATGATGCGCCTCTACCTCAACCGGGAGATATTCATGTGGAATTCAAGAAGTCGAGCCTCCCAAACACAGTAAACAAATCTAAGATCCAATTTATCCCTTCTCGTCTTCTACAGGAAAACAAGAATGTATTGTGTGAGAAGATAGTGGAGCTTGAGCAAGAAATTAGCAAGTTGAAGGAAGAAAACTATGTTCTCAAGCGGAAACTGAAGGACAAGCCCACCACCTCATCATCACCACCAACACCGAAGAAAGAAACTTGAGCACATGGGTATGGGCACTCCCCTTGGCTTGTGCCAAGCTTGGGGGAGGTGCCCCGGTATCGTATCACCATCACTTTTATTATCTTTACCTATTTTTAGTTTGATCCTTAGTTATTTCATGATTTAGTTGAATAAAAGTTTAGTATGATCTATTTTCGAGTGCTAGTTTCATGATCTATCTATCTATGTAATCGAGTTGAGAGTTATATAATAAAGAGTAGTTTGAGTTTTTGCTTCTTTACTTTTTTGTTTCAATCCTAGCAATGAAAATAATGAAAAAGATCATATGCTAATCTAATGGAAGTAATGACATCACATAAAGAAAAGTATAAGTGTAAAATTTATTGAAAGTTAACAAGCATAGCATGGGTCAATGATGCAATTCATGAAAAAAATTAATAAGGGAATAGAAGATTCACATGCAAATACACTATCTTGGACATCTTTTATGATTGTGAGCCCCCATTAAGTATCTTATGTCAAATTGTTGACGTTGGACAAGAAAGACAACGTAATGAATTATGTTTGCTTATATTCACATAGAAGTTATATTGTCATAGATCCTCCAACATGTGGTGCTTGCCCAATATTTTTGCTAGCCAAAAATCCGCACCAAGTAGAGATACTACTTGTGCATCTAAAACCCTTAAACCCAGCTTCATGACATGAGAGTCCACTATATCTACCTATGGATTGAATAAGATCTTTCAAGTAAGTTGCCATCGGTGCAAAAAGCAATAAAAATTCCTCTAAATATGTATGAACTTTTATTGTAAGGGAAAATAAGCTTTGTACGAACTTGTGATGGTAAAGAAATAAAAGCGACGGACTGCATAATAAAGGTTGCTATCACAAGGGGCAATATAAAGTGATGTTCCTTTGCATTAAGAGCTTGTGCATCCAACAAACAAAAAGCGCATGACAATCTCTGCTTCCCTCTGTGAATGGCCTATCTTTTACTTTTATGTATTTACTTTTTATGCAAGAGTCAGTAGTGTTCTCCTCTCTTCTTCTTTTTATTTTTCTCTTTTGCAAGCATCATGTGGTGGGGAAAGATCTAGGCACATATATCCAGTTGGATATGAGTGATCATGAGTTATTATTGTTGACATTACCCTTGAGGTGAATAAGTTGGGAGGCGAAATTATAAGCCCCTATCTTTCTATGTGTCTGGCTGAAACTTTTTGCTCCATATATATGTTGTGAGTGTTAGCAATCATAGAAGACTAAATGATGGTTGAGTATGTGGACTTGCTGAAAAGCTCCTACATGAGACCCTTCCTGAAAATATGATGAATTGCAATTGCATTGTTGACTGAGAACACAGTTTGTTAGTTTTCAAGAAAGTTTATGTCTTATACTTCGTTGTTGTGATGAATTGTTACTTGCTCATGAGAAGGTCTATGATAATGAATATTGCTGTTATAATAATGATCATGATGCTATTATGTCCGTATTTTGTTTTTATCGACACCTCTCTCTCTCTAAACATGTGGACATGATTATCGATATCAGCTTTCGCTTAAGGACAGGCGAGGTCTAAGCTTGGGGGAGTTGATACGTCCATTTTGCATCATGTTTTCCTACTGTTATTTATAGTGTTTTTAATCAATATAACACTTTGTGGAGCAATTCTAATGCCTTTTCTCTCTTAATATGCAAGATTTACATAAGGAGGGAGATTGCTGGCAGCTGGAATTCTAGACCTAAAAAAGCTATGTCAGAGATACCTATTCTGCACATCTCCAAATGAGCTGAAATTTCACAGAGATTTATTTTGGAATAAATAAAAAATACTGGAGAAAAGAAATACCAGAGGGGGCCACCCATGTGCCCACGAGGCACCAGGGCGCGCCACCCCCCTCCCCCCCAGGCGCGCCCTGGTGGCTTGTGGGGCCCCTGGCCAGCCTCCGGTGCCCATTTTCTGGTATATAAGCCCATTTGCCCTAGAAAAAAATAAGAAAAAAGACTTTCGGGACGGAGCGCCGCCGTCTCGAGGCGGAACTTGGGCAGGAGCACTTTTGCTCTCCGGCGGAGCGATCCCGCCGGGGATACTTCCCTCCGGGAGGGGGAAATCGAAGCCATCGACATCACCAACGATCCTCTCATCGTGGGAGGACCAATCTTCATCAACATCTTCAACAACACCATCTCATCTCAAACCTTATTTCATCTCTTGTATTCAATCTTTGTCTCAAAACCTCAGATTGGTACCTGTGGGTTGCTAGCAGTGTTGATTACATCTTGTAGTTGATGCTAGTTGGTTTATTTAGTGGAAGATTATATGTTCAGATCCATTATGCTATTCAATACCCCTCTGATCTTGGACATGAACTTGATGTGTGAGTAGTTACTTTTGTTCTTGAGGACATGGGAGAAGTCTTGTCATAAGTAATCATGTGAATTTGGTATTCGTTCGATATTTTGATGATATGTATGTTGTTGATTCTCTTAGTGGTGTCATGTGAACGTCGACTACATGACACTTCACCATCTTTGGGCCTAAGGGAATGCATTATGGAGTAGTAATTGGATGATGGGTTGCTAGAGTGACAGAAGCTTAAACCCTAGTTTATGCGTTATTCCGTAAGGGGCTGATTTGGATCCATATGTTTAGTGCTATTGTTAGATTTATCTTAATTCTTCTTTCGTAGTTGCGGATGCTTGCGAGAGGGGTTAATCATAAGTGGGAGGCTTGTTCAAGTAAGAACAACACCCAAGCACCGGTCCACCCACATATCAAATTATCAAAGTAGCGAACACGAATCAAACAAACATGATGAAAGTGACTAGATGAAATTCCCATGTGTCCTCGAGAGCGCTTAGCTTATTATAAGAGATTGTTTCGGCCTGTCCTTTGCAACAAAAAGGATTGGGCTATCTTGCTGCACCTTAGTTACTATTGTTACTTGTCACTTGTTATAAATTATCTTGCTATCAAACTACTCGTTACCGATAATTTCAGTGCTTGCAGAAAATACCTTGCTGAAAACCGCTTGTCATTTCCTTCTGCTCCTCGTTGGGTTCGACACACTTACTTATCGAAAGGACTACGATTGATCCCCTATACTTGTGGGTCATCAACATGCTATCCAGAGAGCAACAGAAAGGTTACAGGCAGATTTCGGCCAGAAAATTCTCTAGGTGTGGTTGCATCGCCTTTGGCACAGGCGCTGCACTACATAGTGCAACGCCGAAGGCTCAGGCGCCACACTGTAAGCTTTTTCAAAAACTGAAAAAATACATTTTGTGGTTCACATCCTATATCACAAAGCACATAGCACAAATACACAAACATTTCTAGCACACAGTAGCACACATAGAGTTGTCCAAAACACATAGTGGTACACATGGAGTAGTCCATAGCACATATTAGTACACATAGAGGAGTCATAGCACATAGTAGTAGACATAGAAGAGTCATAGCACATAGTACTACACATTTTGGTCCACAACCAAATCGAAGATCATAGTGTAGAAGATAACAAGGTCACATTGCTCTATTGTGTCGAGCAAGGTCACTTCCCCTTCTTCTTCTTCCTCTCCTCTTCTTCTTCCTCCTCCCTTTTCCTTATGAGATGAGCCTCGTGAACCACCCTCTCTATGAATAGCTTATTCTCCCTCTCTTTCTTTGCCTTTTCAAAAACCCAAAGTTTCTTACATCCCTCTTCAAAATCCTTTTGCCGTTGCGCATCCCTCCTCGCCTGGTCGATCCTAACCCTCCTATTCCTCACCACCCACTCAAGTGTCATTCTTTCTTTTTCCTTCATCTTCTCTTCAAACTCCTCTTGCTTCTTCCTCTCAAGTGCGGCCACTTCCTCCTCTCTCACCTTTCTCGCAGCCTTCTCCCACCACCCCGGCATCTCACCTTCCCCATCCTTGTCCTCCACCCCCTTCATTGTTGGTTTGTCGGGTTGAGAAGCCGCCATACCTACGAAAATTACAACATAATAGTTAGTAAGTACAAGAACAACATATGAAAAAACATGTAAATTGCAACATAATAGTTAGTAAGCCACATACGAAAATGGTCCATCTAGGTATCCAAACATTCCTCTACCACGACCTTGGCCAAGACCACCACCAAGGCCAAGACCACCACCACGGCCATGTCCACCACCAAGGCCAAGACCACCACCAAGGCCGAGACCACCACCACGGCCATGTCCACCACCAAGGCCAAGACCACCACCACGGCCATGTCCACCACCAAGGCCAAGACCACCACCACGGCCATGTCCACCAGCACGGCCTAGAGCACCACCACGGCCTCTACCACCACCACGGCCTAAACCACCATCACGGCCTCTACCACCACCACGGCCTCTTGTAAGACCTAGTTGGCTCCCTCTATGTTGCCTAGTTCCTCGTTGGCTTGGCCCTTATTGGCTACTACTTGGTTGGTTTGGCACTTGTTGGCTACTACTTGGTTGGCTACCACTTGCTTGGCTTGGCCCTTGTTGCGTATGACCATGTTGATTACTATTTGCTTGGCTAGGAACTTGTGTATCTCCTTGTTGGCTTGTGCTTGCATCATTTTTCTTTGATCTCTTTCTTGGTTTGGTACAAGTTCTTGTGTTGTGTCCCCAACCTTTGCAGTCCCCACAACGGGATCTCTCACGAGGCTCTTGGAATTGGCCGTTGCCCGATTCTCGACCACCATCACGGCCCCATCCGTCCATGTCACCTCTAAGACGCTTTGTCTTACGTCTTCCCCGTTTAATGACCTTCCAATCCGGATCGGGCCATAGTTGAACTCCATGGTACTCCGACCATTGTGATTGGTCAAAGTATGGGTGAAATCGGGGGGGGGGGCATGTATTCTTAACCGTCATGATTGAGAACTCGGACTCCCTCACGGTGAGCGGGTGATTGACGTCCACATTCCTAACGCGAGCTGCGGTATACAAGTGCGAGCATGGGAGATGAAGCAACAATGGCCTCCCACAAGAGCAATCACACCGTGTTAGGGAGACCTTGAAAGCCCGGCCTCCGTGTTGGCGGCCATCGTTTGTGGTTCTTCCTGGCTCTTTCACTTCGTACAACCAATCGTCGTCGTTATATAATATAGCTTCTTGGGAGTCCGCCTTCCGTGATTGAAATTTCAACCATTCATCAACCTTTGGTGGAAACTTGTACTTGTACTTCTGCTTGTTCTCACCCGCAATCTGCTTATCCGTTTCCATTGAGTACTTTAGAAAGCACGCATTCATCTTGTCGAATGTGTATTGAACTATTGCTGTCACGGGTAATGCACGTACACCCTTGAGCACCCTATTGAAGCATTCTGCCATGTTGTTTGTCATTTGACTGTACCTCCGGCCATCTTCATCAAAAGCACGTGCCCACTTATTCATTTCTTGAATGTTCCTATTGAGAAATTCAAGACCCCCGGGATCATGTTTTTTGTGTGTGAGCAATTGGTTGTACAAGTTGGCGAACCGCTTGTCGGAGAAAGCGAGACAACAATCTTGAAGATCATCGGCAAACTCCTTAATGCCACAGGCCCTATAGAAGTTTAAACAAATGTGCCTCATGCACCATCGATGGTGCAACGGAGCATGCCCGGGAATGTCAATGTCCACCGCGTTAAGAATTCCTTGATGGCGATCCGATATGACACAAATTTCCCTTTGAGCCGGTAATACTTTGGTTCTCAAAAGACGCAAGAACCACTCCCATTTATCATTGTTCTACACCTCAACCAAAGCAAAAGTCAAAGGCAACACCCGGTTATTGGCATCACTTGCTATTGCAACCAATAGAGTGCCCTTGTATTGTCCGGTCAAGAACGTGCCATCAACGGAGATGACCGGTCGACAGTGTTCGAAAGCCCTCACGCATTGCTCGAACGCCCAAAATGCACGGCCAAATACTCGAACGGTCCTTCCATTGTGAATCATTGTTTTTTGCCCATGAGGCTCGACCACATGAACCATGCCCGGGTTAGTGGCGGCCATAGCTCCCTACAACCTAGGGATTCGGTTATATGCTTCCTCCCAATTACCATACAACATCTTGAATGCGGCTTGCTTCGCCTTCCATGCCTTGCCGTATTTCACCTTGTAATGAAAGATGGCTTTCACAAGGTCCATGACGCTCTGAATGCTCATGGTTGGAAGTGAGGATATTGAATTGGAAAGCTTGTAAGCGATGAACTCGAACGTGAGTTGTCTGTGGTCTTGGGACACAATCTTGCCATCCACCTTCTTGCCTCGGCACATGTGACTTGGTACACAACTCACTATGTGCGAAGTGGACCCTCCTTTCCATGGTCTTGCACACACAATCCATGGACATCGGTCAGCCTCACATGCAACCGTGTAACGCACATTGACGTCCGAGTGAACCACCTTGTGTGAACGATAATGCGTAACCGAGTAGTCGTCGAGCCACATCTTCAATTCCAAGAAGGTTCCAAACTTTGACCCGGGAGAAATCCCGTTCTTGTCGTCTTCCAAATCCCGGTGAGAAGTTGGCCTAACTCCAAGAAATATACCTTTGCCACCGTCCACCACGGCTTCATCCGCGAGACTAACATCCTTGAACAATGGTGTCCGATGATCTCGCCGTAATACCTTCTCGAAAGTTTCGGCCTCCTTCACCGTGAACCCCTCCTCATCAACTTCTTCATCGGGACCTTCGTCATCCGACTCCGATGCATAGCCACGGGAATAAGGGATGGAATGATCCATTGTCTCTTGCACATAATATTTGTCGAGATCACCAACATTGTTGTCATGGAGATCAACTTCATTCTCATCGTCCTCATACTCATCATTCTCTTCTTGCAAAACTTCATTTTGGTTGTTTGAAATCGGGCTCAATATTGGCCTCACTTGTTGAGTCAAAGGAGGTTCACTCATTTCATCTTGGTTCATGGGTGGGGGACTACTAGCAACCAACGGGGAGGTGTTCCGGTTCAAGTCCAAATGCAAAATAGACTCAACCTTCTTCGTAGCAAATAATTCAAGAGCCTTGTCTAGTGATTCGGCCACCGTCTCCTTGTATGCAACCCAACGTTGCTCGGAGTTCACACGCATTGTCTTCCGACGGATGTGCATTGCAAAACCCACATTATGTCTTCCCCCCAACTCAACGATATCACTTGGGTCCATCCAATTCAAATCTTTCCTCACTTGTTCCAAGACCTCGGCATAGTTAGGACTACTCTCAAACACCATGTCAAACTCATCCGGATCCGGTTCAATATTGCCTTTCAAAAAGGCGTTTTTGTCCACATGATGAACATAAACACATGTTCTTCCCATCCCTAGAATAATTAAAACAACACAACGTAACATATATTCCATAAGTACTCATCCAAAGATTAACACAAAATACAAAGCCCTAACATAAATATGAAACAATAACCCTAACCCCCACTTAACAATAACCATAATCATAACCCTAACATACTAACAACCCTAACCCTAACACCAACATAACAACACCCATAACCCTAACCCTAACATACTAACAAGGCTAACCCTAGCAAATTGGCAAACAAACATCTCATATTTCCATACAAATTTCAAAATTCATGAAAAACTAGGGTTTACCCAAACTAGCAAGAAATGAGCAAATGTGAGCATTTTTTAGATGAAAACGAGGGGATCGGAGGAGATTACCTTGAGGGAGGGATTGGGTTCGAAATCCACGGAGAAAATCTTCAGATTTGCAAGATTTGGAGAAGGATATGAGAGGGGGAGAGAGGGGAAATCACGGGTGGGAAGAGATGTGGTGGGGGTTGGGGGTGGGGGTGTGTGGGGGGTGGGGAGGGGGGCCAGCATATGCACTGATAACAGAATGTGCAGCGCCTAACGGCTAGGCGCTGCACATTGCATGTGTGGCGCCTAGCTGTAAGGCGCTGCACATTACATGTGTGGCGCTTTGCTGTAAGGCGCTGCACGTCTGGGTGTGGGGCCGGGCCTGGCCCAGGTTTGCCACGCTGGCCAGAAGTGTAGCGCCTGCGAGCCAGACGCTGCACAGTGTAATGTGGCGCCTGGCTGTCGGGCGCTACACAAAATGTAATGTGATGCCTGTCTGTCGGGCGCTACATAAAATGGTCAGCTGAGTAATTTTTTTTCTCCGACGGTTCATTTTGTGAACTACTCCCTCTGTTCCAAAATATAGTGCGTCCTCGGTTCCCGTGCTTCAACTTTGACCATAAATTTAACCAAGGAGACCGACTGCGGCGGGAGCAAAAATTATATAATATTCGGAAGAAGTTTTCAATTATATAATTTTTGCTCCCGCCGCAGTCGGGCTCGTTGGTTAAATTTATGGTCAAAGTTGAACCTCGGGAAGCGCGGACGCACTGTATTTTGGAACAGAGGGAGTAGTTCTGTTCACAGGTCACATTTGTCAATTTTGCCTGTTTCAGCCATGTATCGGGCTGCGAATTTGCATCTCCAAAACCGGCGACCCGAATCGGGAACCAGGAGGCAAGAGAAATGGAGCCGCACGAAGGGAAAGGAGACCGCAGTACTACTTCCACCTGCCTCCCTCCCACCCTCAATGGAATCCCCCCTCAGATCTCTCTCTCTCTCTCTCTCTCCTTTCTCTAAATCGCGCCCCCTCCTACCTTTCTCTCGTCGCATTAGACCCTCCAGATCTCACCAACCTCCTACCAGCCGGCGTTGCTGCCTCTCTCAGTGCCGGAGCTTCACGAAGCGGCTCTCTTATCTGTTCGGGGCGATCCATCCGACCCCCGGATCCGCCGCAAAAACGGTGCCTTTCTGGTTGTTCTCGGCACTATCCATGGATGAGGGTTTAGCGCGACGGCAGTGAGGTCAGCGTGTGGAGTTCCTGGGTTGAATTGTTGCAGCGAGAGGCTTTGGGGAAGGGAGCACGGCGGCGAGATGCGGGGTTCCGAGATGCGGAGGCGGGCACCAGAGTACCGGCGACAGTCGCGGCGGCGGCTGCCGGGCTGGATCTGGTGGCTCGTTGGGATCTTCCTTGTGGTTGGGCTCATGCTCTTCGTCCTGCACCACAACCAGAAGGAGCAGTTCCGGCCGCCCGTCATAGTGAGTAGCTCAAACATGACTCCGTCTGATTTCCTGCTTGCTGAATTATGTGGTGTGACATCTTTGCTCGGGAGATCACTTCCTTCCTGTCAATTCTGAAAATACGTGGAAAAAGTTTTTACTTTTTATGTGTGCAGGCAGATCTCTGTTAGCGTATTGTATGAGATCTTTAGAAATAGTTCCATTGTTGGTTTCTTCTACTATGTTAGAAGGTGAGCTTGGTTGTGTGTTGTTAGGCTTTTTGTGGTCAGAGCACATCATTTTCTAGATCTTCATTATCCAATTTCATTGTTACTAGATCCTTGAAGGTTTGTGTTTTTATCTATATTGATTTGTGCATGTTTATGGAAAATTTTATTTTCACTGTCTAGAAAATGTGTTCTGATGGCTAATCATGACTAGTTGGTAGAAACGGCAAAGACTGTATTTTCTAGTAGTTGGCGTGGCATTACTGATAGGTTGTCTCTGCACTTGTTGGAGGTCTGCTCGTGTACTTAGGTTAAGTGTCCTTCTCAGGCGGAGGTTTCCCATCTTCATCATGATAGCATATGCTATTCCTTTACTATGAAGATGATTACTTAACTGGTGGGAGGACAACATGGAATAGGAAAATTAAACTCACACTATAAGTCAATTTTTAGTAGTATGTGCAGTGTCGAACTATCACAGGTGCGATTGGATTATCCAGGGACTACTTGTTGGCAGCTACTTCGGTACTTGCTTCAAAAAGAATAGCATCGCCTGTCATGATTTTATCTTCGAATTTGCGAATGACTTTCAGTAGCACTGAGTAGTAAACTAGTAACTTTATCCTAGGTTATTCCTGCCTATCTGATAGTAATACAACAGTCACATTAGTTTTTCTTGGTATCCTATGGGCTGTAAAATCTGGATTACATGGATTGAATTGTTTTTTTTTAAACTGCACAGCTTATGAGAAAAATAGCTGAGATCAAAACTGAAATTATTAATAGAACACAATGTCAATAGGGATATAATATTGCCAGTGAGTCTTATTTGTAGCCTTTGATGTATAGTTCTTTCTGTGGTAAAGGTCTTAGATACGGAATTTATATACTATGATATTTAAAATATGAACTCATTATGCAGAACCAACTGAGGTAATTTGGAAACCAACATAATTTGTATGTACTCCCTCCGTTTTGTAATCCTTGTTTTGAACTAAACCACGACAAGAATTATGGACCGAAGGGTGTATTAAATATTGTAGACATTTATAGTGTTTCATGGACTCATGGAGATCTTAATTGCTGGTACGATACCAATGTAAACAGAAACATGTGGCAAGCAGGTTCAATGCAATAGTTAATGTCTAGCAAAGGATTATTTTAGCGAGCCATTTTCCAGAAGATATCTAAATTTGGCCTCCATTTTTTATTCTACATGTAACTATGCATAAATGATAGAAACACCGAGAAATTTATGTACAAAGAGGAAAACGGCGACTGAGGTGACTAGGCTGGTCACGATAAAATAATAATTACAGCTCTCTTCAGGATCATATGAATAAAATGAAAATTATACCTAGTTTAATATGCTATTACATGTTTGGAGTTAGCTGCTCGTAAATAGTTCTGCTTTTGTTTAGCCGCTGTGCTGTGGAATCTAGTTACCTACCTAATTTTGATAAGATTATTCTGTTATCGCTCCAAAAATGTTGCTTTCCAAAAGTAATATTTAGGCTTGCAGTGAAGACGAAATGCTAAACCTTCCTGCAGATAGAAGCTTTATTCCTTTAATATGAACTTTTCTTATATGTTCTCAAGCTCTTAATTTGAGAGAACAGTTCGTTGCTCAAGCTGTTTGGTATGACGCGAAGAATTGACATTGAATGTTTTTGGCATGTGTTTTACTTTTAAAGTTACAATATTCCCTTGCCACTGCCATCAGTTTGTTTTCTTTGAAAATGTTAGCATATCATCGGCAGCCCATTACATGGCCAAATCATGCCATATATAGGGGAACTTGGCACCAACCAAAAAGCCCAGATAATTGTTGGGTGCCTAAGCATACTCTGTTATTAATAGAAATAGTCCATGTTAATCTTTTATATACAAAAGTATGATCTGAACATTTCTTGTGTGAGTTTTTGGTGCCAAACTTTGCTGGCCATTAACTGTTATTTATGGGTCAACACATGATGATAGCTGTTCAGTAACATTTAATTTTAGTGTCAACAAAGTTGAAGTCAAATCATTCGGATGATAACTAAAAACTTCTCCTTATACTTGGAATATATTTTTGGTCCCTGCTACTTCTAAGGGCATAGATATATTTCTTCATTGTCCTTCCCCACTGTGAAAGAAAATCACATTCTTTAATTAAACTCAGTCGATTGTGCATATTTCCTCATTTAGCTCGTTCTTGTTTCAGAATAAAGGGTCAGAAACTGAAGAAGTTTCTCCTGAGAAAGTTAATTTCACTGAAGAGCTTTTAAGCAGTACATCTTTTGCACGGCAATTAGCAGACCAAATGACTCTAGCAAAGGCGTATGTTATCCTTGCGAAAGAGCATGGCAACCTTCAGCTTGCATGGGAACTTAGTTCCCAAATAAGGAATTCTCAAAGATTGCTCTCTCAAGGGGCTATTAGTGGGAGAGCTATCACTCAGGAAGAAGCCCATCCTATAATAACTCGGCTGGCACGGTTAATATACAAAGCACAGGACTCTCATTATGATATCAGCACCACAATGGTGACACTGAAGAGCCATGCCCTCGCACTAGAGGAGCGTGCAAAGGCAGCAGTTGTTCAGACTGCCGAGTTTGGTCAGTTAGCTGCAGAATCACTTCCCAAGAATATCCATTGTTTAACGGTGAAACTGACAGAAGAGTGGCTTCAGAACCCAAAACTAAGGAGTCGTTCAGAGGAGCACAGGAATTCCACACGGTTGGTAGACAATAATCTGTATCATTTCTGTATATTCTCGGATAATGTGCTGGCCACTTCAGTTGTTGTCAATTCTACAGTGTCAAATGCAAACCACCCTCAGCAGCTTGTATTTCATGTAGTCACAGACAGGATCAATTTTGGTGCTATGTCAACCTGGTTCCTGATAAATGACTTCAAAGGGTGTACCGTCGAAGTCCACTGCATAGACGAGTTCTCATGGTTGAATGCTGCTTCTTCTTCTCTGGTCAGGCGGCTGTCCGAGATGGAAACAAAGGGTTCCTCTGGTGGTTTGAAGACACAAGAACGGGAAATAAAGTTCCATAATCCGAAGTTTGTTTCTCTGCTGAACCATTTGCGGTTCTACATCCCTCAAATACTCCCCAACCTGGAGAAGGTGGTTTTTCTTGATGATGATGTTGTGGTGCAAAAGGACTTGACACAGCTTTTTTCCATAGAATTGCATGGTAACGTTATTGGAGCAGTGGAGACTTGTTTAGAGTCATTTCATCGGTATCACAAATATCTTAATTTCTCGCAACCAATAATCAGCTCAAAGATTGATCCACATACTTGTGGGTGGGCTTTTGGAATGAACATATTTGACCTAATTGCTTGGAGGAAAGCAAATGCGACATCGCTTTATCATTATTGGCAGGAGCAAAATGCTGATCAATTGCTTTGGAGGACGGGCACACTTCCAGCAGGCCTTTTGACATTTTATGGCCTAATGGAGCCCCTAGACCGGAGATGGCACGTATTGGGTCTTGGGTATGATGTAGACATAGATGACCGGTTGATTGAGAGTGCTGCTGTTGTGCATTATAATGGGAACATGAAACCCTGGCTGAAGTTGGCCATTCACCGGTACAAGTCTATATGGGAGCGGCATGTCAATTTCTCGCACCCACATGTTAGAGAGTGTATGTTTCACTAGGGAGTCTGCAATCTCTGTTCACCATCAATGGTCTTCCACGGCACTGAAGTTAGAAACTTCAGTTTCTTTAATAGGGTTGCTTTTGAGCACCCTAGTTACGAAATCTTCCAGAGCTAGATTATATACTCAACAGGCATCATCAAATAAATCAACTGTTAAGTTTACTTTTTGGGTGGGGGAAGATTTATTTTGAGAAGAAAATAATTCAGTTGCAGATTTTTACATACAATTCGGTCTGGAAGTTTTAGCAGTCTAATGAGATTATCTGGATAGATATTTGTAAGGAGATACAGTTGTTGGATTGATGGGTCATTTCTTGAGATGTTAGAAAATGCCAATTGCCAAATCAGCTGTGCAGAGCTTACTGGTGTTCATTCTTTCCAGGATATTGTATTTTATACTGTACTGTTGAAGAATGTCTTCCTTTTCCTTTTTGTATAAACAGTTCTGTATTCTTCACAGTATGAACTCGGCTCAACTGGAGATATAGGAAAGTTAAGTAATTTTGATGTTCTGAAATTGAGTTTCTCATGTTCCATACCACATAGCGAAGAGAAATTTGCAATTCTCCCCTCTGTTTGATTGGTTTTGTTCCAGAATGGTTCAACGAGCTGTGTTATGACTGCCTTTACAATTTGTGTGGATTATGTAGTCCATTTTTGTAGCAGATGCTGCAAGTCCAAGGCTCTTATGGTGTGGCCTAAAAGAATGAACAAAGATTGTATCCTCAAGCAAATCAAGGAAAAAAGAACTTCCTTGGTGGTGCTAGTAATGCAAAGATTTGCTTTTTGTGTAACTTTGGCTGTGTTGTAACCTTGGCTGTAACCTTTGCAGTGATGTGAACCTTGCTCTGTTGTGAACCTTGGCTATATTGTGATCATTAAGTGTTGCTGTGAACCCTTTTTGTATTGCAAAGATTTATACTTTTGACAGAAGTCTCATGTTGAAATTCTCCTTATGTTTGTTTTATATGTGGATCGGGATGGTTCAGTTGAATGCACGTTGTACGGGTGAACAGAGGAGGTTCTGGTATACTCTTGCTCATTTTGTTTTGGTTAATGATTACACCTCAAAATGGCAGTCAAAACATGGGATATAATTCATTTCAATTGACAAATCCTGTGTCAGCCTAACATGAAATTTGGCAGATTCAACAAAATAAATCTTGACAAAAATTTCATTTCATTTATGTTGAAAGACTTTGACCAAAATTATACCAGGGGTCCCACCTCAATCCTACATGCCGTTCCACGTGGATTGTCAATGACAGTCAACACAACACAAGTTAAGGAGGTCAACGAAAGTCCAAACATGCCTCCGAGAGTCCAAGCAAGTCATCCGGTCAACAAAAGTTCAAACAAGTCTTCATGATCAACATGTTAAAAGACAAACAACACAAAGAATAAGTCAAAGGAACAAAGAAGTCCAAGACCAAGGAAAAAAAAGCCTTCGTATTGGGGAGGGAGTCTCCCTTGATGGGCCATATCCCACCTCCTAGCCCATCCAAGTGCTCATGGACCTAAGGACAAAAATTACCTAGTTCAACCCTCTCACCTTCTATTTTCAAGCGTCACCATGGTCAATTGTCAAGGACCCCCAGGCTAAGGCATCCCATGGGAATGTAAATTGTTCATCATCCACTCTATACTTGAATAAACTTAAGAGGAGAGGCATCTGAAAGTGCAACTAATCCCCGGGTGGTTTTGGTAATCAATAACAACATATACATCATTGATCTAACTCTTATTGCTAGTAGATTTCAGAAAAGATCAATGATTGGCATGGCAAGGACTAATGGATGTGAACCCCTCAAAATGTCAAGGACAAGTTTGGCATCCACAAGACTCTTCATTCTCATTTTAGTGATCCAAGATCACATTAAGTCCCATAGGAAAGCCAATACTATTAAAAGGGGATGAGGTGTTAATGATGAGGTTGTTGCTCAAAGTGCTTAGTGGTATTGATCCAAAAACCCTCAGTCATTCTCCCACAATCACATCTGTCCAAACCCTAAACTTCTATCTCGGTCCCACCGAAACTACTTCATCCGGACTCACCGAGACCATCACTCATATTGCCACAGCCAAACCCTAGCAATTCGGTTTCACCGAAAAGGATCTCGGTCCCACCGAGATGGCATGACCAAGTTGCTGTAACGACATTATTTCACTTCGGAATCACCGAGTTGAAATAATCAGAATTTCCAAAACTGGGTCTGCCCTAGCTATTGCACTTTAGGTCTCACCGAGTTGTTCCGCTTCGGTCCCACCGAAAAAGCCTAAAGTTCACACTTTTTACACTAGTCGGTCTCACCGAGTTTATGTTCGGTCTCACCGAGTTGGGTCAAAAAGTGTGTAACGGTTGGATTTTTGGTGAAGGCTATATATACCCCTCCACCACCACTTACTCTACAAGAGAGCTGATACGTCCATTTTGCATCATGTTTTCCTACTATTATTTATAGTGTTTTTTAATCAATATAACACTTTTTGGAGTAATTCTAATGCATTTTCTCTCTTAATATGCAAGATTTACATAAAGAGGGAGATTGCCGGCAGCTGGAATTCTGAACCTGAAAAGGCTATGTCAGAGATACCTATTTTGCACATCTCCAAATGAGCTAAAATTTCACGGAGATTTATTTTGGAATAAATAAAAAATATTGGAGAAAAGAAGTACCAGAGGGGGCCACCCAGGTGCCCACGAGGCACCAGGGCGCGCCCACCCCCCTGGGCGCGCCCTGGTGGCTAGTGGGGCCCCTGGCCAGCCTCCGGTGCCCATCTTCTGGTATATAAGCCCATTTGCCCTAGAAAATAAAATAAAGAGAAGACTTTCGGGATGGAGCGCCGCCGTCTCGAGGCGGAACTTGGGCAGGAGCACTTTTGCTCTCCGGCGGAGCGATTCCGCCGGGGATACTTCCCTCCGGGAGGGGGAAATCGAAGCCATTGACATCACCAACGATCCTCTCATCGTGGGATGACCAATCTTCATCAACATCTTCACCAGCACCATCTCATCTCAAACCGTAGTTCATCTCTTGTATTCAATCTTTGTCTCAAAACCTCAGATTGGTACCTGTGGGTTGCTAGTAGTGTTGATTACATCTTGTAGTTGATGCTAGTTGGTTTATTTAGTGGAAGATTATATGTTCATATCCATTATTCTATTCAATACCCCTCTGATCTTGGACATGAACTTGATGTGTGAGTAGTTACTTTTGTTCTTGAGGACATGGGAGAAGTCTTGTCATAAGTAATCATGTGAATTTGGTATTCGTTCGATATTTTGATGATATGTATGTTGTTGATTCTCTTAGTGGTGTCATGTGAACGTCGACTACATGACACTTCACCATCTTTGGGCCTAAGAGAATGCATTGTGGAGTAGTAATTAGATGATGGGTTGCTAGAGTGACAGAAGCTTAAACCCTAGTTTATGCGCTATTCCGTAAGGGGCTGATTTGGATCCATTTGTTTAATGCTATGGTTAGATTTATCTTAATTCTTGTTTCGTAGTTGCGGATGCTTGCGAGAGGGGTTAATCATAAGTGGGAGGCTTGTTCAAGTAAGAACAGCACCCAAGCACCGGTCCACCCACATATCAAATTATCAAAGTAGCGAACGCGAATCAAACAAACATGATGAAAGTGACTAGATGAAATTCCCATGTGTCCTCGAGAACGCTTTGCTTATTATACGAGTTCGTTCCGGCTTGTCCTTTGCTACAAAAAGGATTGGGCCACCTTGCTGCACTCTTTGTTACCTTTACTATTTGTTACTTGTTACAAATTATCTTGCTATCAAACTACTCGTTACCGATAATTTCAGTGCTTGCAGAAAATACCTTGCTGAAAACCGCTTGTCATTTCCTTCTGCTCCTCGTTGGGTTCGACACTCTTACTTATCGAAAGGACTACGATTGATCCCCTATACTTGTGGGTCATCAAGACTCTTTTCTGGCACCATTGCCGGGGAGTGAAGCGCCTTTGGTGAGTGGAATTTGGTAAGGAAACATTTATATTACGTGCTGAAATTTATTCTCACTTGTCACTATGGAAAGTAATCCTTTGAGGGGCATGTTCGGGGTATCTTCACCTCGACCGGAAGCAATAAGAGTTGCTCCTCAACCTATTGAACCTACTAAAAATATTTATTATGAAATTCCTTCGTGTATGATAGAGAAACTGCTAGCTAATCCTTATGCAGGAGATGGAACGGTACATCCCGATATGCACTTGATCTATGTGGATGAAATTTGTGGATTGTTTAAGCTTGCAGGTTTATCCGGAGATGGAGTTAAGAGGAAGGTATTCCCTTTATCTTTGGAGGGAAAGGCATTGACATGGTATAGGCTATGTGATGATACTGAAACATGGGACTGGAACCGGTTGAAGCAGGAATTCCATCAGAAATTTTATCCTATGCATTTGGTTCATCGTGATCGGAATTATATATATAATTTTTGGCCTCGTGAAGGAGAAAGTATCGCTCAAGCTTGGGGGAGGCTTAAGTATATGTTGCACACATGCCCCAATCATGAGCTCTCAAGAGAAATAATTCTTCAAAACTTTTATGCTTGGCTTTCTCATAATGATCAATCCATGCTCGATACTTCTTCAGCTGGTTCCTTTATGAAGAGAACTATTGAATCCAGATGGGATATTCTAGAAAGAATTAAACGCAATTATGAAGATTGGAAAATCGACAAAGGTAATGAGTCAGGTATAAATCTTGAGTTTGATTGTGTTAAATCTTTTATGGAAACCGATGCTTTTCGTAAGTTTAGCACTAAATATGGACTTGACTCTGAGATAGTAGCTACCTTTTGTGAATCTTTTGCTGCTCATTTTGATCTCCCTAAGGAGAAATGGTTTAAATATCACCCACCTATTGAATTGAAAGAAGAACCTGTTAGTGTTAAAGAAGAAACAATTGTTTATCATGTTGATCTAGTTGTGCCTACTGCTTATATTGAGAAACCTCCTTTCCCTGTTAGGATTAAGGAACATGCTAAAGCTTCAACTGTGGTTAATAAGAGTAATATTAGAGCACCTAGACCTTCTGAACAAATTAAAGTTGAACCTAGTGTTGCAATGGTTAAAGATATTTTGGTTGATAATATTGATGGACATGTCATATATTTCTGTGATGAAGCAACTAGAATTGCTAAACCAGACCCTAAAGATAAAAACAAACCTGTGGTTGCCATGCCTGTTATTTCTGTTAAAATTGGAGATCATTGCTATCATGGTTTATGCGATATTGGTGCTAGTGTGAGTGCTATTCCGTTTACTCTTTACCAAGAAGTCATGAATGATATTGCACCTGTTGAGATTGAAGATATGGATGTTACTATTAAGCTTGCAAACAGAGATACTATTTCACCACTTGGGATTGTTAGAGATGTTGAAGTCTTGTGTGGTAAGATCAAATACCCTACTGATTTTCTTGTTCTTGGATCACCACAAGATGATTTTTGTCCCATTATATTTGGTAGACCCTTCTTGAATACTGTTAATGCTAAGATTGATTGCACTAAAGAGATTGTTAGTGTTAATTTTGGTGAGATGTCTCATGAGTTTAATTTCTCTAAGTTTCATAGACAACCTCATGATAAAGAATTACCCAATAAAGATGAAATTATTGGTCTTGCTTCTATTGCTGTGCCTCCTACTGATCCACTAGAACAATATTTGCTTGAGCATGAGAATGACATGAATATGAATGAAAGAAATGAAATAGATGAATTATTCTTTAAACAAGCACCTATCCTGAAACATAATTTGCCTGTTGAAACCTTGGGAGGTCCACCTCCACCCAAGGGTGATCCTGTATTTAATTTGAACCAATTACCTGATACTCTTAAATATGCTTATCTTGATGAAAAGAAGATATATCTTGTTATTATTAGTGCTATCCTTTAAGAGCATGAATAAAAGAGATTACTAAAACTCTGAAGAAGCACCGTGCCGCTATTGGATATACTCTCGATGATCTTAAGGGCATCAGTCCCACTTTATGTCAGCATAAAATTCATATGGAGCCAGATGCTAAACCCGTTGTTGATCATCAAAGAAGATTAAATCCTAAAATGAAGGATGTGGTAAGAACTGAAATATTGAAGCTTCTGGAAGCAGGTATAATTTATCCCATAGCTGATAGTAGATGGGTAAGTCCTGTTCATTGTGTTCCTAAGAAAAGAGGTATTACCGTTGTTCCCAATGATAAAAATGAACTTATCCCACAAAGAATTGTAACTGGTTATAGGATGGTAATTGATTTCAAGAAATTAAATAAAGCTACTAGAAAATATCATTACCCCTTGCCTTTTATTGATCAAATGTTAGAAAGATTGTCTAAGCATACACACTTTTGTTTCCTAGATGGTTATTCTGGTTTCTCTCAAATACCTGTGTCACCTGAAGATCAAGAGAAAACCACCTTTACTTGTCCTTTTGGAACTTATGCTTATCGTCGTATGCCTTTTGGTTTATGTAATGCACCTGCTACCTTTCAAAGATGTATGACTGCTATATTCTCTAACTTTTGTGAAAAGATTGTTGAGGTTTTCATGGATGAATTCTCCGTTTATGAAACTTCTTTTGATGATTGCTGGAGCAACCTTGATCGAGTTTTGCAGAGATGTGAAGAAACTAATCTTGTCTTGAATTGGGAGAAGTGCCACTTTATGGTGAATGAAGGTATAGTCCTTGGGCATAAAATTTCTGAAAGAGGTATTGAAGTTGATAAAGCTAAAGTTGACGCTATTGAGAAAATGCCATGTACTAAAGATATCAAAGGTATAAGAAGTTTCCTTGGTCATGCTGGTTTCTATAGAAGGTTTATAAAAGACTTATCTAAAATTTCTAGACCTCTTACCAATCTCTTGCAAAAAGATGTTCCATTCATTTTTGATGATGATTGTGTAGAAGCCTTTGAAATACTTAAGAAAGCCTTAATTTCTGCACCTATTGTTCAACCACCTGATTGGAACCTACCCTTTGAAATTATGTGTGATGCTAGTGATTATGCCGTTGGTGCTGTTCTAGGACAAAGAGTTGATAAGAAATTGAATGTTATTCATTATGCTAGTAAAACTCTAGACAGTGCCCAAAGAAATTATGCTACTACTGAGAAAGAATTTTTAGCAGTTGTGTTTGCATGTGATAAATTCAGATCTTATATTGTTGATTCCAAAGTTACTGTTCATACTGATAATGTTGCTATCAAATATCTTATGGAAAAGAAAGATGCTAAACCTAGACTCATTAGGTGGGTTCTATTGCTACAAGAATTTGACTTTCATATTGTTGATAGAAAGGGAGCTGAGAATCCCGTAGCTGATAATTTGTCTAGAATGGAAAATGTTCTTGATGACCCACTCCCTATTAATGATGATTTCCCTGATGAACAATTAGCTGTGATAAATGCTTCTCGTAATACTCCTTGGTATGCAGACTATGATAATTATATTGTTGCTAAATTTATACCACCTAGTTTCACATACCAACAAAAGAAAAAGTTCTTCTTTGATTTAAGACATTACTTCTGGGATGACCCACATATTTATAAAGAAGGAGTAGATGGTATTATTAGACGCTGTATACCTGAGCATGAACAAGAACAAATCCTACGGAAGTGTCATTCCGAGGCTTACGGAGGACACCATGCGGGAGACAGAACTGCACGTAAGGTACTACAATCTGGTTTTTATTGGCCTACTCTTTTCAAGGATGCTCGTAAGTTTGTCTTATCTTGTGATGAATGTCAAAGAATTGGTAACATTGGTAGACGTCAGGAAATGCCTATGAATTATTCACTTGTTATTGAACCATTTGATGTTTGGGGATTTGATTATATGGGACCTTTTCCTTCCTCTAACGGGTATACACATATTTTAGTTGCTGTTGATTACGTTACTAAGTGGGTAGAAGCTATTCCAACTAGTAGTGCTGATCATAACACTTCTATTAAAATGCTTAAAGAAGTTATATTCCCGAGGTTCAGAGGCCCTAGATATTTAATGACTGATGGTGGTTCACACTTTATTCATGGTGCATTCCGTAAACTGCTTGCTAAATATGATGTCAACCATAGAATTGCATCTCCCTATCACCCTTAATCTAGTGGTCAAGATGAATTGAGCAATAGAGAAATAAATTTAATTTTGCAAAAGACCGTCAATAGATCTAGAAAGAATTGGTCTAAGAAACTTGACGATGCATTATGGGCTTATAGAACTGCTTAAAAAAATCCTATGGGTATGTCTCCTTATAAAATGGTTTATGGAAAAGCATGTCATTTACCTCTTGACTTAGAACATAAAACATATTGGGCAATTAAAGAACTCAATTATGATTTTAAACTTGCCGGTGAAAAGAGGTTATTTGATATTAGCTCGCTAGATGAATGGAGAACCCAAGCTTATGAAAATGCCAAATTGTTTAAAGAAAAAGTTAAAAGATGGCATGATAGAAGAATTCAAAAACGGGAATTCAAAGTGGGTGAGTATGTCCTATTGTACAATTCTCGTTTTAGATTTTTTGCAGGAAAACTTCTCTCTAAATGGGAAGGGCCGTATATCATCGAAGAAGTTTATCGCTCCAGAGCCATCAAAATAAATAACTCCGAAGGCAATAATCCGAGAGTGGTGAATGGTCAAAGAATCAAGCATTATATTTTAGGTACACCTATTAATGTTGAAACAAACATTATTCAAACTATGACACCGGAGGAATACATAAGAGAGACCTTCCAGAACACTCCAGAACCCTGAAAAGGAAGAGGTATGTGATACGGTAAGTAAACCGACTCCAAAAATTCCATAAAAATACTTTCTGTCAGTTTTGGAATATTAGGAAAAATACAAAAATAAGAAACAGCCGAGGGGACCCACGAGGCACCAGGGCGCGCCCACCCACCCGGGCGCGCCCTGGTGTCTCGTGGGCCCCTCATGAGCCTTCCCGACTCCGTTTTCTTCTGGAATACTTGTTTTTCAAGATAAAAATTCTTTATATATACTGACGGACGTTTTGACCACCGCATCGCAAGATTCCCCTGTGTTCTTGTTTCGTGCTATTTTTCTGACAGATCCGAAAGTATGTCGTCTGAAGACTCAGATGGAGAGAGCTTCATATCACACTATGTTACAAATCCAAGGACCTATGGGGATATAGATCCCTATGGATGGTCCATGGAGGAGGAGCGAGATGTCAACTTGAAGGGAACGGAAGACGCGAGCTCGGATGAAGACGATGCCCCTCTACCTCAACCGGGAGATATGCATGTGGAGTTCAAGAAGTCGAGCCTCCCAAACACAGTAAACAAATCTAAGATCCAATTTATCCCTTTTCGTCTTCTACAGGAAAACAAGAACGTATTGTGTGAGAAGATAGTGGAGCTTGAGCAAAAAATTACCAAGTTGAAGGAAGAAAACTGTGCTCTCAAGCGGAAACTGAAGAACAAGCCCACCGCCTCATCATCATCACCATCACTGAAGAAGGAAACTTGAGTACACGGGTATACCCTTGAGGTGAATAAGTTGGGAGGAGAAATTATAAGCCCCTATCTTTCTATGTGTGTGGCTGAAACTTTTTGCTCCATATATATGTTGTGAGTGTTAGCAATCATAGAAGACTAAATGATGGTTGAGTATGTGGACTTTATAAAAAGCTCCTACATGAGACCCTTCCTGAAAATATGATGAATTGCAATTGCATTGTTGACTGAGAACATAGTTTGTTAGTTTTCAAGAAAGTTTATGCCTCATACTTCGTTGTTGTGATGAATTGTTACTTGCTCATGAGAAGTTCTATGATAATGAATATTGCTGTTATAATAATGATCATGATGCTACTATGTCCGTATTTTGTTTTTATCGACACCTCTCTCTCTAAACATGTGGACATGATTATCGATATCGGCTTTCGCTTGAGGACAAGCGAGGTCTAAGCTTGGGGGAGTTGATACGTCCATTTTGCATCATGTTTTCCTACTATTATTTATAGTGTTTTTTAATCAATATAACACTTTGTAGAGTAATTCTAATGCCTTTTCTCTCTTAATATGCAAGATTTACATAAAGAGGGAGATTGCCGGCAGCTGGAATTCTGGACCTGAAAAGGCTATGTCAGAGATACCTATTCTGCACATCTCCAAATGAGCTGAAATTTCACGGAGATTTATTTTGGAATAAATAAAAAATATTGGAGAAAAGAAGTACCAGAGGGGGCCACCCAGGTGCCCACGAGGCACCAGGGCGCGCCCACCCCCTGGGGGCACCCTGGTGGCTTGTGGGGCCCCTGGCTAGCCTCCGGTGCCCATCTTATGGTATATAAGCCCATTTGCCCTAGAAAATAAATAAAGAGAAGACTTTCGGGACAGAGCACCGCCGTCTCGAGGCGGAACTTGGGCAGGAGCACTTTTGCTCTCCGGCGGAGCGATTCCGCCGGGGATACTTCCCTCCGGGAGGGGGAAATCGAAGCCATCGACATCACCAACGATCCTCTCATCGTGGGAGGACCAATCTTCATAAACATCTTCACCAGCACCATCTTAGCTCAAACCCTAGTTCATCTCTTGTATTCAATCTTTGTCTCAAAACCTTAGATTGGTACCTGTGGGTTGCTAGTAGTGTTGATTACATCTTGTAGTTGATGCTAGTTGGTTTATTTGGTGGAAGATTATATGTTCAGATCCATTATGCTATTCAATACCCCTCTGATCTTGGACATGAAGATGATGTGTGAGTAGTTACTTTTGTTCTTGAGGACATGGGAGAAGTCTTGTCATAAGTAATCATGTGAATTTGGTATTCGTTCGATATTTTGATGATATGTATGTTGTTGATTCTCTTAGTGGTGTCATGTGAACGTCGACTACATGACACTTCACCATCTTTGGGCCTAAGGGAATGCATTGTGGAGTAGTAATTAGATGATGGGTTGCTAGAGTGACAGAAGCTTAAACCCTAGTTTATGCGCTATTCCGTAAGGGGCTGATTTGGATCCATATGTTTAATGCTATGGTTAGATTTATCTTAATTCTTCTTTCGTAGTTGCGGATGCTTGCGAGAGGGGTTAATCATAAGTGGGAGGCTTGTTCAAGTAAGAACAGCATCCAAGCACCGGTCCACCCACATATCAAATTATCAAAGTAGCGAACGCGAATCAAACAAACATGATGAAAGTGACTAGATGAAATTCCCATGTGTCCTCGAGAACGCTTTGCTTATTATACGAGTTCGTTCCGGCTTGTCCTTTGCTACAAAAAGGATTGGGCCACCTTGCTTCACTCTTTGTTACCTTTACTATTTGTTACTTGTTACAAATTATCTTGCTATCAAACTACTCGTTACCGATAATTTCAGTGCTTGCAGAAAATACCTCGCTGAAAACCGCTTGTCATTTCCTTCTGCTCCTCATTGGGTTCGACACTCTTACTTATCGAAAGGACTACGATTGATCCCCTATACTTGTGGGTCATCAAGAGCCATCAGAACGTGCCTACACTGCCACCATACATTTTCTGAGAGAGAACCACCTACTCATGTGTTGAGGTCAAGAGATTCCAATCCAACCATTTGAACCTTGATTTCTAGCCTCTTCAAGTTGCTTTCCACTCCAATCCTTCTCCTACCCAAGCCAAATCTGTGTGAGAGAGATTGAGTGTTGAGGAGACTATCATTTGAAGCACAAGACCAAGGAGTTCATCATCAACACACCATCTATTACCATTTGGAGAGTGGTGTCTCCTAGATTGGTTCGGTGTCACTTGGGAGCCTCCAAGATCATGTGGAGTTGAACCAAGGAGTTTGTAAGGGCAAGGAGATCGCCTACTTCGTGAAGATCTACCCCGAGTAAGGCTAGTCCTTCGTGGACGGAAGCCATGGTGGAATAGGCAAGGTTGCTTCTTCGTGGACCCTTCGTGGGTGGAGCCCTCTATGGACTCGCGCAACCGTTACCCTTCGTGGGTTGAAGTCTCCATCAACGTGAATGTACGATAGCACCACCTATCGGAACCACGCCAACAATCATCGTGTCTTCATTGCGTTTGAAATCTCCAAACCCCTCCTTTACTTACATGTGCAATGTTTTACTTTCCGCTGCTACACTCTTAGAATTGCATGTGTAGGGTGATACTTGGCTTGGTGTATTTGCTAAAATCTGCTCACAACTAAAATTCGGAAAATGATTGATTTTTATTTGGTCAAGTAGTCTAATCACCCCCCCTCTAGACATACTTTCGATCCTACAAGTGGTATCAGAGCTTTGGTCTCCATTGCATTGGTTTCACAACCTAGGAGAGTATGGCGTCTAGTGATGGAAATTATCACCGTAGAGGTCCATATTTTGATGGTACAAACTTTGCTAGTTGGAAGCATAAGATGAAAATGCATATTCTTGGTCATAACCCCACCATTTGGGCTATTGTTTGTGTTGGCTTGCAAGGTGAATTCTTTGAGGATGGTAAGGAACCGGATCGTGAAGCAACCACGGAAGAATTGAAGATGTTGCAATACAATGCTCAAGCATGTGACATTCTCTTCAACGGTTTGTGCCCCGAGGATTTAACAAAATCAGCCGCCTCGAGAATGCAAAGGAAATTTGGGATACTTTGGTTGATATGCACGAGGGTACCGAGTCCGTCAAGGAATCCAAGTTGGATGTGCTTCAAAGTCAACTTGACAAGTTCAAGATGAAGGATGGTGAAGGAGTCGCAGAAATGTACTCTAGGCTTGCTCTCATCACAAATGAGATTGCCGGCTTAGGAAGTGAAGAGATGACTGACAAAGTCGTCATCAAGAAGATTCTTAGAGCCTTGGATGGAAAGTATGATACCGTGTGCACATTGATCCAAATGATGCCCAATTACAATGATCTCAAGCCCACGGAAGTCATTGGAAGGATTGTTGCTCATGAGATGTCACTCAAGGACAAGGAGGAGCTACACAACAAGTCAAGTGGTGCTTACAAAGCCTCAACCGATGCTCTCACAACTTCAAGTAACAAGCTAGTATCTGAGGAAGAGATAAGCCTAATGGTGAAAAGATTTAACAAGTTCTACAAGAACAAAGGAAAAGAGAGAAGCTCTAGCTCAAGGCATTATGATAGAAGATCATCAAGTCGTGACCGTAATTGCTATAATTGTGGAAGACCCAAACACTACTCCAATGAGTGTACGACACCTCACAAGAAAAGAGACGAATCACCAAGAGGAAGACATAGAAGAGATGAATCACCTCACAAGGAGAGAAGGAGTAGAGATGATCATTATGAACGAAGACCTTCTCGGAGAAGAAAGGATTCGAAAAGGAAGGACAAGTCATCCAAGATCTACACTAGAAGACATCAAGCTCATGTTGGTGAATGGATTTCCGGCTCCGACTCTGATAATCATTCCGAGAGAAGCTATCACTCCGACTCCGACTATAGTCAAGATGAAGGTGTTGCCGGACTTGCTCTCGTATCCTCCAACTCCTATGATCTATTTGATTCACCAAATGAGGGAATTGGAAGATGCTTCATGGCAAAAGGCTCTAAGGTATCACACCCTGAATACTTTGACTTCAATAGTGATGAGAATGATTTGCTTGGTGATGATGATTTACTTGTTGATAAGACTAGTGATGTGAACTATAATGAACATGCTAGTAATCATGATAGTCAAGAGGAAACGAATGACAATGCTATGAAGGAGATTGAGCGTCTAACTAAAGAACTAAATACTCTTAAGTTAGCTCATGAAACAACTCAAGAGGATCATAGAGAGCTTCTAAGATCTCATGAGAAGCTACGCTTCAAGAAGCTAAATTTAGAGCAAGAGCATGAGTTTCTAAAAGCTATCAATGACGATCTTCGAAAGAAGAGTTCTTCATATCTTGCCAAACGTTTACTCTTGTCTACCTTTATGCCACAAGTCAAATCTAAGCAAACTAGTAACAAGAGTAAAAGGAGTTCTACCTCTAGAAGTAACAATAACCATGCTAAATCTAATATTGTTGATTCTAGTAGTTCTATTGATTCCACTAATGATTCTCTTAGCCAAATTACACTTGAGCAAGAAAACAATTTATTGAAAGGAATTATAGAAAAGGGCGTCTACAAGAGCCATGCCGGGAGTAAGCAATTTGAGGAAATTGTGTGCAAGCAAGGAAGGCACCGGAAGAACAAAGGTATTGGTTTTGAACAAAAGTTCAATGCCAATGGAGTTGAGTGGGAGGAAGATCAATACCCCAAGACAAAGTTTGTTCCTCAACAAGAGAAGTATGATCCTACTTCCTTCAAGGGGACACAAGCTCAAGATGGTCTTCCACCTCAAGACCACAAGCTAAAAGGCAAGGACAAGATTCAAGAAGAGATTGAATCATTTGAAGAACCACCTCAAGCTTGGGTCAAGTGGGTTCCAAAGGCCTCCTCAAGTTCTACTTCATCAAGTGCTACCACAACTCCAAGGATTCCCATTAAGTTGATGTGGGTCCCAAAGAAGAAGAACTAGAGAGTTCTTGAGGGTGACTCCACCAACAAACTTCACTCTTATTCACTTATGGCAAGGACTTGTGCAACCAACTTCAACATCTTGCACTAGTTCATGGAGTAACAAACCCTCTTGTTGGTAAGTCAAGGGACAAGGTATTCAATGCATTCATGGACATCATCATATGTGCATTTCACTCTATGTCTATGGATATTCTTGTTTGTTCCTTGTGGGACTAACCCATGTAGGTATCGAAAGTGCAAAACTCCAAGGATTGCTCCCAACTCTTGATGGTCTACATCAACATTGAGCATCCACATCTACAACATCTACATGAAGTCAACATCGACAAAACCCAAGGTTAGTTCATCCCTCTTTGGGGGGATATCACATCTAGGGGGAGCTTTACTCTAAGACTTGAGCCAAAGCAACTCTAATGGTGTGAACACATTAATGCTTTATGTAAAAGTGGTAACCCCACTTGTGCTTAAACGATGAGTATGACCTATGATCAAATGTTCTCATTTGGCTCCTAAGTCAATATACTCATATATAGATGACTATGTCATCGCCCATTGTGTGATAGTTGCTAGAATTGTTTGTGCATGTTTGCCACATATTTCATTTGCTATCTTATTGTGTGAGCATGTTGCTATGCATATTTCTCATTCGAGGACATCCATTTGTAGTTTGGCCAAATGGATGTACAAGAATGCCTAAGAACCTCCTCTAGCTATCTGTTCTTTGTTGTCTCAAATTTTCTTCATGCTATATCACAAAATTTGAACAAGTCTTTTTCGGACCCTCCAGGTGAGGTGCACTCGGAGCCACCGATCTGTCTAAGACTGAACTCCAAAACCTTCTGAATGCCTTTCGGTGTGACCAACTCACTCTCATTCGGACTCACTGAAACCATTTAGATTGATCTAGGTTTTCATCTCGGTGTGACTGATTTAAACCATCTCGGAGAGACCGATATGATGTACTGCTAGCAGTTACGCATCTCGGTGCCACTGATTTGTTTCAATCGGAGCCACCGACAGTAGATGGGTATATATATATATATCTAGCAAGCCGATACGGTTGAAATTTCTCAAACACTTCAACCTCGCGCCCCACTGCTGCCATCGCCCCAGTCTCCGGACGATTGCCGTTTCGTCCAACACGCCGTCGCCATTGGATTCCGCCGCCGTCAACGGAAATCACTCCCTCCGTTGCCGCCGTAGAGGATTTGCGCCAAGTTAGGGTAAAATCCGACCCCTTAGTGCTTCAATTTCTGATTCAATGCACTAGGGTTTCGCCATGATTCTTGCCACTTGTGCAACTTATATTCCACGAACAAATTCCTTAGATTAGATGCGAGTAAAGATTTTAGGTTTAAATTTCCCTAGAATACATCTCGGACTAGCCGATCTGAAAATTTCAGAGTCACCGATCTGGCTATGGCCATTGCACAAGTACGCCTTGATGCCGCCGAGTTGCACTAATCGGTGAGACCGAAATAACGTTTCTGTGAAACCCTAGCATCTCGGCGAGACCGAACCACATATCGGTCTGACCGAAATTGTGTGCCAAGTCTCTGTTAAGTGCTTCGGTATCACCGAAATGTTCAACTCGGTTGTTCCAAAATGTCTTCTGTGAAAATTTGAAACTAAGATTTAAACTCAAATTTATGAAAAACCAGCTACATTTTGTGATAACTCATCTACTCTGCCTATACCCAACTACTTCACAGGTCTGTTTGCAAGATGTCTGATGCCAGTGATAGTCAAAATGTCTCAGGAGAGGGCAGTGTTGAGCTGAGTGCAGGATCTAGCCCTGAGGAAAGCTACCTTGAGGGAGAAAGGAGTTCTCCAGATCTGCCAAAAGCTGCCACTAGATCAAGGAGAAAGAGAAACTCAGATGATGAAGATGAGGACTTTGTTGCTGAAGAAGTTATTTCAAAGAAAAAGAAGAAAGCCATTGTTCAGAAAGAGTATGGCACTCAGAAAGAGAGAGGAGTCACCAGGAAGATCTCTGCCTCTACAACTGCAAAGAGAGGTATTTCTTCAGAGAATCCAGGAGGATCTCAGCAGGCACCCATCAAGTCTAAGACCAAGGCAGCAAGCAAGAAGAGAGAAAGGAAGCAAGTGGCTCATGTGTGACACCCTGGTTTTTCCCAACTTTTCTTTTCAAAAACCCATTTGGATCTTATTTGGAATTTGGTTTGGATTCCGTTCTGAATGGCTCTATGGACTTAAAACTTGGGAATATTTTTACCTTCCTTTCCCAATTGAATCAAAGCTTCCAAAAACTTTTCCAAAGTCATGTCATTTCCATTCTTACCCAATCCTAATTTATATTCCAATTTAATATTCTCTTTTCTATTAAGGGAATAGCCCTTTGTGCTCTAGGTTGTAAAGCAACCCATATTTCTGTCTTCTCCAAAATTCCAATAAAATTCTCATAAATTCTTTGGACCATGTGAACCTTGGATATGTGGAAATATTCAAGATTTCATTCTCATGGTGAGCACACCATCCAATCTTTGTTTCTGGTCATAATTTCAGTTTGTGAAGCAACTATATTTTATATGGCTTCATAAATTCTGAAATTTCACCAGGGCATTATCCTACATATATAACCTCCCTCCACAAAATTTGGGCTTATTTCATTCATCCAATATTTCTCAATAATTCTTCCAAGCTTCTGTCCAGTAGGGAGCATTGTGAAGGAAGTACCATTTATATTTACCCAAATGATATGAAAATTTACAGCATCTTCCTATGCCCTAATAACCCCTCTCCACCAAATTTCATTCAAATTCATCAAGCCAGATGAGCACCACATCAAGATCCTTGTTTCTGGACCAGAGATGCAGTTGTGAAGCAACTGCATTCAAAACTTGTCCATTTGGTCTGGAATTTTTCCAGCATGGGCACCTTCCTACTACAACTCAGTGTGACAAACTCCCTCTCTCATTTACCTAGCATTTTTACCTCAGCATCTTGCTCAAGTTTCTATTCAGAAACTTTACTGGAAGCTAGCCAGCTATACAAGCTATCTCTTGTCAAACCAGATGCACAGCAAGACTACCCTTGGAAGGGACTACCACGTGGACATGGCCGGGCGAGCCAGAGCGCACCGCGTGCGCCAGTGCACGCGGTGGCGACGCGTCTGCCAGGGCCAAAGTCGCGCTCTGAGCTCCAAACCCTCTCAGGCCTCGCTGGCTCTGCACGCCCGCGTCGCCGTACCGTGTCCTGGAGTGCCAGCGTCCTCCCCACCATCCTCGTGGCCCTTCTGGAGTCCTCCCATCGCCGGCAGCGAGCTCGCCGGGCATGGCCAATCGCCGCCGCTGTTGCTCCATACGGGCACTGTGGCCGCGCTGGCTGGCTTCTTCCCCACCGCTCCGCGCCAACGCCATTAAGGCTCTGCCTTCTCCCGTCACCTCCCCACGTGGCTCGGTCGCCAGCGCGACGTCCGGCTCAACGCGGATGCCGGCATTTTCCCCACGGCGGGATCATGCTCTGGCATCGCCGCCCGGCTATAAAAGCCGCTCCCCGGCGCTCCCTCTCCTCACCACTCGTCCTCCCCACCTCTCAATCATTGCCTCACACCCAAAAGCAGAGCCGGGAAGCCCTCCTTCCCCATCTCCGGTGAGGAGCTCCGCCGTTCTGCCTCTGCTCCACCAGCTCGCTCCGGTGCCCCTCCACCTCAACCGAGCCCACTCCCGAACTCCTGGTGTTCCACTGGTGCCCCTCAACCCCTCCCCTGCTCTAATACTCGCCGAAATCGCCGGTTCGGTCGACGCCCGAAGCTCGCCGCCGCCTAAGAGGAAGGGGCCGATGCCGTCCGGCCACCTCCCGGTGAGCCACGGGTACAGGCGTGTTCACCGTCGAGTGGCCGATCCATCCCCACCCTTTCCCAGCCTCGTCGCCGTCTCAACGCCGGCAAACGGCCGTCGGTACGCCCGCCGCCCTCTGTTCCCTCTCTCCCTCTGTTTAAAACTGACAGGGGGCCCCACCTGTCAGCGACTCCATGCGCGCCCGAAGCGGTACACTAGTGGAGGCGCCCGGCTGGTTTACACCTTCGACGTAGCCGCTTCTGGTTTTTCTGAAATTCTGTTTTAATTCAATTAAATCCAGAAGTTTGACCCAACTTTGACCAGCTCTATCTTTTAAACCATAAGTCCAAATGAGCTCATTCTTTTTGCATTATTTTTCTTGTGAGCTCCTTTATTTGCTGGAAAATTTTGATATTTTTCTCTGCTATCTAGAATTTCTAGACAGAGGAAAATGCTCTATGTATTATTTACAAATGTTTCCCAAAAATGTTTTTCAGAGTGATTTGAATAGTTGGTGAAGGCTAGGAGTACTCCCACACTCCCTTGGTGCAAGGCAAGACACAACTCTCATTTGCATGACTGCATTGCAATGCCATGATTTGAAATAAGTATTCATGCTAAAATTTGAATTATTCATAATTGGATTATTCATGCAACACTTGGAGACATTCCTGGATATGCTACTGTCACGTTGATGATTGAATTATCAGTGACTAGTAGTTTACAAGTTTGATGATGCCATGATACTGTTGGAGATTACAGTCTATGATTACTTTGTGATCCCGTCTGGCATTCTGATTATGGGATTAGTAGTAACATCTTATTCATGTTGCTCATGGAATTACTAGTTGGGCATTGTTATAACTTGGATCACTGTGATACCGGAGTCACTTTGGGATAAATTCCTTCATTTTTTGATCAAGTGCCATTGAACCGAGCTTCCCAGTGCAGCCACATCTGCCGGTATGGGACGGCCTTGACTTGGTCTAACCTCGTGCTCTTTTATTGGTACCACCAAAGAGGGAAGGTTATGCGTGCGTGCTACCCTGATCAGGTAGACGACGATAATCTCGTGAGCCCGGTTTGGCTATTGAGCTCAGGTCCCCATTTGGGACAGTTTTGTTTGGCCACGATGGTGGCAGGTGTCAGAAGTGACACATGGGCCACCTAGGGCATGACCCAGAAGGGGAATGATTGTCGGTGGTATGATAGAAGGGTCACATGTTAGGCAGGTTTCGTTGGACGAATGTCCATGGTGTGGATAAAGTGCGCAACCTCTGCAGAGTGTAAGAATCTATTAGAATAGCCGCATCCATAGTATTGGACACAGTTCATACTAAGTCACACGGTCTGATCAACACCAATGATGGAATGACTTGTTAATGATGGAAGAACTCGTCTTGGTATAGTAGGGTAACCGCTTGGCAGAAGGCCATTGATAATCTTGGGAATGATCCCGAGAATGATCGCCAAATGGTATTGAGATGATCATGAGTTGATCACGAGAGTAGATGGTTCGACTGGACAGCCAAGAGTAAGGCGGTCTCTGTGACCTTAAACAATGGTGACTATTGCAGACAGATCGAAGATAACATGTTTAATATTTTCTTCTACTCTTTTAATAACAACTGATCCTGTTATAATCATGATTGCTATGATGTTGCTTTGCCTTGATGCTTTTGTTTGTTGTAAGCTTGCGAGTACATTCAAAGTACTCACCTGGCGTGTCATGCCAGTTTGCAGGTGCTGCCATGTTTGCGTAGACTAAAGATTCCAAGTTGTGAGCTAGGACGTGTCCCATCCAGAGTCCCTGCGGAGTGGAGTCCACCACCGACGTCGTTATTTCACTGCTAGAAGTTGTTCCGCTGCTAGCATAGAGCTACCCTTGCAGGCATAGTATTGCCGCGACAATGTAATCTTTTGTAATTCCCCAAACCCTTGTACACCGATTATTCATAATAAAGAGCTGATTTGTTCTATACCAAGCAGTGCCGTATTCTAGAAGACTTGATCTCTAGGCTGGAATACGGGGTGTTCCGGTCCCTCTGAGCCGGGGTGCCACATCATGTGGTGTTCAAACCCACATCTATGAGGAGAGATGATGCCACAGATGAAGAAGAGGAAGAGCAAGCAGCAAACCCACCTCCACCTAAGCAACAGAAACTCATGGGAGATGCCATGAAGACTACTACTTCTTCCAAGGCCAAGTCTACAGCTGCTAAACCCAAGAGAACCACAAGAAATGTGCCAGCAAGTGAGAAGAACAAGGCCCTAGTTCCTCAAGGAAATGATGATGATGATGAAGCCACAGTGCTCATGAAGCTAAGACCCAGACTGCCAGAACATAATGACACACATCCCATTGCTAAAAACATGCAGGAGAGGAAGGATACTTGTCTGAGGAAGTGGAGGCAAGCTGATCCATATGCTGTGAGAAGGAAGACTTCTGTAGATTACCGCTTTCACACCAAGGAACATCAGGATTTCTATGAGACAGTTTTGCACTACTAGAAAAAAGGCTATTAGTGGCGCACCTGTTTTTGCTATTAATGGCGCACTATAGGTGCGCCACTATTAACACGCCATTAGTAACAAATAGTAATGGCGCACCTCTGGTGCGCCATTAGTAATCCAAATACTAGTGGCGCACCACCTGGTGCGCCATTACTAACACTTCAGGTGCGCCATTACTAGCAAAGCAACCACGGTGGTGTTAAAACTAGTAATGGCGCACCACAACCACGGTGCGCCATTACTAGTTTTAACTAGTAATGGCGTACCACAACATGGTGCGCCACTAGTAACAAATTTTTTTTTTTTGAAAAATAATTTTTTTTTCAAAAAAAAAAATTGGTAGTAGTGGCGCACCATGGGTGTGGTGCGCCACTACTAACAAAAAAAAATTTTAAAAAAAAAATTTCGAATTTTTTTTTTAATTGTTTTGCTTAATCTCACAGGAAAAATAATTTTAAAACAAAAAATGAAATAGAATCATAATTTTTATTATAGTAAGAATATTACAATGTCTTTACAAGTATCCAATAAAAGAAAAATTACAAGGAAATAAAAGAAAATTCTAAAACTAATCTTCTACTCCCTCCGTCCGGAAAAAGTTGTCACGCGCCCAGTTCATTGGTAATCTGACCTAGTTACAAACTAAGGAAAGAAATAGAAAATCCTAAAACCTATCTAGCCTATTCTACACTACACTATCACCACAGCCAGCACCACCACTTCATTCACATCACCAGCACCACTATCTTCACTTCACTCTTGATCCAATCTTGCACGATGGAATAGTGTGTTGGAGCATGATTTAGTTCCTGTACACAAGGAAGGGAGGTCAGGTTAACCATTACAGCATAGGAGAACCCAAAATTATGATTCCTTTCTAGGTTCTTAATTCAGGATGCAAGTCTCAACTGAGGTAAATCCTCTGTTAAATTAATGTGATCCTACATACCTGTGCCAACTCCTCAACAGATATGACTCGGTTCCCCTCCTGTTCAAAGTGCTGGAAAGATGTTCCAGCAATATCTTCCCACCTGTCCAGAGCCTCAAGCTGGTAAGGGCTGATAGCTGCAGCACAGAACTCTTTGAAGTCCATACTTCTATATGCAAGTGGTTCCAACTGATAGAGAAACAAGAACGATATCAGCCAACTTTAACTACCAATTATACAAACCCACGCGGAAAGGATAACTAAGAACTCCCCTTTCTAGTCAAGCTCCATGATACAGACAACATATATAAATAGATGAAAAAAGTTCAGCTTATGGTACAAGTTACACAACAACTTGCTGGTACAAATTCATACAGAGTTCCATGGCGAAGATTCAAACAGTTTCTAAGAAATACCATGACAAATAAAGCAGCATGACATACCCCATATGAACAGAAGCATGTGATCATAAAATGAAAGATAAAATTCATTGTATTGGCAAAGAGCTTAGCTAGCTAATATCAATAAACATAAAGTCCAGACCATATTACGTAACTGACTAATAAATCATCAAGCATATTCAAGATAACACCTGAGGTTGCATATAAACCATTCCTTGGTTGTATGCTACTTGTTGGCCCATCTAAAAAGAACGCAACTAGCTCAGTTTTTCAGCAATATATTCTGCTACCAGACTATGGTTGGAGCTGATGTTAAGTACCTCTGTGTTGCAAAGGGTGCAAAAGAGTGCTTCCTCGCCATAATCTTCTGGCTAGTAAGTTTCATCTGACTTATAGATTAGTGCATCATTGATGGCAATCAGAATGCCCGGGTGAGCAGGATTCCTGTAGAATGGTTCAATAAGATTTCAATTAAGCACTAAAGTCTAAAATGTATTAAGATGGGATCCGTGGAAAGAATACATAAAAGGGCTTTCCGGTGAAATGCCCATGTTAGTGGTGTCTGATTGTTCAGGCGCGTGCATTGTCATTCAGAAGTAAGATGAAAATAACAGGGTATATTTGGACAAGGAGGGCCATCTGACCTGATGTTTTCCAGCTCTCACAAATTTGATATGATCACCACTGGATAAAAACGAAAAAAACAGCAAGAGTAAATTTCAGTACAGCCCAAAGGAAAGGGTTAAGGACACTAATCATTGCAATCAGCGAAAGCAGAAAGGCATACCTGTTCTCAACAAAAGAAACAATCGCTTGCAGTGTAGCAGAAAACCCAGCTAACCTGTGCTCATCTCCATACCTAGAAGTGGAACAAGACGAAGGAAATGTGATGTTATGGTTTTACCTGAGAAACTGCAGCAATTCCTGATAGATAAACTCTATCATGAATTCCTCTTTCTGAAGTGATCTTACCTAGAGTATATTGGCTTGCCGGAATTGCTCAGAATGAAGAAATGCTTCTTCCTCTTCCTCCATGAAGCTGAACCATCATCCTGGAACGTACCAAACAAACATACAAATCATTGAATCAATGAACTGAGGCCCCTCCTAAAATAAATAACTAATCGAATGGCAAATAGATAATTTGTGAAAACTAATTCTACTTGAGTTTAGGTTATAAATATCCAAAAGACAGAAGTGACATGCTATAACGAAAACTTGTGGAAAACAAAAAGTTCTCTTCAATTTTAGGAGCAACATACATGGCAGCTGTAGAATGATTATCTCTTTGGATTTTTTTATTCTGCTCTAAACCAAAGATATGGATTCCATTTACACCAATTCAGTGATGCAATATTCAAAGATATGGATTTTTTTATTTCTGTTTCCACATGCATAAATTTTCTGCCGCCCCAATCCCCCTTCCTACCCCCCTTAAAATGTGTGCCTAAGATGTCACTTACCCAACTTTTCTCTCCTTTTTTGATATTTGGCTGACTTCAATTTCTTTAAGTTGGTTGATCTGTGAGTACCAATTGCCTGGTCTAGGTGTGTGGAGTTGCCTAACCTTGATATGTGCGTGTTTTCTGAACTATCCGAATAGTTAGAAAAAAAACAGGTGTTTGACTTCAATTGTATTAACTTGCTTGATCTATGTGTATCAATTGCCTGGTCTAGGTGGTGTGGAGTTGCTTAACCCTTGATATCATGTTCAGTAAAGGATGGAGTCCCCCTTTGTAGCAAACAGTCTATCATTGAGTATATAAATGGAAACAAGAAGAAGGCAAGTTTTGCATCATTTTGAGGCAACTGCAAAGCAATGGTTAGGAAAGTTAAAAATGGAAAAAACACACAAAAGGCAATACTACATGATAGGACAGAGATCTGGCAAAAACTCGTTTCGCAAAACAGGAACTACACCCGCTCACATCTAGTAACCATTAATGCTTGTTCTTTTTTTCTTTCTTTCTATACTTGTTCAACACCTCTGATTACTGTATCTATATGTTTGTACATCACTGTTTTCCTTTCTAGGTTTTTTTAGTGCATGCTAATTTACTGTCATCACTAATACTGCAGGCAAGTAATGAGGTTTTTAGGCATGTATCAATTTCCCAGATGAGGACCAACTAAAATCCCTATAGCAACAGTCTATCATCTGAGTATATAATGAAAAGAGATGGCAAGTTTGCATCAGTTTGAGGCAACTAGAAGGCAATGGTCAGGCAAGTTTGCATCTCAGTATATAACTACATTTTAGGGACTTTATTAATAGGGCTGATGATTCTTGCATGTTGTACTTGCACCTTCTATTTAAAACGAAACAGTGCTAAATCTAAACTGTAGAAAGTGTCAGTACATTTTCTTGTAGTTGTACTTGCAGCTTCTATAGAAAACGAAACAGTGGTGGAATCTGACAAGAACCCCGTTCAGAAGAACCATAAGAACGCAGCTGCAATGGAGTTAGCCGTCTCGCACAAGAGAGAGTACGAAATGGCAGCTAGGCAACGCTGGCTATACCTGCAGGTGGGTTGGGCGCAACGAAATGAACGCGAAATTTGCGCAGCCTCGACCATGGAAGCTAGGAGCCGCGCCATGCCGATCCCGTGCGCGGCAGCGCCCCATGTGTTGTGCGCGCTCACAGAGTCGCAGGATATGAGGACTGCAGGGGATCTCCGAGGGGCGCGGAAGGAGGGAGGCCATCGGTGGTTGGAATCTGCGGGGGACGGCCCCTTCTTTTGTTGCCGTCTTTGGACGAGAAGGGCCCAGATCCGGCAGGGATGGCGAGCGAGGCGGGGTGGCGAGCGAGGCGGGGTGGCCGACGGGGAACGAGGCGGGGCGGGGCGGGGTGGCCGACGAGCAAGGCGGGGCGGGCGGGATGGCCGACGAGGGAGACGGGGCGGGGTGGCCGGCGGCGAGCTAGGCGGGGCGGGGCGGGGCAGGGTGGGGTGACCGGCGAGTGAGGCGAGGTGGCTGCAGGGTTACCAGAGAGAGAGATGTGGGGATAAGGGAGAGAGAGATAAGGGGATAAGGGAGAGTGGTGGGGACGGGAGTGGTGGGGATAGCAATGGCGCACTACGTAGGGTGCGCCACACCTACCAGGGTTAGTAATGGCGCACCAGGGTGTGGTGCGCCATTACTAGTTAAACTAGTAATGGCGCACCACACCCCGGTGCGCCATTACTAGTTTTGAAAAAAAAAATTGAAAAAAAAATTGTTAGTAGTGGCGCACCGGGTGGTGGTGCGCCATTACTAGTTTTAACTAGTAATGGCGCACCACGCCCCGGTGCGCCACTGGTAAGTCTGGGGAGGGGGGTGTGCCCAGGAGAAACTTAGCAGTGGCGCACCACACACCAGGTGCGCCATTAGTAATATGGACATTAATGGCGCACCCATATCTGGTGCGCCACTGCTATATAGCAGTGGCGCACCACATACATGGTGCGCCATTAATGTCCATATTAGCTATAGCCGTTTTCCTAGTATTGTTGCTAGACAAGAAGCCCATAGTTAGTGACATGAGATGGGTGGATTGGAAATTCATTGATGCCAATGAAGATCATTTTCCTCATGTGCATGAGAGCTTCAAGATGATTGGTATAGATGATTTCATTGGAAAGAAACTGATAGCTTGGAATGATGAGATGGTGATGCAATTCTACTCGACTGCTCATTTCTATCCAGACGGAAGGATTGTATGGATGACAGAAGGTATCAGGTATGTGTCCTCAGTTGAGGAATGGGCTACTTTGCTTGATGTGCCCGAGCGAGAGGAGCATGACATTGATGTGTATGCCAAGCGTAAGATGGATCACAACTCCATGGCCAACATGTACAAGGAAATTCCATTAGGTGATGTTGAGTCACACAAGCTAGGCTTAGTCTACCATCTGTTGGCAGGACTTGCTACCTCCAACACCATCATGAGGCATACATTGATGCCTAAGTCAGGAGATGAGAGGATGATCAGAGGACACTCCATAAACATGCTGCATCACATTGACCGTTCAGAGAGATTCAGGGTCATGGATCTTATAGTTGAGACTATCACAAGGACTGCTGCAGATCAGAAGAGGTCATGTGGTTTTGCTTCACACATCTAGGTGCTTATCAACTCCAAAGTTGGTAACAAGACCTACTTGCTTGACCGTGAGCACTTTCCACTTAGGCCTGAATTTGAAGATAACACAGTGACCATGGATCCATCCCATCCCACATCAGCCACAACACAAGCCGAGAAGGAAGCAAGAGCAGAGGCTACCAAGTCTGCACAGCCTAGAGCCACATCTGCTCCGTTACTGAAGATGAAGGCCGACTAGATGAACTATCTTCTTCGAGCCACTCAGAGGATCGAGCAGAGTTTGGCCAACTTAGCTGCGAACCAGAAGAGTCTTGAGACGATAATTGAGACAAAATTCTATGACCTGGACGTCTAGGTGACTGAGACGCAAACCACTGTTGAGAGCCTGAAGAAGGAGGTGGATGATGCAAAGAATGCTAGTAGTGATGATGAACAACATCATGGTACAGTACTTCCCATTACTACGCAGTTCAGGACCCAGCTTAGGTCAGCAGCAATTCCAGACACTTCCAGAGCTACAGTCTCAGCTCCAACTGCTACACCTTCAGTTGCTCCCTCAGCTGCTATAGTTGTTACCACTCCTCCACCAGTCCCGCGGACTTCTTCAAAGGCATTTGCAGATGCTCTTCTCTCTACTCCGACATCGACGCACACCGGAGCTGCCAGTCAGAGGACTTCACCGCCAGGAGCTGCCGGAGATCATGTTTAGAGCGACGTTTAGCTCTATACTTATTCGATCTTTTTGGTACTTTTTGCCAAAGGGGGAGAATTTGTATAGATCATTAGAGCTTCGAGAGAGAGTGTTTTGCTTTTGTTTGTTTGATTTTCTTGAGAGTTTCTTGCTACAATTTGGTTTGTGTCACTTTGGGGCTACTTTGTTTGTTATGCTTGTGATACTACTACGTTCTATTATGCGTGTTTGATCATACAATGCTTCATGTTGTGCTCATTGCTTATACTTATCATTATCTATGTATGATCATTCACTTGTTGATTGGTGATGAGTGCTTATGTTATTGTATTCTTACCATTTTGAGCGCTCCACCAAGATGTATGTGACATGGAAGAGTGACTCATGATCCTAATCGATTGTGCATTTGCATTCAAATGCAAATTTTAAATAATGCACAAATTTAGGGGGAGTTCCTACTTATCACATACTTCTCAACGCGACGATGTATTTCATTGATTATATCATTTGTCGAAGCTTTGATCTATATGTTTTCATCAATTACCAAAAAGGGGGAGATTGAAAGTGCAACTAATCCCCGGGTGGTTTTGGTAATCAATAACAACATATACATCATTGATCTAACTCTTATTGCTAGTAGATTTTAGAAGAGATCAATGATTGGCATGGCAAGGACTAATGGATGTGAACCCCTCAAAATGTCAAGGACAAGTTTGGCATCCACAAGACTCTTCATTCTCATTTTAGTGATCCAAGATCACATTGAGTCCCTTAGGAAAGCCAATACTATTAAAAGGGGATGAGGTGTTAATGATGAGGTTGTTGCTCAAAGTGCTTAGCGGTATTGATCCAAAAACCCTCAGTCATTCTCCCACAATCACATCTGTCCAAACCCTAAACTTCTATCTCAGTCCCACCAAAACTACTTCATCCGGACTCACCGAGACCATCACTCATATTGCCACAGCCAAACCCTAGCAATTCGGTTTCACCAAAAAGGATCTCTTTCCCACCGAGATGGCATGACCAAGTTGCTGTAACGACATTATTTCACATCGGAATCACCGAGTTGAAATAATCAGAATTTCCGAAACTGGGTCTGCCCTAGCCATTGCACTTTCGGTCTCACCGAGTTGTTCCACTTCGGTCCCACCGAAAAGCCTAAAGTTCACACTTTTTACACTAGTCGGTCTCACCGAGTTTATGTTCGGTCTCACCGAGTTGGGTCAAAAAGTGTGTAACGGTTGGATTTTTGCTGAAGGCTATATATACCCCTCCACCACCACTTTCTCTACAAGAGAGCCATCAGAACGTGCCTACACTCCCACCATACATTTTCTAAGAGAGAACCACCTACTCATGTGTTGAGATCAAGAGATTCCAATCCAACCATTTGAACCTTGATTTCTAGCCTCTTCAAGTTGCTTTCCACTCCAATCCTTCTCCTACCCAAGCCAAATCTGTGAGAGAGAGATTGAGTGTTGAGGAGACTATCATTTGAGCACAAGAGCAAGGAGTTCATCATCAACACACCGTCTATTACCTTTTGGAGAGTGGTGTCTCCTAGATTGGTTAGGTGTCACTTGGGAGCCTCCAAGATCATGTGGAGTAGAACCAAGGAGTTTGTAAGGGCAAGGAGATCACCTACTTCATGAAGATCTACCCCGAGTGAGGCTAGTCCTTCATGGACGGAAGCCATGGTGGAATAGGCAATGTTGCTTCTTCATGGACCCTTCGTGGGTGGAGCCCTCCGTGGACTCGCGCAACCGTTACCCTTCGTGGGTTGAAGTCTCCATCAACGTGGACCTACGATAGCACCACCTATCGGAACCACACCAAAAATCATCATGTCTTCATTGCGTTTGAAATCTCCAAACCCCTCCTTTACTTACATGTGCAATGTTTCACTTTCCGCTTCTACACTCTTAGAATTGCATGTGTAGGGTGATACTTGGCTTGGTGTATTTGCTAAAATCTGCCCACAACTAAAATTGGGAAAATGATAGATTTTTATTTGGTCAAGTAGTCTAATCACCCCCCCTCTAGACATACTTTCAATCCTACAACATCCTTCCCCTCCCCCCTAAGAGTTGAGGCTCAATTGGAGGCCAGAAATCAGAGTTGGGACCTAGTAAGACTCGAGCTATTGGGAGTTGATACGTCTCCGTCGTATCTACTTTTCCAAACACTTTTGCTCTTGTTTTGGACTCTAATTTGCATGATTTGAATGAAACTAACCCGGACCGACGCTGTTTTCAGCAGAACAACCATGGTGTTGTTTTTGTGCAGAAATCATAGTTCTCGGAATTGGACGAAACTTTTTGGAGATTTTTTATGGAATAAATAAAAATTATTGGCGCAAGAATCAACAGAAGAGGGGCCACCTGTTGCACACAAGGCAACAGGGTGCGACCCCCCCTAGGGCGCGCCCTGATGCCTTGTGGGGCCCACAGGTGGCCGTCTGACCTAATTCCAATGCTATAAATTCACTTTCCCCGAGAAAAAATAGGAGAAGAAGTTTCAACGCATTTTATGATACGGAGCCTCCGCCACCTCCTGTTCTTCATCGGGAGGGCTGATCTGGAGTCCGTTCGGGGCTCTGGAGAGGGGGATTCGACGCCGTCGTCATCATCAACCATCCTCCATCACCCATTTCATGATGCTCACCACCGTGTGTGAGTAATTTCTCCGTAGGCTTGCTGGACGGTGATGGGTTGGATGAGATTTATCATGTAATCGAGTCAATTTGTTAGGGCTTTGATCCCTAGTATCCACTATGTTCTGAGATTGATGTTGCTATGACTTTGCTATGCTTAATGCTTGTCACTAGGGCCCGAGTGCCATAATTTCAGATCTGAACCCTTTATGTTTTCATGAATATATTTGTGTTCTTGATCCTATCTTGCAAGTTATATGCACCTATTACGTGTTATGATCCGCATACCCCAAGGTGGCAATAATTGGGATTCTTTCCGGTGATTACCATAGTTTGAGGAGTTCATGTATTCACTAAGTGCTAATGCTTTGTTCTGGTTCTCTATTAAAAGGAGGCCTTAATATCCCTTAGATTTCCTTATGGAACCCGCTGCCACGGGAGGGTAGGACAAAAGATGTCATGCAAGTTCTTACTATAAGCACGTATGACTATATACATAATACATGCCTACATTACATTGATGAATTGGAGCTATTGTGTATCGCCCTAGGTTGTGACTGTTATATGATGAATGCCATCCAACATAATTATCCATCACCGATCCAATGCCTACGCTTTTCGCATATTGATCTGTGCTAAGTTACTTTCGAAACTGCTACTATTACTGTTACTACTGCTATCTAAACTATCATACTACTGTGCTACTAAACACTTTGCTACAGATATTTAGTTCTCCAGGTGTTGTTGAATTGACAACTCAACTGCTAATACTCACAAATATTCTTTGGCTCCCCTTGTGTCGAATCAATTACTACAAGAAAAAGACACATCCGTGACATTATGGCCCGAACGAAAACTTTTTCTGTCATGGTTGTGACACTTCTATGACAATAATTGTGACAAAAACTCGTATCATCGTAGATGTGGTGGGCTCCTACTTCTATGACAAAAAATTATGACAGAAAATGGGCTTTTCATCCTGGGCGGGCCGGAGACGCACCCGCATGACATTCTTTGGGCCGTCCATGACATAAAAAATCATGGTAGAAGTGAGGCCGAGGAAATTTTCGGGGAATTCCCGGTTACGGTGGGTGGTCGGGGCCGAGCGATGCAGTGTGGTTTGCGCGTTTTTCTTGTACGTGTGCGTGTGTGCGAGGCGTTCACTAACTGAACCCGAGCGAGGTGTTCGCTTACCGAACCCAAGCGATCGCACTAGCTACGTACTGAAGCCGATCGATCTCTTCGCTGCTAACTGAACCCGAGCGATTCCTTCACTGCTAACTGAAGCCGGTCGAGCCCCCGTACGTGCGAGACATAGCCGGTTGTGTTGCCTCTCGATGAACAGTGCCCGTTGCTGCCGCACGCGCGATACATAGAACGAGTCGAGAAGCATCGTTCGAGCCCCTTGCGCGAGACGTGGTGAGTTGACCTAGCCGGTTGGTTGGCTATGGATGAACAGTTCCCGTTGCTGCCACCCGCTCGTATGCCCCACCCTAGCCGGTGGGTTGGCTGTGGATGAACAGTACCCTGGTCATGTGAAGGTGGTTGGCGCTGGATGAACAAGACCCCGAGGAGGCCAGCCGGTTGGGGGTGGATGAACAGGACCCTGTGGAGGCTGGATAAACAGTAGCCGGTGGAGGCTGGAGGAAGTCGACGGTGGATGAACAGTATCTGGTGGAGGCTGGAGGGAGGTCGACCGTGGATGAATAGTAGCCCGTGGAGTCCCGTTTTGCGGTATGCCACACCCCTCCCGATGAACATGACCCTTGTTTCGACCGTTGGCAGTTGGGGAGAAGTCCGTTTCCTCCATTTTGCGGTACGCTAGAGCCCTCCCGATCAACAGGACCCTGTTTCGACCGTAGGCGCTCGAACAGAAGTCCGTTTCCTCCGTTTTGCGGTACGCCAGACCCCCAGTCGATGAACATGACCTCGTTTCGACCGTAGGTGCTCGAACAGAAGGCCGTTTCCTCCGTTTTGCGGTACGCCAGACCTAGAGTTGATGAACAGGACCCCGTTTCGGCTGTTCCGCCCAAGCCGGTTGGCTCCCGATGAACAAGACGCGTTCCGACCCAGTCGCTTGGCTCCCGATGAACACGACGCTGTTTCTTCCGTTCCGACCCAGCCGGTTGGCTGCCGATGAACACAACGCCGTTACTGCCGTCGGTTGCCTCTCCATGTACATGAGCCCTAGCCGTACGTATGCACGAGTACGCGTTCGAGACCCCGCCCGTATGTACATACGTGGCCTTATTCTTTGCCGTGTGGCTGTACGTACGTGTACACGATTTAGACGGGACTATCTGAACTGCCACGTCGGGGGCTCTACTATGACACGTGCCGCTACTTACTCGGCCACGGTTCAACCTTGAAGAGAGACCGATCGACCAGTATGTACGTACACGTTCGCGACCAGCAGACAACGCTACGTACGCTTCGACCTGGTGGGTCCCAGCTGTCAGTGGATAAGGAGGCACTTCCTTGCGTGCGAAGATATAGCTGGTGGGTCCCAGCTGTAAGGGGGAGGAATCATTTTTTTGCTCGTAATAAGGAGGCACTTCCTTGCGTGCGAAGATGTAGCTGGTCGGTCCAGCTGTCAGCCTCATCATGCACAGTCCTCTTCCGATGGCTGTCGTTCATTGACCACGTTGACTACGCCGCGCCGAGAGTACCAAGGCGGTGGACGACGGCGAGGCCTCGGAAGGGAACGACGCGGAGCAGGGGAAGACGCGGCAGTGGATGCCCACGCGGATGGGAGTATGAGGGTTGACTGGTTCGGCTGCGGTGTGAGGCTGCCATCGCCGGAGAATAAAAGGGGATGTGAGTGAGTAGAGGCAAGGCCTGGCCAGCGGTGGGAGTAGGGTGGGGCGTTGAGGCCTGCGCGGCTGAACAGCCGGCCACGGGAGGCAGGAGCAGGCGGTCCCGCCGGCGCAGGTTTGGGCGGCTGGAGTAAGAAGACCAGAGATTGAAGAAGTAGCACGGCCGTTGGATTAGCATCCAACGGTCACCGCTGCAAGAATCGTTTGTTGACTTTAAGTTGACAAAGCCCTCTGTACGCGTCAACTTAGTAGGCCCACAAGTCAGCATAACATCTGTGGCGGACAGCATATAGCCCATTTGCTATTTTCCTAAATTTAGAGACCATTTGCTAATTATTACGTAATTTATTGCAGCCCATATTATATTTTAGAATACCATACCATTTTCTCACCAGGACAGGATTAAAAATTTCAGCGATATTTCATTGAAATTGCCGAACTATTTCTAATCCCGAAATTTCGAGCCTGATAAAAACTAAATTTAAATTATATTTAAATTATGTTAAAAAATGAAAATTGAAATATCAAAAAATAAAAGAAAATCCACAATTTGAAACTAATTGCCCATTTCCTTTGTTTTTATACATATACAACCCATTTCATATTACTTATAAGATTTACAACCCTTTTTTGTCTGGGCAGGCTGAATGTATCCCTCGTCATCTTGAAAGATTTGCAGCCCAGCAGGACGGAGAAAAGGAAATCAGCCTGTGTAGGCTATTCTACGAAAAAAAGAGGTGGGCTAGCCATTTTCTTCGGGAAAAAAACAGCTGGGCTCGTCATGTTGTAAACATAAAATAAAAGCCTGGGCTAGACGGGCCACAGACACCGCACAGCCCAGTTGATAACCTACTCCCTCTCAACAACAACAAAAAAACAACAACAACAAAACTGATCGAGCAACTGGGACCCATGTGTCAGCAGCATTTTTTTCATGTAATAAGGAGGAGCTTCCTTGCGTGCGAAGATGTAGCTGGTGGGTCCTAGCTATCAGGGAGTGGAATCATTTTTCTTCCGCGTAATAAGGAGGCACTTCCTTGCGTGCGACCATGGACCTCGTGGGTCCCAGCTGTCAGCCTGTCCACGTACAGTCCTCTTCCGTTGGCTGTTGTTTGTTGACCACGTTTATGATGCCGTGCCGAGAGCACCAAGGCGGTGGACGACGACGAGGCCTAGGGAGGGAAACGACCCGGAGCCGGGGAAGACCCGGTAGTGGACGCCCACGTGGAGGGGAATACGAGGGTTTATTGGCTCGGCTGCGGTGTGAGGCTGCCGTCGTCGGAGAATAACAGGAGGTGTGGGTCAGTATAGGGATGGCCTGGCTAGCGATGGGAGTAGGGTGGCGTGGTGAGGCCTGCGCGGCAGCACAGCCAACCACGTAAGGCGGGAGTAGGTGGTCACGCCATCGCTGGTTTGGGCGGATGGAGCAGGAAGATCAGAGATTGAAGAAGCACGCCGGCCGTTGGATTGACATCTAACGGTCTCACGCTGCTAGAGTCGATTTTTTTGACATAGCCCTACGTACGCGTCAACTTAGTAGGCCCACAAGTCAGCCTCCAAATCAGGTGGGACCCACCTAGCAGGGGGAGGAATTATTTTTCTTGCGCCTAATAAGGAGGCACTTCCTTGAAAAAGATGCAGCTGGTAGATCCCAGCTGTCAGAGGGATGAAACTTTTTTTCCACGTAATAAGGAGGCACTTCCTTGCGTGCGAAGATGTCGTTGGTGGGTCCAACCCGTCAGGGGGAAGAATCATTTTTTTCGCGTAATAAGGAGGCACTTGCTTGCGTGCGGCCATGGACCATGTGGGGCCCTACTGTCAACCTCTCCACCTACATCCCTCTTCCGATGACTGTCGTTTGTTGACCACGTTGACCATGCCACGCCGAGAGCACCAACACGGTGGACGACGGTGAGGCCTAGGAAGGGAACGACCCGAAGCTGGCGAAGACATAGCAGTGGATGCCCACACGGAGGGGAGTATGAGGGTTGACTATTTCGGCTGCGGGGTGAGGCTGCCGTCGCCGAAAAATAATAGGACGTGCGAGTGGGTAGAGGGATGGCCTAGCCAGCGGTGGGAGTAGGGTGGGAGCAGGCAGTAAAGCCGGCGCTGGTTTGGGCGGCTGGAGCAGGAAGATCAGAGATTGAAGAAGCACGATGGCCATTGGATGGACATCCAGCAGTCACTGCTGCTAAAATCGTTTGTTGACTATAAGTTGACAAAGCCTTACGTGGGCGTCAACTTAGTCAGCCAACAAGTCAGCCTAGAAATCTGTGGCGTGTACAACCCATTTGCTATTATTTTTACAATTTAAAGCCCATTTCCTAATTCATATGGAATTTATTACAACCCATTTGCCATTTTTAGAATTACTGCCCTTTTCTGGTCAGGACCAGTGTTAAAAAATTGCTAAAAAATATGCGAAATTTTCAAAATTTCGCATATTTTTGCTGGGGTCCAAACTATTTTTAATCCCAAAATTAGGAGCGAGATTAAAACTAATTTAATAAAAGTGAAAATCCAATGAAATATAAAATCTCAAAGAAGAAAAAAACAAAATATGAAACTAATTGCCCATTTGTTGTGTTTTTTTACATTTGCGGCCCATTTCATATTACTTTTATGATTTACTGCCCATTTTCTGGCCAGGCCTAATGCATCTCTCCTCGTCTTGAAAGATTTGCAGCCCAGCAAGTCGGAGAAAACAAATAGGCCTAGGTTGGGTATTCTTAAAAAAAAATGGTGGGCTACCCATTTTCCCAAAGAAAAAACAGCTGGCCTGGTCATGTTGTTAGACGGGCCACAGACACTGCACAACCCAGTTTATACGCTGCTTCATCTGAACAACCAAAAAAAACTTCTCGAGCTGCTGGATCCCTGGTGTCAGCCGCTCCTTATGCAATTTTTTCATTAATTAACTATACATTGAGAATGATGTTGGTCCCAGGTATCAGCAAGGTGGATATGAGTAAAAAAATTGAGGGGTGGATCTGAGTAGTAAGGAGGCACTTGCTTGCGTTCGGCAGTGGACCTGGTGGGTCCCTACTGTCATACTCTCAAGTACAGTCCTCCCCCGATTCACCATGTTGACCATGTTGACAAGGCCGGACGGCGGCACCGCGGTGAGCGCACCAAGGCGTCGGACGACAGCGAGGCGTCGGACGAGAATGAACATGAGCCGGGGAAGATGCGGCAGTGTGGTCGTAGGCGGCGGGGAGTATGAGGGTTGATTGGTTCTGGTGCGGGGTGGGCTATCGTCGCCGGAGAAGAATGGGATGTGTGGGGGAGTAGAGGGATGGCCTGGCCAGCATTTCGTGGTACGACAGGGCGGCGATCCGGGCACGACATCGCAACCAGCCGTGGAAGGCAGGAACATGCCGTCCCGCCGGCGCTGGTTTGGTTTTGGCGCCTGGATCGGTCAAACCCAAAAACCTAGCATGCTCGATAATAAGAATTAATTTTATATGGCTACAACTTATTGTAGAATGAAGCCGAGCACTTTTTTTTTCTTTAGGTGTGAAGCTGAGCACATTCAGAAGCCCTAGGATAAAGTGGGGTCACCACATGTGTTGGGCTGGGCTGGGCATTCTTATCGAAAATAATGTTGGGCTGGAACTTTTTATTATAAAAAAACTCGGCTTGTCAAAAAACTTGTGGTACCTGGGTTTCGAACGGGAGACCTGGGCAGCACAATCCATAAAACATACAAATGCAACGGAAAAAATTGTGATATTTATTACAACTTGCCGCTAATAATTGTTAGATGTTGACCACGTTGACTACGATTTGCATCGGCTTCAACCTGGTGGGTACCAAATAACAGTCCGCTGGTTGCACGAAGAAAAGGGTGTGAGAAAAAAGACTGGTCGCTATCTTTGCCTAAGAATAATATCGACTGAATGTAAAGATACTCTCATAGGAAAATAATATCCTCCAGTTAAAATCATACTTTTCAAATCGTAAATTTAAACAACCTGTGCATGAACATTTAGCTTTATTTATTTATTTATTTAGGGGAGCATGAGCATGTAGCTGGGCCGGATTCATGTGAGAGCCTCCCTCCCAGTTAATTATGGGCTCTTCTATTGGGCCTAAATCACTGGGGGTCCTCGACAAGTGGAAGATTTGTTCCCTAGAAAAAAATAGTATGTGCTACGTACGGGGCACTAACCTCTCAAAAAAAATGTACGGGGCAGTAAAGGATTGGAGCGTGCAACGACTTCCAAAACATTGTTTTTATAATTATAACACCACTATTTATTCAACCAATAGAAAAAATATATTACTCATTGTACATTCAAAACACCAGCAGCATCCATGGCTCTATATTGTTTTAGTAAAAGGGGTTTGCCGCCAATTTTCCGTTAATAGAAACCACTAGAGGCTCACAACAAACTAGAGCCCTACAAAGGAGCCTTGGGATTGAAGATACCACCAGGGGTCGGGGTGCAACAGAAGCAGTAAGAATGCCAAAAGAGTAAAGACGCAGCTCTCTCTTCCAACGAAACATCAGCCAACATTACAGAAGGGCTACCAAAAAAACCAAGTGTATGCATCAAACTTAATAAAGATCCTACTACACCAAGTGTACGCATCTAACTAACTGGCTCAGTTAGACATTACTATTTATTAGGCTGTGGAGATTGGCTGAAGGCTTGAACTAGATGGGTGCCTGACGGGGGAAATTCCAGCCAGCAGGTCGAAGTCTGATACATGTGACCCTCTCTCCTACTTTGGGCCGCAGAGCGTGGCGGCACATATCAGGGTATGGTGCATGGAGAGACACATGGTACGTTGTGTACACACATTTTTGCCTGATGAATGGAACTGTGCTGCCATCAGGATGCTTGACATTGGTGAACTCTTGGTTAATTGGATAATTCAGTCCGAGAAACAGAGAGCGTGTGCCGAGGCTAGTTACCGGCCTCCAGTCAAAAATTCCTGAAGGCCCAAAGAAGCTGGGATCCTGCTCAAAGACCATGCAGTGACTGTGATTGTATTCCGCGAAACAACATGTCCGGTACGTGCGAACGATCATCAATCGTTCACCATTGTCTGATTGAGCCAGGAACCACCTGCAACTGCCATGCCGGTTTTCTTTGAAAGGTTCTAGGATTAGGAAGGGAAGGGAAACCACGCGGCCTACAACATCATATCAAGTTGGAGTCAAATAAAAATGGGCTAGTACTGTAAATCTAAGAACAACATGTTCAGAGCATGAATATTTTTTCAGTAAATGTTGACAGTAATATAAGCATGGGAAGGATATTTTGATTTCACCAAAATTCTACTACATCTGATCACCAATGTGGGGCGTTTTGGCAGTTCGAATTAAACTGTCAAAACATCCGCGTTACTAAACAGAGGGTGTATTTGACAGCATGGTGTTAATTTCTAACAACAATATCTTGATTCTAACTCTTCTCAAACTATACTCTGACAATAGGAAGCAAGCCATCATGATATCATAGGAAATTAGGAGTAACATACTGCTGTAACAGCCATTTGTAGCGATGAGTGGAGTAGGCCAGCAATATGTCCAGCCATAGAAGGAGTCCACAGCGTAAATGAAGCCCTTGTGTTCAATGGCATCAGAGAGCCATGGAGGATGTATGATCCTGCGATGGACGTGGGGATTTATCCACTTACCGTAGTGACCTGTCAGATAGGCGAGACTGCGGTTGAAGAACACAATTAGCCTGAAGTCTTTATAATTCGCAGATCTTGTGGGCACTTGGCAGATTACAACCTTGAGAAAATCAAACTTGGTATCATGTTGGCCACTGTAAGATACTGAGTATTCTGGGCCGCGGTGCCAAAGCAGTGCAGTGTTAATCGAAGGAAGGGGTATCAATTGCCGGGTGTAGACCTCCACGAGCATCCACCTGCCGCGTCCGTCGACGAGAACCATCCAAGACGTGTTCATGCCGATCCAGTACATACCGTTAATGTAGTTGAGGGTGATGGGGATCGGATCACAGTCGAGGGGGTTGATGCTCACCACCCTAGGATCCTTAAGCTGCGTGACACGCTATTTCTGAAGATCAGGCGGCATCAACAAGCAGGGAGCTGGCTTAAAAAGCTCCGGCCTGAGGGCTTTGAGTAAACAGTACAGCCCCGACGAGCACGCGGCGAGCGGCATGGTACTGAGATTGTCCACACACGAAACAATGAGTTTCATTACCTCTGTGGGGAGAGAATTCCAGCCACTCTTTTGGCGGACGCTGCTCGGTTCTGCCATTGTTAGTGCTTGGGTTTCGGAAGACGGGGGAGGCGCCTAGCGGGGATGGAAGATTGGACGATTTTGTGCTGGCGAGGATGGAGAAGCGAATATGTGCTGCGGGAAGTGGACAGGTGATGATGACAATGTAATAGCAGCACGCCGCTTGACTTACGAGACACATCCCAGCAGCGTAGGGTCATATCGATGTGAGACAACTTGACTGATTATAGTACTACTAAAATATACTCCTATAAACTACAGTACCTACTATAGTGGAGTAGGACTCCGCTCTACCGAAGTAGTATAGTAAATAGTACAAATTCAATGCCCGAGCGTGGAACTACTAGGAACCACCATCGGTGCTAACGCCAATCTCCATCAAACGTTCGTCGGGAGACATGGCAGTTGCAAACGCCCGCGTCGCAGTTACAACGTTCGCTAGGTATCATTACTAACTACTACCTCCATCCTGGTTTATTGGTCCTCATTGTATTTTGTGGCAAATTTTGACCAAATATTTAACTAATAAAATGTTAATGCATGTCACCAAAAATTATATCATTAGATTCGTATTTCAACATAGTATCATATGATATTATTTTTGATGACATGCATTAATATTTTGTTAGTTAAATCTTTGGTCAAAAGTTGGTACAAAATACAATGAGGACCAATAAACCAAGACAGAGGTAGTAGTAAGTAGTACTGGTAGATGCTCATAATTAATTAAACAAACGTACGGGCGACACACACACTAACTACTTCTCGCATGCTGGCCAGACCCAAACGCCATCGTTCTCTTTGTCCTTGTCGGCGGCAGTCCACCGTGCCTGTTGGACCTCTGCCCAGCTCTCCTCAGCATCGCGGTAGCTACCGCCGCGATCCTGGCAGGTGGAGGCATCGGGCCATGCTGGCCAGAGACCGTTGTTCTCCTTCCCGGCCTTCTCAGCGGCAGCCCGCCGTGCTTGGATCTCCGCCCGGCTCTCCTCAGCAGCGCGTGCGGCAGCTTCTTTCTTGCAGCGGTGGGACTCTCTTTTCTTGAGTGCTTTCTGCCTTTTCCGCTCCTTCTGTGTGGCTTTGGCCTCCTGTTGCTCCACCGCCCATTCAGCCATGGCAGCTTCAAAGTCTGCCCACGTAGGTGTGCGGTCGCGGGCGGCGATGAACTCGGCGCGGCGGAATGCCATCGCTTCCTTACTAGTTCGTGTGCGGTCGTGGGCGGCGATGAACTCGGTGCGGCGGGATGCCATCGCTTCCTTACCAGTTAATGTGTGGCGCGGTGGCATGAACGGCGACGCTTGGGGAGAGCTCTGGGACGGGGTGGCCAGACAACCGTATAGTGCGGTGGTTTTTTAGAGCACTTGAGATCTGATTGCCTATGAGAACCGTGTGCGCTGGCCTATTGTGCGTTGCGTTCTGAATGGCCGGAACTCCAGCCACGCGGATCGCACGTGTTCACCTGGGCATATGCATTACCAAGTTAACTGTTCATAATTAATCTTCGCTCAATGGAAGCAGCTGTCTAAGCATGTGGACACCGACTCTCTCATTGGTTTCATTACCAAGATCCGTACGTCTGCCCTTAGCCTTCGTCCTGCAGCCCGTGAGAGCCAGCTCCCTCGAGTGTGATTTGTGCTGATTTATCTTCGTTCGTTTCGTTGGGCCTGCGTGCCTTTTGCCTGCTTGGCTGTATTAAACCTTCCGTGTTGCCGTACTGTTCATGTTGCTACTCTGTGATTTGGCTGGTTGGGCGGGCGATCTGCCTTTTCTCTAAAAAAATCTACCACTTCCTGGATCCTCTTTGATAATCGGAACCGGTTTCTCGACTCACATCCATCATAATTTGCATTTGAATGCACTTTCCAGTAATATTATTTTTGCCAGGGCATATAACATACACTATTTTTTAACCCGAATCCAACATCGAATTCTTTTTTTTGAATTGTTTGGATTGCTTACCACATGTGTCACGTGGTTCCGACGTTGAAATTTATACTGGAGTACTATTTCCCTACTAGTTAAATTTACGGTAAAAAATATAGGTCGAAAAGTCGAAATATGAGAGGTGCTAGTAAACCGGGACGGAAGTAGGAGTAGTAGGGGCTACTAGAGTAGAGGGCGGCACTGCAGGGGAGTCTCACCCCGCTCGTGGCGCGGCAGTAAAGCCGTCATATCACAAAACCCCACCACTCCCAGTAATAAGTGGCCTAGTAAAATGAATGGACAAGCAACCATCATATCACTCCTGTCTTTATTGCATTTCATCTCTCTGCAGTCCGGTTCATCTCTCCACATTTACGGTCGATCCTAAAGCGGCACGCTCGATCCCTATCTACTAGTAGTACTCAAGTTGGAATTCCAATTGCACGGCACAACTTCGTGTACGAAGCGATTTGGGAGTAGTAGTACTACTTGCAAAAAAATAGTGCGTATAGATTTTTTGAAAAGTCAAACTTTACAAACTTTGACCAAGTTTATATAGAAAACTACTTGTATCTATAATAGTGAATATATAAATTATGAAACTATGTGTTGTGATGAATCTAATGAAATATGTTTTGCACTCTAGATGCAAATATTTTTCTCCAAAAACTGGGTCAAATTTAGTGAAGTTTGACTTTTGAAAAAGTCTATATGCACTACATTATGGAACGAAGGGTAGTAGGAGTCACTCGTAGGAGTACGTACTAGTACGTACGGTGTGCCGCCAAAGGCCACTACTCCCTCCCCGGTGCATATGGCATAGATCGAATGGCTGATCTGTGGGATTTGCTTGAACAGTAGCTACTACATCGGTACTGTTCTGGAACAATCACAAGGGCACTTGTCCGTAAAATTTGCATGACTCCCAACCAGTGAGATATAACTACTACGATAGAGAAAAATCTATAGAGAGAAGGAAGTAAACAATCAAATGAGAATGAGTCCCACCATTTATAGCTCATCAGAAAACAATCAATGGAGTTTTCACTTCTCATTCTTGGATTTCTTTGGCATTGAATCATTTCACAAGGTTGTCTACTATTTTACTACTTTTACCAAAACCGCATCATAATATTTGAATGCACGTGTGTATACATATATACTAGTTGTCCTAGTGCATAAGCCTAGATATAGAGAGAGACGTGTACAACAGAGAGACGTGTACTACGATATATAGTGTTGAACTTCATGCTATGTACGTACTCTACTTACAAAAAGTAAAAAGCGTATGGATACAAAAGGTTTTCAAACTTGTTCCTTTCATACATAATTAATTAAGGATGCTAATAAGTCCTGAGCGTTCAGGATTTATTATTTCTGTCCCAATACCATAGAAAACTACGAGTACTCCTACCTACTAATGGGATCACCTTACGACAATAAATTATTCCTAATAAAAGCCACGGTGCTCGCAGGAGCGCTTGCGGCGCGCCACGAGTGCCCTGGTGCGTGGCCGTTTCCCAGCGCGGCGAGACAACGCCTCTTCCTCAGCCTCGCAAGTTGCGAGGTGCTGATTAGCGGCTTGCCGGCGGGCGAGCGCGATCTCACCGGTCTGGTGATCCGGCGCCAAAAGGTACTCCTCCTCGCTGGAAGCGTGCACCCTATCGATGTACCGCCAAGCGTAGATGAGGCGCATCGACCCGACTGCACTCAGGGCTTTGGCACGGGCGTCCTCCGCCACCCACACGGCCCTCGCACGAGCCTTCTGCCAAAGAGTGAATTGCTTGACTCTCTCGGAGGCGACATAGGCCTGCCAGGCAGCATCCCTCGCGGCGCGCTTCTCTTCCTCGGCCTTCTTCTCCACCTCTCTTTTGGCGCGCTCCGCCGGAGGCAAAGCCTCCCACAAGGTGACCTCCATTTCTTTCCATAGCTCCTCCAAGCTAGGCGGCTCGGGGGCTGGCGCGACGTCCTCCTCATAGCGGGGCGGCGATGCATCCTCCGATGCGCATGCTGGCGAGTCTGGGAACGCCGACGCATCCACCTCAACACGTCACGACGACGGGGAGGAGCGAAACGCCGACATGTCATCCTCGACTCGTGGCAGCGAGGAGCGGAACGCCGATGCGTCCTCCTCGAATCGTGGCGGTGAGGAACGGAACGCCGACGCGTGACCCTCCGCGCGGGGCAGCGAGGGGCGCCTAGGGCTAGGGAGGGGCGATGCCATGGTGGTCGACGGGTCCGTAATTGAGAGGGAGGGTGAGGAGATGAATGTGAGGTTTCTTCGGAATGCCATGGGAGGCGCATTATTTATATCAAGCAATGGTACACCTACGTAAGATAGGTTACGTGATTAACGTAATAGCTATGTGGGCACTTTTTTTGTTGGAGGAAATTAAGGGGGAGGTGGGGGGGCACCGAGCTGAATTTAGGGGGCGAGGTGGAGATATTGCTGGTCATAACGGTTTAGGGTTTAGGTGATCTGCGATTTATTAGGCAAGAGGAGATTGGACGAGCACGGGAGGGAGAGTCAACAATCGGCTATACTAGTATGATATAGCATTAATATATGGCCCACATGTTTCTCTCAGAAAGTGTGTTGGAGCTCATGCTACAGCCGGCTGTAAGTTTGTAGCTTGCTTCTCTTCTCTCTCCTCTTCTCTCTCATCCAACTCAGCAAAAATATATTAGTATTTAAAATATTACAACCCGCCTACATCACCTTATTGTACTACTTGCTCTCATGCATGCAGATTGTTTTCACATGGGGAGGACATGTGGGACTGCCGGGGGGGGAGGGAAGGAGAGTCATGCAGTAGACTGTTTTCAGACATGGAGAGGAAAAGATTTGGAGGTGAACGGGTTTCCTGGTAGGCCGAACGAGAAAAATGAATCGAGAGGGAGGTGGGCGCATGAGGTGGTTGAGTTAAACGAGGCGCCGTTTAATTACTACTGTACATCGCAACTAATACTTTAAGATTTTCTGAATTCTCTTAGAGTAAGTACAGTAATGAGCTTATAGCCCGCTTACATGGCACTTTTGCCTATGTGGAGTAGAGAGAAATGGAAAAATGGTGGGACTGGGCTCTCATGCAAGAGCCTAGCTATATGCGTACTCCTTGGCAAATGCAAGAAATACGAAGAACAAGATAGAGAGAAGGTAAAAAAATAGTACTCTTATAGCCAACCTTATAGCTAACCTTGTTGTATGAGTGACTATAAGTGATGACTATATATGACATGGCAACATCATATAACCTAACGCACCCGGACGGAGGAAGTAGTACTCTAGTCTGGTGTGTAAGGCTCACTAGGAATCGCATCGTGACCAAGGTGGATGACTACTGGCTAGTAGCGATTACTCGTCTCGTTCCTTTCCTCCAATCAAGATCCTGTTTAGTTAATTAAATAGAGTTGGTTTCCCACGATATGCATGCATGCAATTGTATTCTCACGGTGCGGTCAATGCAGCCCCCTCATGAAGACCAATGGAATTCCCACCCGCTGGCATGCTAGTCGTTTCCACCAATGGAAAAAAGGAGAAAGGACTAGTAGAGAGTAATTAGCATGAGTAATTCGCATTAGGAGACGAGCCTTAGAGAGAGGGTAAATCGAAAAAAATGCTCATTTATAGCCGTACGAAGTCTCAAAGGGCGCGACCGCGCAAGCGAGGCGACGGTCATGGGAGGCGCGACGCTTGACGGAATTAAGTCAAAGTTACATGCACATGCCGGCATGGCGTGCGAACACGCAGATCCTATACTCTCAGCCCTACGAAGTGGGTCTAATAGACATGACATCTAGTGGGTCCCCCATAGTACTAGAGAACTCTTTGGGGGCATGCAGCCGTTTATCCACCGGGCAAGCCACTACCCCACGCCGTTCGCATGCCCTACTCAGCATTTTTACAATCGGAAAATAGCTAGCAGTTCGCTCCTACTCGTCCCCATCCTTTAACATTACAGCAGTTCGCTCCTACTCGTTCCGTTCTTCCGCATTACAGCAGTTCCACTTCTCCTAGCCCTCCTCCAAACTCCATGGCCTCCCAAATCTCCATGATCGGCGGTGAGTACAAGGTTGAAACCATCATCGGCGATGAGATCAACGTCATCTACACCCGTTCTTCCATGACGGTGCAAGGATGCCTTGGTCGCTTCAAACGCATGTTCCAAAATTCAAATGATGAGTGGGTTGCTGGGCTAGATGTTGAGTACACCACAGTCTTGGAGAAAGAGAGGTTTCTAAAGGAGGAAGAGAAGAAGAAGCCCGCCGTGATCCAAGTTTGCATACATAACTTGTGCTTGGTGTACCACATATGCCATGGCGACGTAAGGTGCCAGAATTTTGAAGAATTCCTCAAGGATGAAAGAGTCAAATTCATTACTGTAGACTTTAACAATGACAAGGAAGTCCTGGGTTGGATAGGCCTCGTTGTACAGCAGCCCTTCGACCTCCAGAAGAAAGGTCTGGTGTCCTCCTCTCAGCCTTCAATGCTGACCCTGGAAGAAGCCATGATTGATCCTTTGTACGGTAAACTGAAGAAACCTCACTATACGTTTCATTATTCATGGGAGCGGAAGAATATAGATGAAGCTCACATCGGGTACGTAGCACTGGATGCCTACCTTTGTTTAAATATCTACAAGGGTTGGATGAAGAGGCAGATCCTAGTGTCCGGTTCAAGCAAGGAAGTATCAACAAAGAGGAAGAGGGACAAGGACGAAGTCAAGGACGTGGACGAGGACTCCGAGTAAGGTGGCATTGTCGTTGCTCATGATGGTTCTGATGCAGTTTCAACCGGATTAGTTGCTTAGTTTTATTTCAGGGTGCTTAGTTTTATTTTAGTGTGCTTAGTTTTATTTCAAGGGTGTGTTGTGCTGAGTCCCCAGCAGAACTATGTTATGTTCTTTCTCGTTACTTGAACTCCTTATTGTACGTACTAGTATTTCTTACAGTTCGAGTTGTAGATGGTACTACTACTCGTTTCTTCACCTTCCTACTGTACTTAATAAGTACTAGTAGTATTATTTCCATCCGTCTAACTAGTTGGTACTATTCGTCTGTACTACTCATTTCTTACACAACAGCTATAGCAATTTGGGCCAGTCGATTTGTGAAAGAAGAAGTTCGCCGGAGGGAAGGAAGAAGACGGCAGAGATGCTACCCCAGTATCTATATTATGGTGGCAGGGTGCCCACGATCTATCTTATGAGTGTTGGGTGTGGGATGCAGTTCGCCAGAAAAAATGGATCATGCCCGGGTTAGACGGATGGCAAGGGAGGGGGGGGGGAGCACGGCAGTGGGATGCGGTTTAGGGGAGGGCGGGGTGGCAGCAACAGGCAGTTAGGCCTATGGCGGCTCAATATTTGAGAGAGAAGATGAAGAGTGCATCATTTTCGGAGGTTGAAGAAGCCCTTCTGGCCGTCCATGTTGCATCCAACGGCTCCCAAGAGTCGACTGACCCAAATTGTTCCTTCAGATTGGATTATCCACGTGGCGTTGAAGGTCTCGAGGGTAGATTCCATGTCTGCACCCGGTTTGCGGCCTCGGCGTGGACGCGACCGGCTTCCGCCTCGACAGCCACCATGCGGGCCTCCTCCTCGCGGGCGGAGACCACAATGACCCGCTAGCTCCTCCTCCTCGCTGGCGTGCTGGAGCACGCGCTCGTCCTCCTCCTCTTCGTACGCTGCGGGCATAGACGCGGCTCCAGCTGCTCGCGTCCTTGGCAGCGCGGCGGCATCACCTGGAGGGACTGCAGACGATGTGAGCGGGTGATCCTGTGACTTCATGGCACCGGGATGACGGGGACACGGCGGTGATGGGCGAGAAATGGTCGGCCGGAGCAGTACCACATTAATTAGCACATCATCGATACGGGATCCTCTGCAAGTGCGTGCACCGCGGCCGCGCGGTCGATCGAACGGTGTGTCACGGTGTCGCGCTCGAAGGACATCCACCGAACCTTTGTGTGTGTGTGAAAACAATCCCCGAATATCACGCTACACTTTTTTGCTGGAAAAGTTCTTCACGCTACAATATTTCCATATATTTGAATTTAGCTTCAGTTCGTGCTTATTTGGATTTGGACGTTTTAGGTGCACCCTAATAGTATTTTTTTGAGAGAGATTCTGTGGGTGTGATGGAGAGTGTGATAGAGAGAGAACGTGTGTATGTGTCTATGTGTTGTGGCGAAAGGGCAATGTGGAGACGGTGTGTGTGTGATATAGAGAGGTGTGAATGTGCAAATGATCGTGTATACGTGAGACATAGAGAGATGCCGAGATATGGTGTATGCGTGAGATAACGGTCTTCTATTTGTGTTTGTGTGTGAGTGAGAGAGAGAAAGGCATATGTAAAACAACAACCATCTCTCTCGATTCGACCCTCCCTCGCACACTCACATGTAACACATGCATCAATGCACACATTTTCACACCCGCACCCAGCCCTTGCCCACCTCAAGGCCCCCCCCTCTCTCTCTCTCTCTCGCACACACAATCTCTTTCCGAAAACCCTATTTAGCATGTACCTCTCCCTCACATACACCCTATACCACACACACACATTTATCTCTCGCTATGTCTCTCTGCCTCACAAACACACTCCCCATAGCCCTCTCTTCGTATCCCGCACACAGTCTCTCTATATTGCTTAAACACTCACACACACGATGTATACATCTCGCACCATTAGCCTCTCTCGCCTGCACAAAATGCACACACATTCTCTCCCTAGGTTTGATTTCTTTCAATATTTCGCACACCCCCCCTCGCACACTATCCATCCCCGTCCAAGGTTATATAGCGACCACTATCGCTTGTGCTTCACTGCACCCCGGCAAGCACACCACCTCGATCTTCAAGGAGGGCATCGGGAAGAACGAAGACGCCGACCAGACCGCACTAGAGAATGCGGGGCTAGTTGGAAGTAGGCTGACGTAAAATGGTTGACTGACTCCTTTGCTCTCTCTCTCTCTCTCCCGCACAAATATCAATCCCAGAACCCACAAGGCCACAAGCACACACACAAGCTCCCCCCCTCTCATCCATGTTTTTTTTGAGCTCTCTCATCAAACCTTTTGTCTCTTCTCCTTCCACATGTATAAAATCTCGATCGCGCGCACGCATCTCACTCTGTATATATACATGTCTCCATCTTTCTCACAGACCTAACTTCTTCCTTCCTATGCAAATGTCCCTTCTCTCGCACACTTCCTCTCTCTCTCTCTCGTGAGGTTTCTCTCCTAATCTCTCACCCACATATATAAAATCTTTCCCACCCTCTGTCTCTCTCTTCCATGGGGTGTATATCTTGTGTGTTGCGCGCACAAATCACTCTCCCACCATTGCTCCATTGTCACACACTCTCTCTCTACGCTTCATTCACAAACGCAGGAATTCACACATTGGGATGTGTTCAAATATTGTTTTGGACTAGATGATGTAGATTTATTGATGGTTTCGTTGCATCCAACTAATTAATAATTATGGAATGCATTTAGATTTTCATTTGAGTTGGATTCTGTGAGTTTGAGTATATTGTAAAGTACCATAGACTTGGTATTCATCTTGGAATTCAACAATGATTCTAACTATTGAATTGTATAAACCATTACATTCGAAGTCAATAGCTTAATATATTTATTTGACAACTACAACAAATAATTAATGTCACGACAGTAAACTAAGAAAACAGATGTGTACTAGTACTCCTAGTTGCTTAGCCCAATCATCCAACACGCCGGACGGGGAGTACAATGTTACAAATTTTCAGGTCGGCGGCAAAATCTCCCGCTACCATCGATATCTCCTGCGACCCAGATTCGAGCAATGCGAAATGACCATCATACCCTTTGCACAACTGGCCGAGGGACGGTGTTGGGTCGGGGGTTGTTTTGGTAACTTCACGTTCACCCCGCCCAGCCACCCCAACCCCCGCACCCAGAGGACACCTCAATAGTCCCCATTTTCTATCCCCACAACAAAATACACTTCTCCACGGCACCGCAGCACCCCACAACAAGCCGGCTGCGGTTAGCCGGCCTTCCTGCCCATCCCCTTCTACATCGGCGCACTCGTCCACCGTAGCGCATCTGCCTCATCGATGATGTCGTACGCCGCACTGGAGCCGGTCCACCATTTATGTTGTACACCGCGCAGGAGCCGCTTCCCCGGCGCCGTCGTCCACGGTCTCGGATCTGCTTCCCGGTAGCCGATGGCAAGGGCAGCAGCAGCACCGTCGGCGACAATGAACTGACTCCTGTTGCCACCCATGATGCACAGACGAGGCCGCGACATTCGTGCTCCTCTGCGATTGGTAATGTGTACATTGATTTTCTTAGCTGTACTTGTGCAGTTCCAATTTTGTTCATACCTACCCATCAAATTTCCGTGCTGCTATTGTTCCCCTTTCCTGGTTGCTATTGTTCCAGTCAAAGTAATTGGTTATAGCTTGCATTATCCAACAGAATATCATCTTGTAATTGGGCGTCCCTCCTGTATTGTGGTGTGCTTGCGTAGGTTCTTCATCTCTAACCAGTAGTGTGGCAGATGGTTAAAAGTTTTTGAGAATAGCAGGGAGGTGATCCCCCAGTTCTATTGACTCAGAATGAGACCACAACGTATTTGTAGCAAAGTTGAATAACCACAAAGTAGGATATTAAAAATTACTCGTGCCAGCATTGTAGATGAGTGCTTTAATGTTGCCTACAAGATGTGTGAGTATTACTATATTTTTATTGCCATGTTGGGATTTTACAAAACTACTAATGCCAACATGCAGAGGGGAAATGAAGATCAAATACGGGATGTTGGGGACATCTTCAAGGAACGTCGCAAGATAAAGACGAGCTGCACCGAACCTGTAAAATGAGCTTTGGTAAGTAACAACCTTTCAATTACTTTGACATGGTATGTGTCTGGCAGCAGTATTGTAGACAGGACCAGGCCAGGCCCTGGACAAGCCCCGAGCCGAAAACAGCGTCAAACAATGTTGTGTGCTTGGCTAGGGTTCTTGCCATGCAATCCAGTGGTGTGGCAAATTATTAAACAGTAATAGGCGGGACAAACAATTGCCTCTACACTTGATTAGGCTCTCTATCATTTGTAGGATCTCAATTTACTCACTGGACCCATCATGCCGTAGGATGAAAAACTAGTCAGTCAAACGCAGCTACAGAGGCCCTGGAGATCATCTGGTTGCCGGTTGTTTTGCTGTAGCTACCATTGGCTTAGTGCACCCCTCTACTGGTTTTCCTATTTGGCTTGGCCTTGTGTTCTTTGATGTATATATTGTAGTTTCTGTTAAGTAGCTCTGCTCAATATGTAATAAGCACACTCTTAATCGTCCTAATGCTTTCCTTTTTAGGGCTCCTTTGATTCAAAGGAATTCTATAGGATTTCTGGAGGATTGAAACCCTTAGGAATTTTTCCTATGTTGGCCCTCTAATTCATAGGATTGGATTCCATAGGAATTTTTCCTATGGAATCTTTTGTACTACATTTTATAGGAAATCTAACACGCACTCCAACCTCTTTTACAATTCCTTTGTTTTTCATGTGGCATCAAACACTCATTGCTAATCCTATAGGATTCAAGTTGGCATGCCACTCCAACCCTATACTTTTCTTATTCCTACATTTTCAAAATTCTGCGAATCAAAGAGGCCCTTAGCTTGATGTAGGAAGTAGGTGTTCTCACCCTACGATTCTGTTTTTATATTTCTCCTTCTGAACTCACTTCTACTAGTCCTGTTTATGGGGCTTCTACTGAATGGATCTATGGAGCTCTCACTATTGATCTAAAAAAGAAGTAACTTCTTCATGTCAGGATGCAGTTCGTGCGAGGAGGGAAGTATGGTCAACCTCAAGATCAAGTTTTGAGGCTAGTCCTATGTGCCAGTTCCCAAATGATGCTGGATTACACACAAGGTGCCAGTTCCCTAATGATGCCAGATTAGACACAAGGTGCCAATTCCTAAATGATGCTGGATTACACACTAGCCAGGTGAAGTCGTCAAGTGTTCGTGTCCTCGTGGCTCTAGTAAAGGCTGAAAGAAAGCGTGCAGCAGCCCTTGAGAATGTAGCAGAGTTCCTGAAGATGCGAAAAGAGCAATCAGATGCTCTCTTCACCCAAGCCAAACAAGAGATGGAAGAAGCCAAAAAGAAGCTAGCAGAGGCAGAGCAGGCTAAGCGTCTCCTGCTATCTAAAACTGATGTCAATCCGAATTTTCATTCAAAATAACTAGGTTCAAATGTTGATCCAGTCAGCATGCATATTGTGATGTTCGTGCATCAACTGAGATGTATGTAAGTCTGATGCTGAGATGTGGCACAGAATATTTTTTTTCCGGGTCATGTAATAACTTACTCTATTTCCAAAACAATAATAGACAAACCATGGGACATGGTATAGTTCACATGCAAGCCCAACATTCCAAGTTTAACTTTCACATTAAACTCATGTTCACAGATATCTTCACATTCATAGATAATGTCCACAACCAATTAATAGCCATAGTTGAAATAGTTTATGCATCTCAATGATTCACTTCAAAGCTAAAAACAAAGTGAGGAGAATTAGAAATAAAGAAAAATATATAGTTCTTACTACCAACATCAATGCTTCTCCAAAACAACATTTAGTTCACAGCCAAAACATAAATTCCTTCCGAGAGCATTGATGAAAAAGGTGCATTTTCTACCAATGGCAGAGGGACTCCCGTATAATTTTGTGGTTCCACTAAAATTGAGGTATCTACTTCTGTTTGCACAAACATGCCTGAGATTGACATCAGTGTTTGCAAAAATATGTAAAAGGGTTATCGATGGCATTGCGTCATTTTACAAGTGACACTGGATTTATCGATGGCACTAGATTGACAGCAGCATATTACTCCTTGTGTGACATTGCATCATTTTTCAAGTGAAATTGGATTGACAACAATTAAACAATGGCAATATAAGGGCATGGCGATGTTGGGCGTGCCAACACCATGTAAAGTACCTCCACAGATGCAATAAATTGTCGAGGCAAAGCTCGTTGCCGAGAGCAACAAACATATCAGTGCGAGCACAACAAAACTAGACCGTACGAAATTAATTACATTTCAGACATTTTTTAACTAAACGAGAATAGCTTCTGGAGGCAGGTATAATCTAATGCCGGCCACGGTGGCCCTCCGTGCCTTCCGCCTCCGTGGCCTCCACCTCCGCCTCCGCCATAACTTCCCTGTGTCCGGCTGTGCTTTAGCCGAAGGGGATGACCCAGGGGAAGAGTGGCTCCTCCGCTTCCATGAAGCCGAGGCGGGGGTCAACGGTGTTGTGCGCTAAACCGGGCAACACACCGGGTGTGTATGCCGGTGACGCGGTGTCGGTGGCCTTTGTGGGACCCAAGCAGCGGCGGCTCCCATGGTCTACTTTTCCTCGGTGTCGACGGCGGCCGCAGAGGTGCTGGCCGCCTCCGCCGGCAAGCCGTAGTACCGCCAATGTTTGCAGCAGATGGCGCGGCCGGCCACAGTGCACTGGACGCCGTGCTCCCCCGCGTGCCGGCGTGGAGCACCTGGCCACTCCTTTGCGAGCTGGCATGGAGCGGCGAGTTGCTGCACCATGGGCCAGCTTGGAGCGGCGGCTTGCTCCTCCGCTTGCCCGCCTGCAGCCTCGCCCATGGTATTGACGGCCTACGACGGGGAGGGAGGTGGAGTAGCGAGTTTCCTGGCTCGTATCCAGTAGGCTCGGCTTGGCACCCAGCCGGCTTTTATGCCGGAGAACTCGTCTTCATGCTCGCCGGATGCTATGGAGAGTGTGGAGAAAATGGTGCATGGAGGAGATGGGGAGCGGAGGTGTGGTGCAGTTCTTGCCAGGCGTCTGGCCTCGTTTAACGAGCGAGCAGACGCTAGGAGCCAAGCGGCGTTGTGTTGAATGCCGGTAGGCTCGCGGACGGACATGTGGGCGGAGTTGGTTTCTCGGCACACGCGAGGGTTCAATGGACGTAGGCGGGGCAGTCTGAAGATGGTTGAGAGCATGGTTAATAATATAGCCAACAATTGCCTATAAGAAGTTGCCATGTCAGTTATTAGAGTCAACCTAATAGCCGGCTTGTACAATAGTAAGATTTAAATATGTAGTACTTTGTTAATAGCTGGCCCACCATACATTCTCACAAAGTGTCTTGGGTCTCATGCTATAGCCGGCTCTTATTCTACAGCCCGCTTTCCTTCTCTCTCCTCCAACTAAGCAAACATATAATGCAGCGAGGAGGCATGTTCAGCCTAGCGTGCAGCTGGTGCTGCTCTCTCGGCCGGCGCGCTGGTTCAATGCCTATGCCAGTGATAGGTCGTGTCCGCTCTGGCACTGGGTTAGATAGGACGGCACAGTCCGCAGATCGGGACGCGCCGGCAGTGTGTCTCCTACCTCACCGACGGCGACCGCATCAACGCTTCATCGCCGCCCTTCCACGGCGGACAAGATCCGGTCGGATCTTTCACCGCTGGTGAGGAGAGAGACAATGGCTACCGCCCGTCTTGTTTAGATCAAGAGAGGGTGAGAGTGTGAAGGGAGCAACCCTGGCTAGCAGCAAGCGCTGAAACTCCAGCCTACGTGTATAGTGACGATTTTCATTTTTCGCTCCATACCAATCGTTTTAATAAATTGTATAACGCGATTCTAAAAAAAAGTATAACGCGCCATTGAAAAACGGAACTCATGTCTTGCTAAAAAATGTATTTTATAAATGTGGCACCTCGATCAGTAGCAAGCCACCGCCTCCAGGTCATTCACGTGTAGTCCCGGACCGTCAACACTTGCGGATCAAATTATCACGCGAGCTGACTCTTCGTACAAAAGTGTGCTCCACCACATACCCGGTACCTGTGGATGCAGAAATCGTGCACCTACGGGTTTATTTGTTTACTGTGCGTTACGTAACTCTCATATGTGCGAGACAGCGAGAGACCGACTGCGTGCCCCTCTTCTCTTCGTATATGTACTCCACTGTTTGTGTGATGTCCAAACAATAATTATAATACTCCAGCGTTCCTGTGGGGTCCGTTGGATCGTCGATCAAACGGACACATGTAGAGGATATAAAAATTTGCAGAAAACCCCTTAAAGAGTCTCAAAATTTTGCTTGGGTCTAGAGGTTTTTTCCACGATCCAACGGCCGGAGAACTATCGTATCGTGGGAGCTTGGGAGGCCTTGGAGCACCAGATTTTTTTCTACAAGGGATTGTCCTACAAACAAATGGTGGGTGTGCGTGAGAACTGGCATAAAGAAAGAGAGTAACCTAGAGAGAGAGAGAGGGGGGAGAGCGTGCATACGAGAGATCGACCTCGAGATAGATCATGTGTCTGAGAGAGAGAGGGAGAGAGAGAGAGGAGGGAGTACTGCATGTGTGAAAAGACAGGAAGAGTGTGTGTGCGAGAGGTATCGACATAAAGAGAGACGGTAGCTAGTGTGTGTGCACGATCGAGAGAAATAGAGGTAGACAAATGATCAAGGATCAGTGAGAGACATTGGAGTATGCGGGTGTGAGAGATGTAAGGAAGAAGGCTCGGTGATCGATTGAGCGCGTTTGTGTGCGACGGAGAAAGGATGGGAGAAGTTACATGGAGTACACATGAATGGTTAGGGAGCGAGATACATTGTGTGCAAGGGAGGCCGAGAGAGACGGGGTGTGTGGAATGAAGGGGCCTACAAACATTGTGCAAGAGAGACCTAGAGAGAGTGCACGAGAAAGAATGCCGAGTGTGCGTGTATGTGTGCTGTGGAGAAAGAGAGTTCTTGCTACAAACAAATAGGGAGCGCGGGAGACACTACACAGAGAGGGTGTGTTTCAAGAAGGTGCGAGATATCTACATAGATACAAGGAGTGCGAGAGAGACATATACAACAAAGGGGAAGCGAGAGTGTGTAATAGATGGATAAACCTAGCCAGAGGTTGGTCGATAAGTGTGTGTGGGAGAGACAGGAGTCGGGGGTGAGAAAGGGAGAGCTGTGTGTGTGTGTGAGGGAGACAGGGGTCGGGAGGGGGCAGGCGAAAGCAAAGAGGTGTGTGTGTGTGTGTGAGAGAGAGAGAGAGAGAGTTAGAGAGAGTGAGAGAGAGATTGTCTGACCAGTAAACAAATGAATAGTTTCAGTTTTGGAATGGAGGTGAAGAGGGAAAGGAGACGCCGACAAACGGTGTATGTGAGAGAGACAGATAAATTTTAGTGGTAGGAGTCATATCTAGAAAGAGATGAGGTACGTGATAGATCCCTAGAGAGAGAGAGACAAAATGAAAGGCGAGTGAGAGAGTGTGTGTGGCGGGTAAAAATAACGCTAGGTAGCTAGAGAGACACCAGAGCACGATAGAGACGTAAGAGATAATGAAAGCCGAGTGGTCTATAGAGATAGAGAGAGTGTGACACGTGTCAAGAGAGACGGCGAGAGACTGTGTTTGTGAAAAAAGAGAAACATGTACTGAGTGTGTGGGTGAGATAGACAAAAGAGAGTGATAGCTATACTACTATATGAAGGGGCACGCGAGAGAGACCTAGAGAGAGATGGGCATGAAAGGAGATTCAAGTATTTAGTGGCGTGTGTAAAAGATGTCAACATAAAAGGGATTCAAATATTTGATTTAGAGATGACGATACATGTAATTCATACTCGAACCAAAAATGATCTATCAAACATGCATATTCATTTGAATTTGGGCACATGTATGTTATTTAATTTCTTGATATTAGTGATGCATGCACTTGAGTTGAACATAAAGTAGTTTCAAATATTTGAATTCAACCTTATGAATTTGAGATTATGGCATTTGTAATCCATTACAAGAGATCAATGTCTCTCATCCACGGTTTCGGACCAGGATCCTTGCATCGCATCCTCTCGCTTCATCCGTGCCGTCGTCCACCTTGCCGGGGCCGCTCCTACGACCGTCTCGTCCACGACGCCGGGACATATCCCCCGCCGCCACTGTCTGCCCTGCCAGATCTGCTTCCACGCCGCCGACAGCCATCGCAACCGCAGCACCCTCAACTTCTTAGCAGATGCCTACACGGCGCCGCAACAGAGGCGGTACTCTTCCATATCTGTTCAAGTTATTTATCTCTGCCAGAAAATAGATCGCCACTGCTTTACTGTGGTTTCTTGTCCATCACTTAGAATCTTACTTCTTAGTTGAAAGCAAACATTGTTTGCGAAGTAGCCTTTGTCTCCTTTGCACCTTCAGATCTGCCATGGTACGCTCAACACTATACTCGCAATGCTTATGGTTTTCCCCTTTTATATTCACTACCATCATCGTAGGTGCTTCGTGTCATGCCAGTACTGCTCCTCAACCCATCAAGAGAAACAACATGCCACTCATATTTCCAAAGCTTAGTTGTTCAAATACGAATCTGATATTAGTAAAACAGAGAACGTTTAATTGGTCAGCTAATGTTCCTACTTTAGTTTCGAAAAAACATGTGCGCCACATATAGAGAGACAGCAGGGAATTGCATTTCTTTATGCGCTCTGGTTCATCATGCGTGGGAAACGAACATTGTAGTATCCAAACTCTGCTTGCTCTTCTTTAACCTGTTCCTCTTCTGTTCTTTATTAAGTATAGTAGTACAGTATGTTCCATGCCTGGAAGAGGAGCAGGGACATTTGCAGTCGACAGGTCTATTGTGTCGATTCTGATGAATGCTTTGAACTCCTCGAGTTGGGTCTGCCATAATATCCAGGAAATGCTGGGAGCTGTGTCGCCTTTGAGAGTCTAGACTGATAGTAACAGTAGTGCACCTTCAGTTGAAGAGAGCTGCCCCTGTAGGGGATCCAAAGCCTATCTAGCCGTACCGGCAATACAAGCCCATACTTTCCAGCTAGTTCCACTTTCCCGATTTTACTCGTGATTCTTAGGGTTTTCCCATTTTATCTACACTATGGTTTGTATGTGCTTTGTGTCATACTAGCAGCACTCCTCCCTTCAAGCTAAAGAACACACCACTCATAATTCCAAACCTTAGTTGTTCATATACGAATGCGATATGATAATGATATTAGTTAACAGACACACATTTAATTGGTCAGCTAATGTTTCCACTTGAGTTCCCAAACGCACGTGGCCACATATAGAGAGACAGCAAGGAATTGTATTTCTTTGTGCGCTCTGGTTCATCATGGGTGGGCAACGAACATTGTATTATCCAAAATCTGATTGCTCTTCTTTAACATGTTCCTCTTCTGTTCTTCTTTAATAAGTATAATAGTACAGTATGTTCCTTGTCGGGAAGAGGAGCAGGGACACTTGCAGTCCACATGTCTATTTGGTCGTTTCTGATCGACGCTTTCAACTCTTCGAGTTGGTCTGCCATAATATCCAGGAAATGCTGAGAGCTGTGTCGCTTTTGATAGTCTAGACTGATAGTAACAGTAGTGCCCCTTCAGTTGAAGAGAGCTGCCCCTGTAGGGGATCCAAAGCCTTTGTAGCCGTACTGGCAATACAAGCCCATATTTTCCAGCTAGTTCCACTTTCCCAATTTTACTCGTGATGCTTAGGGTCTTCCCATTTTATCTACACTATCAGCTGTGTAAGTGCTTTGTGTCGTACTAGCAGCACTCCACCCTTCAAGCTAAACAACACACCACTCATATTTCCAAAGCTTAGTTGTTCATATCCGAATGTGATATGATAATGATATTAGTTAACAGACACATTTAATTGATCAGCTAATGTTCCCACTTGAGTTTCCAAATGCATGTGGCCTAGTTTATCATGAGCTTAGTTTCCAAATGTATAGAAAGAAGTGGAATCTCCATAATATGCTTCCTCTTCTATTCTTTAACATGTTCCTCTTCTGTTCTTATTTAACATGTTCCTCTTCTGTTCTTCTTTAATAAGTACAGTATGTTCCTTGTCAGGAAGGGGAGCAGGGAGATCTGCAGTAAACAGGTCTATTGGCCGCTTCTGCTAGATGCTTTCAACACTTCGAGTTGGTCTACCATAATATCCAGGAAATGCTAGGAGTTGTGTGGCCTTTGAGAGACTAGACTGATAGTCACAGTAGTGCGCCTTCAGTTGAATAGAGCTGGCCTGTAGGGGATCGACATGATTTCGATTAGTAGCTGCAATACAACCCCATATTTTTGAGCCGGTTCCACTTTCCAGATTTATTTACGATGTTATGGTTTCCCCCTTTTATCTACACTACTATCTGCCTAGATGCTTCTTGTCGTACTAGCAGCACTCCATCCTTCAAGATAAACTACATGCCACTCATAATTCCAAAGCTTAGTTATCAAATTCAAATCTGATATGATACAAATACTAATAAAATAGAGACACATTTAATTGGTCAGCTAATGTTACTACGTGAGTTTTGAAATGCATGTGCGCCACATATAGAGTCACGGAATACTATTTCTCTGTGCGCTCTCGTCATCATGCTTTGGCAATAAACTTTGCATACAATATATTTTGAACCTATCATCTGCCAACTATCATTACTTCTGGAGCTCCCAACAGGGAGCCTATTTTTTTTGAGTAGTAGTGCTAGATTATATTAATGTACGCACCAAATTACAACACACATGGGCTCTCTCTTCAGAATTCTAGAGGTAGCACACAAGGGTTTACAGGGAGCCCCTATTATATTAGGATATCCTATGCATTTCGAAGATAATCTCACTACTATTTCTGTTTTCATGCATATCAGATATTGAACATGATCACAATGAATATGAGAATGCGCGCATCAAAGGAATACTACGGAAAAGTACAATGGCTAACAAACCTGGCATCAAGGGATTGTGTTCCATTCTGGATGGAATGAAACCCACACGCTCCCCACCTACAGCTTCGTGTTAAGAATATGTTCCTAATGACTATTCTGAGCTCGTGCAGTCAAAGGCAGATCGCCTATCGTGTTCACCCATCAAGGTGCCTATTCTAATTTGGCAAGGTTTTATTGGTTGCACGTATCTTGCATAAGGTGTCTTGTATTTCTTCTAATTCGTTGCACCGCTATCTGCTTAGTTTACTCATCATACATGTGAAGATGCCATGCCCATCCATTATCAATACCTATTCCATCTGTCATCATACCATGTTTTTCCATTCAAATGCTGTTCTTGTGTATCAGACATCCAAAAGGAAGAGGGTGATTGCAGAACCTGAAGGAGTACGAACAAAGTCTTTGAAAAAGGTGGTGGTACCGGAGAAATCAAATAGCACCCCACTTATATTGGCGACAGAACCAGCGCGACAAAACCTAGGCCCGACTACAGCAGACTGTACCCATACCCCACTAGCCATACCACTAGCCCCACCACACAGGAACGCACTCTAGCAAAAGGTATGCCGATTTCAGTTGCCATAGCACCAGCCGTACCACAGAAAAATCCCAATCCAAAAAAAAGTACACCAAATCCACAGGCCAAAGACCTATTCCAACTGCAGAGTGCCCCAATTCCTGCAGATTGGAACCCCATTCCAGTTATTCCCAGTTTAAAATACAATGCTTTCAATGTTGTTAGGAACCATGTGCGTATCTTCCCATCATGGGAAGATTATAGTGAAGACAAACACCATTTTCACATCTTCCTGTCGCACTTACGTGCAAGTGCTATTATTCATGGTGATTATTCTCTTGTTTTCTGTTTTATTGAACACATCAATGATTTACATTACATTCTTCTAAATAGGAGAGGGTCAATCTGGATAGTCATGACAAGCAAAGCTTGCTTGTGCTTTTCAAGGACACATTGCAGCAGTATCGGTGTTACCTGAGGCAAACACACTTTGATGGCAAGTCTATAAATGAAATTTCGGTGAAGTCTCCTATGCTAAATTTACAAGATATTGAATGGAAAAACCTTGTTATGCACTGGTCTCGTCCCCAGGAAGAGGTACTGTCTATGAGATCACATGACAATTTGAACTCCAACATTTCTGCATGTGCCTTACCGATCTCTTTTGCAGGAAAACTGCTCGAAGAAGAATAATGGTTTGAAATGGACGATAGGATATCGCATCTATGCTACTCGCTGCTTTGCTCTTGTTAGTACCAGCTGCCCTGTATCGCTGTACTTACATTCATACCTGGTTGATTATGTGACATCTGTGTGCATGATAGCTTGCTTATCCATTGTTCGCTCCAAATTATCAGATCTATATTAATGCTTACATTAATGTAGAATAAACCCAATGCTTATGAACAAGTTTAGCTCTGTGTTGTTCTTGTAAGTACCTGTTGTCCTTTTGCACTGTACTTATATAGACAGCTAGTTGTTCATGTACCATCACTCTGCAACTTATTTCCCCTTGCCCTCCATTTTCTAGACCTTATCAGATCTATATTTACTCTTACCAAAATGTTGAATAAAAAAAATGCTACTGAAGAAGTTTATCTCTGCATTTCTCTTGTCAATACCTTTTTGCCTGTACCGCTGTACTTACATTTCTAGCTAGTTGATTATGTAGCATCACTCTGCATCTTAGCTTAAATATTCTCCATTTGTTCCTATATTATCACATCTATATTTATGCTTAACAAAATGTAGAATAAAGGCAATGGTTATGAAGAAGATTCTGTGGTAAACTACTTGAATTGCCCCCCCCCCATCAGCATGGACAAGGGCTTTATAGAGCCCGTCTTCACTACTAACGTAAGTTTGTCCTTCTCAAGCCTTCAAACTTTGTTGAGTATACTTGGATAGGCATGACTGCAACTGCTGTTTATTTTTCGCGTTTGCATCAAATTGCATGTTTAAAGTTTCTTATGAAGAACTTCATAAACATAAGTTTGTCCTTCTCAATTTCAGTTTTTAGTTGTATAACCAAGTTCCTTATGCATACCATGTAAATGAAACTAAACAGAGCAAGTGATCTTCTTTAGAGTGCATGCATGCTTGTGTTCTTGATCTGTAATCCAGGGGTGTGGTGAAACTACCCACTCCAGCACAATGTCATATCCTGCTATGTCTTAACTATGAACTATGCCATATTTTGTTAATGTTATTTAAATCATGTCTCTTTATTTGCCAATCTGAAATGGGATTAATTGACAGCACACTGGCCATTGATGCTTATACGTTCTTTAGCACCACATGTATGCTTGTGTTCTTGATCTGTAATCCAGTGGTGTGGTGAAGCTGGCCACTCCTGCACAATGCCATATCCTGCCATGTCTTAACTATGGACAATGCCATATGATGTTAATGCTATTTTAAATCGTGTCTCTTTATTTGCCCAGAAGAAATGGGATGAATTGATAGCACTGATGCTTATACGTGCAAAACCTGTTATCTGTTTTCTTGTTTGTCTTTCAGAGTGATATCTCTGACGCCAGGAAGAACTGCCACAATGATAGTGAGACAAAACCATTGCTTGTCCCTCTAACATATATTGCAGGGAAGAAGGCAACACATCTTGGGGATAGTGATACAACCCCAAAGTCATGTCTTGATGTAGTGTCGAAGTTACTCGCTAATAGCAGTGACACAAGCTCGATGAAGTCGCCGCCTAAATCTGTTCGACTTCTTCAGTCTCAAATTCAAGCAAAAAGACATGCTTCAGGTCAACTCGTACTGGAACTCCAATCTCTATGGAAGATTAACCAAAAGTACATGACGTTTATTGATGCTATGCAGCTAGAGTTGGAGGATATAAGCGTCAAACAAGCGCAGTCTCATCAGCTTGCGCTGTAGTTCCCTGGCAGGGCTAACCTTTCTTGAACTGTGTTGAAGTGCTGTCAGTTCTATATATTATTTTGTCGGCGCGTTTATTTGCACTGGTGGCGACCTATGATGCCCAGTGTATGTAATCCGCTATTTGGTTGCGCTTTAGTATCACTGGTGGCGAACTTTGATGCCCAGTGGATGTAATATCCCGTTATTTCATTATTGTATAGTCTAGGTTTATTCTTAGTCACTATCCTATAATTTATTTACTATATATGCTATCGTCGCTAGGAGCTTTGACAGAGATCAATGGGCCAAAACATTATTGGTCCGTCAGTGCTATATATAAAAAAATTAGACTACGCAAATGGGCCGGCTCGCAACTTTATATATGGGTCGAAACATGGGCCCACAATCAGCTCGGGCCGTTAGCAGGACTGAGTGTAAACCGGGCCCAAGTAGTTTAGACCCTTTAACAGGCTGAGTAAACCACGGGCCTTAGTTGGGCCAGAAAATACCATGGGCTTTTAACAAGCTGTAAATTAGATCTGGCCTGAATTGTGCCGAACAATTCACGAGCCGACAGCAGGCCTAAATATACCTCGGCCCATGATAGGCCCAATTATACGACGAGCCGTTCACAGGCCAAAATTTATCTCAGGCCGTGTTTGGCCCAATAACATGATGGGCTGTAAGCAGGCCGGATGCAAAGCGGGCCATAATTAGGCCCAATTCTTTCACGGGCCTTTAACAGGCTGATAGTCAGAGTGGGCTTAAATTTATCCACGAAGACCATGGGCCGTTAAGAGGTCAAAAGTCACTAGTATAAAAAATAGGCCCAAATGCTGCACGGGCCGTTAAGAGGCCGAAAGTCACTTGTACCAGAATTGGCCCAAATGCTGCACGTGCCGTTACGAGGCCGAAAGTCACTTGTACCAGAAATGGGCCCAAATGTTGCACGGGCCGTTAAGAGGCCGAAAGTCACTTACACTTGAAATGGGCCCAAATGCCACACGGGCCGTTAAATGGCAAAAAGTTAAATCGGGCTGAAAAGGGCCCAATTGTGCGAAGGGCTGCTAACAGGCCGAAACAATCATCAGGCCGAACTGGGTCAAACTGTTCAACGGGCCTTTAACAGGCCGTAATACAAACCGGGCCGTAAATGGGCCAAAAATACAGTGCACTGTTAACGGGCCATATCTAATATGGGCCGTAATTTGGCCCAAAACATTGCAGGCTGTTAACGGGCCCGTCCACTCTTATCTTACAAAATCTTGTGGGCTTTCGGCTGGGCCGGCCCATTTAACCTGAATGGGCTACTATTGGGCCATGCCACGTGTTGACCTGTAATAGGCGTTCCCCGTCCAATGAAAGGATGACAACTCTCACGACGCCGAGCTGACACGTGGATCCTTCGGCCAATGAGAATTTTACACATGGAAAATCGCCATTGGTCCGAGCTGTTAACAGGTTATCGGATCCAAACCGGAACCCAATAGCTTAACGGTGACCCATTACGGTGGATGCCACGTGTCGGTTACCCTTGACGAAAACACTTCCATGAAACGACATTTATCATCATGGAAGTGGACACTTCCGTGATGATAATTTCAGTATTGTCATGGAACACTTCTACGACAGCACATGTATGACTATCTTGATTCTGTCATAAATTTGTCACGGATGTACATGCATGACAGAAAATGTGACCTACTGTGACAAAAACGTATCATCACAGAAGTGTTTTTTTGTAGTGAATAAATTTGGGTGAAATACTACCCGCGAAAACTGTTGTGATCCCCTATACTTGTGGGTTATCAAGACCATTTTCTGGCGCCATTGCCGGGGAGCATAGCTCTATTTGTTGAGTCACTTGGGATTTATATCTGTTGATCACTATGAAGAATCTGAAAGACGCTAAGACCAAGATTGTTCCCTCTAAGACGAGGGGAGGTAAGGAACTGCCATCTAGCTCCGCACTTGATTCACCTTCTATTTTGAGCAGGCTTGCGACATGACCACCTGCTATTCATTCTGATATGTCACAAGTTATTAATGATACTACTTCTGCTATGAATGAAACTATTGATGATGCTAGTACTATGCTTGATGATACTGTGCCACTAGGAGAATTTCTTGATGAACAAATTGCTAGAATTAAAGAAACTGAAAATGTTGAAACTCTTGAAAATTATGATTCAGCTATTATGCTTAGTCCTCCTACTAGAGTTGAAATGCCTAAGATACCTGATGGTTATGTTTTCGATGGAGAGACAGCTAGGGCAATTCTTGCTTGTAATGATAGAGATGATGTTAGAAAATTGCTTGCTGAGTTGAAAGAAAAATCTATGAGAGAGAGAATGAAATATGATCCTAAGTTTGCTACCTCTCCCATATTTGTTACCGATAAGGATTATGAATTCTCTGTCGATCCTGAGTTAATTACTTTGGTTGAATCTGATCCTTTTCATGGTTATGAAACTAAAAGTGTTGTGGCACACCTTACTAAATTAAATGATATTGCCACCCTATTTGCTCATGAGGAGAAAATTCGCTACTATTATATTCTTAAGTTGTTTCCTTTCTCATTAAAGGGTGATGCTAAGAAATGGTTTAATACTCTTGCTCCTGGTTGTGCGCGTAGTCCCCAGGATATGATATATTACTTCTCTGAAAATATTTTCCTGCTCATAAGAAACAAGCTGCCTTACAGGAAATATTTAACTTTGTGCAATTTGAAGAAGAGGATCTCCCTCAAGCTTGGGGGAGGCTTCTCCAATTACTTAATGCTTTGCCTGATCATCCTCTTAAGAAAAATGAAATACTTGATATCTTCTATAATGGACTAACCGATGCTTCTAGGGACTACCTAGATAGTTGTGCTGGTTGTGTTTTCAGGGAATGAACTGTTGGATAGGCTAAAGAACTATTGAATAATATATTGAGAAATGCCAATGATTGGACACTTCCTGAACCACCACCTAAGACAACGCCAAAGAAAAGAGGTATTCTATTCCTCAGTCCTGAAGATATGCAAGAAGCCAAGAAATCTATGAAGGAAAAAGGTATCAAAGCTGAAGATGTTAAGAATCTACCACCTATTGAAGAAATACATGGACTTGATATCCCGACACAGGTAGTTGAGGTAAATTCTCTTCGTAGATTCAATGAAAGTGATATTCCCTATAATAAGTCTGCTAGTAATTGCTTGGATGAATTTGATAACTACATTGTTCAGCAAGAGAATTTCAATATATATGTTTGCAATCAATTAAAACGAAATGCCATCATGATTGACCGCTTGAGTGATTTGATGTTTAGATCTGCTAATGCTGTTAAATGCTTGAGTAAACATGCTTCTATTGTTCAGACTCAGTTAGAACAAATAGCTATGTCACAAAATGATTTGCTTGATGAGATGAATAATAAAATGAATGATCATGCTGTTAGAGTTGTTACTAGAGGAGGTAGAATGACTCAGGATCCCCTGTATCCTGAAGGTCATCCTAAAAGAATTGAACAAGATTCTCAAAGAAATAATATTGATGTGCCTAGTCCATCTAAGAAGAAAAAGAAAAAGAAAAATGATAGGACTTTGCATGCTTCTAGTGAACCTGAGATAGAAAAACCTCCTGAGAATCAAAATGATGTTTCTATTTCTGATGCTGAGACACAATCTGGTAATGAACATCCACCTAGTGATAATGATAATGATAATGATAATGATGATGTTCATGTTGATGCTCAACCAGATAATGATGTAGAAATAGAACCTGCTGTTGATCTTGATAACCCACCTCCTAAGAATAAAAGATATGATAAAAGAGACTTCGTTGCTAGAAAACATGGAAAGGAAAGAGAACCATGGGTTAAAAAACCCATGCCTTTTCCTATTAAACCATCTAAAAATAAAGATGAGGAAGATTTTGAGCGCTTTGTTGAAATGCTTAGATCTGTCTTTTTGCGCACTCGCTTGATTGATATGTTGAAAATGTCTCCCTATGCTAAATACATGAAAGATATTGTCACAAATAAAAGAAAAATACCAGAAGATGAAATTTCCACCATGCTTGCAAATTATTCTTTTAAGGGTGGAGTGCCTAAAAAGTTTAGAGATCCCGGAATACCTACTATACCATGCTCCATTAAAAGAAGTTATGTTAAAACTGCTCTATGTGACTTGGGAGCCGGTGTTAGTGTTATGCCCTTCTCTTTATATAGAAGACTTGATTTGAATAAGCTCACACCTACTGAAATATCTTTGCAAATGGCTGACAAATCAACTGCTATACCAATTGGAATTTGCGAGGTTGTGCCCGTTGTTGTTGCAAATGTTACTATCTTAACAGACTTTGTTATACTTGACATGCCCGGGGACGACAACATGTCGATTATCCTTGGAAGACCCTTTTTGAACACTGCAGGGGCTGTTATTGATTGCAACAAAAGCAAGGTCACTTTTCATGTCAATGGTAATGAGCATATGGTTTATTTCCCGAAGAAACAAACTTCAGTGAATGGTATCAATTGTATTGAAAAGGTTTCGACAATCACTATTGGAGGATTCAAATTTCCTCTTCCTACTGTCAAAAAGAAATATGAAATTCTTATTGTTGAGGAGATGCATATCCCCGTTGAGGTAACTTAGTGTTATACAAAAATTCTTCGGTTTCATGTCACTCAGAAATAGTTTGTTAATAAGACTTGATCAACCTTATTAATGGTTTCTTTTTGAGGGGCATGTGGTCGATGAATTTAGTAACCACAACTTTCTATAATCTTAGTTTGCTCTCTGTTATTTTTAGTTTAATAAAATAAAATGCCATGATTATCCTGTTTTCTGAATTATCCATGCAATAAAAAATGGCCCAAAAATAAAACTGCTCAGAATGCAATAAAATTTTAACATGATTTTTTCTGGAATATTTAAGAATTTTTGGCACTGAAAACAACCCAGGGGGGTGCACCTGTTTCCCACAAGGCAACAGGGCGTGGCCACCCCCCAGGGCACGCCAAGATGCCTTGTGGGTCCCACAGGGACCCACTCACTTATCCATTCAGCCCACTTCATCTCCTACCTCCAGAAAAAATCATGGTAGCTCTCTCTCTCGTGTTCTTGCTCCCAAAGCTGAGATTTTCGATCTCTTTGCTCGGAGCTCTGTTTCCAAAACTGTTTTGAGGGATTGCTCCTTGGTATGTGACTCTCCCATTGCTCCAATTAGTTTTTGCTTTAGTGGATTATATTTTGCATAAATTGCTGCTATTAGTGCTACTGAAAATGAGATTGCATGTTAAATTCTTTGAGTTCTAAGTAGTTTGAATGCTTGATATAGCCTCTAGGCACTTGTATGAGTAGTTGCTATCAATCTTGTGAAGTTTTGTTAACATCTTTTTATGGTCCAAAATTTTTCAGAAATTTGTTCGTAGGAATATGAACCTTTTCAGGAGGAGTTCTTCAAGAAGGAGGCCCTCTGAAGCATCATCGAGCGAGAGCCCGGCACGCCAATCATATGTTGAACCAAGGGCAAGTTCGGTGAGAGGTGCCGAAACAAAATCGTGTCGATGGCCGTGCAATGAGTTCATGCTAGGTGCAGGCATTAAGGAAGAATTTGACCAATATATTCACAACACCGAGCTCTCCGCCTTCATTGCAGATAAGCCACTGCAGCACTACAACCTTACTCATTCATTCACTCAAAATTTTGAGTATCACCCTCGTACTTCTAGAGTTCTATTTCATCTCTATGATAGATCTTATGGTATGTCTCTAGAAGAGTTTTGTGATGCATGCAAAATTCCATTTTGGGGTTCGCTTAGCAAACCGCGGCAATCTGAATATGAACTGTTTCTCAATAGCTTTTGCAATGGTGAGAATAGGGGAGTTACGCAAGCTAGAAAAAAAAGCATTCACTTTTCTTCTATTCAGTATTTTGCGCTCTTTAATGGCAAATGCATTGTTGGTAAACAAGATTGTAGTGCACTTTGTGCCCCTGACTTGAGCCTTATTCATGCTGCTTTAACGGGCAGCAGACATTATAATCTTAGGGCTATGTTGCACGTAGGTTGCACCGCAACTCGGGTAATGGTGATTTGTATGGAGGAATTTATGCCTCCCGCGTAGCTGCAACGCTAGGGGTCTTGCCCAGGCCAAATGATCCTCTTTTACCTGATAAATATTTGAATTTTGAGGCAATGCAGAACCATGAGTTTATTAAGCACAACACTCACAGATATGACTATAACTTGATATTCGATAAATATCGTTTTGTGTTTGTTGTTTTGCCTGCTCCTGTCCTCTTTGATTTCCAGAGCAAACAGAGATATTTTCTTCATGAGAATGAGGTGCACGAGTATAATGCGGTAGTTGAGGCTGCTCGTCTCGCTGAGGAGGCGGCATAGAACCCCTCCACGAGCTACCACTTCGATTATTATCCTAGAGAACCATGGCAGTAGACAAAGCTAGGCCAAAAGCCTAAGCTTGGGGGAGTACATATTTCTCACCGACATTACATTCATGTTCACACATTCATTCCAGTTGTCGGTGTTCATCCTTTTTCATTGTATTATCCATGTTAGTTTTATTTTCGCTTTATTCTTGTGTGTTTGAAAGACTTCAAAAATCCAAAAATATTTCTCGCTTCTTTTCGGTTTTTCTTTCTTCTTAAGTTAGTTCGTAGTATTAAAAGAAAACCCAAAAAGATTTCTCGTTTCTTCTTTTGCTTGTTGGGAGCTTTCCCGTGTAAATAGTTTTTCTCGCTTTTTGTTTTTCTTCTTTAATTTGCTTTCTTCAGAAAAACTAAAAACTCCAAAAATATTTTAGTGTGTTTCTCTGAATTTCTTTTCTGTTCGTTGAGTTGTCGTAGGGGCAAGACCACGATGAAAATGTTGAGTGGCCCTCATATGCTTTATTGTTGCTCTAACGAAGAGCCAATATTACCCTATCTTCTCCCTTGAATAAAATGTTTGCAGATTCCAGCTTAGTCCATGGTACACTTGCACTATTATTATTTTCACATCACTCGGTCATGCAAGTGAAAGGGAATAATGACGATGATTTGATGAAGTGACTGTGGCAAAGAAAAGCTGGTATGAACTCTTCTTGTTTATGTTTTTGTAAATATGTTTAACTCAGTATCCATGATTCAACATATTATGAGTAAACATGTTCGTGATGACAATTAGAGATTATAGTTGCTCATGCCATGCTTAAGTAGCTAGGAGTGGATAATGATTTATCTTGGATGTCAACATGCATTAAAATGGTTATGATGTAGTATGTTGATATGGTATCCTCCTCTGAATGTTTCAAGTGGCGTGACTTGGCACATGTTCATGCATGTAGTTGATTCAAAACCAACATAGCCTCCACGATATTTATGTTCAGGGTGTTTATATCCTACTCATGCTAGTATTCAATGTTAATTATTCTTAATGCATGATCATGACAGTTTTCGCTCTCTAGTTGGTCGCTTCTCAATCTATTTGCTAGCCTTCGCCTGTACTAAGCGGGAATACTGCTTGTGCATCCAAAATCCCTAAACCAAAGTTGTTCCAGATGAGTCCACTATATCTACCTATATGTGGTATTACTCTGCCCTTCCAAGTAAATTTGCATGTGCCACCTCTAATCATTCAAATAAACATCTGTTTTGTGTGCCCGTACCACTCATGGAGCGACAGGGGGTGGTCAGTATCTTCCATGCTATGTGGGTTATTCTCGAGATGAGTGTCTATTCACTTTTCATTGCACGAGAGAGGCTGGTATTTGGGATGCCCAGTCCTATGCTCAAAATGAAAATACATAATGCAAACAAACTCCCCCAGAAAGTTGTTAGTATGGAGGGCACCCGAGGATTCAGCTAGCCATGGCTTGTGTTGGTATGGTGGAGGGGGAGTAAACTTTACCTTTCCACTTGGGAACCACCTATAATGTGTTTAGTATGGAAGATATTGAAAATTCTCGGTCGTGACGTTGATAGGAAAAGTACACCTCCCAAAATTGTTTTTCATCTCTGATTTAAGCCTCGAGCTCTGGCACCTCTGTAAATCCCTGCTTCCCTCTGCGAAGGGCCTATCCATTTACTTTTATGTTATTTTACTTTTATTGTTGAGTCTCACCCTCTCATTATATGCACCAATCCTGAGAGCACTATTGTCATCCTTATGCATTGAGTATAGTTAATGTTGTGTGCATCATGACTAGATCTCTTCTACCCTAAATTACAATGTTTAGTCGCTGCTTGAACTTTGGAGGTGCTCTGCATTTATGTTTTGCTGTCTCAGAAAGGGCTAGCGAGATACCATGTTATCATATTATATCATGATTGTTTTGACAAATTGTTGGCATTTGAGATATGTTATTATTGCTCGCTAGTTGATTATGCCATTGATATGAGTAAATATAATTCCTAAGTGTTATTATGAGCATGGTTAGTTCATGATCTTTGCTGAAAACTTGAGTACTATTTAAGCTTATATACGGATATAAGAACAAAAGAGTTCGTAAAAGTTTTTCTTTATCACTTTCAGTTTGTCAACTGAATTGCTTGAGGACAAGCAATGAGTTAAGCTTGGGGAGTTGATACGTCTCTGTCATACCTACTTTTCCAAACACTTTTGCTCTTGTTTTGGACTCTAATTTGCATGATTTGAATGAAACTAACCCGGACTAACGCTGTTTTCAGCAGAACTACCATGGTGTTGTTTTTGTGCAGAAATCAAAGTTCTAGTAATTGGACGAAACTTTTTGGAGATTTTTTATGGAATAAATAAAAATTATTGGTGCAAGAATCAACAGCAGAGGGGCCACCTGTTGCCCACAAAGCAACAGGGCGCGACCCCCCTAGGGCGCGCCCTGATGCCTTATGGGGCCCATGGCGGCCGTCTGACCTAATTCCAATGCTATAAATTCACTTTCCTCGAGAAAAAAATAGGAGAAGAAGTTTTATCGTGTTTTACGATACGGAGCCGCCGCTACCTCCTGTTCTTCATCGAGAGGGCTGATCTGGAGTCCGTTCGGGGCTCCGGAGAGGGGGATTCGACACCGTCATCATCATCAACCATCCTCCATCACCAATTTCATGATGCTCACCACCGTGTGTGAGTAATTTCTCCGTAGGCTTGCTGGACGGTGATGGGTTGGATGAGATTTATCATGTAATCGAGTTAATTTGTTAGGGCTTTGATCCCTAGTATCCACTATGTTCTGAGATTGATATTGCTATGACTTTGCTATGCTTAATGCTTGTCACTAGGGCCCGAGTGCCTTGATTTCAGATCTGAACCCTTTATGTTTTCATGAATATATTTGTGTTCTTGATCCTATCTTGCAAGTTATATGCACCTATTACGTGTTATGATCCGCATACCCCAAGGTAGCAATAATTGGGATTCTTTCCGGTGATTACCGTAGTTTGAGGAGTTCATGTATTCACTAAGTGCTAATGCTTTGTTCCGGTTCTCTATTAAAAGGAGGCCTTAATATCCCTTAGATTTCCTTATGGACCCCGCTGCCACGGGAGGGTAGGACAAAATATGTCATGCAAGTTCTTACTATAAGCACGTATGACTATATACGGAATACATGCCTACATTACATTGATAAATTGGAGCTATTGTGTATCACCCTAGGTTGTGACTGTTATATGATGAATGTCATCCAACATAATTATCCATCACTGTTCCAATGCCTACGCTTTTTGCATATTGATCTTTGCTAAGTTACTTTCGAAACTGCTACTGTTACTGTTACTGTGCTACTGTTACTACTGCTATCAAAACTATCATACTACTGTGCTACTAAACACTTTACTGCAGATATTTAGTTCTTCAGGTGTGGTTGAATTGACAACTCAACTGCTAATACTCACAAATATTCTTTGGCTCCCCTTGTGTCGAATCAATAAATTTGGGTGAAATACTACACGCGAAAACTGTTGCGATCCCCTCTACTTGTGGGTTATCAGGAGTCATGGGACTTTGGAAGAGGCAACACTCTGGCCTTAGCTTTAGTAGCAGGGTTGGCGCTTTCTTTTCTATGAGGGAATGGCTAAGTGTTCCGTGCATCGAGCACCACTCTTGACGCCTCTTCCTCATAGGACGTAGGCCGTCTTCTGACGAGGCAACTGGACCTATTTAAAATAAATGAATTGTGTCACTTTGTCGGTGCATGACGACCTTCGCTACAAGGCCATCGTACACACCCTCGTCTACTTATACTAGCCACATTACTAAGGGTACCCCCTGTAGAAAGTTGCTTCTTGAACAATAACATTGACACCGACCGTGGGGAGTCCTCGCCATGTGAGAAGTCACCTCGACCATCGAAGGTAGATGGCCCCGACAAAATAAGCCTGGATGGAGGCCGAAGCATCGAAAGAAATGGACTTGACGACAATGTTGAGGAAGAAGGACGACACCTTGGAGGCAGGCCTCGAGGCTTCCGCTCTCACCAAGGACGAAGCATCAGGTGGCCACATCGCCAATCCTCTTGACACCGTTGTCGAGGAAGTTGGCCATGAGGAGGCCAATGACACCATCACCCTTTGCCTCGCTTAAGGGTTGTCGCCCCAAAGACCACGCAAGCTGACGGAGCTAAATCCGGCAAATCTCAGGTAGGGGGTCCCGAACTAATTGTCTAGATGGGATGGTAACAAGGACATGAGTTTACCCAGGTTTGAGCTCTCCGAAGAGACAATACCCTATGTCATGCTTGTGTTTGTTGCTTTGGGTAGGAGTAAAAAGTACAAATGATCTACCCTAAGATTACTGTGTTCTTCTATGAGCCCTACCTCTCGGTTTATATAGATACTAGGGGGGGGGTCTAGTGTTACAACATCCTAGTCGGCTACGTATAAGGAAATAGTGTCTTCGATGAATCTGGCTCCTTGGAGTACATGACAATCCTTCAGGAACCTTCCATTGATACTCCATGGGCCATCTAGTGTGGCCCACTCCTGAACCGTCATGGGGGTCCTTAGCCCAGCCCACTAGACCGGGAGATGACATGGTGAGAGATCCCCTATCCAGGATACCGTTAGTAGCCCCTGAACTGGTCTTTAAGTTTGTACGCGCCTCAGTCCTTCCAAGGAGATCTTCGTCTTCGTTCGTTGGTCTTGAAAACTGGTTCAACAAACTTTTATTCCATATCCAAGCCTTTGATCGTCGAATAATATCCAAGGAGTTTACGGTCACCTCAGTTTCTGTTAAGCACCCAGATGTTTTTATGCCGAACTACTTGTGAGAATTCTTCCAGCGCGGTCATTCCTTAGTCACGAGGTTTTCCCTTGCTTAGGCCATGGTGATGACCCGACCTCGTTCTGATAGCATGGCCCTATCTTGTCCACTGGCCCGCCTGGCCATGTGGTATTCCTGATCTAGCGGTCAATGACATGCGAACGTGGGTCAAGGCCCCACCATGTCATGTGCCATCAGGAAAGGGACCGTGTGTATTGATGCGCACGATGATCAACAGCCACCCCCTCGATCCCCACGTGCAGTTAACTCACAAGTTGTGGGGAAGCAGGGGGATTTATTTCCACACAGCATGGTTGTGCCACCGCGGTTTCGCGTGCTCCCCCCTATGAAGGGTGAGAGGTAATGAAGTGGAGAGTTTTACACTCTTGATCCACCCTCATCTTCCTTCTTAAGCGCCTGTGCCTCAATCCCCCTCTTGTGCTCTCTAGTTTCTCCCAGGTTCTGCCTCCGCCACCTCAGATGGTCAGCAATTGTCAGCGGAGGCAATCCACAACCTTAGATCATGCTGCTGCCTCATCCTTCCGAGAAGCGGTTGTCACCAAGGGAGAATGGAAACCATGCACGGTGTCGCAGGGTCAACTAGGCAGGCTCTCCAACGCAGGTTACCTGCTGCCATCTGAAGCCACATACGCACGTCCGAGGCTCATCGCCTTTGGTCAAGACACCGTTCAGGAATCCATCCCCAATCCTCAGGAGAACGGGCGGGTATGCTTCGTACCTTTTCTTATTCGAGGCTTGGGTTTTCCAATTCACCGCTTCTTGCGGGGCCTCCTTCACTTCTACTGCCTCCAACTGCATCATCTATCCCCTAATCCGATCCCCCACATAGCTATGTTACGCTTTGTGAAACCTTCCTCGGCTGCATGCCACACTTCGACTTATGGCACAAATACTTCTGTGTCCAACCGCGAACTAACGGCAGCGCACTGCTAGATTGTGGCAGCACCGTTATTAGTACGGTAGTCGGATTCGGGTACCTGGACGGTTCCCCCGAGGAGGCGAACAAGAATTAGCAGGAGGAATGCTTTTACCTTCCTGACCTGCCACTTGAGGAGCCTCCTCGAGGTAGCATACTTACCCCCTTTACACCGACCTCGCCCAGGAAGAGGTATTCCTGGTGGTTGAGGAGCAAGCTTCAGGAAGATTCTCAGGTCGTGACCAGGTTGTTAGGGCAGGTGACACGGCCATGTCAGAATGACATCACGCTAGCCAACGTAATGGTGGTAGCACTCAGCCGAGGAGTCTAGCAGCTCCAGCAATGGGCCCATCCTATGTGGGAAAACAACAGTATAGACGATTCCACCGGGACCATCCGAGGTAGGTTTTATGAAGGTCGATCCCTCAAGGATATGCTTGCATTGATGTTCAAATGCAGGGCATCCGATTTCTCTGAGAAGCCTCGAGACATCTAGTTTCCTGCCCACAAGCCTATCCGACCAGTAAGTGCTTGCAATTTCATCATCCTTTGATGACAAGCTATTACCTTTCTAGCGTGTAAATAGTTATTCCTCGTTTTCTTACCATGAATGGAGACTTTGGTTGATCAAGCTCCACTTTCCTGCTCCACAGCCAGACGAGATAAATCCAGAAGGACTGGCATTCCTCAGGTTTGAGGACCCCATCATCATAACCGCTCGTCACGGAGGCACCACTTATCAGGCGAACCTGGATGGGGAGGACGTCCTCACGGATGATGACCACCAGGAGGGAGAATCGCCCAACAATGACGCCACGGAGATTGAGTGTCTCGGACACGAGCTGCCTGTGCTACCAATGTGGGCGCTTCAAGGCCTGAGGACAACGTTCACGCCTCATCCGAAGATGCTAGGTGAGTGAAACGTCCGTGATCGATGCATGGTGCAGAGCCACGCCGTCCCGACATGCGCACCGAGGCCACGCCAGGCCTGGTCACAGGAGTTCAAGGAGTACCAGAAGACCGAGCGCCGCTGGACCGTCCTGCTCCCAGCTGGTAAGTATACACATGTGTTTGGCTAGGAGCAAATCCATTGCTATTATGTTATTGTTGGGCTACGCTAGGTGCATCTTCTGCAATATAAAATCTTTCCCTACACGCAGATCAACCAAGAACATGCTTTGGAAGATGGATCACGGATCGTTACCACTAGACGCGCGGTGCCGTGCAGCAGAAGTAGAGTTGGGGCAACGTCTCTAGAGTCGTCTCCTCCTTGTCGATATCCAACGTAGCCGATCGGATCCCACGAATAGGTTCGCTGAAGCGGTGCAAGTGCACCGCCTCTAACGGTATCTGCGCGTGCAGGAGGAACATCGTGCGGCGGACTGCTAGGTCCAATCACACAACCGGCAGTGAGTGGAGGTGGCTAGTTGCAACACATGCAAAGCCTTAATGATTGCGCCGAAGCGATCAACTCAAACCGTATGTCGCACCTCCACTATATATAGGTATCCGTCATGGGCTCATCACATGGGCCTCGCACTCCTAAATCCCAAAGTCTTTTCGGCCTCGATCCGAGTCTGAGTAGGATCACATCTGACTCATGGAGTCAGATCCGGCCTCACAGGTTCCTTCCCTTCAGCGCGCGACCCCTTAGTTTCAAGTTGGCTTGGCCGCAGGTCGGATCACATCCGACCTGCTCGGTTGGTAGCGGCCTCTACCAAGGCGTGCCGACCACCAAGTAGACAATGAAGCCGGTTGGTGAACTTGTACAACATGTCACACTTCTGTTCCCTTTGCCACATGATATATGTTGCCGTGCTCAAGGCAAGTCTGTCATCCTTGTGCTAGCCCGGCCACTTTCTCATTCCAGTGATGCCGACCGCAAACCGGATTATCTCATAATCGTTGTCGCATGGCCATGCTTATCTTGGTCGGATCACATGAGGGGCCCAGAGTATATCTCTCCTGATCGGAGGGGCAAATCCCATCTTGCTCGACCATGTCTCGCAGCATGGGTTTGGACAAGCCCCAAACCTACCTTTATAACTACCCAGTTACGGAGTAGCATTTGGTCGGCCCAAAGTAGGTCTGTCACCATCCTGAGTACATGCACCAGCTCAGGTCTTAGGACATAGAACGTATGTCATACTAGAGACTCACAGATGACCTATCGATGCGTCTCATAGTCGGGTCTGTCCGACTCGGACCTTATCTGGACTCGGATCCGACTATGTCGAATCCGACCAGATCTTTCTGAGTCCATATTATCTGGCTAGCATCCAATGCTACATGGACAGTGAGACCGAGCTATCAACCGTGTCATATGCTAGTCTAGTCAGCTGCGCGTCCACACAACCCTTTCAACTAGGGTCCTTTTAGGACAGTCATCATACAATGCATAGTCCCACAAACAAGTCACGTACTTGCTGATACACATCATTGATAATGTCCAAGGACTATCTTTATTCATAAACACATATGAAATATCATCATACATGATTGTCTCTAGGGCATATCTCCAACAGTTTCCCACTTGCACTAGAGTCAATCAAATAGACATTGTATGCCCATAGTGTTAGGGCATGTCTCTCTCTAATGGTTTTGGTGATTGATGACAATGCGTTTTGCGAACTAGCTGTGTGCATTGAGCATTTCAGATATTCTTATATATGGCACAAGACGATTTTATTCCCCTCAATGAAAGAAAGAGCAAAGATGGTTTTCCGGCGTTTCTTTTTGGTTGACTTGAGTCGTAAGAAATCTGTACTATTAAGAGGGGGTCCACTTTGTAAAGGTTTGGGTGGAATCAACACATACACACACTACTGCAGGATGCTGCTAATGTGACACATGTTTCAGAGACCGTTCGACCAAACTGTGTGCGATGCATGAATCGCAAACGGTATCGTAATAAAACCGTCACCAATAAGACGAACTGTGTGCGATGGCGGAGACATTAAGCATGATTCAGATTAGGGTTGCATGTGCGATATGTGGCATATAGTTGATCCATACGAACTGTTTCCGATGAGCCAGGACAACAGAAACGGCCAGCCAGATCAAGGTGTGTGCGATAGACGGCATACAGTTCACTCGGATGAACTGTTTGTGATTAGCCAACACAACAGAAATGGTCAGCTAGATCAAGGTGTGTGCAATATATGGCATACAGGTCACTTGGATGAACTGTTTGTGATTAGCCAACACAACATAAACGGTCAGCCAGATCAAGGTGTGTGCGATATACGACATACAGGTCACTCGGATGAACTGTTTGTGATTAGCCAACACAACAAAAATGGTCAGCCAGATCAAGGTGTGTGCGATATACAGCATACAGTTCACTTGGATGAACTATTTGTGTTGAGCCAAAACAACAGAAACGGTTCAACTTAACAAGATGTGTGTGATACGCGGCAAACAGGTCAGTAATCAGAAATGTGTGGGAAGACGGATAACAACACAGACGATTCCTGCTAATGAGCCGTGTGTGTTGTGGGCAAACACTTGCTGGTATACAATTGTCAGCGATTGATGAAATCATCACCGATGGGTTCCCTAGTTTAGCCTATGGGCGATGTGATTTGCTCTGTCCGCACAACATCTATGCTCTGTCTACAGAACAATGCTACTTGTAGACTGCGTTGGTATTTCCCCGAAGAGGAGATGATGATGCAGTATAGTAGAGATAAGTATTTCCCTTAGTTAAGAACCAAGGTTATCAATCCAGAAGGAGAACCACGCAAAATCCCGTTAGCAGCACCTGCACACACAAAAGCAAACACTTGCACCCAACGCAAATTAGAGGGTTCTCAATCCGCTTAGCGGTTACTTGCAAGGATTAATTCTGATAGTGATAATAGATATCCTAAAATACTAAATAAAATAAAAGTAAATAAATTGCAGCAAGGTATTTTTGGATTTTAATATATGATAAAAGTAGACCCAGGGGCCATAGTTTTCACTAGAGGCTTCTCTCTCGAGCGCAGAACATACGGTGGGTAAACAAATTACTGTTGGGCAATTGATAGAAAAGCAAATAATTATGACGGATTCATGGCAATGATCATGTATATAGGCATCACGTCCGAGACAAGTAGACCGACTCCTTCCTGCATCTACTACTATTACTCCACCCATCGAACGCTATCCAACATGCATCTAGGGTATTAAGTATGAAACAGAGTAACGCCTTAAGCAAGATGACATGATGTAGACAAAGTAAACTCAAGCAATATGATTAAACCCCATCTTCTTATCCTTAATGGCAACAATACAAATACGTGTCATGTCCCTTTCTGTCACTGGGATTGAGCACCGCAAGATTGAACCCATCACAAAGCACCTCTCCTATTGCAAGATAAACCAATCTAGTTGGCGAAACAAAATTGATAGATCGGAGAGAAATACAAAGCTATAATAATCATGCATAAAAGAGTTCAGAGAAGACTCAAATATTTCTCATGAATAATCTGATCATAAACTCACAATTCATCGGGTCCCAACAAACACACCGCAAAAGAAGATTACATCCTATAGAACTCGAAGAACATCGAGGAGAACATGGTATTGAAGATCAAAGAGAGAGAAGAAGCCATCTAGCTACTAGCTATGGACCCGTAGGTCTATGGTAAACTACTCACACATCATCGGAAGGGTAGTAAGGTTGATGTAGAAGCCCTCCGTGATCGATTCCCCCTCCGGCAGAATACCAAAAAGGCCTCCAGATGAGATCGCGGAAGAACAGAGGCTTGCGGCGGTGAAAATGTTATTCGGGGTGGCTCTCTGTTGGTTTACGAATATTTGAGAATTTATAGAAGTGGAATTAGGTCAAACGGAGCCACGAGGGCCCCACAAGGCATCAGGGCACGCCCCCCTAGGGCCGCGCCCTGTTGCCTTGTGGAGGCTTCGTGAACCTTCTGGCCTCCTCTCCAAGTCTCCAGGGTCTCTTTTGTCCAGAAAAAAATCTCCAAAAAGTTTCGTGGCATTTGGACTTCATTTGGTACTGATTTCCTGAAAAACCAAAAACAAGCAGAAAACAACAACTGGCACTGGGCACTAGGTTAATAGGTTAGTCCCAAAAAATGATATATAATTGCATATAAAAACATCCAAGATTGATACTATAATAGCATGGAACAATCAAAAAGTTTAGATACGTTGGAGACGTATCAAACAATAACATATATACTTCTAAGGACATGATTACATAACCAAATTAAACATCCAATTACATAACTGACTACACACATAACATTTGCACACACCAAAGTAAACAATTACATGTATAATAAACTAGGATAAACAATCATATCTAATCATCATCTACTTCTTCTTGTGACGCTTGCCGCCGCTGCTCTGCTGGTGGCTCGATCCCTCGCCGATTACAAGAAGGAGCCACTCCCTCATGTCGACGATCCGCCTATGCATCTCGTAGCATGTGTACACGTTCTTGGCTGCAAACTTGAGGTGAGCTTCATCTAGTCTCCGCACCCAGGTACCGTGCCAGGTTGCAGGATTTTTCTTGGCACCATCCTTCATGTTTTTGTAGTAGGGGTCGATGATGGCCGCGGCGAGTTCAACTAGGGAGTCCTTCTTCGTGCTGCCCCAGACCCTGTAGTGGCCACGGATGTCGACAAGCTTCTGGCAGGCCAAGCCCGAAATATCGAGCGCTTTTACATCGTCGGCGGTGTCCACCGTAGCGAATTTGTAGTTGGGGCTATTGACAAACCTAGCGAAATGCTCGCAAGGCCTTGTGGCCAGGCAGTAGTGGTAGATGAGGACGTGATGGCCCACGCACAACTGGGCGACGGGAACCATCTGATCAACCCCGGGACGACTGGTGGTGTACTGGAGGTCGAAGCCGACCACTTTGTACTTGCCATCCCTAGCAAGCAACTGCTCCATGATGTTGATGTTGTCCTCCACCACGGCCGGGTCGATGGTGTACACCACCGAGAGGTCCTTCTCTCTCACGTGGGTGTCCACATGATGCACGTGCGGAACTCCACTGGAGGGCCGCTAGATATCCTCTCTCTATGTGTCGTCATGGGTGTGCTTGTTGTGTTGTGGGGCATGATTGAAAGGTTGAAGAGACTAAGGTTATAATGGCCTCGGGAATAAATGGGGAGGCCGAACGGCCTGGAGTATCGGCACGTCCGGATGGCAGTTGTTGCAGCGCGTAACTGCATCGTGCCGCACGTATTAACTGCATCGTGGTGACGTGCGTGGATGCAACCGCATGCATATGGCACCTAAAACATGATCGTGCGCCGGCCCCAACCGTTGAAAGAGCGTGCGCGGACGGACGCGAGCAGAACGTGCCGCGGCCGCCCCAACGGCGAGAAACCACATGCGTATAGAAGTTCTGATCAACCGTCTGGCACCCGTGGGAGGCACGACGGCCCATCCATCGGAGACGATGACAATATCTGGACTGTTTGTGATACTGGGCAGACACGTACACATCCGAGAACGCGGGCCCACGTACACCATCCGGGAAACGTTTCAGGCTTCGAAACCAAGACCATCAATAAAGTTTGAGCTTATTTCCCGTAAAATTCCAAATTACCACGCGATAATTAATTGCAAGTCTGTTCACACCCATGAAACCTAAACGTGTTCCCACTTAGCAGCTGTTTACTAGTAGGCTATATAAACTACCCACTAGAAAATTACTGCACATTCCTTTCCTCCTCACCAACCAAACAGGTCTTTCTTGTTAGTCGTACCTTCCGTCTGCCATGGCTGGTGGGAGGAGTTCTGGGTCAACATATAACCGTGGAGCAAAGACCAAGGCTGCGGAAGCAAAAGAGAGGTCCCACCACAATGCGTTAGCCGCAGCAGAGATGTCCGGCAGCGTCGCGGAGGCCTCGATTGATCTCTCGCGGAAAAGGCGAGGGCTATCACAAGTGCATTCTCCGTGGAGGCGAACTAGATGAGCGCGCTGAGCTCAATGGGCAGATGGAGGCGAACGCCTGCTTGGTGAAGCAGCTGAAGGACAGCAATGCATCAGTTGACAAGGCGACCGGCCTCATCTTGCAACTTACGGATCACAATGCAAAGCTCCTCGACGACCTCGAGAAGCAGAGGGAGCTGAGTGCCGGCTGGGAGAAGCTACACGAGAAGAGCAGTGCCTCATTGGAGATGCTGAAACCCGTCGTTAATAAACTGCTGGATGACGTGGCGAAGCTCTGCATTGAGCGTTATTGGCTGGTGGAGGAATCTGTGGCTGCTACCAGGCGTAGTCGTGCGGAAGTGAAGTAGAGCATCGACGCTCTCCAGGAGAAATACGATGCCATGGACGCATTGCGGAAGATGGCGGGGGAGAGGCAAGAGCAGATGAAGGTCATGGAGGCGATGAAGAAGGAGTTGGAGGAACACCGCGCCCAGCAACCCATCAAGAAGTAGAGAGCATCGACCCAGATTGTTCTCTGCGTCTTCCTTCTTCTGTGTCTTCCTTCTCTTGCCCCTGTGTCTTTCGGGCGTTGCCGCATGTGGCATTTCAAATTATCCTGGATATGTACATAAGACAATTATTATCTGTTGCCATTGTAAAATTTTCATCGTATTATTTCATTCGTAGGTACTGTCATGTATATGAGTCGAACACAGGCTAAAAGGCGCGTTCTCAGTGAGGCACGAACAAACAATGCAAACTACTTCCATCTAGGTGCATGAACCACATGTTAAATAGCAGCTCGGCCGCCATTAATGGAGAAGTTGGGAGCGAGGCGGGCGACGGGGAGAGGTCAAAGGGATCGCTTCCCGGTGACCCTGCACGTGCCCTATCAAGCCTGCGCGGCAGACTGCTCGCACGCGTCCCGTCGAGCCCTTGTGGCAGACTGCTCGCACGCGTCATGTCGACCTGCGCAGCGGACTTCTCGCACTCATCCCGTCTAATCAAATAGCTGCCCGCATGACACCTCCATTCCAATAAATAGTGGGACGCATGGCGGCACGTACATGGTTGTACGAACGCCCACGGTTCAAATAATATAACCGTTTGCGATAATAACGTGACAACTATTTGTTCCAAAATGCGTAAGTTGGCTGTTAATGTGTGCGCCTGGTCTCAAATTCGACAATTTTTTTACCATGGCATATATGTGCCATGTCATGACACGATGCCAAGTTTCATGAATTTCAGGCGAGTTTTGGATTTACGGGGATTTAAAAACCAAGATTCTCATTGTTTGCGACCGAGCGACGATGCCGAGATATTTGTAATTCATTCCCATTTCTTGCATGGGACCTAAACATACACCCAAGGAAACAAAAATATTTTTTCAACCCATTTTGGTGCATTGGAGCATGTGCTTGTAGTTCAAATTTGAATTATGCACATGAAATGCCTAGAAAACTCAATTAATGTATTAAAAAGTCCAAACGAACCCTGAATAATTCCATATTTCAGCACGGCACTCCTATTGGTCTATGTTGCCTATAGAAAAAATTCCAAGGCGAGAAGAGGTTGCGAATGTCGTTTCGCCCACAAGGGTGACACGTTCCCTATCGGAACCACAAGGCTTCTTTGTGAGAAGCTCCAGTTTGTAAGAGGCTTGTACCAAAACTTGACCCAAATTGGACAAAAAAATTTCCACGACATATATGTGCCATGTCATGACACGATGCCAAGTTTCATGAATTTCAGGTGAGTTTTTGATTTACGGGGATTTAAAAACCAAGTTTCTCAATGTTTGCGGCTGAGCCACGACGCCAAGATGTTTGCAATTCATGCCCATTTCTTACATGGGACCTAAACATGCACCCGAGGTCATAAAAATGATTTTTCCTCCCATTTTGGTGCATTGGAGCATGTGCTTGTAGTTCAAATTTGAATTATGCACATGAAATGCCTAGAAAACTCAATTAATGTATAAAAAAGTCCAAACAAACCCCGAATAATTCCATATTTCAGCACGACACTCCTATTGGTCTATGTTGCCTCTAGAAATTCCAAGGCGAGAAGAGGCAGCGAATGTCGTTTCGCCCACAAGGGTGACACATTCCCTATCGAAACCACAAGGCTTCTTTGTGAGAAGCTTTGGTTTGTAAGAGGCTTGTACCAAAACTTGCCCCAAAGTGGGCAAATTTTTTACCACGGCATATATGTGCCATGTCATGACACGATGCCAAGTTTCATGAATTTCAGGCGAGTTTGTGATTTACGGGGATTTAGAAACCAAGTTTTTCAATGTTTGCGGCCGAGCCACGATGCCAAGATATTTGTAATTCATGCCCATTTCTTGTATGGGACCTAAACATGCACCCGAGGTAACAAAAATGATTTTTCCACCCATTTTGGTGCATTGGAGCATGTGCTTGTAGTTCAAATTTGAATTATGCACACGAAATGCCTAGAAAACTCAATTAATCTACAAAAAAGGCCAAACGAACCCTGAATAATTCCATATATCAGCACGACACTCCTATTGGTCAATGTTGCCTCTAGAAAAAATTCGATGGAGAGAAGAGGCAGCGAATGTCATTTCGCCCACAAGGATGACACGTTCCCTATCGGAACCATGAGGCTTGTTTGTGAGAAGCTCCGGTTTGTAAGAGGCTTGTACCAAAACTTGCCCCAAATTGGACAAAATTGTTACCATGACATATATGTGCCATGTCATGACACGATGCCAAGTTTCATGAATTTTAGACGGGTTTTGGATTCATGGGGATTTAAAAACCATGTTTCTCAATGGTTGCGGCCGAGCCACGACGTCGAGATGTTTGTAATTCATTCCCATTTCTTGCATGGGACCTAAACATGCACTCGAGGACACAAAAATGATTTTTCAACCCATTTTGGTGCACTGGGAGCATGTGCTTGTAGTTGAAATTTGAATTTTGCACATTAAATGCCTATAAAACTCAATTAATAATCTATAAAAAAGGCTAAACAAACCCTAAATAATTTAAAGTAGTTCTGGTCAACCGTCTGGCACCCGTGGGTAAGCACTGTGTGCGCACGCGTCGTGCTAGCCTCCTTCTTTCCTAAGGTTTCCATATTAATGGTGTTATATTATATATCCTAACACGCTACCATTTCCCGCCACTCTCCCAATTAGTCTCCCACCACTCCCTCCATCGGTTTCCCGCTGCCGGTGTCAGTGGGCATAAAAGGCTAGGCGGCGAGACACCGGCCATACCTCAGTATACCATTCCAAGCATGCTAATCCGGCAAAGTGCCACCCTCGTCATCAACCTCCTCGACGAGGAGAATGAGCTGGAGCAGGCCGGAGAGCCAGAACGGCCGTGCGCCGCCGAGCAAGAGCGGCAGCGCGCCGTCGAGCATGAGCGGTATCATCTCGCCCAGTGCTTGAGCGGGCCAATGTCTACATATGTGTTCGTCGCCGCCCATGGAGCGGAGCAGAGCAAGAGTGGCAAAGCGCTGCCGCGCAAGAGCAGGAGAACGCCGCCGCGCATCAGGTGCAGTGCACCGCACTATTCAAGCGGAGGCGTGTCAGCGTCCTGTTGACTCAGCACTCGAGAGGCCGTTTCCAGGGCAGGTAAGCATCCCGATTCCCAGCCAGGAATGGGCAGCTGTTGTCAGTGCCATAATTTCCCCAGACGGCGTATGCACTGCCAGAATCTGCCGGCATGACGCCAACGGGCTGATCGATTGGCTCTTCAACCTCCTCGGCCCCCCAGGTGCCGCCAACGATGAAGCAGAGCAAAATGCTCGTCGCGGCTTGGAATCAACTGTCGCCCATGAAATATCCTGGGCGGAGATCGATATTGTGGTACAACAGTTCCGCGAGCATATCAGACGCGTGGACGAAGGCCTGTACGAGTTCATGCTCAGCCAAGAGTTCCCGTAGGTTTAGGCCCTGTTTTTATCGGTTTTCACCCGGTTTTCTGCAATTAACTGGGTAACTATCTTGTTCTGAATTAATGAAAAGGCAAAGCTTTTGCTTCTTTCGGCTAGTTTTAAGTAAAAAAATAATGTAAGTTTGAATGGAAGTGGTCCGGTATGTAAAGATTGCACACAGTTTCTAAAAGCACAAACGTGTGTGATAGTAGGGAGTAGGTCCCACACGGTGACCATCGATAAACGCCTTAAATGCAAGGAGGCAACTCTTATCAGCAAGGGACAGCTTCCCATCTGCTTGCCTAGTCGAATAGAATGCACAAGTTAAGCGTGCTGAGGCTAGAGCAGTCTAAGGATGGGTGACCGGGTGGGAAGTTGCTATATCTCAAGCTTCATTTAAGCGCTATGATATGTTCATTACAGACATTTAGCATCTAAATGTGTCTGTAGTGACCTATCATGTCGATTAAATAAATCTTGAGATCCTTGTTTTGAAAATTTGGAGAATGATGTTTTTTGTTATTTGTTGTTTTGAAAAATCGGAGAATGATCAAGATCTGTGGGCCCGCACGTTCTATCCTTTGACCCACAACGTACGAGAAGGGTTTGACCATGACGGGTTCCTATTGGTACAGGTCATGGTGGCATGTTAGATCAAATTAAGTTTGGGAACATGGGTTGGATTCCCTCTTGCTGGCTCGAAGTTGGGGAACCGGCATCGTACGTCTTGAACCTGGCTTCCTGGGGGTACGGTGTTCGGTTTGTAATGCAGCTGGTGCCCCATCGAAGTTGTGCATTGGGGATTTGAACACATCACACACCACCCATACATATATTTGGGCCACATGCAGGGTATAGGGTCTTCTGATCGACCCCATCTCCCTTGTGCGTTTTTCAACGACACGCCTATCTGTGGGCTCCTGGTCTATCATTCCTTTGGCCGACAATGAGGGGGTTTGGCCATGAATGGATTCCTCCTGGTTCGTCTTATGACGGGTCATGGTGACATGTCCGAGCAAAGTTCGAGCTCATGCGTTCTTAGGATTCTCTCCCACACGTTCGAATTCGTGGGTTGGACCGACACCCTACGTACGTCGTCCTTAATTACCTAGCTTTCATGGGGGTTGTCTATTTCGTGAGGTAGGCGCCACATCAAAATTGTACATTATTTGGTATTTAAAACACATCACCCCTTCCAACGTACATCAATTTGGGCCCCATGCAGGTGGTGCTGGTTTTGTGGCCCCTCTCATGTGGTTTATGATGATGGTCCAATCTATGGGCCCGAGCGGTCTATTATATCCCTTTTTGACCGACAACAACAGTGGTCGTTTGACCAAGATAGATTCACTTGGTCCGTCTTATGGTAGGCCATGGTGACATGCATGTCCGACCAAAGTATGAGTACGTGCATGCGTCCCACCGACACGAAGTGGGGGTGGGGCAGGCACCCTAGCTATGACCTTAACCTGTCATTATAGATATCCAAGGGGGCTTTCCGGTTTGCGAGGCAGGTGCCACATCAAAGTTGTGCATTGTGTATTTAAACGTAACACCCTTTATTCCTACATATATTTGGCCACTTCCAGGTGGTTGTTGTCTTTTGGCCCCTCTCACCCGATCTTCGACGATGGGCCCACCCGTGGGTCCACGCGTCAAAGTTGTGCATTGGGAATTTGAACATCATACACCACCCTTTTCATACATATATATTTAGGCCGCATGCTGGTGTGGTTGTGTTCTAACCCTCTCGTGTTTTTTTGTTGCCAAATGGTGCTATATAAAATAGCAGACGACTCAGATGAAACAACTATCTCGAACGTACGTGCAACGGACTCGGGTGCACTAGCTTAATCGTGTGCGAAGCTCGTGCCCTGTAAAATCTCCACGACTTCGCAAGCGCCAGCAAGGGTGAAGGGGTAATGTGTACATGATATTTAGGATGAATTCCACGTCTGCGTCTGAAAATTAGGACGAACCGTGTACGATAAACCAGCTAGCTAGAAATCTCAAAACAAGCTACCCGCCTTAAGCGATGCAAAAATTGGTGGTTCCGCGGCTTTTCCTTATTATCATACACAATTGTTATGTTTGGACCATGTGTGATCTTGGTTGCTCCTGCCCCGCTTCAATTCCTTTACCCAAATTTTAGTAGCCGCGGTATTTCAACCATCGCCCTCACTCCTCCACCACCGACCTTATAGTAAAATTCCAGTAGCCGAGGCATTTGAACCGTCGCCCTCCCTCGTCCACCACAATCTCCATCTACCATTACTAAAATTTTCAGTAGCCATGACATATCCTCAAACACCACCCTGCCCTAACCCTGCCCCCCTCCACAGTCTACACACACCCCCCCGCTCGAACCCTAGCTCGTCGTTGCCGCCGCAGCCGCCACCAACCCCTACCGGTTTGCCCGTGCCTCCTAGCTTAGATAAGTTCAGGTTACCCACCGACTCCCATGTCCTCATTGCCCTGAGTTTTTAGATGAGGTCTGCGGTGTCCCCCCCCCAGATCCCCATCCCCTACTCCAGAGAGTCGCAGCCTAAGCCCGACCACATATCCCGGGTAGCCCGAGGAGCGTACGGCCAAAAGGAGGTCTATCATGGCCTCTCCGGCGGACGATGGCGAGGTGGCCGCCATTCGTGCCGACCTGTCAATCCCGGAGGAACACCTCGCCGCGGAAGCCGGCGAGGACGTTGACTACGTTTCCATGCCGAAGGCTTCACGTCAGCGGGCTCGCGTATTACTGTATCTCAGGACAGCCGGCTACGACATCAAGGTCGTCGACAGCGAAGGCTTCACGCGGGCCATGTCACAGGTTAAGTGGTTCATCCCCGACGCCTCTGGTTCAACCACCGTTGATCTCTGTGAAGCCCCTGCCGCTAATCTCCTCCGCCTTGTGGTCAAGGATTTGCGATCCTTGTACGTCATCGAGCCCATTTTGTCATTTTTGAAGGACACATTCTACGGCGGTGGCTTGGGATCCTCAGCTACCAAGTCAGATCTCATCGACCATGACCACGAGAGGGGCACCCACTCCGGCTCTTCCATGGTGAACAACTCATCTGCGACATCTGGGAGCGCACCCTGGGTCTGAGCTCTTCCAAGTGGAAGGATCCCGTCCATGACAAGTGAGGCAATATCCTATAAGAAAATCTTACTTTTTCTAGCTTGCCAACTCGTACCCATTGTTGTAGCAGCTTTTGCCATGCGATGTTTTAACTGTGCCGTGTTTAATTATTTCAGTTATGCAAAAATGTAATGTTCAATAGGGCTATCTGATGTTTAAGTATGAATTTCCACTCCAGTTTCACGAATGGCTATATTTGGTTGTTTATAGTGAGTACATGCCTTGTTTATCTGTATTTGGTTGTTAGGTTGGTTGCAGTGAGCATTTGTCCAGTTTTCAAGCAGATGCCTTGTTTATCTGTATTTGCTTGTTAGGTTGGTTGTAGTGAGCCTTTGTCCAGTTTTCAAGTAGATGCCTTGTTTATCTGTATTTGCGTGTTAGGTTGGTTGAAGTGAGCCTCTGTCCAGTTTTCAATGGCTATATTTGGTTGTTATAGTGAGCATATATGCCTTGTTTATTTCAATTATTCACAATGTGATGTTCATTATGTGTATGAACTGTGCAGTTCGATTTCATCAATACCAGTTTGAACGGCTATATTTGGTTCTTGTTATGCCTGGTGTAGTTAACACATGCCATTTATTTCAGTTTTACACATTTATCCAGTGTGATGTTTAAGCATGAGCTACATTCTATTCTTTTTCAACAGTACCAATTTGAATTACAATATTTGGTCCCTGTTAAGCCTGTTGTAGTTAACATTCCCTTCCATTTTTTATCTGCTTTAACAGCATGCTGAAACCAACACATTCAAGCTATCATTTGGAGATGTTGTTGTTTACCATGGCTATATTTGGTTGATGTTAAGCCTGTAGTACTTATCATGCCTTTCCATGTACTTACGTAGGACAACAACGGGAGTGGCTAGCATTTTACATTGAGGTTAGTTTCATCCCTCGGCTATACTGCTCCCGTTCCATAATGTAGTGCATACAGATCCACGCCTGGACACTTTTTACTACTAATATTGACTTGTTGCTTGTAGGTACATATGTCCTAGGCAAAGATCCACGCCTCGACCCTTTTTGCGTATGGGGCAATGAGATATTCATGAACCAGCATCAAGTGAGGAAACTGATAAGGATTATTAGCAAAAAGATACGAACGATGGCAATTAAATTATTTGTCTACGCTCTATCCAACACAACAGTGAGCTGTAGGATGGTAACTACGAACTCTACAACCTTCTCTTTTTACTGCCCATAATGAGTTGTTAGAGAACAATGTCTAAATCTTTTTCATTTGCAGTGGTTCCCAAAGCAGTTTACTCAAGATTACCTCGCAAAGTACATGATTGGTGGACATGCAATGAAGGTTAAAGTATTTCATCGAGACTACAATGAGCATCGAGAAGTCCTAATGAAGACAGTGAAGGATGGGCGGGCGACCATCACAAGGGGTTGGCCTAGAGTCGTGCGTGCATTAGGCATGGAGGAGGGCACAATATGGGCATTCCGCTTCACCTTCTCCAGCAACCAGAATGTCTTCCGCCTCGCTCTTTACAGTCTTTAGTACAACTATGGTTCATCATTCTTTACTTGGTGCTTCTGTATTTCTTCAGTATATGTACCTGTGCATCGAATTATGCATTCGTCCTTGAACTTATATTTGTAATAAACATGGTTCGATATGAAATAAGTGATTGCCTACTTTCAAATTCAAATTTTGTGAATTTTAAATGTAGGTATTAAATTAGGGATAAATTATGCTCTGCAGGCCATTACACTGCACACGGTTTGCGAAAGCAAAACGTCTGTGATAAACGTCAAGATCAGACACGCTTCTCTGATTAGTATGTGTGCGATGAATCTCTATTGCACACACGGTCAGACAAGAAAAAATGCGTGAGATTGACAACAGCAGCGCACACAGTTCCTTCTTAATAAATGTTTGTGAAAGTCACCTTAACACACATGCTAGGCAATTATGAACTATTTATGATGTCGTGTGCATCATAAACGTTTGCTCATAGAAGAACGCGTGTGATAGGCCTTCATCCGACACGGGTAGTACGGATGAATCATTTGGGACATTTTATACATCAGAAATGTTTATGGACAGAGAAACGTGTGGGATATATTCAAGCTTCGCATACAATTTTAGAGGAAGAACTGTATGCACTCTTACATCGAATCGCATACGGTGTAGGAAAAGTAAATGTGTGTGATAGTATCCTTATCATACACGCTTTACAATTGTGAACTGTTTGTGATGGGGGCGGGCATCGTAAACGTTGCACCACAAAATACCGAGTGCGATGGTAATGCGAGCACACACGAGTAGCAAGGATGGAGCATTTAGAATATTCGATAGATCACAAACAGTTGTGTGACGACTTGCGTTTGGGATAGATGCGGGCATCGCATGCGCTTAGTTCTGCAAAACGTATGCATTCCTACTCCCTATCACCGACGGTTTTTGGGTCGTGTTGGAAGGACCCCCCTATCGCACACACAGGCAAGGCGACGATTTAAAACTCTGTCGCGGAAAGGAGGTAAAAACCTTTTGTATAGCACGTCGATGTACCAGTGACAACCCCATATGCACCCACATACCCTTCCTGCAACATGGAGGATTCAACTATTTTTGCCTGGGCAATTTTCCAGCACCCAGGCGGTAGTACTGCACAGGCCCATGGTAGTACCACTTCAACGGTTCTTCTGCAGGCTAGTGCCACTCCTACTTCCGCCTGGGCTGATGCTTCTGTTGCTCTTTGGTCTATTAGCAGAAGTGGCATGGTAGTACCGCTGACGCGGAACTTCAGTGCCAGTGCCGCCTCACTACCGCTGATCCCTCTGTAGCTTGTGGCAATTAGCGGTAGTGACACAGTAGTAGCACGGTGCGCGGTACTGCCGCTTGCTACTACCGCCGCTACTTCCGCCTATTTCTGAGCTGCTGTTACCCATTCAGCATAAGCGGTACTCGAACGGTAGTTACACGGTAGTACCACTCTGTGCGGTACTTCCGCTCTGGCGCCGCTTCAATACCGCTGTATCTCTGTGCTAGTGATCTGAAGCGGTTGTACCGCTCTAATGGACGGTAGTACCGCTCCAGCACTAGTCGTGCTCACTGGTTATGGCAGGAACAACCGCCCTAAGCGGTAGTACCGCTCCTTCGAGTGGTAGTACCGCTTGAGTGTGGGCTGAGCACTTAATAGTTGGATTTGAGCCCCCATTATATAAAGGGGGTCTTCTTCCCCAAGAAGACTTACCTCTTATCTCTTTGACTCCATTGTTGCCCTAAAGCTCTTTCTTGCCCAATCCCTCTCCCTAGCCATCAAAACTTGTTGATTCTCTAGGGTTTGGAGGAGAGGTCCTCGATCTACACTTCCACCAAGTGAAATTTGATTGCCCCCACTAATCCCTTGCGGATCTTGTTACTCTTGGGTGTTTGGGCACCCTAGACGGAAGAGGTCACCTCAGAGCCACATTCCATTGTGGTGAAGCTTCGTGGTGGTGTTGGGAGCCTCCAATTAAGTTGTGGAGAGAGCCCCAACCTTGTTTGTAAAGGTTCATTCGCCGCCTTCAAGGGCACCACTAGTGGAATCATGGCATCTTGCATTGTGCGAGGGTGTAAGGAGAATACGGTGGCCCTAGTGGCTTCTTGGGGAGCATTGTGCCTCCACACCGCTCCAACGAATATGTACGTCCCCCTAAAGGGAGGGAACTTCGGTAACACATCCTCTTCTTCATCGACTCCACTTGTGGTTATTTCTAACCTTTACTTTGTGCAAGCTATATTATGTTTATACCTTGTGCATGCTTGTGTGCTTGTGATTGTGCTTGTCATATAGGTTTTCCACCTAGTTGCATATCTAGACAACCTATTTTCTTGTCATGCCTACATTTTTTAAAAGAGGATAAAAATTGTTAGTCGCCTATTCACCCCCTCTAGTCGATCATATCGATCCTTTCAATTGGTATCAGAGCCTCGTCTCTTTATTAAGGGCTTCACCGCCTAAGGAGTATGATTGATGAAGGGGATATGGTTGGGGACAACCCCGCGGTCGTGGATTTGACCATGGTCACCGAGATGCCACAAATGAGGCTATGGCCGCGCTTAAGACATCTATGACGGACGAGGTCAAATCCATGTTAAAAGAATTCCTTGAGGGCATAAAACCTTCCACCGATCCCAAGGTAGTAGTTAATCCTACTTTCTTGGAAACTGATGCCGACTCCACCAAAGAGTTGGCTAATAGCTGAAAGCCTAGTTCTTCTCAAGGAAAGAATGTGTCGGGCACCCATGCCGCGGTTGCCCCTCCCCCGGTCTATGGAGGACCGGTCCCCTCACCTCAGATTAAATCATATGGGCCTCCTCCCAAGCTTGACTTGAATAATTTTCTTAATTATGTTTTTTCATATCAAGTCTCATTTGACTCACAGCTCAACTCAACTTTGGAGGATAATAGAACAAGGCTTCTACCCACATGATCCAAGTAACTTTTCTCCAAGAGAAGAAGTGGACAATCAACTCAATCACTCTGCCTTGTTCATCCTTCATGCCGCAATGCCTACTGAAGAGCTTCCTCACTTGTGCCCATTCACTCTTGCCAAAGACGCTTGGGAGCACATCAACTCCTTGTACAAAGGAAGCTTGAGCATTCAACGCTCCAACTTTGAGGTCATACTTGATGAGGCCGATGAGTTTATGATGAATGAAGATGAAGATCCTCATGAGCTCTACCGGAGATTGACTACTCTCATGGTCTCACTCCGAGATCACGGGAGCAAGGACACGAATGACAATTGGATCAAGTGCAAGTTCCTCAAGGCCATCATGCCATTCAGCAAGAGCATGTCCTCCGTGATCCGTCAAAGACCGGACTTCCACACCTTGTCTTCAAGTGATCTGTTGGATGAGTTTATTGTAATGAACATCTTGAACAAGACCATCGACAACGCACTAGCTCGTGTTCAACGGTCAAAGAAGCCCAACCTTGCTTTGAAGGCCAAGGTGATTCCGAAAGAGGATGAAGAGAAAGAAGAATAGTGTTGCCCCTAAGACACCAAATATGCTTTCCATGAGCACATGGCTCTTGCGTCAAGGCAATTTTGGGGCAACAAGAGAAACTCCAATTCCAACTGCTCCAAGAACAACTCAAGTGGCTCCAAGGGCAAGAGTCAACATGTGAGGACTTGCTACAATTGTGGCAATGTGAGTCACTTCGTTGTGGATTGCCCCTATGAGAAGAGGGAAGACAATGGAGGCAAGTTTATCCGCAAGGACAAGTCCAAGTCCTTCCCAAGCAAAAACAACTTCACGAAGAAGGTGCCTCAAAAGGGGTTGGTGGTGCAAGAAGAGTATGACTCCGATGATGATGATGATGCTAGTGGTGAAGGGATTGCAATGACCTCCGTTGCCATTGCCACCTCTGCACCAACCACGGTGTCCCTCTTCGACTCCCCAACGAGAACCTCATCACCACCCCCAAGTGCCTCATGGCCAAGGCCACCAACAAGGTAACCTCCAACATCAAAACTAGTATCTCTACTAATCCCTCTTCGATGGATTGTGTAGAAGAAAGTGAGGAGGTAAAGGTGGATGATAATGAGTTTGGAAAGTTCTTTGGTGAGCTCAAAGGTGAGACCAAGAAGCACTTTGTTGCTCTCTTGGAACAACTAGGTGAGTGTTGGGGATATTCCCAACGACCAAGACCTGGCTCAGGGTGTGACTCGGCAAAATGCTAGAGGCACTATGGGTCACCCTGTTTTCCGGGTCACGATGATGTGACAAGGAAGGGACTGAGGCCCGTAGTGAGACCAGTCCGAAGGCCGGCTCGTGGAGGGGCTTTGTGGGCCGGCTCACGGAGAAGGCCCAGGTGGGGGAAAGTTCCATACCTTGGAAGACAAGATGAACAAGAGTTAGAGTAGGATACGGGTTAACAGTACGACCCGAAATCTTCTGTAAACCTAGGGATTCAACCTGTTATATAAAGGGGAGCCCCTAGGATGAAAAGACTAGGTTGCAATCTCTCGAGAGCTAGGTTAGCAAATCCGCACCCTTGTAATCGAGATCCACAGCAATATCAATCAAGTAGGAGTAGGATTTTACCTCCACCGTGAGGGGCCGAACCTGGGTAAACTCGTGTCTCTCTTTCCGACCAACCCCGTTCAAGCTTCCACGCAACTGCGATGGCCTCACAACTAAGTCCTTTCATGAGGACATCTGCCATAACAAAACCACGACAGTTGGCGCCCACCGTGGGGCCAGCTCATGGTGGAGTTGAGGTCTTGGCGGGAGCTCTCTCAGGGATCGAGGGATACGCGATCGGTCAGATGCCGAAGAGTCGCCGTGGCAAGCTCTACATCGACAACTTTGGCTGGGGCCCCGAGGCCGACTCGATCGAGTACGGGTACCGGGTCCCCTTCGCCAAGATCCACGTCTTCATTGGCACAATTGGCGGGTCTAGTTCCGAGCCGGACATCTTCCCCGACACCATCGAGTCGGCTTGCCGCACCAGACCCAGCCCGGCAAGAGCCGGCCGGAGGCATGTTTTTGTGGGTTTCACGCAGGGAGTGGCCCTGGCGGATAATTCCATGTCTGGTGATGACATGCTCGTCTACTCTGATGGCGAGTCGTCGGTGGAAGAGACGGAATCAATCCTTCCACTGTTTGATGGCAAGTTGGGTAGCTACTCTGATGATGAGGTGTTTCCCGAATCTCACGAGCCGACTCGGTTCGCTGCAGTTTACATGGCCGGGAACCAGAATCCACTTCGTGACCCGGCTGATGCTGCGTCAGGCCAAAACCTCGCACCGGACGGTCCAGCGGCCGCCGGCTCTCAGAAGACTGGGGCACAGGCGCTCTCTAAGATGATGACTACTCTGGGGACTCTTTTGTCAGAGCCAGTGACTGCTGAGAACGCTGAAGCACGCAACACAGAGATTGCGAAGTGTTGCGAGCAACTAGCCAAGATCCAGGAGGATATCAATGCAGAGAATGCACGCATAGCGGAGATAAAGGCTCATATAATCAATGAAACCAAGCGCCTGGAGGCAGAGGCTCTCCATCTTAGTTTTCATTAGAACGAGTCGGAGGTGGTACGCCAGAGGAGACATCAGAGACAACTCCCCGTCAGCCTGGAGCCAACTCAGTTGTTCGGCATGCCACGTGATTTGCTCACTCCGGTAAACCCGGGGGCTGGCCTTGCGTTGCGTCTTCGAGTGTAATCCCTGTCATACCTCAATTGACTCGGAACGTGCCTCCCAGCGTAGCACCGTTGCAGCAGCCGGCTCAGCAGCAGCCGCCGGTGCAGCAATAGCCATCGGTTCAGCAACCACAACTGCCGCCGGCTCAGCAAGAGCAGCGGTCGCCGGCCCAGCACCCCCTCATCATTTCTAGACGCCGGTTGGACATTATTCTAATCTAGTCGACAATGTGCTGGCCGCAACTCATAACTTAGCGGCGATTCTGATTGATGGAATGAGTCCAGTAGAGATTGAAGCCAGGAATGCTATTGCGATGTTAAAAATGGCAGTCACGCAGCAGGCAAATTATTCTCATAGTCAGCATCAGCTTCATTCTACCCGTCATCAAAGTCGTAGTAGGAGCAGGCATGCCGAGTCACTAGCAGTGTCCAGCAGTGCGCAGCGCCGGAGGGTGCAGGAGCCGCCTCTAGAGCAACCACAACTGATAGTCTCAAACGTGTAGGCCATTGTTGATGCTGCTCGTGCTCTGCGAGGGACAGGGACATGGGCAGGAAACACAGGCATTGCATATGCTCAACCTGTAGTGCAACTCCTACCCCCCTCAACCCAGCCAACCGTCAGTACTTCCGGGATATCTGGACGAACCATCGGAACCCCATGTTTAGTTCCGGCTCTCCGAGATGCACGCATGCCACCAGATTTCAAAGGTCCTCACAAAGTGCCCAATTATACAGCAGATCTGGAGCCGTCCGAGGGGATCGAGAGTTATGAACTAGCCATGGACATGATGGAGGCAAGTGATGCTATATGTGCTCGATATTTACCTCTAATGTTGGAAGGTCGGCACGCACTTGGTTGAAAAACCTGCCTGCCAATTCCATCAACACCTGGCAAGAGTTGAAAGAGTGCTTCATCAAGAACTTCCAAGGAACCTGCAAACGTCCAACCACAAATTGTTGATCTAGAGCATTGTGTTCAGCATGATGATGAGTCTGCACATCATTGGTCATGCCGGGTTGCAGAAATTATCCACTCTTCAGATAGCATCACAGCTCAGCAGGCTGTTCTTGTCTTGGAAAGAAATTGTAAATTCTAGCCTTTGGTCCAGAAACTTGGGCGTCTCAAAAGGAAGGTCAAGGATATGGGTGATCTCATGGATGTCTTAACTCGGTATGTGTAACACCCAATGTGCGGTCCTATCCTCAAGGAACTCGAAGGTCCCGCTAAGGATAGAAGCGCATATCGGAGACGCTTCGCAAGGTGGATATCATTACAACATACCATGTACTGAATAGATGAGAATACCAGATAAAGGCTTACACTCGCCACAAGCTACAACATGAATACTTCAATACAACAATACATAGCAATCATCATACAGAAGAGCAGGATCCGACTACGGATGAAATCAAATGAAAGAAGAATGACATCCACCCTACTAATCCTAGGCTGCCAACCAGGAACCCATCCTATGATTGACGACGAAGAAGAAGCAGAAGAAGAACTCCAAAAGCAAACAAGCATCGCTCTCACGTCAAAGCATCGCTTTACCTGTACCTGCACCTATTGTTGTAGTAAACTGTGAGCCACGAGGACTCAGCAATCCCATTACCATGGGTATCAAGACTAGCAAAGCTTAATGGGTATGGAATGGTTAAGTGGTGAGGTTGCAGCAAGCACTAAGCATTTGTATGGTGGCTAACTTACGAGTACAAGATTAAGAAGAGTAACTACGCATGAACGGGCGCACATTAATATGATCAATAAGTGATCCTGAACACCTACTTACGAGTTTAACATAATCCCACCGTGTTCTCTTCCCGAACTCCCTCGCAAAGAGACGATCACGATTACGCACGCGGTTGGTGTATTTTAATTAGATTTAGTGTCAAGTTCTCTACAACCGGAGGTTATAAATTTCCAAGTCACCACGTAACTGCGGGCCCGGCTTTCCGAAAGATTTAACCTTGCAGGGGTGCTCCAAGTAGTCCATCACAAATTACCACATGCATCCGATGGGAAACCTCACACAGTGATAACACGATGCCTATAAGGAATCCCGGTGGACAAGCCACTCGTCAAAGGTAGAACCAAACCAGCAAGACATCCCGACATGCTGACACCCTGATAGGAGCCGCGCGTATCTCGTATCAGGCCACGATCGGATCGGCTAAGTTTCCGGCTGGCACACCCGTTGGTGGCCCCGGCTACTGCCATTTTGGACCAGCACCATTAGCACTGGCCCACCTGCTATGTGGAATTAAAGAACCCGCGAGGTGATCAGCCCCTATGCATTAATTAATTAATTTTAGTATTATTATGTTGGCAAATTTTAAAACCAATGTTGGGCCTTGCTGGAGAAGTTCTATCCTAAGACGAATAAGCAAGGGGGTCCCCATAAAACCCCACACATGTTAGGAGCGCTCATCATGGAACATAACACCGGTATTACAGAAACTAGGGCGGCATGAGTGGAACAAAACACCAAGCAAAAGGCCGAGCCTTCCACACACAACCAAGTATATAGATGCATTGATTAAATAGAGAGATATTGTGATATCCCAAGATATACATGTCCCAACATGGAACAATCTGCACTGCACCTGCAACTAGCAACAATATAAGAGGGGATGAGCAAAGCGGTAACATAGCCAAACAATGGTTTGCTGGGATGGTGAAAGGTTAGAGGCTGTATCATGGAAATTTGGGAGGCTGACAACAAGTGGTAGGTAGCGAGACATAGCGATAGCATCGAGACAACTAGCAAGCAAATATAGTAATGATATCCAAGGTATGGTCATCTTGCCTGGAATCCCGCTAGGAAGAAGACCGAATCCATGAAGTAGTTGAACAGGCATAGTCGAACGAATCCTCACACTTCGCAACGTAACCGGAACTATTGAGAAGAAGCACAACCGGAAAGAAGCAAACAACATGGTAAACAAACATCACATAATCATGGCATGATGCACAACCAAGTATTATGCATGTCCGGTTTAAATAGGCATGGCATGGCAAAGTGCAACAAACAATCACTACACATTAAGTGAAGCTCAATAAGCAACGAGTTGCATATTGACAAAACTCCACATTCCATTATTTGGTTCACTCCCATTTATGTACACGACAAGATTAAATGTTTTTAAACATGGCAAGAGATAAAGCATAAATAAACTACCTATCTAGGTAATTTAAATGAGGCTGGAAACAACACATAATAATTCCGGAAAATCCCCATATGTATTTTTCGAATTTGGTACTGTTCTGCCTAGAACATAATTTTAATGTGGTTAAAGAGGGAAAATGAGTGTACCATGTTAATCTACACATTTTTCTAGTCAAGTTACATATATAATTTACTTAATTCAGAGCTACGGTTATTTAGTTATGAAATAAACCATATTAGCATGTCATTTATGCAAATTAATGCAAACAAGAATTTTAAACTTTTTATCATGGATGAGAGTTGCACGATATGAAACTACATGAAAATCAGAGCATTTTAGATCCCCGCATATTTAATTATGAGCAATGCAAATTAATGGCATTTTTTGTAATTACTGTGCAAGATTTTATGTGCTACAACAAAAGTATAGAAAAACATGCTGATGGTGGGCTGGGCGTGGTCTATGACCAGTGGGCTAGGAGGGTAGTCAACCAGGTCAACGAGGACTGGTCAACAGAGGCTATGGGGCCGACGTGTCCTGCTCACAGAAATCAAATGGAAGGCAAAAATAATAATTGTAGAGAATGGGATTTGATCCCTGGCCTCCTGGGTGTGGGCACGTTGTGACGACCAGTGGGCTAGCTAGATGTGTTGTGCAGAGCTACTACCTTTGATAATCTATTAATAAAAGTGGCGAGCTTCAGCCATGGATGCACCGAGAAAACTCACAGCACGGCGAGCGAACGCGGCGGCTGCTGCCGCAGCAGAGCAACGGAGAGCGTGCGGGAATGTGGTGTGGGTGCGCGCGTGGAGGTGTTGGCTCGGTTGGGTGAGGGTAGGAGCCGTGGTGAGGCCGGCCATGGCCACAGCTATGGCCATGGATGCCCGGTGATGCTTACCGGCGACGGGAGCAAGCAGCGTCACCTGCTGCTGTAGTGGAGCGCCAGCGGGGTGTAGAAAATGGAGGAGAGTGCCACTACGGGATGCGTGTGTGCATGCGCGCAAGTGCAGGTGTGCGCGGGCAGAAGCTTGCGGCCATGGTTGCGAAGTATGGTGAGGCGGAAGGATGAGCGTCGGTCGACGAAGGCCGAAGGTGTGAGTTGCGAGTGATGCGGTGCTGCTAAGCGCTACATGTGAGGTGCCCGGCAAGCCGCGTGACGCAGAGGAATAGAGCGCCCAATTGGTCAACAACAACAAAAAAATGCCTATGGCGAGAGCACGGCGGGAACGGCTTTGGCATGACGCGTGCGACTCCTACGGGACAAACTAAGAGACGGGAAGGGACGGGGTGACGCGGTGGCTCACCGAGGTCCCGTAGGACATGAAGAGGAGGCCGGGGAGGCGATGGAAAGGGTGAGGCGAGGCGCTGAACTTGGCGGGGTCCTGTGTCCGTGAAGAAGAGGAAGAAGTCGACGACGGGGAAGGAGCTCCTGGTTCCGTGCGGTCGCGTGCGCCGTGGTAGGAGACGGAGAGGTCCTTGGAGGTCCTCTCCACAGCGGCAGAGAGGTCGTCGGTAGCTAGCCCGAGCTTGAGCTTGTGCTCGCTCGGGTCACGGTGGCCGTGGCGATGGCGTCTGCGTGGAGACTTACCTATGCGGCGGCGAGGCAGGGAGAAGAAAGGGATCGGTCGAGGGAGGCTAGGGTTAGCTCTGGGTAGGTTTATAGGAGCCTAGGGGTTCTCTCCTGCCGTCAAATCAATCCGGAGGTCGACGTGGACCTCCTGGATGTGCTGCCATATAGGATAGAAGAAGAACGGGAGGAGTTCGGCTCTGGTGGGCTAATTCAGTAGGTAAGAGGCTTTGGTGGCCCGACTGGGTTCTCTCCGCCTCTGTTTTCTCTTTCCCATAAAAGGAAAATAACCATAGGCTAAAAGAAATGAACATAGGGGTAGCAATGGAGTTAGGCAGGGAGAAATCTCTTTCTGGACTCACAAAAATGCGAAGGATACAAATAAAATGGTTCGGTAATTTTTAGAGGGAGTAAAATTCACACATGTTGAATTTAATACAACATGTTTGAATTTTGAAACCCATTCCTAAGAACTCTAGATGGGCTGAAATTTTAGGATGTTGCTCCACACACCAGATGTGATTTATTGGCACAACATGAACATTTATTTGAGTCACTAAAATGTGACCCAAATATCTCATTCAAATAATGAGAGTTGAGAGTTGCAATCTGGGAGAAATTGGAAGTTGGCTTTGGGCAAAAAGAAAGTGGTGCAAGATCTTGATGGAAGTTGGCAGAAGGTATAAGGATGGGTCAAATAGAAGTAGGAGGAGTTGCAAACACAAGATAAAGAGAAGAAAAACAATCACAACAATATGATGGGGATGATGCATGATGCAAAAATAAATAAAAACACACATCATATAGCATGCAAGCATTAGCACATCACAAAAATAGTGGATGTCTCGGTCTTGGGCTGTTACAGTATGCTGAGTCAGATAACACAAAAGATCCAACTTCCGACGATGAGAAATCTGGCAAGGGCAAGAAAAATGGTGGCAAGGGTCATCAGCAGAATAATGGTAATGGGAATAACAACAATAATCACAAGCGTAAGAATCACGAGGGAAGCTCTGATTTTGTTGCCAATACCAACACTGGTTTCAAGAACCAGCGACAGAACAACAGCTCTAGGAAACCCTTTTCTGGTAATCGCCCTCGTATTATGAGGAGGCTCTCAAAGGTCCGTGTCCAAAACACAGCTTTGATGGTAAGCCGGCTAACCACTCGTGGGAAAACTGCTTCATCATGCAGGAGTATTCAAAATGAATCTTTCAAAATCATCAGAACGGTGGTGGCAATGGCGGACATTCAGGAAATCCTGGACCCGATGGTTCAGGGAGACGGCTCTCACGGTCATTACCCAGGTGCCGGGTTCCAGGGAAACAATGGTCAAGGATCCGGGTTTCAGGGGGCTGGCAATGGTGGAGGCAATAATCAGCGCAACAACCAAGGAAATTAGAATCTGGGAGGTCAGTCTGGGTTTCAGAGCAATCCTAAGCAGTTGAATAGTGGCCAATATCATGTTTTTACTACAAGCACATGCAAACGGGACCGAAAGCTCCAGAGACGAGCCGTCAATCTGGTCGAGCCGGCAGTTCCTGAGTACTTAAACTGGTCAGAGCAGCCAGTGACTTGGAGTAGGGTAGATCACCCTCCATTGATTGACAACCCAGGGGGTCTAGCTTTGGTGGTGGCTCCTCAAGTCGGTGGTTACAAGTTAACCAAGGTACTCATGGATGGAGGGAGTAGTATCAATATACTCTATTATGATGCCTTCAGGCGGGTGAACCTGTCTGAGAAGCAGTTGACTCCGTCGTCTACTGTCTTTCACGGTATTGTTCCTGGCAAGTCGGCTTACCCCATTGGCAGGATTTCTCTGGAAGTGGCTTTTGGCACAGAACGCAACTATCGCTCGGAGTTTCTGACGTTTGAGGTGATCAAGCTCAAGAGCCCATATCATGCTCTTTTTGGTAGGCTGGCTTATGCACGGTTCATGGCATGTCCATGTTATGTTTATCTGAAGCTAAAGATGGCTGGGCCAGACGGCACTATCACAGTCAATGGTGATAGGAAAATTGCACTCGAATGTGAGAAAGGAGATGCAGCTTATGCTGAGACAGCATGTGCAGCCGAGGAGTGAAAATTCTACCAGGCTAATGTTGACCCGGCTGATATGACTTCCCTGAAGAAGCCAATGACTGAGTCTGACCCCTTGCTCAAATTCAAGTCGGCTAGGGATACCAAGCAGGTCGATTTCACCTCTGGTGATCCTTCTCTGCAGTTTACCATTGGGTCGAATATGGATCCTAAATAGGAAAGCGCGCTCATCGAGTTCATCCGTGAGAATCGGGACATATTTGCATGGCAACCCTCTGACATGCCTGGTGTACCGAGAGAACTCGCTGAGCACTCCCTTAATGTTGATCCTAAGTTTAAACCTGTACGGCAATACCTCTGTCGTTTTAACGAGGAGAGACGCAAATCCATTGGAGAAGAAGTGGCCCGGCTCCTAGCTGCCGGGTTCATCGTTGAAGTGTTTCATCCTGAGTGGTTGGCTAACCCAGTGCTTGTTCTGAAGAAAAACAGGACTTGGCGGATGTGTGTGGACTATACCGACTTGAACAAAGCTTGTCCCAGCGATCCATTTGCTCTGCCTCGTATTGACCAGATCATTGATGCTATTGCTGATTGCGAGTGCTTGTGTTTTCTGGATGCTTACTCCGGTTATCATCAGATCAAAATGAAGGAGGAAGACCAGGAAAAGACCGCCTTTATCACACCTTTCAGAGCTTTCTGTTATACATCGATGCTGTTTGGTCTGAAATGTGCACAAGCAACTTATCAGCGCTGTGTCCAGAATTGCTTTCACAAACAGATTGGTCGCAATTTTCATGCTTATGTCGATGATATTGTGGTAAAGTCTCGGAAGAAAGAAACTTTGCTGGATGATCTGAAGGAGACATTTGATAACCTGCGAGTTTACCAGATGAAGCTCAACCCGGCCACGTGTGTGTTCGGTATCCCAGCTGGAAAGTTGCTTAGTTTTCTTGTTTCTGATCGTGGCATTGAGGCCAACCTGGAAAAAAAATCAAAGCTAATATGACTCTCAAGAAGCCGGCCAGTATCAATGCTGTCCAGAAGTAGCCTTGAGCCGATTCATTAGCCGGCTTGGCGAGAAGGCAATTCCTTTATACCAGCTTCTGAAGAAAACATATAACTTTGTCTGGAATGATGCCGCCGACCAGGCTTTCGAATCCCTCAAAAAGCAGTTATCTGAGCCACCAATCCTTGCTGCTCCTCAGGACAAGGAGTCGATGTTGTTATACATTGCTGCAAACAACAAAGCCGTCAGTGTTGCTGTTGTTGTCGAACGCAAGGAAGAAGGCAAGGAATATCCAGTCCAGCGTCCAGTATATTATGTCAGCGAAGTTTTAACAGAATCCAAACAACGATACCCGCATTGGCAGAAGATGGTCTATGGCGTGTTCATGGTGAGTCACAAACTGAAACATTATTTTCAGGAGCACCCTATTACTTTCGTCAGTTCTGCACCTCTTGGGGATATCATCCAGAACAGGGAGGTGACAGGCTGGGTTGCAAAGTGGGCCATTGAGCTTAGCCCACATCATCTCAAGTATGTGCCATGGACCGCCATCAAATCTCAAGCTCTGGTAGATTTCATCAATGACTGGACTGAGTTGCAAGCTCCCGAGGAGAAGCCGGATACCACATACTGGACGATACACTTTGATGGGTCCAGGCAGTTGGAGGGCTCAGGGGCTGGAGTTGTGATAACTTCCCCGCGAGGTGATAAATTTTGTTATGTTTTGAGACTTATGTTTTCCTGTACTAGCAATGCAGCGGAATATGAGGCTCTGCTTCACGGGCTTCGTATGGCTAAGGTTTTGATTGAGGGGGAGTGTTGGAATAGTAGTATAGAGATAGGACTCCATGTTCAAACTTGTATTCTTTCTCTATCTCTTCTTCTGTCCAACTTCTTCCCGACTTCTACCGACCTTCTGTAAACGATCTCTTCAATCGATCATCTTGTAAGCCACGACATTGTTGATATAAATACAAATGCGGACCGAGCAAAGGGTTCTATGCTTCCCAAACAATCTTACATGGTATCGGAGCCACGAGGTCTTGAGTTCAAGACCCGGCTGGCGCAATTAAATTGCAGCCCACTTTTGGTCCACGTTTAGGCCTGAGGGAGCCACACATGAGTGGGAGTGTTGACGTATAAATGTATTGTCTAGTCTCTTCCATAAGATCGGTCTTTTGGTTGCATTGGCTAGAGCATGCACTTCTACACAACCCAGCGACAAACCAACCTCGGCCGGGCAAAATTTCGAAGCCGGACGCGGCTGCGACGGGCGATTGGCTGCCGCCGGCAGCCGTGGCTTCCTCCTCCGGCCAAAGAGGCCCTCCTCCACCCCTACGCCGTTCCTCCTCCTCTCTCCGCCTCGAGTCACCGCTGCTCCACTGCCCCGATTCGCGCCGCCGCTGCTACTCCACCGCCCTGATTTGCGCCGCCGCCACACCGATTCGCCGCCCCCGTCGCCCCTCCGACGCTTCTCCGCCGCCGCCCCGAATCGGGGCGCGCCACCGCTGTCCCTACTGGCGCAGCCCCGATTCGGCCGCCGCCCACAAGTTTTACATCTCCATTTTGCATCACCTATTGGAGTTGCACTTTTACATCTCTGTTTTGCATCATCTGTTGGAGTTGGCCCTTTTTTGGAGATGCAAAAAGTACTTTTTGGAGATGTAAATTTTTACATCTCCTATTTTACATCTCCAAATTTGCATCTTCTATTGGAGATGCTCTTACAAGCCACAGTTGGGCTGATTCCACTATCAAAGTTTATTACAATGATTCAAGCTTCCGGAGTGGTGGATGGCTGAGACCCGACATTTGGAGCTTCTGGGTTGTGATTCTCTTGTTCCTCGTCCGCTCCAGTCATGGCCGGGTCATGCTGCACCAGCTCAGACGAACCTCCCTCACCAGTTTCAATGATCTGGCGGTTTCCGGCGAGCCACTGAATTGAAGACAGGGCCTTAAAAACCATATCCTCCTTGATGACAGTTGAAGTGCTGACGTCGGAGGCAAAAGATTGCTTACGTGGGGGGGGGGGTCAGTTCGATAGGTTTTGGATTGGGCACATCCATGCGTTTTCTGGCTTCAGAATAGCCGGCTTGAAACTTTGTCAAATCTAGCTCTTCGGCAATCTTCGTTGCTGCTACCTGGGTCTCCTACGCACAACGCAGATACTCCTTTTCAGTAAAAGGTGTGTTATCCATGTTGAACTCTGGGAACCCATCAGCTAGCAGAGCCGGCTCCATCTCCGAGTAATATGCTTGGGCGCGCATCAGTGAACACATGGCTCCTTGCCTGCAAGCTGATCTTTTCAACTCCTTGATCCACTCTGGGACGGTGGAAAATTCCCGGATCATATCCATGATGCGGTGCGGTGGAGCTTTTGTGTTCTTCACTGACATGATAGAGTGTGCTCTGCCCACATGAAGCTGTTCCAAGAACTTGTAGATGGCTTGCAATTTCACCAGTGGAAGCTCCAACACATTGTGGTTTCTTCGGCCTGTCATTAAACAAAATAACATTAGTAACCCAGATTTCTTTGCCGGCTTGAAATTAGGAAGAAATTATGCTTACCAAAGATGGCTATGCACATGTCAGTAATGTGACCCTGAAGTGTTTGCAATTCTTGGGTCACCGGCTCTAGTTTTGACTCGGCATCTTCAACACGCTTTACCAGGGTGGCTCTCTCATTTGTAAACTTGGTTTTTGCCTTCTCCAAATTTTCAGTATAGGTGGCCAGCGATTCTTCAAAATCTAAGGACAACTTTTCAACTGTCTCTCGTAGTTTCTTCTCTGCTGCCACCTCTTTTGTCAAGCCGGCCATCTGAGACTCGGATTGCTTTAGCATATCCTGCAAAAGTGTGTTGAAGTTACAAGCAGATATTGGAAATCCCACGTCGCCGCAGGCGGCTGACCCGGCACTTGGGGGCTACAGGATATTTGCTTCTATCACATTTATAATAAGTATGAAGTCCCGAATCGCCGTAGGCGCGCGACCCGGCACTTGGGGGCTACATTGTGTAAATTCAAGCAACAACAAGTATGAAGTCCCATGTAGTTGCCAGCATGCAACACGGCACTTGGGTGCTAATGCATATGTCATTTTTAAAGTTAAAGACCCGGCCCATCACAGGTTGATGAGCCGGCCCTTGGGGGCTACCATTTGCTCCTCTCTAATGATCAGTACTTATACAAACCCCAGGACACTATTATATACTGACCCGGCGTTTGGGGGCTATAGTTGACTACAGTTAAAGGTTCTCAACCAGTATTCATTTTGAGTTGTGATTACAGCAAATCTCAAGTAAATCATTAGCTCTCTTTACTTAAGACTTGGAGGCTACATATAGACAAGTACATCAAGGAGCGGTAAAAGTTTACCTCATATTTCCTCTTCAAGCTATTTATTATAGCTGCTTCTGTATCCCGGCTCTCAGACAACCGGGTCAGGAATGTCTGATGCAAGGAGTTCACATCTTGATCTTCAAAAGATTGGAATTGAAACTGGTTTTTCCCTTTTCCTTACTTGGCGACTCATCTTTGGCTATGATCTTAGCCAAAGGTGTCGAAGTTTCTGGAGGGGCATTGTGTTTCTCACCAGTGATCATCACATCCGCGTGAGTCGTCTCCAACGGCGGCTCTGGAGTTGGATTTCCTTTTTCCTCCACTGCAGGAGCGGAGGCACATGTAGGACTTGCCGGGTTCTCTTGAAGGGGCGGCTCGTAACTTCCAGCCAGTGCGTCATGAACGTCCGGGGTGTCCATTACTACGTCGTCAGAAGGGCCCCCTTCAATTTCTGTCGTGGGAGCAGAAGTCAAGCCAGTTTTCTTTTTGGTGATGGCCTTGGAACTAAATTAAACAAAGGTACAATTGTTAGCAGATAAAACAAGATATGTTAAGAATAAACAAAGTACTTTGAGAAGGTCTTACCCTTTGTTAATGGTGAAAGTCGGCACCTGGGTGGCACTGGATTCATCAGAAGATGGTGAAGTGTGATATGCCGGGTCATCATGACCCAATGGCTGTTTAAAGGTACCAGCTTGAGGGTGACTGGCTATGGGACTCTTTGGCACTTCAACACGAGCTCGACGCGGAGATCTTTCATATGATAACCCGTCATATAACTCGCCCGAGCTACTCCGGGTCTTCCTCTTATGTGCGGCATGCTGTGTTTTCTTCAAAGAAAAGCATTTGTCTAAATGAGCTACTAGATGCGAAAATGGTATTTTACGGACTGCAAGCCGGATTCTTCCTTTTCCAATACTTGCTAAGTTGGAAGGTGAATTTAACTCTGCTTCATCGGCTCTGCTTGTTCCAACTTGATCCTGAGACAGTGTGGCGTTAGCAAGTTCATTAAAAAGGCGGCCAAGGGAGTCAAGTTCTACCTCATGTTCTTCTTCTTCTTCTTCTTCTTCTTCTTCTTCTTCTTCTTCTTGTTCTTCTTCTGCCTCTTCATCATTGTCGTCCTGAGGAGGGGTGGGAACTCGAGGTCCAATTTTCCACCACTCAGACTCCTCCTGGGCGAACGACAAGCCGGTATTTTAATAAAAGCAAAAGAGCAAGTTTGTATAGAAAATTAAAAGGCGACTCACTGGAGGCGCCGGGTTGCCAGCGAAGAAAGGAGCTAGTCCTACGAGACCGATTTTTTCCTGGGCCTCGCCGAGCAAATTCTTGGTGGATTTTATGAGCTCAGTGGCTGTCAAGTCAACCCGGCTGAAACACAAGGCATCTTCTGGCTCACCAGTATATTCGTGAATGAGTCGGCCCCTCAAGCTGAGGGTTGGATCCGCCATCTCATCCAACACCGGGTCAAGTCAACTCTAGTCAGGCCATGAGCTGTTAAGGCGTTTATCTTTGAATATAAAGGTTCCAATGCTTCCCTTTCTGTTTTGGAGGTGAAACCCAGAAAGATTGTTGAAGCGTCAAGCCGGTCCAATCTATAACCCGACAATTGATGTTGTTGTGTTGGAGAAGTGTCTTTGCAGTAAACCCAGGTTCTGTGGCATCCTTTAGTATGGCTCGCTTGTGCTGCCTCAGGAAAGGCCGAGTTTTTCCTCCTCTGGATGGTCAGTCCTCCAAGTTCTATACTTGGTCCTCCCTTGCATTCTGTCTGGTGATTGAGATAGAAAAATTCTTGGAAAAAACTGACAGTCGGCTCAATTTGAAGATATACTTCACAAAACACTTGACATTGGCTCAAATTCAAAATTGAGTTGGGACCAAGATCTTGAGGCCTGATGCCAAAATGATGAAGTATGTCACGGAAGAACTTCGAGCCTGGAGGACGGAAACCCTTGTCTAAGTGGTCACCGAATATGACGATCTCATTTTGACCCAGTCGAGGATGGGTCTCTTCGTTAGGTGCATGCCTTTCTATTTCAGCCTGGGCTGGAAGCATCCCGGAATTCACCAAGTTCTCCAATATGAGTGCGGACATGCTTGATTTCGGCCAGTTGACGGCTTTGCTGGTCTTGGGAGCCATGAGTTCAGATGCAATAAAATTTAACTGCAAAGATGAGAACAAATTATGAGTTGCCCGTATGCGTATGAGTCATGAAGATAATGAATGGGAATCAGTTATGGATCACTGCAGATTGAGAGCCGGCAAATTGTGTGCAAGCTGGTGAAAATACGGTTAAAGCCCGAGACCCAACAGGGGATTACAAGGGCAATTTTTCGGGTCATAACAATTATTATTCGAAAGTGCTATACATAACAAATGGCTATGGAGTGCTATGGCCCAAAGTGTGGTCAGCCGAAATAAGTATAACCCGACAAGGATATCACTGCAAATTGTGACCCGGATAATGCTATGAAGTAAGTTCTGGGGTTAAAGTGAACGTAAACAGCTATTGTTTGGATTTGGTTTCGGCTACAGATCTAAATATATAGGGGAAAGTAAAATGAAATAGGCCTAATTGAGGCGACAACTACGGGGTTGGCAACACAGGCAATCTATATTGATTGAAAGGGGGTTCGAATCTCATGTAGTTTTGGCCGCAGATTGAATCTAGCCCACGGCACTAAAGGGATCTACAAGGGAATTACGACCATTTTTACTTAGAAGAACTATGGATGAACACCGACGAACTAGTGAAGAACTAGAGAGGAGAAAAGTACAAAGGAGTAATGGTGCACTCACTGATCCGCGGAGGAGAGTTTGAAGGCTTCAATCTCCGTGAGAATGGCCGTGGTATTCTCGACGAGCTCTGACATGGCGGTGGTGCTGTTGATGCGGTTATCCTCAGGGGCGGTGAGCTCGAGAAGGCGCGGAGGCATTTGGAGTGAGAGGAAGAAGAAGCAAGAAGCAGAGAGGGTAAAAAAAAAGAGCCCCGGGGTCGTCGCTCTATTTATAAGGAAGAGGAAACTGAAACGGCAGGCACAAAACCCCAGGGGACACAGTAAATTTAGGCCTAAAGGATGCCTCGATTCTTGTGATTGACGAGACCTGACATATCCACCTAGAGATTCGCCATGACGTCATGCGTGGATACCGGAAGTAAGTGAGTGCTACTTGTGAGCTGCGTTGGTAATTCCCTGAAGAGGAAGGGAGATGCAGTACAGTAGAGATAAGTATTTCCCTCAGTTATGAAACCAAGGTTATCAATCCAGTAGGAGAATCACGCAACACCTTGTTAGCAGCACCTGCACACAAAACAACAAATCCTTGCACCCAACGCAAACAAGGGGTTGTCAATCCCTCGGCGGTAATTGCAAGATTAAATTGTATGTGATAGATAGATAGATAGATTGAAACAAAAATACAAAATGAAATAAATAAAGTAAAATTGCAGCAAGGTATTTTTAGGGTTTTTAATATATGATTTAGATAGACCCGGGGGCCATAGTTTTCACTAGAGGCTTCTCTCAAGAAAATAGCATATTGTGGGTAGACAAATTACTGTTGGGCAATTGATAGAAAAGCAAATAATCATGATGATATCCAAGGCAATGATCATGTATATAGGCATCACGTCCGAGACAAGTAGACTGACTCCTGCCTACATCTACTACTATTACTCCACACATCGACCGCTATCCAGCATGCATCTAGTGTATTAAGTCCATAAAGAACGAAGTAACGCCTTAAGCAAGATGACATGATGTAGACAAAGTAAACTCACGCATGAATAAACCCCATCTTTTTACCCTTAATAGCAATGATACATACGTGTCATGTCCCTTTCTGTCACTGGGATTGAGCACCGCAAGATCGAACCCATTACAAAGCACCTCTTCCCATGGCAAGATAAATCAATCTAGTTGGCCAAACCAAATCAATAGATCGGAGAAGAAATACGAAGCTATAATAATCATGCATAAAAGAGATCAGATAAGACTCAAATAATATTCATGGATAATCTGATCATAAACTCACAATTCATCAGATCCCAACAAACACACCGCAAAAAGTGATTACATCGGATAGAACTCCAAGAACATCGAGGAGAACATTGTATTGAAGATCAAAAAGAAAGAAGAAGCCATCTAGCTACTAACTATGGACCCAAAGGTCTGTGGTAAACTACTCACGCATCATTGGAAGGGCAGCAAGGTTGATGTAGAGCCACTCCGTGATCGATTACCCCTCCGGCGGAGTGCCGGAAAAGGCCCCCAGATGGGATCTCTCGAGAACAGAAACTTGCGGCGGCGGAAAAAGTATTTCGTGGACTCCTTTGTTGGTTTCCAGATTTTTGGGAATTTATAGTGGTGGAATTAGGTCAAAAGAGGCAGAGGTGGGCCCATGAGGCACCAGGGCGCGCCTGCCCCCCCAGGCGCGCCCTGGTGGCTCGTGGCCACCTCCCGGGGCTTCTGGCCTTCTCCCGAAGCTTCTAGTGTTGGTTATGTCCAGCAAAAAATCTCCAAAAAGTTTCGTGGCATTTGGACTTCGTTTGGTATTGATATTCTGTAAAACCAAAAACAGGCAGAAAACAGCAACTGGCACTGGGCACTAAGTTAATAGGTTAGTCCCAAAAAATGATATATAATTGCTGTAAATGTATGTAAAAACATCCAAGATTGATAATATAACACCATGGAACAATAAAAAATATTAGATACGTTGGAGACGTATCAGCATCCCCATGCTTAATTCCTGCTCGTCCTCGAGTAGGTAAATGATAAAAACAGAATTTTTGATGTGAATGCTGCCTATCATATTCATCATATATTCTTTTCTTTTATAGCATGGACATTTGGACTTGAATGATTCAGAGCAATAGTCTATAGTTTGACATGAAGATATAAATACTCAAGCATACTTACAAGCAACCATGCTTTTGAAAATATCAACGCTAAAGAAAGTTATCCCTAGCCCATTATACTCAATCATTGATCCATTCATGAAACACACTCAATATTAGCTACATCCAATGCACAAGTATGACAATAGTGCTTTCTAGTTGGTGCTTTATAAGAGAAGATGGAGACTCAAATAAAAAATAAAAAATGCATAAAAGTAAAGAGAAAGGCCCTTCGCAGAGGGAAGCAGAGATTTGCTAATGTGCCAGAGCTCAAAGCTTAAATTAGAGAGATGAAAATATTTTGAGAGGCATGCTTTTCCTGTCAATGAAAACGAACGAGAATTCCCAATATTTTCCATGCTAGACACATCATAGGCGGTTCCCAAACAGAAAGTAAAGTTTATTTCCTTTCCACCATTCTTTCACAATCCATGGCTAGCCGTATCCACGGGTGCCCTCCATACCAACACTTTCCAAGGAATTTTGTTGTTATTAATTTTTGATTCATTGCGGGACTGGGCATCCCTATTACCAGCCACTCCCTCATGCAATGACAAGTGAATAAACACTCATCGTGAGAATAACCCACCTAGCCTGGAAAATATTGGCCACCCGCTTCCGCCTCATGAGCGGTACGGGCACACAAAACTGAAAAATTATTTTGAAAATTAGAGTTGGCACATGCAAATTTACTTGGAACGCCATGGGAATACCGCATATAGGTAGATATAGTGGACTCATTTGGCACAACTTGGGTTTAAGGAGTTTGGATGCACAAGCAGTATTTCCGCTTAGTACAAATGAAGGCTAGCAAATAGATTGAGAAGCAACCAACCAAAAAGAGAAAACGGTCATAAACATGCATTGAACATAACTAACTCCAAATAATGCACCATAAGTAGGATGTAATTTCGTTGCATAACTATTGACTTGATGTGCATGCATAGGGAATCACAAACCTTAACACTAATATTCTTACTAAATCACAATTACTCACTAACATGACTCACATATCATCATCTCGATATCGCAAAAGTATTGCAAGGAATCACACTTATCATATCCAATGATCTATATGAAAGTTTTTATTATATCCCCCTTGAATATTCATCACTTTGGGACCAAATTCATATCTTGTGCAAATTACCATTACTATTATCTACTCTCAAAAAGATATAAGTGAAGCATGAGAGGTTATTTCTTCAAAATTTTAATCTTATCAACTCTCAAAATAATATAAGTGAAGCATGAGAGTTTATTTCTTCAAAATATAGCCACCGCCGTGCTCGAAAAGATTTAAGTGAAGCACTAGAGCAACTGCCTAGCTCAATTTTTTTAAGTGAAGCACATAGAGTATTCTAATAAATTATGATGAACGTGTGGCTCTCTCAAATAGGTGTGTCCAGCAAGGATAATTGTGACAAACTAAAAAGCAAACAAAGCAAAGACTCATATAATACACGACGCTCCAAGCAAAACTCATATCATGTGACAATTAAAATATAGCTCCAAGTAAAATTACCGATGGTTGGTAGAAGAAAGAGGGGATGCCTTCCGGGGCATCCCCAAGCTTAGACGCTTGAGTCTTCCTTGAATATTACCTTGGGGTGCCTCGGGCATCCCCAAGCTTAGGCTCTTGCCACTCCTTATTCCTTCATCCATCGTGATCTCACCCAAAACTTAAAAACTTCAATCACCCAAAACTCAACAAAACCTTCGTGAGATCTGTTAGTATAACAAAACAAATCACTACTTTAAGTACTGTTGAAAACCCATTCATATTTTATTTTTGCATTATAACTACTGTATTCTAACTTATCCATGGCTTATACCCCCCGATACAATCCATAGTTTTATCAAAACAAGCAAGTAGTGCATCAAAAACAGAATCTGTCAAAAACAGAACAGTCTGTAGAGATCTATTTAAAAGCTATACTTATGTAACTCCAAAAATTCTTAAAAATTAGGAAAACGTAAGCAATGCATATACCAATACTGTGTAAAAATTTCAGATTTTTCTGATGCTCCAGTACAGAACCAAAATTCCAGCACTGTACGCAAAACTTTCTGTTTTCCAAACAGCATCAATTATACTATCTTCCAAATCGTCCTAAAGGCTTTACTTGGCACAAATACTAATTAAAACATAAAAAACTCAATCATAAAAATAGCTATAATTATGTAAACACACAAAAACAGTAGGTAAAGGTAAAAATTTATTTTATTCATTGGGTTGCCTCCCAAGAAGCTCTTTCTTTATAGCCATTAAGATAGGCTTTGAGATTTCAATGATGCTCACATGAAAGATAAGAATTGAAGCACAAAGAGATCATCATAATACATGTGACAAACACATTTAATTCTAACATACTTCCTATGCATAGGCATTTTATATGCAAACAAATGATCAAGACGAGAAATATCTAGCATATGCAAAGGAGAGGAATAAAACATTGACAATCTCAACATAACGAGAGGTAATTTAGTAACATGAAAATTTCTACAACCATATTTCCCTCTCTCATAATAATTACATGTAGGATAATAATCAAATTCAACAATATAGCTATCATATAAAATTTTCTCTCCATGATCCACATGCATAAAATTCTTATAGTCACCCAAAATAGTGGGATTAACATCAACTAAAGTCATGACCTCTCCAAACCCACTTTCAATATTATTGCAAGCATTATGATCAATAGCATATTCATCATAAGGCTTAAATAAATTTTCAAGATAATAAGAAGCATTATCACCCCAATCATGATCATTGCAATAAGTAGTGGATATAACAAAATTATCATCCCCAAGCTCGTAGTTTTGCATATTATTAGCACAATTGACATTAATAGAATTTATAATAACATTATTGCAATCATGCTTTTCATTAAAGGAGCTATCATGAATCACTTTATAAATTTCTTCTTTCAGCACTTCATCATAATTTTCAGATTCATGATTTTCAAGCAAAACTTCATAGAGGAAATCAAGTGCACTCAACTCACTAGCAATTGGTTCATCATAATTGGGTCTTTTGAAAAGATTAGCAAGTGGATGAGGATCCATATCAATAGATTTTTAGCAAGCGAAGATGCAAGCAAATAGAAGGCACATGGCAACACAAGCAAAGATGGCAAACAAGCAAAAAGGCAAACAGAAAAATATTTTTGTAAAAACTTTTTAGAAGTGGGGGAGATGAAAACGAGAGGCAAAGGCAAATAAAATAAATGCAAGGAGATGAGAGTTTTATGCGTAGGTACCTGATAGATGTTTATGATGTCTCCCCAGCAACGGCACCAGAAATTCTTCCTGCTACTTGTGAGCTGCGTTGGTAATTCCCTGAAGAGGAAGGGAGATGCAGTACAGTAGAGATAAGTATTTCTATCAGTTATGAAACCAAGGTTATCAATCAAGTAGGAGAATCATGCAACACCTCGTTAGCAGCACCTGCACACAAAACAACAAATCCTTGCACCCAACGCAAACAAGGGTTTGTCAATCCCTCGGCGGTAATTGCAAGATTAAATTGTATGTGATAGATAGATAGATTGAAACAAAAATACAAAATAAAATAAATAAAGTAAAATTGCAGCAAGGTATTTTTAGGGTTTTTAATATATGATTTAGATAGACCCGGGGGCCATAGTTTTCACTAGAGGCTTCTCTCCAGAAAATAGTATACGATGGGTAGACAAATTACTGTTGGGCAATTGATAGAAAAGCAAATAATCATGACGATATCCAAGGCAATGATCATGTATATAGGCATCACGTCCGAGACAAGTAGACCGACTCCGGCCTGCATCTACTACTATTACTCCACACATCGACCGCTATCCAGCATGCATCTAGTGTATTAAGTCCATAAAGAACGGAGTAACGCCTTAAGCAAGATGACATGATGTATACAAAGTAAACTCATGCATGAATAAACCCCATCTTTTTACCCTTAATAGCAACGATACATACGTGTCATGTCCCTTTCTGTCACTGGGATTGAGCACCGCAAGATCGAACCCATTACAAAGAACCTCTTCCCATGGCAAGATAAATCAATCTAGTTGGCCAAACCAAATCAATAGATCGGAGAAGAAATACAAAGCTATAATTATCATGCATAAAAGAGATCAGAGAAGACTCAAATAATATTCATGGATAATCTGATCATAAACTCACAATTCATCGGATCCCAACAAACACACCGCAAAAGGTGATTACATCGGATAGAACTCCAAGAACATCGAGGAGAATATTGTATTGAAGATCAAAAAGACCGAAGAAGCCATCTAGCTACTAACTATGGACCCGAAGGTCTGTGGTAAACTACTCACGCATCTTCGGAAGGGCAGCAAGGTTGATGTAGAGCCACTCCGTGATCGATTACCCCTCCGGCGGAGTGCCGGAAAAGGCCCCCAGATGGGATCTCTCGAGAACAGAAACTTGCGGCGGCGGAAAAAGTATTTCGTGGACTCCTTTGTTGGTTTCCAGATTTTTGGGAATTTATAGTGGTGGAATTAGGTCAAAAGAGGCAGAGGTGGGCCCATGAGGCACCAGGGCGCGCCTGCCCCCCCAGGCGCGCCCTGGTGGCTCGTGGCCACCTCCTGGGGCTTCTGGCCTTCTCCCGAAGCTTCTAGTGTTGGTTATATCCAGAAAAAATCTCCAAAAAGTTTCGTGGCATTTGGACTGCGTTTGGTATTGATATTCTGTAAAACCAAAAACAGGCAGAAAACAACAACTGGCACTGGGCACTAAGTTAATAGGTCAGTCCCAAAAAATGATATATAATTGCTGTAAATGTATATAAAAACATCCAAGATTGATAATATAACATCATGGAACAATAAAAAATTATAGATACGTTGGAGACGTATCAGTGAGGTGATGTCACGACATGGAATAGTTGAAAAATTTCTTAGTGTGGAAAAGTTTCACGACCCAGCAAAAGGATTGACCCGATCGGATGTTTCGAAAACAACAATGATAAAAATTGAAGGGACAAGAAGATGCCGGCTCAGAAAACAAGACCCGGAACTTAACCCTTTACATTTTTGTTTCCTTGTCTTACCTTCTGGATGAAGTATAACATGGATAAATCCAAGCTAAATTGGGGGCTAATGTTAGGGATATTCCGAACGACCAAGACCCAGCTCAGGGTGTGACTCGGCAAAATGCCAGAGGCACTATGGGTCACCCTGTTTTCCGGGTCATGATGATGTGACAAGGAAGGGACTGAGGCCCGTAGAGAGACCAGTTCGAAGGCCGGCTCGTGGAGGAGCTTTGTGGGCCGGCTCATGGAGAAGACCCAGGTGGGGGAAAGTTCCCTACCTTAGAAGGCAAGATGAACAAGAGTTAGAGTAGGATACATGTTATTAGTATGACCTGGAGTCTTCTGTAAACCTAGGGATTCAACCTGTTATATAAAGGGGAGCCCCTAGGATGAAAAGACTAGGTTGCAATCTCTCGAGAGCTAGGTTAGCGAATCCCCACCCTTGTAATCGAGATCCGCAGCAATATCAATCAAGGAGGAGTAGGCTTTTACCTCCACCGTGAGGGGCCGAACCTGGGTAAACTCGTGTCTCTCTTTCTAACCAACCCCATTCAAGCTTCCACGCAACTGCGATGGCCTCATGACTAAGTCCTTTCACGAGGACATCTGCCGTGACAAAACCACGACAGTGAGGCCAATGATATCATTGAGTCTCATGAAGAGACCATCACTAAGAAGGAAGGGCATAGTCGTGAGTATGCCGATGAAATTGCGGATCTTTCTCATGCTCTAGAGGAAGAGCAAGGTCTTCGCGTCGCTCTTGAGGAGTCACAAAATGTTGACCTTGCTAAGATCATGATCATGCTCAATTTCTTGCTCGTGTGCTTAAATCCAAGAATGTTGAACTTGGGGTTGGCCATGCTGGACTCAAAGAGGAGTATGAGTTACTTGACAAGGCTCACAAGGCTTTGAAAAGTTCTCATGCTACACTCAAGGAGTCTCATGATCAACTCAAAGTGAAGCTAACCAAGGAGATTGCCACTTGTCCTCCTTTTGTTTTAATTGATAATGCCCATACAACTAACCCCTTGTTGTGAGCATGCTCATCTTGTTGACGAGAACACCAAGTTGAAAGAGCAACTTGAGAAGGGCCTTGTGACATGTATACAAGGCGAGAAGAACCTCAACGAACTTTTGAGCAATCAAAAGGAAGTTGTGGCAAAGGAGGGACTTGGGTTTGTTCCCAAGTCAAAGAAGAAGAAAACAAAGAAGAAAAGCAAGACCAAGCAAGCTCTCCCTCTCAAAGAGGTATTTGTCAAAGAGGGAGAGAGTGCTCCTAAGGAGAAGAAGCACAAGGTGGTGGGTGGTAATGCTAAAAGGGGCAAAACCACTCCTCCCAACAAAGCCGGTGATTTTAACCCTTCATATGTTTTATGCCGTGCTAGTGATGGGCATGTTTATGTCAAATTTGTTGGTTCACCTTATGAGTACATTGAATGGTCTATTTGGGTCCCTAAGACCCTTGTCACTAACATCAAAGGACCATTAAAGAATGGGTACCTAAAACCAAGCATTGATCTTATGTAGGAGTTTGCTTCTGGTGGGGTGTCATGGTTGCTCGATAGTGGAGCAACCAATCCTATGACCGGGAGCAAGGACTTGGTGGTGGACGTGCAAGCAAGTTCATCTATGTCCACCCATGTCTAATTTGGTGATGCTTCATTATCTAAGGTATTGGTCCTTGGCAAGGTTGTCATTTCTCAAGACTTAACCATTGAGAAGGTCATGCTTGTTGAGACCCTTGCATACAGTTTACTTTCCGTTCATCAACTTGCACTTATGGGCTTCACTACTTTCTTTGATATTGATACCGTGGCCCTTTTGTGGAGCAAGACTCTTAAAGTAGCCTTTGATGGACATGTTGAGAACGGTGTCTATGTGGTTAACTTCTCAGAGAGACCCACTAAGGCCGCGACTTGTCTAATGTCTAAAGTTGACATGGGGTGGCTTTGGCATCGCCGTTTAGCCCACGTCAATATGAGATCTTAGCAAAGTCTCCTCAACGGGGACCACGTCCGAGGACTAACAAATGTTAGTTTTGCCAAAGATCGTGCTTGTAGTGTGTTGTAGGGTGGAACCATAGTTCATGATTTTTTCACACTTGGAGGGAGGAAAGGGGAAGAACAAGAACAACAAGAGGAATCTCTCAAACAAAACCCAAATCACACATCCACTAGAATAGCATACATGAGATCCACAAGCATATCATGAACAATCAAGGGAAAATAGCACAAAGGTAAAGTTTCTTCTCAAAACCAGAGGAGATGAGGTCTTGATGATGATATCCACTTGGGGATCTTCTCCTAAGAGGTCTTGATCTCCAAGGGGAGAGGTAGATGAGAAAAGCTCTCTCTAAATCATGCCATATTGTCGGCGTACGACACCTATGGGATCGCGTGGATCCCTTTTACGGTTCGGCTAGGGAAAAGATTTGCACAAAGAGCGGATCCAACGATCAACGCGGGGATCTTTACCCAGGTTCGGGCCGCTGAGAAGCGTAAAACCCTACTCCTGCCTTTGTTTATTGTGGGTGTTCTTAAGCTCAAGTACACGGAGCGCTTGCAATGAACAGTACGTTCAAGAAGCAGCTACGCATGCAGAATGGGCCAGAAGGTCCTCCTCCCCTGTAGCTTCGCCTTGGGCCTCCTTTTATACATCTAAGGGGTCACCAACAGTGGCGAACAGTAAGTACAAGAGGTGTAAAGTTGCTACAGTGTTAACATGCTTATCCCTGACAACTTAGGACAAGCGCATTAAATGCTCTACTTAGGTGTCCCTTACTTTCTTGGGGACGGAAAAAGAGCCCGTCCCATCAGCACCGCTTAATCCCATTCACCGCTAGTGCCATGACACGCACCCAGGAGGACAAGCCCTAAACGACAGGCTGGTCGCTGCGCTGGAGCGGTGGCAGGGCGGAGGGATCTTGCCGGGTGCGAGTCCTTGCCGAGTCCTTGCGAGCCTTCCCGGCAAGATCTTGCCGGGAAGCCAGCCTTCGGTCTTCTGTCTTTTGATCATCAGCTTGAGTGCCTTCTTGATAATCTTGTATTTGTTTCCAGCTATTCCTTGGCAGGCCTTCCCGCTGGTATGGCTGCAACCGTCCGTGCAAAAGTATGGGGTACTAAAGGACCGAACTTTAGTACACCGACACATATGCTTTGCTAACCCTAACAAATGGTCTAGGTACAAAATATATAGGTGTTTGGAGGTGAGGGACGAAGTGGAGGGGCAAAAGAGACAAATCTTAGCCAGCTCGCAGGAGAGCCCGCGTGCACAGGCTAAGTTGACCCCGTGGGCATGGTACACGCCCGTGCACACGGGGTGCCCAGCAGCTACAATGGAGGGGGCCGTGCGCACGGGGTCCTGGAGGCTCGTGCGCATGGGGTATCCAGAAACTCTCTGGATAGGCCATGCACATGGGGTCCAAAAGAGGCCATGCGCATGGGGTCACCTGGGTGCGTCTTCTTCTTTTTGCTGCTGGTCTCCGTCTTCCGTGTAGTCTTCTCGTCCTTCTTCTTGGACTTGGCGAGGTTCCTTAGTTCCTTGGTGGGGGTCGTCCTCGTACCTAATGATGCACATGGTTCCATGGTGAGGTGGTAACTAAGTCCCATCCATATTCATGTCAAGCTCGAAGAGGAGTGAGTTCACCTTGCTTTCGATGGCACGTGCGCAAGCTCTTGCTATGGGTCCACCTGGTGCTTGATGACTCGGTGTGGTGTCCATGGGGATGACCGAAGGATGCTCCGCATCATAGTGCTTGTATCGAAGGAAAGCTACATGAGACGGCTCACCAACCCAAGACTCTTATTTCTTCGAAGAGGCCCTTGGAGCTCCTTCACATGGTTCTCTTTGGACCTCCATCATTTGATAGTCTTTGGGGGGGGGGGGAGAAGGTATTGCTTTGTGATAGTGGATGACTATTCAAGATACACATGGGTATATTTCTTCAAGAGGAAGAGTGAGACCCACCAAACCATGATCGACTTTGCAAATGAAGCTCAACATCAACATCATGCAAAGATATTGATCATTAGAAGTGACAACGTCACCGAGTTCAAGAACTACACCTTGGATGAGTTTCTTAGTGTTGAGGAGATCAAGCATCAATATTCCGCACCATATACCCCTCAACAAAATGGGGTAGCGGAGAGGAAGAACCGGACGTTGATGGAGGCGACAAGGACCATGATGGCAGAATTCAAATCTTCGTACAAATTTTGGGCCGAAGCCATCAACACCGCATGTCATGCATCCAATCGGCTCTACCTCCGCAAATGCTTGAACAAGACTCCATATGATATACTTACCGGCAACAAGCCCAACCTTAAGTACTTCCGGGTGTTCGGTTGTAAGTTTTTCATTCTCAAGAAAGGTGCTCATTTGTCTAAATTTGAAACTAGAGCTCAAGAGGGCATATTTGTTGGTTATGCTACAAACTCTCATTCTTACCGTGTCCTCAACAAGTCCAATGGACTCATTGAGAAGATGTGTAACGTGGAGTTTGATGAGAATAATGGCTCCCAAGTGGAGCAAAGTGGTCTTTGTGATGTAGGTGATGAAATTCCTCCTCAAGCCATAAGAAGAATGGTTGTTGGTCAAATCCTACCCATTCAGGAACCCCTTGTGGCCGAAGGAGAAGGACAATGTTCTACGCAAGTGGAACCATCACCAACACTAGACCCACACGCTTCAGAATAACAAAATGAAGGCCCTCAACTAAGTGAACAATATCAAGGGAAAGAACAACCTCATGATGATGGCGATGCACGAAGTGATGCCCAATATCAAGTTCATGATCGTGAGCTAGCTCAAGATAAAGAGCAAGCTCAAGACGATGCTCAATATGATCAAGATGGAGCTCCTTGAATATCTCTTAAAGAGCAAATAGAGCATCATGCCGCCAAGATAGCTTCCGACCTTGCTCATAAAGGACACATCATGGAGAACGTCATAGGAAGCTTAAGAAAGAGGGTAACTACTCATAAACAATTAACAAACTTTTGTGAGCATCACGCGTTTGTTTCATGTGTTGAACCCCAAAAGGTCTATGAGGCGCTCGAGGACCCGGATTGGCTAGAAGCCATGCATGAAGAACTCAATAACTTTGAGCGCAACAATGTGTGGCAATTGGTGGAAAGGCCAAAGTAGAATCATAATGTCATCATAACCAAGTGGATCTTCAAGAACACGCAAGATGCACATGGTATTATCATCTGCAACAAGACAAGATTGGTGGCTCAAGGTTTCTCCAAGTCAAAGGTGTCGACTACGATGAAACTTTCGCTCCCATTTCTCACCTTGAACCTATTTGCATGTTGCTCGCATGTGCATCTCATCATGATTTCAAGTTTCAACAAATGGATGTGAAGAGTGCATTTCTTAATGGTCCTCTTAATGAGTTGGTATACTTTAAACAACCCACAGGGTTCAAGGATCCCAAGTTCCCCAATCATGTATAAAAACTCAATAAGGCACTCTATGGCCTTAAACAAGCCCCACGTGTGTGGTATGAGCACCTTACTGAGTTGTTGCAAGATCATGGGTTTGAAATTGGGAAAATTGATCCCACTCCTTTTACTAAGAGGGTTAAAGGGGGATTTTTCATATGCCAACTATATGTTGATGATATTATCTTTGGTTCTCCTAGCAAAGCTTTCAATGTTGAGTTTTCCACACTAATGACCAAGAAGTTTGAGATGTCTATGATGGGAGAGTTGAAGTTCTTTCTCGGATTCAAAGTCAAGCAACATAGAGAAGGAACCTCCATAAACCAAGCCAAATATACCCAAGACATGCTCAAGAGGTTCAAGTTGGATGATGTCAAGCCGGCCAAGACTCCAATGCCAACCAAGTGCCAACTTGACATTGATCCCAATATTAAAGCGGTGGATCAAAAGGTATATTGTTCTATGATTGGATCCTTGCTTTACCTTTGTGCATCTAGACTGGATATCATATTGAGTGTGAGAATGTGTGCATGGTTTCAAGCCAGACCAAAGGAAAGCCACTTTGTGGCGGTCAAAAGAATCTTTTGATATTTGGCTCATACCCCAAACTTTGGATTATGGTACCCCAAAGGAGCAAGCTTTGATCTCACGGGATATCCGAACTTGGATTGGGCGGGAGACCATGTGGAGAGGAAGTCCACTTCCGGAGGGTGCCAATTTCTTGGTCGCTCTTTGGTGAGTTGGTCTTCCAAGAAGCAAAATTGTGTATCTCTCTCCACCACCGAGGCCGAGTATGTAGCCGCCGCAAGTTGTTGTGCACAATTGCTATGGATGAGGCAAACTTTAAAGGATTATGGTGTCACTTGTGACAAAGTGCCTCTTCTATGTGACAATGAAAGTGCAATCAAGATCTCCTACGACCCTGTGCAACATAGCAAGATGAAGCATATTGAGATCTGTCATCATTTCATTCGGGAACACATCAAGCATGGGGAGATTGACCTTATCTTTGTAAGGACTAATGAGCAACTAGTGCATATTTTCATGAAGCCATTGGATGAAGCAAGATTTCGCGAGTTAAGGCATGAGCTAAATATCATTGATTCGAGCAATGTTGCTTGAGGCAATGCACATCCCACCACACTCATCATTTTATCTTTTTCTAGATGTAGGCATGGACATAGGGGGAGTGTTGTTCCTTTCATGAACTCACACTCTCCTTATTATGAATAAATAGAATCAATCTTTCACATTAGCCATTCTTGATGGTACTTGTGCTTCAAAGATGAGTTTTGGTCTTGGACCCAAGGTTAAAATCTTCGCGGTGCCAAACCATTTGACTAAAACATAGGTGGCTCTGGCCACTGACCCTCTTCTGTTGGAAGAGGTTTGGTTCTCTTTGGATTTGATTGGTTTTATCTAGACTTTAGGTCTTTTGCCTTTTGGTTCACTCTAAGGTTTGCTCTTGTCTTTTGCTTCTTTAACCTTGGAGTGTTCCTCACCATTTGTAGTGTTTCGAGTCTCCAACCTAAGCCAACCTCTTCTACAAACCTCTCATATTTTTGCATTAGCCATCATCCTCAAATTTGATCCTTGCTGGTTCCTGCTCTGCAAGCTGAAAGTACCGCTTGTTTTGGATGGTACTATCGCTTACGCAGTAATACCGCTCCTGACCTCCGGTACTACTGCTGAGGCGGTACTACCGGCCTCCTGCCGTCTGTAGTACCGGGCGGTACTACAACTCCTCCCCAGAGCGGTACTACCACTTAGAGGCCTGTGGGCGGCTTAAGTGAACGGGCACGGGGGTTCCCATCCCCCATACCCATTCACTATCCCCCCCCCCCCCACGACTCTCCTCTGCAGCACCAGAACCACCGCGGCTACAGCCCCCGACTCACCGCATCCAGGCCATCTCCCTCAATTCCGTCCGATGGGATCGATACCCACCTTCCTCTTCCCATGGACGCCGGTATTGCCCTCGTTCTTCTCTCCTACGGTTCTACTTTTTGAATCTAGGCTTTAGGGCAATGCGGTCTTGTTCATCAATTTTTGGCTAAATCGTGATAAGTTAGGACGAGGAATGATTGCTAGATAGGAGTGTAGGAGTTTTATTGCAGTATTTTCAAAGTTTTGTGGTTCTGGTACTACGGGATCTCGTCGCGGTCGTGCGCGTGAGACTCGGGCGATACTATCGATCACCCCAAAGTGGTACTACTGCTTAAGCCTCAAGCGATACTACTGCTGTGAGAACGGTACTACCACTTGAACCACCTAACTTCTGAACTACTGAAACACTGCTCCTCTCTCAACTTTATGTCTTTGGCTTATGCATTTACACCTGCTATTCCCTTCTGTTTTGTGTCGTGTCCAGGTGGTAGTAGCTCTGGTCCTTATGTGGCTCGTCGCAAGAACCCGAAGCACGGGCGTACCGCCTCTACAAGTGAAGCAGAAGAGGCTCCACTTGTCAGGCAGTCAGGAAGGACCAAGTCCATTGCCAAGAAGAAGGAGAAGGCCAAGTCTGTGATGGAGATGAATTCCAAGGAATATTAGGCTTACCGTGAGCGGAATCCCAACACTCGTCCTCAGGAGGCTGATTTGCAAGCTCGCCCTTTCTAGAACCAAGATCAGGCTTCTGTGTACCATGAGGTGATCATGAACAAGAAGAACTCATATGTCAGGACCAAGTCTGTGAACATCAAGCACATGCAGAGGGACATGGATTACTTTGGAGAGGCTCTTGCTATCTATGAGCAGTTTGACATCATGAAGATCATCACCTTCAACAACGACTTCGACTCTGACTTGGTGGCAAAATTTTATGCCACAGTGTACTTTTGGATTGATGATGATAGGACTCTGATGTGGATGACACATGGCAGGCGGATGCTGTCTACCTGGAAAGTGTTCATGAAAGTTTGGGCTACAATGATGATGGGTTGGACAAACCCGTTGGTCTTCGCCCTCACGAGAACTCTACTCCAACTCACAAGTCCAAGTTGCTTTGCTTCTACACTGTCAAGAAGGGTCCTAAGGGAGAGATCAAGGAGCTGACACCGTACATGGACATTATGCATCGCATCTTCAGGCACTCTCTTTTCCCTCAGGTTGGGAACTTTGACATGGTGCATGCCTATCTGGTTGACATTCTCCTTTTGTGCCACACGGAGAGGGCAAGACCTCTGTTTTGGATGTGTCCCATGTGATGTGGACCGAGCTCTCCACTGCAGTCTATGGCCGTAAGGTGCCTATCTACGCTCCATTCATCTTCAAGCTTATTGTGGACACTTGGCACTCGCAGTTCCCTGAGGAGATCTTAGAGCTTGGACCTCTAGTTAGTCATGAGGAGATCAGGCTGAGGCAGAAGCAACACTGGGGTCTTGCACAGATTCCTGAGATTGAGGTTCCCTCTGCTGAGTCAGATGAGTCAGATGAGCCTGACTATGTGCCAACTCCAGAGCAGTTGGGATGGACTGCAAAGCTCAAGAGGAAGGTCAAGAAGCTCTTCTGCCTTCAGACTGATGTTCAGCATTGGATGTACCAGGCACACGTGAAGGAAACGCTTGCTCGCCGTTGCCAGATTGAGATGATCAGGAAGCTGAACATTGATGTTGAGAGTGGCTCTGAGAAGAAGGTCACTGATACCTCCTTTTAGTGATGTGGTAATGGAACAGAAAAGTGTATCCCGCACCTATTTCCCCAGAGGTGACCTATAACGCCCCGGACACACCCGCCGGCGGTCGTTACTCCTGACGGGATCTAGACTGGCCCCACAGATCAATACTAGTCTTTCCTCCGCATTTTGTCCTCACTCGTGCGCACCCGGGACCAACTTCCCGGTCGGTCACCCATCCTGAAATTACTCCAAGCTGAGCACGCTTAACTTTGGAGTTCTTTCCGAATGGGCTCCCGGAAAAGAAGGAATTCCTTATTGATATGAGTAGTCTATCATCCCTATTATGCCAGGCAACCACATACACCCCCACTCAGAGGAACCAACGTCCTCGTCGGGCCACAGGAACGTTCCCCCTTGGCACATATGTCTGTGCATCCAGTGTGGCACATGTGCCATGCAGTGTGCCACGACGGGTCACAAACGTCATGCACAACATGACCGCGCACCTGTCCGCAAACATCCGTGTAACCATGAGAACAGAGTCACGTCACACTGATATCGCAACCATTCCAACAATACCCGCGTGATCCTAAAAAAATTTGAGTGAGAAGAGATAGTAGAATCAAAACACCTACGTCACAATTCCTCACCAGAGCGACGAAGGGGATAAGGAGTAAAAAGAATTCCTACTCTCCGATATATAACTAGGACTCAAAATAGTTTTTCTTCTATACTTGCCAACGGTTCGATCAATCAATGGGGCTCCTATGGTCGGTCGAGGCTCTGATACCAACTTGTCACGCCCAATATGCGATCCTATCCTCGAGGGACTTGGAGGCCCCAGCAGGGATAGAAGCGCATATCAAAGACGCTTGCAAGGTGGATATCATTACATCGTACCATGTACATAATGGATGGGGATGCATACAAATACATACAGTCAACACAAGAATACATCAATACATAGCAAACATCATACAGAAGAGCAGAATCCGACTACGGATGAAACACAAACAAAAAACACGAACGACATCCACCCTGCTAGCCCAGGCTGCCGACCAGGAACCTATCCCAAGATCGACGAAGAGGAAGAAGCAGAAGAAGAACTCCAAAAGCAAACGCGCATCGCTCTCGCGTCAGGTCATCGCATAACCTGTACCTGCATCTGTTGTTGTAGTAATCTGTGAGCCACGAGGACTCAGCAATCCCATAACCATGGGTAGCAAGACTATCAAAGCTTAAATGGGTATGGAAGGGTAAGGTGATGAGGTTGCAGCAAGCACTAAGCATTGTATGGTGGCTAACTTACGAGTACAAGAATAAGAAGAGTAAACTACGCATAACGGTCGCAATCTAATAATGATCAAGAAGTGATCCTGAACACCTACTTACGAGTCAAACATAACCCCACCGTGTTCCCTTCTTGGTTCAAACCTCACAAGAAGAGACGATCACGGTTACGCACACAGTTGGTGTATTTTAATTGAATTTAGTTTCAAGTTCTCTACAACCGGAGGTCATAAATATCCAAGTCGCCACATAACCGCGGGCACGGCTTCGCGTAAGATTTTAACCCTGCAGGGGTGTTCCAACCTAGCCCATCATAAGCCTACACAAGCTGCGGTGGAAATACCTCAACCTCGAGATAGCCCAAAGTATCCTCGAAATCCCGGTGCACAAGACATTTCGACAATGGTAACACAATTCCAGCAAGACCTGCCGGTGTGCCGACACCCTGATAGTAGCCGCGCGTATCTCGTCTCAGGCCACGACCGGATAGGTAAGCCTACGAGTAAAACTAGATCCTCGAGTTTCCTCATGGTGGCCCGCAGTCTGCCCGATTCGGACCAACACCATCGGCACTGGCCCACCTGTATTATGTTGAATTAAAAGAATCCTCGGGTGCATGACGCCCTATGCCAATTAATTATTTAGTTCAGTATGATTATGTTGGCAAATGTTAAAACCAATGTTGGGCCTTGCTGGAAGCGGTTATTCAAAGCGAACTGTCAAGAGGGTCCCATTCCCCTGACCATGTTAGGAACGCTAAACATGGATCATAACACCAGCATTACGGAAACTAGGGCGGCTTGAGTGGAACAAAACACTAGGCAAAAGGCCGAGCCTTCCACCCAATACCAAGTATATAGATGCATTAATTAAATAAGAGATATTGTGATATCCCAACATATCCATGTCCCAACATGGAACAACCTACAAGATCACCTGCAACTAGCAACGCTATAAGAAAGGGGCTGAGCAAAGCGGTAACATAGCCAAACAACGGTTTGCTAGGTAAGGGTGGTTAGAGGCTGTATCATGCCATATGAGAGGCTGACATATATGTGGTAGGAAGCGCGACATAGCGATAGCAACGAGACAACTAGCAAGCAAAGATAGTAAAGATATCCAAGGTCATGATCATCTTGACTGAAATCCCGCTCGAAAGAAGAACGAGTCCATGAAGAAGACGAACCAACGTAGTCAAACGAATCCTCACAATCGCAACGAAACCAGAACTATCGAGAAGAAGCACAACCGGAAAAAAGCAAATAACATGGTAAACACACAAACATAATCATGGAATAATGCACAATCAAGTATGATGCATGACAAGATTAAATGTTGTTAAACATGGCAAGAGATGAAGCATAAGCAAACCATACAACTAGGCAAGTTTAAATGAGGACGGAAACACAAATAACAATTCCGGAAAATCCCCATATGCAAATTTCGAAATTGGTACTGAGGTGAATTAAACACAATGTTAAAGTGGTTAAACAGCAAGTTTACATGCACCATGATGATCGACACGTTTTTCTAATGAAGTTACATATGTAGAACATTTAATTCGGAGCTACGGCCTAGAAGATATGAACTAAACAAGTTTAACATGGCAAGGATGCAAAATGCATGCAAACATCAACCACAACACTCAAATCAAGGATGCAGCTTGACAATATGAAACTACATACAAAGCTAAGCAAGTTTCATGTAGGACATCATCAAAACGGAGCAACGGTTCAACAATTACAATCAACACAAGTTATACTAACAATCTGTCCAAAACAGCAACATAGCATTTTGCAAGCATTTAAACTACATGCTATAGTGCGAGAATATGGCATCAAATGGCACATCATGGTAGTACATAGAATGGAGCTCAAATCAGTCAACATGGGCATAAACATAGGAGCAATAGATTAATTACTATGATTTTTACAAAATGGAACATTCTGATAACAGGTTGACAGATTTAACATGATGGCATCTTGAGAGCAACAATGAGACATGCTACAGCAAGATTACATGTCAACCAATGGCATGGCATCAAAGTAGAGATCACATAGGCCAAATCAAATGAAGGGACCATATGCATATGATCTCTAGATTAGTGGCTACCATCAAGCAAAGTTGACAAGTTTATCACAGACAACTTTTACTTAAAACAGCAACATTGACTAGGCATGTTTGCAAGCTCATGGCAGTCACATCATGGCATATCATGGCATGGAATAAATACTTGCAGCAAGAAGACATGAAAATGCTCCAAAGCCATGTTGACAAGATGCTCATATGACATTTGCATTAAATCACACAAAAATGACAAAATGACGCATATTAACAGTTTACTGCAGTAACAGCAGGATGCACTTTTGCAACAGAGATTTAGGCATGTGGATGATCCCTAATATGCATGCAACAGCAGCCATCATGTAGAGCACAAAGAGTAGATCAATTTACATATAAAGATCATTTTCATCGGATGAACAGATGCAAAGATATAGCCAATACAAAATGCATATATGCTGTTAAAATCCTGGGGACAGAAAAACTGGACCTCGGGCGAATCGGGACGGGATGGATCCAGATGGGTGTTTGGTTCGCGTGATCCGGGACGAGCCAGATCTGGGACGGAAGTGGACGGAGGGATCCAGGTCGAAGGTTGAAGAAGGCCATGGCATTTTGCGGCGCTCGGGCTCCGGCGACGCGGGGAGATGGCGTGGAAGCGCGGATCCGGACATGGGGAATCCATTCCCAGTGACAAGGAGGCCTGGGGCGGCGCAGACGTGGAGATCGGGGCGGCCATGGAGCTCCTGCGAGGTTCGTTCCAGAGAGAGAGAGAGAGAGATCGTGAGCGAGAGAGAGAAGCACGGGGAGGACGGGAGGAGTAGGGAGAAGAAGAGGGCGGCGGTCCTAGGGTCATGGTCGCCAGCGGGAGGCGCTCCGGCGACGGAGTCCGGCGGGGTGGAGCGAGACGCTCGGGGCCGGGGTCGAGCGGGAGCTCCCTCCCAGATCGGGCGCGATGGCGAGACCCGGGCCCGGACGGGCCTCGCGTGGGCTCTGCGGGCCGCGGCGGCATGGCTGCGCTGGGACAAGTGGCGGCACTGGAGTGGCTGAGGGCGGCGGCTGGTGGCGGCGCGGCCTGTGGTTGAGCACCAAGTGGCGGCGGTGGGCTGGCGATGCCGGATCCGAGGAAGGAGGCTAGGGGTAGGGTTTCCAAATGAGGAAGGGGGTCTGTTTAAATAAGGAAATGGGGCTAGATGAGGGGGTTTTGAGGTGAATTAGAGCCGTTCGATCTCGATCGGACGGTTCCAGTCGAGGGGTTGGTGTAGGTGGGCTAGGTGGGCTGTGTAGAGTGGATTGGGCTGAGATGAGAGGCAAGAAAAACTGCCTAGCACAGGTTTCAGAGCAATGAAAACGTCCGACGTTTGACCGACTATAGTGCCGCTATAGGTTATCCGTTGGGGCATCAAACGACCTCCGAATGGGACGAAATTTGGCAGGCGGTCTACCTACAACATAATAAGACCGCACGGAGGTCGTTTGATGCCCCAACGGATAACCTGTAGCGGCACTATAGCCGGTCAAAACGTCAGACGTTTTCGGTGTTCCGAAAACCATGCCGGGCTGCCAACTTCCCTCTCATCTCAGCCCAACCACTCTACACAGCCCACCTAGCCCACCTACACCAACCCCTCGACTGGAACCATCTGATCGAGATCGAACGGCTCTAATTCAGCTCAAAACCCCCTCATCTAGCCCCCTTTCCTTATTTAAACAGACCCCCTTCCTCATTTGGAAACCCTACCCCTAGCCTCCTTCCACGGATCCGGCGCCGCCAGCCCACCGCCGCCAGTTGGCGCTCAGCCACAGGCCGCGCCGCCACCAGCCGCCGCCCTCAGCCACTCCATCACCGCCACTTGTCCCAGCGCAGCCACGCCGCCGCGGCCCGCAGAGCCCACGCGAGGCCCGTCCGGGCCCGGATCTCGCCACCGCGCCCGATCTGGGAGGGAGCTCCCGCTCGACCCCGACCCCGAGCGTCTCGCTCCACCCCGCGGGACTCCGTTGCCGGAGCGCCTCCCGCTGGCGACCACGACCGCAGGACCGCCGCCCTCTTCTTCTCCCTGCTCCTCCCGTCCTCCCCGTGCTTCTCTCTCTCGCTCACGATCTCTCTCTCTCTGGAACGAACGTCGCAGGAGCTCCATGGCCGCCCCGATCTCCACGTCCGCACCACTCCAGGCCTCCTTGTCACAGGGAATGGATTCCCCACGTCCGGATCCGCGCCTCCACGCCATCTCCCCGCGTCGCCGGAGCCCGAGCGCCGCAAAATGCCATGGCCTTCTTCAACCTTCGACCTGAATCCCTCCGTCCACTTCCGTCCCAGATCTGGCTCGTCCCGGATCCCGCGAACCAAACACCCATCCGGATCCATCCCGCCCCGATTCGCCCGAGGTCCAGTTTTTCTGTCCCCAGGATTTTAACAGCATATATACATTTTGTATTGGCTATATCTTTGCATCTGTTCATCCGATGAAAATGATCTTTATATGTAAATTGATCTACTCTTTGTGCTCTACATGATGGCTGCTGTCGTATGCATATTAGGGCTCATCCACATGCATAAATCTCTGTTGCAAAAGTGCATCCTGCTGTTACTGCAGTAAACTGTTAATATGTGTCATTTTGTCATTTTTGTGTGATTTAATGCAAATGTCATATGATCATCTTGTCAACATGGATTTGGAGCATTTTCATGTCTTCTTGCTGCTAGTATTTATTCCATGCCATGATATGCCATGATGTGACTGCCATGAGCTTGCAAACATGCCTAGTCAATGTTGCTGTTTTAAGTAAAAGCTGTCTGTGATAAAACTTGTCAACTTTGCTTGATGGTAGCCACTAATCTAGAGCTCATATGCATATGGTCCCTTCATTTGATTTGGCCTATGTGATGTCTACTTTGATGCCATGCCCTTGGTTGTCATGTAATCTTGCTGTAGCATGTCTCATTGTTGCTCTCAAGATGCCATCATGTTACATCTGTCAACCTGTTATCAGAATGTTCCATTTTGTAAAAATCATAGTAATTAATCTATTGCTCCTATGTTTAAGCCCATGTTGAATGATTTGAGCTCCATGCTATGTACTACCATGATGTGCCATTTGATGCCATATTCTCGCACTGTAGCATGTAGTTTCGATGCTTGCAAAATGCTATGTTGCTGTTTTGGACAGATTGTTAGTATAACTTTTGTTGATTGTAATTGTTCAACCGTTGCTCCGTTTTGATCATGTCCTACATGAAACTTGCTTCGCTTTGTATGTAGTTTCATATTTTCAAGCTGCATCCTTGATTTGAGTGTTGTGGTTGATGTTTGCATGCATTTTGCATCCTTGCCATGTTAAACTTGTTTAGTTCATATCTTCTAGGCCGTAGCTCCGAATTAAATGTTCTACATATGTAACTTGATTAGAAAAACGTGTAGATCATCATGGTGCATGTAAACTTGCTGTTTAACCACTTTAACATTGTGTTTAATTCAGATCAGTACCAATTTCGAAATTTGCATATGGGGATTTTCCGGAATTGTTATTTGTGTTTCCGGCCTCATTTAAACTTGCCTAGTTGTATGGTTTGCTTATGCTTCATCTCTTGCCATGTTTAACATCATTTAATCTTGTCATGCATCATACTTGATTGTGCATTATTCCATGATTATGGTTGTGTGTTTACCATGTTGTTTGCTTCTTTCCGGTTGTGCTTCTTCTCGATAGTTCCGGTTTCGTTGCGATTGTGAGGATTCGTTCGACTACGTTGGTTCGTCTTCTTCATGGACTCGTTCTTCTTCCGAGCGGGATTTCAGGCAAGATGATCATGACCTTGGATATCTCTACTATCTTTGCTTGCTAGTTGTCTCAATGCTATCGCTATGTCGCGCTTCCTATCACATATATGTCAGCCTCTCATATGCCATGATACAGCCTCTAACCACCCTTACCCAGCAAACCGTTGTTTGGCTATGTTTCGGCTTTGCTCAACCCCTTTCTTATAGCATTGCTAGTTGCAGGTGCTCTTGCAGGTTGTTCCATGTTGGGACATGGATATGTTGGGATATCACAATATCTCTTATTTAATTAATGCATCTATATACTTGGTACTGGGTGGAAGGCTCGGCCTTTTGCCTAGTGTTTTGTTCCACTCAAGCCGCCCTAGTTTCCGTAATGCTAGTGTTATGATCCATGTTTAGCGTTCCTAACATGCTCAGGGGAATGGGACCCTCTTGACAGTTCGCTTTGAATAACCGCTTCCAGCAAGGCCCAACATTGGTTTTCACATTTGCCAACATAATCATACTGAACTAAATAATTAATTGGCATAGGGCGTCATGAACCCGAGGATTCTTTTAATTCAACATAATACAGGTGGGCCAGTGCCGATGGTGTTGGTCCGAATCGGGCAGACTGCGGGGCCACCACGAGGAAACTCGAGGATCTGGTTTTACTTATAGGCTGACCTATCCGTTCGTGGCCTGAGATGAGATACACGCGGCTACTATCAGGGTGTCAGCATGTCGGGAGGTCTTGCTGGAATTGTGTTATCATTGTCGAAATGTCTTGTGCACCGGGATTCCGAGGATACTTTGGGCTATCTCGAGGTTGAGGTATTTCCACCGCAGCTTGTGTAGGCTTATGATGGGCCAGGTTGGAACACCCCTGCAGGGTTAAAATCTTACGTGAAGCCGTGCCCGCAGTTATGTGCCGACTTGGATATTTATAACCACCTGTTGTAGAGAACTTGAAACTAAATTCAATTAAAATACACCAACTGTGTGTGTAACCGTGATTGTCTCTTCTTGTGAGGTTTGAACAAAGAAGTGAACACGGTGGGGTTATGTTTGACTCGTAAGTAGGTGTTCAGGATCACTTCTTGATCATTATTAGTTTGCGACCATTATGCGTAGTTTACTCTTCTTATTCTTGTACTTGTAAGTTAGCCACCTTACAAAGCTTAGTGCTTGCTGCAACCTCACCACCTTACCCTTCCATAACCATTTAAGCTTTGATAGTCTTGCTACCCATGGTTATGGGATTGCTGAGTCCTCGTGGCTCACAGATTACTACAACAACAGATGCAGGTACAGGTTATGCGATGACCTGACGCGAGAGTGATGCGCGTTTGCTTTTTGAGTTCTTCTTCTGCTTCTTCCTCTTCGTCAATCTTGGGATAGGTTCCTGGTCGGCAGCCTGGGCTAGCAGGGTGGATGTCGTTCGTGTTTTTCGTTTGTGTTTCATCCGTAGTCGGATTCTGCTCTTCTGTATGATGTTTGCTATGTATTGATGTATTCCTGTGATGACTGTATGTATTTGTATGTATCCCCATCCATTATGTACATGGTACGATTCCACCTTGCAAGCGTCTTCGATATGCGCTTCTATCCCTGCTGGGGCCTCCGAGTCCCTCGAGGATAGGATCGCATATTGGGCGTGACAAGTTGGTATCAGAGCCTGGTTCTCGCGGTTACACGGATGTTTGCGGACAGGTGCGCGGTCATGTTGTGCATGACGTTTGTGACCCGTCGTGGCACACGGCATGGCACATGTACCGGACTGGATGCACAGACGTATGTGCCAAGAGGGAACGTTCCTGTGGGCCGACGAGGACGTCGGTTCCTCTGAGTGGGGGTGTATGTGATAGCCTTGCTTAATAGGGATGATAGACTACTCATATCAATAAGGAATTCCTTCTTTTTCGGGAGCCCATTCAAAAAGAACTCCAAAGTTAAGCATGCTCAGCTTGGAGTAATTTCAGGATGGGTGACCGACCGGGAAGTTGGTCCCGGGTGCGCACGAGTGAGGACAAAGTGCGCAGAAAAGACTAGTATTGATCTGTGGGGCCAGTCTAGATCCCGCCAGGAGTAACGACCACTGGCGGGTGTGTCCGGGACGTTACAAGTTGGTATCAGAGCCTCGACCGACCATAGGAGCCCCCTTGATTGTTCGAACCGTTGGCGAGTCTAGAAGAAAAACTATTTTGAGTCTAGCTATATATCGGAGAGTAGGAATTCTTTTTACTCCTTATCCCCTTCGTCGCTCTAGTGAGGAATTGTAACGTAGGTGTTTTCATTCTACTACTCTTCTCACTCAAATTTTTTTTAGGGTCACGCGGGTATTTTGGAATCGTTATGATATCGTTGTGACGGGAATTCTGTCTTGGTGCCTCCTGACCGTATGGATTGGACCCGGGGAGTTGAGCTCCAAGGGGTTCTTGTCACATTCGCTATCGTTCCAGATCCTGAATACCAGAGGACGCCGACATTGAAACGCTTCTATACTTTTTGTGGTGGCAAATAGTGCCGTGACTTTTCCCCAGTACTGGAGGAGATAGCTCAGATGATCCACCGTGACTAGTATCGTTGTGTTTTCGAAGGTCTGAGGTAGACGAATTTGCAAAGTTTCTCGGTCGTGTGTTAAGGGTTGCGGATGCAGTTGCAGCTGATTAGGTTGTTGATTGCTGAGTAGGTTCCTGGACCCGCAACCTGATCGCATAACCAAAAAGTTTCGGGAGTTCGTCGGTGGGAATTCAAGTAGTTACCTAGGACATCTTTCCGACAGATGCGTGATATGAGATTGGGGTTCGACGTCTAGTGGTCCGCCTGCTCACGGTCGTTTTTACAGTGGGTCTCGTTGTGTCTTAAAGAGCCCTTGTAGCTTTGCTACGGTTCGGGTACGCTTTGTAAATCATGTACACTGCCTTGTACGTGATGGTCGCTGTACGATCGAGCCCGTGTGGGCCCCACCACGAAAATTTCGGACGAAATCTCTATCATACGTTTGTTCCGGCTTATTCTGCAAGCCACATCCTTTGTTTTGTTTTGAGTTGTGGTATTCGAGTTGCTTCGAAGTCAAGTGTTGATCCCATTCCTTTCCTAAGTGGTGTCCTCATATTTCTATGGGAGTGCTAATCCTTTTGATCATCAAGATTTTCATGTCAATTCCTTTTCAACCGGTGTGCTCCTCTTCAAGTTAATTCAATCCGCTCCATCATTTGCGAAACCTGAGGATTTGTTCGTTTCACCCATCCCAAGTTGTCTATATTTTCCCCACCCTCCCACCCTTTTCTTTGCGTAGTCTAAATTCTCGAATCAAGTATCCATTTTATTCAAGAGAAGTCTCTTCATTCTTTTCCTTCAATGTTCTTCTCCGGTGATTCTCGTGAAGATGCTCAGGAGCTACAAGTTCACCATTCTTCGTTCTCGTTTCTTCTCCGGTTGATGTAATTCAAGCTTCGGTGTTGATCATTTCCCTTTCTTTGATTCAAATATTTTCCCATTATGGAAATTCTTACCCAAGCCTCTCTTGTTTATTCACCTCACCCTATTCATATCCAGAGTGCAGAAATTATCTCAGAAGATTCATCTTTCCATTCAAGATCCGTTCGACATATTTCGAGGTTGTTATTTCTCTCAAGCCATTTAATTCAACCGGTGCAATCTCTATTTCAAGCAATTGTTCCAACGGTGTTTCTTTTCAGTGGGCCCTAACCCACAGGTCTTTTCCCAGGATCTTACCTGACTCTTCTAATTTTCCCGGAGTTATTCTCAAATTCTTTCAAAGTGTGACGTAAGAATGAATTTTCATCAGTCAATTGTCTTCTTTGAGATTTCCTTCAAATCATTTCATTTTGGTCCCAATCTTACTCTTTTCATTGTTCTGGAGTGTCTCAATAATTTTGGTGGTGTTCCTCATCGTCATTCTCAGCTTTGAGGACTGAAGAAGAGTTTTTCTTAAATCTTGTCCGTTCTCTTGAAGATTTATGGTTCTAGCTTCATGCCATCCTCTCAAATTGTTCTGATCATGAGAATTTCTTTTCATACCCATCCGGAGCATTTCATGAGTTCTTTTCATTTTGATTCTCCGAAGGTCATCATTTCAAGAGAATTCTTCATTCTCAACTTCATCTCTCGTTCTCCAAATCTTACTGGTGCATCGTTCAAGCATTCTTTAGTCAGCTTGCGATCGCTTCGTTCTCTTGTATTTATTTTCCCTCAAGTATCCTCGTTCATTTTCTAATTCTTCTCGGCGATTCGTTCTCTTTTCTTCATTCGTTTTCAATTCTTACGGTGGTTCGTTCAACATTCCTCTTCCTTTGTTATAATATCAATTCATTCGTACTTTCTAATCCTACCGGTGGTTCGTTCAAGACCTTCTCCAAGATTGTTATATCTCTCTTCAATCTTTTCAAGAAGAATAAGTAGTATGCAATCCATTACTTTTCTTCAATTTAAATTGATGAAGGATAGGCATACCATAATTCTTATTCTTGTTTCATCGAGGTGATTTAATTCCTTCTTCCGGGGGTCGTTCATGATATCAAGTCTCGATTCAATTCGCTTCATCTTTTCTTCTCCGAAGATCCAAGTTTTTCTCATTATCTCATCATGAAGCTCCATCTAAATCATTGCAAGGCTTCATCTTGTTCTTTTCAACTTTCATTTCGTTTCGATCATCTTGGTAGTTATCCGGAGTTCTTTGAGAGTTTCTTCATGATCTTTCGTTAAGGATTTAATTCGTTCTCGAAGTGTTCATCAAGATTCTTGTTGGAGCTCAAGTATTCTTCATCTTGCATTTCAAAGTGCAAATCTTTTCTACCTTGTCTTGAGGTGGTGTTATGTCTTTCTTGACAATGTCCCTTCGTGTTTCATGATTCACAAGTTGTTTGGAATGAGATATTTTAAAACCATCGTTTTCTCTTCGTTCATCAGTTCTCTCGACCCATCAATTTCTTTCTCGTAGCTATCTTGGTATATATTTTACCTAAAGCCTTTCCGATGGATAGTTGCTATTAGTGGTGATTATCCATGATCCAAGCTTGCTCTTTATCCTATCGGTGCAAGAAGTTTTTCATCTCCATGTTGCTCTCAAGCAATCAATTGTTTCCGTTAGTGGCAGGTTGAACCTCAATTTTTTGATGTTTTCCATAAGGCCATTGGAAGCATATCTTTTAGTTATTGATTCTTTTAACAACGCCGTTCAACCCTTCTTTGTAAGGATGCTTTTCAAATTCAATTGTGGTAGAAGTTGTTATTTGCTTATCCCTTCTTTTCTTTCCAACGATCTAGCTTCTATTCTTTCGTTCCGGAGGCATGGTGATGTTGCTCTCTTCGACCATCATCTCGTTTTGTCAAGATCATGTTCTTTCCTTGCTTATCCATTTTACCAGAGTGTTGTGTCCTCTTTTCAAGTTTTTTTCATCTTATCAAGCCTTGCTTCTCTTTTTAACCAGAGTGCTGTCCAAATTCTTTCTTGCCCTTGTGCTATTCTTCATGACTTTGCAACCTCTCAAGGTTCGTTGGTTTCACTCGTTTGTCAAACAAGCAACTTTGTTTTACCTCTTCCTTTTTCCTCTTCCTCTTCAATCTTCCGGTTCCTTCCTAAGATCTCAGGTCGAGATCTTCTATTAGTGGGGGAGAGTTGTGACGCCCCGAGACCGATGCTCCAGATTCCTTCCATTTGTGTCCGTCGTTGCCGTGTGATTCGTTTGCTTGTTGCACTTCGTCATGTCATCATGTGAATTTCATCCGCATGTTTTCATAAAACTTGCATCCGTTCATAGTTGTCGGCTTCCCCCCGTCCCTTCCGTTGTCCGTTTCGAGACCCGACACACTCGCACGCGCCCGCGGCACCTCGAATATTATTTTATAAGTGGGAATAAAATGTTCTTGGAATGGGTTGAAAGTTGGCGTGCGGTCTCATTATGTTGTAGGTAGACCGCGTGCCAAATTTCGTCGCATTCGGAGTCCGTTTCATAGCCCAACCGTTAAACTGTAGCGGCACTATAGCCGGATAAACGTCGGACGTTTTCGGTATCCGAAAACTGTTGCCGGGCCTCTCTCTCTTCTCTCCTACAGCCCTTGGCCTTTCTAGCACAACCCTCAACCAGCCTGCTAGCCCAGCCTACCCCCTCTTGCGATCGGAGGGCTCCGAAACCACCCCCAGATCCCTCTCCTAGCCCCTTCTGCCTATAAATGGACACCCCTCGTCCAAATTTGGCAACCCTAGCCTCCCCTAACCTCCCAACAGCCGCCGCCTTCTCTCGTTTTCCGCGCCGGCCACCCATCCACCGCCACCTGTCACGCCGCCACCAGTCAGCCGCCGCTTGCACAGTGCCCCGCACCCCCAGCCTCTCTCCTCCCACGCGGGCCCGCGGAGCCCATCGCCAGCCCGCCCCGGGCCGCAACCGGGCCGCGCCCCCGCGCCCCTCCGTGCCCGCTCACCCCGAGCGCTCCAGATCGGGAGAGGAGCTCCCGATCCAGAGCCGCCGCCACCTCGCGACCCCGCCCCGTACACCACCACCCGCCGGTGGCCTCGCCGGAGCAGCCCCACCGGAAGACCTCCAGGCCGGCCTCGCCTTCCTCTCCTTCTCTCTCCTTTCTCCTTCTCCCTAGCCCTCACCTCTCTCTCTCTGCCTTGGACAGGAGCCGCCATGGGCGCTGGCCCTCGAGCTCACCGATCTCACCGTCGACGCCGGGAACGGAGAGGCAGCCACCAGATCTGGTCTCCGTCACCCGTCCCCGGTCTCCTCCTTGCCTCCTCGACCCCCCTGCATCGCCGGCTTGCCAAGCCGCCGCCGCCACCATGGCCCTGCTCGGGATTGAGCAGGGAGCTGCTCGTCCTCGCGCGTGGGCTCCACCAGCGCTCAGGCCCAGCCGTGCCTCAAGCCCAGCCCGATGTGAGCCTCGACTCTATCCCTCGCCCGTGCGCGTTATAGCTATCCAGCACCCAGTTTCTGAAAATTCCAGCATCATATGGTCATTTTGTGAGGCTTGTAACTTTATGCATGTTGATCCTATGCCAATACTCCATATATGTAAATTGCTCTACTCTTCGTGCTCTACATGATGGTGTTATTTGCATTCATGTTAGGATCCATCTACATGTCATAATCTCTGTTGCAAAAGTGCATCATGCTGTTACCTGCTGGAAACTGTTAATACTTGTCACTTTGTCATTTTTGTGTGATTTAATGCAAATGTCATATGAGCATCTTGTCAACATGACTTTTGGAGCATTTTCATGTCTTCTTGCTGCTAGTATTTATTTCATGCCATGATGTGACTGCCATGAGCTTGTAAACATGCCTAGTCAATGTTGCTGTTCTGAGTTAAAACTGTCTGTGATAAAACATGCCAACTTTACTTGATGGTTGCCACTAATCTAGAGCTCATATGTATTTGATTCCTTCATGTGATTTGGTCTATGTAATGTCTGCACTGATGCCATGCCTTTGGTTGCCATGTAAAGTTCCTGTAGCATGTCTCTTTGTTGCTCTCAAGTTGCTATCATGATAATACTGTCAACCTGTTAACAGAATGTTCCATTTTGCAAAAATCATAGTAATTAATCTATTGCTCCTATGATTATGCCCATGTTGTATGTTTTGAGATCCATGCTATGTACTTCCATGAGGTGCCATTTGATGCCATGTTCTAGCACTGTAGCATGTTGTTTTGATGCTTGCAAAGTGCTATGTTGCTGTTTTGGGCAGATTGTTATTATAACTTGTGTTGATTGTAATTGTTGAACCGTTGCCCCGTTTTGATCATGTTCTATATGAAACTCGCATAGAATTGTGTGTAGTTTCATATTTTCATGTTGCATCCTCTATTTGAGTGTTGTGGTTGATGTTTGCATTCCTTTTGCATTATTGCCATGTTAAACTTGTTTAGCTCATATCTTCTAGACCGTAGCTCCGAATTAAATGTTCTACATATGTAACTTGATTAGAAAAATGTGTAGATCATCATGGTGCATGTTAACTTGCTGTTTAACCACTTTAACATTGTATTTAATTCAGTTCTGTACCAATTTCGAAAATTGCATCTGGGGACGTTCCGGAATTGTTATTTGTGTTTGCGGCCTCATTTAAACTTGCCTAGTTGTATGGGTTGCTTATGCTTCATCTCTTGCCATGTTTAACAACATTTAATCTTGTCATGCATCATATTTGATTGTGCATCATGCCATGTTTATGCTTGTGTGTTTACCATCTTGTTTGCTTCTTTCCGGTTGTGCTTCTTCTTGATAGTTCCGATTTTCTTGCGATTGTGAGGATTCGTTCGACTACGTTGGTTCGTCTTCTTCATGGACTCGATCTTCTTCCTAGCGGGATTTCAGGCAAGATGATCATGACCTTGGATATCTCTACTATCTTTGCTTGCTAGTTGTCTCGATGCTATCGCTATGTCACGCTTCCTACCACATATATGTCAGCCTCCCATATGCCATGATACAGCCTCTAACCATCCTTACCCAGCAAACCTTTGTTTGGCTATATTACTGCTTTGCTCAGCCCTTTCTTATATCATTGCTAGTTGCAGGTGCAGTTGCAGGTTGTTCCATGTTGGGACATGGATATCACGGGATATCACAATATCTCTTATTTAATTAACGCATCTATATACTTGGTTTTGGGTGGAAGGCTCGGCCTTTTGCCTGGTGTTTTGTTCCACTCATGCCACCCTAGTTTCCGTAATACCGGTGTTATGATCCTTGATTAGCGTTCCTAACATGCTCAGGGGAATGGGACCCTCTTGACAGTTCGCTTTGAATAACCGCTTCCAGCAAGGCCCAACATTGGTTTTTAACATTTGCCAACATAATAATACTGAATTAAATAATTAATTTGCATAGGGAGTTAGCGCTACCCGAGGATTCTTAATTCAACATAATACAGGTGTCCCAGTGCCGATGGTGTTGGTCCGAAACGGGCAGACTGCGGGGCCACCACAAGGAAACTCGAGGATCTGGTTTTACTCGTAGGCTGACCTATCCGGTCGTGGCCTGAGACGAGATACGCGCGGCTACTATCAGGGTGTCGGCACGCCGGGAGGTCTTGCTGGACTTGCGTTACCATTGTCGAAATATCTTGTGCACCGGGATTTCGAGGATACTTTGGGCTATCTCAAGGTTGAGGTATTTCCACCGCAGCTTGTGTTGGTCTATGGTGGACCAGGTTGGAACACCCCTGAAGGGTTAAATCTTACGCGAAGCCGTGGCCGCGGTTATGTGGCGACTTGGATATTTATAACCTCCGGTTGTAGAGAACTTGACACTAAATCCTAATTAAAATACACCAACCGCGTGCGTAACCGTGATCGTCTCTTTTCGAGGGAGTTCGGGAAGAGAACACGGTGGGGTTATGGTTGACTCGTAGGTAGGTGTTCAGGATCACTTCTTGATCATTATTAGTTTGCGACCATTATGCGTAGTTACTCTTCTTATTCTTGTACTCGTAAGTTAGCCACCATAAAATGCTTAGTGCTTGCTGCAACCTCACCACTTTACCCCTTCCATACCCATTAAGCTTTGATAGTCTTGCTACCCATGGTTATGTGATTGCTGAGTCCTCGTGGCTCACAGATTACTTCAACAACAGATACAGGTACAGGTAACGCGATGATCTGACGTGAGGGCGATGTGCGATTGCTTTTGTAGTTCTTCTTCTTCGTCGACCTTGGGATAGGTTCCTGGTCGGCAGCCTGGGTTAGCAGGGTGGATGTCGTTCGTGTTTTTCGTTTGTGTTTCATCCGTAGTCGGATTCTGCTCTTCTGTATGGTGTTTGCTATGTATAGATGTATTACTGTGATGATTGTATTTAATTGTATGTATCCCCACCTATTATGTACATTGTACAATGTAATGATATTCACCTTGCAAGCGTCTTCGATATGCGCTTTTATCCCTGGTGGGGCCTCCGAGTCCCTCGAGGATAGGATCGCATATTGGGCGTGACATGACCCTGGGTTATCGAACCCACGAGAGGAAGATTCCCTTGAAGCGATGGTCTCTAACAAGCTTTTGTTAAAGGATCAATTCCAGCTTTTGATCGGATCAATCAAGCAAATAGTGATTCAAACACTTATAATAAAAAGAGGTACGTGTATGAGGTTTTAATGCTTACAACCATGTATTGGTGTTGGACCAAATATGATCTTAATTTGTGTGCTGGAAGTCACCCATCGAGATGTTCTTGTTACGAACCGAAGTGGGGGATGTGTCCAAATAACTTCTTGGCCGACACGAGTCCTGCATCAAGAATCAGTTGTCCTACCGCGGCCCCTATCCATCACGTGGCGTTGCCTCGATAATTAAGATAATGAAATCAGATAAGAGCTTTGGGCATTTAATGACTACACCTCATGAATCCCCAAGGATTAGATCCGTGTTACCCTACTAAACCTTACTGTCACCGGTGTTCAGTATAACACTTCATGGCGTCCTTGCTCCTAGCCTCACCGTGGCTCGATCCCCATGATCCTGGGTACCTGCAGGGATGAAGATCGCGGAGAAGACAAGAGACATCTATGGAACAATTTTATTTCACACATATGGGATTTTAGTTCATAGCCGTTCCATTGATCCCCACAACAAATACAGAGGGTTGCAAGGCTCATGCCTCAACCCATACCTTACCAAACTACTCACACATGGAGATAAGATCGCGAGAAGAAAACATTGAAGAACACATCTTGAAGATTGATTGATTGCAAATATGTCTTACATTGGATGCCTTGTGCGATGCATGATTACAAGTATGAACTAGATGAGGAAGCACTATGGTGGTGATGGTGGCTATGGAGATGAAAATGGCGGCGGCTAGGGTTTGTGGATGAATATGAAGATGATGATGTTCTGGTTGCCGTCGATGCTCTCCCCTTTGTCGTTCTATTGACATTTCGATGGGGTCCCCTTTATAAAAGTTGTTCAGGTGGATGATCTGCATCGGTTTCCACACCACATGGGCGCTCATACGGGTGCTCGCGCGCCTATGGAATGCCATCTTTTGCACTAATTTCGCAGAGACACCTCCTGTTGATTCTTTCTTCCTCCATTTTCCTTCCTTTACATTTCCACTCGTGATTTCTTCCATTTTTAGCCCATTTTCTACGGAAACACATCAAAGAGAGGATTTGTGGAATACTTTGCAATTATTAGGCATTAGTGACAATATCGGAGCGAATATCTCTTTTGAAATGGAAATATCTTGGTTTAAACTAAGGTGGATGAGTGTAAAAATATCACTCATCAACTCCCCCAAGCTTAAACTTGACCGTCCCCGAGCAACATAGAGAGAAATCTGAATCATAAGGAACTCAGTTGTTTAAACCAAAATAACGAGAAGGTTTTGGTTCACTTACGATCGATACGCCTAGATAGCCCTCTGCTTCTTGACCTGAAAACTTAGTATAGCTGTAGCGGTGGCATGGTTAATTTGCAAGTGTTAGTGAAGCAAAGATAATCAACACAAAGTTCTAGATCTACTAGATAAAACAACTTTGCAACACTCTATTCTATTTATTCTAGACAACACTTGCTTGCCAAGAATGCACGGAAGAGTTTTTCTTTTGATAGAGCCATAAAAGCATATATTAAGGAGTGAAAGGCATGTAGAAAAACATGATGCTATAGTGCTCATAAACATGTCCACAATTATCTCATCCTCAAGGCTCTTAAGCACTTCATTTCAATCATTGTTTGCTGAAACTTTGGTTGTCACGTGAAGGGATTATGCCAAATAAGTGATCATGCATAGAGTTTCGCTGTGGCTTAATGTTTGGGAACTATGGACCTCTGATATATGTCTCTTTCGAGCTCTTTTGATCAGTCCCCTTTATTTACCACATACACACCCGTTCAAGAGAAACCGAATAATATACATTTGTAGTGTTGCCACTACGTACGGTAACAAACTCATAGTCGAAATCCGAGCTGTCGCTCTTGGTGGATCGTTCATTAGCTAGCGGAGTCCTTAGCATAACATCAAGAAAGGTGACAAAGCCACATTTACACACGCACACGTGCATAGAGTAGTAGGGCCATGGCACCAGCGAGAAGCTGAAGCACCATGTAAAAGATACAACACAGATTTTTGGCATAATCTCGTTGACCCTTCAACTAAGTTCCTCTAGACAATTTAATCCAGAAGTGCTATCAAGTCTATTAAAATTAACAACATGGGGTTGAGCATTTCAAACATCATTTCTACTACATTTTTCTCAACTCCCAAGTCTTTGAAGACTTTCTCTTATGCATGGTTATTCTTAGTTAAGATCGTTTCATTGAAAAACAGTCCCATGGCAAGTCTTGGTTGTCTAAACTAAATAGAACAAAGGCTACAAAATTATTTCAGCTACTAGAACAAAACCTTTGTCTTAATTATCAAGACTTACTCCCATTTGCACATATCACACATACTACTACTACATCTATTCTAAGCATTTCAAGTGCAAAAGATGGGAGTTGTAGGAGATACCTTCACAGTTGTGAATTTACACACTTCTCTTCCTTACTCTTGCATTCCTTGTTGTCCGGCGTAGGTCAACTCCTCTGAAAACAAAAATGCAAATGAACTCCACGGGGCAAAAAGAGCAAAGCAAAGCTTATTCTTATTTTTTTGGGTTTTTGTAAACTAACTTGCAAATGAAAAATCGCAAAGGAAAAAGCAAAAGCAAAGTGTTGGAACAGACCAACAGGAGTGTTTTGAAGCTCCTCGAGCTTAAGTACAACCTCATTACAATTTATTCAAATAATACCACCACATTTTATGTAGAAGTGGTGATGACCTCCCCCAAGCTTAAGCTTTTGCAAGCTCGAACCGGCGGGATCATTGCGGCGTTTGGTTAGGAGCCCATCCTTGGCTCCAGTTGGAGAAGTTCATGTTCATGTAGGTGGACATGCCTCGAAGGGAAGTGGTGAGGTTGCTCATATCATCAATAGAGCCCTAGAGGCTGCAGAGGTCCGCATAGGTGGCTGCTCCTCTTCTTCGTCGGGGTCGAGTTCTTCTTCATCTACCTACTCAGGTTCTGGGCCTTCCTAGTCAAAAGCCGCATCTCCTCCCTGTGCAACATAATGCAATTTTCCATGGTCTATGGAAAAATGATTAGGCATGGGAGTTGGCAACAAGTGTGCCACTCTAGGAATTCTGATGCAATGGCGACCATGGCTAACTACCACCATTCCAGTGCTAGTAAGAACACGAATGTTAACAAGGGTGTTACTGACAATGGGGCGAAGGTGATTGTAGTTGAGGCCTAGGGAGTTTGTCAACATGGTGATCACTCCTCCACACACGATATCTCCTTGTGCATGATTTGCTTGATGCCCGAGGTGTAGCAAAAGTATTGCCCCTAGGTTGGGCGAATATCTGACGTCAAGGTTTGCTGCTTTCCCGAGAACTAGCATGTTCTCTTCATTCACCTTAGAAACTTCTCCTCGTGTCTGCAACGAGTTAGTGATAACATAATAGAAATAACGTATAGCAGGACTTTCAATGCAACTAGCCCTTGAGCCACGAATGCTCATCTCATTGAAGGATTGCCTTGGGTGCGGGTCAGTGAACTCATAAACATAGCAGATGTCTTCATCATTGTTGGGGAAGCCAAAGTAATTACACTACTCGTTGAGAGTGATGTTGAAGTCTTGGTCCAAGAGACGGAAAGTGATCCGCTCCTCCTCATATGCATTGGGCATCAAAGCAACATTATGTGAGAGAGTACTAAGAAATTCAAGCGTCATGCGTTTGTATGTCTCACATCCCTGATAAACAAAATGACGCAACCCGGCATTATCACAAAGCAAATTGAAATCATTCGTAATACCTAGCTTGGCAAGTGTTGTTGCACAAGCCCACTTGGATGCCTTGATATTCCTTCTACTGAGTTTTTGGAATTTCTTCCTTGCTTCACGGTTGGTGAAGATGATCCCCTGAGTGAAAACTTGTTGTGGTGGTGCGGTGGATGAACTCGAAGCACCGCATACGGGGGTAGACCTCCTTGTAAACATATACAAAACAATTTTTTAGTCCAATACAATTAAACAATATTGATCCCACGGTAGTAACAACATCATACTCCTCTAAAAACATCAACAGATCCAAGCCAAACTCAAATTTGGATCAAAAAATATGCATTTCCTAGTCATGGCAATGCTAGGCATGTAGAACACGGATTCTCAAAAAATAAATTGGGGATCGAAGGAGAAACATACCGTAGATCGATCACACGAAAGGATTTGAACTAAAATCGAATGAGTATGGAGATCGGGCGAAGTTTTGCTAGGGTTTGGAGAGGTTTGGAGGAAGAAGAAGAAGAAGAAGAAAAGAGAGAGATGGGGGTGATTTACCTTCTTCCTCGGGCTTATTGGGGCCGCCAGGGGTCGAAATGACCGCCCATACGAGCGCAAGCACCTGTATGGAATGCCATCGTTTACCCTTATAGCTTACCTGCGCCTGTGCATACCTCATACGACCACTAAAACGGGCGGTGGCGCGCGTATGGAACGCCATCATTCACCCTGATTATTTTCTTCTTCTGGTCGTGGAAGTCATACGACCGCTCGAATGGGCACAAGCGCCCATTTGGAATGCCGTCAAATGCTCCTGTCCTTCTGTTGTTTCTTTAGAGGTGTCATACGACCACTCAAACGAGCGCAAATGTCCGTTTGGAACGCCATCTTTCACCCTGATGTCTCTGGTTGTTTTGCGTTGGAACCTCCAGCAGCCTATACGACCGCCGAAACGACCGCAACGGTTGTTTTAAAGGCCATCTTTTGATTTGTTTCTTCCGAAACTTTTCTTTTCCTTTGTTCTCCTGCGGGGTTAGTTCCAAAACAATACATAGACATATTTCCAGGCATTCAAACGTCAATACAACATAAAATTCATCTTGCACATAGCAAACCCTTCATTAGAACAACTCTTCCAAACTTACTTCTTCATAAAGAACTTCAATCACTCTTTTATTAAAAATAAAATAAAAACTTACTTGTTTACTTTATTTGCCTGGGCTGCCTCCCACAAAGCGCTTCTTTTCGGTCGGTTAGCTCGACCATAGTGGTGATCAAGGCGGTGCAAACACACCGAGACCATAGCTTCTGGCATTCACGTTGATGCCCTCTCCGGTATAGCTCTTCATTTTCTTTTTCCTGGGGAAGTGCCTCACAAAAGGATCTTTAATAGGTAAATCAAATCTTACATTCCCCTCAAACACATTTATCACTGCTTTAATAGTCCTTAGAAAAGGTCTACCGATAATTATAGGAGCAATATGATGCTCAGGCATATCTACTATCACAAGATCAATCATTAATTTGAACTATAACTCCATGCTTAATGCCTACTGCCTGAGTAAAAGTAGAAATAGCCATATTCAATATAATCTCAATGGTAGCATAAGGACCTAGATTGAGACTATCATAAACAGACTTGGGGATAGTGGAAACACTAGCCCCTAGATCACATAAAGCACTGAATTTATTGAATCCAATCTCAATATCTATAGTAGGTTCTTTTCTTTGAGAGTACGCAATTGCGTACCTTAGCTGTATAGAAGGCAGAAGTATGTACAAGAAGGTGATACAAAAGAGCCCTGGCGCCACACCCTAGGCCACTAGCTGGCCCAAGAACTCCACTCCTAGCACTCGACTCGACTACTCACAAAATACATTGACTCCGCTACATCCAGCCCTAGCCCAAGTGCCCATCTCATCGAAGATTTGGGAGGTGAAGTTTGCTACAGTAGAAACTTCTCTCATTGGGCCGAAGACCATTCCGTTGTGATGCTTCCAAAGGTGCCAACAGACAAGCATGATAACTGAGTCAAACCCCTTTCTGTTCTCCTTCGACATCCTCTTGCGGGCCTCCATCCACCAAACACTAATGGAGTCGTTGGTCGTCGGCATGAGCATGATGTTGATTCTGGCTCTTAAGAAGCAGCAGTGCCAGACTTGCCGAGCGAAGACACACCGTAGCAAGATGTGGTCCACCGAGTCTTCCTCCTGATCACAAATGTAGCAAGGGGAGATTTGGTCTTGCAGTCCGTGACGCAGTCGTCGACATACTGTCCATAGTCTGTATTGTGTAGCCAGCCACATGAACAGCTTGCACGACAAGGGCGCCCAACATTTCCAAATTGCCAAAGCTGGAGCAAAACGGATACTTCCATGCCACATCATCTCGTAGGCTGATTTAGGTGTATACAAGCCAGCAGTATTCCATCTCCAGATGGGGGCATCAATCTGCGCCCTAACAAGGACAACTTCGATCATGATTTCCCAGAGGCGAATGATCTGCATCATGCCGTCCACGAAAAGGCTTCCGGATATATCGTTGGCCCAACGATGAGACATCAGCGCTTCACTGACCGTTCGCCTGTTGATGACTTGCGTGCGTACCAGCGCGTGGACCAAGGGCGCGATTTCTGCCACTGAAAATCCATTGATCCATCCGTCCTTCTAGAATAAAACTCGCTGGCCATTTCCAACTTTCCACTAAACGAGACTATTGAACGCAGTCTGTACCTGAGTATCCATAGCAAGCGGTAGGCCCTGCCAGGGTCTAGTCTCATCGGTGCGCTTAAGCCACTCCCACCTCAATCTTAAGGCCAACCCATGCTTACTTAGGTCAAACACTCCCAGACCACCGAGCTGCTTAGGACGACAAACCCTTTGCCAGGAGACTAGGCATTTGCCACCATGAATGTGATCCGAGCCTGCCCAAAAGAAAGCACGATAGCTCTTGTCGACACGTTCCAGGGCCCATTTTGGTGCATCGGCAACCAATAGTTGATGCGTGGGTCTAGCTCTGATCATGCTGTTCACAAGGATTAACCTGCCAGGTCGCGTCACATCCATGTTGCCAACCCGGCAAGAAGTTGAGAACATCGTCAACCACCGATTGCCACTCCGAGGACGTGAGCTGCTTAATAGATAGTTGCATGCCAAGGTACTTGCATGGGAAGACTTCCATACGCCATGGTAGGGCACTGGAGACCCTCTCCGTATCAGCCTCGTCTGATCTAATCAAGATCGCCGATGATTTGGCGAAGTTGACATGTAGACCCGAAGCCGTGCCAAACAGTTGCAAGGCTTCTTTGGTGAAACTCAAGTCCGCAATGGTAGGCCTGATGAATAATATGACATCGTCAGCGTAGATTGACAGCCTTTGGAACGGCGAGCATCCTGACATGGTGCTGATTGCTCCCCAAGCTTGCGCCTTGGTCACCATGGCTATGAGAGCATCCATCGCTATGATGAAAAGTAAGAGGGAGACCGGATCGCCCTGACGCAAGCCTTTGACATGCCTGAATTTTCTTCTCGGACAACCATTGACAAGGACTCGGGAGCTTGCCATGGAGAGAAAGGTCGCCAGCCTAGAGCACCAAAGCTCCGAGTATCCTTTTGCCTGTAATACCTCGAGCAAGAAGGACCAAGACAGTGAGTCAAATGCTCGAGAAATATCTAACTTCACCATCACTCCTTTAGCTTTCTTTCTATGTAAGTTTCTGGCCACTTGTCGCACTAGCATGAAATTGTCATGAATGTTCCTCCCACGGATATATGCCGATTGGTTGATACTGACAAGTTCTCCCATCCGTGGACAAAGCCTCGAGTCCATCAGTTTGGCATTGATTTTGGGGATACTATGGAGGAGGCTGATCGGCCGAAAGTCTCCAATACGGCAAGCGTCCGGCTTCTTCGGGATAAGGGTGATAATGGCATGATTTAGTCTACCAAAGCCTCTTCCATTGCCAAGCTGTAATTTGTGAATAGCAGCCATCACATCTCATTTGATGATATTCCATGCTCTGTGGAAGAACAATCCAATAAACCCGTCTGGCCCAGGAGCATGGTCAGCTGGTACTTGTGAACTGCGTTGGGATTTCCCTGAAGAGGAGAGGATGATGCAGTACAGTAGAGATAAGTATTTCCCTCAGTTAAGAACCAAGGTTATCAATCCAGTAGGAGAACCACACAGAACCTCGTTAGCAGCACCTACACACACAAAAGCAAATACTTGCACCCAACGCAAACAAGAGGGTTGTCAATCCCCTTGGCGGTTACTTGCAAGGATTAATTCTGATAGTGATAGATAGAAAAGTAAATTGCAAAATAAAAGAAAAGAAATAAAATTGCAGCAAGGTGTTTTTGGATTTAATATATGATAAAAGTAGAGCCGGGAGCCATAGTTTTCACAAGAGGCTTCTCTCTTGAACGCATAGCATATGGTGGGTAAACAAATTACTGTTGGGCAATTGATAGAAAAGTGCATAGTTATGACGATATTCAAGGAAATGATCATGTATATAGGCATCACGTCTGAGACAATTAGACCGACTCCTTCCTGCATCTACTACTATTACTCCACCCATCGACCGCTATCCAACATGCATCTAGGGTATTAAGTTAATGAAAACAGAGTAACGCCTTACATGATGTAGACAAAGTAAACTCAAGCACTATGATTAAACCCCATCTTTTTATCCTTAATGGCAACAATACAAATATGTGTCTTGTCCCTTTTTGTCACTGGGATATAGAACACCGCAAGATTGAACCCATCACAAAGCACCTCTCCCATTGCAAGATAAATCAATCTAGTTGGCCAAACCAAACGGATAGATCGGAGAGAAATACAAAGCTATAACAATCATGCATAAATAAGTTCAGAAAAGACTCAAATATTTCTCATGAATAATCTGATCATAAACCCACAATTCATCGGATCCCAACAAACACACCGCAAAAGAAGATTACATCGAATAGAACTCGAAGGAGATCGAGGAGAACATTGTATTGAAGATCAAAGAGAGAGAAGAAGCCATATAGCTACTAGCTATGGACCTGTAGGTTTGTGGTAAACTACTCACACATTATCGAAAGGGCAGCAAGGTTGATGTAGAAGCCCTCCATGATTGATTCCCCCTCTGGTAGAGTACCGGAACAGGCCTCCAGATGGGATCGCAGAAGAACAGAGGCTTGCGGTGGTGGAAAACTAATTCGAGGTGGCTTTCTGTTGGTTTCCCAATATTTGAGAATTTATAGAAGTGGAATTAGGTCAAACGGAGCCATGAGGGGCCCACAAGGCATCAGGGCGCGCCCTCCTGGGGCCGCGCCCTGTTGCCTTGTCACCTCTTCATGAGGCTTCTGGCCTCCTCCCGAAGCTTCCAGAGTCTCTTTTGTCTAGAAAAAAATCGTCAAAAAGTTTCATGGCATTTGGACTTCATTTGGTACTGTTTTGCTGAAAAACCAAAAACAAGCAGAAAATAGCAACTAGCACTGGGCACTAGGTTAATAGGTTAGTCCCAGAAAATGATATAAAATAGCATATTATTGCATATAAAAATCCAAGATTGATACTATAATAGCATGGAACAATAAAAAATTATAGATACGTTGGACACGTCTCAAGCGTCCCCAAGCTTAATTCCTGCTCGTCCTCGAGTAGGTAAATGATAAAAACATAATTTTTGATGTGGAATACTACCTAACATGTTCATCATGTAATCTCTTCTTTTACGGTATGAATATTAAGAAATGAGTGCTTCAAAGCAATAGTCTATAATTTGATATAAAGACATCAATAGTCAGGCATACCAACAAACAATCATGCCATTCAAAAAAAATGCTAAAGAACGCTATCCCTACAAAATCATATAGCCCATCATGCTTAGTCTTCCTAACACAAAGTATTAATCATGCACTACCCCGATGTCAGCCAAGCAATTGGTTCATACTTTTTAACGCGCTTCAGCTTTTTCAACCCTCACGCAATACATGAGCGCGAGCCTTGGATATAGCACTATGGGTGGAATAGAATGATGATAGAGATTAATAAGGGGAAGTCAAAAAGGAAGATAGTCTCACATCGACGCGGGTAATCAATGGGCTATGGAGATGCCCATCAATTAATGTCAATGCGAGGAGTATGGATTGCCATGCAACGAATGCACTAAGAGCTATAAGTGTATGAAAGCTCAAAATATAAACTAAGTGGGTGTGCATCCAACTTGCTTGCTCATGAAGACCTCGGGCATTTGAGGAAGCCCATCATCGGAATATACAAGCCAAGTTCTATAATGAAAAATTCCGACTAGTATATGAAAGTGACAACATAGGAGACTCTCTATATGAAAAACATGGTGCTACTCTGAAGCACAAGTGTGGAAAAGGATAGTAACATTTACCCTTCATTCTTTTTCTCTCTTTTTTTATTGGGCTCTATTTCGCCTCTCTTTTTTTAATTTTATTTTTCGTCCGGAGCCTCATCCCGACTTGTGGGGGAATCACAGTCTCCATCATCCTTTCCTGACTGGGACAATGCTCTAATAATGATGATCATCACACTTTTATTTACTTACAACTCAATATTACAACTCGATACTAGAACAAATATGACTCTATATGAATGCCTCTGGAAGTGTACCAGGATGTGCAATGATACTAGCATAACATGTATAAAAATGATGAACGGTGGCTGAGCCATGAATACTATGTCAGCTATATGATCATGCAAAACAATATGACAATGATGATGTGTGTCATATGAAAAGAACGGTGGAAGTTGCATGGCAATATATCTCGGAATGGCTATGGAAATTCCATAATAGGTAGGTATGGTGGCTGTTTGGAGGAAGATATAAGGAGGCTTATGTGTGACAGAGCGTATCATATCACGGGGTTTGGATGCACTGGCGAAGTTTGCACCGACTCTCGAGGTGAGAAAGGGCAATGCACGGTACCGAAGAGGCTAGCAAATTGCGGAAGGGTGAGAGTGCGTATAATCCATGGACTCAAATTAGTCATAAAGAACTCACATACTTATTGCAAAAGTCTATTATCCCTCAAAGCAAAGTGCTACTACGCATGCCCCTAGGGGGGAGGTTGGTAGGAGTTAACCATCGCGCCCCCTCGACCTCCACGCAAAGGCAGACAATCAATAATAAATCATGCTCCAACTTCATCACACTAAGGACTATACGTGCATGCTTCAGAAATCACAAACCTTAACACCAATATTCTTACTAAACCACCATCGTTCACTAGTACCTCCCACATATTACCATCTTAATATCGCAAAACTATTGCAAGGAATCAAACTTATCACATTCAGTGATCTACATGAAAGTTATTATTATATCCTTCTTGAATACCTATCATATTAGGACCAATTTCATAACCCATGCATATTACCATTGCTAATTATTAGACTCTCAAACAGATATAGGTGAAGCATGAGAGTGCAACTATTTCTTCAAAATATAACCACCATTGTGCTCTAAAAGATATAAGTGAAGTACTAGAGCAACTGCCTAGCTCAAAAGATATAAGTGAAGCACAAAGAGTATTCTAACAAATCACGAATAATGTGTGTCCCTATCAAAAAGGTGTGTTCATCAAAGATGATTTTGGCAAACTAAAGGCAAACAAAAGCAAGCAAACTATAACACAAGACGCTCCAAGTAAAACACATATCATGTGTTGAATCAAAATATAGCTCCAAGTGATATACCGATAGATTGTAGATGAAAGAGGTGATGCCATCCGGGGCATCCCCAAGCTTAGATTCTTGGGTCTTCCTTGAATATTACCTTGGGGTGCCTAGGGCATCCCCAAGCTTAGGCTCTTGCCGCTCCTTATTACTTCATCTATCGGGGTCTAGGATCTGCGTCCAGGAAACTTCTCCAAGAACTTAGGATTCGAACTCTGGGGGACTTTGCTTGGCGACCTACGACACGACGGCTACTACGGCGGGGTCACGACGGGCTCACCGGCTCTCACCAGACACGAAGGAGATGCGTGAGCTACCCAGTTCGGGCCACCGTGCGGTGTAATACCCTACTCCTGCTTGTGTTGGATTGCTCTGTACTGGAGAGCTTGTGGCTCGAGGTACACAAGGTGTGGGGGAGAATGAGTCCCTCCTCTTACATGGAAGCAGCCCTGCCCCTTTCGTAGTGCCTTGGTCCTCTTCCTCGAAAATATCAGCGGGAAAGGGTGGCCACAGGGCGGCAATTAAAAGGGGGACAGGCGCACAGGCTTATCCTGACTAAAGGCGGTCTTCGCCTGCTAAAGTTGCTATCCTGATGCGCTGATGGGCTCGGTGATGACCTCCATCCTGGCGCGCTGAGCTGTCCTGGTCTTCTTTCACCAAAGCGGAAGGCATTGGGACTTGCTTTGGAGGGGGGCAAACGCCGCTGCTCCCTTGCACCAAAGAGGAAACTGGTCTTGGTCGCGTCATGCCATCCTTATCCTGACAGTAGGACGTCACCCACGTGATGGGCACATGCCGTGCGACTGGCGCTGCGCAGCCTCCTTCGTGGGGTGGCCCTCACGAGGCCGCCCCTCACGAGGCAACCCCTCACGAGGCGGCCCCTCACGAGGCCACTTCCCACTTGTTGATTGCAGCATTCCGGGGTGGCCCTCACGAGGCCGCCCCTCACGAGGCAGCCCCTCACGAGGCCTCCCCTCATGAGGCCGCCCCTCACGAGGCAGCCCCTCACGAGGCCACTTGTTCCAGAGAACCTAAGGCAGAGACGTCCTTCGTGGGCCGCCCCAAGAGTTGCCTACTGGGCCGCAGGCAGACGGACCGTGGTACCCTGGTTCCCACTGGGTCGACAGTAGCCCCCGGGCCCGCGGCGCGCACGTTCCACCCATTAGGAATGAAACGACGTGGGGCCCATCGAACTGCCGGGCCCAGGGAGCGACACATAGTGGCCTCCACTCCATCATGATGCCTAGGGGGGTTCTCGGTCGCGCCCTCCCAGGTTGTGCCTCCGTAGGACGAGATGACCTTTGGCGTGGAGGGCGACACGCTTCGCGAGGAGGATGCGCTCGCCGAGGCCACGGGAGGAGGCCCCGGTGGGGCCCCCGCATGAGGCCTCGGGAGTCAGCTCGAGCGAGCCCCGAGGGAGTGGCAGCGACAGCTACTCCGGCGTGAAGCTGAAGGAGAGGCGGTGGGCCCCTACAGACATGTAAGTCCCTTCGTCCTGTCCTTTCCCTTTACGCTTACTCTTCTTCCTCGCGAGGCATGGGCTGAGACCCCTTGGCGGCGTAGGGACCCTCCGCCGAAGAAGAAGGAGGCCTCCGGGGCAGAGGGGGCCGCGAGGCAGACCGCGCCCCCATGGGGGGTGCGGATTAAAGAGCCGCTGGAGCCCCCGCCAAGCCTGGAGAGGCGCGGGGTGGATGGCTAGGGAGAGCGCACGACGTCTCCCCAGCTATGCAAAGGATGCGCCTCCACTTTCTGGGGGAGGTGGACCTCTGGAGGAGGTCCACATGGAGGAAGAGGTGCCGGAGGTGACCGACGCTGGAAGCGGTGACGCCACGGGGGACGCCGTGAGGCCGAGCCCCTCAAAGGGCTCCGAGGCGGCTGGGGCGGCAGGCGCAGACACAACGGCTGCGGTGAGCCCCGAGCGCCCGCCAGTGCGCCAAGAGCCGAAGGAGACCGCGCCAAGCCCCCCGCGCGCGACAGAGTCGTAGGCGGAGGTGGAGGCTGTGGAGAACCCCCAACATCTGACGGGGGGTGAAGCCCCGGCCGGCGGAGACATCGCTGGGCTTGGTGGAGCTGCAGCCCCAGGGCCTTTCACGGCCGGCGGGGACGGATGAGGAAGATGGGCCGGATGCGTCCTTGGCCATGGCGTTCGTAGGCCACAGTACTCTGCTGCGGCGCGGGACTCTGCGCCACGCTCGGTCGGCCCTCATCACCCTTGAGGCCGACCTCATGGCCAAGGAGGAGGACCTCCGCCAAGAGCGAGTGCGCCTTGCGGAGGGCTAGCGGCAACTAGAAGCGACCATCAAATTAGGCCACCGGCAGGATGACGTCATGCGGGAAGAGCGCGAGAAGGCCACCCGGAAGACGAAGGAGCTCCTTGATGGGGTGACCCGGGATGCGGAAGAGGCCGCCTGGCAACTTGAGGAGGCGGAGGCCGCGGAGAAGGCCTACATGGAGTGCGCCGCGACTTGTGAGGCCCAGCTTGCCCCTCACGAGGAGGCGCTCGGTGGGCGCGAGAGCATGGTGGCGGTCCGAGAACTGGATAGGGAGATCCGGGAGCATGAGCTCGCGCTGACCACCACCGAGCAGGAGAAGGAGCGCGAGCTCCTAGAGAACCTGGAGCACACCGTGGCGGCCGCCAAGGGCAGAGGCGTCGCTGGCGACGATGGCGCCGACAGTGGCTCATCGGCTTGAGTCTTTACCTTTTGTCTCCTGTCATAGAGTAGACGTAGCCCCGTGGGGGTGTGAAGATGTCGCCTAGCACTTTTGATTGAAGTACTTTAATATTTGCTGTGTTTTCGTCTCCTCATGAAGTCTTTCTTCCCTTTTTACGTTGCCCTTGTGCCCTGCGTCGCCTGGACCCAGCCTTCGAGCGGGCTACGACCGTCGCTGGTATGCTGGAGCGCGCGCTCAGCAAGGCCAGAGGGTGTAGGGCTCTTAGGGCTGGTAGGAGTTCCCGAGGCGCGATGCTCAAGGATCTCCCCCTTGACGCGCAGGCGGCTCGTGCCAAGGAAAACAAAGATGCTTCGAGGGGAAAGCGAAAGGAAGAAAGACCGAAGGGTGCTACCAAAGCCTCAAGTGAAACTTTAGACTTAGCTTTTTAGCAGCACGTGACTTGGCGTGGTGCCGCCCGCAGCCGGTGGCTCGTGAGGGGCGCTTGCTCGCGAAGCCCCTACTCACGAGACGTCGCTCATGAGGCCTCCCGAGGAGGAGCTCCTGAGGCCTCCGGTGTCGCAAAGCCCCCTGCTGACGAGACGTCGCTCGTGAGGCCCTGCACCAGGGAAATTGCCAAATTTTTGCAAAAAATGTAGCGGGGCGCGCTCACCAGGCCGCCTGTGGGTGTTATGCGAGGAGGCAAGAGCACCAAGGACCTGGTGAGGTGACATGCGCGGGAGCAAGCCCGCGAGCCAGAGCTCAGTCACTTGGGTTTTGCAGTGCTGCTGGGACTGAGCCGAGCACAGGCACCGTGCCCAGCCCCCGCTCGCGTGAGACACACGGGGGGTGATCGCGAGTGTGCCTCCGGAGGCACATCAGCTGCAAGGACACCGGTTGTTATTAGGAAATAGACTTTACTGATGCATGAAATAGATTCGTTACACAACAGGAAAGGTACGTGCTGCCGTGTTCGACACTGGTCAGCTTGAGGATGTGGCGGCCGTAGGAGCCTCAAGTATGTAGGCCGCCAGCGCGGAGTATGGGGCATCCACCAGCGTGGAGCATGGGGCTTCCACGAGAGTGGGTGGGAGCTCTCGCGTGCCGGAGGCAGCACGGGTAGAGAGAGCTCCGGAGCATGTACAACTCCATAAGTAGTCCGCCAGCGCTGAGCATGGGGCTTCCACGAGAGTGGGAGGGAGCTCTCGCGTGCCTCGTGGCAGCGCGGGTAGAGAGAGCTCCGGAGCGTGTACAACTCCAAAAGTAGTTCGCCAGCGCTGACATTGGGGCTTCCACGAGAGTGGGAGGGAGCTCTCGCGTGCCTCGTGGCAGCGCGGGTAGAGAGAGCTCCGGAGCATGTACAGCTCCATAAGTAGTCCGCCAGCGCTAAGCATGGGGCTTCCATGAGAGTGGGTGGGAGCTCTCGCGTGCCGGAGGCAGCGCGGGTAGAGAGAGCTCCGGAGCGTGTACAGCTCCATAAGTAGTCCGCCAGTGCTGAGCATGGGGCTTCCACGAGAGTGGGAGGGAGCGCTCGCGTGCCTTGTGGCAGCGCGAGTAGAGAGAGCTCCGGAGCGTGTGTTGTGGCCGTGGTAGCGGCGCAATGCCCACTGGCATCTTGTCATGCGGAGGGCAGCCTGGCGGCGTGCCCCTTCGAGGACGAGCAGGTCATCCTCCTGTAGGCCATCCTGATGGGCCTCGTCGAAGGCCAAGACCCGCGGGGACCCATGCTTGACCTTGGCTTGGAGGTGACCCTTTCTGTCCCATAGACGAGGAAGAAGGGTGTTTCAGCGGTGGGCTTGATCGCCATTGTGCGGATGGACCACAACACAGAGGGGAGCTCGTCAAGCCAACCCCTGCCGTAGGCCGTGAGCTGCTTCTTGAAGCTCCTCGTCTTGAGGCCCTTGAGGACCTCAGCGTTGGCATGACCGGCCTGGCCGTTGCGGGCCTCGTGAGGTGGGGCACCAGGGGCCTCCCAAGGCGGGTCCTTGGGAGGCGCCGGAGGGGCCTCGGCAGGCTCAGGTGCTGCCTCGGCTGGAGTGGGTGCGGCCTCGGCGAGGTGAGGTGGCGTCCCCGAGGCGGCCCCTCACGAGGCCGCCCCTCGCGAGGCTGGCCTCACGAGGATCTGGGTCATTGTGGATGAAGAGGCGGCCCTCCTCAGCCTTCGCGCAGCGGCCGGCGAGGACGAACGGCTTGGCCATGGAGCTAAGTTCGTCGCTGATGGCAAGCTTCTCGCGCATCATCACGTCCGTGCCGCCGGAGGAGAAGGCGGAGATGATTGCGGCGTCGGGGGCCTTTGGGATCCGGGGGCGCGCCTGGCTGAAGTGCTGGATGTACATGGGAGAGCCTCATCCGGGCGCTGGCACACCTCTCGCAGGTCGTTGAGCATGAGGGGGTGGTTGTGCGTGCCCTTGGAGTTGGCGGTGAACTGCTTGCGCAGCTCGGCCGACGAAGAGGTGGACGCCCTGGGAAGGTTCAGGAGCCAAGAACGCGCGGCGTCCTTGAGAGCCATGGGGAACCAGTTCGCCATGACCCGGTCGTCCTCCTTCGCGGCCTCGATGCTGATGGTGCAGAGCAGCAAGAACTCCGAGGGGTTGGCGCTGCCGTCGTAGCGCGGAGGGAGCTTTGTCTTGAACTCGTTGGGCCACACCACGTGGCGCAGCTCGGTAGTGAGGGCCAGGTAGTCCCCGTTGGTGACGACACCACCGTCCAGGGCCGCGAGGCGGACGATCTGGCAGCTATCGTCGACGTTGTCTGGCATAGATGAGCTGCGGGGCGGCGTCCGGCCGCGTCACGGCCCAGAGGAGTTGGAGGAGAAGGAGGAGCGTCGCGCCCTGCCCACTCGGCGCGCGATGGCGGAGCAGGCAGGGAGTGGGAGGGAGACTGGCCGTCGTAGGCGGCATCGACGAGCTCGGTGATGCGCCCGAGCCAGGCGTCGTAGCCGTCCTCGGAGGGACGATAGCGCAGCAGCTCCTGCGCCCTGAGCAGCGCGGCGTGCGGAACGGGAGGGCCACGATGCGCGAGCGAGGAGGCGGTGGCGGAGTGGTTGTGCGCCTGCTCGTTCACCGATGGGTGGGCGGAGGAGGCCACCCGCTCTCCCACGGGCTCGGTGGCGGCACGAGGGCGTCCGCCAGGGGCACCTCGGTCGGCGGGCGCCACGTGGACCCTGGCGGCGGCTCAGCACGCAGCGCGTTCCCGGCGAGCGGCGGCGTTGTCCATGTCGATGCTGACGTCGAGGTCGAAGGCGCGAAGACGGCAACTCCCCCTACCAGGCGCGCCAAATGTCGGGGTCTAGGATCTGCGTCCTAGAAACTTCTCCAAGAACTTAGGATTCGAACTCTGGGGGACTTTGCTTGGCGACCTACGACATGATGGCTACTATGGCGGGGTCACGACGGGCTCACCGGCTCTCACCGGACACGAAGGGGATGCGCAAGCTACCCAGGTTTGGGCCACCGTGCGGTGTAATACCCTACTCCTGCTTGTGTTGGATTGCTCTGCACTGGAGAGCTTGTGGCTCGAGGTACACGGAGTGTGGGGGAGAATGAGTCCCTCCTCTTACATGGAAGTGGCCCTGCCCCTTTCGTAGTGCCTTGGCCCTCTTCCCCGAAAATATCAGCGGGAAAGGGTGGCCACAGGGCGGCAATTCAAAGGGGGACAGGCGCACAGGCTTATCCTGACTAAAGGCGGTCTTCACCTGCTAAAGTTGCTATCCTGATGCACTGATGGGCTCGATGATGACCTCCATCCTGGCGCGCTAAGCTGTCCTGGTCTTCTTTCACCAAAGCGGAAGGCATTGGGACTTGCTTTGGAGGGGGGCAATCACCACTGCTCCCTTGCACCAAAGAGGAAAGTGGTCTTCGTCGCGTCATGCCATCCTTATCCTGACAGGAGGACGTCACCCATGTGATGGGCACATGCTGCGCGACTGGTGCCGTGCAGCCTCCTTCATGGGGTGGCCCTCACGAGGCCGCCCCTCACGAGGCAGCCCCTCACGAGGCGGCCCCTCATGAGGCCACTTGCCACTTGTTGATTGCAGCGTCACGAGGTCTCCCCTCACGAGGCCACCCCTCACGAGGCAGCCCCTCACGAGGCCACTTGTTCCGGAGAACCTAAGGCAGAGACGTCCTTCATGGGCCGCCCCAAGAGTTTCCTCCTGGGCCGCAGGCAGACTGGCTGTGGTACCCTGGTTCCCACTGGGCCAACATCATCCATCGTGGTCTCACCCAAAACTTGAAAACTTCAGCACACAAAACTCAACAGAAACCTCGTGAGATCTGTTAGTATAACAAATAAATCTTAAACTTTAGGAACTGTTGTAAATTGATTCATATTTAATATTAGCATAGTGCTACTGTACTCCAACTTCTCCATGACTCATCCCCCCCGGTACGATCCATAGATTCATCAAAATAATCAAACTATGCAACTAAAACAGAATCTGTCTAAAACAGAATAGTCTGTAAAGATCTATTTAAAAACCATACTTCTATAACTCCAAAAATTCTAAAAAATTAGGAAAACGTAAAAAATTCATATACCAATACTGTGTAAAAATTTCAGAAATATATCACGCTCCAGTACAGAACCAAAAATCCAGCACTGGACTCAAAACTTTCTGTTTTCAAACAGCATCAATTATACTATCATCCAAATCATCCCAAAGGCATTACTTGGCGCAAACACTAATTAAAAGATAAAAATCACAATCATAATAGAGGATAAAATTGTGTAAACACACAAAACAGAAATAAAAAGCAAAAGTTTAAGATACATATGGGGTTGCCTCCCAACAAGCGCTACTGTTTTATGCCCCTAGCTAGGCATAATGCATTGTTTCAAGTATTGTCATCCTTCAAATTAATTCCATAGGTGGCCCTCATAATAGATTCATATGGTGGCTTAATTATCTTTCTAGGGAAGTGTTCCATCCTTTCTTTAATGGAAATTGAAATCTTATATTACCTTCTCTCATATCAATAGCAGCACCTATGGTTCGTAGGAAAGGCCTACCAAGTATTATAGGACAAGAGGGATTGCATTCAATATCAAGCACAATAAAATCCATGGGTACATAATTCCTATTTGCAAGAATAATCACATTATTTATTCTAAATGGTTTTTTAATAGTGGAATCAGCTAGATGTAAATTAAGGGAACAAGCATCCATATCGGTGAGACCTAGCACATCACACAAAGATTTTGGTATAGTAGAGACGCTAGCACCTAGATCACACAAAGCATTACATTCATAATCTTTAATTTTAACTTTAATAGTAGTTTCCTATTCATCATGTAATTTTCTAGGTGTTGAAACTTCTAACTCAAGCTTTTCTTCATGAGCTTTTATCATGGCTTCTACAATATGTTTAGTAAAAGCTTTATTTTGTTCATAGGCATTAGGTGAATTAATCATGGATTGCATCAAGGAAATACATTCAACTAAAGAGCAACTATCATAATTAAAGTCCTTGTAATCCAAAGTAGTGGGCACATCACTATTTAAAGTTTTGACCTCTCCAAACCCACTTTTATCATTTTTATCAATAAGATCTTCACCCTCCAAATAATTGGGACACCTTCTAGCTAACGTTGACTCATCTCTAGTCCCTTTTTCATCATGTTTTATGTTACTAAATAAAGATTCAATAGGTGAGACACCAATCATTTTAATATCTTCATCATTGCTACGATAAAAACCTGGTGGGATAGCTTTTTCTAAGAATTCTAGCTTAGCTCTCAACCTAGCGGTTCTTTCTTTACTTTCATTAATGGAGACATAGATAGCTTTAATAGACTCATTTATATCATGCTTCGGTGGCAAAATTATAATTTTGAGAGTATCCACATTGTCGGAAGTCGGGCTCCAGGGACCCAAAGGTTTGAACACTGGGGTGAGCTCGTTCTACCACTTCGTCTCCTACCACGACTAAGCAACGGCGAGGCTACAGCGAGAGCGCGCTAGCGAGGAACGGACTGTGGACTCAACGGTTACCCAGGTTCTGGCCACCTTGCGGTGTAAAACCCTACTCCTGCTTGTGGTTGGGATTGCAAGGGGCAAGAGAGTTCTTGCGTACAAGGTGGAGGAGGCGCAACTCAACCGAGATCCTCTCTACAACGGTAGCACTGCCCTTTATACCAGCCTTGGTCCTCTTCCCCCTCGAAAACTTAGGCGGGAAGGGTTGCCACACTTGGCAGTTTTGAAAGGGGACAGGTGCTCAGGCTATCCTGACTAAAGGCGGTCTTCGCCTGCCAAAGCATGATCCATGACGCGCCGGTGGGCTCGGTGATGACCTCCGCCTTGCGCGCTCGCCGTTTTGGTCTTCCCTCGCCGATCGGGCAACCTTTGGGGTCGCTTTTGGGGAGTAGATAGCTGGCCCTGCTCCCTTAACACAGAAGAGGAAACCATCTTCTTCCACGCCTGCTGGCGCATCCTTTGTCGCCGCTAGTCGTCGCGTGCGTCACCCACGTGATGGGCCCCAGACCGCGTGGTTGTGCCAAACGGCCTTCATCTTGGGCGCCTTCGGGAGGAGGCCTCAGGAGGCCACCTCGGGAGGCCGCCTCGCGAGAGGGCCTCGCGAGGCCGTTGGTGAGGATGCCGAGCCTTGCTCGCCACTTCCTGAGGAGGGGGCCTCAGGAGGCCAAGGCCTCATGAAGAGTCCTGGTGAGGTGCTTGGTGATGATGGCCTGCTGGGCCCACGCCAGGCATTGCACCCTTCACCAAAGGCAGACGGGTCTGGATACCCTGGGTTCCATGGGCCCGACAGTAGCCCCCGGGCCCGCGGCGCGCACGCTCCCGCCTACTGAGGGCGAAACGGCATGGGCCCTAACCGCCTACGGCCAGGCACGACACGTGGTGCACGATGTGATGGGGGACGCCCCCACTTCCCCCACGACACCTCGGTAACCGCCCGCACTGACATAAAACCTGCCGCGGGCGACGCGAGGCCATCATTGCCTTCCTGCACACATTGCTGCTGCTTCAATTCCCGACGCCGGAGAAGGCGGAGCGACGAGAAGAGCCCCACGCCGAGCATAAATAGGGGGAGAGAGGAGCCGAAGTCCTCCACCCATCTTCTTCTTCCTCCACTCTTCTCCGTCTCTTACCAAAGCTGCCGCAGAGATGGCGAGGAGGAGAGGACGTGGCCGTGCTTCTGCTGCCGCATCCAAGGTTCCACCCCGGGGGTGCGGGCGCTCCCCGATGGCTGCCGGGGCCAGGCCCAACGGTCGTGGAAGGGGCGCCGCTCACGGGCGCGCGCGGCCGAGGCGGCCGCGGCGGGGCAGCCACGCTACCACCCCAGGCGGGGAGCCATTCGGCGGAGGCGGCGCACTAGTTCATCGTGAACATGCACCACAGCCCCTGCACCTGGCTCCGTCTCCCGGACTCCTTCGCTGCGGCGATGGCGGACCGCGCGCCCATGGGCTTGTGGGTGCAGGCCGACGGCTGCTGCAACGGCCCCTCCTGGGTGGCGACGTAGCACACCCCTTCGGGCTTCATGTTCTTGAAGCAGGGGTGGAAGTCGTTCGCCCTCGCCCGCGGCCTGAAGCGGGGGCACGTCCTCCAATTCAAGTACGACGGGGCTGCCACGCTTTTCGTGAAGATCTTCAGGATTTTCGATAGCCGTCTGGAGTGCTGCGCAGAGAGCAAAGACGGCAGCTACAGCGGCTCGTCCAGCGAGGACGACAGCGGCAGCGGTGCCACCCCCTCCGGTGGAAGTGGAAGCGACGTCAGCTCCCCCCGCGTCAAGAGTGAGGACGAGGACTCCGACTAGGCACGCGTGGCGACGATTCCGGAACCCCTGGCGGCGGGCACCGTGCGCACGATGACGGAGCCGCACTCGCCTGTAGTGCCTTCTCTGGGACGGGCGCCGCCTAGGCCATTTCTTTCTTTTTCATCTTCCTGCACCGAACCGATGTAGCCCCGTGGGGGGCATGAAAACAATATCTTTTGTCCCAATTTAATGTTCTCGCGATTTGGGATGTACGCGTTCTCTCTCGAGGTCCTCTCGTGAGGCCATTTTTCTTTCCTTGTTCGCCTCAGCGCTCTACACCATCAGGACCCAGCCCCTGAGCGGGCCTTAGCCACCGCTGGTATGTCCGGTCGCGATGCCGGGACAAGGCCAGGAGGTGAGGGGCACCGGGAGCTAGTGAGGGCTCCTGAGGCATGATGCTCAGGGAGCCCCCCCTTGGCGTGCAAGCGGTTCACGCGGAAGAAAAACGCTAACACTCAGCGGGATCGCGAAGGGAGAGAGTTTGAGTGGCGGCGAGGACGTCTCGCGAGGTAGTAAGACTTAGCTTTCGGCGGAGAGCGGAGACGGCAAGCCACAACTCATGAGGAGCTCACGCAGCTCACGAGGCTCGGCGTTCGAAGTGTCTTCGCCTTGCGAGGCCGGCTCGCGAGAGGCCGCCTGTGAGGTCCTCGCGCAGCTCGCCTCCTGAGGGACTTCATGTCGACAGATTTCACAATGGGGGGAGCGGCACGCGCTCGCTAACTCGCCCGTGGCCGTTGCGTGAGGAGATAAGGCACCAAGGACCTTGGTGAGGTAACGTGCACGGGAGCAGGCCCACGAGCGAGAGCTCAGTCGCTTGGATTTGGCGGCACTGCAGGGACAGACCTGACCACAGGCACCGTGCCTAGCCCACGCTCATGGAATCGGCCAGGGGAGGGGTCGCGAGCGTGTGGCGCTCTCCGGTCAGCATCGAACTTAACAGGCAATTAAGCAGGTAACATAACTCATCAGTGTGAAATCAGCAAAATCCATTACACAACCAAAAGGATAGGGGCTGAGGGCGCCCCACGGGCTGCACCAACCTCAAGCTGATCCGTGCCGGACACTGCAGCCTTGCCCCTATCCTTTTGGTTGTGTAATGGATTTTGTTGATTTCACCCTGATGACTTATGTTACTTGCTTAATTGCCTGTTAAGTTCGATGCCGACCGGAGAGCGCCACACGCTCGCGACCCCTCCCCTGGCCGATTCCGTGAGCGGGGGCTAGGCACGGTGCCTGTGCTCGGGTCCGTCCCTGCAGTGCCACCAAATCCAAGCGACTGAGCTCTGCCTCGCGGGCCTGCTCCCATGCACGTCACCACACTAAGGTCCTTGGAGCCTTATCTCCTCACGCAACGGCCACGGGCGAGTTAGCAAGCGCGTGCCGCTCGCGCCATTGTGAAATCTGTCGACATGCAGTCCCTCAAGAGGCGAGCTGCGTGAGGATCTCGCGGGCGGCCTCTCACGAGCCGGCCTCGCGAGGCGAAGAGACTTCAAACACTGAGCCTCGTGAGCATGCCTCGCGAGCTGTGTGAGCTCCTCATGAGCTGTGGCTCGCCGTCTCTGCTCTCCGCTAAAAGCTAAGTCTTACTACCTCGCGAGACGTCCTCGCCGCCACTCAAGCTCTCTCCCTTCGCGATCCCGCTGAGTGCTAGCGTTTTTCTTCCGCGTGGGCCGCTTGCACGCCAAAGGGGGGCTCCCTGAGCATCACGCATCAGGAGCGCTCACTAGCTCCCGGTGCCCCTCACCTCCTGGCCTTGTCCCGGCATCGCGACCGGACATACCAGTGGTGGCTAAGGCCCGCTCGGGGGCTGGGTCCTGACGGCGTAGAGCGCTGAGGCGAACAAGGAAAGAAAAAATGGCCTCACGATTGGACCTTGGGAGAGAACGCGTACATCCCAAATCGCGAGAACTTTAAATTAGGACAAAAGATATTGTTTTCATGCCCCCACGGGGCTACATCGGTTCGGTGCAGGAAGATGAAAAACAAAGAAAGGGCCTATGCGGGGCGCCGTCACCCCCAAGACTCCGGCGCGGATGCCGCGCCCGTCCCCGAGAAGGTGCTACAGGCGAGTGCGGCTCCATCACCTTGCGCACGGTGCCCGCTGCCAGGGGTTCCGGAATCATCGCCACATGCGCCTAGTCGGAGTCCTCGTCCTCTCTCTTGACGCGGTGGGAGCTGTCGTCGCTTCCGCTTTCGCCGTAGGGGGTGGCATCACTGCCACTGTCGTCCTCGCTGGAGGAGCCGCTGTAGCTGCCATCTTCGCTCTCCGCGCAGCACTCCAGATGGCTAACGGAAATCCCGAAGATCTTCACGAAGAGCGTGGCGGCCCCGTCGTACTTGAATTGGAGGACGTGCCCCCGCTTCAGGCCGCAAGCGAGGGTGAACGACTTCCACCCCTGCTTCAAGAACATGAAGCCCGAAGGGGTGAGCTCCGTCGCCACCCAGGAGGGGCCGTTGCAGCAGCCGTCGGCCTGCACCCACAAGCCCAAGGGCGCGCGGTCCGCCATCGCCACCGCGAAGGAGTCCGGGAGCCGGAGCTAGGTGCAGGGGCTGCCGTGCATGTTCACGATGAACTCGTGCGCTGCCTCCGCCGAATGGCTCCCCGCCTGGGGTGGTAGCATGGATACCCTGCCACGGCCGCCTCGGCCGTGCGCGCCTCGCCCCCCGCGCCCGCGAGTGATGCCCCTTCCACGTCCGTTGGGTCCGGCGCCGGCAGCCATCGGGGAGCACCCGCGCCCCCGGGGTGGAACCTTGGATGCGGCAGCGGAAGCACGGCCACGTCCTCTCCCCCTCGCCATCTCTGCAGCAGCTCTGGTAGGAGGTGGAGAAGAGTGGAGTTAGAAGAAGATGGGTGGAGGACTTCGGCTCCTCTCTCCCCCTCTTTATGCTCGGCGCGGGGCTCTTCTCGTAGCTCCGCCTTCTCCGGCGTCGGGAATTGAAGCAGCAGCAATGTGTGCAGGAAGGCAATGATGGCCTCACGTCGCCCGCGGCAGGTTTTATGTCAGCGCGGGTGGTTACCGAGGCTTCCTGGGGGAAGTGGGGGCGTCCCACGTCGCATCGTGCGCCACGCGTCGTGCCTGGCCGCAGGCGGTTAGGGCTCGCGCCGTTTCGCACCCCAGTAGGCAGGAACGTGCGCGCCACGGGCCCAGGAGCTACTGTCGGGCCCATGGAACCCAGGGTATCCAGACCCATCTGCCTTTGGACCAAGGCGCAATGCCTGGCGTGGGCCTAGCAGGCCGTCATCACCAAGCACCTCACCAGGACTCTTCATGAGGCCTTGGCCTCCTGAGGCCGTGCGCCAAGGGAGTCCGCTCCTCCGGGGCCAGGTGCTCGCGAGGCCCTGGGGGCTCGCGAGGAGCAGGGGGCTCACGAGGCCCTGGCACAAGGGGGGCCAGCCTCTGGAAAGAGGCGCCGGCATTCCTCAGGCTGAAGGGCATGCGCATGCCGCCGACGGTGGGGCCAACACCCTGGCCGATTCGCGGCAGCTGGAAGGGGTCCTGAGGCAGAACCTGTTGAGGCTGGTGAAGTCGACGCACATGCGCTCCTTGCCACCCTTCTTGGGGACAACGACTGGGTTGGCGAGCCATTCAGGATGGCGCACCTCGCGAAGGACCCTAGCTTCCTGGAGCTTCTGAACTTCCTTGACGATGAAATCTGCTTCTCTGGCGCCTGGCGCCGTGCTTTCTGCTTGACGGTGCGTGCATTGGGGCACACCGCTAAGTGGTGCTCGATCACCTCCCTCGGCACACCGGACAAATTAGATGCTTTCCAAGCGAAAACATCCGAGTTTGCCTGAAGGAAGGTGACGAGCATGCTTTCCTATGCAGGAGGGAGGCTTGTGCCGATGGTGAAGGCAGGGCCGGAGCCACTGCCATCCACCGACACCTTCTTCGTCTCGACGCGGTCCTGAGAGAATAGCCGCTTCTTCTTTGCGGGCGCGGCCTTAGGAGGCTCGGCCGGGTCCTCGTCGGCCGGGTGTGCGACCGCGGTGGCCTTGTAGGCACGCTCGAGGGTGCTGGCCGCATCCTTCTTGTCGGAGGTGACGGTGATGATGCCGCTGCAGCAGGGCATCTTGAGGACGTTGTAGGCGTGATGGGTGGCCGCCATGAACTTGGTGAGAGCCGGGTAGCCCAAGATGGCATTGTACGGCAGGCCGATGTGCGCCACGTCGAAGTCGATGAGTTCGGTGTGGTAGTTCTTGCGGGTGCCAAAGGTGACGGGGAGGCGCACTTGCCCCAGATGGATGGTGGAGCCATTGGTTACTCCAGAGAAGGGCCTGGTCGGCATTAGCTGGTCATAGGGCACTTGGAGCGTCTCGAAGGTCTCGATGGAGATCACGTTGAGGCCGGTGCCCCCGTCGATGAGGGTCTTGGGGACCGCAACGTTGCTGATGGTGGGAGTGCATAGCATGGGGAGCGTGCCTGCGGAGGCAGTGGACTTGGGGTGGTCCTTGGAGTCGATGGTGATGGCGTACTGCGACCACTTGAGGGGTCGCGCGGCTTCAGGCCTCGGGAGGGCGGCATACACCTTGCGAGAGAGTTGCTTGAAGTGGCGGATGGACGCGGGGGCTTGGGACCCGCCCAGGATGCAGGCGACCGCGCGAGGCTCCTGGTAGCCCCCAGCACCCTCATCAGGCTGATTGGCGTCGTTCCTCCGGGGCGGCGGCGGCAGCGGCGGAAGAGTGGCATTAGACTGGGGGTTTGCCTCACGAGGCTGGTCGTGCCAGGCGGCCTCACGAGGCTGGTCGCGCCAACCCTGACGGAAGTTGCCGTTGCCGTTGCGGCCGTCCCAACGGTTGCCGCCACGGCCACCTCCACGGCCGGCGCCGCGGCCATTGCGGTCGCCTCGGCGGCCCTGGCGCTCGTCGCGGAGCAGCTTGAGCTCCTGGCAGTCCTCGGTGCTGTGGGAGCGGATGTTGTGATAGGCGCAGAGTGGCCGGCTGTCTTTCCTGGGTTCGTCACGGTCGCGGCCGCGCTTCTGCTCGGGCTCCGTCACAAGCACGGCAGGGCCCTTGTGCTTGACGTCCTTGTTCTTGGTCTTGGCGGCGTCGAGCGCCACGTCGGGGTCGTTGTGGACGAAGAGGCGGCCTTCTTCAGCCTTGGCGCACTTGTCGGCGAGGTCGAGCAGCTCAAGCACGGAGTCGATCTCACTATTGATGGCGAGCTTCTCGTGCATCTTGACGTCCATGATGCCGGTGGAGGACGCAGAGATGACGGCCGCGTCGGAGGCACGTGGGATCTTGTTGCGCACCTAGCTGAAGCGCTGTATGTACTTGCGGAGGGTCTCGTCTGGGCACTACCGCACACGCCGCAGGTCGTTGATGGTGAGGGAGCGGTCCTGTGTGCCCTTGAAGTTGGTGACGAACTAGCTGCAGAGCTCGGCCCACGATGAGATGGATGCCTCGGGGAGGTTCATGAGCCAGGAGCGCGGGCCGTCCTTGAGGGCCATGGGAAACCAGTTTGCCATGACCTTGTCGTCGCCGTTCGTTGCCTCGACGCTCAGCGCGTAGAGCTGGAGGAACTCCGCAGGGTTGGGGGTGCCGTCGTAGCACGGAGGCAGCTCAGGCTTGAACTTCACGGGCCAGACCACGCGACGCAGCTCGCGGGTGAAGGCATGGCAGCCCACACCGCTTGAGGGGATGCCGCCAGCGAGGGCGGCGCAGTTTTGACGCCCAGCCGCCGCAACATCCTGAATGGCCTGGTCCTGGCGCTGGCGCTGCCGCTTGAGGAGCACTCGCGCATCAGGGGGCCCGCGGCGGATGGTTTGGCAGCTAGCGTCGTCTCGGACCGGCGAGGACGCGCCACGGGACGGCTCCCGAGCTCGCGCATTGCGCTGGGGCCCGCCATGGTTGTCGCGCAGAGGAGGTGGTGGGGGAGCGCCGTGCGCTAGGTCCCAGCGCGAGACGGCGGAGGGCAGAGCGAGTGGGAAGGCGCCGGAGCATCCCCGGCGGCGTCGACGAGCTCGGTGATGCGGCCAAGCCAGGCGTCGTAGCCGGCGTTAGCTGGACGGTAGCGGAGTAGCTCGCGCGCCATGAGCAGCGCGGCCTGCGGGTTCGGCGGCCCACGGTGGGCGAGGGAGGAGGCCATGGCGGTGTGGCCGTTCGTCTGCACGGAGGGGTGCAGGGAGGAGTCCTGCTACTCGCGGGCAGTGGGGTCGGTGGCGGCAGCAGCCTTGGCGTCGGGGTGGCGGCGATTGCCATGGGCCACTGGCTCCGTCTCAGCCACGCGGCCAGCCCTACGCTCGGCGCGCTCGCGACGTGCGTCAGCCATGAGGTTGGTGGAGCAGAGGGCGGAGTGGAAGAACAGTAGCGCACCCCTACCTGGCGCGCCAAATGTCGGGAGTCGGGCTCCGGGGACCCAAAGGTTCGAACACTGGGGTGAGCTCGTTCTACCACTTCGTCTCCTACCACGACTAAGCAACGGCGAGGCTACGGCGAGAGCGCGCTAACGAGGAACGGACCGTGGACTCAGCGGTTACCCAGGTTCGGGCCACCTTGCGGTGTAAAACCCTACTCCTGCTTGTGGTTGGGATTGCAAGGGGCAAGAGAGTTCTTGTGTACAAGGTGGAGGAGGCAGAACTCGACCGAGAACCTCTCTACAACGGCATCACTGCCCTTTATACCAGCGTTGGTCCTCTTCCCCCTCGAAAACATAGGCGGGAAGGGTTGCCACACTTGGCGGTTTTGAAAGGGGACAGGCGCTCAGGCTATCCTGACTAAAGGCGGTCTTCGCCTGCCAAAGCAAGATCCATGACGCGCCGGTGGGCTCGGTGATGACCTCCGCCCTGCGCGCCCGCCTTCTTGGTCTTCCCTCACCGATCGGGCAACCTTTGGGGTCGCTTTTGGGCAGTAGATAGCTGGCCCTGCTCCCTTAACATAGAAGAGGAAACCATCTTCATCCGCGCCTACTGGCGTGGCCTCTGTCTCCGCTCGTCGTCGCGCGCGTCACCCACGTGATGGGCCCCAGACCGTGCGACTGTGCCAAACGGCCTTCGTCTTTGGCGCCTTCGGGAGGATGCCTTGAGAGGACACCTCGGGAGGCTGCCTCGCGAGGCCGTTGGTGAGGATGCCGAGCCTTGCTCGCCACTTCCTGATGAGGGGGCCTCAGGAGGCCAACGCCTCATGAAGAGTCCTGGTGAGGTGCTTGGTGATGACGGCCTGCTGGGCCCACGCCAGGCGTTGCGCCCTGGGCCAAAGGCAGATGGGTCTGGATACCCTGGGTTCCATGGGCCCGACACACATCATGAGCAATTCTATCAATGTTCCTAGCCATGTCATCAACTTTATTCAATTTTTCTTCTACCATAGCATTGAAAATCTTTTGAGAATTAATAAATTCTTTAATATTACTTTCAAGATCAGAGGGTATCCTATTATTATTATTATAGGAATTACCATAGGAATTACCATAATTACTAGAGGAATTTCCAGGAAATGGTCTAGGATTGAAATTACCCATATAAGCATTGTTGTTGAAATTATTTCTAGAGACAAAATTCACATCAATAGCATCGTTATTTTGCTCAATTAAAGTAGACAATGGCACATCATTAGGATCAATATGAGCACTTTTACTAGCAACCAATTTCATAAGAGCATCCATCTTATCACTCAAAGTATTAATTTCTTTGACAGAATTTACCTTCTTACCAGTTGGAGTTCTTTCAGTGTGCCATTGAGAATAATTTTTCATAATATTATCAAGGAGTTTTGTAGCTTCTCCCAATGTAATTTCCATAAAAGTACCACCTGCGGTAGAGTCTAGAAGATTGCTAGAAAGAAAGTTTAGTCCCGCATAATTTTTTTGTATCATCATCCATAAGCTTAAACCATGTGTTGGGCAATTTCTTATCATTAATTTCATTCTCTCCCAAGATTGTTCAACATGTTCATGCTCAAGTTGCTTAAAATTCATAATTTGATTTCTTAGGGAAATAATCTTAGCGGGAGGAAAATATTTGGCAATAAAAGCATCCTTACACTTATCCCAAGAATCGATACTATTTTGAGGCAAGGATGAAAACCAAGTTTTAGCACGATCTCGTAGTGAGAATAGAAATAATTTTAATTTGAAAATATCATTATCCACATCTTTCTTCTTTTGCATATCACAAAGTTCAACGAAAGTATTTAGATGGGATGCAGCATCTTCGTTAGGACTACCATAAAATTGTTCTTTCATAACAAGATTGAGCAAAGCAGCATTAATGTCACACGACTCCGCACTAGTGGCGAGAGGAGCAATTTGAGTACTAATAAAATCATTATTATTAGTATCGGAAAAGTCAAACAATTTGGAGTTTTCTTGAGACATAGCGACGAAACAAGCTAACTAGCAACCAAGCAAATAAAAATATTTTTGTGTTTTTGTAAAATTGTTTTAGAAGTGGGGGAAATGAAAACGAGAGGCAAATGCAAATAAAAGGCAAATGAAAATAAGAGCAAGTAGATTATAGTTTATGTGAAGGTACTTAATAGGTTTTGGTGATGTCTCCCCGGCAACGGTGCCAGAAATTCTTCCTGCTACTTGTGAACTACGTTGGGATTTCCCCGAAGAGGAGAGGATGATGCAGTACAGTAGAGATAAGTATTTCCCTCAGTTAAAAACCAAGGTTATCAATCCACTAAGAGAACCACACAGAACCTCGTTAGCAGCACCTACACACACAAAAGCAAATACTTGCACCCAATGCAAACAAGAGGGTTGTCAATCCCCTTGGCGGTTACTTGCAAGGATTTATTCTGATAGTGATAGATAGAATACTAAATTGCAAAATAAAAGAAAAGAAATAAAATTGCAGCAAGGTGTTTTTGGATTTAATATCTAACTAGTAAAAGGTCCTGGCCAACCCGCCGTTCTGGAGGGCTCTGCTTTCGCGCTGTGATTTTCGGCCGCAGGATAGAGTAAGTCGAGTGCAACAGTGTTTTTTTTGGTTGCTGGCGTCTGGTCAGCCGTCGGTTTTTTTTTTACGTTTGTGGCTGCTTCCAGAGTGGATGACGGGTGGACCTCGTTAGCCGTTGCATCGAAAGAACGAGGTGGGTTTCGCCTCGTTTCGGTGCGATTGGATTAGCGACGAAGACCGATCGGGATGGAAATATCTCCCTCGTCAGCCCTCTCTCTCTCTCCCGGGAAAAGATCTCTCTCCCTCGTCTCTTGCCATCCCCCTCCTCTTCCCCATGCCGCCGCCACCACTTCCCCCTCCCTCTTGGCCGCCTCGTCTCCTCCACCTCCGCCTCCACCACCTCCTCCTCCCCTGCCTCCGCACCCGGCTAGCACGAGGAAGAGGAACAACAGCGAGATCTAGCACAACAGCGAGATCCAGCAGCGACGCACAGCAGCGAGATCCAGAGCAGAGGAATAGCAGCCGATGGCTCCGCTCGCTGCTGGAGCTCCTGCACGGAGCACACGCGGCCTGCGGTGAAACTCGGGAGGCGCAGGGAACGGCGGCTCTGTTCGCTACTGGAGCTCCTGCACGGAGCGCACGCGGCAGCCTGCGCCAGTAACCTCGCTGTGGACGAGGAGGCGACAGCTCGGGAGGCAGGCAAGAGGCTCGCGTCGCCGCCATTCATGCGCCGGTGCTGCTGCCATGGAGGGCCTGGTTTAAGGTTCGTTGCTGTTTTTCTCTTTTTTTCCCCGTTTATTTGTTCTGTCGTCTGTTGTTCACTTTCTTGCCTCTCTCTTGGATTGGCTTGAGCAGCCGCTCGATCTCGATTTTGATCTGTCCATGCTTCAATTACGTAGTTCTAATCTGGTTTTAATCTGGAAACCAATCGAGGGAAGCTAGGTACTCTATATACTGGTAAGTGGCAACTACGCTTTTTCCTAACCTGGTAACTAAGTACTTAGAACGGTTCTAATCTGGGAACTATGCAGTTCTGAAATTTGTGGCTATTAGGTACTCCTTTTATCCTGGTAAGTGGTGACTAAGCCTTCCTAATCTGACAACCAAGAACAAGTAGCCTGGCAAGTAGGTAAGCTTGCATCACAGACCAGTGAGGAGGAGGATGACGCCCGGGTTCAGCCCCGTTGGAGTTGGCATCTGCTCACAGCAAGCTGCAGATGCTATCCGTATTTTGTTCCTTTTCTCCTGTACCAAACACAGGCAGGTGCTGAGATAAGGCTGAATTATATTCAGATTCGTAGCTGCTAGGTAGTATATTTTAGCACTAAGTTTCTTTCAAATTCTGGGCATAATTTGTGCGGAATTTCAATGTACTCCTAAAACAACAGTTGTAGCTCTTGTTTTAGGAGTTAAGCCAGAAACGGTGCTACTGTTTAGTAATAGCGAGGTTGTGAGAAGATCTATTTACCTGTGTTCAACCAAGTTAGAGACAGTTTTAGTCCCAGTCACCTTAAATAAAGTTGTAGGGAATTCTCTGTAGGTATCTAAGAATAGTTTATTTGCTGAAATCGGTTAAGCGGTTCAAAAGCTATGAACAGAACAATGAGCGACTCAGTAACTCAGTCGAAGTTTCAGCTAAACTTAGAACTGGTTATTTAGGTTTTTGCTTGAGGGAAATATTAATGTATTCATGAAATAGAGATTAAACCTTTTTTGTATGTAAGTTGATATAACTTTTATGTACTGCAGGCAGTTTGTTTAAATCCACAGAACAGTACCTTTAGTAGGCGATAGCAAGGCAGTCAGACAATCTTAATTTGGGGAAATAAGATTAATGAAAAGATAGGTTACCTGATGATACAATTGAAAGAGAAAGGGATATGATATTTCGTCGATGATGTGAACTGCAAAAGGATGCTCTTGGTGGCAGCATCCTGGGCTTCTGAAACATGCTCAGTTCAGCTAAAAGGATGTATTGCAATTATGCAGAGAGATGGAATTGTTCGGACTCCAGTGCCACCTTCATCAATCGATGACATGCCAAGACACTGCCACAAGAGGTACCTTCTGTTTGTCTTTTGTACTCATCTTATATGCTTTGTTGGTTTCAAACTATTTGGTATTGATTCTTTTGGAATCTCTTGAATCACTTGATAAAGAATCAAAATCAGCACTCCCCCACTTTCTCTTTCCTTGCTGTTGTTGCATCTGGATATGCAATATATGCTTACTTTGAGAAAGTGGAGATGGAAAGGAAGTTGTCATTCATCAAGGCATGTGCGCTGGGAAGGAAGGCGGAAGAGCAAAGCTAAAAACAGGTAAGCTGTCCATACTGGTGCAGTGAACTGATGAACTGAAATTTGCACAAGAGGTTCTCTATATGTTTGGCCACAATTTAGACATTTTTTTCCTTTATTATTTCCTTTTATAGGTTCAAACAAGAAGTGCTTCGTTTATATGAAATCTCAGATTTTATAGTAGCAACTTAAGAAAGATCATATGAGTGCTAATCTAGAGGAACTTAAGAAACATAGGCAGCTCACTTTGTTAATTTCCACAACACCATTTCATTTTTATATTTAAATTGTACTTACTTGGTTTGTAAGCTCTTACAGTTTCAGTGCTTTATTTGCTCATGGAGCTATGGCTCTGTTGCGTTGGCTAAGGTTTGATTGCTTGCAGGGGTATGCCAAGGTGTAGACGCAGACTCATTGTCAATGTTGAATACCAGAGTAAGAATGATGATCAATGCTCTAATGAACCTGCATGCTGTAACATTACTATCAGGATATATGGGTTAAGCACATACTTTTTTTGACAGTGGGTTAGACAAGTGTGGTTTTCAGGTGTAGTTGCCTATTAGTTTTTTCAGTTTTCTTGTGTTACTATTTGCTGAGTCGGAAGTTTTTTTATTTGGAAGATCGGAACATTACCGATAGAAAAATGAGTTTTATAGCAAACCAGGTTCAGACTTCTATACTAATTTCTTGGTTACATCACCATGATGGTTGGAATATAATTAACACTTTGTTCCCACTGTACATGAGAAGCTGCCTTGATGATGAGATCATCTATGACAGTGATGGGTGGTGCACTGATGATTGTGAGTACCTATATAGATCACATTAACACATGGGTTTGTCCACCATGCCCACTATCCAGTTCCACCACGGCCATGTACCATTGGCAGTGTATTTCATCTATATGTAATTAGTCAGCAATATGACAATAGTGAGTGTACGACTGTTCTTTGGTGCTACTTATCCAATCAAACATAGTTATGTAACAAATATCTAGCCAGCATCGTTTTGCCCTGTCTACCCATGTCTTTCGTCTAGGCTGTAGCCCTAGCTGCATGCTAACCTGATCATGTAAGACACTTGTATTCTTATTCGTGTATATTAGTGCCGCTATGTAGAATCATGTTTTATTTCCACTTGCATTTTGAACAGAAGCTGGTGGACCTCACAAGCTTGTGATATTATACAGGTGGTCAACTTCTATTGTAAATTGTAAAATTAGTTGTTATGTTTATATTTTCAAGTTCACACTTAGGCGATGTTAGGATTTCAGTGTACCAACAATCTGCTATTGTTTGTTCTGTACTGGGTGAGCATATATGTGCTGGCAAACCAAGTGCTTATGTACCATACTTATATTTACCTTCTCACGCAAACTTGCTTTCTGTTTTTCTTTACTGCTTCTACAAATGTATGGTGATTAATACTCAAATAGATCTTCTCTCCGTTCGTGTCTTGCGCCAGGGGAATAGCCCTATCACCCTCGATCAGCATATCTGAACCACATATACCTACTCACTACTAACATCACTTCTAACTGGCTTCTTGCGCCATCGGCGCAACCGGGTCATCTAGTAGGATAAAAGTAGACCCGGGTGTCGGTTCTAAATCCGGCATATCTCATAGTAGGGGTCCTAAGCTAGGCGTCTTGGAGCGATGGTAACATGGACACAGGATTTTACCCAGGTTCGGGCTCTCTCAAAGAGATAATACCCTACGTCCTGCTTTTGATTGTATTCATATGGGGTGTAGTACAGAGTACATGTATCTACCACGAGATTGTTCTAATGAATATGAGATGTTCTATTGACTAGCCTGGCCTCGGTTTATATATGCACCGGAGGCCTAGGGTTTTAGAAGAGTCCTCGTCTTGTGCGCCAAGTCTTGTGGAGTCTTCCGTGCATGCGTCATGGGCTGCCCGAAGTGGCCCATGAGTGAACCGCCATTGGGTCCTCGGCTCAACCCACCTGGTCGGGAGACGATGTGGTGAGTACCCCCTAATCCAGGACACCGTCACCGGGGGCCATAGTTTTCACTAGAGGCTTCTCTCTCGAACGCAGAACATACGGTGGGTAAACAAATTACTGTTGAGCAATTGATAGAAAAGCGCATAGTGATGACGATATTCAAGGCAATGATCTTGTATATAGGCATCACGTCCGAGACAAGTAGACCGACTCCTGCCTGCATCTACTACTATTACTCCACCTATCGACCGCTATCCAGCATGCATCTAGGGTATTAAGTTAATGAAAACAGAGTAACGCCTTACATGATGTAGACAAAGTAAACTCAAGCAATATGATTAAACCCCATCTTTTTATACTTAATGGCAACAATACAAATACGTATCTTGTCCCTTTCCGTCACTGGGATATAGAACACCGCAAGATTGAACCCATCACAAAGCACCTCTCCCATTGCAAGATAAATTAATCTAGTTGGCCAAACCAAACGGATAGATCGGAGAGAAATACAAAGCTACAACAATCATGCATAAATAAGTTCAGAAAACACTCAAATATTTCTCATGAATAATATGATCATAAACCCACAATTCATTGGATCCCAACAAACACACCGCAAAAGAAGACTACATCGAATAGAACTCCAAGGAGATCGAGGAGAACATTGTATTGAAGATCAAAGAGAGAGAAGAAGCCATCTAGCTACTAGCTATGGACCCGTAGGTCTGTGGTAAACTACTCACACATCATCAGAAGGGCAGCAAGGTTGATGTAGAAGCCCTCCGTGATTGATTCCCCCTCCGGCAGAGTACCGGAAAAGGCCTCCAGATGGTATCGCGAAAGAACAAAGGCTTGCGGCGGCAGAAAAGTTATTTGAGGTGGCTCTCTGTTGGTTTCCCAATATTTGAGAATTTATAGAAGTGGAATTAGGTCAAACGGAGCCGCGAGGGGTGCACAAGGCAGGGGTCGCGCCCTGTTGCGTTGTCATCTCCTCATGAGGCTTCTGGCCTCCTCCCAAACCTTCCAGGTTCTCTTTTGTACAGAAAAAAATCGTCAAAAAGTTTCGTGAAATTTGGACTTCGTTTGGTACTATTTTCCCGAAAAACCAAAAACAAGCAGAAAACAGCAACTGGCACTGGGCACTAGTTTAATAGGTTAGTCCCAAAAAATGATATAAAATAGCATATTATTGCATATAAAACATCCAAGATTATTGCATATTATTGCATATTATTGCACTTAACCACAGCAAACACCTCTTCCTCGGTATATATCTCATCCAGTTCGCGGAGGTCCAGCGGGGTCATTCCAAGAAATTCCAAGGCGATGGAATGTTCTCTAGCATGACACGTACCAAGAAGCTCTTTGTAAGTAGCATAGAAGGCCTCTTATTTGCCACTTTTCTCTGTAATGACCACGTCTCCATGGTGTAGTGCCGGGATGAAGTTCCACAATTTTCTGCCATTGGCCACGAGGTGAAATAATTTGGTATTGGCATCTACTTAAGCAAGCCAACGAATCTGTGACCGTTGTCTAGCAATCGTGCGCTCCAGCGAAGCAAGTCCCAGGGATGTCAACTTGAGCGTGTTGCGCAGCCATCGTTCACCCACAGAGAGCATCCTATGATCCATAGCCCGATCCATGTGCAATATGATCCAGTTGGCTATTGCAATCTGTAGCTTGATGTTACCCGCCTTCCGCTGTCCTCAAACCGTGAGATCATGCGCGGTTTTCCGCAGTAAAAACTCCAATCTGAGGAAGGGATCAGTGATGCTAGAGTTACATGTCCAAGCCTCCTCCACTGCCTCATCAAAACCCTTGAGTTTAGTCCAGAAGAGTTCGAAACGGAACCGCCTATGCGGCTGTAGTGGAGCGTCTAAAGCAAGGTGGAGGGGGCAATGGTCCGACGTGGCCGTGGACAGGGCTCCCAGTCCACCGAGACAAAAGCTCTGTCAATCTTCGTGAGCGTGGGCACCTCTCGTTCATTATTCCACATGAAAGTGCACCCATGCAAATACAGCTCCTTCAGGCCATTGGAGTCCACAAATCTCCTAAACTTGCTCATCATCCTTCTATCGAGGTTTGCATTATTTTTGTCCGTCGCCTGCAAAATTAGGTTAAAGTCTCCAATGACTAGCCATGGGCCCGGACAGAGCAGGCGCCATGCGGATAATTCCTCCATGAATAGAATTTATCATGGTCCTCTTGCAGGCCATATACCACCGAAATCCACTAAGGCGAGCCCTCCACCGGCACCACATAGGCAGTGATGAAATTGGTGTCACGTACATGGTTGGAGATACTAGCCTCCGATGAGTCCCAAACCAAGATGATCCCACCTCTGGTCCCAACAACCGGTAGGTACGAGAAACCATTATAAGATGGGCCAAAGCATTGCAAAATCATGTACTTGTCTACAATCTCAAGTTTAGACTCCTGAATACAACAAATTCCCGGCCTAGTAGAATCAATAAACTCCCTCAAAGCTTTCCTCCTAGCTGGATTGCTCAAGCCACGAACATTCCAGCTAATCAACTCCATCTTGACGCGCGACATAAAGGCATGTCACCACCTCCTACCGAAGCCATCTACCTCTAGCTTGCAACAACCGCGTGGTTCTCCATGCCTAGATCCATGGGTAGAGACTTCCCGAAGATCACGACAATGGTGCACAGGTGCTTATCCTGCAGGGGTGAGTCAAACATCTCACATAGCTGCACGAGAGTACCCTCCGAGATCGCCAGCTCATCTGGTGCAATGCCCAAAGCTTTGAGCAGCACTGTTTCAGCTGCGGAGGCCTTGGAGCTCCTGGAGGCGTTGGAGCTGATCGACCGCGTGTTGTGGTGCGGCGTGAAGGGGTCTTGACCCGAGCGTACTCCATTTGCCACTTTAATTTCCTTCAGCAAGGGAGGCGCTAATTTCTTCAGCAAGCCAGCACAGAAAATCTTGATGCTCCCCAGTGATGACCCACAAGTATAGGGGATCAATCGTAGTCCTTTCGATAAGTAAGAGTGTTGAACCCAACGAGGAGCAGAAGGAAATGACAAGCGGTTTTCAGCAAGGTATTCTCTGCAAGTACTGAAAGTAGCGGTAACAGATAGTTTTGATAGCAAGATATTTCATAACAAGTAACAAGTGACAATAGAAACAAGGTGCAGCAAGGTGGCCCAATCCTTTTTATAGCAAAGGACAAGCCGGAACGGTCTCTTATATAAAGCAAAGAGTTCTCGAGGACACATGGGAATTCTCATCTAGTCACTTTCATCATGTTTGTTTGATTCGCGTTCGCTACTTTGATAATTTGATATGTGGGTGGAATGGCGCTTGGGTGCTGTTCTTACTTGAACAAGCCTCCCACTTATGATTACCCCCTCTCGCAAGCATCCGCAACTACGAAAGAAGAAATAAGATAAATCTAACCATAGGATGAAACATATGGATCCAAATCAGCCCCTTACGGAAAATCGCATAAACTAGGGTTTAAGCTTTTGTCACTCTAGCAACCCATCATCTACTTGCTACTCCACAATGCCTTCCCTTAGGCCCAAAGATGGTGAAGTGTCATGTAGTCGACGTTCACACGACACCACCAAAGGAAGCAACAACATACATATCATCAAAATATCGAACGAATACCAAATTCACATGATTACTTATGACAAGACTTCTCCCATGTTCTCAAGAACAAAAGTAACTACTCACAAATCATATTCATGTTCAAGATCAGAGGGGTATTAAATAGCATTAAAGATCTGAACATATAATCTTCCACCAAATAAACCAACTAGCATCAACTACAAGATGTAATCAACACTACTAGCAACCCACAGGTACCAATCTGAGGTTTTAGGACAAAGATTGAATACAAGAGATGAACTAGGGTTTGAGATGAGATGGTGCTGGTGAAGATGTTGATGAAGATTGGTCCACCCATGATGAGAGGATCATTGGTGATGTCGATGGCTTCGATTTCCCCCTCCCGGAGGGAAGTATCCCTGGCGGAATCGCTCCACCGGAGAGCAAAATTGCTCCTGCCCAGGTTCTGCCTCGAGATGGTGGCGCTTCATCCTGAAAATCTTCTCTATAATTTTTAGGGCAAATAACCTTATATAGCATAAGGAGGGGGCCGGAGGCCAGCTGTGGGCCCCACAAGGCATCAGGGCACGCCCAGGCGGGGGGGCCGCGCCCTGTTGCCTTGTGGGCAACTGGTGGGTCCCCTCTGGTATTTCTTTTCTCCAGTATTTTTTATATATTCAATAAATAATCTCCGTAAAATTTCAGGTCATTTGGAGCTCTGTAGAATAGGTATCCTGCTGTAGTTATTTCAGGTCCAGAATTCCAGCTGTCGGTATTCTGCCTCTTCATATAAATCTTGCAAATTAAGAGAGAAAAGGCATAAGAATTGCATCATAAAGTGAAATAATGACCAAATACATTGCAAATAACAGTAGGAAATCATGATGCAAATTGGACGTATCAAGTCCCCAAGCTTAGACCTCGCTTGTCCTCAAGCGAAAGCCGAAATCGATAACCATGACCACATGTTTAGAGAGAGAGGCATCTATAAAATAAAATACGGACATGAGGGCATCATGATTAATTTCATAAGAGCAATATATTATCACAAAGCTTCCCATGAATAAGTAATAATTCTTCACAATAATGAAGTATAAGGCATAAACTTTCTTAGAAACTAACAAACTACGTTCTCGGTCAACGAAACAATTACAATTCATCATATTTTCAGGAAGAATCTATGTAAGAGCTTTTTGTTTTAGCAAGTCCACATACTCAACTATCATTTAGTCTTCTATGATTGCTGACACTCATGGCATATTTTTATGGAGCAAAAGCTTCAATCAGACACATAGGAAGATGGGGGTTTATAATTTCACCTGCCAACTAATTCACCTCAAGGGTAATGTCAAAAATAATAAATCATGATCACTTACATCCAACGGGATATATATGCCTAGATCTTTCCCACCACATGGTGCTTACAAAGAGAGAAAATAAAAACGGAATAGAGAAGGATACTATTCACTCTTGCATAAAAGTAAATACAGAAAAGTAAAAGATAGGGCCTTCACAGAGGGAAGCAGAGGTTGTCATGCGCTTTTTTTTCATTTTTGGATGTGCAAACTCTTAATGTAAAGGAACGTCACTTTATATTGCCCCTTGTGATAGCAACCTTTATTATGCAGTCTGTCGCTTTTATTCCTTAACCATCACAAGATCGTACAAAGCTTATTTTCCCTTACAATAAAAGTTCATACATATTTAGAGGCAATTTTTGTTGCTTTATGCACCGATGACAACTTACTTGAAGGATCTTATTCAATCCATAGGTAGCTATGGTGGACTCTCATGACATGAAACTGGGTTCAAGGGTTTTGGATGCACAAGTAGTATCTCTACTTAGTGCGGATTTTGGGCTAGCAAAGGATAGGGAGCAAGCACCACATGTTAGAGGATCTATGACAACATAACTTCTATGTGAATATAAGCAAACATAACTCATTACATTGTCTTCCTTGTCCAACGTCAACTATTTGGCATGGAATATTTAATGGGGGCTCACAATCATATAAGATGTCCAAGATAGTATATTTATATGTGAATCCTCTCTTCCTTTATTAACTCTTTCATGAATTGCACCAATGACCAATGCTATGTTTGTTAACTTCCAATAAATTTTATCAACTATACTTTTCTTCATGTAAAGTCATTACTCTCCAAGGAAATAGCATACGATCTCTTTATTCTTTTATTGCTTAGATTGAAACATAAAAGTAAAGAAGCAAAACTCAAACCACTCTTTATTATATAGCTCTCAAACACGATTACATAGATAGATAGATCACGAAACAAGCATTCGAAACTAGATCATACTAAAACTTTAATCTTCTGATTCACGAAATAACTAAGGATCGAACTAAGATAGATAATGATGATAAAAAAGTGATGGTGATATGATACCGGGGCACCTCCCCCAAGCGTGGAACAAGCCCAGGGTGGTGCCCATACCCGTGTACTCAATTGTCTTTCTTCGGTGATGGTGGTGACGATGTGGTAGGCTTGTCCTTTAACTTCAATAAGTACTCCAGATTGCCATTGATCCTTCGAAGGGCACGATTCTACTCGTCTAGCACAATAACTTCATGAGCGAGCGACGTATTCTAAGCAGAAATTGGTTCAAAAACCTTTAGTGTATCGATTGCAGATGGAGGAAGGTTATGATAAAGAGTTTGAAATATATCTCCCTTTTCTGTGGCCTCTTCTTTGCGCATGGCTTGATCTTCTTCTCCTTGAATCTGGTTTCCCATGACCCCTCTAGCTTCCTCCTGCATGCCAGTGTCCTCCTCTCCTGACGACCACTCATAATAGACCTCGCTGAAAGGACATTTGCCAGGCAAAGGTTGCACAATCCAGTGCTTGGTGCGAAGCCTTTGGGGAGCCATGGGGATCTAGATCTGTCAGAAAAACAGCCCGATACAAGAACAGAGGAGAAAGTTGCGATACAGTGGTCAAAACATACAGGAGTATATATATAAAGAATTTTTATCTTGCAAAACAAGCATACAAGAGGAAAACGGAGTCGGGAGGGCGCACGAGGGACCCACAAGGCAACACGGCGCGCCCCAGGTGGGGTTGCGCCCTGTTGCCTTGTGACCTCCTCATGGGTCCCCTCGGCTGTTTCTTATTTTTGTAATTTTTCTAATATTCCAAAACGGACAAAAATAATTTTTATGGAATTTTTTGAGTCGGTTTACTTACCATTTCAGATACCTACCCCTTTTAAGGGTTATGGAGCGTTCCGGAAGGACTCTTGGATATGTTCTTCCACTGTCATAGTTTGAATAATATTAGTTTCAACATTGATGGGTGTACTTGAGATATTATGTTTAATTCTTTGACCATTAACCACTCTCGGATTAGTGCACTCGGCGTAATTGATTTTGATAGCTCCGGAGCGATAAACCTCTTCGATGATATAAGGCCCTTCCCATTTAGATAGAAGTTTTCCTGCAAAAAATCTGAAATGAGAGTTGTACAATAGAACATACTCACCGACTTTAAATTTCCGTTTTTGGATTCTTTTATCATGCCATCTTTTAACTTTTTCTTTAAATAACTTGGCATTTTCATAGGCTTGGGTTCTCCATTCAGCTAGAGAGCTACTATCAAACAACCTATTTTCACCGGCAAGTTTAAAATCATAATTAAGTTCTTTAATTGCCCAATATGCCTTATGTTCTAGTTCAAGAGGTAAATGACTTGCTTTTCCATAGACCATTTTATATGGAGACATAGCCATAGGATTTTTTGTCACGCACAATATGCGATCCTATCCTCGAGGGACTCGGAGGCCCCACCAGGGATAGAAGTGCATATCGAAGACGCTTGCAAGGTGGATATCATTACATCGTACCATGTACATAATAGATGGGGATACATACAGATACATATAGTTATCACAGGAATACAACAATACATAGCAACCACCATACAGAGGAGCAGAATCTGACTACGGATGAAACACAAACGAAAACACGAATGACATCCACCCTACTAGCCCAGGCTGCCGACCAGGAACCTATCCCAAGATCGACGAAGAAGAAGAACTCCAAAAGCAGACACGCATCGCTCTCACGTCAAATCATCGCGTTACCTATTCCTGCATCTGTTGTTGTAGTAATCTGTGAGCCACGAGGACTCAGCAATCCCATAACCATGGGTAACAAGACTATCAAAGCTTAATGGGTATGGAAGGGTAAGGTGGTGAGGTTGCAGCAAGCACTAAGCATTATATGGTGGCTAACTTACGAGTACAAGAATAAGAAGAGCAACTATGCATAACGGTCGCAAACTAATAATGATCAAGAAGTGATCCTGAACACCTACTTACGAGTCAAACATAACCCCATCGTGTTCTCTTTCCGAACTCCCTCGAAAAGAGACGATCACGGTTACGCACGCGGTTGGTGTATTTTAATTAGAATTAGTGTCAAGTTCTCTACAACCGGAGGTTATAAATTTCCAAGTCGCCACATAACCGCGGGCACGGCTTCGCGAAAGATTTAACCCTGCAGGGGTGCTCCAAGTAGTGCATTATAAATTACCACACGCATCCGATGGAACATCCTCACACCATGATAACACGATGCTTACGATAAGGAATTCCGGTGGACAAGCCACTCATAACAGGTAAAACTAAACCAGCAAGACCTCCCGGTGAGCCAGATCCGTGTCTAGAGCCGCGCGCACTCTATCTACGGGCATCATCCGTCTATGCTAAGTGGAAGGTAGCCAAAAGAACCCGAGTTGCCCCGAGGCGACTCCGCCGACTTCTAGGTAGGTGGACCAACACTCATGAGGAGTACTGGCCCGGATTGTTGATTAATTATCCACAGGGGCCGGCAGGTCCCTATGAAAGTTTTAGTTGTTATTAGGCAAATGGTAAAACCAATGTTGGGCCTTGCTGGAGAAGTTTATCATAAAACGAATGGACAGGGGGGTTCCCATATGCCCCACATGTGTTAGAAGCGCTCATCAAGGAACATAACACCGGTATTACGGAAACAAGGGCGACATGAGTGTAACAAAACACTAGGCAAAAGGCCGAGCCTTCCACCCATTACCAAGTATATAGATGCATTAATTAAATAAGAGATAATGTGATATCCCAGGATATCCATGTCCCAACATGGAACAACCTGCAACTGCACCTGCAACTAGCAACGCTATAAGAGGGGTTGAGCAAAGCGGTAACATAGCCAAACAACGGTTTGCTGGGTAAGGATGGTTAGAGGTTGTATCATGGCATATGGGAGACTGACATATATGTGGTAGGAAGCGCGACATAGCGATAGCAACGAGACAACTAGCAAGCAAAGATAGTAAAGATATCCAAGGTCATGATCATCTTGTGTAAAATCCCGCTCGGAAGAACGTGTCCATGAAGAAGACGAACCAACGTAGTCGAACGAATCCTCACAACCGCAACGAAACCGGAACTATCGAGAAGAAGCACAACCGGAAAGAAGCAAACAACATGGTAAACACACAAGCACAAACATGGCATGATGCACAATCCAAATATGATGCATGACAAGATTAAATGTTGTTAAACATGACAAGAGATGAAGCATAAGCAATCCATACAACTAGGCAAGTTTAAATGAGGCCGGAAACACAAACAACAATTCCGGAAAATCCCTATATGCAAATTTCGAAATTAGTACTGATCTGGATTAAACACAATGATAAAGTTGTTAAACAGTAAGTTAACATGCATCAAGATGATCTACATGTGTTTCTAGTCAAGTTACATATGTAGATCATTTAATTCGGAGCTACGGTCTAGAAGATATGAGCTAAACAAGTTTAACATGGCAGCAATGCAAAATGCATGCAAATATCAACCACAAACACTCAAATCAAGGATGCAACATTACAATAGGAAACTACACACAAATCTAAGCAAGTTTCATATAGGGCATGATCAAAACGGAGCAACGGTTCAACAATTACAATCAACACAAGGTATAATAGCAATCTGCCCCAAAACAGCATAATAGCACTTTGCCAATATCAAAATAGCAAGCTACAGTAACATGATGGGCACACACTTGATATGCACTTGAAATAGACATGATATACTCCAATTTATCTTAAAGGTTCAGGTTCATAGGCATCAAGTTTAAGTCAAAATGATCCATGCAAAATGCAATGTTCTGCTAAACAGGGCATATACATGAGCAGAGTTAATATGATGGCAAATTGAGAGCAAGAAAGAGTCATGCTACAGCAAGACTACATAGCAACCAAGGGCATGGCATCAAAGTACACATTGCATAGATCAAATCACATGAAGGAATCCTATGCATATGAGCTATATATTAGTGGCAACCATCAAGCAAAGTTGGCAAGTTTTATCACAGACAGCTTTTACTCAGAACAACAACATTAACTAGGCATGTTTACAAGCTTATGGCACTCACATCAAGGCATATCATGGCATGAAATAAATACTAGCAGCAAGAAGATGTGAAAATGCTCCAAAGTCATGTTGACAAGTTGCGTATATGGTGCATGTATTAAATCACACAAAAATGACAAAGTGACAAATATTAACAGTTTCTGCAGTAACATCATGAGGCACTTTTGCAATAGAGATTATGACATGTTGATGACTCCTAAAATGTATGCAAATGACACCATCAGGTAGAGCACGAAGAGTAGATCATTTTTCATATATGGATCATCATCATAGGACAAACATGCGCAAAGTTACAGCCACTCAAATATGCTAATGTGATGATTTTTCAGACACGAAAACAACCTCGGGTCGAGTGGGATGGAGTAGTCCGTGGACGAGGGAGTCCAGCCGGCTCGTTTGGAAGGAGGGCTCGGGGTGGAGGAGCCGGATCGGGACGGGGAGGTCCCGATCGAGCTCACGGCCGGCCACAGCGAGGTGGAGCTCCGCCGACGGCGGGGCGGCATGGATCCGGGACGAGAGGGGTCGCCGGGGTCGGTTCCCGACCGGATCGGGGCGGAGACGACGAGCGACGGCGGCGATGAGATCCGGCGGCGGCGCTGTCCAGGAGACATAGAGAGAGAGAGCTTAGGGGGGAGTAGGAGGAAGGAGAGGAGAGGATGGGGAGGCGGCGACACGCTCCGGTGACCGGTCGGTGGGGCTCTGGAAGGCGGTGGGGATCGCCGAAGGGTCAGCGAGGCGGCAGCGCTCGTGAGGAGGCGAGCTACCTGGCGGCAGTGCATGCGGGAGAGCCGAGCGCGCGCAGGCAGCGGCGGCGTCGACTCCGGGGCATGTGGGCCCCAGATGGGCTTGGCGGGCCCTAACACGTGGGAGGGAGGAGGCTGGCGGCACTGGCTGGTGGTGGAGCGCCAAGTGGCGGCGGTGGATTAGGCCGGTGCGGAAAACGAGGGTGGGGTGGAGGCTATCCAAAAATGGAAGGGAAGCCTTCCTTATATAGCAGGGGGCTAGGGTTAGGAGGGTTTTAGTCTGTTTTTGGACCGTTTGATCTCGATCAGACGGGACAGAATGGAGGAGGGGTAGCTAGGTGGGTTGTTGGGCTTTGCAGTGGTTGTTGGGCTGAGAAGAGAGGGAAGATGGCAGCCCGGCAGCAAGAACAGAATTCCAAAACGTCTGACGTTTGACCGGCTATAGTGCCGCTATAATTTATCCGTTGGGTTATCAAACGACCTCCGAATGGGACGAAATTTGGCAGGCGGTCTACCTACAATAAAACAAGACCGCACGCCAACTTCCAACCCATTCCGAGAACATTTTTATCCCACTTATAAAATAATATTATGGAGGTGCTGCAGGCGCGTGCGAGTGTGTCGGTACGTGGAACGGACAACGGAAGGGACGCGGAGAAGCCGGCAACTACGAACGGATGCAAGTTTTTATGAAAACATGCAGATGAAATGCACATGATGACATGACGAAGTGCAACAAACAAATGAATCACTCAGCAACGACGGAAAATAAATGGAAGGCATCTGGAGCATCGGTCTCGGGGCGTCACAACTCTCCCCCACTAACAGAAGATCTCGACCCGAGATCTTAGGAAGGAAACGAAAGGGGAAGAGGAAGATGAAAACAAAGTTGCTTCTTTGACAAACGAGTGAAACCAATGAGCCTTGAGAGGTTGAACAACTCGAAAGAAGGGGTGCAACGGAGATGAACGAAGTTGAGAGCACTCCGGTAGACAAAAGGAATGAAGAATATGACGAGAATCAAGAGCTCAAGAGAAAAGATAGACTATGTAACCACTCCGGTTAGAACACGATAGAGAAGGAATAAGAACGAAAGAATTCGGATAGCATCCCGGTAGACGAGAAAAGCAAAGGTCAACAAGAAGAAAGACTTGAAAAGAGGACACAACACTCCGGTAAAATGGATAAGCAAGGAAATAACATGGTCTTGGCGAAATGAGACAATGGGTCGAAGAGAGCAACACCACAATGACTCCGGAACAAAATTATAGAAGCTAGATCGTTGGAAAGAAAAGAATGGAGAAGAAGATAACAACTTCTCTCACCGTTGAATTTGAAAAGCATCCTTAAAAAGAAGGATTAAATGGAGTTGTTGAAAAAAATCAACAACGAAAAGAATAAGCTTGTTGTGGGCTTATGGAAAACATCTCAAAATTATGAGGTGATAACCGACCACTGACGGAAAACAATTGATTTCTTGAGATCTCGAAGAGATGAAAATCTCTTTCGCCGAGAAGAGAAGGAGAAACTTGGATCATTGATAAGCATCATAATAGCAACATTCCTTAGGGAAGGCTTTAGATGAAATCTATACCAAGATAACTCCAACCAAGATATTGATGGGTTGACAAGATCTCCTGAACGAAGAGAAAAATGATGGGTTTAACATATCTCATTCCTGACAACTTGCGAATCATGAACCACGAAGGGAAATTGTCAAGAATGACATAACACCTCCTCAAAAGACAAGGTAGAAAGAAATTGCACTTTGAAATGCAAGACGAAGAATACTAGAGCTCCAACAAAAATCTTGAAGAACACTTCGAGAATGAATTAAATCCTTGATGAACCACCATGAAGAACTCCGGTAAACAAAAGGATGATAGAAACGAAGGTTGAAAAGAACAAGATGAAGCCTTGCAATGATTTAGATAGAGCTTCGCGATGAGATAACCGAGAAAACTTGGAACTCCGGAAAAGAAAGATGAACAGCTAGAACCGAGAATTTATTCATCAAGAACAAACTCCGGAAGAAGGAATTAAATCACTTCCATGAAACAAGAATAAGAATTGTGATATGTCTATCCTTCATCAAAATAAATTGATGAAAAGCAATGGATTTGCATACTACTTATTCTTCTTGAAAGATTAAAGAGAGATATAGCACCAACTTGACGAAGTCTTCGAGGAACCACCGGTAGGATTTTGGAAAGAACAAATGAATTGATACGATAACAACGGAAGAGGAATGTTGAACGAACCACCGTAATAATTAAAAACGAACAAAGAAAAGAGGACGAATCACCGGGAAGAATTAGAAAACAAATGAAGACACATGAGGTAATTTAAATACAAGAGAACGAAGAGATCACGAGCTTATTAGAGAATACTTGAACGATGCACCGGAAGAATTAGAGAACGATAGATGAACGTTGAAAATGAAGAATTCTTCTGTAATGATGGCCTTCGGATAATCAAAATTGGAAAGAACTCATGAAATACTTCGGATGGGTATGAAAAGAATTTCTCATGAATAGAAATGATTTAACATGATAACATCGAGCTTGAACCATGAATATTCAAGAGAACGGATATGCTTTAAGAGAAAACTCTTCTTCGGTCTTCAATGCTGAGAATGACGACGAGAACCACCATGAAGAATTTATGCGATACTCCGGAATAATGACGAATAGAAAGGTTGAGCCAAATTTGAAAAGAATTTGAAAGAGATCTTGGAGAGGGATATGACTGATGGAATCTATTTTTACGTCACCTTTGAAAGAATTTGAGAATAACTCCGGGAAAATTAGAAGAGTCAGGTAAGATCCTAGGAAAGGCCTGTGGGTTATGGGCCCACTCAAAAGAAACACCGTTGGAACGATTGCTTGAAAGAGAGAAAATGCACCGGTTGGATTAAGTGGCTTGAGAGAAATAACAACCTCGAATATGTCGAACGGATCTTGAATGGAAAGATGAATCTTCTGAGATAACTTCTGCACTCCGGATATGAATAGAGAGAGGTGAATAAACAAGAGAGGCTTGGGTAAGAATTTCCAACATAGGAAAACATTAGAATCGAAGAAAAGGATATGATGAACACCGAGACCTTGAATTAAATCCACCGGAGAAGAAAACGAGAACGAAGAATGATGAACTTGTAGCTCCTGAGCATCTTCATGAGAAATCACCGGCTAAAAACATTAAAGGATAGAATGAAGTGACTTCACGTGAATATAATGCATACTTGATTTGAGAATTTTGACTCCGCAAAGAAAAGGGTGGGAGGGTGGGGAAAATAAATACAACTTGGGATGGGTGAAACGAACAAATCCTCAGGTTTCTCAACGGCGCTCGTATGGAATAACTTGAAGAGAAGCACGTCAGATGGAAAAGAATTAACATGACAATCACGATGATCAAGAAGGATTAGCACTCCCATAGAAATATGAGAAGACCGCTTAGGAAAGGTATGGAATCAACACTTGACTTCGAAGCAACTCGAATACCACAACTCAAAACAAAACAAAGGATGTGGCTTGCAGAATAAGCCGGAACAAACATATGATAGACCCCAAATCGTATCATGTGTCTGTTGGAAAAGATATCCTAGGTAATACTTGAATTCCCACCTAAGAACTCCCGAAATTTCTTGGTTATAAGATCAGGTTGCGGATATGGGAACCTACTCAGCACACAACAACTATAATATCCTAATCAACTGCAACCAATCCGCAACCTTCACACACGACCAAGAAACTTTGCAAATCCGTGTACCTCAGACCTTCGAAAGCACAGCGATACTAGTCATAGTGGACCATCTGCGCTATCTCCACCAGTATTGGGGATAAGTCACGGCACTATTTACCACCACAAAAAGTATAGAAGCGTTTCGATGTCGGTGTCCTCTGGTATTCTCGGAACCGAAACGATAGCGAGTGTGACAAAACCCCTTATAGCTCAACTCCCCGGGTCCAATCCATACGGTCAGGAGGCACCAAGAACAGAGTCACGTCACACCGATATCGCAACCATTCCAACAATACCCGCGTGATCCTAAAATTTTTTTTGAGTGAGAAGAGGTAGTGGAATCAAAACACCTACGTCAAGATTCCTCACCAGAGCGACAAAGGGGATAAGGAGTAAAAAGAATTCCTACTCTCCGATATATAACTAGACTCAAAATAGTTTTCCTTCTAGGCTCGCCAACGGTTCGATCAATCAAGGGGGCTCCTATGGTCGGTCGCGGCTCTGATACCAACTTGTCACGCCCAATATGCGATCCTATCCTCGAGGGACTCAAAGGCACCACCAGGGATAGAAGCGCATATCGAAGACGCTTGCAAGGTGGATATCATTACATCGTACCATGTACATAATAGATGGGGATACATACAAATACATATAGTTATCACAGGAATACAACAATACATAGCAACCACCATACAGAGGAGCAGAATACGACTATGGATGAAACACAAACGAAAACACGAACGACATCCACCCTGCTAGCCCAGGCTGCCGACCAGGAACCTATCCCAAGATCAACGAAGAAGAAGAACTCCAAAAGCAGACACGCGTCGCTCTCACATCAAATCATCGCATTACCTGTACCTGCATCTGTTGTTGTAGTAATCTGTGAGCCACGAGGACTCAGCAATCCCATAACCATGGGTAACAAGACTATCAAAGCTTAATGGGTATGGAAGGGTAAGGTGGTGAGGTTGCAGCAAGCACTAAGCATTATATGGTGGCTAACTTATGAGTACAAGAATAAGAAGAGCAATTACGCATAACAGTCGCAAACTAATAATGATCAAGAAGTGATCCTGAACACCTACTTACGAGTCAAACATAACCCCACCGTGTTCTCTTTCCGAACTCCCTCGAAAAGAGACGATCACGGTTACGCACGCGGTTGGTGTATTTTAATTAGAATTAGTGTCAAGTTCTCTACAATCGGAGGTTATAAATTTCCAAGTCGCCACATAACCGCGGGCATGGCTTCGCGAAAGATTTAACCCTGCAGGGGTGCTCCAAGTAGTCCATTATAAATTACCACACGCATCCGATGGAACATCCTCACACCATGATAACACGATGCTTACGATAAGGAATTCCGGAGGACAAGCCACTCGTAACAGGTAAAACTAAACCAGCAAGACCTCCCGGTGAGCCAGATCCGTGTCTAGAGCCGCGCACACTCTATCTACGGGCATCATCCGTCTATGCTAAGTGGACGGTAGCCAAAAGAACCCGAGTTGCCCCGAGGCGGCTCCGCCGACTGCTAGGTAGGTGGACCAACACTCATGAGGAGCACTGGCCCGGGTTGTTGATTAATTATCCACGGGGGCCGGCAGGTCCCTATGCAAGTTTTAGTTGTTATTAGGCAAATGGTAAAACCAATGTTGGGCCTTGCTAGAGAAGTTTATCCTAAAACGAATGGACAGGGGGTTCCCATATGCCCCACATGTGTTAGAAGCGCTCATCAAGGAACATAACACCGGTATTACGGAAACTAGGGCGGCATGAGTGGAACAAAAAACTAGGCAAAAAGCCGAGCCTTCCACCCATTACCAATTATATAAATGCATTAATTAAATAAGAGATAATGTGATATCCCAGGATATCCATGTCCCAACATGGAACAACCTGCAACTGCACCTGCAACTAGCAACGCTATAAGAGGGGCTGAGCAAAGTGGTAACATAGCCAAACAACGGTTTGCTGGGTAAGGATGGTTAGAGGCTGTATCATGGCATATGGGAGGCTGACATATATGTGGTAGGAAGCGCGACATAGCGATAGCAACGAGACAACTAGCAAGCAAAGATAGTAAAGATATCCAAGGTCATGATCATCTTGCCTGAAATCCCGCTCGGAAGAAGAACACGTCCACGAAGAAGACGAACCAACGTAGTCGAATGAATCCTCACAACTGCAACGAAACCGGAATTATCGAGAAGAAGCACAACCGGAAAGAAGCAAACAACATGGTAAACACACAAGCACAAACCTGGCATGATGCACAATCCAAATATGATGCATGACAAGATTAAATGTTGTTAAACATGGCAAGAGATGAAGCATAAGCAATCCATACAACTAGGCAAGTTTAAATGAGGCCGGAAACACAAACAACAATTCCGGAAAATCCCCATATGCAAATTTCGAAATTAGTACTGATCTGGATTAAACACAATGTTAAAGTTGTTAAACAGTAAGTTAACATGCATCATGATGAGCTACATGTTTTTCTAGTCAAGTTACATATGTAGATCATTTAATTCGGAGCTACGGTCTAGAAGATATGAGCTAAACAAGTTTAACATGTCAACAATGAAAATGCATGCAAACATCAACCACAAACACTCAAATCAAGGATGCAACATTACAATAGGAAACTACACACAAATCTAAGCAAGTTTCATATAGGGCATGATGAAAACGGAGCAACGGTTCAACAATTACAATCAAGACAAGGTATAATAGCAATCTGCCCCAAAACAGCAACATAGCACTTTGCCAACATCAAAATAGCAAGCTACAGTAACATGATGGGCACAAACTTGATATGCACTTGAAATAGACATGATATACTCCAATTTATCTTAAAGGTTCAGGTTCATAGGCATCAAGGTTAAGTCAAAATGATCCATGCAAAATGCAATGTTCTGCTAAACAGGGCATATACGTGAGCAGAGTTAATATGATGGCAAATTGAGAGCAAGAAAGAGTCATGCTACAGCAAGACTACATAGCAACCAAGGCCATGGCATCAAAGTACACATTGCATAGACCAAATCACATGAAGGAATCCTATGCATATGAGCTATATATTAGTGGCAACCATCAAGCAAAGTTGGCAAGTTTTGTCACAGACATCTTTTACTCAGAATAGCAACATTAACTAGGCATGTTTACAAGCTCATGGCACTAACATCAAGGCATATCATGGCATGAAAAATATACTAGCAGTAAGAAGACATGAAAATGCTCCAAAGTCATGTTGACAAGTTGCGTATATGGTGCATGTATTAAATCACACAAAAATGACAAAGTGACAAATATTAACAGTTTCTGCAGTAACATCATGAGGCACTTTTGCAACAGAGATTATGACATGTAGATGACTCCTAAAATGTATGCAAATGAAACCATCAGGTAGAGCACGAAGAGTAGATCATTTTTCATATATGGATCATCATCATAGGACAAACATGCGCAAAGTTACAGCCACTCAAATATGCTAATGTGATGATTTTTTAGACACGAAAACAACCTCGGGTCGAGTGGGATGGAGTAGTCCGAGGATGAGGGAGTCCAGCCGGCTCGTTTGGAAGGAGGGCTCGGGGTGGACGAGCCGGATCGGGACGGGGAGGTCCCGATCGAGCTCGCGGCCGTCCACGGCAAGGTGGAGCTCCGGCGATGGCGGGGCGGCACGGCTCCGGGACGAGAGGGGTCGCCGGGGTCGGTTCCCGACCGGATCGGGGTGGAGGCGACGAGCAATGGTGGCGGCGCTGTCCAGGAGATAGAGAGAGAGCTTAGGGGGGGAGTAGGAGGAAGGAGAGGAGAGGATGGGGAGGCGGCAACCCGGTGACCTGCCGACGGGGCTCGCGAAGGCGGCGGGGATCACCGAAGGGTCGGCGAGGCGGCATCGCTCGCGAGGAGGCAAGTTGCCTGGCGGCAGTGCGTGTGGGAGAGCCGGGCTCGCGCGGGCGCGCGTGGGCTGCGGCGACGGCGACTCCGGGCCAGGCGGGCCCCAGATTGGCTCTGCGGGCCCTGGCGCATGGGAGGGAGGAGGCTGGCGGCGCTGGCTGGTGGTGGAGCGCCAAGTGGCGGCGGTGGATTAGGCCGGCGCAGAAAACGAGGGTGGGGTGGAGGCTGTCCAAAAATGGAAGGGAAGCCTTCCTTATATAGCAGGGGGCTAGGGTTAGGAGGGTTTTAGTCTGTTTTCGGACCGTTTGATCTCGATCGGATGGGGCAAAATGGAGGAGGGGTAGCTAGGTGGGTTGTTGTGCTTTGCAGAGGTTGTTGGGCTGAGAAGAGAGGGAAGATGGCAGCCCGGTAGCAAGAACAGAATTCCGAAACGTCTGACGTTTGACCGGCTATAGTGCAGCTATAATTTATCCGTTGGGGCATCAAATGACCTCCGAATGGGACGAAATTTGGCAGGCGGTCTACCTACAATAAAACAAGACCGCAGACCAACTTCCAACCCATTCCGAGAACATTTTTATCCCACTTATAAAATAATATTGCGGAGGTGCTGCGGGCGCGTGCGAGTGTGTCGATACGCGGAACGGACAACGGAAGGGACGCGGAGAAGCCGGCAACTACGAACGGATGCAAGTTTTTATGAAAACATGCGGATGAAATGCACATGATGACATGACGAAGTGCAACAAACAAATGAATCACACAGCAACAACGGAAAATAAATGAAAGGCATCTGGAGCATCGGTCTCTGGGCGTCACATTTTTATAAGCAGTTCTGTAAGCCCATAATGCATCATCAAGTTTCTTAGACCAATTCTTCCTGGATCTATTAACGGTCTTTTGCAAAATTAACTTTATTTCTCTATTACTCAATTCAACTTGACCACTAGACTGAGGACGATAAGGGGATGCAATTCTATGATTAACATCATATTTAGCAAGAAGTTTACGGAAAGCACCATGAATAAAATGTGAACCACCATCAGTCATCAAGTATCTAGGGACCCCAAACCTTAGAAATATAACTTCTCTAAGCATTTTGATCGAGGTGTTATGATCAGCACTACTAGTTGGAATAGCTTCTATCCACTTAGTAACGTAATCAACAACAACTAAGATATGAGTATACCCATTAGAGGAAGGAAAAGGTCCCATATAATCAAAACCCCAAACATCAAATAGTTCAATAACAAGTGAATAATTCATAGGCATTTCTTGATGTCTACGAATATTACCAATTCTATGACACTCATCACAAGATAGGACAAACTTACATGCATCTCTAAAAAGAGTAGGCCAATAAAAACCAGACTATAATACCTTATGTGTAGTTCTGTCTCCCGCATGGTGTCCTCCGTATGCCTCGGAGTGACACTTCCGTAGGATTTGTTCATGTTCATGCTTAGGTACACAACATCTAATAACACCACCTACTCCTTCTTTATATAAATGTGGGTCATCCCAAAAGTAATGTCTTAAATCAAAGAAGAACTTTTCTTTTGTTTGGTAGGTAAAACTAGGTGGAATATATTTAGCAACAATGTAATTAGCATAGTCTGCATACCAAGGACTAGTGCGGAAAGCATTTATAACATCTAATTGCTAATCAGGAAAATTATCATTAATAGGCAGTGGGTCATCAAGAACATTTTCCATCCTAGACAAATTATCCGCTATTGGATTTCCAGCTCCTTTTCTATCAACAATATGCAAATCAAATTATTGTAACAAAAGAACCCACCTAATAAGTCTAGGTTTAGCATCTTTCTTTTCCATAAGGTATTTAATAGCAGCATGATCAGTGTGAACAGTTACTTTAGAATCAACAATATAAGATCTGAACTTATCACATGCAAACACAACTACTAAAAATTCTTTCTCAGTAGTAGCATAATTTCTTTGAGCACTCTCTAGAGTTTTACTAGCATAATGAATAACATTCAATTTCTTATCAACTCTTTGTCCTAGAACAACACCAATAGCATAATCACTAGCATCACAGATAATTTCAAAGGGTAGGTTCCAATCAGGTGGTTGAACAATAGGTGCAAATGTTAAGGCTTTCTTAATATTTGAAAGGCTTCTACGCAATCATCATCAAAAACAAATGGAACATCTTTTTGTAAGAGATTAGTAAGAGGCCTAGAAATTTTAGCGAAGTCTTTTATAAACCTGCTATAGAAACCAGCATGACCTAGGAAACTTCTTATACCTTTGATGTGTTTAGGACATGGCATTTTCTCAATTGCATCAACTTTAGCTTTATCAACTTCAATACTTCTTTCAGAAATTTTATGCCCAAGGACTATACCTTCATTCACCATAAAGTGGCACTTCTCCCAATTCAAGACCAGATTGGTTTCTTCACATCTCTGCAAAACTCGATCAAGGTTGCTTAAGCAATCATCAAAAGAAGTTTCGTAAATAGAGAAACCATCCATGAAAACTTCAACAATCTTTTCACAAAAGTCAGAGAATATAGCAGTCATGCATCTTTGAAAGGTAGCAGGTGCATTACATAAACCAAAAGGCATACGACGATAAGCATATGTTCCAAAAAGACAAGTAAATGTGGTTTTCTCTTGGTCTTCTTTTGATACAGGTATTTGAGAAAAACCAGAATACCCATCTAGGAAGCAAAAGTGTGTATGTTTAGATAACTTTCTAACATTTGATCAATAAAAGGCAAGGGGTAATGATCTTTCCTAGTATCTTTATTTAATTTCCTAAAATCAATTACCATCCTATAACCGGTTACAATTCTTTGTGGGATAAGTTCATTTTTATCATTAGGAACAACAGTAATACCTCCTTTCTTAGGAACACAATGAACAGGACTTACCCATCTACTATCAGCTATGGGATAAATTATACCTGCCTCCGGAAGCTTTAATATTTCAGTTCTTACCACATCCTTCATTTTAGGATTTAATCTTCTTTGATGATCAACAACTGGTTTAGCATCTGGCTCCATATGAATTTTGTGCTGACATAAGGTGGGACTAATGCCCTTAAGATCATCGAGAGTATATCCAATAGCAGCACAGTGCTTCCTCAGAGTTTTGAGTAATCTCTTTTCTTCATGTTCTGTAAGGTTAGCACTAATAATAACAGGATATATTTTCTTTTCATCAAGATAAGCATATTTAAGTTTATTAGGTAGTTTCTTTAATTCAAACACAGGATCACTCTTAGGTGGAAGAGGGTCTCCCAAAGTTTCAACAGGAAAGTTATGTTTAAGAATATTTGCTTGTTTAAAGAACATCTCATCTATTTCATTTCTTTCATTCATATTCATATCATTTTCATGGTCTAAGAAGTATTGTTCTAAAGGATCAGTAGGAGGCACAACAATAGAAGCAAGACCAATAATTTCATCCTTATTAGGTAATTCTTTATCATGAGGTTGTCTACGAAACTTAGAGAAATTAAAATCATGAGACACATCACCAAAATTAACACTGGCAGTTTCTTTATTGCAATCAATCTTAGCATTAACTGTATTCAAGAAAGGTCTTCCAAATATAATGGGGCAAAAATCATCTTGTGGTGATCCAAGAACAAGAAAATCAGTAGGGTATTTGATCTTATAACACAAGACTTCAACATCTCTAACAATCCCAAGTGGTGTAATAGTATCTCTACTTGCAAGCTTAATAGTAACATCAATATCTTCAATCTCAACAGGTGCAATATCATTCATGACTTCTTGATAAAGAGTAAACGGAATAGCACTCACACTAGCACCAATATCACATAAACCATGATAGCAATGATCCCCAATTTTAACAGAAATAACAGGCATGCCAATTATGGGTTTGTTCTTATCTTTAGTGTCTGGCTTAGCAATTCTAGTTGCTTCATTACAGAAATATATTACATGTCCATCAATATTATCAACCAAAAGATCTTTAACCATTGCAATATTAGGTTCAAATTTTATTTGTTTAGAAGGTCTAGGTGTTCTAATATTACTTTTATTAACCACAATTGAAGCTTTAGCATGTTCCTTAATCCTAATAGGGAAAGGAGGTTTCTCAAAATAAGCAGTAGGCACAACTGGATCAACATTGTAAACAATTGTTTCTTCTTTAACACTAATAGGTTCTTCATTTAATTCAATGGGTGGATGAAACTTAAACCATTTCTCCCTAGGGAGATCAACATGAGCAGTGAAAGATTCACAAAAAGTAGCTACTATCTCAGAGTCAAGTCCATATTTAGTACTAAACTTATGAAAAGCATCAGTTTCCATAAAAGATTTAACACAATCAAACTTAAGATTTATACCTAACTCTTTACCTTTGTCGATTTCCCAATCTTCAGAGTTGCGTTTAAATCTTTCTAGAAGATCCCATTTGAATTCAATAGTCCTCTTCATGAAGGAACCAGTAGAACAAGTATCGAGCATGGATTGATCATTATGAGAAAGCCGAGCATAAAAGTTTTAAATAATTTTTCTCTTGAAAGCTCATGATTGGGGCATGTGTGCTACATATATTTAAGCCTCCCCCAAGCTTGAGCAATACTTTCTCCTTCACGAGGCCAAAAATTATATATATAATTTCGATCACGATGAACCAAATGCATATGATAAAACTTCTAGTGAAATTCCAGCTTCAACCGGTTCCATTCCCATGTTCCAGTATCATCCAATAGCCTATACCATGTCAATGCCTTTCCCTCCAAAGATAAAGGGAATACCTTCTTCTTAACTCCATCCTCGGATAAACCTGCAAGCTTAAATAATCCACAAATCTCATCTATATATATCAAGTGCATATCAGGATGTACCTTTCCATCTCCTGCATAAGGATTAGCTAGTAGTTTCTCTATCATACCCGAAGGAATTTCGTAATAAATATTTTCAGTAGGTTCAGTAGGTTGAGGGTCAACTCTTAATGCTTCCGATCTAGGTGAAGATACCCCGAACAAACCCCTCAAAGGATTACTTTCCATAGTGACAAGTGACAGTAAATTTTAGCACGTAATAAAAATGTTTCCTTACCAAATTCCACTTACCGAAGGCGCTTCACTGCCCGGCAACGGTGCCAGAAAAGAGTCTTGATGACCCACAAGTATAGGGGATCAATCGTAGTCCTTTCGATAAGTAAGAGTGTCGAACCCAACGAGGAGTAGAAGGAAATGACAAGCGGTTTTCAGCAAGGTATTCTCTGCAAGTACTGAAAGTAGTGGTAACAGATAGTTTTGATAGAAAGATAATTCATAACAAGTAACAAGTGACAATAGTAACAAGGTGCAGCAAGGTGGCCCAATCCTTTTTATAGCAAAGGACAAGCCGGAACGGTCTCTTATATAAAGCAAAGAGTTCTTGAGGACACATGGGAATTCTCATATAGTTTCTTTCATCATGTTTGTTTGATTCGTGTTCGCTACTTTGATAATTTGATATGTGGGTGGACCGGTGCTTGGGTGCTATTCTTACTTGAACAAGCCTCCCACTTATGATTACCCCATCTCGCAAGCATCCGCAACTATGAAAGAAGAATTAAGATAAATCTAACCATAGCATGAAACATATGGATCCAAATCAGCCCCTTACGGAATAGCGCATAAACTAGGGTTTAAGCTTCTGTCACTCTAGCAACCCATCATCTACTTACTACTCCCTCCATTCCACAATGTAGTGCCTATAGATTTTTCTGAAAGTCAAACTTTGCCAACTTTGACCAAGTTTATAAAGAAAATTGTATACATCTACAATACCAAACATGTACATTCTGAAAATATAACTCATGATGTATCCAATGATGTGCATTTGGTATTCTAGATGTACCTATTTTTCTCTATAAATATGGTCAAACTTTGTAATGTTTGACTTTTGAGAAAATCTATAGGCACTACATTATGGAACGGAGGGAGTACTCCACAATGCCTTCCCTTAGGCCAAAAGATGGTGAAGTTTCATGTAGCCAACGTTCACACGACACCACTAAAGGAAGCAACAACATACATATCATCAAAATATCGAACGCATACCAAATTCACAAGATTACTTATGACAAGACTTCTCCCATGTCCTCAAGAACAAAAGTAACTACTCACAAATCATATTCATGTTCAAGATCAGAGGGGTATTGAATAGCATTAAAGATTTGAACATATTATCTTCCACCAAATAAACCAACTAGCATCAACTACAAGATGTAATCAATACTACTAGCAACCCACAGGTACCAATCTGAGGTTTTGGGACAAAGATTGAATACAAGAGATGAACTAGGGTTTGAGATGAGATGGTGCTGGTGAAGATGTTGATGAATATTGGTCCTCCCACGATGAGAGGATCGTTGGTGATCTCGATGGTTCGATTTACCCCTCCCGGAGGGAAGTATCCCCGGCGGAATCACTCCGCCGGAGAGAAAAATTGCTCCTGCCCAGGTTCCGCCTCGAGACGGCGATGCTTCATCCCAAAAGTCTTCTCTACAATTTTTAGGGCAAATAACCTTATATAGCAGAAGGAGGGGGCCGGAGGCCAGGTGTGGGCCCCACAAGGTATCAGGGCATGCCTGGGGGCGCCCTGTGGCCTTGTGGGCAACTGGTGGGTCCCCTCTGGTATTTATTTTCTCCAATATTTTTTATATATTCAATAAATAATCTCCCTAAAATTTTAGGTCATTTGGAGCTTTGTAGAATAGGTATCTCTGCTGTAGCTATTTCAGGTCTAGAATTCCAGTTGCCGGTATTCTCCCTCTTCATATAAATCTTGCAAATTAAGAGAGAAAAGGCATAAGAATTGCATCATAAATTGAAATAATGACCAAATACATTGTAAATAATAGTAGGAAATCATGATGCAAATTGGACGTATCAACTCCCCCAAGCTTAGACCTCGCTTGTCCTCAAGCGAAAGCCGAAATCGATAATCATGACCACATGTTTAGAGAGAGAGAGAGAGGCGTCGATAAAATAAAATATGGACATGAGGGAATCATGATTAATTTCATAACAGCAATATATTATCATGAAGCTTCCCATGAATAAGTAATAATTCATCACAACAATGAAGTATAAGGCATAAACTTCTTGGAAACTAACAAACTACATTCTCGGTCAATGGAACAATTACAATTCATCATATTTTCAGGAAGAATCTATGTAAGAGCTTTTTGTTTTAGCAAGTCCACGTACTCAACTATCATTTAGTCTGCTATGATTGCCGACACTCACGACATATTTTTATGGAGCAAAAGCTTCAATCAGACATAGGAAGATGGGGGTTTATAATTTAACCTGCCAACTAATTTACCTCATGGGTAATGTCAACAATAATAACTCATGATCACTTACATCCAACGGGATATATATGCCTAGGTGTTTCCCCACCACATGGTGCTTACAAAGAGAGAAAATAAAAATAGAATAGAGATGGATACTATTGACTCTTGCATAAAAGTAAATACAGAAAAGTAAAAGATAGGCCCTTCGCAGAGAGAAGCAGAGGTTGCATGCGTTTTTTTTTCATTTTTTGATGTGCAAACTCTTAATGTAAAGGAACGTAACTTTATATTGCCCTTTGTGATAGCAACCTTTGTTATGCAGTCTGTCGCTTTTATTCCTTCACCATCTCAAGATCGTACAAAGATTATTTTCCCTTACAATAAAAGTTCATACATATTTAGAGGCAATTTTTATTGCTTTATGCACCGATGACAACTTGAAGGATCTTATTCAATCCATAGGTAGATATGTTGGACTCGCATGACATGAAACTGGGTTCAAGGGTTTTGGATGCACAAGTAGTATCTCTACTTAGTGCAGATTTTTGGCTAGCAAAGGGTGCGGAGCTCTGTAGAATAGGTATCTCTGCTGTAGCTATTTCAGGTCCAAAATTCCAGCTGCCGGTATTCTCCCTCTTCATATAAATCTTGCAAATTAAGAGAGAAAAGGCATAAGAATTGCATCATAAAGTGAAATAATGACCAAATACATTGTAAATAATAGTAGAAAATCATGATGCAAATTGGACGTATCTCCGAGCACCACTTGCTCTTTGGATGATAAGCGAGTCTCCTCAATAATCTGTTCAGAAGGCAAGTTTTGCTGCGTCTCTACACCCCCATGTAACGTAGATACCTCCAGTGCACCCGCATGCAACGTAGTCATATGACCAGTCGCAGCCAAAGCTGGGTCCACCAAGGCAGCATCTGAGGCCGAAGTGGGTGCCAGCAGCTCCTGCACCAGGGCCCAGCTTATAGAGATATTTGGCAGGGAATCTGCAGGCCCGTCTTCCCTAGGGGATAGTTGTGCCTCGGTTGTGACCACTGTACTCACCATGTGCATGGATGCCGGTGGAGCCGCCCACACCGGATCCAAGGTGGGCGGCCCAACCAACGTGCCCTCCATAGTCGCAGCAGGAGAAGTCGACCCTTCCGTGTCGTCCGCCAGTGCCACCATCTCGATTAGTTGTGGCATTACGACAGGAGGAAGCGAAGCCTGCACTTCCTCATTGGATGTTTGTCCTCAATGCTTATTTCCTCATTTGTCACTTTGTCAGGGATGCTGATCTCCTCTGAAGTCTTGTCGGGCAGCACCGGTGTGACCAGCGCACCAGCTGTCACCACCGCATTTGCCAACGGCCTCTCAGCATTCTGGTTGGGGTTTGAACGAGCCGGTCCAGTCAAGGCCTCATTCCCATGGGCCACCCTAGTGACGTCCATGACAGCCAACACTCCTTGCCCTAGTGGCAGGATGCGCCAATCCGAGGGTCCCACCCTGCCTTCGAGAGCCTGCCGGTACGATCTTCCATGTCCACCACCACCGCGGTTGGCGGGGCTAGGGGAACGACAGCCAACGCCCTGGTCGTCGCAGACTCCACGCGTGCAAGGCAACACCGTCCACTCGCCACCGGGGAAGGATCCATTGGAGCTATCCGGCAGGCCGCTCTGGCCAGTGCCGCCGTCCGAACTAGGCGAGCGACGCCAGAGCTCCGGCGGTGTATGATCTCTCAGTCTCCCTATGTGGATCAGCGTAGGGTACTCTAGCAGTTGACGAGAGGGTGGACGCCTGGCGGCCGGGCTCACCACTCGCTCCGGCGGCTCCGACACCCAGAGGCGATGACGCTGGGATCTCATCCGGGTCCACACTTCACGCACGTAGCTTGAACAAGGAGAGATCCTCTCTGCTCGCGGTCTCTGGCACTAAACTCTCGACCAGACACGAGTTGCCCAGCAGCTCCGTGGCCGTCTCCCTTGACCAAGCATGCGACGGCACTCCCTCAATCATGAGGTCGACCTGAATGTGCGTCATCCTGGATTTAGCTTGCGCCTGTCTCAGCCATGGCTTGATGAAAAGCTTGAAACCTTGATGCTCAACCAATGGCACCCCCAAAGCTCTGTTCCGGAGCTCATGCGATGCAAATACAACCAAGAAATCTTCAGGATGGAACTTGTGCACGAAAAAACGATGCCTTGGGATGTTGAGCTGCTTGGAGATGGCGATGGCCGCATCCACACATGAGACCGGCGGCCTCGCGCCGCCCACCTAAGCCACCGCCGCCAGCTGAAGCCGGTGCTCCAGATCCTCCATCCCCACCGAGCGCGCCAGAATACACACCTCTGCACGCGCCAGCGGGGGCAAGTCGACGGGCATCATGGGAGGGAAGCCGGGCGCAACTGGCGAGGACGGTGCCCTAGGCGCATCCTACCTAGGCTCCGACAGCATCTGCCCCATGGCCGGCGCTGGCTCCGGTGCCAGCACTGTCCGACGAGACTTGGAGACACTGTCAATCATGGCCTGACGCAACTCCTCAGCCGAGATCGGACTGCGCGGCACCGTGCACCGGGAAGAAACGTGCCTCGAGAAGCCGCAGCGGATGCAGATCAGGTCATTGGTGCAGTCCAGATGCCAGTGCCCCTCCTGGAATCATCTGAAGCAGAGCCCATACAAATCCGGAGGTATCTGACGTCTTTCAGAGGAGGAAGAAGAGGTGCGGCTCCTCTAGCCGCAGCCTCCTGTTGGCGCCGCAGCGCCCGCCGCCGCCGCCAGAGAGCCTTGCGGGACGGGCCCGGCTTGCACCACCCCAACTCCAATGCCGGCGCATCGTCCACAGCATGGGCCGCACCATCCGACGAGGAGCGCGCCGAGCTAGGCGAGCCAGACATGCCAAGCCCAGAGACCACCGGTCTCTCCCGCTGGAAGGTGGACGAGACCGAGGGTGGGCTTCAAGATCCCGACGCCATGGGTGGCGGGAGGGGGGCCGCAGAGGAGGGAGGAGATGGGAGAGGTGGACGCCGGGGCCGGAGTGGCTGTTGGCGGGGGCCGCTGGATGCCGGTGCCGGAGTGGCAGCCGGTGGAGGGATCTAGTAGACTACCCGAAAAAAACGTTCGCCAAAAGATTACTATGGCTCATAATGTTGCTTCGCTGGTAACTTACTCTAAAGCTTCTTTCTTTCATCATCAAGTTCACATATCTTGGCTACAACTTGTTCAACAAAGACATTATACGCTTCGTTATTAGTTACCTCAGGTAGTGGGTACTTCATTGATATCATCTTCACAAAATCAGCAACGCTATAATTATACTCTAGCAGATGGCTTGTGTCCAGCACTTTGGTCTTCTCTTCGTTGATTCTCACCATTTTAACATCTTCAACCGGATTAGGCTCTGGTTTACCTGCAAACTTGGCCAAGATTAATGTTTGGCTCTCTGTAATTTTTGAAAATTGTGCTTCCATATTCTTGGATCTTCCTTCAAGTATCTACACATCATTTGTTAGTCCAACAACCTTACTGGTCAATTAACCAAGTAAGTTATCATGATTCTTCAAGATGTTCTTGGAGAGGCTGGCTTAAATAGGCAGGTGGGACTAGGAGGGGATTAGGGGTAGATTCTGAGCCGTTCGGTCACGATCGGACGGCTCCAAATAGATGGGCTAGGTTAGGTTGTTAGGTGGGCTATGTAGATGGGCTATGGACTGAAATGAGAGGGAATTGGGCAGCCCGGCAACAATTTTAAATACCAAAAACATCCGATAATTGACCGGCTATAGTGCCGCTATAGTATATGGATGGGGTACCAAATGACCTGCGAATGCGACGAAATTTGGCAGGTGGTCTACCTACAATATAATAAGACCGTAGGCCAAATTCAACCCATTCCGAGAATGTTTTGTTCCCACTTAGAAAATAATATTTTAATGATGCCGCGGGCGCGTGCAAGTGTGGTTGGTCTCTGAATGGTCAACGAAGACAACGGGGAGAAGCGGCAACTACAAATAGATGCAAGTTTTATGAAAACATGCGGATGCAATGCGCATGATGACATGATGAAATGCAACAAGCCAAATAATTAATGCGGCGATAACAAAATATAGCCGGTGGCATCTGGAGCATCGGTCTCGGGCTGTTACAACACGACCCCACTTACAAGAGATCTCGCCCCAAGATCTAGCAATGAGAAGAGGAAGAGGTAAAACTAAGTTGCTTGTTAGATAAATGGGTGAAACCAAAGAACCTTGAGAGGTTGCAGAACTTGAAAGAAAGAAGACAACGGAGATGAACGAAGTTGAAACCACTTCGTTAGGAAAGAGGGACATGGAATACGACAAGAACCTTGAAGGTCGGGAAGACATGAATCAAAAGCTCAAGGAACAAGAAAGAATGTGAAACCACTCTGGTTGAAACGAGATAGACAAGGAAGATAAAAATTTGGACAACACTCTGGTTGAATATAGAAACAAGGAATAGAACCCGGACTTGACAAAATGAGATGACGGGTCGAAGAGAGCAACATCACAATGCCTTCGAAACGAAAGAAAAGAAGCTAGATCATTTGAAATAAAAGAACGGAGAAGAAAATGATAACTTTGCCATAATTTAATTTGAAAAGCATCCTTACAAAGAAGGATTGAACGGAGTTGTTGGAAAATCAACAACGAAAAGAATAAGCTTGTTGTGGGTTTATGAAAAACATCCCAAAATTTTGAGGTGAACATCTGCCAGTACCAAATGATTTATTAGTTGAGAGGAACGAAGAGATGCAAAACTCCACTTGAAAAGATAAGGGAGAATGAATTGCACATCGAAGTGCAAGAAGAAGAATACTTGAGCTCCTCCAACAAGAATATTGACGAACACTTCGAGAACGAATTCAATCCTTAATGAACCGCCATGAAGAACCTCTTGGAAGAACACCGGTAATAAAAGAAATGGTATGAAGGAAGTGAAGGTTGAAAAGAACAAGATGAAACCTTGGGATGACTTAGATGGAGCTTCATGACGAGATAATGAGAAAACTTTGAACTCCGGAAAAGAAAAGATGAAACACTTGGGATGTTGAATTTATCCATCATGAACAAACTCCGAAGAAGGAATTAATTCACCTCGATGAAAACAAGAATAAGAACTATGTCATGCTTACCCTTCATCAACTTAAATTGATGACAAGCAACAGATTGGCGTGCCACTTATTCTTCTTGAAAAGGATTGAGGAGAGATATAGCGCAAACTTGGGAAGGCCTTCAATGATCCCCCGGTAGTATTTGGAAAGAATGAATGAATTAATACGATAACAAAGGAAGTGAGATCTTGAATGAACCACCGTAAGAATTGAAAACGAACGAATAAATGGGAAGGAGTCACCGTAAAGAATTAGAAAACGCACAAAGATACTTGAAGGAATTTAGACAGAAGAGAACAAAGAGAGCACGAGCTGACTAAAGAATACTTGATCGATGCACCGGAAGAGTTTTGAGAACGAGAGATGAACATTGAGAATGAATAATTCTTCTGAAATGATGGCCTTCGGAGAATCAAAACGAAAACAACTCCTGAAATACCCCGGTTGGGTATGAAAAGAATTTCTCACGATCGAAACAATTGTGAGGATTGCATGAAGCTAGAACCATGAATCTTCAAGGGAATGGATAGGATTTGAGAGAAACTCTTCTTCGGTCTTCAACGCTGAGAGTGACGATGAGGAACACCTCCAAAATTGTTGAGACACTCCGGAACAATGAATAATAGAAAGGTTGAGCCAAAGATTTAAAGAATTTGAAAGCGATCTTGGAGAAGGCAATTGACTGATGAAAATTCATTCTTACATCAAACTTTGAAAAGAATTTGAGAATAACTCCGGAAAAAATTAGAAGGGCCAGGTAAGATCCTGGGAAAAGACCCGTGGGTTATGGGCCCATTCAAAGAAAACACAGTTGAAAGTGATTGCTTGAAAGAATAGATTGCACCGGTTGATTTAAATGGCTTGAATGAAATAGCAACCTCGAAATAGTTTGGACGGATCTTACAATGGAAACACGAATCTTCTGAGATAATTTAGACCACCGGAGAAGAAAACGAGAACAAAGAATGATGAACTTGTAGCTCCTGAGCATCTTCACGAGAAATCACAGGCTAAGAACATTGATGGAAAAGGATGAAGAGACTTCTCATCAATAAAAAGGATACTTGATTTGTGATTTCTGACCTCATGAAGAAAAAGGGTGGGAGGGTGGGAAAAAGAAAGACAACTTGGGACGGGCAAAACGAACACCGTTGAGAAGAACTAAAAATTGATCTTGCAACAGATGGAGCGGATTGAATTAACTTGAAGAGGAGCATGCCGGTTGAAAACGAATTGACCTGAAAATCTTGAACTATTAAAGGATTAGCATTCCCATATAATTATGAGAACGCCGTTTAGGAAAGGTATGGAATCAACACTTGACTTCGAAGCAACTCGAATACCACAACCCAACCAAAACATAGGACTTGGCTTGCAGAATAAGCTGGAAACAAACCATGAAAGAGATTTCGTCTGAAATTTTCATGGTGGGGCCCACACGGGCTCGATCTTACAGTGGCCATCCGTACAAGGTAGTGTATGAGACTACGAAGCGTCCCCGAATTGTAGCGAAGCTACAAGGATTCTTTAAGACGGAACGAGCACCGCTGTAAAAACGACCGTGGACAGGCGGACCACTAGACGTCGAACCCCAATCTCATATCATGCATTTGTTTAAAAGATTTCCTCGGTAACTACTTGAATTCCCACCTAGGAACTCCAAAATTTTCGGTTATGCAATCCGGTCTAACGAGTAGAAGGAGCAAAAATCATGACACAACTCCTAGCAGAATTCTACGCTCCAAATGTACCGCCTCCATCAACACATAACCAAGAACTTCGAAAACTCGTGTACCTCACACCTTCAAAAAAAACATCCGCGATACTAGTCATGGCAATACATCTGATCTCCCTCCCCAGTACTTGCATGGGGAGTGTGCCTGGAAGGCTTCGCTCCACTGTGGTGCTTGCATGGGGCGTCCAGCATTTGCTCAAAGGAGAACTTGGGCTGCCAGGCCGTCTTGCCGGTGCGCTGGCGCTTGACGCCGCCTTGCTCGGCAGGCTGCTCCTCCGCCACGGCGGCCACTTGCTGATTGTTGTAATGAGGAGCCGGCTGCTCGGCCTTCCGCTTGTTGTTGTCTTGCCGGCGCTGGTTGGTTTCGCCAACCGGCTTCGGGGCGGCCGGCTGGACCGGGACCGGCTTGCCGTCCACGTCGACTGTGATCTTTACGCGCATCGCGGAGTCGCCCGTGGCATACTTGTCCGCCTCCGCCATGAGCTCCGCCAGGGTGTCCGGCTCGTCGCACATCAGACGGTGCTTGAGCAGGGTGCCATCTCAGCACCCGTCGACGAAGTACTGGACGGCTTGCAATTCGTGGACCCCTTCGCAGGAGTTGCGCAGCTCGGTCCACCGCGTGAGGAAGTCGCAGAGAGGCTCGCTCGGGCCCTGGACACACATGGAGAGCTGGCGAGGCCGACCCGGACGCTTGTACGTGCTGGGGAAGTTGCACACGAATGCATCCTCGAAGTCCAGCCAGGAATTGATGCTGCCGGCCCTCAGGCTGTTAAGCCATGTCCGGGCCGAGCCGAGCAGCATGAGGGGGACATAGCGGACCGCCACGCGTCAGTTGCCGCTGGCGATGTCGATAGCCGTGGTGTAGTCGGTCAGCTAGTCCTCCGGCTTGGAGACACCGCTGTACTTGGGGGTGTCGCGGGCCAGCGTGAACCCTTTGGGGAAGGGCTCTTCGCGGTTGCGGGGTTCGAAACATGTGGGGCCAACGGAGCTCTCCTCCTCGAGAAGCATGGACTGCGCCAGCCGGTCGATGCGGTGGCGGGCGTCGGTTTCATCATAGGGCTCGCGGGGGCCCAGCTGGCACGCGACGGGGCCGCGTGGCACCGCGCCGGCGGAAGCCGGCCGGGGTCGTCGAGGTGGCGGGGGAGGAAGTTCCGGCTGCTGGTTCCGGCCGTCACCGGCAGTCTCGTTGGCAACGCCGTCGCCAGCTGCCGCGACACGGTTGTGCCGGCTCCGGCTTGCCCGGTGCCGGCTAGAGCCGCGACTCGTCGAGCCGGCAGGGGAAGATGCCTGCTGCGTGTCCCGAAGGGCCCTCTCCAGGTCTGCGGTGTTTCCCGAAGCGGAGGCAGACGACTGGGCCGGGACGAAGCGCTTCTAGTGCTCGTTCGCCACGGTGATGAGGTCGCAGATGCGCTGCTACTGCTGCAGCAGCTCCTCGCCCTCCAGGAACTCGAGATCCGCCATGGCCGCCTGCGCCGCGCGCATGTTCTTGACGGGGGTGTCATAGACATGCCGGCCCGCGCCTAGCGCACAGCCAATTGCGCCTCCATGGATCCGCACTTCTGCGACCCGGCTGGGCTCAGCGGCGGCCGGCGTGAAGCCGTGGACGCTGTCATACTCTCGTTGGGCGGACACCAGCCGACGCCGCGTTGCCGCGAGCGTCGTGGCCTCGACCAGCATATTCTCACGGTCCTCGTTGAGCTGAGCCGCTGCTGCCGCCGTGTCGGCATCGGGCGTGATGGGGGCTTGCAGTCTCCGGATCGTCTAGCGGAGCGGGTCGACCCGGCGAGGTGGGGCTGCAGCCGCGGCGGCGGCATCCGCGGCGGCCTTCTCCTTGTCCCGTGAGGAGCCAGAGCTAGCGCCGATGGTCAGCACCTCCGCGCGGGCGCAGAGGTCCGCGTCATCGTTGGAGATGGCGCAGCCAATGGGGAGGGGCGAGTCGGCGAAGCTGTGTACCTCGCTGGGGTACTCGTCGGGAATGACCGCAATGAAGACACGCAGCATGCCGAAAGGAACGACGAGGCAGCCTGCGGGGCAGGCGGAGTCCGCGCCAGGCGCTACGTCGCAGCCGGCCGGGATGGCCGCGCGAGGTGCGCGGACCAAGCCATGCATGATGCGCTTGCCGGAGCTGGTGAACGGCCTCGTCCAGAACTTGACTCCGGCCGACGCCGCGAGCAGCCCCACGGTGGGCGCCAACTATCGTGGTGAAATCACGGCAGATGCCATGAGATGGCTAAAAGTGGGGGGCTGCGTGAGGACGCCGGTGGGTTCCGGAAGCGAGGTTGGCACACGCGTGCGGGAGACACAAGGTGTGCACAGGTTCAGGGCCCTCCGGGGAGGTAACACCCCTAGTCCTGCCGAGTGGGTTGATAGGCTCAGGGGCCACGATGGTTACAATGGTGCTCCTGGAGCTGTTTGGCCGGAGGAGGAAGAAGGAGTTGGTTCTCCGTTTAGCCTCTCCTACTAGTGAGTGTGTTGCTACTGGATCCGAATCCTCTGCATGGAGGCCTCCTGGGGGGTCTTATAGCCCGACCCCCAGGGTTACATGGGAAAAAATACATGCGCCGGGACCCGAACGTTAGCGTCTGGAGCCGGCTGTGGGCCCGCCGGCTGCGGGGCCCGCTGGCTGCTCGGCACTATGGCCCGTCGCCTCGAGCGTCACGGAGGGGACGGCGTCTTGGGGGGACTACAGTGGCGCGCTGGTGCTGACGCCGGTCGTCCCGGTCAGTGGGGTGGGCAGCTCTGCCACCGCGCCCTCCCGAGACGGATTGCACTTTAGCCACGCTCTCCCGCCGTGTGGGGGGGGGGGGGTACAGTGGCGTGCTGGAGCTAACGCCGGCCGTCCCGGTTAACAGGGTTGGCAGCTTTGCCGGCGCGCCTTCCTGAGACGGTTTGCACTATAGTTATGTTCTCCTGTCGCGGGAGGGCATCTTGTCACGAGGAGTGATGGGACGCCCGCCGACCCATCGTCAGCCGGTTATCGTATAGCCGGACTCGTCCTGGGGCCTGGCCTAGCCGCCTTGCGCTGGGCAGCCGGCCGGATGGCCAGCCGGCGGGGTGGGGCACGGGCCGCCCCAATATTTTTTGAAAAGGGGCTCCGGGTTCGCTTGCCTACCCGGGGGTCATCCCCCCGACAGCGATCTTGGAGAAGGCAATTGACTGATGAAAATTCATTCTTATGTCAAACTTTGAATAGAATTTGAGAATAACTTTGGAAAAAATTAGAAGATCCAGGTAAGATCCTGGGAAAAGAGCTATGGGTTTTTGGCCCATTCAAAGAAAACACCGTTGAAAGTGATTGCTTGAAAGAAGAGATTGCACCGGTTGATTTAGATGGCTTGAATGAAATAACAACCTCGAAATAGTTTGGACGGATCTTAGAATGGAAACATGAATCTTCTGAGATAATTTAGACCACCGGAGAAGAAAACGAGAATGAAGAATGATGAACTTGTAGCTCCTGAGCATCTTCACGAGAAATCACAGGCTAAGAACATTGATGGAAAAGGATGAAGAGACTTCTCATCAATAAAAAGTTTACTTGATTTGTGATTTCTGACCCCATGAAGAAAAAGGGTGGGAGGGTGGGAAAAAGAAAGACAACTTGGGATGGGCAAAACGAACACCGTTGAGAAGAACTGAAAATTGATCTTGCAACTGATGGAGTGAATTGAATTAACTTGAAGAGGAGCATACCGGTTGAAAACGAATTGACATGAAAATCTCGAACGATTAAAGGATTAGCATTCCCATATAATTATGAGAACGCCGTTTAGGAAAGGTATGGAATCAACACGTGACTTTGAAGCTACTCGAATACGACAACCCAACCAAAACAAAGGATTTGGCTTGCAGAATAAGCCGGAAACAAACCATGACAGAGATTTCATCCTAAATTTTCATGGTGGGGCCCACACGGGTTCGATCTTAAAGTGGCCATCCGTACAAGGTAGTGTACGAGACTACGAAGCGTCCCCGAATCATAGCGAAGCTACAAGGATTCTTTAAGATGCAACGAGCACCGCTGTAAAAACGACCGTGGATAGGCGGACCACTAGACGTCGAACCACAATGTCATATCATGCATTTGTTGAAAAGATTTCCTCGGTAACTACTTGAATTCCCACCTAGGAACTCCGAAATTTTCGGTTATGCAATCCGGTCCAACGAGTAGAAGGAGCAAAAATCATGACACAACTCCTAGCAGAATTCTACGCTCCAAATGTACCGCCACCATCAACACATAACCAAGAACTTCGGAAACTCGTGTACCTCACACCTTCAAAAAAAACATCCGCTATACTAGTCGTGGCAATACATCTGATCTCCCTCCCCAATACTGGGTGGCGCCAGACTCCTCTCACCACAAACACATATAGAGGCATTTTTCGATGTCGGTGTCCTCTGGTATTCAGGAACTGGAATGATAGCGAATATGACGCGAAAACCTTGGAGCTCAAATCCCCCAGATACTGTCACAACCCCAAAATGTCATGAGGAACCAAGAACAGAGTTCTCGTCACAACGATATCATAACGATTCCAAACATACCCGCGTGATCCTACATTTTTTTGAGTGGGAATAGTAGTAGAATCAAAACACCTACGTCACAATTCCTCACCAGAGCGACGATGGGGATGAGTAGTAAAAAGAATTCCTACTCTCCGATATATAACTAGACTCAAAATAGTTTTTCTTCTAGACTCGACACGGCCAAGTTCGATCAATCAAGGGGGCTCCTGCGGTCGGTAGAAGCTCGGATACCAACTTCTCACGCCCAATATGCGGTCTTATCCTCAAGAAACTCGGAAGTCTCACTAGGGATAGAAGCGCATATCGGAGACGCTTCGCAAGGTGGATATCATTACAACATACCATGTATTGAATAGATGAGAATACCAGATAAAGGCTTACACTCGCCACAAGCTACAACATGAATACATCAATACATAGCAACCATCATACAGAAGAGCAGGATCCGACTATGGATGAAATCAAACGAAAAAGAAGAACGACATCCACCCTACTAGTCCTAGGCTGCCAACCGGGAACCTATCCTATAATCGACGAAGAAGAAGAAGCAAAAGAACTCCTAATAGAACAAGCATCGCTCTCACGTCAAATCATCGCTTTACCTGTACCTGCAACTGTGGTTGTAGTAATCTGTGAGCCACGAGGACTCAGCAATCCCATTACCATGGGTATCAAGACTAGCAAAACTTAATGGGTATGGAATGGTTAAGTGGTGAGGTTACAGCAAGCACCAAGCATTGTATGGTGGCTAACTTATGAGTACAAGATTAAGAAGAGTAACTACGCATAAACAGTCGCAATCTAGTATATGATCAAGAAGTGATCCTGAACACCTACTTACGAGTCAGACATAACCCCACCGTGTTCTCTTCCCAAACTCCCTCGAAAAGAGACGATCACGGTTATGCACGCGGTTTGTGTATTTTAATTAGATTTAGTGTCAGGTTCTCTACAACCGGAGGTTATAAATTTCCAAGTCGCCACATAACCGCGGGCACGGCTTTCCGAAAGATTTAACCCTGCAGGGGTGCTCCAAGTAGTCCATTATAAATTACCACACGCATCCGATGGAACATACTCACACCGTGATAACACGATACTTACGATAAGGAATCCCGGTGGACAAGCCACTCCTCAAAGGCAAAACTAAACCAGCAAGACCTCCCGGCGTGCCGACGCCCCGATAGGAGCCACGCGTATCACGTTCTCAGACCACGACCGGATAAGCGATGTGTATAGGTACCAAAAGACCCCAAGTTGCCTAGGGGCGGCCCCGCACAGTGCTCTAGTTTTGGACCAGCACCATCAGCACTGGCCCACCTGTACTATGTTGAATTAAGAATCCTCGGGTAGCCATAACTCCCTATGCGTCAAATTTTTTATCAGTATTATTATGTTGGGCAAATGTTAAAACCAATGTTGGGCCTTGCTGGAGAAGTCTTTTCCTAAAACGAATGATCAGGGGGGCCCTATAATACCCCACATGTGTTAGAAGCACTCATCAAGGAACATAACACCGATATTACGGAAACTAGGGGCAGCATGAGTGGAACAAAACACCAGGCAAAAGGCCGAGCCTTCCACACACAACCAAGTATATAGATGCATTAATTAAATAAGAGATATTGTGATATCCCATTATATTCATGTCCCAACATGGAACAAATTGCAACTGCACCTGCAACTAGCAACACTATAAGAGGGGCTGAGCAAAGCGGTAACATAGCCAAACAACGGTTTGCTAGGAAGGTGGGGGTTAGAGGCTTATCATGGCAAATTGGGAGGCTTGACAAAAAAGTGGTAAGTGGCGAGACATAGCGATAGCATCGAGACAACTCGCAAGCAAAGATAGTAATGATTTCCAAGGTAATGGTCATCTTGCCTGGAATCCCACTAGGAAGAAGATCGAAGCCATGAAGTAGTCGAACAAGCATAGTCGAACGAATCCTCACACTCCGAAACATTACCGGAACTATCGAGACGAAGCACAACTGGAAAGAAGCAAACAACATGGTAAACAACCAAGCATAATCATGGTATGATGCACCACCAAGTATGATGCATGTCAAGTTTAAGGATGCTTGGCATGGCAAAGTGCAACAATCAAATAATACACATTAAGTGAAGATCAATATGCAATGAGTTGCATATTGACGAAACTCCACAAACAATTATTTAGTTCACTCCCATTTATGAACTCAACAAGATTAAATGTTGTTAAACATGGCAAGAGGTGAAACATAACTAATCTACACATCTAAGCAAATTAAAATGAGGCCGGAAACAACACATAACAATTCCGAAAATCCCCATATTTAATTTTCGAAATTGGTACTGTTCTGCCCTCAACACCATTTTACAGTTGTTAAACTGGAGAGAAAAGTGCACCATGATAATCTACACATTTTTCTACTCCATTTACATATAAAGTTTATTTAATTCGAAGCTACGGTTATTTAGTTATGAAATAAACCATTTTAGCATGTTATTTATGCAAATTAATGCAAACAACAATTTTAAACATTTTTAACATGGATGAAAGTTGCATAATATGAAACTACATGAAATTCTACCCAAGTTTAACATATGACATATTATATTTGGATGCATGGATATGTAATTATTAGCATTTCAAAATAGTGGCCGTACTGTAAATATGCAGTTTTTCTGGAAATAGACAAATTCGCAACGTAGGGAAAAAACACTACTGGGCCGAATCTGGCTACAGAACGAACATGAGCATGGGCGACAGATAAAATGCGGCGCTCTTGGGCGTAGGATAAGCGGGATGCTCACCATGGGCCAAGCCTAGTCGGTGGAGAGGAGGCAGCTGGCTCGGCCTTGGGCCAGATCGGGCCGGTCGGGATGGCGCGAAGCGGGACGACGCGGCTCATTTGGTTCGCGGGATGTCAAGGTCCAGGGTCGGCGTGGAGCAGGCGGGCGGTCAACGTGCGCTGTGCGTTCGCTTGCACGCACGCGAGAAGCAGGGCTGTGGATGCGTTCGACCTCCTCTCGACGGAGGGGAGGCAGCGGCGCGATGCAGAGGGCTTGCGGTGGGGCTAGAGCAACAGGAGGCATTGGCCACAGGCGGATCCGGGCACGAGATGGCGTTCTCCAGCGAGGTGGCGTGTGGGCGGAGCTTGAGGCGGCGGTCCATGGCGGTTTCCCTGGAAAGAGAACCGAGAGAGAGATGAGGACAGAGGAAGAATGAAGGGAGCAAAAGAGAAGGGCAGGAGGCAGCGGATGATGTAGGTGCTGGTTCACCGGCCGACGACGAGGGCCGGTTGCCGGAGGCGCGGAGGCGAGGTCCAGTGCAGGCGCACGGGACGAGCGGGGCTGTGGATCGGGAGCTCCTCTCCCGATCTGGAGCTCGGCGGCGAGGGAGCACGGAGGCGGAGGCGTACGGGCTCGGGCGGGCTTGGCGGGCCCACACGAGGTGGTGGAACAACACGCGGTGGAGGCGCGCTCAGGTGGTGGTGCGCCCGGTCTGGAGGCGCCAAGTGGCGGCGGTGGATTCAGCCGGCGCAGAAAACGAGGGTGGAGGCGGCGGCTGGCTAGGGGCTAGGGTTTTCTGCCCAAAAATGGAAGGAGAGGCTGGCTTAAATAGGCAGGTGGGACTAGGAGGGGATTAGGGGTAGATTTTGAGCCGTTCGGTCACGATCGGATGGCTCAGAACAGAAGGGCTAGGTTAGGTTGTTAGGTGGGCTGTGTATATGGGATATGGACTGAAATGAGAGGGAATTGGGCAGCCCGACAACAATTTGAAATATCGAAAACATTCGATAATTGACCGGCTATAGTGCCGCTATAGTATACGGCTAGGGTATCGAACTTCCTCCGAATGCGACGAAATTTGGCAGGCGGTCTACCTACAATATAATAAGACCACAGGCCAACTTTCAACCCATTCCGAGAATATTTTGTTCCCACTTAGAAAATAATATTTTAACGATGCCGCAGGCGCGTGCAAGTGTGGTTGGTCTCAGAACGGTCAACAAAGACAACGGGGAGAAGCGGCAACTACAAACGGATGCAAGTTTTATGAAAACATGCGGATGCAATGCGCATGATGACATGATGAAATGCAACAAGCCAAATAATTAATGCGGCGATAACAAAATATAGCGGGAGGCATCTGGAGCATCGGTCTCGGGCTGTTACAACACTCCCCCACTTACAAGAGATCTCGCCCCGAGATCTAGCAATGAGAAGAGGAAGAGGTAAAACTAAGTTGCTTGTTGGACAAATGCGTGAAACCAAAGAAACTTGAGAGGTTGAAGAACTTGAAAGAAACAAGACAATGGAGATGAGCGAAGTTGTAACCACTTCGTTAGGAAAGAGGGACATGGAAAACGACGAGAACCTTGAAGGTCGGGAAGACATGAATCAAAAGCTCAAGGAACAAGAAAGAATGTGAAACCACTCCGGTTGAAACGAGATAGACAAGGAAGATAAAAATTTGGACAACACTCCGGTTGAATATAGAAACAAGGAATAGAACCCGAACATGACAAAATGAGAAGATGGGTCGAAGAGAGCAATATCACGATGCCTCTGGAGCGAAAGAAATGAAGCTAGATCGTTTGAAATAAAAGAACGGAGAAGAAAATGACAACTTTACCATAATTTAATTTGAAAAGCATCCTTACAAAGAAGGATTGAACGGAGTTGTTGGAAAATCAACAACAAAAAGAATAAGCTTGTTGTGGGTTTATGAAAAACATCCCAAAATTTTGAGGTGAACTTGTGCCACTACCAAATGATTTATTAGTTGAGAGGAACGAAGAGATGCAAAACTCCACTTGAAAAGATAAGGGAGAATTAATTGCACTTCGAAATGCAAGAAGAAGAATACTTGAGCTCCTCCAAAAAGAATCTTGACGAATACTTCGAGAACTAGTTCAATCCTTAACGAACCGCCAAGAAGAACCTCTTGGAAGAACACCGATAATAAAAGAAATGGTATGAAGGAAGTGAAGGTTGAAAAGAACAAGATGAAACCTTGCGATGATTTAGATGGAGGTTCATGACGAGATAACGAGAAAACTTTGAACTCCGAAAAAGAAAAGATGAAACACTTGGGATTTTGAATTTATCCATCATGAACAAACTCCGAAGAAGAAATTAATTCACCTCGATGAAAACAAGAATAAGAACTATGTCATGCTTACCCTTCATCAGCTTAAATTGATGACAAGCAATAGATTGTCATGTCACTTATTCTTCTTGAAAAGGATTGAGGAGAGATATTGCGCAAACTTGGGAAGGCCTTCAATGAACCACCGGTCGTATTTGGAAAGAATGAATGAATTGATACGATAACAAAGGAAGAGAAATCTTGAATGAACCACCGTAAGAATTGAAAACGAACGAAAAAAAGGGAAGGAGTCACCATGAAGAATTAGAAAATGCACGAAGATACTTGAGGAATTTAGACAGCAGAGAACGAAGAGAGCACGAGCCGACTAAAGAATACTTGATCGATGCACCGGAAGAGTTTTGAGAATGAGAGATGAACGGTGAGAATGAATAATTCTTATGAAATGACGGCCTTCGGAGAATCAAAACGAAAACAACTCCTGAAATACCCCGGTGGGTATGAAAAGAATTTCTCACGGTCGAAACAATTGTGAGGATTGCATGAAGCTAGAACCATGAATCTTCAAGGGAATGGATTTGATTTGAGAGAAACTCTTCTTCGGTCTTCAACGCTGAGAATGTTGACGAGGAACACCACCAAAATTGTTGAGACACTCCGGAACAATGAATAATAGAAAGGTTGAGCCAAAGATTTAAAGAATTTGAAAGCGATTGTCGTGGTGAAATCATGGCAGATGCCATGAGATGGCTAAAAGTAGGGGGTTGCATGAGGACGCCGGTGGGTTCCAGAAGCGAGGTTGGCAAACGCGTGCAGGGGACACAAGGTGTGCCCTGGTTCAGGGCCCTCCAGGGAGGTAACACCCCTAGTCCTGCTGAGTGGGTTGATAGGCTTAGGGGCCACGATGGTTACAATGGTGCTCCTGGAGCTATTTGGGTGGAAGATGAAGAAGGAGATGGTTCTCCGTTCAGCCTCTCCTACTAGTGTGTGTGTTGCTACTTGATCCGAATCCTCTGCATGGAGGCCTCCTGGGTGGTTTTATTACCCGACCCCCCAGGGTTACATGGGTATAAATACATGTGCCGGGACCCAGACGTCGGCGTCTGGAGCCGGCTGCTCGGCACTATGGCCCGTCGCCTCGAGCATCACGGAGGGGACGGCGTCGTGGGGGGGGGGGGGGGCTGCAGTGGCACGCTGGTGCTAACGCCGGTCGTCCCGGTCAGTGGGGTGGGCGGCTCTGCCACCGCGACCTCCCGAGACAGATTGCACTGTAGCCACGCTCTCCCGCCATGGGGGGGGGGGGGTACAGTGGCGCGCTGGAGCTGACGCCGGCCGTCCCGCTCAACAGGGTTGACAGCTTTGCCGGCGCGCCTTCCCGAGATGGTTTGCACTGTAGCCATGTTCTCCCGTCGCAGGGGGGCGTCTTGTCATGGGGAGCAATGGGACGCCCGCCGACCCATCGTCAGCCGGTTATCGGATAGCCGGACCCGGCCCGGGGCCGGGCCTAGCCGGCTTGCGCTGGGAAGCTGGACGGATGGCCAGCCGGCGGGGTGGGGTATGGGCCGCCCCAATATTTTTTGAAAAGGGGCTCCGGGTTCGCTTGCCTAGCCGGGGGTCATCCCCCCGACAGTAGTCCCCGAAGCTGTAAAGCTCCCCGGCTCCAAGCGGGGGAGGCTTTGCAGCTTATCCCCCCTGAAGGAGCGCGGTTGCATGGCGAGGTAGTGCCGGTCTTGAGGCCGCCGTTTGCCGGCTTCCTTGAGCCGGGTCGAGGTACTTGGTTTCGCCGGAGTCCAAACAGCTCGGCCGGCTGGCCCTGCCGGTATGGGGGAGCGTGCCGGTCGCCAGACGAAATCCCGCCACGTCCAGCCCAGCGGCTGAAGAGGCCTGCCAGGCCACGCGCGCGACGAGACGTTGTGGTGGGATGGGTCCCACTGGGCCGCGGCCTCAGCCCGCGCGCGGGATTTACTGTGGCCGCGTGCACCTGTTGGAGTTCTCGGGGCAGTTAAGGCGTGATTTAACTCGCCCATGTATTGCGGGGGAGTGGCGATTGTGGGCGCAAACGATCCCGCTCCCCCACGTTCGACCGGGGTCTTTAAATGGGAAGGGAGGGGGAGAGGCCGAGGCATTCGCTCCTCTGCCCCCGCCCGTTGCTTCGCCTCTGCCTGCCCATCTTCCTTCTCGCACACACCGCTGCCGTACGCCGTCTCCTGCGCGCCGTTGCCCGCTAGGCTCGCCACCGCACCGCACTGCGACTCTCGCGCGGCCGTTCTCTCCTTGCTCCACCGCCGCTGCTCTTTTCCTTCCCCAACCACGCTTCTCCTGCTTTCGCCAATGGCGCCGCCGAAAGGCTCGTGGGAGGGGTCAGTTGTCACCGACGACGATATTGCCTATCTTTGCCGCATGCGACGTCTGCCGCGGGTAGCGGAGGTGGAAGCGCGCGCGCCCGGCGAGGAGATGGCGCCGGAGCCGCGGAGTGGTGAAGTGGTGGTGTTCTACACCAACTTCCTCCGCGGGCTCGGGTTTCCGGCGAGCATCTTCTTCAGGCGCTTCCTCACCAACTTCGGTCTCCAGCTGCACCATCTGGGGCCGAACGCCATCCTGCAGCTCGCCGGGTTCGCAACGCTGTGCGAGGGCTACGTCGGCATCCTCCCGTACGTGGAGCTGTGGTGCCGGATGTTCTACTTTAAGCAGCAAGGAGCGGCAGCCGGCGTCATGTCCGAGTGCAGGGCGGCCGTGCCGGTTACCCGGACGGCGGGCCCCTTCCTGAAGCTGCCGCTCGAGGACTCCGCCAAAAACTGGCATAAGTCCTTCTTCTATGTGAAGAACGCGGACCCGGCCAACGACCGCATCAACCTCCCTCCCTTCGTCGATGTGCCCCCGGCCGAGAAGCTGAACTGGGGCCACAACCCGAAGAGCCCGTCCGCGGAGATCTTGGGGATCTGCCGCCGGGTCAAGGAGATGACGGAGCGCGAGGGGCTCACCGCCGTTGACCTCATTGCCACCTTCATCGGTCGCCGGGTGCTGCCGCTACAGAGGCGGCCGCACCGGATCTGCGATATGAGCGGCCGGCGCGACCCCTGCCGGCTGTCGACGAAGGAGCTGACGGCAAAGGAGATCGTCGTGCGCGTCAACGACGTTTCCGCCGCCGGTCTCAAGGTGAAGGAGTGGCGGTTCGGCAAGGAGCCATATAGCCGGGATGCCCCGGTGCCAGCGGTAAGTCTCGATTCTTTGTTCTTCGCCGCGTCCGCCCTTCTCATGCGCCCTGACGCCCTGGGCCGGCTGCAGTGCTTCCCGAGCTAGCTGGTGCATGACGGCCCGAGTCCCATGGTTCTGCAGCAGGACCGGGACGAATCGGACCCGGACGAGGAGGAGGCCGGCAACGCGGGAGCCGAAGGCGGAGAGGAGCACCCCGCGGGCGCGGAAGCCGGCGGCTCCGCTCAAGCCGGTAAGTCTCTGATTTCGGATGTTTTGAGCGAGTGGCCGGATGACGACGAAGATGACGAGGACGCAACGGGCGATGCAGCTCCTCAGGGCGCGGAGGCGGGCGATGGGGCCCAGAGGAGGGCGACCGGGGAGCCGGCGGGCCCAAGCCGGCCGCACGGGAATCAGTCAGTCGAGGCGCGGCCGGCTGCGAACCGCCCCGCTGCGGCGCAGACAGGCGCCCTAAAGAGGTCCGCCAAGAAGGCGCGCCGGATGGCAACGCCGGCGGGTCCGACGTGAGCGGTTCCTGTGGTCATAGGGTAAGTTTCTTTTGCGGTTGAATTGTTGCCCTATTTGCCGCTGTTGCTGTTGTTCTCTCTTCTCTTTGCTTCTTCTTCATCTCTCTCGCGCGCCATCCAGGAGCGCGCTCGACCTGGCGGAGGCGGCCGCGGCAGCTGCAGCCATGGAGGAGGCCGACCGGCGACGGGGCCGGAGCGGCGCGGTGGAGCGCGAGGCGGCGGGGACCACCGAAGAGGTGCTCACGGCCCGCCAAGCCGGCTCTGCCTTAGAGGACGCCCAGCGTGACGCCTGGAGGGCCCGGGAAGAGGCCGAGAGGGAGATGGCCGAGGCATCGGCCAAGGCGTGGAGCGTTGCCGTGGCCAAGGTCGTGGCGAGACGGCGACAGGTCGCGGAGGAAGCCGCGTGGCCGGAGTGGACGGCGTCGTCGCCACCGCCGTCGCCGGTTGCAGAGCACCACTCCAAAACGGCGCTTGACCCGGCCCGCCGGGCGGAGGCGGATGCCCGCGCGGCTGCCGAGGAAGCAGCCGGTCACGGCGAATCCGGCGACCACGAGCCGAAGGCCGATCCGACGGCCGACTAGGAGGTGCCGCCGGCTGCCGACCCGGCCGATGGGGCCGGAGGCGGAGGGGACCGTGAGCCGGAGGCCGCGCCGTGCGGAGGAGGGACGCCGCCGCCAAGGACGGAGACCACGCCCGAGAGCTCTCGCGCCCTGGTGACGGCGGAGCCGCGGGCCGCGGGGCGCAGCATCGAGCTAAGGCCGGCCGGGAGCGGAACCAGCGCCGGGTCCGCGGCTCAGCCGCAGCGGGCCTGGGCGGTGAGTTCCGGCGAGGAGACAAGCGGCACCCCCCGGAGCGAGCTGGACGTGGCGGTGGATTCTCTGCGGCTGTAGATCGCGAACCACCACAGCCAGTGGCTGAGCTTTGCCCAGGCGGAGAGCGGCCGACTGCAACAGCTGGAGCAGACTTTCGCGTTTAGTTCTGCCCTTCATGCTTTCTTGCTTTTCATTTTCTCTTTGCTCTTCTTGACCGGCTTGGTCGCTTTCCAGTGGTGGCGCGTCAGCGCACCCACTGGGTGTAGCCCCCGAGGCCCGGGCCGGCTACGCAGCAGGCGGGTCGGGCCTTCTCAGGCGTCTGTGTGCTGACTTTTTCTTCTTTGCAGTCCAACTACGACCAGCGGGTGGCGGCGTACAACCGCCTCCTGGGCCGGTACTGCGCGGCCAGGGATTAGCTGGCGGCCAAGGAGAGGGAGCTTCGCCAGGCCAGAGGTATTTATCAAGCTTCTCTCTTGCGTTCTTCCAGTGGGGGCGTGCCAGCGCTCCCACTGGGTGTAACCCCCGAGATCTGGGCCGGTTGCGCAGCAGCCGGGTCGGATCTTCTTTGCTTCTTGTTTTGCTTTCTCGTCCGGCTTCTTACCTGAATCCGGATCCAGATGCGCAGCCGCCGCCGTTGACCCGGCGGAGATGGAGGGGCTCTGACTCCGGCTGGCGGAAACCGGCCAGCTCCCTGACCAGGTGGCCGCGGAGCGCGACCGGCTGCGGGAGGAGGCGGCCCGGGCCGTCCGGGAGTGGGACGAGGCCGCCGCCGCCCATAAGACCGAGCTGGACTGGCTCGCCGAGGAGTGCCGACAAGCGGCGGCGCGGCAGGAGGAGGCGGCGAAGAAGGCCGCCGAGGAGGTCGCCCAGCTCAAGGCGGGCCACGACTGCAACGCTAATGCGCTGGCGGCAAGGGAGCGGGAGGCGCTGCAGGACGCGCTCTACATCGACGAGCTCCTCACGCGTAAGCGTTTTCGCTTGTGTCCTTTGCTTGTTTCTGTTTTTTTCCGCCCTTTGGCGTCTTGGTCAATCTTCTTCCCCTTTTCTTCCAGGGTTCTTCCCCGAGACCCAAGGGTCGGCCGAGGCGGCGGTGAACGCCCACCGGCAGGAGCAGATGGCGGCGGGGGCCGCCGTCGAGGAGTACACCGCCTGGTCGGTGGCGGAGATCACCATGGCTGCCAAGGCTCGCTTGGAGATGGTGGAGCGCCAGATGAATCGGCTTTTCAAGCCCGGTTTGTCGATGGTGGCCGCCCTCTGCCGGGTGCAGTGGCGCCGAGCAGCGTGAGCCGGCTGGCGCGTTGGCTGGAGGCCGGCGCGGCGTGACTTAACGCGTGGAGTTCCTCCGCGGCTCGAGCCGGTGCGGACATGGCGCTTGGGGTCGTGCTGTCTTGGTACCCGACCATCCGCTTGGACCAGCTGCACGCCCGGAGGGCTGGGGCGGAGGCGGACTTGGCGGAGCGGGCGACGTCGATCGCCGTGCGGGCTAGCGACATTGCGTCGTTCGCCCCGTACGGGGAGTTCGTGCCGGAGCGGGCGTCGGACGGCGCGGAGCTTCCCGCCGATGACTTCGGCCTGGAGCTCGAGGACCCGGAGGGCAGTTCGGCCGAGACAGGCGCCGACGCGGACGACGACGCCGGAGAGTTGGACGACACCGCCACTACGGAGAACCCGGCGCCAAGTGATGCCGACGAGGCCGCAGCTTAGGGCTTTTATTTTTCCTGTCTTTTCTCCTTTCAAACTTGAAACTTTTGTTAGCCAGCACATCCACCCACTGGGGGTGTGAGTTTAATGTAATGAACTATTGGCTGCGGGCCGTGCTGTATATATGAATGTATGTTTGTTTCTTGTATGCTTGCGCCTGCCGTCTGGTGGTTTCGCTTTTGTTCTTTTCCCTTAGCTGTTTTCCTGTTCGCTTCCCCTTTCGTCCTCCTCCCCGCCAGCCAGACAGCCTGGATCCAGTCTGTAGCTGGGACGGGGAGCCAGACTCGGAAGAGAGAAACTAGTACTTAGGCCTTAGGATTTGAGTGCGAGCGAAACACCCACTGGGTCGGCTGGCTGCGGGCGGCGAAGCCGGCTGGAGCGCAGCCGGTCTGTGCGGCGGAGCGTGAAGTGAGAAGAGCCGGGTTGGCCGAGCCGGTCGTTCCTACTTAGTCATTTTTCGCGTGAGGATGCTTGTAGCCTTTGGCTCTTGCCAGCCTTGAACAGCCGGGAGCCGGTTTGTGGCTTATGGCAGAGAGAGGGCTTCGGCGGTGCGCACGTTACTGACCGGTTGGGGAGAACGCTGCGTGGGCTAGCCGGTGAGCCCCCGAGCCGACCGTGCCGACCCGGCGGGAGGGAGGCGAGTGCGGTAAAGTGTGCAAGAACTCGATAGAGATGAAAAGGTAGCCCCCGAGTGTCGTTCGGGGGACCTGCTGCTTTCATTAATTTCCAAAAAGGGGTAGCGATACATACATACATGGTTCAACTGTAAAACGGACGGAGGAGCTCCGCGTTCCAAGGGCATTCCGTCTATTCGTCGGAGGCGTCTCTCTTGCGCTTGCTTTGCTTTTGCCCGTCGATGAGGTAGTACGCGTTGTTGCGCAAGGCCTTGCTGATGATGAAGGGGCCCTCCCATGGGGAGGATAGCTTGTGCTGGCCGGCTGTTCGCTGGATCAGCCGGAGCACGAGGTCGCCCTCGCGGAAAGCTCGGGGCTTGATCTTCTTGCTGTGGTAATGGCGTAGGTTCTGCTGGTAGATGGCTGACCGGCTGAGGGCCAGCAGGTGCGCCTCTTCTAGCAGGTCGATGCCGTCTTCGCGTGCTGCTGCGGCCTCTACCTCTGTGTACAGGGTGACCCGAGGCGAGTCGAACTCGAGATCCGTGGGGATGATCGCCTCGGCCCCATAAACAAGGAAGAATGGGGTGAAGCGGGTTGAGCGGTTGGGGGTGGTCCAGAGACTCCATAGGACGGCCGGCAGCTCGTCGATCCAGCTGCCGGGTGAACGTACGAGCGGCTCGACGAGTCGTGACTTGATGCCGGCCAAGATGAGGCCGTTTGCCCGCTCCGCCTGGCCGTTGGACTAAGGGTGTGCGACGGAGGCCAGGTCAAGCCGGATGCCGGAGACGGAGCAGTAGCGCGCTAGCGCGCCTTTGGCGAAGTTGGTGCCGTTGTCGGTGATGATGCTGTTGGGGACGCCGTAGCGGACAGCGATGTCTTTGATGAACTTGACGGCCGTGGGGCCGTCAAGTTTCTTGACCGGTCTTGCCTCGATCCAGTTGGTGAATTTGTCGACGACCCCCAGAAGGTGTGTCATGCCGCCCCAAGCGGTTTTGAAGGGTCCCACCATGTCGAGGCCCAAGACAGCAAAGGGCCACACAATGGGGATGGTTTGGAGTGCCGCAGCCGGCTGGTGGCTCTGGGCCTTGAAGTGCTGGCAGCCCTTGCACTTGAGGACCAGCTCTTCGGCATCCTTCAGCGCAGTTGGCCAGTAGAAGCCGTGGCGGAATGCTTTGGCCACCAGAGACCGAGAGGCGGCGTGGTGCCCGCACTCGCCCTGGTGGATATCGAGCAAGATCTCGAGGCCCCTGGCCATCTCGACGCACCGCTGGAAGACGCCGGTTGTGCTGCGCTTGACGAGCTCGCGGTTGATGATGCTGTAGGTGGAAGCCCGGCGCTGCACCTGCCGAGCCTCAACCTCGTTCGCTGGGAGCTCGCCGTTTGCCAGGAAAGCGAGGATCGGTTGGGCCCAAGATAGCGCCTCCAGCGCCATGAGGACGGCCACTTGCGCGGGTTCGGCCGGGTCGGGAGGCGGCGAGCTGTAGCTGGCAGCCCCCGAGCCGGAGCAGGCAGCCCCCGGGGCTGGGTGAGAGGTGGCGATGCCCGGGATCGGGATGGCAGCCCCTGGGGTGGCGCTGGCAGTCCCCGAGCCGGAGCTGGCAGCCCCCGAGACGGGGGGGAAGGACTGTTGGGTCGGCCGGGACGAGGATGGACTCCGAATCTGGAGACGGCTTGATGGACGGCTTGCGCAGGTGCTCGAGGGAGACGCCGGTTGGGATTGCTTGCCGGCTAGAGCCAAGCTTCGCTAGAGTATCCGCCGCCTCGTTCTTGTTTTGGGGGACGTGGAGGAATTCGCAGCCGTCGAAGCTGCCGGTCATCTGCTGGACCAGGTTGTGGTAGCTGGCCATGTTGGAGTCCCTGGCGTCCCACTCGCCAGAGGCTTGATAGACCACCAGGTCGGAGTCGCCGAAGCAGAGGATGCGCCGGATGCCGATTTCTTTGGCCAGCCGGAGGCCGTGGACGATGGCTTCATGCTCGGCGACGTTGTTGGAGGCGGCGAAGTGGATTTGAAGCGCATAGCGCAGCCGGTCGCCCTTGGGGGAGGAGAGCACGATGCCGGCTCCCAAGCCGGAGGCCATCTTCGAGCCGTCAAAGTGCATGCGCCAATGCATTGCGTCGGGAGCCGGCGGCAAGTACTGGGTCTCCGCCCAATCGACGAGGAAGTCGACCAATGCCTGTGATTTGATGGCTGTATGGGGCTCGTAGAGGATGGTGTGGCCGGCTAGCTCGATGGCCCACTTGGCGATCCGTCCAGAGGCATCCCGGCATCCCATGATCTCGCCGATGGGGGCCAAGCTCACCACGGTGATGGCGTGCTCCTGGAAGTACTGCCTGAGCTTCTTGGCGGCCAAGTACACGCCGTAGCACATCTTCTAGTAGTGGGGGTAATTTTGCTTGGAGGTGGAGAGGACCTCGCTGAGGTAGTACACAGGGCGCTGGACCGGCTGTGCCTTGCCTTCCTCAGGGCGCTCTACCACCAACACCACGCTGACCACGCGGGTGGTTGCCGCGATGTACATCAGGAGCGGCTCCTTTTCCGCCGGCGCGGCCAAGATGGGTGTGGTGGAGAGCATGCGCTTGAGCTGGCGGAAAGCTTCGTCCGCCTAGCCGGACCACTTGAACGGCGTCGTCTTCTTCATCAGCTGATATAGGGGCAGGGCCCTCTCCCCCAGCCGGCTGACGAAACGGCTGAGAGAGGCCAAGTAGCCGGTGAACTTCTGGACATCGCGCAGCCGAGCCGGCTTGCGCATGCGGTCGATCGGCTTGATCTTCTCCGGATTGGCCTCAAAGCCGCGTTCTGAGACGAGGAAACCAAGGAGCTGGCTAGCTGGCACGCCAAAGACGCATTTTTCCGGGTTGAGCTTGATCTGGAACTGGCGCAGGTTGGCAAACGTCTCCCTGAGATCCTCGAGGAGGGTAAGGTGCTGCTTGGTTTTCACCACGATGTCGTCGACGTAGACGTGCATGTTCCGGCCGATCTGAGGCAGGAGGCATTTTTCCATGCAGCGCTGGAAGGTGGCACCGGCGTTCTTCAAGCCGAACGGCATGGTGATGTAGCAATACGCCCCGAAGAGGGGGATGAAGGACGTCTTGAGGGCATCCGCCGGGTCCAGCTTGATCTGGTGGTAGCCGGAGTAAGCGTCCAGGAAGGACAGGAGCTCGCAGTCGGCTGTGGAATCGATGACTTGGTCAATCTGGGGTAGGGCAAATGGGTCCTTGGGGCAGGCCTTGTTCAGGCTGGTGTAGTCGATACACATGCGCCAAGTGCCGTTCTTCTTCAGGACGAGGACCGGGTTGGCCAGCCACTCGGGGTGGAATACTTCCATGATGAACCTGGCTTTGAGCAGCCGGGCGATCTCTTCGCCAATGGTTCTTCGCTTCTCCTCGGAGAAGCGGCGTAGCGGCTGCCGGACCGGCTTGGCATCCAGCCAGACGTGGAGTTTGTGCTCAGCGTACTTCCTCGGAACACCCGGCATGTCTTTAGGTGACCATGCGAAGATATCCCGATTCTCACGGAGGAAGTCGACGAGCTCGCCTTCCTATTTGCTATCGAGGCCGGAGCCCACGATGACGTACTCGCTGGAGTTGGGGTTGGACGGGTCGAGCGATACCTTCCTTGTGCCCTTGGCCGGCTTGAAGGACCCCTCATCGGCCGGCTGCTTGAGCTGAGCCGGCATGACCGGCTGCTCGCCAGCTAGCGCGACAAGACAGTCGAGCTGGCGCCTCTCCTCGGCGATGACTAGCGACTCGGCCATCTTAGAGCCGGCTTTGGCGCACTCCAGGGACTTCTTGTAGTCGCCGGTGATGGTGATGATGCCCTTGGGACCTGGCAGCTTCATCTTGAGGTAGGCGTATTGGGGGACCGCCATGAACTTGGCCATGGCAGGTCGGCCCAAAAGCGCGTGGTAGGGGCTGGCGAGGTTGACCACTTCGAACCAGATCGGCTCTCGGCGGAAATGGGCGCTGGTGCCGAACAGCACGTCCAGCTGCACCCGGCCGATGGGGGAGCACGAGGCGCCTGGCACGATGCCGTGGAACACCGTCTGGGTGGGCTGCAGCTGGCCTTCCTCGATGCCGAGCTTGACCATGGTGTCGCGGTAGAGGATGTTGATGCTGCTGCCGCCATCGATCAGCACCCGCGAAAAGTGGCAGGTGCGCTTCTCAGCGATGAAGGTGGGGTCGATGACGAGCGCGTAGCCGCCCGGCGTGGGCATCACGGCCGGGTGGTCCTCCCGGGTCCAATTGACGGGGCGGTCGGACCAGTGCATGTACTGGGGGACCGGGGGGACGACGGCGTTGACCTCGTGCTGGTACTTGCGCTTGCTGTGCTTGTCGTCGCCCTCGCTGGTGAAGATGACGTAGGCCGCATCCTGCTGAGGGTAAGTATTGTTGGAGAGGGCTCCGGCTGCCGGAGGTGGCGGGGGAGGTGGCGGGAGCTCTGGTTCAGGACCAGGTGGTGGTGGTGGGAAATCGCCACGCATCAGGCGCTGGGTGATGCTGCAGTTCCGAAGCGTGTGCGTGGAAGGCTTCGCTCCGCTGTGGTGCTTGCATGGGGCGTCCAGCATTTGCTCAAAGGAGAAGTTGGGCTGCCAGGCCGTCTTGCCGGTGCGCTGGCGCTTGACGCCGCCTTGCTCAGCCGGCTGCTCCTCCGCCACGGCGGCAACTTGCTGATTGTTGTAACGAGGTGCCGGCTGCTCGGCCTTCCGCTTGTTGTTGTTGTTGTTGTCTTGCCGGCGCTGGTTGGTTTTGCCAACCGGCTTCGAGGCGGCAGGCTGGACCGGGACCGGCTTGCCGTCCACGTCGACCGTGATCTTTACGCGCATCGCGGAGTCGCCCGTGGCATACTTGTCTGCCACCGCCATGAGCTCCGCCAGGGTGTCTGGCTCGTCGCACATCAGACGGTGATTGAGCAGGGTGCCGTCTCGGCACCCTTCGACGAAGTACTGGACGGCTTGCACTTCGTGGACCCCTTCGCAAGAGTTGCGCAGCTCGGTCCACCCCGTGAGGAAGTCGCACATGGAGAGCTGGCGAGGCCGCCCCGGACGCTTGTACATGCTGGTGAAGTTGCGCACGAATGCATCCTTGAAGTCCAGCCAGGAATTGACGCTGCCAGCCCTCAGGCTGTTAAGCCATGTCCGGGCCGAGCCGAGCAGCATGAGGGGGACGTAGCAGACCGCCACGCGCCGGTTGCCGCCAGCGATGCCGACCGCCGTGGTGTAGTCGGTCAGCCAGTCCTCCGGCTTGGAGACACCGCTGTACTTGGGGGTGTCGCGGGCCAGCGTGAACCCTTTGGGGAAGGGCTCTTCGCGGTTGCGGGGTCCGAAACACGTGGGGCCAATGGAGCTCTCCTCCTCGAGAAGCGTGGACCGCGCCAGCCGGTCGATGCGGTGGCGGGCGTCGGTTTCGTCGTAGGGCTCGCGGGGGTCCAGCCGGCTCGCGATGGGGCCGCATGGCACCACGCCGGCGGAAACCGACCGGGTCGTCAAGGTGGCGGGGGAGGAAGTTCCGGCTGCTGGTTCCGGCCGTCACCGGCAGTCTCGTTGGCAACGCCATCGCCAGCCGCCGCGACACGGTTGTGCCGGCTCCGGCTTGCCCGGCGCCGGCCAGAGCCACGACACGTCGAACCGGTAGGGGAAGATGGCTGCTGCGTGTCCCGAAGGGCCCTCTCCGGGTCCACGGTGTTTCCCGAAGCGGAGGCAGACGGCTGGTCCGGGACGAAGCGCTTCTGCTGCTCGTTCGCCGCGGTGATGAGGTCGCGGATGCGCTGCTGCTGCTGCAGCAGCTCCTCGCCCTCCAGGAACTCGAGATCCGCCATGGCCGCCTGCGTCGCGCGCATGTTCTTGATGGGGGTGTCATAGACAGGCCGGCCCGCGCCTAGCGCATGGCCGGTTGTGCCTCCATGGATCCGCACTTCCGCGACCCGGCTGGGCTCTGCGGCGGCCGGCGTGAAGCTGTGGACGCTGTCATACTCTCGCTGGGCGGACTCCAGCCGACACCGCGTTGCCGCAAGCGTCGTGGCCTCGACCAGCAGATGCTCACGGTCCTCGTTGAGCTGAGCCGCTGCAACCGCCGTGTCGGCATCGGGCTTGATGGGGGCTTGCAGGCTCCGGATCGTCTCGCGGAGCGGGTCGACCCGGCGAGGCGGGGCCGCAGCCACGGCGGCCTTCTCCTTGTCCCGTGAGGAACCAGAGCTAGCGCCGATGGTCAGCACCTCCGCGCGGGCGCAGAGGTCCGCAACGTCGTTGGAGACGGCGCCGCCAATAGGGACGGGCGAGTCGGCGAAGCTGTGTACCTCGCTGGGGTCCTCGTCGGGAATGAGCGCAATGAAGACACGCAGCGCGCTGAAAGGAACGACGAGGCAGCCTGCGGGGCAGGCGGCATCCGCGCCAGGCGCTGCGTCGCAGCCGGCCGGGATGGCCGCGCGAGGTGCGCGGACCAAGCCGTGCGTGATGCGCTCGCCGGAGCTAGCCAAGGGCCTCGTCCAGAACTTGACTCCGGCCGACACTGCGAGCAGCCCCACAGTGGGCGCCAACTGTCGTGGTGAAATCACGGCAGATGCCATGAGACGGCTAAAATTGGGGGGCTGCGTGAGGACGCCGGTGGGTTCCGGAAGCGAGGTTGGCACACGCGTGCAGGAGACACAAGGTGTGCCCAGGTTCAGGGCCCTCCGGGGAGGTAACAACCCTAGTCCTGCCGAGTGGGTTGATAGGCTCAGGGGCCATGATGGTTACAATGGTGCTCCTGTAGCTGTTTGGGCGGAGGAGGAAGAAGGAGCTGGTTCTCCGTTCAGCCTCTCCTACTAGTGTGTGTGTTGCTACTGGATCCGAATCCTCTGCATGGAGGCCTCCTGGGGGGTCTTATAGCCCGACCGCCCAGGGTTACATGGGTAAAAATACATGCGCCGGGACCCGGACGTCGGCGTCTGTAGCCGGCTGTGGGCCTGCCGGCTGCTGGGACCCACCGGCTGCGGGGCCCGCCATCTACTTGGCACTATTGCCCGTTGCCTCGAGCGTCACGGAGGGGACGGCGTCGTGGGGGGGCTACAGTGGCACGCTGGTGCTGACGCCGGTCGTCCCGGTCAGTGGGGTGGGCAGCTCTGCCACCGCGCCCTCCGGAGACGGATTGCACTGTAGCCACGCTCTTCCGCCGTGGGGGGGGGTACAGTGGCACGCTGGAGCTGACGGCGGCCGTCCCGGTCAACAGGGTTGTCAGCTTTGCCGGTGCGCCTTCCCAAGACGGTTTGCACTGTAGCCACGTTCTACTGTCGCGGGGGGGCATCTTGTCACGAGGAGCAATGGGACGCCCGCTGACCCATCGTCAGCCGGTTATCGGATAGCCGGACCCGGCCCGGGGCCGGGTCAAGCCGGCTTGTGCTGGGAAGCCGGCCGGATGGCCAGCCGGCGGGGTGGGGCACGAGCCGCCCCGATATTTTTTGAAAAGGGGCTCCGGGTTCGCTTGCCTACCCGGGGGTCATCCCCCCGACAACGATCTTGGAGAAGGCAATTGACTGATGAAAATTCATTCTTACATCAAACTTTGAATAGAATTTGAGAATAACTCTGGAAAAAATTAGAAGATCCAGGTAAGATCCTGGGAAAAGAGCTATGGGTTTTGGGCCCATTCAAAGAAAACACAGTTGAAAGTGATTGCTTGAAAGAAGAGATTGCACCGGTTGATTTAAATGGCTTGAATGAAATAACAACCTCGAAATAGTTTGGACGGATCTTAGAATGGAAACATGAATCTTCTGAGATAATTTAGACCACCGGAGAAGAAAATGAGAACGAAGAATAATGAACTTGTAGCTCCTGAGCATCTTCACGAGAAATCACAGGCTAAGAACATTGATGGAAAAGGATGAAGAGACTTCTCATCAATAAAAAGGATACTTGATTTGTGATTTCTGACCCCGTGAAGAAAAAGGGTGGGAGGGTGGGAAAAAGAAAGACAAGTTGGGACGGGCAAAACGAACACCATTGAGAAGAACTGAAAATTGATCTTGCAACTGATGGAGTGAATTTAATTAACCTGAAGAGGATCATACCGGTTGAAAACGAATTGATATGAAAATCTAGAATGACTAAAGGATTAGCATTCCCATATAATTATGAGAACGCCGTTTAGGAAAGGTATGGAATCAACACGTGACTTTGAAGCAACTCGAATACGACAACCCAACCAAAACAAAGGATTTGGCTTGCAAAATAAGCCGGAAACAAACCATGACAGAGATTTCGTCCTAAATTTTTGTGGTAGGGCCCACACGGGCTCGATCTTACAGTGGCCATCCGTACAAGGTAGTGTACGAGACTACGAAGCGTCCCCGAATCATAGTGAAGCTACAAGGATTCTTTAAGATGCAACGAGCACCACTGTAAAAACGACCGTGGACAGGCGCACCACTAGACGTCGAACCGCAATCTCATATCATTCATTTGTTGAAAAGATTTCCTCGGTAACTACTTGAATTCCCACCTAGGAACTCCAAAATTTTCGGTTATGCAATCCAGTCCAACGAGTAGACGGAGCAAAAATCATGACACAACTCCTAGCAGAATTCTACGCTCCAAATGTACCGCCTCCATCAACACATAACCAAGAACTTCGGAAACTCATGTACCTCACACCTTCGAAAAGAACATCCGCTATACTAGTCGTGGCAATACATCTGATCTCCCTCCCCAGTACTGGGTGGCGCCAGACTCCTCTCACCACAAACACATATAGAGGCTTTTTTCGATGTCAGCGTCCTCTGGTATTTAGGAACTGGAATGATAGCGAATCTGACGTGAAAACCTTGGAGCTCAACTCCCCGGGACACTGCCACAACCCCAAAATGTCTGGAGGCACCAAGAACAGAGTTCCCGTCACAACGATATCATAACGATTCCAAAAATACCCGCGTGATCCTAATTTTTTTTGAGTGGGAATAGTAGTAGAATCAAAACACCTACGTCACAATTCCTCACCAGAGCGATGATGGGGATGAGGAGGAAAAAGAATTTCTACACTCCGATATATAACTGGACTCAAAATAGTTTTTCTTCTAGACTCGACATGGCCAAGTTCGTTCAATCAAGGGGGGAAACGAGTGGACATCATGGAGACTCCTCCTCCTCCCCCCCCCACCACCACCACCCATGGCGATTCTCAGTGATCTCCCCCAAGGTGGCGCCCATGGAAGGATTACTCCATTGGGATTTTTCCCCTGGCCTTGCGGTCGAGGCCCTGGTGCGTCGACGTTTCAAGTCTATGGTGCATTTCTCTCCTTCCCCCTATGCCAAGGAGTTCTTTCTGGTGGTCTCTTTCTCCTCGGCATTATTTGCTCTCATGGATGAATCTGTTGCACTGGCTCTTCAATTTTGTATTGGTGGATTAAGCTCTGGTTTCAAAGTGTCCAAACTCAGTGATAGGAGATTCAGGTTTTCAGTAGCCTCTAATCGAGTTGGACATTTTATCTATGGATTGAAAGACAGGGTTTGGCCTGATTTCGTTTGTCATTTTCACCTGTTCAAAGGTGATACTGGTTTTCTTTCTGATTCTAACTGGCATGCGGATCAAGAGCTCCCTGAACTTACATCTCGTAATACTGTGGCTATTAAGTCTAAATGGCTTAAAGATCAGAGAGGCACACCCATGGAACCTTCTTCCACTCAGATATTAGCTAAAATTGGCATCACTGCTCCACCGCCGACAGCCAACAGAAATTGGAAACTCTCTGTTTTGGTAGTTTCCCTGATCCTCAATTTCTGGGTAGTCAAGATAAAGACCATATCTGCTTTGGTTTGTTTAAATTACCTATCCAAACGGCTGATTGTGATCGCTCAGTTTCCTTCTTTGGGAGATATTTCAGGGAGTCCCGTTGGAATGATATCTCGGATGATAACCTTTATGGTATTCTAGATCTCTGGCAGGCCGGTTATTCTGATGATCAGATTGTGGATGTGTTGGGTATTTCCTCGGTTCCATCTTATAATTTTATCCTTAACAAGTTAAAAAGGTGCAAGAACTGCCTGTGTATTGGACACACAGCCGCTCATTGCCCAGGGTTGTCCTGCCAGGTCTGCACCGGTTTAGATAGTCAATGTGGATGTATCACCAAACGCCACACTCTTGCATGTCGCGTTCAAGTTGGGAAACCTTGCACATGCATCTTGGGCCAACGGTGCTCCATCTGTAATGTGATGGGACACATCTTCAGCACCTGCCCAGCTTCTCTTATTTGTGGGCATTGTGGTTTTTTGGGCCATATGGGCCATGAATGTTTGACTGCCTTCGCTCGATTATTTTGGAAGGTCAAAGCAGCCCCTGATCCTATGCCTTTGCAGAAGACGAAGGTTACTAATGCTAGAAAACATAGGAAATCAAAACGAGCAGGAAATTAATACACGGCAAGTTTGACAGGTAAAACTAAAAATCCCATATGTCCAGGACGTGGCAGTTTCCCATAAGTCGTGGCCTCCTGTCACCCAGCCGATCCAATCCAATATGTCTTACACCACGATGACAGAATATGACAAAGTTGAAGCAGAAACAGATGATTTCATAAATGGCGCCCACAATGCTCAGTTTCAGTTTTTTCGTGCTAATTGTGCTGCTACCACCCTCATTTGTCAGTCTGATTGGCAATTGCTGGTTTGATTGGGTCAGATGCTTAAAGCCGTCTATACTCCTAGATTGATGGCATCCCCAACTAGAGATGATGCATTCCTTCCTCTGAACCCTTTTGCGGTGATCAGATCTCAGTTGGAATTAATTTGTCTAAATACCATTCAGAATGTCAGTCCCAGAGCTCAACAATTTGATTTCTGTTCTTTCAGCTTCTTTAGTGCTGGTGTCACTATTCAAATGAAGTTTCTGTCTTCTGAGTTTGAGATGTTCCCGGACCAAGCTATGAACAACTTTTCCTCCCAGCCCATGGACACAAATGATAACCAGAGAGAAGAGGTGATAAGCGGTGGAGGACAGGAGATGAACAAGAAGAAAACACAAGCTGTCATTGATCCTGTTGGGCTGCGCAGGAGCACTCGCGCCACAAAATATGATGGCTTCAAGCCCCCCTCCATGACTGAAGGACGAGTGGGAAAAAGCAAGGTTAAACCTCGCCAAAATCCTTCTGCTCCGCTTCAACACAACACCACTTCTGTAGTGGAGACTGTAGTCCCACCTCCAACGCATATTACCAAGCTCCAACAGATCGGCACAAGAAAGTGTGGTATCCACGCTGATAAACTCGCGCCTTCCAAGCTAATGGCTACGACGGACGCGTCAGCTCCTTCTACCTGATGCCTCCCAAGCAGCAGTGGAATGTGCTGGTCTGGAACGTCTGTGGAATAAATTCAGACCAGAAAACCTTAGCTATTAAAAATGCGATCAATGCTTGTCGTTGTAATGTCGTATGTTTGTAGGAAACTAAACTCACGACTTTTGATCTTGCTTATGTTAAAACCTTTTGCCCAAGACAATTTGATAAGTTTTCTTATGTTCCTTCGCGTGGTAATTCTGGAGGGCTAGTTACTATCTGGTGCAGTTCTGCTTTTGAAGGAAATGTGGTTTTCTCGGATTTCTTTGCACAGGGAATTTCTTTCACTTCCAAAGCTAATGGTAACTCCTGGACTTTATATAATGTCTATGGGCCCTGTAGAGGAGGCGATAGGATTTTATTCACAGACTGGCTTTATGGACTGGACATACCTGATACTGAAGATTGGCTACTGGTGGGTGATTATAACTTTATTCGTTCTTCACAAAACAGAAACAAACCCAGTGGAAATAACGATGATATCCTCTTGTTTAATGATATTATCCGAGCCAAAGGACTAGTAGAAATCCCCCTGAAAGGGCGCTCATACACGTGGAGCAATATGCAGGACGAGCCACTCCTCGAGCAACTAGACTGGTTCTTCTCGTCATGCCACTGGACCCAGTCCTTCCCCAACACATACGTCACATCCTTGGGGAAACCGGTGTCTGATCATTGCCCTTGTGTTGTCAATATTGAAACTAATATTCCCAAGAGTAAGATATTTTGATTTGAAACATACTGGTTAAACCATGCTGGATTCGTGGATGTGGTGACCGAATCATGGGCTAAAGCATGTCATGCTAAAAATAGTGCTGCTCTTCTCTGCAAGAAGCTAAAAACACTGAGGTATGACCTAAAGAAATGGAGTAAAGGGATCTCCCGCCTCTCCATACTAATCCAAAATTGTAATTGGGTCATTGCGGAGCTTGATGGGCTGGAAGAGTGCAGGCCCTTGACAACCCCGGAAACCAACTTCCATTTAATTGTCAAGGCCCATCTGCTGAAATTGTTGCAATTCCAGAATCAATATTGGCGCGAGAGATGCACGATTAGGTATGTCAAATTCGGAGAGGAAAATACAAAACTCTTTTATGCTCTTTCCACTGAAAGGTTCAGAAAGAACTCGATCGCATCGCTTAAATTACCTGATGGCACCATAGTCAGTGATCATAATGCAAAAGAAGTTGTGCTATTCAACACCTATAAACAAAGACTTGGTGAGTCTTCCCCTCCCACCATGAAACTTGACCTGCCATCTATCATCAAACGGGTGGAGGGCCTGGAAGAACTGTCAGTGCCATTCACTCATCTGGAAATAGATGATGTGGTAAGGACCATGCCGGCTGATCGTGCACCAGGTCCCGACGGCTTCAACGGCGCCTTCTTGAAGGCTTGTTGGCACATAATTAAAAAAGATTTTTATAAGCTGTGTGATGACTTCTACAGTGGAAATCTGGACCTCACCAGCATAAATTCAGGCTACATCACATTTATCCCACAAATTGGGTCGCCCGAGACGGCTAACGATTTCAGGCCGATCACCTTGTTAAACTGTTGTCTGAAGATCATAACAAAGGTCCTAGCCAACAGACTTCAGCGACTCATCTTGGACACTGTGCACAAAAACCAGTATGGTTTTCTTCGATCCAGAACGATTCAGGATTGCCTGGGTTGGGCGTTCGAGTACATATACCAGTGCCAAGCATCGAAGAAACCGATCATCTTGCTCAAACTTGATTTTGCAAAAGCCTTCGATACAATCGAACACTCTTCCATGCTGGAAATTATGAAGAAAATAGGATTCGACGATAGATGGTTAGGTTGGATCAAATGCATCTTCAGCTTGGGAACGTCATCGGTTCTGCTCAATGGTGTTCCCGGTCGACAGTTCATTTGCCATTGTGGCGTGCGCCAGGGGGACCCGCTCTCGCCCCTGATCTTTGTCTTAGCGGTAGATCTTCTGCAGTCAGCCATTAACGACGCTTACCGCAGAGGGCTGTTCGAGCTACCCATCCCAGGGCGAGGCTCCGAGGACTACCCGGTCATCCAATATGCCGACGACACACTCCTGCTAATGCCAGCCTGCCCCCGACAGGTAGAGGTCATGAAAAAACTGATGATCGATTATGCAGACTCGATAGGCCTCAAGATTAACTTCAGCAAATCGATAATCATCCCTTTGAATGTTGATGACGCACTCACACAACAGCTAGCGAATCAGTGGCAATGTACAGTCGGCACCATGCCATTCACATATTTGGGACTGCCCATGGGGACAACCAAACCTACTGTCAATGATCTGATGCTGATACTTGAACGAATAGAGCGAAAATTGTCCTCTTCTCTGTACATGTTGAACCAGGGGAGCAAATTGACGTTGCTGAACTCGATGATCACATCAATCATGATCTTCCCGATGTGCACCCTCAAGTTTCCCCTGAAGCTGATTGAGCATTTGGACAAAATCAGAAGGAGGTGTCTCTGGCGTAAGAAAAATGATAATGGTGAAACTTGTAACCTACTAGCTGCTTGGGATCTAGTGTGTCGCCCAAAAGAACATGGAGGACTAGGGATTCTAGATGTCAAGGTGCAAAACACGACGCTGCTTCTGAAGTACTTACACAGCTTCTATAATAAACGAGACACGCCTTGGGTGGAGTTGATCTAGTCGGAATATTACACGGACAAGGTGCCACATGCCTCGTCCCCTTGTGGTTCATTCTGGTGGCGAGATATCATGAAGCTCAGCGACGTATACCGACGGATCACTAGAGTGCGCATTGGTGACGGATCGTCTGCCCTCTTTTGGAAAGATCTCTGGAATGATCAAGTTTTTGAAGAATAACACCCCCGCGCTTTCTCATTCACTAAAATGGAAGATGCTTCGGTGGCAAACTTTCTGTCCATAACTGAGATACAAGAAGGATTCAACCTTCCACTCTCGTTGCAGGCAAAAGATGAGGCACGCGATCTTCAACAGTTGTCGGCCGCGCCTGCACTAGACGCAACGAGGCATGACGTTTGGATGTATAACTGGGGCCTAGAATACTCCTCATCAAGATTCGACAGACATTATTTCAGAAATGTGATTGCTGATGAGGCCTTCTCCTGGAAATGGAAATCTAAGTGCACGATGAAAATTAAAGTTTTCACGTGGCTCTTACTGGCTGACAGGGTAAATACCAGAAACATGTTGGCTAGAAGACACTACAATATTGACGGGGACATGAGTTGCAGAATCTGCACAACTGGTGAAGAGGAAACAGTGGAACATTTATTCTTTGCATGCCCCTTCAGTAAGCGGTGCTGGGGGGCGCTTGGGTTTGATCTGATGATCAAGGGTAACCGCCTAAATATCATTCACTCTAGGCGGACCAGATGGACGCGTCCCATGTACATGGAAATATTTATGACTTCGGCTTGGAGCATCTGGAAAGAACATAATGGAAAAATCTTTAGAGGAATCCCACCATCATCTGAATCTTGGGGACAGAGGTTCAAAAAAGACTTTGGGCTGTTGATCCATAGGGTTAAGCCTTCCATGGAAAATTTTGTAACAAACTTTGTAAACTCCCTTGTCTGGGACCCCCCTTAGGGCTGTGTAGCCTGATCAGTAGCTCTCAATCCCACAACTATGGAAATGCTCGCTTGCTAGGGCATGGATATAGTGTGGATGAGATGCATACCACCATGTAATTTGTAATACCCCATATTTTATGAAAAAAGTCAGTAGGAGCCTTTCCTACTCTCATGAGCTTTCAAAAAAAATCAATCAAGGGGGCTCCTGCAGTTGGTAGAGGCTCTGATACCAACTTGTCACGCCCAATATGTTGTCTTATCCTCAAGGAACTCAGAAGTCCCGCGAAGGATAGAAGCGCATATCGAAGACGCTTCGCAAGGTGGATATCATTACAACATACCATGTATTGAATAGATGAGACTACCAGATAAAGGCTTACACTCACCACAAGCTACAACATGAATACATCAATACATAGCAATCATCATACAGAAGAGCAGGATCCGACTACAGATGAAATCAAACGAAAAGGAAGAATGACATCCACCCTGCTAGTCCCAGGCTGCCAAACAGGAACCCATCCTATGATTGACGAAGAAGAAGAAGAAGCAGAAGAACTCCAAATAGAACAAGCATCGCTCTCACGTCAAATCATCGCTTTACATGTACCTGCAACTGTTGTAGTAATCTGTGGGACTCAACAATCCCATTACCATGGATATGAAGACTAGCAAAGATTAATGGGTATGGAATGGTTAAGTGGTGAGGTTGCAGTAAGCACTAAGCATTGTATGGTGGCTAACTTATGAGCACAAGAATAAGAAGATTAACTACACATAAACGATCACAATCTAGTATATGATCAAGAAGTGATCCTGAACATCTACTTACAAGTCAGACATAACCCCACCGTGTTCTCTTCCCGAACTCCCTCGAAAAGAGACGATCAAGGTTACACACGCGGTTCGTGTATTTTAATTAGATTTAGTGTCAAGTTCTCTACAACCGGAGGTTATAAATTTCCAAGTCGCCACATAACCGCGAGCACGGCTTTATGAAAGATTTAACCTTGCAGGGGTGCTCCTAGTAGTCCATTATAAATTATCACACGCATCTGATGGAACATCCTCACACCGTGATAACATGATGCTTACGATAAGGAATCCCGGTGGACAAGCCACTCGTCAAAGGCAAAACTAAACCAGCAAGACCTCCCGGCGTGCCGACGCCCCGATAGGAGCCGTGCGTATCTCGTTCTCAGGCCACGACCGGATAAGTGACGCGTACAGGTACCAAAAGCCCCCAAGTTGCCTAGGGGCGGCCCCGCACAGTGCTCTAGTTTTGGACCAGTACCATCAGCACTGGCCCACCTGTATTATGTTGAATTAAGAATCCTTGGGTAGCGCTAACTCCCTATGCGTCAAATTTATTATCAGTATTATTATGTTGGGCAAATGTTGAAACCAATGTTGGGCCTTTCTAGAGAAGTCTTTTCCTAAAACGAATGATCAGGGGGGCCCATAATACCCCACATGTGTTAGAAACGCTCATCAAGGAACATAACACCGGTATTACGGAAACTAGGGGCGGCATGAGTGGAACAAAACACCAGGCAAAAGGCCGAGCCTTCCACACACAACCAAGTATATAGATGCATTAATTAAATAAGAGATATTGTGATATCCCATGATATCCATGTCCCAACATGGAACAAACTGCAACTGCACCTGCAACTAGCAACGCTATAAGTGGGGCTGACAAAAGCGGTAACATAGCCAAACAACGGTTTGCTAGGAAGGTGGGGGTTAGAGGCTTATCATGGCAAATTGGGAGGCTTGACAAACAAGTGGTAGGTGGCGAGACATAGCGATAGCATTGAGACAACTAGCAAGCAAAAATAGTAATGATTTCCAAGGTAATGGTCATCTTGCCTGGAATCCCGCTAGGAAAAAGATCGAATCCATGAAGTAGTCGAACAAGCATAGTCGAACGAATCCTCACACTCCGAAACGTTACCGGAACTATCGAGAAGAAGCACAACTGGAAAGAAGCAAACAACATGGTAAACAACCAAGCATAATCATGGTATGATGCACCACCAAGTATGATGCATGTCAAGTTTAAGGATGCTTGGCATGGCGAAGTGCAACAATCAAATAATACACTTTAGTTGAAGATCAATATGCAATGAGTTGCATATTGACGAAACTCCACAAACAATATTTTAGTTCACTCCCGTTTATCTACTCAACAAGATTAAATGTTATTAAACATGGCAAGAGGTGAAACATAACTAATCTACACATCTAGGCAATTTAAATTAGGCCGAAAACAACTCATAACAGTTCCGGAAAATCCCCATATGCAATTTTCGAAATTGGTACTGTTCTGCACTAAACACCATTTTAGAGTTGTTAATCCGGAAAGATAAGTGCACCATGATAATCTACACATTTTTCTACTCCATTTACATATAAATTTTATTTAATTCGGAGCTACGGTTATTTAGTTATGAAATAAACCATTTTAGCATGTTATTTATGCAAATTAATGCAAAAAGCAATTTTAAACATTTTTAACATGGATGAAAGTTGCATAATATGAAACTAAATGAAATTGTACCCAAGTTTCATATATGACATGTTATATTTGGATGCATGGATATTTAATTATTAGCATTTCAAAACAATGGTCGTACTATAAATATGCAGTTTTTCTGGAAATAGACAAATTCGCATCGTAGGGAAAAAGCACTACTGGGCCGAATCGGGTTATAGGACGAACATGAACATGGGCGATAGATAAAATGCGGCACTCATGGGCGCGGGATAAGCGGGACGCTCACCATGGGCCAAGCCCAGTCGGCGGAGAGGAGGCAGCTGGCTCGGCCTTTGGCCAGATCGGGCCGGTCGGGACGGCGCGAAGCGGGACGAGGTGAAGCGGGACAACGCAGCTCATTTGGTTCGCGTGACGGGAAGGTCCAGGGTCGGCGTGGAGCAGGCAGGCGGTCAACGCGCACTGTGCGTTCGCTTGCACGCACGCGAGAAGCAGGGCTGCAGAGGGGTTTGATCTCCTCTCGACGCAGGGGAGGCAGCGGCGCGATCAGGGCCGGTCCTGAGATTTTGGGGGCCCAGGGCAAGACAGCACAAAGGGGCCCTAAAGCCACATTTTTTTCCTATATCTCAATTGCATCTCAATGCACTATAATTTATATTGCATTGTCATGTGGACTATCCAACAAACTATGGTCGTAAACATTCATAGAAAAATTGGTCGCTCTTTTCAATCGGCACTTATATGTTTTTATTAGGTTCATGCCTACACTAATAATTATCATCCTATATTTGTTGTCACTAGTTTTTCTCAACAGTAACTAAAGGCATTCCTTGGAATTTCTAGCAGAAGTACTTGTACCTGTTCTAGAAAAATGTCAAGATCTCCTTTCTGAATCTCAATCAACTCATATGCAGGTTTATTTTCTTTAATCATTACTAGATGGATACTTTCCAGATAACAACTTGCCCGTTAGCACACAAACATATGATACAAGAAATTAAAAACACTGTTAGTTAAATAAAAGTTGCTAAGAAAGGCTTGGAACAAAGATCTGGATGGCTAGAAAATTAGAAATTGCAAGATATTGCTGCTGCTTACTACTAGTCACGGAAAAAATCCGAGCTCGTCTTTTCTAATCCCAACCAACACAAGAAATCGGAGTGACAAAGAGATATGTACGGGGTACAGGGGTGATCTTCATGAAACGAATGAACAACCTATAAAGACTAGAAAAAGAGGGGTTTGCAAGGGAGAGCAGGTTGATTGGAATCTGAAAAATTGTATTACCTTCTTCCAGTAATCACGTGCAGCAGCAGAAAATCACGAGTAGAAGACATGGGCGGGGGCGCAGTCAACCTTGGGGATGATTCATTGCCAATTGGGTAAGCGAAGTAGAAGCCGAGAAGATTGCGATCTGTTACCATTTTTCCCTTTTTTTAGGATCAGTCGATCTTACATGGGCTAACATCACGTACGTATATATGGAAGCCAAGCAATCGGGGGCCCCTTCATACTCGGGGGCCCGGGGCGGCCGCCCCTTCCGTCCCCCCTCAGGGCCGGCCCTGGGCGCGATGCAGAGGGCTTGCGGCGGGGCTGGGGCGACGGGAGGCAACGGCCACAGGCGGATCCGGGTGTGGGACGGTATTCTCCATCGAGGTGGCGTGCGGGCGGAGCTGGAGGCGGCGGTCCATGGCGGTTTCCCTGGAGAGAGAACCGAGAGAGAGATGAGGACAGAGGAAGAATGAAGGGAGAAAAAGAGAAGGGCAGGAGGCGGCGGACGACGTAGCTGCTGGTTCGCCGGCCGGCGACGAGGGCCGGTCACCGGAGGCGCGGAGGCGAGGTCTGGTGCAGGCCGACGGGACGAGCGGGGCTGTGGATCGCTAGCTCCTCTCCCGATCTGGAGCTCGGGCTCAAGGGAGCACGGAGGCGGAGGCATACGGGCTCGGGCAGGCTTCGGATGGGCTTGGCTGGCCCGCGCGAGGTGGAGGAACAAGGCACGGTGGAGGCGGGCTCAGGTGGCGGCGCGCCCAGTCTAGAGGCGCCAAGTGGCGGCGGTGGATTCAGCCAGTGCGGAAAACGAGGGTGGAGGCGGCGGCTGGCTAGGGGCTAGGGTTTTCTGCCAAAAAATGGAAAGAGGCTGGCTTAAATAGGCAGGTGGGACTAGGAGGGGATTAGGGGTAGATTTTGAGTCGTTCGATCACGATCGGACGGCTCCGAACAGACGGGCTAGGTTAGGTTGTTAGGTGGGCTGTGTAGATGGGCTATGGACTGAAATGAGAAGGAATTGGGCAGCCCCGCAACAATTTGAAATACCGAAAACGTCCCATAATTGACCTTCTATAGTGCCGCTATAGTATACGGTTGGGGTATCAAACGACCTCCGAATGCGACGAAATTTGGCAGACGGTCTACCTACAATATAATAAGACCGCAAGCCAACTTTCAACCCATTCCGAGAACGTTTTATTCCCACTTAGAAAATAATATTTTAACGATGCCGCGGGCGCGTGCAAGTGTGGTTGGTCTCAGAATGGTCAACGAAGACAACGGGGAGAAGCGGCAACTACAAACGGATGCAAGTTTTATGAAAACATGCGGATGCAATGCGCATGATGACATGATGAAATGCAACAAGCCAAATAATTAACGCGGCGATAACGAAATATAGTGGGAGGCATCTAGAGCATCGGTCTCGAGCTGTTACAATTCTTCAATGCCATTCACCCTAGGAAGATTTCCCTGAATCGATGGTCTCTAGCAAGCTTTTGTTAAAGGATCAATTCTAGCTTTTGATCGGATCAATCAAGCAAATAGTGATTCAAACACTTATAATAAAAAGAGGTACGTGTATGAGCTCTTAATGCTTACAACCATGTATTTGTGTAGGGACCAGATATGATCTTAATTTGTGCGCTGGAAGTCACCCATCGAGATGTGCTTTTTACAAACCGAAGTGGGGGATGTGTCCAAATAACATCTTGACCAGCACGAGTCCTGCATCAAGAATCAGTTGTCCTACCGCATGCCCTATCCGTCGCGCAAGGTTGCCTTGATAATTAAGATAATGAAATCAGACAAGAGCTTTGGGCGTTTAATGACTACACCACATGAATCCCCAAGGATTGGATCCGTGTTACCCTACTAAACCTTATTGTCATCAGTCTTCAGTATAACACTTCATGGTCTCCTTGCTCCTAGCCTCACCGTGGCTCGATCCCCATGATCCTGGGTACCTGCAGGGATGAAGATCGTGGACAAGACAAGAGACATCTATGGAACAATTTTATTTCACACATATGGGATATTAATTCAAAGCCCTTCCATTGATCCCCACAACAAATACAGAGGGTTGCATGGCTCATGCGACAACCCATACCTTACCGAACTACTCACACATGGAGATCAGGTAGAAAACATTGAAGAACACATCTTGAAGATTGGTTGATTGCAAATATTTCTTACAATGGATGCCTTGTGCGATGCATGATTATAGGTATGAACTAGATGAGGAAGCACTATGGTGGCTATGGAGATGAAAATGGCGGCGGTTAGGGTTTGTGGATGAAGATGAAGATGATGATGTTCTGGCTGCTGTCGACGCTCTCCCCTCTATCATTCTGTTGACATTTCGATGGGGTCCCCTTTATAAAAGTTGTTCAGGTGGACGATCTGCATTGGTTTCCATGCCATAAGAGTGCTCATATGGGCTCTATGGAACGCTGTGTTTTGCACTGATTTCGCAGAGACGCCTCCTATTGATTCTTTCTTCCTCCATTTTCCTTCCTTTCCATTTCCATTCATGATTTCTTCCCTTTTTAGCCCATTTCTTGTGGAAACACATCAAAGAGAGGATTTGTGGAATCCTTTGCAATTATTAGGCATTAGTGACAATATCGGAGCGAATATCTCTTTTGTAATGGAAATATCCCAGTTTAAACTAAGGTAGATGAGTGTAAAAATATCACTCATCAGTCACTTTTGAGGAGAAGTGGATATTTGAGCATAGCCGCTGGACTAATAAGGATGATTCAGATGCGGCCACCTCTGCACCTCCACCTGCTTTTGATGATGAGATTGTCGAGGAGTCCGAGGGACACAATGACGATGAGGAGAATAACAAGTCCATGGATGCTGAGTAGGGCTACCACCTCGGGGCGCTTAGTGTTGCTCTCTACCTTTTTGGCGTCTTGATGCCAAAGGGGGAGAGAGTTTTAGGACCGGTTGATTTGCAGGTTTGCCGAGTCACAAGCTTGTTTTATTTGCCTCGCTTTAATGCTTGTGAACTCCTTTATCTTATTTGCTTTGGTTTGAGACTATGAGACTATGCTTGAGTATGGTGTGAGACATACGCTACCTTATCTATCATATTATGTCTTATTATCTATGTGTATGGAGCTATGCTTATCGTGTTGCCTTTTATCTTCATGCTCTCATAATCTTGCTTGCAGCCATGCTTAGTGTTTATATTTGGTTTGTTTCAAGTTTTGCCTAGTCTATAAAATATAGGGGGAGTGTTGATCCTAGCGTGTGTGCCTTGCATTCCAAACACATATTTAAATAGTGCACACATCTAGGGGGAGCCCTTCTATGTTTTGTATATTGTTGGTTTGCATTATATTCCTCGAAATCCATTGTGCAAATCGGGTGTTGTCATTAAACCACCAAAAAGGGGGAGATTGTTAGGGCATGTCTCTCTCTAATGGTTTTGGTGATTGATGACAATGTGTTTTGCGGACTAACCGTGTGCATTGAGCATTTCATATATTCTTATATATGCACTACAAAAAAGACACATGCGTGACATTATGGCCGAAACGAAAACTTTTTCTGTCATGGTTGTGACAAAAAACACGTATCATCATAGATGTGGTGGGCTCCAACTTCTATGACAAAAAATTATGACAGAAAATGGGCTTTTCATCCTGGTCTGGCCAGAGACGCACCCGCATGACATTCTTTAGGCCGTCCATGACTTAAAAAATCATGGTAGAAGTGAGGGCGAGGAAATTTTCGGGGAGTTCCCGATTACGGTGGGTGGTCGGGGCAATGCGATGCAGTGTGGTTTGTGCGTTTCTCTCATACCCGCACATGTGTGCGAGGCATTCGCTAACTGAACCCGAGTGATCGAGGCGTTCGCTTACTGAACCCGAGTGATCGATCGCCCTCGCACTACGTACTGAACACGAGCGATCGATCCCTCGCACTACGTACTGAACCCGAGGGATCCCTTCACTGCTAACTGAACCGAGCGATTCCTTCACTGCTAACTGAACCCGATCGATCCCTCTTCACTACTAACTGAACCCGATCAATCCCTTCGCTGCTTACTAAAGCCAATCGAGCCCCCGTACGTGCGAGACGGAGCCGATCGTGTTGCCTCTCGATGAACAGTGCCCATAGCTGCCTCGCGCGCGATACGTAGAACGAGTCGAGACTTGCATCGATCGAGCCCCTTGCGCGAGACGTGGTGAGAGCTTGGTTGGCTGTGGATGAACAATTCCCATTGTTGCTGCCCGCTCGTACGCCCCACCCCAGTCGATGTGGGTTGGAAGAACAGGACCCCGGCCGTGTAGGCGGTTGCTGCTGGATGAACAGGACCCCGAGGAGGCCGCCACATCCTAGCCAGTTGGGGTGGATGAATAGGACCCCGTGGAGGCTGGATAACTGTAGCCGGTGGAGGCTGGAGGAAGTCGACGGTGGATGAACAGTAGCCCGTGGAGTCCCGTTTTGTGGTACGCCACACCCCTCCCGATGAACAGGACCCCGTTTCGACCGTAGGCGCTCGAAGAGAAGTACGTTTCCTCCGTTTTGCGGTATGCCACACCCCTCCCGATCAACAGGACCCTATTTCGACCGTAGGCGATTGAATGGAAGTTTGTTTCCTCCGTTTTGCGGTACGCCACACCCCTCCCGATGAACAGGACCCCGTTTCGACCGTAGGCAGTCGAAGAGAACTCTGTTTGCTCCGTTTTGCGGTACGCCAGACCCCGAGTCGATGAACAGGACCCCGTTTTGGTTGTTCCATCCAGGACGGTTGGCTCTCGATGAACAGGACGCATTCTGACCCAGTTGGTTGCCTCCTGATGAACACGACGCTGTTTCTCCGTTCCGACCCAGCCCGTTGGCTGCTAATGAAGACGACGCCGTTGCTGCCGTCCGCTGCCTCTCCATGTACACGAGCCCTGGCCGTACGTGTGTGCGAGTACACGTTCGAGACCCCGCCGGTATGTTCGTATGTAGCCATATTTTTGGCCATGTGGCTGTACGTACGTGTAAACAATTTAGATGGGACTGCCTGAACTGCTACGTCGGGGGCTCTACTACGACACGTGCCGCTACTTACTCGGCCACGGTTCATCCTTGCAGAGAGACCGATCGACTAGTATGTACATACACGTTCGCGACCAGACAGGCAACGCTACGTACGCTTCGACCAGGTGGGTCCCAACTGTCAGGGAGGATAAGGAGTTTAACGCCCCGGATACACCCGCCAGTGGTCGTTACTCCTGGTGGGATCTAGACTGGCCCCACAGATCAACACTAGTCTTTCCGGCGCACTTCGTCCTCACTCGTGCGCACCCGGGACCAACTTCCCGGTCGGTCACCCATCATGAAATTACTCCAAGCTGAGCACACTTAACTTGGGAGTTCTTTCCGAATGGGCTCCCGGAAAAGAAGGAATTCCTTATTCATATGAGTAGTGTCGTGGTTTTGACACAACAGATGCCCTTGTGTAAGGACTTAGAAACGAGGCCATCGCACGAGTGTGGAAGCTTAACGGGGTTGATCGGGAACGAGAAGACGTCGGGTTACCCAGGTTCGGCCCCTCACGGTGGAGGTAAAAGCCTACGTCCTGCTGGATTATATTGCTATAGATCTTGATTACAAGGATGCAGATTCGCTAACCTAGCTCTCGAGGAGGTTGCAACTTAGTCTTTTTCACATAGGTGCTCCCCTTTATATATACAGGTGGAACCCTAGATTACATGAGAGTCCGGGTCGTCCTGTGACCCGTCTCCTACTCTTTCCTAATTGTTCTCCAAGATGGCCTTCGTGCCACTCATCATCTCCATGAGCCGGCCCTATTACCTAAGCCGGCCTATCCTCGCCAAGCCTCGCTAAGCCGGCCCACCAATAGTCCTTCAGCCCCGCAGCGAGCTGACCCGCTGAGCCTGTTCTATGGCCGGGTCAACACCCTGCCGGGTCTACATGCTGGTAAACATCCCCAACATTAGCCCTCAGTTTGACTTGAATTTATTCACGTTAAACTTCATTCTGAAAAAGCAAAATATTATTAATATACTCTCCAAGTGCTTCCCAAGCCGGTCCTTTAGAACACCGTCCTTGGCCGGCTCAATTTGTCGGGTTAAGTAGATCAACGGTTCACCCCTTCAGGTTCAGACTTAGCGTTTTCAGCTCTTTTTCCCTCATGACGTCACAATTCACTTCCACAAAATCTGGGATGACATCATACCAAATCTTTGAATGGGTATGTATCGTCTTGTCAGGTGCGAGAATCGAGGAGCCCGTAGCTGAAATTACTGCGCCGCCTGGGGCTCCGCCCCTGCCGTTTCAATTTTTACTATGCCTATAAATATGCCAGCTCACCCCCATTTTCACTTTTTACGCTTCTTCTTCCTCGCGCTTGCTCCCTCTCAACCGAAACGCCGCCGCCTATGAGCTCTCCGGCCACCTCGACGGCAACCTCTTTGCCGCCCCAGTCACCGCCGGAGCTCATCAAGACCTCTCCAGCCTCATCCGCCGCGCTCAGGTACACCCGAATCCCTCTTTTTTTAGATCTGTAGCGCCCCCATTCCACTGCACAGTTCATCGGCGTTCTTCTGCTCCTCTCATCAATAGATTTAGATCCACATGAATCACCTAAATGAGCACTTTAGTATCGCCACAATACCTTTTTACCTATCAAGTCCCTTGTTCTGCTTTCAACAGACCCATATTGACAAGCGGGTTCTTGTGTTCATCCATACCCAGGTCTTTAAACTTTCTATTTCGAAGCATTTTTAGATCCGTAAAAATAGTTGCTCCGTCGGGCTCTTGTTTGTAGCTGGCTCAACACTTAGCAAATATCCAAACACCACTGAAATGCCGGTGCCAGCTCATGAATTTCACCGGCTTATAACTGTTGTCCAGAGCGTGCGTAAATTCTGGTCATGAGTTTAACCATCACAGTCGTCTTATTATTTTACCGGGTTATACCTTCTGACGGCTTATCCTTTCTTAGCTTAACACGCCGGCTTATTAGCTTTGCAGTTGAAATCTGAAATCGTCATGGCTCCCAAGACTGACAAGTCCTGCAGCTGGGTCAGATCCCAGGTCTCAACTCTGATGTTGAACGAGCTCATTGGGCAAGGCCTCTTGCTGGCTCAAGCAACCATCAGCTGGCGGGCACCTGATGAAGAGAGCTCCCCCCAGCCTAAGCAGGATGAAGTGGTGGTCTTCGCAGATCATCTTCAGAAGGGTTTTCGGCCGCCCGGGTCAAAATTCTTTCGTGACGTCCTCAATTTCTTAGACCTCCAACCGCAGGATCTTGGCCCCAACTCAATCACCAATCTATGCCATTTTCAAGTCTTCTGCGAAGTGTATCTCCAAATAGAGCCAACTGTCCTTCTCTTTCGAGAGTTCTTCTACATCAACCATCAGATCGAGTTCACCGATGGCCCTAGCATAGAACTTGGTGGTGTCTCCATTCAGAGGCGGAGAAACACTCCCTTTCCTGAGGCCAAACTGGCGAGTCACCCCAAGGGTTGGAACAAAACTTGGTTTTATTGCAAAAACACTGCTCCTCAGGATGAAACCCCCCCCTATTTACTCCAAGATAAGGGCCTTGGTCGCTAACGGCCTTACCGGGGTCGACCTGACCCGGTGCTGGATAAGCTGGCGAATCCAGCCCCTGACCCAGAGGGGCGACTTGATGTGCAATTATACGGGTGAGTCGGCTGACGTTCAACGCTTCAGCCAAGTCAATTTATCCATGAGTGATATCAACAAAACCACCAAGAGATTATAGGGAGAGCCTCAAGAGAAATGCAATAAAACCAGGCTAGCACCCTTCTGCTTGACCAACTCGGTGCCTTCAGTAAGTGCTTGCACCTTCTTACTCTCTTCTTGACTTGCTTGCTTCATCTCATTCTTAACTGCCAACTTGTCACAAATGCAGGCAGACGACAAATTTTGGAAGAGGAAGAAACCTCGACAAGCCGCCCCCGCCCCAGTGGAGCAGCAAAATGAGCCGGCCGATGCGGATGAGCCGGCTGCCGAAAATGAGGCTGAGGTAGAACTTGACTCGCTTGGTCGTCTTTTTATTCAACTTGCTGACACCCCTTCTCTTTAGGATGAAGCCGAAATTAGCCACACCAACGAGCCAGAGGTAACTTTGATCTCTTCAGACTCTGACTCTCCAGTACCTATTCGGAATAAAACCCGGGCTGTGATCCGCAAGGTTCGAAGGAAGCCCCGGGTTGCCGTCCGTAAGGTCCCTTTTTCACACCAGGACGCTCATTTGGATCCCAAATTTGTTTTGAAGAAAACACATCAAGCCGGGACCTCCAAATGGAAGACCCGGAGCAGCGAAGGCGAGTTGAGCGGCAGTCTTCCATATGAGCCGCCATCCCGTAGAGCACGGGCAGAGGTGATTCTCAGTCCAGCCCCCTCCTTTCCTCTAGCTGGTTGCTTCAAAGAACCCTTACATTTAAATGACTCGGCTTACCAGACGTCCCCCTCCTCGGGCGAGTCAAGCGCTACTCAGGCGCCGGCTTTCAACATCAACCATGGGTAAGTAATCATTCCTGTGACAGTTGTTCCTTATTCCTCTCCCTTTAACCGAATAACTCCTTATTCCTTTGTGCAGTGACAAGGCCATTAAGAAGAAAGCACCAGCCGGGTCATCTGACCCGGCCATTCAAACAGGCCCTCAAGAGGAGGACACCTTGGTCCCCGAGGATGAGCCGGCCTTCCAGACTGACCCGCAAACTCAAGACACTGCCAGCCCGGCTCGTGCTCTCTCGCCTGTTATCCAAGAACGAGAAAATCCAACTGAGAAGCAGCCCGAAGAGCCGCCCATGGCACCGGCTCAGGATGACATGGTGGTGACCAGAGAACAGCAAGCAACTCCAGAGGCTTCTATCGCTCTGACCAAAATCCCTGCCAAGCCTGAGCTGGCCTTGAAGAACAAGGGCAAGATGGCTCTTAACTTTTCTTCGTTCGAAGACCAGGATGCCAGTACTCTGCACCAGGCTGTGCTGACCCGGCTGTCTGAAAGCTGGGACACAGAGATCGCCATGATAACTTCGTTGAAGCGGAAGTATGAGGTAATTTGTACCCTTCATTCTGTACCATATATATATGTAGCCCCCAAGGGCCGGGTCATTATGGAATGATGACCCGGGACTTCAAAATTGAACTCGTAAGTAGAACTTCAACCGGCGCCCCCAAAGGCCGGCTCGCCATTAATGATGGGCGGGTCTTCATAACTTAGCAAAATAGATCAATTTATGCATTAGCCCCCAAGTGCCATGTAGAGTGCCAGCAGCTGCATGGAACTTGCCTTGCGATTTCTTTTATGCTCGAAAACATGTAGCCCCCATGTGCCGGGTTGTCCTTTAAGGCGGCTCGGGTCATGCATGTATGATGTATAACAGACTGTCTTGCAGGATATGCTAGATCAAGTGGAGGTGCAAGCTTCCTTCTTCCGAAAGGAAGCACGGAAGGAGAAAAAGCCGTGCAAAGAAGCTGAAGAATCCACTGCTGAGACCAACAAGTCGTTGGTCATCGTTCGGAACACTTTGCAAGAGACAGAGGCCGCCAGAGCCGCCCAAGCCGCGCGAGCTGAAGAGGCCGAAGCCAAACTTGAGCCGGTGACTCAAGAACTGGCGACTCTGAAAGGTCAAATCACCTCCATGTGCCGGTCCATCTTCGGTAAGAAAAACAAACCATGCGCCAATATTTCCGACTTAAATATGCTGAGCCGGCTGGACTGATCGTGTGTACGTACTCTGGCAGGTCGGAAGAATCAAACTCTTGTACAGCAACCAGTGGTGAATTTGAAGGCGGTGTACACCCTTATAGAACAACTATACACAGGCGGCTGTCGTTGCATAATGGCCGCCAAGAACACCACGGCGCTGCCGCAGTTGATTGCAGACATGTTGAAAGAGCTGTCCATCATGCCCAGGTGGTTTGAGGACTGAAAGAAGGCGTGTTGCCGCACTGGGGCTCTGACAGCACTTGCGCGAGCCAGGGCCTATGTGCCAGAACTCGACCCGGCTCAGATCGTGGGCGGGTACCCAGAGTTCAATGTCGACGACTCGCCGTTCTCAAAGAAGGACTTCCAACGCTGCATCAAAGAAACCCGGGTTGCAGCCATCGCAATCGCAGAAGAGGCCGATCTGACCTGGTACCAGGCGCCCTACTCAAAGGAGAATGAGCGGATAGAACCACCAAACCATGAGCCGGTGGCCCTAACCCGTACGCGTAAGCCATCCTTTGCTCTTGAAGTCGACCCTTCCTCCCTGATATCCGACGATGCCCTATTTGAAGCATTGCGCTCAATTCAGTGGTCGACCGGTGACTCAAGCCAAGAAGCAGAAGATGACGACGGACGCGAAGAGCTTCATTGGGCGCTGGTGCCAGCTCTAACCCGGCAATATAGAACGCTGGCTTATCCTTTGTAGGCAGAACTTGTAAAAACTTTTGTCGTGGCCACAGCTGATTGGCGGCTTGTAATAGGGTAGTATGAAACACTTGGTGCTGATGCCAGTGCCATCGTGTACTGAGCTTGTTTATGTCCTGTACAAACACTTGGCGCCTCTGTGAATCTTCTTTTGGGCTTTGAGAGCCGGTTTTTGGAATAGAATGATTCCGCTGAAACAATCACAATTGCATGTGATGGCCACTGAGGAAATCACATAACGAGTAATCTGTGTTACTGTTTGTAATGAAGCAAAAATATCTAAGTAACTAAAGTAAATGCTATGCATGGATGTATGAATGTATGCAGAGATGAGATGAGTGCAACAAAAGAATATAATCGTAAGCCGGAATATGCTTGAAACGGCCGGTTTATAAAGCGCAAGCCGGCTGCTAAACTTGAAACGGCCGGCTCATAAAGCGCAAGCCGGAATATGCTTTCATGAAGCTGGCACTTTGGCCTGTTGGTTTGTCCTCGCTCTCTGAAAGCCGGCTCTCACACAACCAATCGGACATTTTAACTCTGACGAATTCAGGGTCACCTATGTGATTTACTCGTCAGACGTACGCTGGGTCGTTTTTTAGGGAGTAGCATCTTGCTAACAGGCAGCTTTAACCAACTTTGTGGCATCTCGCTGGGTTAAAGGGTTTTGTAAGCTAAACTCAATTGAGTTGGAAGCCCCCAAGTAACCAAGATCTACAAATAAAGATCCAGCACACAAGCTTTGAGGCAAAACAACACCTTTGTACAGTGCTGCTGGTCGCTATTTTATTTGATCGAAAACAGGTATATACACGATGAAAGGTATGTACAAAAATATGACCCAGTCGATGACTTAGGTGTAGTATGGCTGGAGCTGGGCAATGTTCCAGGGCCGGCTTATTTCCTCCTCGGAGGTACGTGATTTATTCGTCTCACGTATATCAATCAGGTAATATGACCAGTTGTTGAGATTCTTGCTGACCACAAAGGACCCTTCCCAAGTTGGGGAAAGCTTATGCATGCCTGTCTGGTCTTGTATCAGAGGGAGCACTAAGTCACCTTCTTGAAAAGTGTGGCTTCGAACTCTACAGCTGTGATATCGACGCAGGTCTGATAAATCGCTGATCTAGATGCGGCAAGCTCACGCTCTTCCTCTAGACCATCAAGAGCGTCTTGGCGAGCCTACTCATTATCTGATTCCACATAGGCCGCCACTCGAGGGGAGTCATGATGAATATCGCTTGGAAGTACAGCTTCGGCACCATAGACTAGGAAAAACGGCGTATAGCCTATTGACCTGTTGGGAGTAGTCGGTATGCTCCAAAGCACCGAAGGTAATTCTTCTTCCCAGCAACCCGGCGTGCGCTGCAAAGGCACCATGAGCCGGGGTTTGATACCACGCAACAATTCCTGATTGGCCCTTTTTGCCTGTCCGTTGGACTGAGGATGCGCAACCGATGCTAGATCAAGCCGGATGTGCTCCTGTTGGCAGAACTGTTCCATAACTCCCTTGGACTGATTAGTTCCATTGTCTGTAATGATACTGTGCGGGTAGCCAAATCGGAATATCAGCTTTTTCAGAAACTTGACAGCTGTAGCCACGTCACAGTTGCTAACCGGCTCTGCTTCCACCCACTTGGTAAACTTGTCCACAGCCACCAGTAGGTGCGTATGCTTGTTCTTAGAACGTTTGAAGGGTCCTACCACGTCAAGCCCCCAGACCGCGAACGGCCAAGTAATCGGGATCATCCTCAACCCTTGAGCCGGCACATGAGCCTGGCGAGCATATTTATGGCAACCATCACACTTACGGACAATGTCCTCTGCGTTAGCATGAGCCGTGAGCCAGTAGAAACCGTGCCGGAAAGCCTTCGCGACCAGTGATCTTGAGCCGGCATGGTGTCCACAATCACCAGAGTGAATCTCATTAAGAATTGCGTGGCCTTCTTCAGGTGACACAACGCTGAAAAACACCAGTGACGCTTCGTCAGTGCTACTCTCCATTGACAATAGTCATAGACTTGGATCGTCTGATGACCTGCCGAGCAAGGATTTCCTCTGTTGGCAGTTCTCCCCGGCTTAGGTAAACCAAATAGGGGACCGTCCAATCAGGGATAGAGTGAACAGCAGCCACTAGAGCCGCCTCCAGGTCAGGAATAGCCAAGTCCTCCTCTGTTGGTAACTTGACAGACGGGTTGTGCAAAACATACAGGAACACATTGGGTGGCACCGGCTTGCGCTGAGAACCCAAACGAGAGAGCGCGTCTGCCGCCTCGTTCTGCCGGCGATCAATATGGTCAACTTGATAACCTTTGAAGTGTCCAGCAATATTGGTGACCGCATGCTGATAAGCCGCCATAAGGGGGTCCTTGGAATCCCATGTGCCAGAAACTTGCTGGGCCACTAAGTCTGAGTCGCCCAAACACCTGACCCGGCTCAGGTTTATCTCCTTGGCCATCCGAAGCCCATGAAGCAAGGCCTCGTACTCTGCCGTATTGTTAGTATAGGGAAGCATGAGTCTCAAAACATAACAGAACTTATCTCCTCGGGGGGAAGTAATCACAACTCCAGCCCCCGAGCCTTCGAGCTGCCTTGAGCCGTCAAAGTGTATGGACCAGTATGTTGTGTCGGGCTTCTCTTCGGGAGCCTGCAACTCTATCCAATCATTAATGAAATCCACCAATGCCTGTGATTTGATTGCTGTGCGGGGTACATATTTGAGATGATGCGGACCGAGCTCGATGGCCCACTTAGCAACCCAGCATGTCGCCTCCCGGTTCTGGATTATATCCCCAAGAGGTGCTGAGCTGACCACAGTGATCGGATGTTCGTGGAAGTATTGTTTCAGCTTGCGGCTAGCCATAAATACTCCGTAGACCAATTTCTGGCAATGCGGATATCGCTGCTTGGACTTGGTTAATACCTCACTGATATAATACACAGGGTGCTGGAATGGATATTCCTTGCCATCCTCCTTGCGCTCAACCACGACTCCCACGCTTACCGCTTTGTTATTGGCAGCAATATATAGCAACATTGGTTCCTTCTCACGAGGGGCAGCAAGGACTGGCGGCTCAGACAACTGCTTCTTAAGGGCCTCGAAAGCCTGATCTGCAGCATCACTCTAGACGAAGTCATCTGATTTCTTAAGCAACTGGTATAACGAAATTACCTTCTCGCCAAGCCGGCTTATGAACCGACTTAGGGCCCCGACCTGCCGTGCCAACTTCTGCACGTCATTCAGTCTGGCCGGCTTAGCCAGGGTCATGATTGCCTTGATCTTTTCCGGGTTAGCTTCAATACCACACTCGGAAACAAGAAATCCCAGAAGTTTTCCTGCAGGGACACCAAAAACACACTTCTCCGGGTTAAGCTTCATCTGGTAGACGTGTAGGTTGTCAAATATTTCCTTGAGATCCTCCAACAGAGTTTCTTTCTTCCAGGACTTAACCACAATGTCATCAACATAAGCATGAACATTCCGCCCGATCTGTTTATGAAAGCAGCTCTGGACGCAACGCTGGTAAGTCGTCTGTGCAAACTTCAGACCAAACGGCATGGTGGTATAACAAAAAGCTCCAAAGGGTGTGATGAAAGCTGCCTTTTCCTGGTCCTCCAGCTTCATTTTGATCCGATGATAGCCAGAGTAAGCATCCAGGAAGCATAAACTCTCACAACCAGCCGTAGTATCGATGATCTGGTCAATACAGGGCAAGGCAAAGGGGTCGCTAGGACAAGCCTTATTCAAGTCTGTGTAATCAACACACATCCGCCAAGTCCCATTTTTCTTCAGAACAAGCACTGGGTTAGCTAGCCATTCAGGATGGAAGACTTCGATGATCAACCCGGCAGCTAGGAGCTGGACCACTTCTTCACCAATAGCTTTCCGCCTTTCCTCATTAAAGCGACGGAGATACTGGCGAACTGACTTGAACTTGGGATCCACATTAAGGGAGTGCTTAGCGAGTTCTCTCGGTACACCTGGCATGTCAGAAGGTTTCCATGCAAAGATGTCCCGGTTCTCACGGATGAACTCGATGAGCGCACTTTCCTATTTGGGATCCATATTTGCCCCGATGGTGAACTGCTCAGAAGAATTTCCCGAGGTGAAATCAACTTGCTTTGTGTCTCTGGCCGACTTAAACTTGAGCAGAGGGTCAGACTCCATGGTGGGCTTCTTCAGGGATGTCTTGTCAGACGGGTCGACATTGTCCTAATAATACCGCAACTCCTCTGTGGCGCAAGCCGTCTCAGCATAGGATGCGTCTCCTTCCTCGCACTCAAGTGCAATCTTTCGGTTGCCCTCCACTGTGATGGTTCCCCTTTTTCCTGGAACTTCATTTTCAAGTAAACGTAGCACGGCCGTGCCATGAACTGCGCATAAGTCGGCCGGCCAAATAAGGCGTGGTATGGGCTCTTAAGTTTGACCACCTCAAAGGACAGGAACTCAGAATGCCAGTTATCCTCTGGGCCAAAGGCCACCTCAAGGGAAATTCTTCCCATGGGATAGGCCGACTTGCCAGGAGCAATGCCGTGAAAGACTGTAGAGGACGGAGTTAACTGCTTATCGGACAGATTCATTCACCTGAACGTGTCATAGTACAGAATGTTGATGCTGCTGCCTCCGTCCATGAGCACCTTAGTCAGGGTATAGCCGCTGACTTGTGGTGCAACCACCAGAGACAGGTGGCCAGGGTGGTCAAGGAGGACAGGATGATCTGCCCTGCTCCAGGTAACCGGCTGTTCAGACCAGTTGAGATAGTAAGTAGTTGCCGGCCCAACCGTGTGGGCGGCTCGTCGCTGCACCTTTCGATCCTGCTTGCAGGTACTGGTGGTGAAAACATGATACTGTCTGCTATTTAACTGTTTTGGGTTACTCTGAAACCCTGCCGCACCAGCTTGATGCTGATTTCCCTGGTTGTTTCTCTGATTGCCACCTCCAGTATTACCAGCCCCCTGAAACCCGCCGCCTTGGCCACTGTTCCCCTGTAAGCCGGGTCCTGCGAAGGGCCCTTGCAACCCGGCTCCTGAGAAGCCGGGTCCCTGGTTGGCAAGATGTCCACCATTGCCGCCCCCATTATGATGATTCTGGAAGACCCGCTTGGCAAACTCTTGCATGACATGGCAATTTTCCCAGGAGTGACTGGATGGCTTACCATTGTAACTGTGCTTTGGACACGGAGCCTTGAGAGCTTCCTCGTAACTGAGAGTGCAATTTCCAGAGGACTGCACCGAGAACCGTCATTTTGACGTTGACCCTTGTTATCTGCGTTTGTGTTCGCCACTAGATCAGAGCTACCATCGTAACCCTTGCGTTTACCGCCATTGTTGTTCTGACCATTACTGTTGTTCTGCTGCTGACCCTTGGCGCCAGCTTTCTTCCCCTTATCAGATTTCTCTTCGTCCGATAATGGATCCTTGGTGTTATCTGACTCCGCATACCGGGTTAAGACATCCATGATGTCACCCATATCTTGGACCTTTCGCTTGAGTCACCCTAGCTTCTGGACCAGGGGCTGAAACTTGCATGTTCCTTCCAGAACGAGCAATGCCTGAGCCACCGAGATGCTGTCAGAACTGTGTATGACCTCCGCAACCTGTCGAGCCCAGTGATGCGCCAACTCATCCTCGCGCTAGACACAACGGTCAAGATCAACAATTGTGGTTGGCCTTTTACAGGTTCCCTGGAAATTCTTGATGAAGCGCTCCTTCAGTTCCTGCCATGTGTTGACAGAATTCGCTGGTAGGTTTTTCATCCAGGTGCGTGCAGTGCCTTCCAACATTAGAGGCAGGTAACATGCGCATACTGACTCACTTCCGCCCAACAAGTCCATTGCCAACTCATAACTCTCGATCCACTCTGTGGGCTCCAGATTCGCTGTATAGTTAGGAACCTTGCGAGGACCTTTGAAATCGAGGGGTATGCGCGCCTCTCGCAGCGCTGGTATTAAACATGGAGTTCCGATCATGCGGCTAGAAGAGCCCCCAAGTCGGCCATCTGTCTGGGTCGCGACGGGGGAGCTAACATTCGGCGGCCGGTTGATATCCAGCAGCGGGTTGACTCGCGCCGGCGGGTTGTGCCCTGTACGCGCGTTTGCTTCCTCCCAAACTCGCAGAATTCGAGCAGCGTCCGCAACGTCTTGTGGGATCCTGGGCTGGTGCTGCTCTGCCAACGGCTGGGTGGCTCTCCTACGGTGTGCGCTGCTGGAGACCGCTGGTTACTCAGGGCCCTGACTCCTGGTGCGGCTCTGATGAGGGGTCGAGTGAAGCCGATGCTAGCTATGCGAGTAGTTGGCTTGCTGTACTACGGCCATTTTGAGGATTGCAATGGGGTTCCTGGCCTCGGTCTGAATCGGGCCGTCCCCCTCGATCAGAATAGCTAGCAAGTTGTGGGTCGCTGCCAGCACGTTATTAACCGGGTTAGAGTAGTGTCCAATTGGGGTCTGGAACCGGTGAGATGGCGGCTGCTGCTGCTGCTCCGGTGTGCAATGCTGGGCCGGCTCCCGCTGCTGGACCGGCTATTGCAAAGGCGGCTCTCCCGTGGGGATGACTCCAGCCCCCGGGTTCGTCGGAGCCGGCGGTGTGGTAAACAGCTGAGTCCGCTCAAGATTAGCCGGAAGCCGGCTCTGATGACGCCTCCAATGGACGAGCTCCGACTCGGCCTGTCGGCGGTTCAGGTAATGTGCCTCCTCCTCCAGGCGCTGCCTCTCATCGGCAATCCGGGCCTGTTCCTGTACCATGCGAGCGTTCTCCGTGTTGATGTCCTCTTGGATCTTGGCAATCTGCTCGCGACACTTCGTGATCTCCGTGTTGCGCGCCGCTGCGTTCTCCGAGAGCGCCTGAGCCCCGGTTTTCTGTGAGCTGGCGGCCGACGCGCCAGCTCCTCCTGAGCCAGCAAGGAGGTTCTGCCCCGCCGCTGGATTGGCCGGGTCACGCACCGGATCTTGCCTACCCGCCATGTATACCGCCGTGAAGCGAGGCAAATCAGGGCTCTCCGGAAAGACATCCGTATGCCCGAGCCCTCCATCCTGCGGAGGAAGGATTGACTCGGTTTCTCCTGTCGAGGACTCGCCGTCAGATTGAACGAGCATGTCATCTCCAGACAGGGAGTTCTCCGATGAAGCCACCCCTTGGGTGAAACCCACGAAGACATGGTTCCGGGCGGCTTCACACTGGCCGGGTCTCGCCTGACTTGGCCCAGTGCGGCGTGCCGACTCAACGCCAGCGATGCTCTCCAATCCGGCGGCCGACTCGCCGACCACGCCGATGAAGGCATGTATTTTGCCAAAGGGGAACCGGTACCTGTAGTCAATCGAGTCGGCGTCAGGGCCCCAGTATGAATCGTCGAGGTAGAACATCCCACGGCGGCTCTTTGTCATCATGCCAACCGCGTACTTCCCGAACCCTGGAAGGGATCCCGCTAAGAACTCAACTCCACCATGCGTAGGCCCCACGGTGGGCGCCAACTGTCATGGTTTTGACACGACAGATGCCCTTGTGTAAGGACTTAGAAACGAGGCCATCGCACGAGTGTGGAAGCTTAACGGGGTTGATCGGGAACGAGAAGACGCCGGGTTACCCAGGTTCGGCCCCTCACGGTGGAGGTAAAAGCCTACGTCCTGCTGGATTATATTGCTGTAGATCTCGAGGACGTTGCAACTTAGTCTTTTTCGCATAGGTGCTCCCCTTTATATATACAGGTGGAACCCTAGATTACATGAGAGTTCGGGTCGTCCTTTGACCCATCTTCTACTCTTTCCTACTTGTTCTCCAAGACGGCCTTCGTGCCACTCATCATCTCCGTGAGCCGGCCCTATTACCTAAGCCGGCCTGTCCTCGCCAGGCCTCGCTAAGCCGGCCCACCAATAGTCCTTCAGCCCCGCAGCGAGCTGACCCGCTCACCCTGTTCTATGGTCGGGTCAACACCCTGTCGGGTCTATATGCTGGTAAACATCCCCAACAAGTAGTCTATCATACCTATTAAGCCAGGCTATCACATACACCTCCACTGAGAGGAACCGATGTCCTTGACGGCCCACAGGAACGTTCCCTCTTGGCACATACGTCTGTGCGTCCAGTCCGGCACATGTGCCATGCCATGTGCCACGACGGGTCACAAACGTCATGCACAACATGACCGCGCACCTGACCCGCAAACATTCGTGTAACCGCGAGGGTCGGCTCTAATACCAACTTGTAACGCCCAAGATGAAGCTCTATCCCGATCACGTGGTGAAGTCGTGATTGGGGCAGAACCTCATTTTGCACGCATAGTAAGGTGGTTCTCATACACATACAATACTAAATAGATCACAGTACCAGATAAAGGCTTACACTCGCCACATGCTACAGCATTAAATACATATCATCATGCATACAATCATCCAAAAGAATGTAGAGTCCGACTACGGACGAAATCAAACGATAAAATCACCACCTTGCTATTATCCCCGGATCGACCGACTAGGAACCGCTACTGATCATCTGGAAACGACACGTACATATGAGCACGCTCCTCGTCATAGTCCCACTAGAGCTCTGTACCATCACCTGTGTCTGTCTCGAAGGTACCTGCAGCTGTTGTTGTTGTAAACTGTGAGCCACGGGGACTCAGCAATCTCATTACCCAAGTTATCAAAACTAACAAAGCTTCATGGGTGAGGTATGGTTAAGTGGTGAGGTTGCAGCAAGCACTAAGCATGTTTATATCTGGCCAACTTACGAGTACATGAATAAGATGAGTGTTCTACGCATAACGGGCGCAAATTTAATATGATCAAGAAGTGATCCTGAACACCTACTTACGGTTCAAACATAACCCCATCGTGTTCTCTTTCCAAACTCCCTCGAAAAGAGACAATCACGGTTACGCACATGGTTGGTGTGTTTTAGTTAGAATTAGTGTCAAGTTCTCTACAACCGGAGGTTATAAATATCCAAGTCGCCACATAACTGCGGGCATGGCTTTCCGAAAGATATAACCCCGCAGGGGTGTTCCAACCTAGTCCATCACAAACCAACACAAGCCGCGCTGGGAAAACCTCAACCTCAAGAAAACCTGATCAACCTCAAGACTGCCCGAAGTATCCTCAGAATTCCCGGTGCACAAGACATTTCGACAAAGGTAAAATAAATCCTGCAAGGACTCCCGACGTGCCGACACCCTGATAGTAGCCGCAGGTATCTCGTGTCAGGCCATGATTGGATGGGAAAGCCTACGAGTAAAACCAATACCTCGAGTTTCCCCATGGTGGCCCCGTAGTCTGCCCGTTTCGGACCAACACTCTTGTGGAGCACTGGCCTGGGGTTTGTTGATTAAGAATCCTCGGGTTAATTAATCCCTATGCTAATTTTTAGTTGTTATTAGGCAAATGTTAACACCAAAGTTGGGCCTTGCTGGAAGCGCTTTATTCAAGGCAAACTATCAAGAGGGTCCCATAACCCCTGAGCATGTTAGGAACGCTAAACAAGGATCACAACACAGGTATTACGGAAACTAAGGCGGCATGAGTGGAACAAAACACCAAGCAAAAGGCCGAGCCTTCCACACACAACCAAGTATATAGATGCATTAATTAAATAAGAGATATTGTGATATCCCAACATATCCATGTCCCAACATGGAACAACCTGCACTGCACCTGCAACTAGCAATGCTATAAGAGGGGCTGAGCAAATCGGTAACATAGATAAACAACGGTTTGCTGGGTAATGGAGGTTAGAGGCAGTATCATGGCATATGGTAGGCTGACAAACAAGTGGTAGGTTGCGAGACATAGCGATAGCAACAAGACAACTAGCAAGTAAAGATAGTAGTGATATCAAGGGTAATGATCATCTTGCCTGAAGTCTCTTCGGTAGGATAGTAACTTTGCTCCTCGAACACGTTCTCAACAGGATCCTCGAACTCGGACTCGTCTCCCGGGACTACCCATAAGAAAGAATAAGCACCAAAATAAACAAACAAGCATGGCATATATGCACAAGCAAAATATGCATGCATGAAATGGTAAAATAGCAATCATGACAAGAGTGGAGTAACGGTGCTACCGGGACGACATAAATGGTAACGAGATTTGAACGGTGAAGGAAAGGATGGATATGGGCAAAATCTTGCCAACCCAAGTATGCCACTGGAAATAATGGAAGATTTCACATGAAATCGATATAAAGATCATGAAGAACAGATGCGTAGAACTCAAATAATGAGCGAAACAAATATGCAATGCAATTTGCCATTAACAGCAACATGTCATCTTACACACATCATAATAGCAAGCTACATTACCCTAAAATGCTCATTCATTATATATGGCTGTAGTATGCTGGATGCACAACATTTCATCCAAAAGGTTCAAGTTCATTAGCATCATGGTTTAATGGCTATGGAGGTTACAAGATGCAAAGATGCTGTTACAGATGGTGACTTTGTGAAATTTAAGCAAGTCCAAAGCAGCAACACTGACATGGCATGTTTGCAACATTTTTACAGTAGCTTAACAGGTCTAACATGGCATGGGAAAAATGCCAGCAGGAAGTAGGCATGAAGATGCTCCAAAAACATGTACAAAGTTAACGATATGATGTTCGGATTAAAACACACAAAATTCGCAAAATGCAATATACTGTGAAAATGACATGCACCAAAACTTGCTCAAATGACAGAATTAATACCATAGTTGGATTAGTTGGATTTTTCTACCCCATTTTAATATACAATATGCATATGTTTCTGTAGACAAAAATGCCACAATGCTACTAACAAGAATACTGCCTAAAATGGAAACCTGGGAATATGCCAGATCTGGCATATATGCCAAAAATGGAAAAAAAGAAAATCACAAAAGAAAAGAAAGGAGCAGGGGGCTGGGATCGAACCCATGACCTCCTGCGTGTGTGAGCGCGTGGGAGACCAGTGGGCTAAGCTCCGGTTGTTGGCACAAAGAAGACCGGGCCTCTTTTGAACAAGTCCAAGGCCTGGGCTAGTCTCTTCTACGCGTACAAAAGAGAAAACGACGACGCCGGCGATCAGCAATGGTAACAGCCTGGCCCAGGTTGCGGCGGTGGGCGTGCGGGGTCTGGCGGCGGTGCAGCTACGGGGCGCGGGCATGCGCTGCTACTCGCGGGTGTGGCATGCGTGCCGGTGTCCGGGCACGAGCAGGGGCCCGTCTCGAACATGGAGAAGACGACGACCGGTGCCGCACGGGTGGTGCTCTACGGCTGCTGCGCGTGCAGTGCTTCTGTCTTGCGCGTGCGAGCGCGAACAGAGAGGGCCGAGCACGGGTACGATGCGGCGCAACATCAACATACGCAAAAAAAAATCAAACTTGCTGGAGCTCCGAGAGCACGGCAAAGGTACGGACGTAGTGAGGCCTATGGGGATCGATCGATGATGAAAAGGAGCAAGAAGGAGGCGCGGCTCACCTAGTGTCCACGGGACATGTAGGCGTGGCCGAAACGACTACGGAGAGACGACGAGAACTCGCTGAACTTGGCAGCCTTCTGTTCCGTGAAGCAGATGCAGCAGAGGAAGGAAACGAGGTCGGGGAGGTTGATCCAGGAGCTGAGGCGATGCGCGCGTGGTGGCAGGGGACGAAGAGGTACTTGGCGGTCCTCTCCACAGCGGCAGAGGGGGGGTCGGAGGCGTGCTGGAAGCTAGCCCAAGATCGAGCTCTTGCTCGCTTGGTTCATGGTGACCGTGGCGATGGCGTGTGCGTGGAGACTTACCTAGGTGGCGGCGAGGGCAGGAGAGGCATTGAATGGATAGAGGAGAGGCCGAGGTAGGGTTTGGGCAAGCTATATAGGGCTCTAGGGCACCGGACGGCCGTCAAATCGACCGAGGCGTCGACGTAGCTCCTGTAGATGAGCTGCCGTATAGGGGAGACGACTCTGTAGCGTGAGAGCCAGGTGGGTTGCGCTGGAAGGCTGGGCTGCTTGCTGGAAGGCTGGGCTGCTTGCTGGGCCACTGCCACTCTCCCTCTACTGGGTTTTTTTCCTTTTAAAGTTGTTTCTTCAAACAGAAATGAAGAGAGAAAAACACAAAGGGTATGGGAAGGGTTGAGAGAGATTTAAAAATATCTCTGGACAGCTGGATGTATGCAGTATTTGAATAAATTGACTTGGAAATTTATAGAGAAAGAAAAATATACCAAGTTTGAATTAAATTCAAACTTGATGCATTTTTGAATCCAACCAAATCATGTCCAAATAAGCTAAAATTTGGCTGAGAGGTAAAGGACATGGTGTAGGATTTATAGGAAGACAGTGGACATTAATTTGGGACAGAAATAATGACCACATGAATTACTTGAAAAGAAGATGAAGAAGAAGAAGATGATGATGGAGATGATTATGCATGGGAGAAATACATTGGCTTGAGAGGGAGATGACAAGGAAGGGGATGATCACACACAAAACATATGGAACAAGCACACAACATATATGATGGATGCAATGCACATGGCAACTTATATGAAGATGAAATGCACAAGTGAAAAGAAAAGAAAACACAATCATGAAGATGCAACAATTTATTATGGCAAACATGGCAAATCCATACATGGCAACAAAGTTGAGGTTACAAAATAGGGAGGATCACACTCGGGGTGTTACAACTTCGCAAGTGCTTCAGGACGCCCGAGCGCACCATTGACTTCCAAGATATCGATCTCCAAGATGATTTGTCCTACCGAGAGCATCCCATTGCCATTCTCGAACAAACTCAGCACAAGACTCGCAACAAGTCTATCAAGTTCCTGAAAGTGAAGTGGTCACATCATTCCGACCGAGAAGCTACTTGGGAACGCGAGGACCACCTCCATTCCGAATATCCTGATTTCTTCCATTCCTAGATCTTGGGACGAGATCCTTTCATAGTGGGGGAGAGTTGTAACACCCCGAGTGTGATCCTTCCTATTTTGTAACCTCAACTTTGTTTCCATGTATGGATTTGCAAATGTTTGCCATAATAAATTGTTGCATCTTCATGATTGTGTTTTCTTTTCTTTTCACTTGTGCATTTGATCTTCACATAGGTTGCCATGTGCATTGCATCCATCATATATGTTGTGTGCTTGTTCCATATGTTTTGTGTGTGATCATCCCCTACCTTGCCATCTCCCTCTCAAGCCAATGTATTTCTCCCATGCATAATCATCTCCATCATCATCATCATCATCTTCTTCTTCTTCTTCTTCTTCTTCTTTTCAAGTAATTCATGTGGTCATTATTTCTGTCCCAAATTAATGTCCACTATCTTCCGATAAATCCTACACCATGTCCTTTACCTCTCTGCCAAATTTCAGCTTATTTGGACTTGATTTGGTTGGATTCAAAAATGCATCAAGTTTGAATTTAATTCAAACTTGGTATATTTTTCTTTCTCTAAAAATTTATTCAAATACCTCATACATCCAGCTGTCCAGAGATATTTTTAAATCTCTCTCAACCCTTCCCATACCCTCTGTGTTTTTCTCTCTTCATTTCTGTTTGAAGAAACAAGTTTAAAAGGGAAAAAACCCAGTAGAGGGAGAGTGGCAGTAGCCCAGCAAGCAGCCCAGCCTTCCAGCAAGCAGCCCAGCCCACCTGGCACTCACGCTACAGAGTCGTCTCCCCTGTATGGCAGCTCATCTACAGGAGCCACGTCGACGCCCCGGTCGATTTGACGGCCGTTCGGCGCCCTAGAGCCCTATATAGCATGCCCAAACCCTACCCCGGCCTCTCCTCTATCCATTCAGTGCCTCTCCTGCCCTTGCCGCTACCTAGGTAAGTCTTCACGCACACGCCGTCGCTGTGGCCACCATGACCAAAGCGAGCAAGAGCTCGAGCTCGGGCTAGCTTCCAGCATGCCTCCGACCCCCCCCCCCACCCTCAGCCGCTGTGGAGAGGACCGCGAAGTACCTCTTCGTCCCCTGCCACCATGCGTGCGTCGCCTCGACCCCTGGATCGACCTCCCCGACCTCGTTTCCTTCCTCTGCTGCATCTGCTTCACGGAACAGAAGGCCCGCCAAGTTCAGCGAGTCGCCGTCGTCTCTCCGTCGTCGTTTCGGCCACGCCTACATGTCCCGTGGACACTAGGTGAGCCGCGCCTCCTTCCTGCTCCTTTTCATCGTCGATCGATCCCCATAGGCCTCACTACGTCCGTACCTTTGCTGTTCTCTCGAAGCTCCAGCAAGTGTGATTTTTTTTCATATGTTGATGTTGCGCCGCGTCGTGCCCGTGCTCGGCCCTCTCTGTTCGCGCTCACAGACGCAAGACCAAAGCACTGCATGCGCAGCAGCCGCAGAGCACCACCCGTGCAGCACCGGTCGTCGTCTTCTCCATGTTCGAGATGGGCCCCTGCTCGTGCCCGGACACCCGCACGCACGCCACACCCGCGAGTAGCAGCGCACGTGCGCGCCCCGTAGCTGGACCGCCGCTAGACCCCGCACGCCCGCCGCCGCAACCTGGGCCCGGCTATTACCGTTGCTGCTCGCCGGCGTCGTCGTTTTCTCTTCTTTACGCGTAGAAGAGACTAGCCCAGTCCTTGGACTTGTTCAAAAGAGGCCCGGTCTTCTTTGTGTCAACAACCGGAGCTTAGCCCACTGGTCTCTCACGCACTCACACACGCAGGAGGTCCTGGGTTCGATCCCAACCACCTGCTCCTTTCTTTTCTTTTGTGATTTTCCGTTTTTTCCATTTTCGGCATATATGCCAGATCTGGCATATTCCCAAGTTTCCATTTTAGGCAGTATTCTTGTTAGTAGCATTGTGGCATTTTTGTCTACTACAACATATGCATATTATATATTAAAATGGGGTAGAAAAATCCAAGTAATCCAACTATGGTATTAATTCTGTCATTTGAGCAAGTTTTGGTGCATGTCATTTTCACAGTATATTGCATTTTGTGATTTTTGTGTGTTTTAATCCGAACATCATATCGATAACTTTGTACTTGTTTTTGGAGCATCTTCATGCCTACTTCCTGCTGGTATTTTTGCCATGCCATGTTAGACTTGTTAAGCTACTGTAAAAACCTTGCAAACATGCCATGTCAATGTTGCTGTTTTGGACTTACTTAAATTTCACAGTCACCATCTGTAACAGCATCTTTGCATCTTGTAGCCTCCATAGCCATTAAACCCTGATGCTAATGAACCTGAACCTTTTGGATGAAATGTTGTGCATCCAGCATACTACAGCCATATATCATGAATGAGCATTTTAGGGTACTGTAGCTTGCTGTTATGATGTTTGTAAGATGACATGTTGCTGTTAATGGCAGATTGCATTGCATATTTGTTTCGCTCATCATTTGAGTTCTACGCATCCGTTCTTCGTGATCTTTATATCGATTTCATGCGAAATCTTCCATTATTTCCAGTGGCATACTTGGGTTGCCAAGATTTTGCCGACATCCATCCTTTCATTCACCGTTCAAATCTCGTTACCATTTCTGTCGTCCCAGTAGCACCGTTACTCCACTCTTTTCATGATTGCTATTTTACCATGTCATGCATGCATCTTTTGCTTGTGCATATATGCCATGGTTGTTTGTTTATTTTGGTGCTTGTTCTTTCTTATGGGTAGTCCCGGGAGACGAGTCCGAGTTCGAGGATCCTGTTGAGAACGTGTTCGAGGAGCAAAGTTACTATCCTACCGGAGAGACTTCAGGAAAGATTATCATTACCCTTGATATCACTACTATCTTTGCTTGCTAGTGTCTCGTTGCTATCGCTATGTCTCGCTACCTACCACTTGTATGTCATCCTCCCATATGCCATGATACAGCCTCTAACCTCTATTACCCAGCAAACCGTTGTTTGGCTATGTTACCGCTTTGCTCAGCCCCTGTTATAGCGTTGCTAGTCGCAGGTGTAGTGCAAGTTGTTCCATATTGGGACATGGATATGTTGGGATATCACAATATCTCTTATTTAATTAATGCATCTATATACTTGGTTGTGTGTGGAAGGCTCGGCCTTTTGCCTGGTGTTTTGTTCCACTCATGCCGCCTTAGTTTCCGTAATACCGGTGTTATGATCCTTGTTTAATGTTCCTAACATGCTCAGGGGTTATGGGACCCTCTTGACAGTTCGCCTTGAATAAAGCGCTTCCAGCAAGGCCCAACTTTGGTGTTAACATTTGCCTAATAACAACTAAAAATTTGCATAGGGAGTAATTAACCCGAGGATTCTTAATCAACAAACCCCGGGCCAGTGCTCCACATGAGTGTTGGTCCGAAATGGGCAGACTTCGGGGCCACCGTGGGGAAACTCGAGGTATTGCTTTTACTCGTAGGCTTTCCCATCCGATCGTGGCCTGAGACGAGATACGCGTGGCTACTATTCGGGTGTCGGCACGTCGGGATGTCTTGCTGGATTTGTTTTACCATTGTCAAAATGTCTTGTGCACCGGGAATTCCGAGGATACTTCGGGCTGTCTCGAGGTTGATCGGGTTTTCTTGAGGTTGAGGTTTTCCCACCGTGGCTTGTGTTGGTTTGTGATGTACTAGGTTGGAACACCCCTGCAGGGTTATATCTTTCGGAAAGCCGTGCCCGCAGTTAGGTGGTGGCTTGGATATTTATAACCTCCGGTTGTAGAGAACCTGACACTAATTCTAACTAAAACACACCAACCGTGTGCGTAACCGTGATTGTCTCTTTTCGAGGGAGTTTGGGAAGAGAACACGTTGGGGTTATGTTTGAACCGTAAGTAGGTGTTCAGGATCACTTCTTGATCATATTAAATTTGCGCCCGTTATGCGTAGAACACTCATCTTATTCTTGTACTCGTAAGTTAGCCAGATATAAACATGCTTAGTGCTTGCTGCAACCTCACCACTTAACCATACCTCACCCATTAAGCTTTGTTAGTTTTGATACCTTGGGTAATGAGATTGCTGAGTGCCCGTGGCTCACAGTTTACTTCAACAACAGCTGCAGGTACCTTCGAGACAGACACAGGTGATGGTACAGAGCTCCAGTGGGAGTATTACGAGGAGCGTGCTCGTATGTACGTGTCGTTTCCAGACGATCAATAGTGGTTCCTAGCCGGTCGATCCGGGGATAATAGCAGGGCGGTGATTTTATCGTTTGATTTCGTCCGTAGTCGGAGTCTGCTTTCTTTTGGGTGATTGTATTCATGATGATATGTATTTAATGTTGTAGCATGTGGTGAGTGTAAGCCTTTATCTGGTACTCTCATCTATTCAGTATGGTATGTGTATGAGAACCACCTTGCTATGCGTGCAAAATGAGGTTCTGCCCCAATCACGACTTCACCACGTGATCGGGATAGAGCTTCATCTTGGGCATTACAAGGAGCCACTTCCTTGCATCCGAAGATATAGCTGGTGGGTCCCAGCTATCAGGGGGAGGAATCATTTTTTTGCGTGTAATAAGGAGGCACTTCCTTGCGTGCGAAGATGTAGCTGGTGGGTCCAGTTGTCAGCCTCACCGCGTACAGTCTTCTACCGATGGCTGTCGTTCATTGACCACGTTGACCACGCCGCGCCAAGAGAACCAAGGCGGAGGACGACGGAGAGGCCTAGGAAGGGAACGACACGGAGCCAGGGAAGACGTGGCAGTGGATGCCCACACGGAGGTGAGTATGAGGGTTGACTGGTTCGGCTGCGGTGTGAGGCTGCCGTCGCCGGAGAATAATAGGGGATTTGGGTGAGTAGAGGGAAGGCCTGCCAGTGGTGGGAGTCAGGTATGGCGGTGAGGCCTCCGCGGCAGCACAGTCGGCCATGGGAGGCAGGAGTAGGCGGTCCCGTCCGGGCTGGTTTGGGCGGCTGGTGTGACGTCCCCGACTCAATCGTGCACTAATGCAAATACGCACGATCAAGCCCAGGGACTCATGGGAAGATATCACAACACAACTCTAGAAACAAAATAAAGTAATACAAGCTTTATATTACAAGCTAGGGGCTTCGAGGGCTCGAATACATAAGCTCGAGTTACACAAGAGTCAGCGGAAGCATCAGTGTGTGAGTACAGACATAATTAGACAAGTCTGCCTTAAAAAGGCTGAGCAAAACAACGACAACTAGATCGAAAAGGCGCAGGCCTCCTGCCTGGGAGCCTCCTAAGCTACTCCTGGTCGTCGGTCTCCACATAGTAGTAGGCTCCGTCGGGGTAGTTGTAGTCGTCGACGGGGTCAGCTGGCTCCGGGACTCCATCATCTGATCGCAGCAATCGAGTATGGGGAAAAAGAGGAAGCAAAGCAACCGTGAGTACTCATCCAAAGTACTCGCAAGACTTACATCAGAACTATTCTATTTATGCATCGGTATCAAAGGGGAGGCTGTATCAGTGGACTAGACTGCAGAATTGCCAGAATAGGGGGAAAGACCTAGCCTATCGAAGACTAGCATCTTCAGTGCCTTGCAACATTAGAAGACTGCAGATTAGTAACAAAGCATATAGTAATAAGTAATATTAGCAATGCCCAGAGATCCTTCCTCGACTCCCTGCGAGAAAGCGATCCCGGAGCTAACATATTATTAAGCATCACAAGTATCCAGTTCTAGCTGTAGTAGGTCGGGATACTTTCTGAGCGTCCTGTTACCGTGGACACGGCTATTCGAATTGATATACTACCCTGGAGGGGTGCACCAACTTACCCAACACGCTCGATTAACTCTAGACGGACACACTTACTCGGTCCATGCCCGGGCTCGGCTGAGTGACACGTCGTAGCCCTACCTAGGCTCAACAGAGAGGCCAGCACGCCGGTCTACATCCTAAGCACTCAGGGGTCTTGGGCCAATCGCCCTTTGCACTCCTGCGCATTGCGTACGCGGCCGGGAGCAGACCTAGCCCCCTTAATACAAGCGCGGGCGTACCCAGTCCAACCCGGCACACGCCGCTCAACTGCTGACGTCTGGAGAGCTTCGGCTGATACATACGACGCCGAGTGCCCATACTATTCCCGCGTGGTGGTTAGTGCGAAAAGGCCAGCGGCCTACTCATATCACATATCCTAACCCATTAGTGTGTTGGGAGCTCACGGAAATGAGCAGCGATCCACGATCTGTGGTCCCGTCACCCCGTCTCGTGGGCTTACGGCAAGGGCCAGGAATGCCCAGCCATGCCACGTAATTTTCTCGCGGGTACCCTCTCGGTCAACACGACTCCACATCTCTCGCGGGTACCCCTCGGGGACGACCCGACTTTAAACAGGGACTGAGATAAAAGTCAAGGTATCCGTGTGTCCGTCACATCAAGGGGGAACCCGAGCTATCACCCTCGATGGATTCCCACTAGATGTATCCGTCAAGGTGAACTCGGAGGAATCACCGTCGATGGGTTCACACTTGAAGGGTTGCACAAAAGAGGCATCATCGGAGGTGCTGAAAGAGGAATCACCCTCGGTAACCCACAACCGACTAGCTAGGCTACAGAGATATCATCAGGAGTAATGTAGGAGGTATCACCCTCGACACTCGATATTAGCTCTACAGAGTCGTACAACTTAGGGGGGTGTGCGGTGATGTGTCGGTCTCAACCCATCGATCACATTGATCGGGGCACCAGTAATAAAGTGGGGCAACAGGGACAAGGATGAGGGGCCACAGATGGTTCACTAACCAACCTAGACTATGCATTTAGGATAGCAGGAATGGTATCAACAACAGTTACAAAAACAGGCTATGCATCAAAATAGGTATTTTCGGAACAACAACTGTAGCAATTCTAATGCAAGCATAAGAGAGAAAGAATGGGTGATATAGGCATGTTCAAGGGGGTTTGCTTGCCTGGAAGCTCTGCTGAAAAGGTCTGGTCGTCAGGGGTGTAGTCGTACTCAACAGCAGCGTCAGGCTCGGGGTCTACCGGAGAGAAGAGGGGGAAGAAACAGTAAATACAAGCAAGCAAATGCAACACAATGCATGTCATGGCAATATGCTGTGCTGGTGGTGACCTAACACAGCGCTACACGTTAGAGACGAGCGGGAAAATATCTGGGGATATTTTCCCGGTTTTAGGCATCTGTCAAACAGATGAACCGGAGGGGGAAGGTTCCATGTTTGCAGTGTTATGAGCATGTGACAGCTACATGGAGGGCATATTCGGATTCATCTCATTTTTCTGATCAACTTTCATGTAGAATACTTTTTCGTCCGAGCTACGGATTATTTTCTACGAATTTCTGAAGTTTTAATCAATTTTTGAAAAATCCGGGAATTATTTTTAATTCTGAATATGCACAGTGCAGAAACCTTTCGTACCCACTGTGGGCTAGCCACAGTGGAAGACAGGTGGGGCCAGGGGGCCCAGTTGACCACAGTCAACAGCCCAGTCAGCAGTCAACTGGGTTGACTGTTGACTGGTCAAACTAGCAGGTGGGGCCAGGTTGTCAGTGACAAAGAGGCTAAGTAAAATAGTGAGGCTAATTAAACTAGCGGTGGGGCCACTATGTTAGTGTGATTAGCAGTAGATTAACACTAATTAAACCATCTGACACGCAGGACCCACCTGACAGAGTCAACGGTGCACAGTCAGCGAGTTGAAAAAAGTCAACACGGTCAAACGGGGTCAGGGGGCCCACTGGCAGTGACCCAGGTGGGCCCCAGGCCTTGCCACGTTGGCTGCCGGCATGAGAGTAACTCCGGCGAACTCCCGAGAGGGCGGCTTCACGCGGAAATGGCGTACCGATGGCCATTTGGCCCGGGGTTTGCCCTACGGGACGCCCATGACGCGCCGCGTCCGATGGCGCGAGCGGATGGATGGGGGAAGGCATGTAGCGACGGCTGCAACGACGAAGGCGGCGGCCGAAGTTCGGGCTTCGGCGAACTGCTCGATGTAGCACGCACACGAGCGATCTAGCGCGATGGGAAGGCCCTAAACACTTCTGCGTGCTCGGTTGGGCATGACAAAGACGACAGCGTTGGCAACTACAGTGGCGGCGGCGCAGAGCTACGACAACAATGGCGGCAATAGCACAAGCGCGCATTCGAGGTGCAAGTAAGGGGGAAGACGTGGTGCTGCTCACCTAGGGGCACAGGAAAGGCCCGACGAGGGGTTTAGGAGCTGCAGTGCAGTGGATCGATGACGACAAAGCTCCGGTGGCCGAGGTTGAAGACGGATCGATGCTGGCGATGTGGTGCTCCCCGGCTTGCGCTAGTTGAGGTCGTCGACGTGCGGCAACAAGGCGGAGCCGTTGGACATGGTGAGGCGTCGCGAGACGGTCAGTGACCACGGCAACGGCGAGGCACGGCGACGGATGCGCTCAGCCGTGCTGTGGAGGAGGGGAACGAGCGACAGAGCAGAGGGGAAGAGTGGCTGGGGCGTCCAGTGGGAGTGGGTGGCTCACCCTTATCGCCTCCCAGAGCCCTGTGGCGGCAGGTGGCAAGCAGCGGCCGTGGAGGCGAGCTCCGGCCATGGCGCGGGCGACATCGAGGCGGGAGCAGGTAGGAGAGGGGGTTAGCGGGCTGGGCCGGCTCGGGCCAGCGCCTGGTAAGCTAGGTAAGTCCTTTCCCCTTTTTGTTTTTCTCTGTTTTTCCATTTATTTAAAAGCAGAGGCAGTTAGGGAAGTTTTTTTAGGGCTACCAAAAGGCTTAGGAAAAATGTGGGACTTGGCCTATTAAATCCTTTGCATTTTTAGGCTCTGCCACAAAAGGTTTGGAGGCAAGATGAATCCAAATGGATTTTTCACAAATAAAATATCATTGAAAAATGCTGAATGGCACTAAATTCATTGCTATAGTCCATCTTTGCTTAGGGGTGATCTTGTTTTCCTTATCAATGATTTGTTATGGAATTTTTGCTAAAAGATGAACTATTTTGCCACAATTTTTGTGCTACTTCAAATTTCACTTGCAAATTGAATTGAATTCAGTGGTGGAATTTGAAATGAGATATGAACCAATGATGATCAAGCACTGTAAATCAAGATGACTTGGCACTAATCATAAGGGATTACTATAGCTCATTTGTTAGGGGTGTTACAATTCTCCTCCTCTAAAAGAAATTCTCGTCCCGGGAATTTAGGAGGTAGAAGGGAAATGGCCGGGGTATTCCTAGAAGTTCTCCTGGAAGTACCTCTTGGAAGTCGCGAACGACTTGAACGTTTTCAAATCCTCAAATTTTAATGCCATGCATGTATGCAAAAGCTTCGGATATAAAGGAATGTGATACTCCTGAATCAAATAGAACAGAAGTTGGTACTGAATTTAACAAGAAGAGTACCCTTCACAGTAGCTGGCTGACCTTGAGCTTCATTCAGATCAACATGGTAAGCTTGACCACGACCATAAGAATGTCTGGCATTGTTGTTGCGGAGCTGGTTGTTGCCACGGCCATTTCCACGGCCAACTGAGGGAAGTGCAAGCTGATTCTGATTCTGAGGGCATTCTCTGGCTCAATGACCTGGACGACCACACTTGAAGTAGAGCCCATCATTGGGACGGGAAGCAGGAGCTCGAAGCAGTGGAGCCTCAGGTCTTGGCTACCCCGACGGTGGAGGAGGTGCAGCTGGATGGTACATGCTGTGAGGAATCCAGAGGTGGCGCTTCTGCGATGACGAGCCCGAAGATGAGCCCGCATCAGGGGTGCGCTTGAGAGCGTTCTTGTGTTCCTTTAGTCCAGTCTCAACTTGAATGACCTTGTTCACCAGGGTGGCGAAGTCAGCGAAGTCTTGGACAAGGAGTGCTAGCTTGATATCAGGATTGAGCCCTTCACGGAACTTTTCCTGTCTGCGAGCATCAGCAGTGATATCTTCTTCGGCATAGCGAGACAATTCAAAAAACTCCCGCTGATAAACTTCCACTGCTTTACTGCCCTGAGTGAGATTGCGAAACTCACGTTTCTTGTGGTCCATGACTACCCGAGGAATGTAGCGGGCACGTAAAGCAGCTTGGAATTCCAGCCAAGTGATGATGGTTCCAACAGGCAGGGTGCGTTTGTGGCTGTCCCACCATTGAGCAGCGGGACCCTTCAGAAAGTAGGATGCGAAGGTGACATAGCTGGCGGGGGCAACATTGGCTGACTCCATCTCAGAAGTGATGTCACGGAGCCAGTCATTAGCATCAAGAGGCTGAACGGAGTTGCGGAATTCAGCTGGGTTGAGGCGAACAAAGTCTTGCAGAGTTATTGGGGCTGGCTGCTGGTTAGCATTCGGGCGAGGGAACTGATCCATAATCCCTTGCATGAATTGGTGGTTCAGCTAAACTGTTGCATCATTCCAGCCATATAGTCGGGCGGTGGTGGATTGTTGGCACCACGACCACGTCCACGACCTGCTAGTCTAACCATCCTGCTAAAGATTAACAGGGGGTAGTTTAGCAACGAGCAATGCAGGTGTATGGAATCATTCTTGAAGTAACACGCACAACAAATGAAGTGCAATAGATAAAACATCATAGTCAAACATGACATACAGATCCATACATAGGTTCGGTTACAAGCCAGTGTTGCAAGACGCGGAAAGAGAAGCTAGACATACTAGGCGGCACGCAGGCACGCGGTGGAGGGATACAACAACGGGACACAGCGATAGCTACATCAACGCTGGAAAGGACCACTCGAGCCAGGCAACTACAAGTGACGACGTAGGGTCCCATCGATGTAGGGATCCTGTGCTCCGTGAACACTCTGGTGCAGAACCTGGTCCCAGACTGGAAGAAGAGGACCACGTGAAGGAGTACAACCTCCGATAGCAGGCCACTCAAGACCTGGTGGCATCTCCATCCTGCGCGGGTAAAGGATGTACTCTGGATGTATCCCTGCACTGACTGCTGGCAGCAACTGTGTCAGAGCGTCGTAAAGACGAGCACGAGTGGCGTAGAACTCAACAGCAAGAGCTCGGGCAGTGCGATCTAGAGCCTTAGTGTACTGAACCAAAACCTGCGGGTCATAACGACGTCGCACGTAAGGGGTACAGACAGCAGTGTAGTATCCACTCTCATCCCCAGCGGAGGCATACGGGATATATCTGAAAGCAGTGTCCTCCAAGCGACTGTGCTCTCCACGGAGACGAGCAATAGCAGTATAGGCAGCATCATGGACTGCCATATCAACAGTCACTCCAACACCATGGAAGGTGTGCAACTCACTGATGGAGTTGTTCTGCCGATCAAAGATACGAACCACAACATGGTACTGCTCCTGGTTAAACTCGCGGTAATCCTCGTAAACAGTGTACTCAGGGTACCAGTGATATCCCAGCCTGGTCAAAAGGTCAACCAGAATGGCAGGGAACCCAGTCGCATCAACATCCATAGTCTGGCGTATGAGCTGTCTTGCGCGACGCATCTGAAACAAGGGAGTGCAAGATGTCAAATGAAAGTGTGAGAAGCATGTGATAACTTTGAAAGGAATGATTGCAGATAATCTAGCTCTCCAGTTGAATGTGAAAACGAGAACCTAATGTTAGAGTTAGCAAAATCATTTAACCCGAAAAGAAGAGAGATCAGAGTCCCAGAGTAAGGAAGAGGAATAAAAGATAATAAACCCATCCATTGGCGACGTGGGCCCGTAAGCCACACGGCCATGTTAGTAAAATCGTTTTTCAAAGACTAGACTCAACTTCGGCTAAGGAGTTCGAAAGGGGGGTTCCTACAGGCAGTCGGCTCTGATATCAACTTGTGACGCCCCCGACTCAATCGTGCACTAATCATACACGCAAATGCGCACGATCAAGCCCAGGGACTCACGGGAAGATATCACAACACAACTCTAGAAACAAAATAAAGTCATACAAGATTTATATTACAAGCCAAGGGCCTCGAGGGATCGAATACATAAGCTCGAGTTACACAAGAGTCAGCGGAAGCATCAATGTCTGAGTACAGACATAATTAGACAAGTCTGCCTTAAGAAAGCTGAGAAAAACAACGACAACTAGATCGAAAAGGTGCCGGCCTCCTGCCTGGGAGCCTCCTAAACTACTCCTGGTCGTCGGTCTCCACGTAGTAGTAGGCTGCGTCGAGGTAGTAGTAGTCGTCGGCGGGGTCAGCTGGCTCCGGGACTCCATCATCTGATCGTAGCAATCGGGTATGGGGAAAAAAGAGGAAGCAGAGCAACTATGAGTACTCATCTAAAGTACTCGCAAGACTTACGTCCGAACTATTCTATTTATGCATCGGTATCAAAGGGGAGGCTGTATCAGTGGACTACACTGCAGAATTGCCAGAATAGGGGGAAAGACCTAGCCTATCGAAGACTAGCATCTTCAGCTCCTTGCAGCATTAGAAGACTGCAGATTAGTAACAAAGCATATAGTAATAAGTAATATTAGCAATGCCCAGAGATCCTTCCTCGACTCCCTGCGAGAAAGGGATCCCGGAACTAACATATTATTAAGCATCACAAGTATCCAGTTCTAGTTGTAGTAGGTCGGGATACTTTCCCAGCGTCCTATTACCGTGGACACGGCTATTCGAATAAATATACTTCCCTGCAGGGGTGCACCAACTTACCCAACACGCTGGATTAACTCTGGCTGGATACACTTACTCGGTCCATGCCCGGCCTCGGCTGATTGACATGTCGTAGCCCTACCTAAGCTCAACAGAGAGTCCAGTATGCCGGTGTACATCCTAAGCACTCAGGGGTCTGGGCCCATCGCCCTTTGCACTCTGCGTGTTGCGTACGCGGCCGGGAGCGGACCTAGCCCCGTTAATACAAGCGTGGGCGTACCCAGTCCAACCCGGGGCGCCCCGCTCAACTGCTGACGTCTGGAGAGCTTCGGCTGATACATATGACGCCGAGTGCCCATACTATTCCCGCGTGGTGGTTAGTGCAAAAAGGCTAGAGGCCTACTCAGATCACATATCCTAACCCATTAGTGTGTTGGGAGCTCGCAGAAACGAGCAGCGATCCACGATCTGTGGTCCCGTCGCCCCGTCTCGTGGGCTTACGGCAAGGGCCAGGAATGCCCAGCCGTGCCACGTAATTATCTCGCGGGTACCCTCTCGGTCAACCCGACTCCACATCTCTCGCGGGTACCCCTCGGGGTCGACCCGACTTTAAACTGGGACTGAGATAAAAGTCAAGGTATTCGTGTGTCCGTCACATCAAGGGGGAACCCGAGTAATCACCCTCGATGGATTCCCACTAGATGTATCCGTCAAGGTGAACTCGGAGGAATCACCCTCGATGGGTTCACACTTGAAGGGTTGCACGACAGAGGCATCATCAGAGGTGCTGAAAGAGGAATCACCCTCGGTAACCCACAACCGACTAGCTAGGCTACAGAGATATCATCAGGAGTGATGTAGGAGGTATCACCCTCGACACTCGATATTAGCTCTACAAAGTCGTACAACTTAGGGGGGTGTGCGGTGATGTGTCGGTCTCAACCCAACGATCACATTGATCGGGGCACCAGTAATAAAGTGGGGCAACAGGGACAAGGATGAGGGGCCACAGATGGTTCACTAACCAACCTAGACTATGCATTTAGGATAGCAGGAATGGTATCAACAACAGTTACAAAAATAGGCTATGCATCAAAATAGGTATTTTCGGAACAACAACTGTAGCAATTCTAATGCAAGCATAAGAGAGAAAGAATGGGTGATATAGGCATGTTCAAGGGGGTTTGCTTGCCTGGAAGCTCTGCTGAAAAGGTCTGGTCGTCAGGGGTGTAGTCGTACTCAGCAGCAGCGTCGGGCTCGGGGTCTACCGGAGAGAAGAGGGTGAATAAACAATAAATACAAGCAAACAAATGCAACACAATGCATGTCATGGCAATATGCTGTGCTGGTGGTGACCTAACGCAGTGCTACACGTTAGAGACGGAGCGAGAAAATATCTGGGGATATTTTCCCGGTTTAGGCATCTGTTAGACAGATGAACCGGAGGGGGAAGGTTCTATGTTTGCAATGTTATGAGCATGTGACAGCTACATGGAGGGCATATTCGGATTCGTCTCATTTTTCTGATCAACTTTCATGTACAAAACTTTTTCAACCGAGCTACGGATTATTTTCTACGAATTTCCAAAGTTTTAATCAATTTCTGAAAAATCCTGGAATTATTTTTAATTCCGAATATGCACAGTGCAGAAACCTTTTGTAGCAACTAGGGGCTAGCCACAGTGGAAAACAGGTGGGGCCAGGGGGCCCAGTTGACCACAGTCAACAGCCCAGTCAGCAGTCAACTGGGTTGACTGTTGACTGGTCAAACTGGCAGGTGGGGCCAGGTTGTCAGTGACACAGAGGCTAAGTAAAATAGTTTGGCTAATTAAACTAGCGGTGGCGCCACTGTGTCAGTGTGATTAGCAGTAGATTAACACTAATTAAACCATCTGACATGCGGGACCCACCTGACAGAGTCAAGGGTGCACAGTCAGCGAGTTGACCAAAGTCAACGCGGTCAAACTGGGTCAGGGGGCCCACTGGCAGTGACCCAGGTGGGCCCCAGGCCTTGCCACGCCGGCTACCGGCGCCGGAGTAACTCCGGCGAGCTCCCGAGAGGGCAGCTTCATGTGGAAATGGCGTACTGATGGCCATTTGGCCCAGGGTTTGGCCCTACAGGACGCCCACGACGCGCCGCGTCCGATGGCGCGAGCGGCTGGACGGGAGAAGGCCTATAGCGATGGCTGCAATGACGAAGGCGGCGGCCGGAGTTTGGGCTTCGATGAACTGCTCAATGTAGCATGCACGCGAGCGATCTAGCGCGATGGGTGGCTCTAGGGGAAGGCCCTAAACATTTCTGCGTCCTCGGTTGGGCGTGATAGAGACGACAGTGTTGGCAACTACAGCGGCGGCGGAGCAGAGCTACGGCAACAATGGCGGTCGCAGCACAAGCACGCATTCGAGGCGCAAGTAAGGGGGAAGACATGGCACTGCTCACCTAGGGGCACAGGAAAGGCCTGGCGAACGGTTTAGGAGCTGCAGTGCAGTGGATCGACGACGGCAAAGCTCCGGTGGCTGAGGTTGAAGACGTGTCGATGCCGGCGATGTGGTGCTCCCCGGCTTGCGCTAGTTGAGGTCGTCGACGTGCGGTGACGAGGCGGAGCCGTTGGACATGGTGAGGCGTCGTGAGACGGTCAGTGGCCACGGCAACAGCAAGGCACGGCGACGGTTGCGCTCGGCCGTGTTGTGGAGGAGGGGAACGAGCGATGGAGCGGAGGGGAAGAGTGGCTGGGGCATCCAGGGGGAGTGGGTGGCTCACCCTTATCGCCTCTCGGAGCCCTGTGGTGGCAGGTGGCGAGCAGCGGCTGTGGAGGCGGGCAGCGGCTGTGGTGCGGGCGACACCGAGGCGGGAGCAGGTAGGAGAGGGGGTTAGCGGGCTGGGCCGGCTCGGGCCAGCGCCAGGTAAGCCAGGTAAGCCTGGTAAGTCCTTTCCCCTTTTTGTGTTTCTCCGTTTTTCCATTTATTTAAAAACAGAGGCAGTTAGGGATTTTTTTTAGAGCTACCAAAAGGCTTAGGAAAAATGTGGAACTTGGCCCATTAAATCCTTTGCATTTTTAGGCTCTGCCACAAAAAGTTTGGAGGCAAGATGAATCCAAATGGATTTTTCGCAAATAAAATATCATTGAAAAATGCTGAAATGGCACTAAATTGATTGCTATAGTCCATATTTGCTTAGTGGTGATCTTGTTTTCCTTAACAATCATTTGTTATGGAATTTTTGCTAAAAGATGAACTATTTTACCACAATTTTTGCGCAACTTCAAATTTCACTTGCAAATTGAATTGAATTCAGTGGTGGAATTTGAAATGCGATATGAACCAATGATGATCAAGCACTGTAAATCAAGATGACTTGGCACTGATCATAAGGGATTACTGTAGCTCATTTCTTAGGGGTGTTACAGCTGGAGCAAGAAGATCAAAGATTGAAGAAGCTGAAAGGCCGTTGGATTAATATCCAACGGTCACTGCTGCTAGAATCATTTGTTGACTAAGTTGACAAAGCCCACGTCAACTTAGTAGGCCCACAAGTCAGTCTCAAAATCTGGTGGGTCCAAGTTGTCATGGGGAGGAATCGTTTTCACGTAATAAGGAGGCACTTTCTTCCGTGTGAAGATATAGCTGGTGGGTCCCAGCTGCCAGGGGGAGGAATCATTTTTTCGCGTAATAAGGAGGCACTTGCTTGCGTGCGGCCATGCACCATGTGGGTCCCTACTGTCAGCCTCTCCACATACATCCCTCTTCCGATGGTTGTCGTTTGTTGACCATGTTGACCACGCCGCGCCGAGAGCACCAACGCGGTGGACGATGGCGAGGCCCAGGAAGGGAACGGTGATTAGAGGGATGGCCTGGCCAGCGGTGGGAGTAGGAGGGGGCGGTGAGGCCTGCGTGGCAGCACAGCCGGCCACCCACAAGTCAGCCTCCAAATCTATGGCGGATAGCATACAACCCATTTGTTATTTTTTAAATAATTTACAGCTCATTTGCAAATTCTTATGCAATTTATTGCAGTCCATTTTCTTTTTGTTGGCCAGGACCAGGGTTAAATATTTAAACAAAATTTCACATATTTTGGTGGGGTCCAAACTATTTTTAATCCCAAAATGTCGAGCCGGATTTAAAGTAATTTCAAAATATATTTAAATTCGGTTAAACCCCAATGAAATTTGAAATCTGAAAATGTGAAAAAAAATCAGAAATTTGAAAGTAATTGCCAATTTGTTGTGTGTTTTTTATATTACTTTTAAGATTTGCAGCTGTCTTGAAAGATTTGTAGCCCAGTAGGGCCGAGAAAAACAAGTTGGCTTGGGTTGGCTTGGATTGGGTATACATCAGAAAAAACTGGGCTAGTCATTTTCACAAAGAAAAAAAATAGCTGGGCTGCTCATGTGGTAAACGTAAAATAGAAGCCTGGGCTAGACAGGCCACAGCACAGTTGATACCCTGCTCCATCTCAACAATAACAAAAAAAACTGCTCGAGCTGCTAGGTCCCAGGTGTCAGCCGCTCTTGTGAAGTTCTCTTGTCTATTGACTATACATTGACAATGTCGTGGGTCCCAGATGTCAGCAAACTACTAGGAGGAAGCATTTTCTTTTTTGCTTGTAACAATGAGGCACTTGCTTGCGTACGACCATGGACATGGTGGGTCCCTACTGTCATCCTCTCCACGTACAGTCCTATCCCGATTGCTACCGTTTGTTCACCATGTTGACAACGCCAGACGGTGGCGCCGCGGCGAGCGCACCAAGGCGCGCAGAGGACGATGGTGAGGCCTTGGACGGGAACGAACAGGAGCCGGGGAAGATGCGGCAGTGAAGTCGTGGGCAAAGGGGACTACAAGGGTTGACTGGTTCGGGTACGGGGTGGGGCAGATGTCGCCGTTAACGATTTAGGAGACGGTGGGGCGGCGATGCGCGTGCGGAGGCGCAGCCAGCCGTGGGAGGCGGGAGCAGGCGGCCCTATCAGCGTTGGTTTGGTTTTGGTGGCTGGAGGAAGAAGAGAGTGAAGAAACACGACAGACTGTACAAGCAGCAGGAGTACTTAACAACCTTAACTGATAGCAGCAAGAGCACTTAACAACCAAAGCTGAAAGCAGTATGAGTACTTATACAGGTTCAACCTATGACAGCCCAAGATCGACGCACCAGATGCCTTCCATGTTTTTCATGTTAGCCACGTTATTTATTTGTTTGTTACATTCATCATGGCATCATTCGCATTGCATCGGCACTCCGTTGCCATCATTTTCCAAAACTTGCATCCGTTCGTAGTTGCTGCTTCTCCCCGTTGCCTTCGTTGTCCGTCCCGAGACCAACCACACACTTGCACGCACCCGCGGCATCGTTATATAATTATTTTCTAAGTGGGAATAAAACGTTCTCAGAATGGGTCAAAGTTGGCGTGCGGTCTTGTTATATTGTAGGTAGACCGCCTGCCAAATTTCGTCGCATTCAGAGTCCATTTGATACCCCAACGGTTAAACTATAGCGGCACTATAGCCGGTTAAATTGTCGGACATTTTTGAAATAAAACCATTGCCGGGCTGCCCTTCTTCCCCCTCATCTCATCTCAAGACACTCTACGCAGCCCACCACCACCTAGCCTAAGCCCCCTCCGGTTTAGACTGTCCGATCGAGATCGAATGGCCCTCAAACACACCAAAACCCCTCCATCTAGTTCTCCTGCCTATAAAAGAAGGCCTAGCCCCTCCATTTTCGGAACCCTAGCCATCTCCCTCAAATTCCACGCCGCCGCCAGCCACCTCCCACCTCTCCACCGCCGCCAAGTGGCTCCAACCACCTCCTCCCACGCGCCAGGCCCGCGGGGCCCAGATTCGGCCCGCCCGGGCCCGAACTCCGCCGCCGCCCATACGTCCCCCTGCCTGCTCCCACCTCTCCACCGCCGCCAAGTGGCTCCAACCACCTCCTCCCACGCGCCAGGCCCGCGGGGCCCAGATTCGGCCCGCCCGGGCCCGAACTCCGCCGCCGCCCATACGTCCCCCTGCCTGCCCCCCGCACCGTTCTGCCCCGCTCGAGCTCACCCGAGGGGAGGAGCCCCTCGAGCAGCCCCAATCCAGAGCCCCGCCCTCTTCGGCCATCTCCGCCACCTCGCCACCAGAGCTCCGGCGAGCCCCGTCGCCGGCGACCAGGGCCCCCCTCGACCCCGCGCCCCTCTCATTTCCTTCTTCCTTTCCTCCCCTTCCTCTCACGATCTCTCCCTCTCTCTTGTCATTCACAGGAAGCCGCCCGCCATGGCGTCCGAGCTCTCCGTCGTTAGATCTCCACCGCCGCCGCCGGAAACGGACGGATCGGGTGGATCCCGTCTAGATCCGCGCCTCCGGGACCTCCCCCGCGCCCTGCCTGCGATCCGCCTTCGTCGTCTCCTGCTGTTTCCGCGCCGTCCCAGAGTTCCATCACCACTGCGCCAAGTTCCTGCACTGCCATGCCTCGTCATCAGCCACAGCAAGTCCCGGCCTCTCCACTGCCGCGCCTAGCCAAGTTCCCCGGCGACCTTCGTCACCTCGTCGCGCGATGCACGCCTCCTCTGGACGATCCCCTGCATCGAGCGCGGCCACGCTTGATCCGTCGCCCGTGTCGTGAACCCCGCTCGCTAGCCCCGTAGAAGGACCGGCCGGCTCCCTCCGGTTCGACCGGTTCGGAACGGTCCAGCCGCGACCCGCCGGCTCGCGCAGACCACCGCCTCGACCCGCCACTGCTTCACCCAACCGGCCCGTTTGGCCCGAGGTGAGCATGCCTCTGCTAACCTCCGCCTGTACGCTTTATTGCTATACTGCGCTCATGCATGTTCAGCCCGTGTAGCTCCTATTTTCGGCCCATGCATGTTTTTCTCCTGCGTTGCGAATTTCACAATTAACCAGTGCATGCATATTTACAGAAATGCCACTTTTTTCAAATGTGCATAACTAAACATCCATGCATCCAAATAAAACATGTCATATATGTAAAATGCTTAGAATTTTATGTAGTTTCACAATATGCAACTTTCATCCAAGTTAAAAATGTTTAAAATTGCTGTTTGTATTTATTTGCATAAATGACATGCTAAAATGATTTATTTCTTAACTAAATAACTGTAGCTCCGAAATAAATAAATTATATATGTAAATGTTCTAGAAAAATGTGTAGATTAGCATGGTGCACTTTATTTATCTGTTCAACAACATTAAAATTGTGTTTATTTTAGAACAGTACCAAATTCGAAATTTACATATGGGGATTTTCCGGAATTGTTTTGTGTTGTTTCCGGCCTCATTTAAATTGCCTAGATAGGTAGATTAATTGTGCTTCATATCTTGCCATGTTTAACAACATTTAATCTTGCCATGTACCTAAACGGGAGGGAACTAAATAATTGAATGTGAAGTTTCGTAAATATGCAACCCGATGCATATTGAGATTCACTTAATGTGTAGTATTTGTTTGTTGCGTCTTGCGATGACATGCCTCTTTAACCGGACATGCATCATACTTGATTGTGCATCATGCCATGATTATGCTTGTGTGTTTACCATGCTGTTTGTTTCTTTCCGTTTGTGCTTCTTCTCGATAGTTCCGGTTACGTTGCGGATGTGAGGGTTCGTTTGAGTACGCCCGTTCGTCTTCTTCATGGATTCGATCTTCTTCCTAGCGGGATTTCAGGCAAGATGGCCATTACCCTAGATATGACTACTATCTTTGCTTGCTAGTTGTCTCGATGCTATCGCTATGTCTCGCTACCTACCACTTGGTTGTCAGCCTCCCAAATTGCCATGATACAACCTCTAACCGTCCACCATCCCAGCAAACCATCATTTGGCTATGTTACCGCTTTGCTCAGCCCCTCTTATAGCGTGCTAGTTGCAGGTGCAGAGCAGGTTGTTCCATGTTGGGACAGGGATATCATGGGCTATCACAATATCTCTTATTTAATTAATGCATCTATATACTTGGTAAAGGGTGGAAGGCTCGGCCTTTTGCTTGGTGTTTTGTTCCACTCTTGCCACCCTAGTTTCCGTAATACCAGTGTTATGTTCCTTGATGAGCGCTTCTAACACATGTGGGGCATATGGGAACCCCCCTGATCATTCATTTTAGGATAAACTTCTCCAGCAAGGCCCAACGTTGGTTTTACCATTGGCCTAATAACAACTAAAATTTGCATACGGACTTTCCAGACCCCGTGGATAATTAATCAACAACCCGGGCCAGTGCTCCTCATGAGTGTTGGTCCAAACTAGGGTGATGTCCGGCACTCCATGGGAAACCGGGGTCTCAGCCAACCCGACGTCTAGCCCATCTGGTGTTCCCTGAGAACGAGATACGCGCGGCTCCTATCACGATTGTCGGTACGCCGGGAGGTCTTGCTGGTTTGGTTTTACCTTTTACGAGTGGCTTGTCCACCGGGATTCCTTATCGTAAGCATCGTGTTATCATGGTGTGAGGATGTTCCATCGGATGCGTGTGGTAATTTATAATGGACTACTTGGAGCACCCCTGCAGGGTTAAATCTTTCGGAGAGCCGTTCCCGCGGTTATGTGGCGACTTGGAAATTTATAACCTCCAGTTGTAGAGAACTTGACACTAAATCTAATTAAAATACACCAACCACGTGCGTAACCATGACCGTCTCTTTTCGAGGGAGTTCGGGAAGAGAACACGGTGGGGTTATGTTTGACTCATAAGTAGGTGTTCAGGATCACTTCTTGATCACACTAGATTGCGACCGTTTATGCGTAGTTTACTCTTCGTATTCTTGTACTCGTAAGTTAGCCACCATACAATGCTTAGTGCTTGCTGCAACCTCACCACTTAACCATTCCATACCCATTAAGCTTTCCTAGTCTTGATATCCATGGTAATGGGATTGCTGAGTCCTCGTGGCTCACAGTTTACTACAACAACTGTTACAGGTACAGGTAAAGCGATGATTTGACGTGAGAGCGATGCTTGTTCTATTTTGAGTTCTTTTTCTGCTTCTTCTTCTTTGTCGATCATAGGATGGGTTCCCGGTTGGAAGCCTAGGATTAGCAGGGTGGATGTCGTTCTTCTTTTTCGTTTGATTTCATCCGTAGTCGGATCCTGCTCTTGTGTATGATGATTGCTATGTATTGATGTATTCATGTATTCTTGATGTAGCTTGTGGCGAGTGTAACCCTTTATCTGGTATTCTCATCTATTCAGTACATGGTATGTTGTAATGATATCCACCTTGTGAAGTGTCTTCGATATGTGCTTCTATCCTTAGAGGAACGTCCGAGTTCCTTGGGGATAGGACTGCATATTGGGCGTGACACAACCATACAAGGCATGCCTCGAACAGTGATACTTTGCCTACAGTTAGTGAAGGGTGAGGCCACCAAGCCCCAGGACAAGGCCCAGGCGCCACCCCGCGCAACCACAACTTTCTAAAAGCGACTTCATCTTGCAGTGTGATCAATAAACAGGATATTCGCTTCAGAGCTGTGGAAAAGCATGAACATAACCTTCTGTCCTATTCTCCAAGATCGACGGGCCTTCATGATTTTTTTGACTGGTTACTGTAGGGAAAACCCCCACAGCCATTGCACTTTATTCATTCAAAGAATACAGTATGTACAAAGGTTACCAAGAGTAACCCAAAGGAAAGGAAAAGACTAAAAAACTTAAAAACAAAACAGTAGAAAATCAAGGGGGCATATATGTTACCCATCTAACAAGGTCTTCCTTGAACCTAGACTTAACCCTATGAGAAAGAAGGGACATATCATGTATAAAAGCCCCTCTCCATTGGTTGAAGCTAGGTCTAACTTGTCTGAACACCTTTGCATTGCTGATCAACCAAATATTCCAGCAAGCAGTAAAAACCACTTCAACAAAGAATGGCTTGTTGAACTCCCTCCTAGCATTAACAGTAATCTCAACCATATCATTGCCAATAGACCAATCAATCTGAAGATAATTCCACACTCTTTGGCAGAACATGAAGTTAAAGAACAAGTGGTCTCTATCTTCTCTGGTCTGGGTGGGACAGAGCACACAGATGATTCCATCATCAATGTCCCAGTGTCTCCTCTCCACCATATCCTTTGTGTTCAATCTGTCCATAATCAACATCCAGGCAAAAACCTTAATTTTCATGGTGCAAGAACTGGCCCATACCCATTTGAGCAAAGGATTAAAGGATAGATTGGAATGCATGAAGGAATAAAATCTTTTGGGTGTGTAGGGCCTATCAGTCCCATGCCAATGCCAGACATCTTTCGGGGCAGCCTGTCCATCATGATTCTTTAGCAAAACTTGGAAAGACAAAAGTCCTGAAAGGCCTACTCAGACAGAGGTAAATTGAACCAAGAAGTAAGGTTCTGACACTCCAGACCATCCTTGACTGATACCAGTGAATCCTTACAATAAGAAAACAACCTTGGGAATCTATTCTGCAATGGCAAAACTGAATCACCAAGTTTCCATTTGTCCAACCAAAAAAGTGCAGGGTTCCCTTGGTGAATTTCCACCCAGGACACCTCTCTAAATTGATCAATCAGTTTGAGGATGTCTTTCCGCCAAAATGATCCACAAGATGCAATTCCCTGAGGAACAATTCCATGATAGTAAGAACTCCATACGAGATGTACCCAAGGAATGTCAGCTTTGTTCAAGAACTTATTAACATGTTTAAGTAATAGAGCAACATTCTGTATTCCAAGATTGAGAATCCCTAGACCACCTTTATCTTTGGGCCTACAGATTAAATCCCAAGCAGCAAGAGAGGTGACAGGCTCCTGCTTACTTTTCCTCCACAAACACCGCCTTTGAATTCGTTGAAGTTGCTTCAAAATACCAGGAGGAATAAACAGACTGCAAAGAAAGAAAATTGGCAATGATGACAGAGCAAAGTTCAAATATTGTAGCCTTCCACCTTGAGCAAGAAAAGAAGAACTAGCAGTCATTCTCCTCTCCATACAATCTACTAGAGGCATCAAATCAACAATTCTTGGCCTTGTAGTGCCAACTGGAAAGCCAAGATATGTGAAGGGCATCTTCCCTACCTGACAGCCAAAGATAGAAGCAAGCCTGTCTGTTTCTTCCTGAGTTACATTTATAGGAATCATTGAAGACTTATGATAATTGACATCCAGCCCAGTGGATTCGAAAAAAACTAATAGCATCCTTTTCAAAGCTAACAACTGATGCTCATCAGCAGGCACAATAATAAGAGTATCATCACCATATGGAATAATAGGATAATCTCTGTCATGACATGGAATAGGCAGTAGAAGCTCACCACTGAGATGCATATTGTTGACCACAGACTGCAAAAGATCAGCTGCAAGCACAAAGAGCAAAGGAGATATAGGATCACCTTGCCTCACCCCCTTCTTACACAAAAACTGCTTGCCAGACACACCATTAAGAAGCACTAAGGATGTTCCAGTAGACATTAACTCTTTGATCCAATTTATCCATTTAGTATTAAACCCTTTGTGCTTCATGATTTCAATAATGGCAGAATGCTCAATGGAGTCAAAAGCTTTCTCAAAGTCCAACTTGAGAATTAGAATGGGTCTTTTGGACTGATGGCACTGATGAAGATATTCCAGAGTCCGGCCAATATAGTCCTGAATAGCCCTTGATTTGATGAACCCATATTGGTTCTTCTGGATGCAATCCATAATGAGCTCTTGAAATCTATTGGCAGCAATCTTGGACAGAAACTTAATTCCCATGCCTGTCAAAGAGATAGGTCTATAGTCACCAACAACCTTAGGTGATAACTTTTTAGGGATTAAGGTAATATATGAACCATTAATGTTTTCAAGCATGGCCTTCTCATCATAAAAATCCTGGGCCAAGGAATAAAAATCCTTACAGATGATGGGCTAACACTTTTGAAAAAGAGTCCATTAAAACCATCAGGTCCAGGAGCTTTGTCAATAAGCATGTGTCTGACAACATCATCCATTTCTTTAGTGGTAAATGGTTTAGTCAAAGCATCCAGTCCAAGTACTGGTTTAAGTAATGCTTTGAGATCAAAACCCATATTAATCCCTCTAGAAACACCCATCCTTCCTTTAAAAGCAATCCATATAATTCCTTCCATCTGACTGTGTTCAGAAATAACAGGCCCATCATGTAGCTGCAAGCTGGCAATAGAATTCCTTCTGAATCTTTCAGTTTCCATAGCATGGAAGAACTTAGTGTTCTTCTCCCCCACTTTAATATACCTAATGGTACATCTTTTCTTCCAATACATAAACTTCAAATGCAGTAAATGTGTCGGGTGGGTGACCCCCGGGTAGGCAACGGGGCCCAAAGCCTCTTTCAAAACATCGGGGCAATCCGTGCACCTCAATCCGGCTGGCTGTCTGGCCGGCTTCCCAATACGGGCCGGCTGGACGCGGCCCCGCGTCTGGTCCGGCTGGCCGCAAGCCGGCTGGCGACGGGTCAGCGGCCGTCCCATCCCTCCATACGACAAGACGGCTCTCCATGACGGGAGAGCGTGGCTACAGTGCCAAGAAACCCTCCGACCCAGGTGACCGACGTCAGCACGGCGAGCCACTGTAGCCCCACGACGCCAACCACTCCGTGACGCGGGAGGCGACGGGCCACAGTGCCGAGCAGCCGGCGGGGCCCGCAGCCGGCGGGCCCCACTGCCGGCTCCAGACGATGACAGCCGGGTCCTGCCCGCGTGTAGATTTACCAATGTAACCCTGGGGGGTCGGGCTATAAGACCCCCAAGGAGGCCTCCATGTAGAGGGATCGCTTTTCCTTTTCTTCCCCACACTCCACGAACACACACACAGTCATAGGAGAGGTAGAATGAAGGTCTAGCCTCTTCTTCCTCCTCTGCCCAAACAGCTCCAGGAGCAACCTTGTAGCCCTTATGCGTATCATCCCATTTCGGCAGGACTAGGGGTGTTACCTCTCTGGAGGGCCCCGAACCTGGGTACGCCTTGTGTCTCGCGCTCGCGTGTGCCAACCTCGCTTCCAGAACCCACCGGCGTCCTCACGCAGCCCCCACTTTTAGCCATCTCATGGCATCTGCCGTGATTTCACAACGAAAGTTGGCACCGTGGGGCTAATCGCGGCGTCGGCCGGAGTCAAGTTCTGGACGAGGCCCTTCACCAGCTCCGGCGAGCGCATTGCGCACGGCTTGGTCCACGCGCCTTGCGCGGCCAACCCGGCCGGCTACGACCCGGCGCCTACCGCGGACGCTGTCTGCCCCGTAGGCTGCTTCGTTGTCCCCTTCGGCGCGCTATGCGTCTTCATCGCGCTCATCCTCGACGAGTACCGTAGCGAGGTACACAGTTTCTCTGACTCGCCCGTCCCTGTTGGCTGCACCGTCTCTAGCGACGTCGCGGATCTCTGCACCCGCGTGGAGGTGCTGACCATCGGCGCCAGCTCCAGCTCCTCGCGCAGCATGGAGAAGGCCGCCGCGGCTGCTGCCGCCGCAGCTACGGCCCAAAACAGCCGGGTCGACCCGCTTCGCGCGACGATCCAGAGCCTGCATGCCCCCATCACGCCCGACGCCGACCCGGCAGCCGCGGCGGCTCAGCTCAACGAGGACCGTCAACGACAGCTGGACGAGGCCACGACGCTTGCATCAACGCGGCACCGGTTGGAGTCCGCCCAGCGGGAATATGACTCCATCCACGGCTACACGCCGGCTGCCGCCGAGCCCAGCCAGGTCGCTGAGGTGCGGGTCCGTGGAGGCGCAGGTCGGCCCATCTACGACACCCCCGTCAAGAACATGCTCACGGCACAGGTCGCCATGGAGGATCTTGAGTTCTTGGAGGGCGAGGAGCTCCTGCAACAGCAGCAGCGCGTCCGCGACCTCATCACCGCTGCGAACGAGCAGCAGAAGCGGTTCGAGCCGACCCAGCTCACCGCCTCCGCCTCGGAGAACACCGTGGACCCGGAGAGGGCTCTTCGGGACACGCAGCAGGCATCTTCACCGCACACTAGCGCTAGCTGCTCTGGCCGGCGCCGGGCAAGCCGGAGCCTGTGCAACCGCGCCACGGCGGCCAGTGACGACATCGCTGACGAGACGGCTGGAGACGGCCGGGTCCAGCAGCTGGAGCGCCCTTTGCCGCCGCCTCGGCGGCCCCAGCCGGCTTCTGTCGGCGTGGTGCCACGCGGCTCCGTCGCTGACCGGCTGGGCCCCCACAAGCCCTACGACGACAACGATGCCCGTCATCGCATCGACCGGCTGGCATGGTCCACGGCCCTCGAGGAGGAGAGCTACGTTGGCCCCGCCTGTTTCGGGCCACGCATCCGCGAGGAGCCTTTCCCCAAAGGCTTCACGCTGGCCCGCGACACCCCCAAGTATAGCGGCATCACCAAGCCGGAAGACTAGCTAGTTGACTACACCACGGCCATCGGCATAGCCGGCGGCAACAGGCACGTGGCGGTCTGCTACGTCCCCCTCATGCTGCTTGGCTCGGCCCGGACATGGCTTAACAGCCTGCGGCCCGGCAGCGTGAACTCCTGGCTGGACTTCGAGGAGGCATTTGTGTGCAACTTCACCAGCACCTACAAGCGTCCGGATCGGCCTCTCCAGCTCTCCATGTGTCTTCAGGGCTCGGACGAGTCCCTCCGCGACTTCCTCATGCGATGGACGGAGCTGCACAACTCCTGCAAAGGGGTCCACGAGGTGTAGGCCATCCAGTACTTCATCAACGGGTGCCGAGACGGCACCCTGCTCAAGCACCAGCTGATGTGCGCTGAGCCGGACACCCTGGCGGCACTCATGGCCACAGCGGACAAGTACGCCACGGTCGACGCAGCCGGCAAGCCCGTCCCGGTCCAGCCGGCCAACCCTCGCCCGGCTGGCGACAACAACCAGCGCCGGCAAGACAACAACAACAACAAACAGAAGGGCGAGCAACCGCCCCCCCGCTACGACAACCGGCAGGTAGCCGCTGTGGAGGAAGAGTAGCCAGCCGAGCAGGGCAATGGCAAGCGCCAGCGCACCGACAAGGTTGCCTGGCAGGCCAAGCTCACCTTCGAGCAGATGCTCGACGCCCCCTCCAAGCACCACAGTGGAGCAAAGTCATCTACGCACACGCTCCGGAACTACAGCATCACCCAGCGCCTGATGCAGGGCAACCTGCCGCCTCCGCCTCCCGGCCCGGCTCTTCCGCCGCCTCCCCCGCCACCTCCGGCAGCCGGTGCCCTCGCCAACAACGCGTTCCCTTGCCAGGACGCGGCCTACATCATCTTCACCAGCGAGGGTGACGACAAGCACAACAAGTGCAAGTACCAGCACGAGGTGAACACCGTCGTCCCCCCCGGTTCCCCAGTTCATGCACTGGTCCGACCGTCCCATCAACTGGACCCGGGAGGACCACCCGGCTGTGATGCCCACGCTGGGTGGCTACACTCTCGTTCTCGACCCCACCTTCGTCGCTGAGAAGCGCACCTGCCGCTTTTCGCGGGTGCTGATCGATGGCAGCAGCAGCATCAACATCCTCTACCGCGACACCATGATCAAGCTCGGCATCGAGGAGAGCCAGCTGCAGCCCACCCGGACGGTGTTCCACGGCATCGTAACGGGTGCCTCTAGCTCCTCCATCGGCAAGGTACGGCTAGACGTGTTGTTCGGCACCAGCGTCCACTTCCGCCGTGAGCCGATCTGGTTTGAGGTGGTTGACCTGGCCAGCCCCTACCACGCGCTTTTGGGCCGGCCCGCCCTGGCCAAGTTCATGGCGGTCCCCCACTACGCCTACCTGAAGATGAAGCTGCTGAGTCCCAAGGACATCATCACCATCACCGGTGACTACAAGAAGTCCCTGGAGTGTGCCCAAGCAGGCTCGAAGCTGGCCGAGTCGCTGGTCATCGCCGAGGAGAGGCGCCAGCTCGACCGTCTCGTGGCGCTGGCTAACGAGCACCCGGCCATGCCAGATCCGCTCAAGCAGCCGGCCAATGAGGCGTCCTTCAAGCCGGCCAATAGCACGAAGAAGGTTACGCTCGACCCGACCAACCCCGACTCCAACCAGTACGTTGTCGTGGGGCACCGGCCTTGATAGCAAATAGGAAGGCGAGCTCGTCGACTTCCTCCGTGAGAATCGGGATATCTTCGCATGGTCCCCTAAAGACATGCCGGGTGTTCCGAGGAAGTTCGCCGAGCACAAACTCCACATCCGGCCGGATGCCAAGCCAGTCCGGTAGCCGCTACGCCGCTTCTCTGAGGAGAAGTGAAGAACCATCGATGAAGAGATCACCCGGCTGCTCGCAGCCGGCTTCATCATGGAAGTATTCCACCCCGAGTGGCTGGCCAACCCAGTCCTCATGCCGAAGAAGAATGGTACTTGGCGCATGTGTATTGACTACACGAGCCTGAACAAGGACTGCCCCAAGGACCCGTTCGCCCTACCCCAGATTGACCAAGTCATAGACTCCACTGCCGGCTGTGAGCTTCTATCCTTCCCGGACGCCTACTCCGGCTACCACCAGATCAAGCTGGACCCGGCCGATACCCTCAAGACGTCCTTCATCACCCCCTTCGGGGCGTATTGCTACATCACCATGTCATTCAGCTTGAAGAACGCCATCGCCACCTTCCAGCGCTGCATGCAAAAGTGCCTCCTACCACAGATTGGCAGGAATGTGCACGTCTACGTCGTTGACATCGTGGTGAAGCCCAAGCAGCACCTCACCCTCTTGGAGGACCTCATGGAGACATTCGCCAATCTGTGCCAGTTCCAGATCAAGCTCAACCCGGAGAAGTGCGTCTTTGGCGTGCGGGCTGGCCAGCTCCTTGGTTTCCTCATCTCGGAGTGCGGCATTGAGGCCAACCTGGAGAAGATCAAGGCGATCGAGCGCATGCGCAAGCCGGCTCAGCTGCATGATGTCCAGAAGTTCACCGGCTAGTTGGCCTCTCTCAGCCGGTTCGTCAGTCGGCTGGGGGAGAGGGCCCTGCCCCTGTATCAGCTGATGAAGAAGACGACAGCGTTCGAGTGGACCGACCAGGCGGACGAAGCTTTCCGCGACCTCAAGCGCATGCTCTCCACCGCACCCGTCTTGGCCGCGCCGGCTGAGAAGGAGCCGCTCCTGATGTATATCGCGGCGACCACCCACGTGGTCAGCGTGGTGCTGGTGGTGGAGCACCGTGAGGAGGGCAAGGCGCAACGGGTCCAGCACCCTGTGTACTACCTGAGCGAGGTGCTCTCCCTCTCCAAGCAGAACTACCCCCACAACCAGAAGATGTGCCATAGCGTGTACTTGGCCGCCATGAAGCTGAAGCAGTACTTCCAGGAGCACGCCATCACCGTGGTGAGCACGACTCCCCTCGGCGTGATCATGGGCTGCCATGACGCCTCTGGCCGGGTCGGCAAGTGGGCCATCGAGCTGGCCTCCCACGTGATCCTCTACGAGCCCCGTACTGCCATCAAGTCCCAGCCTTGGCCGACTTCATCATCGATTGGGCAGAGACCCAGTACCTGCCGCCGGCTGCCGACTCGACGCACTAGCGCATGCACTACGACGGCTCCAAGATGCTCACCGGCTTGGGAGCCGGCATCGTACTCTCCTCCCCCAAGGGAGACCGGCTGCGCTACGCGCTCCAGATCCACTTCAGTGTCTGGAACAGCGTATCCGAGTACGAAGCTCTTGTCCACGACGTCCGGCTGGCAAAAGACATCGGCATCCTGCGCATCCTCTGCTACGGCGACTCTGATCTGGTGGTCCAGCAGGTCTTTGGCGAGTGGGATGCCAGGGACGCCAACATGGCCAGCTACCGTAACCTGGTCCAGCAGATGACCGGCGGTTTCAACGGCTGCGAGTTCCTCCACGTCCCTCGAGCCGAGAACGAGGCGGCAGACACACTAGCTAAGATCGGCTCGTCCCGGCAGGCCATCCCAGCCGGTGTCTCTTTCGAGCACCTGCGCAAGCCCTCCATCAAGCCATCTCCCGACTCGGAGTCCATCTTCATCCCAGCCGACCCGACGGCCCCTGCCTCCAGCTCGGGGGCTGCCGGCTCCGGCTCGGGGACTGCCACTCTGGTCCCGGGGGCTGCCGTCTCTGACCCAGCCCCGGGGGCTACCGGCTCGGGCCCGGGGGTTGCCGGCTCTGGCTCGCCGCCTCCCAACCCGACCGGACATGTGCAGGCCGCCGTCCTCAGAGTGGTGGGGCACTGTCATGGGCGCAGCTGATCCTTACCTTCTTGGTGAGCGGCGAACTCCCTATCGACGAGGTCGAGGCCCGGCAGGTGCAGCACCGGGCCTCCGCCAACAACATCATCAACAACGAGCTCGTCAAGCGAAGCACAACCGGCATTTTCCAGCGCCGCGTTGAGACGGCCAAGGGCCTCGAGATCCTATGCAACATCCACCAGGGCGAGTGTGGGCATCACGCCGCCTCCCGGTCCCTGGTGGCCAGAGCCTTCCGCTACGGTTTCTACTGGCCGACTGCTCTGAAAGACGCAGAGCAGCTGGTCCTCAAGTGCAAGGGTTGCCAACACTTAAGCACCTAGAGCCACCAGCCGGCTGCGGCTCTCCAGGCCATCCCCATCACGTGGCCCTTTGCCGTATGGGGCCTCGACATGGTGGGACCCTTCAAGACCGCTCGAGGCGGCATGACGCACCTTTTGGTGGCCATCGACAAGTTCACCAAGTGGATCGAGGTGAGGCCGATCAAGAAGCTCGACGGTCCCATAGCCGTCAAGTTCATCAAAGACATCGCAGTTTGCTACGGCGTCCCCAGCAGCATCATCACTGACAATGGCACCAACTTCGCCAAGGGCGCTCTGGCTCGTTTCTGTTCCGTCTCCGGCATCCAGCTCGACCTGGCCTTCGTCGCACATCCCCATTCGAACGGCCAGGCAGAGCGGGCAAACGGCCTCATCCTTGCCGGCATCAAGCCCGGGCTCGTCGAGCCACTCGTGTGTTCACCCGGCAATTGGATCGATGAGTTGCTGGCTGTCCTATGGAATCTCCGGATCACGCCCAACCGATCAACCAGCTTCACCCCTTTCTTCCTTGTCTATGGGGCCGAGGCGGTCATCCCCACGGACCTCGAGTTCGACTCGCCTCGGGTCACCCTGTAAACGGAGGCGGAAGCAAAGGCGGCTCGCGAAGACGGCGTCGACCTGCTCGAGGAGGCGCGCCTGCTGGACATCAGGCGGTCGGCTATCTACCAGCAGAACCAATGCCACTACCACAGGAAGAAGATCAAGCCCCTCGCGTTCCGCGAGGTCGACCTCGTGCTCCAGCTGGTCCAGCGGACAGCCGGCCAGCACAAACTGTCCTCCCCAAGGGAGGGCCCCTTCATCGTTAGTAAGGCCCTGCACAACAACGCGTACTACCTCATCGACACCTAGAAGGCGAACAAGCGCAAGAGAGACACCTCCGGCGAGGACACGGAATGCCCATGGAATGCGGAGCTCCTCCGTCCGTTTTATAGTTGAACCACATATGTATGTATCACTACCTTTTGGAAGTAATGAAAGTTGCAGGTCCCCCGAATGACACTCGGGGGCTACCTTTTCATCTCTATCGAGCTTTATTATCTCTCGCGCACTTTATCGCATTTGCCTCCCTCCTGCCGGGTCGGCACGTCTGGCTCGGGGGCTCGGGGGCTCGCCGTCTAGCCCGCGCCCTGCTCCTTTGCAGCCGGCCAAGTAGCGTGCGCACCGCCTAGGCCCTCTCTCTACCACAAGCCACAAACTGGCTCCCGGCTGTCCGGCTGGCGAGAGCCAAAGGCTGAAAGCATCCACACGCAAAAGGCAGCTAAAGACGAGCGTCCGGTTCGGTCGATCCGGCTCTACCTCTCATTCATTGCTGCACAGACCGGCTGCGCTCCAGCCGGCTTCACCGCCTGCAGCCTGCCAGCCCAGTGGGTGTTTCGCTTGCGCTCAAGTTCTAAAATCCTAAGTACAGTACGCTTGCTTTCGAATCCGACTCTCCGTCCCAGCTACAGACCGGCTCCTAGCTGTCCGGCTGGCGGGGAGGAAGTTAAGAGGGGAGGAGAACAGGAAAGACGCCCTAAGGGCACAGGCAAAAGCGAGCTGCCAGACGGCAAGAGACACACACAGATGGAAACATGCATATATACATCGCAAAAGGCCCATGGCCAAGAGTTCATTACATAAACTTACACCCCAGTGGGTGGACTTGCCAACTAACCAACAGTTTGAGCGCAAAACAAAAAAGAACAGGAAAGATGAAGGCCCTACGCGGCGGCCGCATCGGCTTCAGTCTGTGCCGGATCCTCCGTGGTGCCGGTGTCATCCAGTTCGGCAGCATCGTCATCCGCCCCGGCTGCTGTCTCGGCCGAGCTGCCCTCCGGGTCCTCGAGCGCCAGGCCGAAGTCATCGGCGGGGAGCGCCGCACCATCTGACGCCCGCTATGGCGCGAACTCCTCGTGGGGGGTGAACGACGCGATGTCGCTGGCCCGCACGGCAATCGGCGTCGCCCTCCGCACTAAGTCATCTTCCGCCCCGGCCCGCCGCGCAGCCAGCTAGGCCAGATCGACGCTTAGATACCAGGACAGCACGAAGCTGAGCGCCATCTCCGCGCTGGCCCGGGCCGCGGAGGCCTACTACTTGTAGCTTGCGTTGGTATTTTCCCTGAAGAGGAAGGGATGATGCAGCACAGTAGAGATAAGTATTTCCCTCAGTTATGAAACCAAGGTTATCAAACCAGTAGGAGAATCACGCAACACCTCATTAGCAGCACCTGCACACAAACAACAAATCCTTGCACCCAACGCAAACGAGGGGTTGTCAATCCCTCGGCGGTCAATTACAAGATTAAATTGTATGTGATAGATAGATAGATTGAAAAAAAAATACAAAATAAAATAAATAAAAGAAAATGGTAGCAATATTTTTAGGGTTTTAGTAATATGATTTAGATAGACCCGGGGGCCATAGTTTTCACTAGAGGCTTCTCTTTAGAAAATAGCATACGGTGGGTAGACAAATTACTGTTGGGCAATTGACAGAAATGCAAATAATCATGATGATATCCAAGGCAATGATCATGTATATAGGCATCACGTCCGAGACAAGTAGACCGACTCCTGCCTACATCTACTACTATTACTCCACACATCGATTGCTATCCAGCATGCATCTAGTGTATTAAGTCCATAAAGAACGGAGTAACGCCTTAAGAACTATGACATGATGTAGACAAGATAAACTCACATATGAATAAACCCCATCTTTTTACCCTTAATAGCAATGATACATACGTGTCATGTCCCTTTCTGTCACTGGGATTGAGCACCGCAAGATCGAACCCATTACAAAGCACCTCTTCCCATGGCAAGATAAATCAATCTAGTTGGCCAAACCAAATCAATAGATTGGAGAAGAAATACAAGGCTATAATAATCATGCATAAAAGAGATCAGAGAAGACTCAAATAATATTCATGGATAATCTGATCATAAACTCACAATTCATCGGATCCCAAGAAACACACCGCAAAAAGTGATTACATCGGATAGAACTCCAAGAACATCGAGGAGAACATTGTATTGAAGATCAAAAAGAGAGAAGAAGCAATCTAGCTACTAACTATGGACCTGAAGGTCTGTGGTAAACTACTCACGCATCATCGGAAGGGCAGCAAGGTTGATGTAGAGCCCCTCCGTGATCGATTCCCCCTCCGGCGGAGTACCAGAGAAGGCCTCCAGATGGGATATCTCGAGAACAGAAACTTGCGGCGATGAAAAAAGTATTTCGTGGACTCCCCTGAGGGTTTCTGATTTTTCCTGAATTTATAGTGGTGGAATTAGGTCAAACGGAGCTGAGGTGGGCCCACGAGGCACCAGGGCGCACCTGCCCCCCCCCCCCAGGCGCACCCTGGTGGCTCGTGGCCACCTCCTCTGGCATCTGGTCTTCTCCCGAAGCTTCTAGTGTTTATCTTGTCCATAAAAAAATCTCCAAAAAGTTTCATGGCATTTGGACTTTGTTTGGTATTGATTTTCTGTAAAATAAAAACAGGGCAGAAAACAGCAACTAGCACTGGGCACTAAGTTAATAGGTTAGTCTCCAAAAATGATATATAATTGCTGTAAATGTATATAAAAACATCCAAGATTGATAATATAACAGCATGGAACAATAAAAAATTATAGATACGTTGGAGACGTATCAGCATCCCCAAGCTTAATTCCTGCTCGTCCTCGAGTAGGTAAATTATAAAAACAGAATTTTTGATGTGGAATGCTACCTATCATATTCATCACATATTCTTTTCTTTTATAGCATGGACATTGGACTTGAATGATTCAAAGCGATAGTCTATAATTTGACATGAAGATATAAATACTCAAGCATGCTAACAAGCAACCATGTCTTTCAAAATATCAATGCTAAAGAAAGTTATCCCTAGCCCATTATGCTCAATCATAGATCCATTCATGAAACACACTCAAATATTAGCTACATCCAATGCACAAGTATGACAATAGTTCTCTCTAGTTGGGGCTTTTGTAAGAGAAGATGGAGACTAAAATAAAATAAAAATTGCATAAAAATAAATAGATAGGCCCTTCGCAGAGGGAAGCAGAGATTTGTCAAATGTGCCAGAGCTCAAAGTTTAAATTAGAGAGAGATAAAAAATATTTTGAGAGGCATGCTTTTCCTGTCAACGAAAACGACCGAGAATTCCCAATATTTTCCATGCTAGACACATCATAGGCGGTTCCACGGGTGCCCTCCATACCAACACTTTCCAAGGAATTTTGTTGTTATTAATTTTTGATTCATTGTGGGACTGGGCATCCCTATTACCAGCCACTCTCTCATGCAATGACAAGTGAATAAACACTCATCGTGAGAATAACACACCTAGCATGGAGAATAATGGCCACCCCCTGCCGCTTCATGAGCGGTACGGGCACACAAAATGGAAAAATTATTTTGAAAATTAGAGTTGGCACACGCAAATTTACTTAGAACGACATTGAAATACAACATATAGGTAGATATAGTGGTCTCATTTGGCACAACTTGGGTTTAAATATTTTGGATGCACAAGCATTATTTCCACTTAGTACAAATGAAGGCTAGCAAATAGATTGAGAAGCAACCAACCAAAAAACGAAAACGGTCATAAACATGCATTGAACATAACTAACACCGAATAATGCACCATAAGTAGGATATAATTTCGTGGCATAACTATTGACTTGATGTGCATGCATAGGGAATCACAAACCTTAACACTAATATTTTTACTAAATCACGATTACTCACTAACATGACTCACATATTATCATTTCCATATCGCAAAACTATTGCAAGGAATAACAGTTATCATATCCAATGATCTATATGAAAGTTTTTATTATATCCCTCTTGAATATTCATCACTTTGGGACCAAATTCATATCTTGTGCAAATTACCATTACTATTATCAACTCTCAAAAAGATTTAAGTGAAGCATGAGAGTGCAAATATTTCTTCAAAATTTTAATCTTATCAATTCTCAAAATAATATAAGTGAAGCATGAGAATTCATTTCTTCAAAATTTCAATATTATCAACTCTCAAAATAATATAACTGAAGTATGAGAATTCATTTCTTCAAAATATAGCCACCACCGTGCTCAAAAAGATTTAAGTGAAGCACTAGAGCAACTGCCTAGCTCAAAAAATTTAAGTGAAGCGCATAGAGTATTCTATCAAATGATGATGAACGTGTGGCTCTCTCAAGATAGGTGTGTTCAGCAAGGATGATTGTGACAAACTAAAAAGCAAACAAAGCAAAGACTCATATAATACACGGCGCTCCAAGTAAAACTCATATCATGTGACGAATAAAAATATAGCTCCAAGTAAAATTACCGATGGTTGGTAGAAGAAAGAGGGGATGCCTTCCGGGGCATCCCCAAGCTTAGACGCTTGAGTCTTCCTAGAATATTACCTTGGGGTGCCTCGAGCATCCCCAAGCTTAGGCTCTTACTACTCCTTATTCCTTCATCCATCGTGATCTCACCCAAAACTTGAAAACTTCAATCACACAAAACTCAACAAAACCTTCGTGAGATCCGTTAGTATATCAAAATAAATCACTACTTTAAGTACTGTTGCAAACCCATTCATATTTTATTTTTGCATTAGACCTACTGTACTCTAACTTCACCATGGCTTATATCCCCCGATACAATCCATAGATTCATCAAAACAAGCAAGTAGTGCATCAAAAACAGAATCTGTCAAAAACAGAACAGTCTGTAGAAATCTATTTAAAAGCCATAATTATGTAACTCCAAAAATTCTGAAAACTGAGGAAAACGTAGGAAATTCATATACCAATACTGTGTAAAAATTTCAGATTTTTTCGACGCTCCAGTACAGAAACAAAATTCGGGCACTGGAGGCAAAACTTTCTGTTTTTTAAACAGCATCAATTATACTATCTTCCAAATCATCCCAAAGGCTTTACTTGGCACAAACACTAATTAAAAACACAAAAACACTATCATACCAGTAGCATAATTGTGAAAACACACAATAACAGAAAAAATTATTTTATTCACTGGGTTGCCTCCCAACAAGCGCTATTGTTTATAGCCATTAAGATAGGCTTTGAGATTTCAATGATCCTCACAGGAAAGATAAGAATTGAAGCACCAAGAAAGCATCATAATACATGTGACAAACACATTTAAGTCTAACATACTTCCTATGCATAGGCATTTTATGTGCAAACAAGTTATCAAGACAAGCAACACCTAGCATATGCAAATAGGAAGAATGAAGCATTAAAAATTTCAACATAACAAGAGGTAATTTAGTAACATGAAGATTTCTACAACCACATTTTCCTCTCTCATAATAATTACATATAGGATCATAATCAAATTCAACAATATAGCTATCATATAAAATCTTCTCTCCATGATCCACATGCATAAAATTCTTATAATTTTCCAAAATAGTGGGATTATTATTACCTAAAGTTGACGTTCTTCCAAACCCACTTTTAATAGTATTGCAAATTTTATTATCAACTACATATTCATCATGAGGCTTAAATAAATTTTCAAGATCATAAGAAGAATTATCACCCCAATCATGATCATTGCAATAAGTTGTGGACATGACAAAATTATCATCCCCAAGCTTGTAGTTTTGCATATTATTAACACAATTGACATTAATAGAATTTATAACAACAACATTGCAATCATGTTTTTCATTCAAGGAGCTATCATGAATCACTTTATAAATTTCTTATTTCAACACTTCATCAAAATTTTCAGATTCATGATTTTCAACCAAAACTTCATAGAGATAGTCAAGTGCACTCAAATCACTAGCAATTGGTTCATTATAATTGGATCTTTTAAAAAGATTAGCAAGTGGATGAGGATCCATATCAATAGAGTTTTAGCAAGCGAAGATGCAAGCAAATAGAAGGCACATGGCAACACAAGAAAAGAAAGCAAACAAGAAAACAAAAATATTTTTGTGTTTTTGTAAAAACCTTTTAGAAGTGGGGGAGATGAAAACAAGAGGCAAATAAAATAAATGCAAGGACATGAGAGTTTATGCAAAGGTACTTGATAGATGTTGATGATGTCTCCCCGGCAACGGCGCCAGAAATTCTTCCTGCTACTTTGATCTTGCGTTGGTATTTTCCCCGAAGTGGAAGGGATGATGCAGCACAGTAGATATAAGTATTTCCCTCAGTTATGAAACGAAGGTTATCGACCTGTAGGAGAATCACGCAACACCTCGTTAGCAGCACCTGCACACAAACAACAAATCCTTGCACCCAATGCCAACGAGAGGTTGTCAATCCCTCGGCGGTCAATTGCAAGATTAAATTGTATGTGATAGATAGATAGATAGATAGATAGATAGATAGAAACAAAAATACAAAATAAAATAAATAAAAGAAAATGGCAGCAATATTTTTAGGGTTTTAGTAATATGATTTAGATAGACCCGCGGGCCATAGTTTTCACTAGAGGCTTCTCTCGAGAAAATAGCATATGGTGGGTAGACAAATTACTGTTGGGCAATTGATAGAAAAGCAAATAATCATGACGATATCCAAGGCAATGATCATGTATATAGGCATCACGTCCGAGACAAGTAGACCGACTCTTGCCTGCATCTACTACTATTACTCCACACATCGACTGCTTTCCAGCATGCATCTAGTGTATTAAGTCCATAAAGAACGGAGTAATTCCTTAAGAATGATGACATGATGTAGACAAGATAAACTCACGTATGAATAAACCCCATCTTTTTACCCTTAGTAGCAATGAAACATACGTGTCATGTCCCTTTCTGTCACTGGGATTGAGCACCGCAAGATCGAACCCATTACAAAGCACCTCTTCCCATGGCAAGATAAATCAATCTAGTTGTCCAAACCAAATCAATAGATCGGAGAAGAAATATGAGGCTATAATAATCATGCATAAAAGAGATCAGAGAAGACTCAAATAATATTCATGGATAATCTGATCATAAACTCACAATTCATCGGATCCCAACAAACACATCGCAAAAAGTGATTACATCGGATAGAACTCCAAGAACATCGAGGAGAACATTGTATTGAAGATCAAAAAGAGAGAAGAAGCCATCTAGCTACTAACTATGGACCCGAAGGTCTGTGGTAAACTACTCACGCATCATCGGAAGGGTAGCAAGGTTGATGTAGAGCCCCTCCGTGATCGATTCCCCCTCCGGCGGAGTACCGGAGAAGTCCTCCAGATGGGATATCTCGAGAACAGAAACTTGCGGCGATGAAAAAAGTATTTCGTGGACTCCCCTGAGGGTTTCTGATTTTTCCTGAATTTATAGTGGTGGAATTAGGTCAAACGGAGCTGAGGTTGGCCCATGAGGCACCAGGGCGCGCCTGCCCCCCCAGGCGCGCCCTGGTGGCTCATGGCCACCTCCTCTGGCGTCTGGTCTTCTCCCAAAGCTTCTAGTGTTTATCTTGTCCATAAAAAAATCTCCAAAAAGTTTCGTGGCATTTGGACTTCGTTTGGTATTGATTTTCTCTAAAACAAAAACAGGGCAGAAAACAGCAACTGGCACTGGGCACTAAGTTAATAGGTTAGTCTACAAAAATGATATATAATTGCTGTAAATGTATATAAAAACATCCAAGATTGATAATATAACAGCATGGAACAATCAAAAATTATAGATACGTTGGAGACATATCTAGGCCCTCCACGCGCCAAGCCGCGCCGCGCCAGCCTCAAGCCACCGCGCCAGCCGGCTGACGGTGGTTGGCACCACCGCATTTGGCCAGAGGGCGCCCACCATCGACAAGCCGGCTTCAAAAAGCCGGTTCATATCACGCTCCACCGCCCCCAGGCGGGCCTTGGCGGCAACGGCAATCTCCTCCACCGTCCAGGCGGTGTACTCATCGATATCGGCCCCCTCCACCCTCTGTTCCTGCCAGTGGGCGTTCACGGCCACCTCAGCTGGCTCTTGGGTCTCAGGAAAGACCCTGGTGATGCAAGGGAGGAGATTAGTTAAAAATCCAAGGACCTGGCCGGCCACGTCGCCAGCCGGAATCAGAAAGACAGAAACAACCATAGCACTTACGGGTGAGAAGCTCGTCGATGTACTGCACTTCCCCCGACATCCTCCGCTCCTTCGCCGACCATGCGTCGGTGCTGCGATCGCGGTCCGCCCTGAGCTGGGTGACTTCCTCGAAGGCCTTCTTCGCCTGCTCCTACGCAAGCCAGTCCAGCTCGGCCTTGTGGGCGACTGCCGCCTCGTCCCTCTCCCGGACCAACTAGGCCGCCTCCTCCTGCAGCCGGTCGTGCTCTGCGGCCGCCTGGTCAGAGAGTCAGCCAGGCTCGGCCAGCTGGTGCTGGAGCTCCTGCACCTCGGCCAGGTCGATGGCGGCGGCTGCATAGCCGGATCAGGGTCCAGGTCAATGGCCGAACAAGAAATAAAAAAGAAGACAAAGAAAGAAGCAAGAAGATTCGACCTGGCTGCTGCGTAGCCGGCCCGAATCTCGGGGGCTACACCCAGTGGGTGCGCTGGCGTGCCCCCACTGGAAAATGCAAGACGCACCTTTCGCCTGGCGCAGCTCCTCCTCCTTGGCGGTGAGCTAGATTCGGACCCCGTGACACACGCCAAAACGGCGGTTGTAGGCCGCCACCCACCGGTCATTGACGGCCTACCAAAAAGAAAGAAGTTAGAGTAAATAGACGCCTAGGAAGGCCCGACCCGCCTGCTGCATAGCCGGCCCGGGCCTTGGGGGCTACACCCAGTTGGTGCGCTGACCCGCCCCCACTGGAAAGCGACTGATACGTCTCCAACATATCTATAATTTATGAAGTATCATTGCCATGTTTATTATAGTTTTGTATGATTTTGGTGCACTTCTATATGACTTTTCTATGATTTGTATGGACTAACATATTGACCTAGTGCCCAGTGCCAGTTGCTGTTTTCTGCTTGTTTTTGGTTTTACGAAAAATCCATATCAAATGAAGTCCAAATGCAGCGAAACTTTTTGGCATTTTTTTCTGGAAGGAAACAGACCCAGGGAGCTTCGGAGGAGCAGCAGAAGAGCCACAGGGGCCCCATGAGCCGCCTGGGCGCGACTGCCCCCCCCAGGAGCGCCTGCCCCCCCCCCAGGCGCGCCCTGGTGCCTCGTGGGCCCCCTGTGGCACCGCAAATCTTCGCATGATTCCAACGCTGAAAAATCATATATATTTAGAAACCCCCGAAAGTTAACCTAGATGAGTTTTTACGCCGCCGCAAGCCTCAGTACCTCCACGATCTAATCTACAGCCCTTTTTCGGCACCCTGCCGGAGGGGGGAATCATCACCGGAGGCCATCATCATCATCCCGGTGGTCTCCATGACGAGGAGGGAGTAGTTCATCCTCGGGGCTGAGGGTTTGTACCGGTGGCTATGTGTTTTATCTCTCTCTCTCGTGTTCTTGATTTGGCACAATCTTGATGTCTCGCGAGCTTTGTTAATATAGTTGGATCATATGGTGTTTCTTCCCTCTCTATCCTTGTTGTGATGAATCGAATCTTTTCCCTTTGAGGTTTCGTTATTGTTGGATTGAATATTTCAGATTTGAGAACACTTGATGTATGTCTTGCATATGAATACCCGTGGTGACAATGGGGTATTATATTGATTCACTTGATATATGTTTTGGCACTCAACTCGCGAATTCCCGTGGTGACATTGGGGTAATCTATGCGTAGGGGTTGATGCACATTTTCATTATCTTTTCTCCGATAGAAACTTTGGGGTGCTCCTTGGAGTTTTTTGTGTGGATTGAATATTATGATTATGAAGTTGTTCGATGCATATCGTATAATCAACTCACGGATACTTGTGGTGACATTGGAGTATCTAGGTGACATTAGAGTTGGTTGATGTGTATCATTTGATGTTATTTTAGTACGAACTCTAGGGCTGTTTGTGACACTTATAGGAATAGCTCAATAGATCGATCGGAAAGGATAACTTTGAGGTGGTTTCGTACCCTACAAACAATTTCTATCTTATGTTCTCCGCTAATAGGAACTTGGGAGTGATTCTTTATCGCACGTTGAGAGATGGTTATATGATCCAATTATATTAGCATTGTTGAGAGATTGCACTAGCGAAAGTATGAACCCTAGGCCTTGTTTCTAAGCATTGCAATACCATTTATGCTCACTTTTGTTACTTGCTACCTTGCTGTTTTTTATTGTTCGCACTACAAAAACCTATATCTACTATCCATACTACACTTGTATCACCATCTCTTCGCCGAACTAGTGCACCTATACAATTTACCATTGTATTGGGTGTGTTGGGGACACAAAAGACTCTTTGTTATTTGGTTGCAGGGTTGTTTGAGAGAGACCATCTTCATCCTACGCCTCCCACGGATTGATAAACCTTAGGTCATCCACTTGAGGGAAAATTGCTACTGTCCTACAAACCTCTGCGCTTGGAGGCCCAACATGAGTCTACAAGAACAAGTTGTGTAGTAGACATCAAGCTCTTTTCTGTCGCCGTTGCCGGGGAGGTGAGTGCTTGAAGGTATATCTTTAGATCTTGCAATCGAATCTTTTAGTTTCTTGTTTTATCACTAGTTTGGTTTATAAAAGAAAACTACAAAAAAATGGAATTGAGGTTGCCTCATATTCTTCGTCTTTATCATGTCTTTCGTGAAAATGATGGATCAGAAAATTGTGCTCAATTGATAGAAAAAGAATTCAATAAAATGTTTGGCATAAAATCTTTGAATGATGAGCATGATTGCAATGAAATTAGTATGAATTCTTTGAATATCCATGATGCTAATGATATGCAAAGCCATAAGCTTGGGGATGCTATGTTTTATGAAGATGATATTTTTACTCCCCCAAGTTTTGATCAGAAAATTTGTTATGATGATTGCATGTCTCCTATTTATGATGAAAATATTGATAAAAGTGGATTTGGAGAGGCCATGACTTTATTTAATGATGATTCCACTATTTTGGAAGAGGTTTCAATTGATTATGACAACAAAGTTGCTATCTATGATGATTATTGTGACGACATGTATGCTCTAAAAATATTGATAACTATGAAACTTTTCATCATGATTTTAATTTTCAATTGGATTATGCCAATCAAGTATCTCATGATAGTTATTTTGTTGAGTTTGCTCCCACTATTATGAATGAGAAGGAATTTGCTTATGTGGAGAGTAATAAAATTTCTATGCTTGTGGATCATGAAAATAATGCTTTATGTGATAGCTATATTGTTGAATTTATTCATGATGCTACTGAAAATTATTATGAGAGAGGATCATATGCTTGTAGGTGTTGCAATAATATCAAGTTTCCTCTCTATGTGTTGAAAGTTTTGAAGTTATGCTTGTTTTGCCTTCCTATGCTAGTTGATTCTTGCTCCCATAAATTATTTGCTCAAAAAATCCCTATGCATAGGAAGTGGGTTAGGCTTAAATGTGCTAGTCATATGCTTCATGATGCTCTCTTTGTGTTTAAATTCTTTACTTTTATGTGAGCATCATTGAAATCATCATGCCTAGCTAAAAAAGCATTAAAGAAAAGCGCTTGTTGGGAGACAACCCAATACTTATACCTTCTGTTTTTGTGTGTTCACATGATTAATCTACTGTGGTAATCATGTTTTATATGTTTTCTTTCAATAATGTGCCAAGTAAATCCTTTGGGATAGTGTGGATGCTTGTTGATTTGATTCTGTGCAAAAACAGAAACTTTTGTGTCCAGTGCTGGAATTTCTGCTCTGTACTGGAGTGTGAGAAATTTTTGAAATTTTTACAAAGTATGGGGTTACAAATTTTTACGTTGTCCTAATTTTTCAGAATTTTTGGATGTACAGAAGTATGGTTTTTAAATCGCCCACCACATGCTGTTCTGTTTTTGACAGATTCTGTTTTCGATGCATAGTTTGCTTGTTTTAGTGTTTCCATAGCTTATATTATGAGATATAAATTGTGCAAATGATAGAATACAGTAGGAATTATGTGATAAAAATTATGAATCTTGTCTTGACAGTACCTAAGTGGATGATTTATTTTTATCATACTAACCTATCTCACAAGTTCCGCTAAGTTTTGTGTGATTGAAGTTTTCAAGTTTTGGGTGAGATATCGATATGAGGAGAATAAGGAGTGGCAAGACCATAAGCTTGGGGATGCCCAAGGCACCCCAAGGCAATATTCAAGGAAGACCCAAGCAACTAAGCTTGGGGATGCCCGAGGCACCCCAAGGCAATATTCAAGGAAGACCCAAGCAACTAAGCTTGGGGATGCCCCGGAAGGCATCCCCTCTTTCGTCTTCAACACTATCGGTAACCTCACTTGGAGCTATTTTTTTATTCATAACATAATATGTGCTTTGCTTGGAGCGTCATTTTATTTTGGTGAGATTTGCTTGCTATTTTCAATAATCATGTTTTTTATCTTTTAGTTCAATAAAATGCCAATTATAGCCTTTACCATGCCCAGTTTGCAAGTTCATGTGTTGCTGCTTGAAAACAGAAAGTTTTCTGTTATGTCCAGAATATTCCGGAATAGTAAGAACATGATAAAAATCTGAAATTTTTACACATTAAGAATGCATGAGTTCTCTGTCACGTGGTAATTTTTTAGAATTTTTGGAGTTAGGGAAGTATGAGTTTTACACCCCCCTTTACAGACTGTTCTGTTTTGGCAGATTGCTATTATGGTTGCATTGTTTGCGTGTTTAATGTTTCTATTTGTGAATAGGAGTATTAAATATGAAGAGGCATTTAGTATGCAATGTTTAATTATAATTTTTGTGATTTGCTACAGTAGAGAATGTTAAGGTTTTGAGTTGATTTATACTAACTTATCTCACGAGTTCTTATTGAGTTTTGTGTGGATGAAGTTTTTAAGATTTAGGAGAAGCCATGATATGAGAGGAATTAAGGAGACACAAGAGCTCAAGCTTGGGGATGCCCAAGGCACCCCAAGATAACATTCCAAGAAGTCTCAACCATCTAAGCTTGGGGATGCCCCGGTAGGCATCCCACCTTTCTTCATCAACAATTATCGGTCAGTTTTGGTTGAGCCTAAGTTTTTGCTTCTTCACAAGATATGTGCTATTCTTGGAATGTCATTTTATTTTGTTTTTCTTTCTGTTTGAATAAAATAATAATATCTGAATTTTTTTTAAATGAGAGAAAGTCCTCACATAGCTACCTATTTACTCAACTACTCATTTGATCTTCACTTATATCTTTTTGGAGTAGTTTGTCATTTACTCTTGTGCTTCACTTATATCCTATGAGTAAATTGTGAAAGAATTGAATATCATAAAGTTGAAATTATATGTGCTTCATATGCTTGTATCATGTCTAGTAGTAATTTCACATTTGGGTTAGAAAGTGAAATCTATTGAAGCTTGACAATCACAATATTGGTCATACAAGCAATTCATGAATGATTAGTATAAGGAAGAGAACTTTCACATATAAATATATTATCTTGGACATCTTTTATGATTGTGAATACCCATTAATTATTTTCAAACTTGAGCAAATTAGTTGAAGTTGGACAAGGAAGACAACGTAATGAGTTATGTTTGGGTATATTTGCATAGAAGTTATATTGTTATGGATCCTCCAACATGTGGTGCTTGCTTAGGATCTTTTGCTAGCCAAAAATTCGTACTAAGTAGAGATACTACTTGTGCATCCAAAAACCCTTAAACCTAGTTTCTTGCCATGAGTGTCCACCATACCTACCTATGGATTGAATAAGATCCTTCAAGTAAGTTGTCATCGGTGCAAAAAGCAATAAAAATTGCTCCTAAAATATGTATGATCTTTTATTGTAAGGGAAAATAAGTGTTGTACGAACTTGTGATGGTAAAGAAATAAAAGGGATGGACTGCATAATAAAGGTTGCTATCACAAGGGGCAATATAACGTGATGTTCCTTTGCATTAAGGGCTTGTGCATCCAAAAATAAAAAGCGCATGACAACCTTTGCTTCCCTCTGCGAAGGGCCTATCTTTTACTTTTATGTATTTACTTTTATGCAAGAGTCAATAAGTATTCATTCGCATTTCAACCTCAATTATTCTCTAGTTGGTAAGCATCATGTGGTGGGGAAAGATCCAGGCACATATGGCCAGTCAAATATATTTGATCATGAATTATTATTGTTGACAATTATCTCTATGATAAATAAGTTGGGAGGCGAAACATTAAGCCCCTATCTTTCTCTGTGTTCGATGGATGCCATTTGTTCTAAAAATATGCTTTGAGTAGTAGCAATCATAGAAGACTATATGATAATTGAGTATGTGGAGCTCTTACTTAGACTTTGTTGAAATTAAGTTGAATTGCAATTGTTTGGTGACTAAGAACATAGCTTGGGGATGCTGATACGTCTCCAACGTATCTATAATTTACGAAGTATTCATGCCATGTTTCTTATAGTTTTTTTGTATGATTTTGGTGCACTTTTATATGACTTTTATATGATTTTTAGGGACTAACATATTGACCTAGTGCCCAGCGCCAGTTGCTGTTTTCTGCTTGTTTTTGGTTTTACAGAAAATCCATATCAAATGAAGTCCAAATGCAGCGAAACTTTTTGACGAATTTTTCTTGAAGGAAACTGACCCAGGAAGGTTCGGAGGAGCAGCAGAAGAGCCACAGGGGCCCCACGAGCCACCTGAGTGCGCCTGCCCCCCCAGGCGCGCCCTGGTGCCTCGTCGGCCCCCTGTGGCACCTCTTCGCGTGATTCCAACACTGAAAAATCATATATATTCAGAAACCCCCGAAAGTTAACATAGATGAGTTTTTACGCCGCCGCAAGCCTCTGTACCTCCATGATCTAATCTACAGCCATTTTCCGACACCCTGCCGGAGGGGGGAATCATCACCGGAGGCCATGTTCATCATCCCGGCGGTCTCCATGATGAGGAGGGAGTAGTTCACCCTCGGGGCTGAGGGTTTGTACTAGTAGCTATGTGTTTTATCTCTCTCTCTCATGTTCTTGATTTGGCACGATCTTGATGTATCGCGAGCTTTGTTAATATAGTTGGATCATCGGGTGTTTCTTCCCTCTCTATCCTTGTTGTGATGAATCGGATCTTTTCCCTTTGAGGTTTCATTATTGTTGTGTTGAATATTTCAGATTTGAGAACACTTGATGTATGTCTTGCATATGAATACCTGTGGTGACAATGGGGTATTATATTGATTCACTTGATATATGTTTTGGCACTCAACTCACGGATTCCCGTGGTGACATTGGGGTAATCTATGCATAGGGGTTGATGCACATTTTCATTATTTTTTCTCCGATAGAAACTTTGGGGTGCTCCTTGGAGTTCTTTGTGTGGATTGAATATTATGATTATGAACTTGTTTGATGCATATCGTATAATCAACTCACGGATACTTGTGGTGACATTGGAGTATCTAGGTGACATTAGAGTTGGTTGATGTGTATCATTTGGTGTTATTTTAGTACGAACTCTAGGGCTGTTTGTGACCCTTATAGGAATAACTCAATAGATCGATCGGAAAGAATAACTTTGAGGTGGTTTCGTACCCTACAAACAATTTCTATCTTATGTTCTCCGCTAATAGGAACTTGGGAGTGATTCTTTATCGCACGTTGAGAGATGGTTATATGATCCAATTATATTAGCATTGTTGAGAGATTGCACTAGCGAAAGTATGAACCCTAGGCCTTGTTTCTAAGCATTGCAATACCTTTTATGCTCACTTTTGTTACTTGCTACCTTGCTGTTTTTTATTGTTCGCACTACAAAAACCTATATCTACTATCCATACTACACCTGTATCACCATCTCTTCGCCGAACTAGTGCACCTATGCAATTTACCATTGTATTGGGTGTGTTGGGGACACAAGAGGCTCTTTGTTATCTGGTTGCAGGGTTGTTTGAGACAGACCATCTTCATCCTACGCCTCCCACGGATTGATGAACCTTAGGTCATCCACTTGAGGGAAAATTGCTACTATCCTACAAACCTCTGCGCTTGGAGGCCCAACACGAGTCTGCAAGAACATGTTGTGTAGTAGACATCAGTGACCAAGCCGGTAAAAGAAGAAAGCAAGGCAAAATCTGAGAAAAATGCAAAGGACTCACCATGGCTGCCTGCTCCAGCTGCTGCTGCTGGGTTAGCTCCGCCTGGGCGCTGGCCCGCACCTGGGCGCTGGCGTCGGCGAACTGTTGGTGCAGGGCATGCGCCGCCATGGCCAGGTCGCCTGGGTGCGCCCCGCTAGTGGCTTCGCCGGTGCTCACCGCCCAATCCTGCTGCAGCTGGGCCGAGGATCCGGCGCTGGTCCCACTGCCCGTTGGCCTCAGCTCGAGGCTGCGCTCCATGGCTCACAGTTCCATGATCACCATGGTGCCGGAGCCCCTGGTGTGGCCTCCGCGCTTGGTGGCGGCGCTCCCCTCCGCCTGGCGCAGTTTCCGGCCCGCGGCCTCCTTTGTCTCCGTGTTCGGCCTTGTTGGCCGGGTCGGCGGCCAGCAGGACCTCCGGATCGGTTGTCTGGTCGGCGGCCGGCTACCTCGGTGGCGGCACAGGCGTCCGCCTCCGCCCGACTGGCCGGGTCGTGCCCCAGCTTGGAGCGGTGCTCCGCGACCGGCGACGATGGTGGCGAAGTCGTCGGCCAGGCCGGCCACTCGGGCTCCTCAATGGCCCTCCTCCTTCTTCCCGCAGCTTCGACCATGACGTCAGCCCACGCCTTGGCCGAGGCCTCGGCCATCTCCCTCTCGGCTTCCGCCCGCGCCCTCCATGCGTCCCTTTCGGCCTCCTCCAGCGCGACGCTGGACTGGCGGGTCGCGAGCACCTCTTCGGTGGTCTCGGCCGCCTCGTGCTCACCCGCGCCGCTCCGGTCCCTCTGCCAGTCGGCCTCCTCTGCAGCCGCTACCACGGCGGCTGTCTCCGCCAAATCGAGCGCGTTCCTGGTCGGTGGACGAAGGGGATAAGGGGGAATGAAGACAGCACAATGAAAAGCATAAAGACAGAAGCAAGACACTAAAAGAAGTCCTACCTGATAATCGTGGGAACGGCGGGCTCTGGCCCCGCCGACGGGGGCAGCTGGTGTGTTTTCTTCACTGTCTTCTTCACGCCGGCCGGCTGCGCTCCAGCCGGGCGCTTCGCAGTTGGCGTGCCTCGACCGGCTGCTTCCCGTGCTGCCGCCCTGCGGCCGCCTGCCCTTCGGATGAGGATGCCTCGCCCGCCTTCCGCAGCGGCCTCCTAGGGCAACGGAGGCCTCCGCCTCCACGGACGGTCATGCTAGACCAGGCACCTTGTTCAAATCATCTGCGTCGTTGGCGGCCCACTCGCACAAAGAGTTTGAGATCAAGTACTCACCGGCGTGGCTGGATCTGCTGGTTTCGGCATCGTCATGGCGCTCGCCGTCTCCGTCGCCCGCCCTCTCTACACCTTCCTCCACCTCGTCCGAGCCATCCTGATTCGGCTGCAGGATCTGCGGGTTCGGCCCGTCATGGGTTTGCTGGCTGGGGAAGTGCTGCAGCCGGCCTGGCGCGTCAGGTCACAAGAAGAGAGAGGAGGCCGCGAAGTACAAGGAGCAGGGACTCACCGCGGGCGCGTGAGCCACCCGGTTGTAAGGCTCTTTCCAGAATCTCCACCCCTCTATGTTCAGCCTAGCGCTGGAGATGCTGTTGACACGGCCAGCGATCTCAGCCGCCGTGAAGTCTCGCGTCGACATCCGGCTGGGGTCACGCCGGCCGCTCATGTCGCATATCTGGTGCGGCCGGTGCTGTAGCGGCAGAACCTGATGGCGATGAAGGCAGCGATGAGGTCGGAGGGAATCAGCCCCTCGTGGTCGGTGGGCTCCTTCAGCCGGATGCAGATGTTCAGAACCTCCCCAGACGGCTGCTTTGGGTTACGGCCCCAGTTCTGCTTCTCCGTCGGCGGCACGTTGCTGAACAGAGGGAGATTGATGCGGTCCACCTCCGGCTTGACATTCTTCACATAGAAGAATGACCTTTGCCACTTCTTGACCGAGTCCTCGAGGGGCACCTGGGGGTATCCCCCAGCCAGCATACAACAAATCACCGCCGCTCCGCAGGTGGACATGGCACCGGCTGCCGCTCCCTGCTGCTTGATGTAGAAGAAGCGGCACCAGAGGTCGATGTAGGGGAGGATGCCGAGGTAGCCCTCGCAGAAGGCCACGAAGGCCGAGAGCTGCACGATGGAGTTGGTTCCAAGGTGGTGCGGTTGTAGCCCAAAGAAATCCAGAAACTGACGAAAAAACTCACTTGTGGGGAGTCCAAATCCTCGGACGAAATGCGAGTAAAAGACGATGGCTTCACCGTCCCGCCGCACCGGGACGCGCTCCCCGCCCTGCGCACGCGCCTCCACCTCGCCCGCTGGCGGCAGCGTCCGTGTGTGGCGGAGGTACTCGATGTCCTCTCCCGTCACATCCGAGCCCTCCCAAGAACCCCTTGGCCAGCCATCGTGCGGGAATGGGAGCGGCGGCAGTGCTGCTATGGAGGGCGCAGGCTGTGCGTAGCGGGCCACTGGCATGGCGCGGCGGCGGTTTGGGCGTGCGCTACTGCGGCGACGTGCGGCATGGGCATGCGCTAGGAAGCTGAAGCAGGGGAGAAGACGAAGCGGGGGACGAGGGCAGGCGTGCGAATGCCTCGGCCTTTCCCCCTCCCCCTCCATTTGAACCCACGGCGACGTGGGGGAGTGGGATCGTTTCGCCCACGTTCCCCACTCCCTCGCAATGCGCGGGCGCGTTACACGCGTGCAATAATTACCTCGAGGAATCCAACCATCGCGCGTGGCCGCAGCAGATCCCGCGCATGGGCCGAGGCCGTGACCTGGTGGGTCCTAGCCCACTGCAACGTTCCATCACGCGCGTGGCCTGGCATGCCTCGCCCGCCGCTGGGCTGCACGTGGCGGGATATTGTCAGGCGGCTGGCGTGATCCCCCACGCCGGCTGGACTCTGGCCGGCCGGGTCGCTTGGACTCCGCTTCGGCCGGGCGTCACGGCCCGGCTCCCGGTAGCTGGCGCTCACGGCGTCAAGACGGCGTTGCAACATCAACAACCGCCTTCCTTCGGGGGGGGTGTCAGGGTCGGTTTTCCGGGACATAAAATCCCAGCAAATGACCCTCGTGTCATCACCAGCCCCAAGATTACTGTTCGCTGGTGGACACTTCCTTGATACATAATTCCAAGCAGTTACAAGAATTTGATACAAGACCATAAAGGTCCATTGAGTACCATAATGATTTCTAGTGGCGGATGACAGAAGCGACTCGTGGATCTCCAACGTCGATGGTGCTCCATTCCCACAGGAACAGCTGACCTGAATAACTCCTATCTCGCGTGGCTGCTATCTCTAATTCCTAGGTTGCGGGGGTGTCTTCGTAGCTCTCTCCTCTGAATCATGATCTGGCCAAGACAATAGCCAGGGACAAGCCAGTGAGTATGTTTGAATGTACTCGCAAACATCATGGACAAAAGATATAATAAAATTAGGCAGAATGCATGCGATTAACTTTAAACATATCCAACAATATTATGACATGGTAAGTGTTTAGTATAATCATGTAGAGTATTATATTTGCATAGAAAATAAAGGTTAGCCATCCGATATTTGCAAAGTATAAGTAATCATGTTGTTATCAAAATTTTAAAGTTGGGTTTCAGGAGATAGAACCATCCCGAAGGAATCTTAATGAAAGCGTAAGTGGAACGTCAGGCGTTAGACCGCCCGAGGATTCCAAGAGAATAAAATGGAATATCAGGCATTAGACCGCCAGAGGATTCCAAAATAAATGCCAGTCGGGTGTCTGAATACGATGCCTCGAAAGGTCTTGAAAAGTAATGCCAAATGTGTGTCTGAATGCGACGCCTCGAGAGGTCTTGAAAAGAAATTAATAACATGAGTATCCAAGTGGCATGACCTTCCCAAGAGATACTCAAAAATGCACATAAGAGAAAAGGTTAGTCCACAGTAATATTCCTGTTAACAATAATATTCATGATAGCATCCGTAGTGATAATAATCATCCTGCAAAAGTGAATCATGCTCAATTTTAATTATTTCCTCCGAAGACTGACACTAAGACCGACACTTGACCAACCCAGACTGTAGCCCTTAACTGCGGACAACGGCTATTCGAATAGGTTTAGAACTTTGCAGAGGTTGTACTCTTTACCCACAAGTAAAGGATTTCTTTAGTCAACCTCGAGATGTTGACTAATTCTGATTACGTTCTTTGGGTTGAAAACACACCTGACCAGCACACACTAGCTTAACTTTCCCGATGCCCGGAATCACCCACTGCATCATCCAAGAGAAACTCTAAGACGGGGAGGCCAACACCTCGAATAGCATGGGATCACAAAATTTATAACGCACGCAATAACAAGGGGTGCATGCCCCCTCTTGGCCTAGCCGGAAACACCCATGCCCCTAACCAAGTGGCATGCCTACCAGTGGCCACTGGTATCTTCCACTATGGCCCCTCTGTACGGTGTGTGCAATGAAAGGGGTTAACAACTTAGTAAACCATACCCTACCTATGGCAGGGACAAGTGGCAGCATGAATCAATTATGGGGGTTACCGGAACAAGACTCGATCTATGGTCGACTCAGGAGGTTTAAATTTTCCTGCAGTGGTTAGCACAATATATCTCCTTGGTAGTACCTATCGGTGTAAAAACCGGTAGACCTCGGGGTAGGGGGTCCCGAACTGTGGATTAACATCCATCGACGGTCAAGCCCACGCCGAGAATTACCCTTCGCCACAAGGAGACGAGCGGGTATGCTTCGTACCTTTCCTCCTCCATGGTTTAGGGTTTCCAATCCACCCTTTCCTCTGCGGCCTGCTGGAGTTTTACGGGCTGCACCTGCACCACCTCTCCCCGAACTCGATATTGCACATCGCGGGGTTCGTCATGCTCTGCGAGCTACACCTCTGCTATCAGGCGCACTTTGGATTATGGCGAAAGTACTTCTGCATCGTGCCCCACTCCTCGGCCGACAAGCTGTTCGAGGTTGGAGGAGCCGAAGTCTGCCGAGTCGACAAGACTGTCTATACAGCGGGAACACCTCGGGAGGACGCTGATTACTGGCCTTCCGAGTGGTTCTATATCAACAACGTCCCACTGAACGAGCCAGTTTGGCCAGGCCTCCCACCCTTCTCATTGGATCCACCGAGGAAACGTTACAGCTGGAGCCCGCGGAGCCTGGCGCAAGAGGAAGACGAAGCCGTGACCAGTCTAGCGGCCAAAGTGAAGCTACTGTCGAGTGCTGGCCTCACCATCATTGATGTGATGGCAGTGGCCCTAGACCAAAGAGTCCAACCCCTCCGGCAACGTCAGCACTTATTGTGCAAGTATAATGGGTCCAACGATGCCTCCCGATCCATCAAGGGAGCTTTTATGGACCAAATGACCCTTGGGGTTGTACTAGCCAGCATGTACCAAGGGTCCGTGGAGGAGTTCGCCAAGCGCCAGTTCCCGGATGGGCTGTCATACAGCAATCCTGCCGACATAGTAAGTTTCTCTTCCGAACTCTTCCATTTACCTTGGGATTTTTAAAGTTAATCCGCAACACCTCGGCCCGTGAACAGCGGTGGAGGCGTTGGCTTGAAGGCGTGAGCAGTCCGGCCCCTGAGCCAGAACTGCACTGCCGCGTGGAAGATCCTCTTTACAACAAGGATGAAGACCTGGACCTGATCTACGAAGGGAGGAAGTTTTACTTGGAGAGCCTTGATGGCTCAAAAGTGGCTGTCATCCCTGACATGCCGGGGACGAGGCCAGCTTCATCGGTAACACTCCCTTCCTCTAAATGAAAGAGAGCCCCTCGTCCTCCAGCCCCCAGCCATTTGACTTCTCCTCCAAAGGGGCGGCGCTCCCAACGCCTACGCAGAGAGACGGCTTCACTGGGAAGGACTCCGGTAGAAGTACAAGAAACTCAGGCCGAGGTCACGGGGGCAGGCGAAAGTGCCCCCTCTATTACGGGGTAATACTTTTGATCTATGCCGCTGCAAAGAAACTTCGGATTTTAACCTTCCAGATTATTTGCAGACAACCTTCATCCACTCCAACAAACGTGGAGGTCGAGGGAGCCACGGCCCCGTCTAGGGAGACGGGTGCCCGAGATCCCGCGGGAGTTGACCTCAGAGCCGCCCAGCCCGAGGACTCGGTGACATCGGCCACTCCATACTAGATTCACTACAGGAATCAGCTACTTTGCCATCTGCCATAGTAGACGGCAAAGGCATGCTTGGCGGACGGCAAAGCCTTTGCCGTCTGCCAGCAGACGGCCAACACTCCGGCTGAACAGATGCCGGCAAAGGCACTTTGCCATCTGCGGGCGGACGGCAAAGAAGCAAGCTCTTTGCCGTCTGCCAGCGGACGGCAAAGAAGCAAGCTCTTTGCCGTCTGCCAGCGGACGGCAAAGAAGCAAGCTCTTTGCCGTCTGCCAGCGGACGGCAAAGAAGCAAGCTCTTTGCCGTCTGCCAGCGGATGGCAAAGAAGCAAGCTCTTTGCCGTCTGCCAGCGGACGGCAAAGAGGCCAAATAGGCCAAAGTGGCTATATAGCCCCTGTTTTTTCTTATATCAATTCATTTTCACAGAAAATTATATATATGACCAATATAGCATATCCAACACATATTGCCAATAGTCATGAACACATGTAAATTAAAAACTTTATTAATAATTGGAATAGGTAATACAAAGTCATATTATAAAGAATCAGAAATGATTAAGTAATTAAATTTACATTTCGGAAATTACAAGAAATGACCTAAAACTAAATATCTATTTTCCTAAAAACTATCTTATTACTAAGATCTTCTCTAGATCTTCTTCTTTTCTTCCAACCTGCATAACAAAAACACTAAGAAAGAGAGAATGGGTTAGGAGTAGAAATGTAGCATTTCACTTGGTGAAATGCAATGCTGTAGGAGCCAGCACTTGAGATCAAGACAATGTTAGTTAAGATCCTGATTTTCAAAGTGATCTTAATTAGAAAGCCAAATAGAGTAAACCAATACCAAAGAGCCAAAGGAGAGAACCAGCCAAGGACCCAATCAAGAAGCCACCACAATTAGTAGTAAGTTAAATGCCAACACAAAGACCACTATCAGTACTAGCTCCAGGAATTAAGCCAACTAAAAACTAGTGATTAAAGCCAAGGATTAGACTTCATCACCACAATCAGTTTTGTCCAGTGAAGCAGCTAGGAGGAGCAGGCTGTCCAGAAGAAGTAGGTTTACCAGAATCCACAAGACCAAGCTACAGAAGACCTCAAGGTATACTTGAGGGATTATGTGCTCAGACAGCCTGGAAGTGCCAGGGCTAGTTCATCACAGCACAGGGATAGCCACATGTAAATTAAGCCTAAGAGAGGGGGGCTCAGACCAGCATCACTGCCCAAATCAGATGTAGTATCTGTCTTATCAGTAGAAAACTAGGAAAGTAACAGCCAAAACCAAGTATAGCATCTGTTCATATGCTATTAGAAAGAGACCAATAGGAATAGCCAAACCAAGTGGTATCTGTTCATGTCAGTATTAGAAATAAAGCAACTAAGATCAAGTGAGCATCTGTTCATAAGATCAATAGAAATAGCATAGAAGAAATAGCAGGGTAGCACCCCACTGATTATCTGCTTCTGCAGAACACAGCACACACATGCACCTGGTAATTTCTGCAAATAGGGCACTGCACCCACAAGCACAGGGGGCTAGTATCACTTAACAGCTACTACAACTAAACAGCAGCAGCATTAGTTAACAACAGCTATAACCACTATTATCCAAAGGTTAAACAGACCAATGGAAAGGAAATATAACTCTAAAATCAGTTAACTGAATCAAAGTCACCACCAACAGTTAGGGAATTAACTGACAGCCACAACAACTACAGGGAGAGATCCCCAGTACAGCCAAGGTAGTGCTCTAAATTGTTAATGTGGTAAGAAATAACTCTGAAACAAGGGTTCTATCGTCATATGTGGGACATGCAGTGTTGTCGTAGGCTACATTGAATCTTTTTTGCATCACTACAACTTTACAAAATAGAAATAGCCCTTAGCTTGCTGAAATAATAATTCTCTTATATGCTTAGTTTCTGAAGAATAACAGAGGATGAACAAATTAAGAGCAGGTCTGCAACTACATGACTAAGATTCAGGAAAGTGTACAGCAAGGATGATAATTTTGGTTTGTGAGATAAGAATGCAGGTTAACACACGTTGATAATCCAATACACTATATATCAGCAACAAAAGAACACATCTGATACAATTACAGCGGCATCCAGGAGGCCAGAGTGGCATAACCAGCAAAGCCAGACACTTGAATCAATGCACAAACTCGCCCCTTCCTCTACTTGGACCAGACCACGACATAAAACCACCATCTAATTGATTCAAGTAATCCGATGTTCCACAGAGTAGCAGAAGAGTAGGAGCAGGGGGAGATGGAGCTCACCGAGGGGTTGTTGACGGAGCAGCACTCGGGGAGGCGCCGGGGTTGCGTTGGACGCCGTCCAACCGGCGAGGAGCCCTCCTGCACCGCAAGCCGACGACGCCATGTCGGAGTTGCGCCAGAGCGCCGTCCCGCCGACGAGCACGAACACCACGGGCACAAACGCGACCAAGGAGGCCGGCGGTGGCATAGAGTACATCCAGGAGCGCCACCAGGAGCGGGGACGACCGGAGCAACGAGCAGGTAGCCGCCGGAGACAAGGATCACCACCCACACCGAAACCCTAGCAGGGCATAACCGAAGGGGGCGACCACAGGGAGCAGAGGAAAACAAATTGATGCGGAGGAATCGACAGAGCTCATCGAGGAGCAGCCGTAGGTGTGCTGGGCGGCGCCAGAGCTCACCGGAGCGGCCGGAATCGGCCGGCGTCCGTGGCGGCGGCGCAAGGGGATCGAGAGGACTAGACAGGAAGAGAGCTAAGCGAGCGAGAGAGATGGGCGCGTGCGTTGGTTCTGGTCTAGCCCCGCCAGCGTAACTGTACGGCTTTTTTTTTACCCGCAAAAAAAAATAGCCCACCTCTTTGCCGTCTGCCAGCAGATGGCAAAGAATCTTTGCCGTCTGCTGGCAGACGGCAAAGAGGTGGGGCTGGTGCGCCGTTACAGCGCTGGTGTCCACTAGACCCACTCACCTCTTTGCCGTCTGCCAGTAGATGGCAAAGAATCTTTGCCATCTGCTGGCAGACGGCAAAGAATTGGCTGATGGCAACCAGGTTCTTTGCCGTCTGTCAGTTCTTTGCCGTCTGTTTTACCAAAGCAGACGGCAAAGAGCCTCTTTGCCGTCTGCCAGCAGACGGCAAAGATCTGGCAGACGGCAAAGATCCTGATTCCAGTAGTGATTCAATGCACCGTGAATTATCGCTGGTGAAAAGCTTCTCTGAACAGTCCATCCTTCTCAGACAGGGAGTTGAATGCTCTCAGCGTGGTGGATGCATACCTCGAGGCAACCCGAGGTGCTTTTGACGAATCGTTGGACGTCTTGTCCCGGGGGCTGCGGGTAAGTTTTTATAGACAACCATGACTACCGAGTATGGTAGTAGCTCCGAAGGCTTGGTACGAGCCCCTGGGGTCGAATCAAGACTTAAATACTAACCAGCAATCACTGACTTGAACAGGAAGCTCGCTTGAAGAACGAGCAATTGACCTCGGCGTTGGCCGAAACAAAGGTGCAGCTTGATGCGGCTTTGTCCGAGGTTGATCAGGTGGAGAAATTCACGAGGGAGGCGCATGGTAAGTGCTTTGTGCTTAGATTTGGTAATGCCAATGGAAATAGAGTTGACGCCAGAATCCCTTGTAGCAGCGGAAGCCCTAAGCCATCTTGAAAGGGACCTCAAGCAGGCCCGCGAGGATCTAGCGTACGCGGAAGCACAACGTCAAGCAAACCAACACGTGGTTACTCAAAGAGTGGACATCGTGAATGTGCTTAGGGCTGAGAACGCCCGTCAGGCCCAGGAGATTGAGAGTTTAAAAGCTCGCCTCGCTATTGTGGAAGCAAAGAATAGGCAAACGGACGACATGATTTATGGTAAGTTTATAAGCCTCGAGGAATGCTTGTCATGTAACTTGTCCAAGGTGACTTGTCATTTGAATGTTGTCTTGTTTGGCAGCTTGTTTGTCGGGCCTTCCTCCGGAATCGCGGGGTCCGATGTCTAAAGACATGAGCGTTCATCTATCCGAGGTGCACGAAAAGGCATGGAAATCGATGAAGGATGTGCACCAGGCTTTATGGCCCGAGGTGGTGCCGGTCCCCGAGGACATGGCCGTGCTAGCCGAACAGCTGAAGAGAGCTCGGCGCCGGATCCAGGCTTGGAAGGTATCAGCTTGCCGAGAAGGTGTGATGGAGGCTTGGGCCATGGTGAAGACCCACTACACCGGTCTGAAGACGACGGAATTTGCAGAGGTGGGACCCATGGGATCTGACAGGAAGGAAATCCCCTCTAGCCAGGCCTATGATAGTGTAATGCCTGCGGCGCGATTCTCGCAGAAGGATTGCGCATTGGACACCCTGATAGATGTACTAGACCGCGCATGAAAACTTTGTATGACTTTATGTACCGAAGTATTTATGCCTGTTTTCAATCCGTGTATCCAGACTCTGTCAGCCAGCCTTTGGCTTCCGCCTCCTCGGATAAACTCCGAGGAGTGTCCCCTACTACTGGCAGAGGTTATCAAACCAAGTGCTTCAGGTGACAAGGCAATCGGGCTATACGGCTCGAAGGACAAGAGGGCAACGGAAAGTTATGTTATATTACTTTTTAACGTAAGAAACATCTTCTGAGGAAAATAGTTCTTCCAACAGTTCCATTCCTCAGGTCGCTGTGTCGAACACATCTGTCCGAAGACGGATGACCTCGGGGGTAAAGCCCCTGGTCGGCGTTTAAAAAGACCCCTGCCACGTTAGTCCTATGTCAAGGCCGACCGATTCGCATTGTAAGAACGCTAGCTTTCGGCTTTATCCGTCTAAGGTACTACACCGGCTGATCCGGGAGTGACAATCACAGCGGTGCTCCCTTTGCCCCCTAGCCGAAATATCGGGAACGTAAGGGGCAAGCACAGGAGCCGGGCAACCCAGCTTGGCCAGATCTTAAAGCGAATCGATGCATATGGTGGCTCAAACGACGATAGTACATAAGAGGTGGAATAGTTCTTGTGCTTAGAAAGAACGTGCTATTTTGTCCTCGGGGTCATTGAATAATTTTCTGGGGTGGGAAAATAAATAACGAGTAAAGAATTAAGTCAAAGAAAAATGCACAAGGTATTTACACAGACCGTATGCGTGGTGTCAAGCGTAGAAGCGTCGGAGTAGCGCCGCATTCCTGGGGTGGGGTTCTAGCCGGCCGTCCTCTGGATCTCGAATTCGATAAGCTCCTCCAATGAGTACTTGGTCAACGATAAACGGCCCGTCCCATCTAGGGGATAGTTTGTGCTTTTGTTTTTCGGGGTGTAGCCTCATTACGAGATCACCGACGTTAAATTCTTTGGCCGAACCTCTCTTCCATGGTAGCGCCGGGCCTGCTGCTAATAAATAGCTGATCTCGCCCGTGCGACATTGCACTCTTTGTCGAGAGCGTCTAGCGCATCCTGCTGATCAAGCTCGGCCTCTAGCTCCTCATACATGCGTACTCGAGGTGTGTCGTGTATGATGTCACATGGGAGGACCGCCTCGGCGCCGTACACCATGAAAAACGGGGTGAATCCTGTGGACCTGTTTGGTGTTGTACGCAAGCCCCATAGTACGGAATCAAGTTCCTCAACCCATTTACAATTGGCTTTTTAAGGGTGCGAACTAACCTAGGCTTAATTCCGCTAAGGATTTTTCCATTGGCCCGCTCCACTTGCCGATTAGACTGTGGGTGGTAGACGGACGCGTAGTCGAGCTTAATGCCCATTTTTTTGAACCATGCCTTAACCTCTTTAGCCGTGAAGTTGGTTTCATTGTCTCTAATCAGACTATGGGGGACACCGTAACGGTGTACTACCCCCGAGATGAATCTGATTACTTGGACGGCTTCGGCCGAGGTGACCAGCTTAGCTTCGATCCACTTGCTAAATTTGTCGACCATGACAAGGAGGTACTTATTTTTGTTTGATCCACCCTTAAGTGGCCCGACCATATCGAGCCCCCAGACCGCAAAAGGCCAAGTGATGGGGATGGTGAGAAGGGCCGTGGGGGGCGTGTGGCTCTGCTTGGCAAGTACGTGACAGCCTGGGCAATGCTGTACTAATGCCTCGGCATCAGCGCCTGCAGTTGGCCAATAGAAACCGGCTCGGAAAGCATTACTGACCAAGGTCCGAGCAGCGGCGTGATGTCCGCTCATGCCGGAGTGTATCTCCCAAAGTAGGAGTCTTCCTTCTTCCTCGGATATGCATCTCTGGAGGACGCCCGTTGTGCTCATTTTATAAAGTTCCCCTTCATGCACCTTGTAGGCTTTAGACTGCCTTACAATCCGGCGGGAGTCAGTTTGGTTATCGGGGAGCTCTTTTCGGAGCAAGTACGCGAGGAGCAACTTGGTCCACGGTGCGATAACTGCCATGACCTCATGCGCTGAAGCAGTCTTCCGGATCATTGAGGCGCCTATGATACCGTCATATTCTTCGGGCGGGGCTTGCTGCCCGACGTCGGTTTGATCCGACATTCCTTTGCTATCTTGCCAGACTACAGATGGCTTGAAAAGACGTTCGAGGAAGGTGTTTTCGGGAACCTTATCCCGTTTTGCGCCCAACCGGGCGAGCACATCTGCGGCCTGGTTGCTGTCTCGGGGTATGTGGTGAAACTCTAGCCCCTTGAACCTGGCCGATATCTTTATGACGGCGTTTCGGTAAGCTGTCATCTTCGGGTCTTTGGCGTCGAATTCGCCGTTGATTTGTGAGATGGCAAGGTTAGAATCACCTCGGACCTCCAGGCGTTTAACACCCATAGAGACTGTTATCCGAAGTCCGTGTAGGAGGGCTTCGTATTCAGCCGCATTATTAGAGTCTGTGTACATGATTTGTAACACGTATCTAATGTTATCTCCCGTGGGTGACGTGAGCACCATGCCAGCCCCTAGGCCGGCGAGCATTTTGGAGCCATCGAAATACATTGTCCAATGCGAGTAAGTACTGTACTCACGGGGGAGTTCGGCTTCGGTCCATTCGGCTACGAAGTCTGCCAACACCTGGAATTTAATGGCTCGGCGTGGTTTGTAGATGATCTCAAAAGGTAAGAGCTCTATGGCCCATTTGGCGATGTGCCCTGTCGCGTCCCTATTATTGATGATGTCACTTAATGGGACGTCGGATGCCACGGTCACCGAACACTCTTGAAAGTAGTGCCGGAGTTTTCGTGACGCCATGAAGACCGCGTAGGCTATCTTTTGGTAGTGAGGGTAGAGTGATTTGCATGGGGTTAAGACCTCGGAGACGTAATACACGGGCTTCTGGACCTGGAATTTGTGTCCTTCCCTGTCTCATTCGACCACGAGAACTGCGCTAACCACCTGGTTTGTGGCCGAGATGTACAATAGCATCGGTTCGTAGACACCTGGCGCTGCCATGATGGGATTGGTGGCGAGGAGGGTCTTGTTGTCTTCCAGGGCCGCCGCGGCCTCCTTGGTCCATTTGAATGTCTTGGTCTGCTTTAACAGCTTGTACAAGGGTAAGGCTTTTTCTCGGAGCCGTGATATGAAGCGGCTCAAGGCTGCTACACAGCCTGCCAGTTTTTGTACGTGCTTGAGCTCTATTGGGATCTCCAAGCGATCCAAGGCTCGAATTTTAGCCGAATTGGCTTCAATTCCTCAGCTAGATACGATGAAACCGAGGAGTTTGCCGGCTGGGACTCCGAAAACGCATTTCTCTGGATTGAATTTTATTTGATATTCCCGTAGGTTGCCAAATGTATCTCGGAGGTTGTCCACCAACTGGTCGACGTGTTTAGTTTTGACAACTACATCATCTACGTAGGCCTCAATGGTCTTTACGATGTGTTTTTTCAGACATGTTTGAATCATGCGCTGATATGTGGCGCCATCGTTCTTTAGTCCGAAGGGCATCGTGTTGAAGCAAAATGGCCCTTAGGGCGTGATGAATGTCGTTGTTGCCTGGTCAGATTCCTTCATCATTATTTGATGATATCCTGAGTAGGCGTCTAGGAAGCACAATGCATCATGGCCCGCAGTGGCGTCCACTATTTGGTCAATACAGGGTAAGGGGAAGGGGTCTTTGGGGCAAGCTTTATTGAGGTCTTTAAAGTCGACACACAACCGCCAGGACATGTCCTTTTTTGGTACCATGACCAAATTGGCTAGCCAGTCAGGGTGTTTTATGTCCCTAATGAATCCTGCCTCCAGTAGCTTTGCTAGTTCCTCACCTATCACTTGACGCTTGGGCTCGGAGAAATGCCAAAGTGTTTGTTTAACAGGCTTATAGCCTGGTAATATGTTTAGGCTATGCTATACGAGCCTACAGGGTATCCCTGGCATATTGGAGGGGTTCCAAGCGAATATGTCCCAGTTTTCCTTGAGGGAAGCGCATAGGGCTTCGGCAACTTCTGGGTCAAGGTTAGCCCCTATGGACACCATTTTAGCAGGGTCCGTTGGGTGAACCTGGAACTTGACTATCTCGTCGGCCTGTTTGAAAGAAGTAGGTTTTGATCTTTTGTCGAGAACGACATCGTCCCAGTCGACCTCGGTGCGCAATGCGGTCAGCTCCTCGGCCGCGAAGGCCTCGGCCAGAGTTTCGAGGGCGAGGGACGCCGTTTTATTCTCGGCTTTGAGTGCCCTGTCGGGATCGCTTGAGATGGTAATGATCCCTTTCGGGCCCGGCATTTTGAGCTTCATGTAGCCATAGTGCGGCACCGCCTGAAATCTTGAAAAGGCGTCCCGTCCGAGAATGGCGTGGTATCCGCTCTTGAAGGGCGTGATGTGGAACGTAATCTCCTCGGAGCGATAATTATCCTGGGTTCCAAAGACTACGTCCAGGGTTATCTTTCCGCTGCATCATGCCTTTCGTCCAGGGACTATTCCTTTAAAGGTGGTAGTGCTCTGTTCTATGCGCGATTTATTGATGTGCATTTTGTCCAGAGTGTCCTCGTATATTAGATTCAAGCTGCTGCCTCCGTCCATAAGGACCTTATGGAGGCGGCAGTGGTCCACGATGGGGTTGAGGACTAGTGCGGCGGGGCATCTGTCTAGGGCCGACCTCGGCTGATTATGTTGGTTGAAGGTGATCGGCGTGTCTATCCACGCGCCCCTGGGTGGTACTTGCCGGACGGCATTGATTTCCCATAAGGCCCGTTTGCCCTGTTATTAGACGTAAAGGTCTCATAAATCATTAGGACCTCATCTTCGTCCGAGGTCCGTTCAAGGTGGCTGGAGGTGCCCGCCAAAAGGGCGGGTCCCCCTTTTGCCACCTGCCTCAACACCCAACAGTCGCGAAGGCTGTGAGTCGGGCAGGAGTTAACCAACATGGCATGGATCGAGCATGGTTTATCCAAAAAGCCGTCCAGAGCCGTTCTGGAGTGACCGGAGGTTTTCTTCTTCTTCCAGGGTCGATCGCCCGAAGTATTCTGTTTGCAATTTTCACGCCGAAGTGTCGACCGGTCGCGTTCCGGGAAGTTATCACAGATCGAGTCCGTGTTTTCCTCGGTGCGCTAGGCGTCTTCGATAGCGCAAAATCATGCTACCAGGTTGGTTAATTTAGGGAGTGTTTGGATGCAACGTCGAGCGAGGACGTTCGAGACGCCGTTATTCTTGCACCCGCACTCGAAAGCGGCAATTATGTCAGAGTCTTGGTAGTCCAGCATCTTGTTCTTGACGGACAAGAATCTTGCCCAGTATCGTCTAATCGGCTCACCGGGGAACTGCCGTACGTAGGCCAAGTCCCAGACGTCAGGTGGGCCAGAGTTATCGGGGCGATATTCTATATGGGAGGTGAGAAGACCAGCTCCAATCTCTAAAGACCGCGGGCTCAAGACCTCGTTATTTTCTCGTGACGCTGGATCCGTAGTTACCGGTTTAGCCGAATTGATCTGAAGGTCGGTCGCCGGTAGGTCGCTGTCCGATCCACTCTCCAGGAAGTATCTTAGCCCCTCGTCCATGAGGTTTTTTTTTGTTGAAACCAAAGAAGGGTCATGGTTCGCTTCCACATTACGTGGGGGCGTCTCTGTGACTAGAGCTTCAGACGTGGAGACGTGCTCCATGGGCCTGATGCCATTAACCGGTGATCCCATCGATCCTTTTGGCGATCGCACAGCGGAACTCTCAATGAAAGCACCAGTGTCGGTGTAAAAACTGGCAGACCTCGGGGTAGGGGGTCCCGAACTGTGGATCCCGGATCGGTGGTAACAAGGACAAGGGAGACGATGTTTACCCAGGTTCGGGCCCTCTTGATGGAGGTAAAACCCTACGTCCTGCTTCTGTTTATATTAATGGAGATGTATCAAATACAGAGTTGATCTACCTCGAGATCGTAATGTGTCTAACTTCTAGGGCTAGGTGAGAGATATTGCGTTGATGTCCCCCTCACGAGCTAAACCCTATGGCTTATATACACGCCAGGGAGGGTATCTAGGGTTACAAGGTCGGTATCTAAGAGAAAGGCAGCATGATAGATCTTGGAGTATACGTCAAGTCTTCGGTAGAGACAGTCTTGATCACGCTTCCTGTGTACAGCTTCCGGAGTCCATCTTGATCACGTGCGAGGGCCCACCAGCCCAACCGAGGAGACGGGCCGGTTAGGTTGGCAACCCCTTATCCAGGACACCGTCAGTACCCAACAGGGTCACCACCTGGCATATCCCGACATGCCATCACGGATCATTCTTGTCACAACGAGACATCTATTTCACGGTCACTTTTTCTCGTGACTGATTCTTTCATGCAGATTAGTCAGAACAAGCATAGGCATGTGTGGCACAAATGTTTCATGTTTAAGTGAACTCAAATACTCACAAGGAACCACATATGGATGATCATCTATATGCAAATTCATTTGAGGTAACATAAACATGTTTCAAAAATTCTAGGAAGCAATCAACCAAGCAGTCATCATATCAAGTGTTCAAGATGCTTGCCTTGGGTATGAAATGGTGTTGGTTCACTCCACAAGTTTGCAAAAATTATCTACCCTCCATTCTTCCCTAGAGATTGCGCCTTCACTTAGCACGAGCCGGCACAGCGTGGGTCACTGACAGTGGGCCTGCCTGGCCCACTGGTCAGGTTTGACCGGTCTTCGCGTGCGCCTCTCTCTCTCCGGCAGAACAAAGGCGCAGCTTCGACGATCCTCGCCGGCGAACGGCGCCGCCCCATGGGGATCTGAGCATATGGGAAGGATTAGGAGGTCGAGGCGATCATGCGGAGGTGCAACACGGTTGCCGTAGTGGATGGAGTTGTCGGCGGCGAGCTTCCCCGAAGAGCTCCGGCGGAATCAAAAGAGGGCTTTCGCCCACGAGTTTGCTCCGATGAAATTGAAGGGTGGGATGGAGGCTAGTGATGAAGAGAACTGGGAGGAGGGGTCTGTGGGTGCACTGGAATCAACCGAACGGTGGCGGCGGATGCCTCAGCCGGAGGTGGAGAAGACGACCTCTCCGGTGTTTTGCTTCTACGGGAGGTTTGCAGAGAGAGGAGGGGGTGTGGTGAGGAGCGGAGAGAGCCCGGGGTAGCCTTTTACAGGCTAAGCAAGGCGGTTCAACCGAAGCTGCTCCAACCGACCACGGCGGCGACCATTTATGGCAACAGGGGGCGGGCGCGAGGCCGGTGAGGTCGGTGCGTGGCCGGTGCGAGTTGGTATGGACGGTGGCCGTCCAAATTTACCACAGGGGTGCGCTGGCTGGCTTGGGTGGCTTGGGCGGTGCCACGACCGGGACGGCAGCCACGGGCGGCGGTGAAGGGCGGTGCTGGCCGGCGCTAGAGGCCAAGGCGAGGCACGTTTGGGTGGCTGGGCGGTCGAGAGGACCTCTCTGGTGATCAGGACGAGCCGGGGAAAGGCGGTAGGGGGAGGCAGAGCTCGGGCACTCGTGACTGCAACACGGGCGCTCTGCCCGTGCTCTGGACATGCACACAGAGTGCTCGACGATTTGCCACGGGGACCAAACGTGATCCAAATGAGTTAGATTTTCTCAGGGTAGCAAACAATGGTCTGGTAAGAGTGATGGACATGATTGTTTGGCCACATGAGCTAGTGCAACATAGGGTTCAGAGAGTTGCAAGATTTCAGCCATGTCCACAAGGTGTTTGACGAAATGCAATGGCTAGCTAGGGAACTTTTTTGGATGTGAAAATTGGCAAGATGATGTCTCCTTTGATTATAGTGTTGATGGTGAAATTAGTTTGATAAAAAGAAAAACTTGCTAGTGCAAGTTTTACTAGAATTCAGCTCTGGACAGAAAGTACAGGGGATTATTTGGTGGACTTCCAAGAGGCAAATGGGGCTGATATTCTGGACTTAAGGGTTTCGTTGGAAGGACTATGGGATGGAAAAATTCAGAATTATTTGAGCAAGGAAAAATAGGGTTGTAGTTATAACCTAAGGATGGGACAGAATTGAAAAGTGGATGGTTTGCTCAAATATTTCAAAAGACCAAGTTGGGTGTTTGCATAAAAGTGATCTATAGGCATCATAGGACCTCTCCAAAAAAAATTGGCTTTTCAAAGAACATTATTTGAATTAGTTTTAGTTCAACAGAAGCATTTCAAAGTTTGAAAATGCTATTAAAAGAATTATTTTGGGTCAAATTTATTATGAAAATATTTCCTATTAATTTTTAAAAGTTAAATGAAAGGATTAAAAATTACTTTCAAAACCCACAATATTTTACAAAAGTTTCTATATGGAGGGAAGAACTTTGGAAAACAGAAAACAGAAAAGATTCTGAAATTATTAAAAGACCTAATATAAATCAAAATTTTATTTCTATAAAAAATTTACTTAATAAAAACATGGTTATAATTTTGGGGGGTTACAAAATCTACCCCCCTTAAGAAAATCTCGTCCTCGAGATTTGTTAAGGGTGGAAGAATTAAATGCAGATCACAACAAAGAAACAATCATAGGCAAACTGCAATCATAGTAACGCATTTATGACATATGCCCCAATATACAACACAAGGGTTGCATCATGTAAACAAGCGCTAGACCCGCAACAAACACACTCATGATCGTCTACGGTTCGAAGGTGAGATCTACAGGGTATTGCGGAAGGGTTCCCAGTGCTGGAGCACATTCTTCTTCTTCCGGGGGAAGTGGAGGAAGTAGACGAAGAACATGCCCTTCTTGAGTTGGCAAGGGTGGTCCGCCAATGGCGATCTGGGGATTCAGGACAGCAAGGTAATGGAGATAATCCATTAGTTGCTGGGTTAGATGCTCCTAGGCCATCACATACTTGATTAGATTGGCCAGTGCTGGATCTCTTTCTATACGTTCACAACGGAACGTAGCTTCTGCTCCGAGTGCTGCGTGGCTCGAAAAGTAATAATACTCCCTTTCGCTGGCATAGGGTATCACGAATCGAAGACGGGTAATTGGTTCATAAGCGGCAAATTCTATGGCCATGTCTGGGGTTGGCATGGATTTCCTGACGAAGACGATATACAGAGGGCCTTGGCTTGGTTCTTCCAGTGGAATGTGCACAACTGCCCAATATTTCGAAGAACTGGGGGTGATCCTCAACTTGAACAGCTCATACTGGGGTTGGTGGGTGGAGCCAAGAGTGTTGCGGGTGAAATCCCACAAAACCTTGACAAAACTTCCAAGGGTTGCCTCTGGAGTTCTCAGGTAGGTTCCGAGGTGAGACATGGAGTGGTCGGGTGATGAATGCGGTGCTCAAGGTTGATGGTTGTTCGGGTTGGGTACAGAAGTGGCCTCTTATAGAGTTCCTTGGTTAGGAAACATGATGCGGCGTCGGTACGACTTGTGTATCGGCTCTATCATAGGGTTGTCTGAGTCAAAGTCTCAGACCTCGATCCCCACAAGGAATGTGACGTATTACTGTATGTGTCGATTAGGGTGGTTTGGGCCGTCGCGTCTAGAATTTACTCTGCAACCACTCGTTAAACAATTTACTCTAGGTCACGCATAGTACCAACAAGATAGTGGCACACAAGTAATCCACAAACTTCTATGGCATACAACTACTACTTCGGAAATATAGGATTACAGGGTAGCAGGGTCACTAAGGACTCGACAACTACTTTTGTGGACTCAGTCCACCTCATTGACATCTAGCCGGGCGCATTCCGCAGATGTCGAGGCTTCACCATGTGCTTCAGCTTCAGAGCTGGTTGGGGTAGGATGAGGAGTTACAGGGCTGCGGTAACGATGGTGCCTCTCACGAGATGTCGTAGCCACAGTCCCATTGGAGTAGGTCTCCAAGAGGCGGCGGAGTTCCTCTGGGTGGACAAATGCATTGCCCGGGTGGGCAACAGGGGCAGACCCCGAGGGATCGATTGGTCTTCCGAACAGCACTATCGGGGTGTCGGTGGTGGTTGCAGCTTCACCTCTCATCGGGGTCAGAAGAGCGAGCGCCCTGCGGTCGCAATCAGATCACTGGTGAACTGATCGAAGAGTGCTTCTTGCGCTCTCAGGTAGCGCACCAGATGCACTAGTGCCGAATCTGACTCATGGTCTCCGTTGGCGACTTGGGTTGAGCTACCATAGCCTTCATGACTAGGGTAGTAGAAGAAAGGATGGATGTTAACCCATGGCGACAGATGCCGGAGTTGAACTACAGCCTCTCGGGCTGCAAGCTGGATGGCTTGGGGCTCGTCGGAGGTCGTCCTTCTGGTGAACCAGTAGGGGCGTTCTAATGTGGTACTCCTCCCGTAGATGTGCACCGTGGCCCAGAAGTGATGGATGGAATCACTCGTGTGCTCCCGGTACACAACATATTCCGGGGGCTCTTCTATGCCAAATGCATGACGAGTAACACTGGCGAGGATGGCTATCGGAAGTCGGGCTCCGAGGACCCAAAGGTTCGAACACTTGGGTGAGCTCGTTCTACCACTTCGTCTCCTACCACGACTAAGCAGCGGCGAGGCTACGGCGAGAGCGCGCTAGCGAGGAACGGACCGTGGACTCAGCGGTTACCCAGGTTCGGGCCACCTTGCGGTGTAAAACCCTACTCCTGCTTGTGGTTGGGATTGCAAGAGGCAAGAGAGTTCTTGCGTACAAGGTGGAGGAGGCAGAACTCAACCGAGATCTCCCGTCTCCCTCTCTACAACGGCAGCACTGCCCTTTATACCAGCCATGGTCCTCTTCCCCCTCGAAAACTAAAGCGGGAAGGGTTGCCACACTTGGCGGTTTTGAAAGGGGACAAGCACTCAGGCTATCTTGACTAAAGGCGGTCTTCGCCTGCCAAAGCATGATCCATGACGCGCCGGTGGGCTCGGTGATGACCTCCGCCCTGCGCACCCGCCGACTTGGTCTTCCCTCGCCGTTCGGGCAACCTTTGGGGTCCCTTTGGGGAGTAGATAGCTGGCCCTGCTCCCTTAACACAAAAGAGGAAACCATCTTCATCCGCGCCTGCTGGCGTGGCCCCTGTCGCCGCTCGTCGTCGCGCATGTCACCCACGTGATGGGCCCCAGACCGCGCGGCTGCGCCGAACGGCCTTCATCTTGGGCGCCTTCGGGACGAGGCCTCGGGAGGCCACCTCGGGAGGCCGCCTCGTGAGAGGGTCTCGCGAGGCCGTTGGTGAGGATGCCGAGCCTTGCTCGCCACTTCCTGAGGAGGAGACCTCAGGAGGCCATGGCCTCACGAAGAGTCCTAGTGAGGTGCTCGGTGATGACTGCAACCTGGTCCCATGCCACGCGTTGCGCCCTGAGCCAAAGGCAGACGGGTCTGGATACCCTGGGTTCCATGGGCCCGACAGTAGTCCCCGGGCCCGCGGCGCGCACGTTCCCGCCTACTGGGGGGCGAAATGGCGCGGGCCCTAACTGCCTACGGCCAGGCGCGACGCGTGGCGCACGATGTGATGGGGGACGGCCCCACTTCTCCCACGACACCTCGGTAACCGCCCGCGCTGACATAAAACCTACCGCGGGCGACGCGAGGCCATCATTGCCTTCCTTCACACTTTGCAGCTGCTTCAATTCCCAACGCCGGAGAAGGCGGAGCGATGAGAGGAGCTCCGCGCCGAGCATAAAGAGGGGGGATGAGAGCCGGAGTCCTCCACCCATCTTCTCCTTCCTCCAACCTCCTCTATCTTCTTGTTAGAGCCGTCGCAGAGATGGTGAGGGGGAGAGGGCGTGGCCGTGCTTCCGCTGCCGCATCCCAGGTTCCGCCCCGGGGGCGCGGGCGCTCCCCGACGGCTGCTGGCGCCGGGCCCGGCGGTCACGGAAGGGGCGCCGCGGCGGGGCAGCCACGCTACCACCCCAGGCGGGGAGCCATTCGGCGGAGGCGGCGCACGAGTTCATCGTGAACATGCACTGCAGCCCCTGCACCTGGCTCCGGCTCCCGGACTCCTTCGCGGCGGCGATGGCGGACCGCGCGCCCTTGGGCTTGTGGGTGAACGCCGACGGGTGCTGCAACGGCCCGTCCTCGCTGGTGACAGAGTTCACCCCCTCGGGCTTCATGTTCTTGAAGCAGGGGTGGAAGCCGTTCGCCCTCGCCCATGGCCTGAAGCGGGGGCACGTCCTCCAATTCAAGCACGATGGGGCCGCCACGCTCTTCATGAAGATATTCGGGATCTCCGGCAGCCGCCTGGAGTGCTGCGCGGAGAGCGAGGATGGCAGCTACAGCGGCTCCTCCAGCGAGGACGACAGCTCCAGCGGTGCCTCCCCCTCCGGCGGGGGCGGAAGCGACGAGGACTCCCCCCACGTTAAGAGCGAGGACGAGGACTCTGACTAGGCGCGCGCGGCGATGATTCCGGAACCCCTGGCGGCGGGCACCGTGCGCACGGTGACGGAGCCACACTTGCCTGCAGCGCCTTCTTGGGAATGCGCACGGCGCCCGCGCTGGAGTCTTGGGGGTGACGGCGCCTCGCCTAGGCCCTTTCTTTCTTTTTATTTTCCTGCATTGAACGATGTAGCCCCACGGGGGCGTGAAAACAGTATCTTCTATGTTTAACTTAATGCTTTTGTGATTCGGGGTGTATGCATTCTCTCTCGAGGTCCTCTCGTGAGGCTGTTTTTTTTTCTTTGTTCGCCTCAGCGCACTACGCCGTCAGGACCCAGCCCCCGAGCGGGCCTCAGCCACCACTAGTATGTCCGGTCGCGATGCTGGGACAAGGCCATGAGGTGAGGGGCACCGGGAGCTAGTGAGGGCTCCTGAGGCGCGATGCTCAGGGAGCCCTCCTTTGGCGTGCGAGCGGCTTACCCAAAAGAAAAAACGCTAGCACCCAGCGGGATCACGATGGGAGAGAGCTTGAGTGATGGTAAGGGCGTCACGTGAGGTAGTCAGACTTAGCTTTTGGCGGAGAGCGGTATCGAGCGAGCCGCAGCTCATGAGGAGCTCACTCAGCTCGTGAGGTGTGCTCATGAGGCTCGGTGTTCGAAGTGTCTTTGCCTCGCGAGGCTGGCTCGCGAGAGGCCGTCCGCGAGGTCCTCGCACAGCTCGCCTCCTGAGGGACTGCATGTCGACAGATTTCACAATGGGGGGAGCGGCACGCGCGCGCTAACTCGCCCGTGGCCATTTCGTTAAGAGATAAGGCACCAAGGACCTTGGTGAGGTGACGTGCACGGGAGCAGGCCCGCGAGCATGAGCTCAGTCGCTTGGATTTGGCGGCACTGTAGGGACGGACCCGAGCACAGGCACCGTGCCTAGCCCCCGCTCATGGAACCGGCCAGGGTAGGGGTCGCGAACGTGTGGCGCTCTCCGGTCGGCATCGAACTTAAAAGGCAATTAAGCAGGTAACATAACTCATCAGGGTGAAATCAACAAAATCCATTACACAACCAAAAGGATAGGGGCTAGGCTGCCGTGTCCGGCACAGATCAGCTTGAGGTTGGTGCAGCCCGTGGGGCGCCGTCAGCCGTACTTAAAAAAAATCACCTTGGCGGAAGGGTTCCGGGAGCGAGGGCGCGGGAGGCGCGGCGAGAAGGAGTGTGGGCCGCGTGAGGCGATGCATCGGACGCACCTGGCAGGACCGCGCTGGGGTGACGTTAGACCGCTTGGCGAGGCGCGCCAAGGGGGTCCGCTCCTCCGGTGCCAGGGGGCTCGCGAGGCCCTGGGGGCTCGCGAGGAGCAGGGGGCTCACGAGGCCCTGGCATGAGGGGCGCCAGCCTCTGGAAAGAGGCGCCGGCGTTCCTCAGGCCGAAGGGCATGCGCATGCCGCCGACGGCGGAGCCAATGCCCTGGCCGATTCACGGCAGCTGGAAGGGGTCCTGAGGGCAGAACTTCTTGAGGCTGGTGAAGTCGACACACATGCGCTACTTGCCGCCCTTCTTGGGGACGACGACTGGGTTGGTGAGCCATTCGGGATGGCACACCTTGCGAACGACCCCAGCTTCCTGGAGCTTCTGAACTTCCTCGACGATGAAATCTTGCTTCTCTGGCGCCTGGCGCCGTGCTTTCTGCTTGACGGGGCGTGCATTGGGGCACACCGCTAAGTGGTGCTCGATCACCTCCCTCGGCACACCAGACAAGTCAGATGCTTTCCAGGCCAAAACATCCGAGTTTGCCTGAAGGAAGGTGCCGAGCGTGCTTTCCTATGTAGGAGGGAGGCCTGTGCCGATGGTGAAGGCAGGGCCGGAGCCGCTGCCGTCCACCGACACCTTCTTCGTCTCGGCGCGATCCTGAGAGAACATCTGCTTCTTCTTTGTGGGCGCAGCCTTAGGGGGCTCGGCCACGTCCTCGTCAGCCGGATGCGCGACAGCGGCGGCCTTGTAGGCACGCTCGAGGGTGCTAGCCGCGTCCTTCTCGTCGCAGGTGACGGTGATGATACCGCTGCAGCCGGGCATCTTGAGGACATTGTAGGCGTGGTGGGTCGCCGCCATGAACTTGGTGAGAGCCAGGTAGCCCAAGATGGCATTGTACGGCATGCCGATGTGCGCCACGTCGAAGTCGATGAGTTCGGTGTGGTAGTTCTTGCGGGTGCCAAAGGTGATGGGGAGGCGCACTTGCCCCAGTGGGATGGTGGAGCCATCGGTCACTCCGGAGAAGGGCGTGGTCGGCGTCAGCTGGTCGTAGGGCACTTGGAGCGTCTCGAAGGTCTCGATGGAGATCAGGTTGAGGGCGGCACCCCCGTCAATGAGGGTCTTGGCGACCGTGACGTTGCTGATGGTGGGACTGCACAGCATGGGGAGCGCGCCTGCGGAGGCCGTGGACTTGGGGTGGTCCATGGAGTCGAAGGTGATGGCGTACTGCGACCACTTGAGGGGCCGTGCAGCCTCAGGCCTCGGGAGGGCGGCATACACCTCGCGATAGAGCTGCTTGAAGTGGCAGATGGACGCAGAGGCTTGGGACCCGCCAAGGATGCAGGCGACTGCGCGAGGCTCCTGGTAGCCCCCAGCGCCCTCATCAGGTTGGTTGACGTCGTTCCTCCGGGGTGGCGGCGGCAGCGGCGGAAGAGCGGCATTGGCCTGAGGATTCGCCTCGCGAGGCTGGCCGCGCCAGGCGGCCTCATGAGGCTGGTCGCGCCAGCCCAGGCGGAAGTTGCCGTTGCCGTTGCGGCCGTCCCAGCGGTTGCCGCCGTGGCCACCTCCACGGCCGGCGCCGCGGCCATTGCGGTCGTCTCGGCGGCCCTGGCGCTCGTCTCGGAGCAGCTTGAGCTTCTGGCAGTCTTCCGTGCTGTGGTAGCGTACAATGTGCAAGGCGCGGAGCGGCTGGCTATCTTTCCTGGGCTTGTCGTGGTCGCGGCCGCGCTTCTGCTCGGGCTCTGCCGCTACCACGGCGGGGCCCTTATGCTTGACGTCCTTGCTCTTGGTCTTGGCGGCCTTGAGCGTCGCGTCGGGGTCGTTGTGCACGAAGAGGCGGCCTTCTTCAGCCTTGGCGCACTTGTCGGCGAGGTCGAGCAGCTTAAGCACGGAGTCGAGCTCACCGTTGATGGGGAGCTTCTCACGTATCTTGACGTCCATGATGCCGGTGGAGAACGCAGAGATGACGGCCGCGTCGGAGGCGCGTGGGATCTTGTTGTGCACCTGGGTGAAGCGCTGGATGTACTTGCGGAGGGTCTCGTCTGGGCGCTGCCGCACATGCCGCAGGTCGTTGATGGTGAGGGAGCGGTCCTGTGTGCCCTTGAAGTTGGTGACGAACTAGCTGCAGAGCTCGGCCCACGATGAGATGCACGCCTCGGGGAGGTTCATGAGCCAGGAGCGCGGGTCGTCCTTGAGGGCCATGGGAAACCAGTTCGCCATGACCTTATCGTCGGCCTTCGCCACCTTGACGCTCAGCGCGTAGAGCTGGACGAACTCCGCGGGGTTGGGGGTGCCGTCGTAGCGCGTAGAGCTAGAGGAATTCCGCGGGGTTGGGGGTTGGAACGTGTACCACGACCATCGCAAGATGGGCGCGACACACTTCCCTATGGTGCTGGTGGCCCTAGGCAGCGTCAAGCCGGCCCTGAGCATCGTCCCCATGATGTTTAGGCACCACCACCACCACGCCAACCCGATGGTGAGCATGCACCGCGGTAGCAGGTATGTGGCGGAGTTCCTTCTGGCTCTGTCAGAAGTCGAACCATGGCGGCAGAAGCCATGGCACGGGTTCAAATGCTTTTGAACTTCCCACCAGCTCCTGACAAGATGGACAAATGGAGGGCCACCATCCAAAGTCTCATCAATTTTGCCAATCCCGGCAAGACACTGATACGTCTCCAACGTATCTATAATTTTTAATTGTTCCATGCTATTATTGTATCAATCTTGGATGTTTTATATGCAATTAGATGCAATTATATGTCATTTTTTGGGACTAACCTATTAACCTAGTGCCCAGTGCCAGTTGTTGTTTTCTGCTTGTTTTTGGTTTTTCAGGAAATCAGTACCAAACGAAGTCCAAATGCCAGGAAACTTTTAGATGATTTTTTTCTGGACAAAAGAGACCCTAGAAGCTTCGGGAGGATGCCAGAAGCCTCACGACGAGGCCACAAGGCAACAGGGCATGGCCCCAGGGGGGCACGCCCTGATGCCTTATGGGCCCCTCATGGCTCCTTTTGACCTAATTCCACTTCTATAAATTCTCAAATATTCGGAAACCATCAGAGAGCCAGACAAGAAAACCCTACCGCCGCCGCAAGCCTCTGTTCTTCCACGATCCCATCCGGAGGCCTTTTCCGGTACTCTGCCGGATGGGGAATCGATCACGGAGGGCTGCTACATCAACCTTACTGCCCTTTCGATGATGTGTGAGTAGTTTATAGACCTACGGGTCCATAGCTGGTAGCTAGATGGCTTCTTCTCTATCTTTGATCTTCAATACCATGTTCTCCTCGATGTTTTTGGAGTTCTATCCGATGTAATCTTCTTTTGCGGTGTGTTTGTTGGGATCTGATGAATTGTGAGTTTATGATCAGATTATTCATGAGAAATATTTGAGTCTTCTCTGAACTCTTTTATACATGATTTTTATAGCTTTGTATTTCTCTCCGATCTATCCGTTTGGTTTGGCCAACTAGATTGATTTATCTTGCAATGGGAGAGGTGCTTTGTGATAGGTTCAATCTTGCGGTGCTCAATCCCAGTGACAGAAGGGGACATGACACGTATTTGTATTGTTGCCATTAAGGATGAAAATATGGGGTTTAATCATATTGCTTGAGTTTATTTTGTCTACATCATGTCATCTTGCTTAAGGTGTTACTCTGTTTTATACTGAATACCCTAGATGCATGCTGGATAGCGGTCGATGGGTGGAGTAATAGTAGTAGATGTAGGACGAAGTCGGTCTACTTGTCTCGGACGTGATGCCTATATACATGATCATTGCCATGAAACCGTCATAATTATTTGCTTTTCTATCAATTGCCCAACAGTAATTTGTTTACCCATCGTATGTTCTATGCTCGAGAGAGAAGCCTCTAGTGAAAACTATGGCCCCCGGGTCTACCTTTATCATATATTAAAATCCAAAAATACCTTGCTACAATTTATTTACTTTTATTGAATTTTGCAATTTAGTTTTTATCTATCACTATCAGAATTAATCCTTGCAAATAACCGCTAAGGGGATTGACAACCCTCTTATTTGCGTTGGGTGCAAGTGTTTGCTTTTGTGTGTGTAGGTGCTGCTAAAGAGGTTTTGTGTGGTTCTCCTACTGGATTGATAACCTTGGTTCTTAACAAAGGGAAATACTTATCTCTACTATTCTGCATCATCCTCTCCTCGTTGGGGAAATACCAACGCAGTCTACAAGTAGCAGACACCGCAGGTGGAACCCTCCAGACGACCACCCACAGTGCCGGCAGGACCATCTGGTTGCCGTGCCAGAGACGGTGCGCCAATGGTACAGTTGCCTCCATGTCAACAACCACTACGGCGGCAAGCTCGCCGATCGGATGACCAGGACGTGATGTCCATGGCATCGTCTGATCCGCGGGGTCGCCAAGATCAGTGCCAAGTGCTCCACCAACGGCACATCGAGGACGCCCCTACGAAGATCGAGCGGCGCCCGGAGGCACGCCGTCTATCAAACGACCGTGCCGGGCCGGCATCAGACGTGCCAGTGCCAGGGTACCCTGGGTGTTTACCTTACGAGGTAGGCTGCCCAGCGTTTACTCGTGAGCTGCGGCAGGTTTGCTGGCCGTCCACCCGTGTTTTCAAGCCAGAGCTGCCCGATAGGTACGACGGCACGCTTAGTTCGTTAGAGTTCCTTGGCATCTACACCATTGCGGTGCAGGCTACCGGGGGGTGGGACGACAAGATACTTGCCAACTACTTCCCGTTGGCGCTCAAGCCCAACATCAGGTCGTGGTTGATGAATTTGCCGGAGAGCTCCATTTCTTCTTGGTCGAATCTGTGCCATTGCTTCGTTGGTGCTTACCAGGTTGGCCACAAGCTCCCTGGTTAAGCTAGCGATCAGCACGTGATACCCCAGAGAGATGGCAAGCCCCTCTGCAAGTACATACAAAGGTTCAGCCATGTGCACCACAACATCCCCGATGTTCATCCCGCAGCTGTTTGTGCCGCCTTCCACACGAATGTCCGCAACCGCAGAATGCGATTTGAGATGAACATCAAGAAGGTCAGAACCATCAACGAGCTGTAAGCTTTGGTGGATAAGTGTGCACGTGCTGAAGAGGGGAGGCGATTCCCCGGGGAAGATGCTGGCGTCGAAGTCGACTCTGAGGATGATGACGCAGATGACGCATCAACCCCGCAGAAGAAGGGCTGGAAGAGCAATAGGAAGCTCAAAGGCAAATCAGTGATGGCCGTCGAAGGCTCCGGTGACACCAACACCGCCATGAAGCCCAAGACAGAAAGCCCCAGCAAGGAGGTTGCCGGATGCGCTGTCTGCCGGGAGGCCATGACAGGTGACAAGGCCGGCAAGACCGATGGGCCATACTACAAGATCCACCGCACCAAAGGCCATGACCTCCAGCAGTGCCGGCAAGTAGAGCAACTTGCCGAGAAGCAGAAGCAAGAGTACGAGAAGCGCGACAAGGAGAAGGGCCAGGATGGTGCCGGAGGGTCCGGCAAGCAAAACCGTGGTGGGCGCAGAGGCCGTCGTGGCAAGGCCAAGCAGCTTAAGGAAAAGGTCGCCCAAGGCCAGAAAGGAGATGATGAGGAGGAGGACGAAGACGGGCCCGACAAGGAGTTCCAGAATGCAGTGGACGCCATGTGTGTTGACGGAGGCGCATCTTTGCACTCCTCGCACCGGCAACTGAAGCAGTGGGTCTGCGAAGTGAATGCAGCGAAGCCGGTGAAAGCACAGAAGCCACTCAAGTGGTCGCATGCGCCCATCGTCTTTGACGCCAAGGATCACCCTGATCGCACCACTGCGGTCGGGTGTTTTCCTTTGTTGGTTTCACCAACAATCCGCAACCTCAAGGTGACAAAGATGCTGGTTGACGGTGGGTCCGGCATGAACTTGATCTCTCCCGATGTGATCAAGAGGCTGCAGATGCCCGACTAGAATCTCGAGGAAATAGGTACTTTCCAAGGTATCAGTCTAGGGAGGAACAAGCCAAAGGGCCAGGTTACATTGCCGGTCACGTTTGGCAGTGAGCTCAACTACCAGACGAAGAAGATTGTCTTCGACGTCGTCAAGATGCCAGTGCCGTACAATGGGATTCTGGGCCGCCCCGCGCTGGCAAAGTTCATGGCTGCGTCGCACTATGCGTACAATGTCATCAAGATGCCAGGGCCAATGGGCGTCCTCACCATCAAATCCAACCAGAAGGATGCAATCATCTGCGCCGACAAGCTCTACCAGGAGGCAGTGGGCATCTGCTGTCGAGGTACATGCTCCTACCGGTAAAGCTCCCGGGGGAGGAAAGAAGAAGAAGACCGGCAAGACCTGTGATAAGGACTCCGGGAAGCGCACTTTAGAGTGCAGCAGGCCTGTTGAGGACATACCAGAGAGCTCTACCAGCAAGATCAAGAAAGCCAAGGCCTCTGCACCGGCGACCAAGCAAGTCTCTGCAAGGGAAGGTGGGACGAGTGACACTTTTTCCATAAGTGCCATTCTCGATGACAAATAGGAAAGCGCGCTCGATGCCTTCCTACGGGCGAATGTCGATGTGTTTGCTTGCCAAGCATCTGACATCCCCGGTGTTCCTTGGGAGGTAATTGAGCACCACCTTGCTATCTGCCCCCATGCGAGACCCGTCAAGCAGAAGGTCAGAAAGCAAGCCTTGGAGCGGCAAGAGTTTATTGCCGAAGAGATCAAGAAATTGGAAGCAGCATGCCTGGTCAGAGGAGTGCTACACCCCATGCGTTAGCCAATCTAGTGGTAGTGCGCAAGGCGAATGGGAAGTGGAGGCTTTGTATAGACTTCACTGATATAAATAAAGCTTGTCCAAAGGACCCTTTCCCTTTGCCGCGCATTGACTAGATTGTAGACTCCACTGCCGGCTATGAGTTACTCTCTTTTCTTGACGCCTATTCTGGTTATCATCAGATTTTTATGGCCAAGGAAGATGAAGAGAAAACGGCGTTCATCACCCCATGCGGCATGTACTGCATTTTACGTATGCCCTTTGGGTTGAAGAGTGCCGGGGCAACATTTGCCAGAGCAGTTCAGATCGGTTTTGAGGCACAGTTGCACAGAAATGTGGAAGCCTACATGGATGATATTGTGGTCAAAACCAAAGACAAGTCAATGCTGATCCAAGATTTGGAAGAGACATTTGCAAACTTGTGCAAACTCAACTTAAAGCTCAACCCTGAGAAGTGTGTGTTCAGTGTTCCGTCCAGCAAGCTTCTTGGGTTCTTTGTGTCTCAGAGAGGGATTGAAGCTAACCCCAGCAAGATCAAAGCAATCGAGCAGATCAAAGCACCAAGATGCATCAAGGACGTCAGGCATCTTGTTGGCTGTGTTGCCGCACTCAGCAGGTTCATCTCTGAATCAACAGAGCGCGCCTTGCCGTTTTTCAAAATATTGAAAAAGGCAGGCCTAGTGACTTGGGCTCTGGAAGCGGAGACTGCGCTCCAAGATTTGAGGGAGTACCTATCCTCTCCTCCAGTCCTATTTGCGCCTAGGCCACAAGAGACGTTGCTACTATACTTAGTGGCAACGAATCAAGTGGTTAGTGCTGCACTTGTGGCTGAAAGAGAGGCAGATGAAGAGGAGGCAGCAGCTGCAGAACCACGACCCGATAAACCAGAATCTTCTCTGGCAACGTCAGGTGCCGACATGCCTAAGATTGTGCAAGAAAGTGAGCCAGATCAACGAGTCGTGCAGAAGAAGAAGATGGTGCAGCGCCCAGTCTACTTTGTCAGCTCTCTCGTGCAAGGGGCTAGGTCAAGGTATTCTGGTGTGCAGAAGTTGCTCTTTGGCCTTCTCATGGCCTCAAGGAAGCTGCGCCACAACTTTCAAGCACACCAAGTCACCGTCATCACTCTCTTTCCTTTGCAACGTATTATGAGAAATCCAGAAGCTACCGGCAGGATTGTGGAGTGGGCATTGGAGCTGTCAAGCTTTGATTTGAAGTTTGAGAGTACCTCAACAATTCAGAGTAGAGCTTTGGCGGAATTCATTGCAGAATGGACCCCAACGCCATATGAAGAAATTCCAGAGACCTCCCTCCCCGGCAAGGAAACTGTTGACGATTGGATCATGTACTTTGACGGTGCTTTCATGCTGAAAGGCGCTTATGCCGGCGTGCTGCTTATAGCACACACCGGAGAGCACCTCAAGTACGTGCTTCAGATGCTTTTTCCCAGGGAGCAGGCCACCAACAACACCGCTGAGTACGAGGGATTGCTTGCCGGCCTGCGCATTGCAATCGACCTTGGTATTTGAAAGTTGATTATCAGGGGCGACTCGCAGCTTGTGGTGAGGCAGGTCAACAAGGATTACCAGAGCCCCTTGATGGAGGCATATGTTGATGAACTGAGGAAACTGGAAGAGCAATTTGACGGTCTGCAAGCCGAGCATGTTCCTCGTGCCCAGAATGAAATTGCCGATGACCTGTCAAAGCATGCTTCCCAAAAGCTGCCTGTGGAACCAGGAACTTTTGTGCTCCATTTGACTTAGCCATCCATTACACCGTCAAGGCTAGCGAAGAAAACAAAGCAAGATGTTGGTGGTTACTTTCCGGCAGAGTTGCCGATAGCCGCCAAGAAAGTAGATACCACCGACAAGACACCCTTGGCCGGTGAGTCGCAACTTTCGGCAAGCCAGATTCTTGCCGTCGAAGCAAGCGCTCCCGCAGAGGAAGAAGTACCTTTAGTCCTTGTCGTCGAGCCACAGGCTCCGGCATGGGCACAGCCAATCGTCTAGTATCTTCAAACAGGAGATCTTCCTGATGAGCAAGAAGATGCAGAAAGAGTAGCCCGTCAATCAAGGATGTTTAAAATTTGTTGACAACATTTTGTACAAGAAAAGACTGAACAGGATGAAATTGAAGTGCATTTGCCGGGAAGATGGACAGAGGCTGTTGGAAGAGATACATGAAGGAAAGTGTGGCTCTCATATTGGGCCGTGCGCGCTTGTCGGCAAGGCATTCCGTCAAGGATTCTACTGGCCGACAGCCCTTCAAGATGCGTTGGCGGTGGTCAACAGGTGCGAAGCATGCCAGTTCCACTCCAAGGACATCCACCAGCCAGCTCAAGCCCTCCAAACCATCCCTCTCTCCTGGCCTTTCTCGGTCTGGGGGTCGACATCGTCGGCCCCTTCCCCCATACTACCGGGGGCTTTGAATTCTTGTATGTTGCAATCGATAAGTTTACAAAGTGGCCTGAGGTAGAGCCAGTGAGGAAGGTGACGGCACAGTCAGCTATCAAGTTCCTCAAAGGATTGGTTGCTCATTTTGGTGTACCCAACAGGATCATCACCGACAACGGCACCAGTTCACGAGCTGCGCCTTCAGAGCATATTGCCAAGAACTTGGAAACAAGATCTGCTATGCCTCTGTTGCTCACCCAAGGAGCAATGGACAAGTAGAGAGGGCAAATGTAGAAGTTCTGCGTGGTCTCAGGACCAGAACTTTCGACAGGCTGCACAAGTGTGGAAGGTGCTAGGTGGAAGAGTTGTCGGCGGTTCTTTGGTCAATCAGACCGACACCAAGTCGAGCCACTGGCTAGACACCCTTCTCCCTTGTATATGGTGCAGAAGCGGTGCTCCCCACGGAACTCAGATACGGGCCACCTTGAGTTTTGGCCTTTGATTAGGAGGATCAAGATGAGATACGGCAAGATGATGCCACGCTCCTTGAGGAAGATTGTTTCCGGGCTACTATCCGTGCTGCACGGTACCAGCAAGCCTTGCGCCGCTATCATAGCCACAAGGTTAATGCCAGGAACCTTAAGGAAGGCGACCTTGTTCTTCGTCAGATTCAGTCCACGAAGGGTCGAAACAAGTTGACACCAAAGTGGGAGGGCCCTTACCGGGTGGTACGAGTGACTAGGCCTGGCGCAGTCCGCCTAGAGACCGAAGATGGCACTCGGGTGCTGAACTCATGGAATATTGAGCATCTTCGCAAGTTTTACCCATAAGGCGCAGTTGCCGGGCTGCCCGGCAACCTCTTTTGTACAAGCTTGCCGGCAAGGCATGTAACCCTTTGTACAGAGCCAGGTGCAGATCCCGTGCACAATGAATAAAAGCTAAGTGTTTCGCAACTCTTTGTCAAAGTACATATTCGTTTATGTGTTGCATGTAGTGTTGTGCTACATTTTACCTTGCATAGGATGATTAACGAACCATCAAGGTTGCAACCTCCTCTTTTTTCTTCTTTCTTTTTCTCAAAGGATAGAAGGGTTCCTGATGTGCAAGTTTCCCAGGGGGTGTGACGGTATGGATACCAAATGACGTTCAAGATATCATTCTATGACAAGAAGTACAGCAAAGAAAAAGCTAAGTTGAAAAGCTTTGAAATAAATTCTTTGTTGTAGTTGCAATTTCTCCTTGAATGATTTTGGCCTTTGTATGAGAAACCTGCACACTAAGTAACCTTGTCGTGATTAGCTACGCTCTTACTTTGTTTCAAGTCCGCTCAACAACTTAAGTGGCTGCGTTGTGATCGTCAAGTGTAACCTTGCCGGCAGCGGCACTGCCGGCAAGCTGCTATGGACCCATTCCTAAATCACTCACGGCAAGAGTGCACGCACCGGCAAGATTCCAGCAAGCATAGGGTACATAAATCATTCAAAGACAGAATAAGACAAGAGGAATAGCATACATACATCCATTCAAAACACAAGTCATATTACATCAATGCCATAGTGCAGTTCTGACTTAAGATAAGATTTGTCTTTTACATGAACAACTGGCGACAAGATGGTACAAGGAGGACTAATGCCTGTGCTCGCCCTGCGTCTTGGAGACCTGGCCAACCCTGTCCATGATCGGGGCGACGCATGCCTCGGCGGCTCTGGTGTCTGTCCCCTCCGGCAAGCTGGTGATAGCCTTGGAAATATCGATGCCGGGGTTGCAGTGGATGATATTGACGAGCACCTTGAAGAATATATCCCGGCTGAGCTTACGGGATTCGCTGGCAAAGGAAGCAGATCGCTCTCCATGATACTTCTCCAGCACCTTGATGAGGCCCTCAAAGAAGAGAGTCAGGCTAGCGCTTGCCGCTTCTTGGTCAGTAGGGGAGTAGCTGTACTCCGTCAAGCCCATGACGACAAGCTGGGCGCTGATCTATTCTGCGGCCTCTACAAGGCGGTCGGTCCACAACCGCAAGTTGTTGTTAAGCGTGTTGAAGGAATTGACGGCATCAGCATACGCAGTCTTCTCTTTCTCAAGATTGTTGGATAGCAGTGCCTCCTTGGCCTTGGCGCTGTCAGGATGCTCCTCCAAACTACGTAGCTTCAGCTTCAGATCTTCCTTGGTGTTGGTAGCTTGGCTAAGTTCTTGACTCTTGGCGGATAGCTACGTGTGTAGCTCACCCAAAGTGTGGGCTTCCTTCTGTGCTGATGCTTGGAGGGCCGAGAGCTCCTCCCTATTGCCGGCAAGTTCTTCCTCAAGCTTCGCTACCTTGGACTCCAACTCCACCTTGGCAGCCTTAGTGCTTTCCGCGGCCTTGACGGCCTCCAAGAGCTTGTCGGCATGAACCTGAGATTGAGTCTCGATGGCCTTTTTGTGGCCCTCTTCTAGCTCTTTGGTTTGCTGCACGAGCAGAGTCTGGATCTCTCCATCTTTGCCGTGGAGCTTGGCGGCGATTGCTTCCTCTCGGGCGGCAAGGTCTTTTTCTTTGATGATGAGCTACGCCTCGTGCTCTGTTAACTTGCCGTCCAAGGCCATTGCCTTCTCCTTGGTAGCATCAAGTTTCTCTTCTTGCCTCTTAAGGCTATGGAATTTATCATTGTACCACTTGCGGAGTTCCTCTGCCTTCTTCTTCAGTTTCTCCTTGGCTAGGTCTATGGCTTGCCGCTGTGAATGGAGTTCCTCCCAACGCTGGCTATAGCGCTGCTGCATATCCTGGAAGCCGGTGGCCATCATTTTCAGGAAGGCCATATCGGCGGCATTGTTGGCAGAGTCATCTGTTCCTGGGGCGCCTTGAGAGAGGGGTACCAAAATTCCGGCAATGGCATCCTCAAAGGAGAGTTCCCCGACACCAGATGAGCTGGGGGCTTCGGACTCCTGCTGCTGATTGGTTGGCCCCAAGGGACCCGTCAGAGCTTGCGCCTCATGCATGCTGGGATGGACATCGGCGCCTTGGTTGTGATACCATCCTCCCCCATCTCAGCGTCCGTTATGACGAGCTCAGATGTGCTGTCAGAGGGCATGACAGGCTCTTCGGGGGTTTTCCTGGCCTCCTCAGTGGCAGACGCGGCGGCCTCCATGGCAGAAATCTTGGCGGCCTCGTCAGTGGCGCTCTTCGCAATTTCCTCCACAGATACCTCCCTCTCTTCCGGAAGGGTTGGTTCTGCAAGACAGGGAAGAAGCGAAAAGCAAGATGAAATCAAAAACTTCAGAGCAAGTTTAAGAAAACAAAAAGAAGGATTGATAAGGGATTGGATTACATCTGGAAAGGAACTTACCTTGATGGGCCCATGGAGGGGATGTCATTCTCCTTCCAGCAACTTTGCTTACTGTCGCTTGGTCCCAGGCAACGTTTGTTGCCAGAGGGGCCTCGATGCGAAGGAGCACTTCTTGGGGCTCCTCTGGGGGAAGGCTGCCCCTTGTCGGTGACGGAATCGGCAATGGCTCGGAGGTTGAGGGTGCCGTCAAGGGGTCCATCCCTTGGCGCTCTCCTTCCAGCTGGCCACTTCCTAGCTCCTTGTCGGTCTCCATTGCAGAAGACTCGATGATGGTGCTCGCCAGCGGGAATTGGACGTGAACCTCATGCGAGGGGCTCAAGCCGGGAACCTCAGACGAGGTGACACCTTGCTCTGTGCCTGTTGCCGTCTCGCCTTCATTAGCGGTCCTAGGCCTCTTCCTCTGCCTCTTCGCTAAGGGCACTTCGTCCCTGCAAGATCACAGCAGTCAAGATGATCAGTTCAACAACAAAGTCAAAGATAATTATGAGAAAGATGGACAAAGATCGTGTTCTTACTCTTCCTCCACTTCTGGATCACTGAGGATAGATAGATCCTAGTGCACCATGCCGCCCGCGCTGGAGGATGTAGCAGGTGGCGGCGTCTTCCTAGCCGGTTTGGCTCTTGACGGAGCCAGGGGCTGTGCCGCACCCTTGCTCTCCGCGGTTGGCGACGTTGGTTGCCGGGAAGCGGCTCCGCGAGGGGGCTGGCACCGGGGAGGCTAGACCCGGGAAGCCGCAGCTGCCGCCTTGGTGTCGGCAAGTCCCTCACTTGCTGGCTCGGTGTGCACTGCCTTCTTCTGGGTAGGCTTCTTGACGATGGCCGTCTTCACCTTGACGGGGGAGGGGCGAGGTGCTTCCTCCTCTTCCTCCTCATCTGAAGATTCCTCGGGCTGCTCCTCTTCTTCCCCGCAGTCCTTGGTCTGGTCCTCCTTGCTCACATGCTCTTTGGCATGTTTTTGAGTGCGGTTTCTTCCGCTAGTTCCTAGAGCCATAGCATGCTCTTCGGCTTGGCTTCCGGTGCGCTCCCCACTGCCGGCACCCTTGGCCGCTCGGGAGCGAGCTGCCTTCTTGAGCTCATTAGCCCTTGCGATAAGGAACTCCTTCTCATTGTCCTTTGTTGGATGAATCATGTCATCTTCAACTCGGACAGCCGTTTCCTTCAGGACGGCAAACCAGTCCTCCACGGCCTTCTTGCTGGGTACCTTCCATGTGCTCAGAACCGTCTTGGCGTCGCAGGCCGACATCATTGCCAGTATGAAAGCCTTGGCGGTGTTGTTGCATAGTGGGATCACCATTGCCGGCAGGTGGAAGGTGCAGCCACTGTTGAAAAGCTGGCAGATGAGCGAGTAGTGCTCCATTACCGTCAAGTTGTTATAGAGGCCTGGGTGCAGGCGCATTGTATCGGTGGGGTTTTGGTAATCCCACGCTTGTCGGCCTCCTTTATGCCGCAGCGGGGCAATCTAACGGCGGGTGAAGTCTGCCGCCACCATCTCGATCGTCAATCCGGCTTCCTTGAGGGCAATGATTCGATACGGAGCTAGCCCAAGCTTGGCGTCATTGAGGTTGACCTTGCTCCAGTTGACGGCTTTTTCTATCTTCTCAGTCCTGAGATGACAGAATTCCGGGAAGTCCTTCTGTTTGATCCAGCACCAGTCAGCCCTCCACTCATTCCACTTATTGCGTAGCTTGCCCTCCAAGTAGTGTTTCTTCTGATTTCCCCTTAGAATCCAGGTGATGCTGCCGGACAGGGAGTCATCCTCGACCCGGGGAATGAAAAAATGCCGGAACAGGGCGACATTTGGGGCTATTCCATCAAAGTTTTCGCACAAATGCACAAAAACCGACAAGCAGGTGACCGCGTTGGGCGTGAAATCAAGCAGTCTGAATCCAAAGGTGTTCATCAACTCTACAAAGAAATCAGAGAAGGGCAGGCACAGCCCATATTAGAAATACCCGGCGAAGAAGTGGTATTGGTCGCTGGCAGGAGGCAGGGACCCTGGGAGCACCACCGTGGCCACGTGGTCCTTCGTCTTCCCCGCGTACACATACGAATATCTCTTCGTCAGATCGTCTTCAGTGAGCGCCGGCGGGAACACGGCGTTAGTCCACCGCCGCGCGGCCTTAGCGGCTTTCTTCTCCTTCGCCGCCGAATTGGTGGGCTTCCCGGCTCTCTTTGGCACCATGGCGAGATCTGGGAGGGGAAGCTTAGTGGTGGATGCGCGGAACTAGGCACAGGCAAGGTGCTCTGGTCTTGCGCGAGGTTGAAGAAGGAGGCGGCTGGATTGGGAGCTAGATGGGTAAATGAACAGCGCCCCTTCGCAAGCACCCTTTTATGGGGAAGGCACGAGGGGATGGCACTTTACTGCCTGACGTGGATGCGCTTTTGCAAGCGCACTACCCCAGTCGGTGTTTCGTTCCACCTCTCCCACGTCCCGCATTCAACGTGCGTCATGGGTAAACAGTAAAAATGAATATTGCGGTAGTGATTCTGTGCCACGTGTGTCTGTGCATCTGTTTGGGCCTAGCCCAACGACGCTTCACACGCGTGTGTGGCCCAGGCCCAGGGGCTCCTGTCGGTGTATAAAAACATGGGCGTCTTCATACCGTGACTTATGCACAGACGGTTGCAGCCCTCCCTGACGGCAAGGGCTTGCCAGAGGATTGCTTCTGTTAAGGCTCAAGACCATGAAGAAGACCTCCAGGCAGGTCATCGAGAAGTACTATTCTAGTACTGAAGATCAAGATTACCCTTGCCGGCAAGCTTCATACCGGCAAGGTGAAGACCAAGACTCTGGTTGCCGGCAAGTGAAGGCCCGGCAAGCTTCGTGCCAACAGGCTCTGTCTGTCTCATTGCCGCTCCACCTCATCATCAGCTAGATAAGCTTATATGATACGTGTCGAGCAGGCAGGCAATCAACATAGCTGGTCAGGGCATGTGTCCGCATGCCACGCAAGGGTTAACTTTAATGACACCCGTCCCTGGGTCGTGTCAAGATAACAGGAGGCCGGCTGGGCAGGTGGTACAGATCTTTTCGCCAAAGCCTCGCCTCCCCTGCGTAGCACCTAATAGTGCATTTAATGCGCTTGTCCTACCCAGTGAGAATATAGACTTGGTGACAATGCATTCACTGTTAATACCCTGTAATGATCGTATTAGCTGATGTGGTAACCCCTTGGCCTATAAAAGGAGGCCCACGGCTACAGTTAGAACGGTTGACACCAAGTTCAATTACGCGTTGTAGCTGCACTTCCCATGCACCTTGCCGGCAAAGCTGCGCTCCTTGTAACTTGGGCTCATATACAATCTAACGACCAAAGCAGGAGTAGGGTTTTACACTCATTGCGTCCCGAACCTGGATAAATCATTGCCGTTCTTGCATCTATCAGCCCTGCTCTTCATAGCATGCAGATCCCGTAGCCGAACCGCAAAGGGATCCTCTCAATCCCATAGATCGTCGTTTTCCCACGACACATGACTTCTTAACACACTCATAAAAACCCTCCATCTGTACCCAATAATTCTCAACTGAAGATGTTAGACTTTGGAATTGTAGTTTTAATGACTACCACACATGGGACATGGTCTGAAGTACTTGTGGCAAGTGGAATCACTTCAAAAATTGCATAACAAGAGATCCAGTTGGTGGAGGTGAAGAACCAGTCTAACTATTCAAGCAAACGTGAATCTTGCATATTAGACCAGGTAAAAGATCTTCCTTTCAAAGGAAGCTCCAACAGCCCAAGATGGCCAATTATCTCATTGAAGATAAAAATGTCATTGATATCACCACCAGGCAGATTTCTATTCTCAATGGATCTGATAAAATTAAAATCACCAACCAGCAACCAATTTTCATCCACAGGTATATTTAAATGGTACAACTAGTTAACAAAATTATCCCTGGGCTCTCCTTGGCAGGGGCCATGAACAGACATAAGTGTCCACCGCTCATTATTGTGCCTGGAAGTAAAATTTACCACCACTACAAAAGGTTGGATTTCCACCAGCATTCCAAACAAAACAACAGAGTTCCAGACAACAAGAATCCCTCCAGATGCACCCATAGCAGGTGCAAAGGCAAAAGTATCAAACTTCTTAGGACAGAAAGCTCTAATGTCTCTGATGTCAAAGTTGCTGCATTTGGTCTCTTGGAAGCAAGCCACCACACATTGGCTTTCATCAATTTTTTGCTTAACAGCACGCTGTCTAGCAGGAGAGTTTAGACCTCTCACATTCCAACATAACACACTCCAGCTCCTATAATTATTGTTACTCATGATGAACAACATAAAAGGAAAAGCATTGAAGTGCTACATAATAGAACTTCAGGAACAAAAGGTGCAACAAACACATAAGTTCTAGACCTAACTTATTAAAGCAAATAGGAGTTCGAAACAGTTCATAGGGGCTTGCCAAACCCAGAAGCTCAAAGAGAAACTAATCATCAGCAGTGGTGTTGTTGTCTTCATCTGGAATGGCCATAAGCCCCTCCACAGTCAGCTTCTCCGCAGCAATTCCCATGTCCAGGCCAATCTCTTGGATGTTCTTGATAGGAGTAGGAGGTGGCACATCACCTAGACTTGCACCAGCATTGTCACCCAGTCCTGCATCGTCCTTGTAATGACATTCATCCGAGAGTGTGGCAGCAAATGGCTTGCACCTTGGCTTCTGTTTCTTGGCTTGAGACTGGAGTTCCTGAAACACTGGCTTGTAGCCATCACGTTTGATAGAACCCCTGGTGCAACGACGCACAGAAGTCTCCACCATCGGCGTAGGCACCATGGTCTTGCGTCGACGGGCCTTTTTCTTGTCACATTGAGCAGTAAAGGAAAAAGCATCATCAGTTGTGGACTGAGAGCAAATCACAGCAGGAGCAACAAAAACATCCTCCGACACCTGTACTTGGTCTGGCACAGCATCAAACACTGTAGTTACAGGAAATAAAGACCTGGCAACAGGCCGGGTCCTGACAGGGCTCACTGAATGGGCCTCCTTCCATTGAATCAGAGATAACACTTGCACATCATCAAAGGCCAAGGCCCAATTTCTCTTGGAGAGCACAATGAGCTCCAAACTGAGAGAGGGCATGGGCACTAGTTTTTCATGCATGGGGCAAACCTGCAGTAAAGCTTCAAAAGTCCTTCTCCAAGCTAGCTTTGGAGGCATAACAGGGCCATAAACTACCCTCACAGTTCCAACAATGATGCGCTCAAACTGTATGAGAGGAGGCTGGTAAGGTACAATTGCCCAGGCATTAGCATCATGCTGCTGGGGAACATCGTCTTCGACAACAATTGTAGCATTCGTCTGAACTTCTGAGTCCAAATAGGCTGGCTGATTGATCACCATGGATTCCTGATCCTGTACTGGCATGTTTCCCTCAACCTGTTGGTCCATATGCTGCCCGGGCTCCTCATCACCCCAATGGTCGTGACCCCAGTTGTCTTGATCAACATGATCAGGCATCGGCGGTGGAATGGGTGGAAGATCATTCCAACCCAAGGCGGGATATGGAGGCAGAGAAAAATTATGAACATCCGGTACAAATTCTCCAGACAATGAATGAGGATTTCCATCCAATGGCATCGGGTCCTCGTCCTCCGGCATCTGAACATCAAAGTTCGCTCCAAGGATATAGCAAGGTGCAGTCCAAGAGACCTTAGCACCACCATATGATGCATAAACAGTAAAAACCACATCGCTAGGGACCAAAATAGGCCCTGGAAATGATGGCCCTAACCAAGTACGGATCATCACTAACCCAATGCTAAAATTTTCCAAAAGTGTGAACTGCAGCCGGGATATTCTTAGTGGTCCGCAAATCCAGAGGTATACCAAGAAACATCAAACAATCATCACGGAATCCATGAGTGCCCTGGTACCCAACTCCCTCATCATGCTTGAAAAACGAACGAATCTATCATTGCCAATAGGTTGTGGAGGGCGCTACAGAAGAGGAAATGTCGGGGCCGGATTTCCAGGACATGATATCCTAGAAATTAACCCCTCGTGTCGTCACTAGCCCCAGGATTACTATTACTGGTGGACACGTCCTTGTTACAGATTACCAAGCAATTATAAGAATTGGATACAAGACCATAAAGGCCTAATGATACAACAATGATTTCTAGTGACGGGTGACAGAAGCGTCTCGTGGTTCTCCAACATCGATGGGGCTCCATTCCCACAGGAACAGCTGACCCGGGTAATTCCTATCTCGCATGGCTGCTATCCTAGGCTTCGCATGGACGTCATTGGAGTACTCCTCGTTGAAATCCTGACCTGGCCAATTAAATAGCCAGGGACAAGCCAGTGAGTACGTTTGAATGTACTCGCAAACATTATGAACAAAAGATATACCGCATGCAGTAGAGTGCATATGATCATGATGGATTAATTATATGTATATGCTGGCCAAAATTAAAGCATGGCATGATGAATATTAATGTGGTGCGGAAGAATAAATATATTACTTAGTAATAAACCAAGAAAAATAAAATGGAACATCGGGCGCTGGACCGCTCAACGAATTCCAAGAAAAATGCCAAACTGGTGTCTGAAAGCGACGCCTCGAGAGGTCTTGAAAAGAAATGCCAAACGGGTGTCTAAAAGCAACGCCTCGAGAGGTCTTGAAAAGAAATGCCAAACGGGTGTCTAAAAGCGACGCCTCGAGAGGTCTTGAAAAGAAACGAGTATCTAAGGTAGTCTAGCCATCCCAAGAGATACCCAGAAAAGAAAATGAATATCTCGGGTAGTCTAGCCATCCCAAGAGATATTCAACAATAAAATAAAAATGAGTCTCTCGGGTAGTCTAGCCATCCCATGAGATACCCAGAAAAGAAAATGGATATCTCGGGTAGTCTAGCCATCCCATGAGATACCCAGAAAAGCACATAAAAGGAAAGCTTAGTCCATAATAGTATTCATGTTAACAATAATATTCACGATAGCATCAGTAGTGACAATAATTATCCTGCAAAAATATATCATGCTCAATTTTTACTTATTCCTCCGAAGACCGACACTAAGACCGACACTAGACCAACCCAGACTGTAGTCCTTAACCGCGGACACGGCTATTCGAAATGGTATAACTCTGCAGAGGGTGTACTCTTTACCCACAAGTAAAGGATATCTTTAGCCAGCACCGAGACGTTGACTAATTCCTATTACGGCCTTTGGGTTGAAAACACACCTGACCAACACACACCAGGTTAACTTTCCTGATGCCAGGAATCAACCAAAGCATCGTTCAAGATAAACTCTAAGAAGGGGAGACTACAATCTCGAATAGCATGGGATCACAATCTTATATATAACGTGCGCAAAGATCAGGGGCGCTATCCCTCTCGGCTTCAACCGAATACACCCATGCCCCCTGACCAAGTGACATGCCTACCAGTGATCAATGGTATCTTTCACTATGGCCTCTCTGTACGGTGTGTGCGGGAAGGGGTTAACAACTTACTAAACCATACCCTACCTGTAGTAGGGACAAGTGGCAGGACGAAACAAGTATGGGGGTTACGGGAACAAGACTTGATCTACGGTCGACTCAGGAGGTTTAAGTTTTTCCTTGATAGACCCCAACAGGGACACCATCTGGCATGTCCCAACATGCCCTCACTGATCATTCTCGTCACAACGAGATTTCAGTCTCACAGTCACTTTTCTCACGTGACCGATTCTTTCCTGCAGATTAGCCCAGACCAACATAGGCATATGAAAATAACCATGCTCACTCATACTTCATGTTTAAATGAAGATAAAATATTTTCAAGGGATCATGCATGCATAACTAGCAATATGCAAATTTTATTTGAATTTAGCATATGCATGACTCATTTATTCTTGCAAATAAACAACTATGCATTCACCATAACAAGTGTTCAAGATACTTGCCTTGAGCATGCAGAAGTGTTGGGTGCACTCCAAAACTTTGAAAATTTTATATTCCCTCCATTTCCTATTTTTAAAAATATTACAATTACCGCATAAACCCAAAACAGTGCTAAAAAGTTGTTTGGAAATTTTTGAAATAAATACTAAAATAAACTAGATGAAAATTGAGGAATATCAGAAAAAGAATCAATTTATTTGGAGTTCATATGATTTTCCTAGAGAATTTCTAAGTTGGAATAAGTAAAGAAATGGACTATTTAATAAATCCTACAGAAACAAGGCCTAGGAAAAATGTTCACCCTAGCTGGATTACTAGAGCATGAATTTAGGTGTATGCAGAAATTTGAATCATTAGATTTGGTCTTGAAATGAGTGATGTGGAATTATTAGAGATCTACTGGAAAAGAAAAAGAGAAAAGGCAAAAGCACGCCCTGAGCGTAACTTAGCCGTGCGGTGCCACTGGGTCGGGCCCAGTAGCTTGGCCGCGCGAGAGATCAGCTGACGTTGAAGATGTACTCGAGGAATATGTTTCCTCCGCACGAAGACAGCTTCTCGGGAGACCGTCTCCACTTAAAACAGCTCCGGCGCGGCATTGTCGCTGACGTGTGGGACCCCTCGGTCAGGATTGACCGGGTCACCGCGCCTTCTCTCTCCCGCGCGGCAGAACAGAGGCGCCTTGCCAGCGAACGGCGGCACCTCTCGAAAAACTGTGCAAATGGGCGGAACCAGGAGATCGAGGCAATCCTCTGGGTACCCGTCGTGGTCGCCGGGGAGCACGGGGTTGTCGGCGGCGAGCTTCACAACGGACGGCGGCCGTCGGGTGAAAGGGGACTTTGCCTACGGTGGCTCCCGAGTGAAATTGAGAGGGGGAAGGGATCAGCGGGAGCTCCAGGAGGCTATTGGTGGAGGAGTTTTTGGTGGGGAGGCCGTGGTTGCGACCGAATCAATGAGGAAACTGCGGAGGCAGTGGCTATCGGAGACGAAGAAGATGGCCATCTCGGCTTGATTGGCTGCTCGGGGTGGTTTTCAGAGAGGAGAGGAGGCATGGTCGAGGGTGCAGCGAATTCGGTAGGCCTTTTTATAACCGTGCGACGTGGGTTCCACGGGCTCCCGAGGATAACCACGGCGGCGTTCGCCATTAACACGTTGGTTGAGGCCGTTAGGGGGTTGGTGGTGGTCGTCGCGGTAGATGAGGGCGGTGGCCGTCCGTATTTATGTCAGGGACGCATTGGTTGGCGAGGGGGAGAGCACGCGTCTTGGGCGGTGTCGTACGCGGGTGAAAGATGGCGGCGGCGACTGTGGTCGGCGTGGATGGCGGTGGCCGGTGCTAGCAGACAAGGAATGGTATCGGCGAGGCTCAGGGGTGATCTGGTTATCCAGGGGAGGATCAGGACGAGCGAGGGCAGCAGCAGGAGCGCGGCAGGGCTCAGTGCCTGCAGCTGCAGTTCAGGCGCTCTGCTCGCGCCCAGTGCACGCGTGCGGGGTGCTCGGCCAGATGTCAGGGCACGCTAGGTAGATCTTTAGGCTGTGAATCTTGGTATGGTGATGCTGCTAGGGGTGGTAAGGTTGTTGGACATGTTGTTTTGGTCAGATGCTCAAGTGTGCAATGCAGGTTGGAGTGGTTGCCAAATCATGTCATGCACATAATGTGCTCGATGAAATGCTAGGACTAGCCAGGGACCTTTGTTGGGTGTGAAAATGGCCAGGATGGTGTCTCCTCAGATGATAGTGAGGATGGTGTGGTTTGTTTGATAAAAGGAAAAACTTGCTAGTGCAAGTTTTGATGAAATTCAGTTCTGGATAGAAACTACAGAGAATTATTTGGGAGATTTCCAAGATGCAAATGGAGTTGATCTTTTGGACATAAGGATTTGGTTGGAAGGACTACAAGTGGGAAAATTTTCAGAATTATTTGAGCAAGGAAAAATAGGGTTGTAGTTGTAACTCAAAAATATGACATAATTGAAAAGAGGAAGTTGTGCTCAAAATTTTCAAAAGACCAAGTTGGGTTTTTGCATAAAAATGATCTATAGGCATCACCTGACCTCTCATAATTTTTGTGGAATTTTAGGAGAATTATTTAAAATAGTTGTAGTGCAACAGAAGCATTTCAAAGACTGACAGTGCCATTAAAAGGATTATTTTGGGGCAAGTTTTAATATGAAAATAATTCCTACCGTTATCAAAATTTAAATGAGGTGATTTAAGAAAACTACCAAAGCCAATAATATTTTTTTCAAAATTTTCCATATGGAGGGAAGTATTTTGGAAAACAGACAACAGAAAATACTCTAAAATTAATAAAAGACCTAATATAATTCAAAATTTTATTTCTGGCCAAATTTTACTTAATTAAAATATGGTTAAATTTTTGTGGGTGTTACAAACTCTACCCCCCTTAAGAAAATCTCGTCCTCGAGATTTGTTAAGGTGGTCATTAAAATCAAACCCACCCTTCCGAGGAGATTTTTCTGCGCTATTCGAATAACCTAATTAGGCACAGTTGACGTGGGGCTATTGATAATTGGTGCAACTACAGTGAGGTACTGGTGTTGTGTTTCTACTATTACGACAAATTCGGAAAAAGTAAAATTCCTAATTCCAAATTTCGCTTGCCGTACTCCAGTGCACAGTGCTCTCTCCGGCTGACAGGTGGACCCAGGGCCCACTGTCAGTCTCTTCTTCATCCTCTGGCTCTTCTTCTTCCTTTCTCTCTCGCGTGCCCTCCCGCACTTTCTCCACCCGCGGCGTTTAGCGCGTAGGGCATCTAGGCCGTACCGCGATAATGCACGGCGTGCTTGTCGCCGGCAGTGTGCACTCACCTCGCAGGCCAGCACCCTGTCGGCACTGCACACGGATTCGCCTCCGAATACCGGCGATCGAGCGACAAGCGGCGCTGGTGGACTTCGCTCACCGTGCGCCGAGCTCGATCTATAAAAACGATCACGGTTTTTCTTCCTTCTACCTCACACCTCACCTCACTTCTTCCTCCTCTTCTCCTTCCCCTTCTATTCGCAGGAGCTTGAGACGAGGCAACAATGGAGGACGTGGGTTCAGAGCTGATCACCATCCTCCTGGTTGGTCTGCTGGCGGCGTTGGTTGGCTTCTCGCTGCTGCTGTGTGCGATGATCCTCGATGATCGCCGTGATGCTGCTGCTCGGGTGGTGGCTCTTTGAGGCGGCGGTGATCACGGGGACTAGGCAGCAGTGTCGGGTACGAGTGAGTGTTAGTGTGTTCTGCAGCAGGCTTAGTAGAAATAAAAACCCATGAGTTTTTCTTCGAGAAAACTGTGGTGTAGTGAGAGTGATCTAGTAGTGGTTAATTTGGTGCTAAGTGTGTGTGTGTGTGTGTGTGTGTGGTTTCTGCACTTAGTGCATGCTGAAGGGTTGGTGTGTCTGTAAGCCGGATGCCGTGGCAGCACGCGAAATAAGTTTATGTTGGGGAATTTTTGTGTCAGCGGTTATGTGTAATCCTGAGATACATATACCTACACTATCAAAACCACACGGTTGAAAAAACGGTGTATGCTACACCTCATGTATATACAAGCGGTGCTTCACCCAATGCTACTAGTACAGGACATGCAACTGTACAATGCAACAGCACTCCATGGGACTAATCCACATGATTGCTGGACGGGCTAGGACCTGAGGAAGAGTGGTTCCCTGCTTGGGCTTCCACATTTGAGTTGGCTAAGAAGGAAACTAAGCTCGAGTGGCGGCGATGTTGGTGTGGTTCTGGATGAGAGGTTCCGGCTCTGATCCTGGCTATGTACTCTTCAAACACTCGACGAGAGTAGCCAGAAGAGAGGGACGGGCCATTCTGCTGGTTGTCCCCTGGAATTCTTGAATTACTTCCCGGGACTGCTGACAGAATAACTGATGGTTCTGCGCTCCCCCTTACTAGTGGGTGTTGAGCAATGGCTCTCCTCGTAATGGAGAGTTCCCTGGCAACTTGGGTGAGCAGTGACTCTTGTGCGGCCACAAAATGCACCAAGTTCTCCAGGGCCGGGTTTTGCTCGTGCTCGGAGTTGGCATTATGCATTCCTCTATCGTAGCTGGATCTGGATGGATAGTAGAAGAATGAGAGATTGCGAGTTCTTAAAACTTGGTGGCAAAGTTTGGCAATAGCTTCTCTAGCTGCATACTAGATGGCTTGATATTCACCAGCCATTACTCTTCCCGTGAATCGGTAAGAGTGTTCTTGTGCCAAAGCCCTTCCATTAATAGATACTGTGGCCCAATACTGGGTGAGGCCATTGCGATCCCTTGCTTGGTACACCACATATCGTGGTGATTCTTCCAAATCAAGGGCACGTCGGGTGACGTTAGAGAGTATGCGGACGAAGCCATCAAGCTCTGGCGCGGTGGTCTCGTGGTGGATGATGGAATGAGGCATCTTGGTGGTTTGGATTAAAGTGAGAATGAAGGCTGTGCTGCGCCGAGTTGAGGCAAGGCTTCCTCTATAGGCTAGCCGAGTCTTCCATCGCATGCTTGTGGATGGAACAACTCAGGTGTCGGCCACAGGCACACGGCCTATGGGCAGGGCTGATAGGTTGGGCACCGACTGTCAAAAGATGTCGGCTGGTCACTGTGTAGGCTTACCGGATGAGATGGGCTTAGCTACGGATCGGAAAAGATTTGGAAGGTGTGGAAACCTAAGGATAATGACCAGGCTATGAAAGGATTAGCCAACGGTCAGCCTGGGCTCTGATACCAAGGCTGTCGGGGCCGGATTTCGGGGAGACGATATCCCAGAATTTAACCCCTCGTGTCGTCACCAGCCCCAGGATTACTGTTACTGGTGGACACGTCCTTGTTACAGATTACCAAGCAATTAGAAGAATTGGATACAAGACCATAAAGGCCTAATGATACAACAATGATTTCTAGTGACGGGTGATGGAAGCATCTCGTTGTTCTCCAACGTCGATGGGGCTCCATTCCCATAGGAACAGCTGACCCGGGTAATTCCTATCCCACATGGCTGCTATCCTAAGCTTCGCATGGATGTCGTTGTAGTACTCCTCGTTGAAATCCTGACCTGGCCAATTAAATAGCCAGGGACAAGCCAGTGAGGACGTTTGAATGTACTCGCAAACATTATGAACAAAAGATATACCGCATGCAGTAGAGTTCATATGATCACGTTGGATTAATTATATGTATATGCTGGCCAAAATTAAAGCATGGCATGATGAATATTAATGCGGTGCGGAAGAATAAATATATTACACAGTAATAAACCAAGAAAAATAAAATGGAACATCGGGCGCTGGACTGCTCGAGGAATTCCAAGAAAAATGCCAAATGGGTGTCTGAAAGCGACGCCTCGAGAGGTCTTGAAAAGAAATGCCAAACGGGTGTCTAAAAGCGACGCCTCGAGAGGTCTTGAAAAGAAGTGCCAAACGGGTGTCTAAAAGCGACGCCTTGAGAGTTCTTGAAAAGAAACGAGTATCTCAGGTAGTCTAGCCATCCCAAGAGATACCCAGAAAAGAAAATGAATATCTCGGGTAGTCTAGCCATCCCAAGAGATATTCAAAAATAAAATAAAAATGAGTATCTCGGGTAGTCTAGCCATCCCATGACATACCCAGAAAAGAAAATGAATATCTCGGGTAGTCTAGCCATCCCATGAGATACCCAGAAAAGCACATAAAAGAAAAGGTTAGTCCAGAATAGTATTCATGTTAACAATAATATTCACGATAGCATCAGTAGTGACAATAATTATCTTGCAAAAATATCTCATGCTCAATTTTTACTTATTCCTCTGAAGACCGACACTAAGACCAACACTTGACCAACCCAGACTGTAGTCCATAACCGCGGACACGGCTATTCGAAATGGTATAACTCTGCAGAGGGTGTACTCTTTACCCACAAGTAAAGGATTTCTTTAGCCAGCACCGAGACGTTGACTAATTCCTATTACGGCCTTTGGGTTGAAAACACACCTGACCAGCACACACCAGATTAACTTTCCTGATGCCAGGAATCACCCAAAGCAACGTTCAATATAAACTCTAAGACGGGTAGACTACAATCTAGAATAGCATGGGATCGCAATCTTATATATAACGTGCACAAAGATCAGGGGCGCTACCCCTCTCGGTTTCATCCGAATACACCCATGCCCCCTGACCAAGTGACATGCCTACCAGTGATCATTGGTATCTTTCACTATGGCCTCTCTATACGGTGTGTGCGGGAAAGGGGTTAAGAACTTACTAAACCATACCCTACCTGTGGCAGGGACAAGTGGCAGCACGAAACAAGTATGGGGGTTATCGGAACAAGACTTGATCTACGGACGACTCAGGAGGTTTAAGTTTTTCTTGCAGTGGTTAGCACAATATATTTCCTTGGTAACCCCCAACAGGGTCACCATCTGGCATGTCCCAACATGCCCTCACTGATCATTCTCGTCACAACGAGATTTCAGTCTCACAGTAACTTTTCTCTCGTGACCGATTCTTTCCTGCAGATTAGCCCAGACCAACATAGGCATATGAAAATAACCATGCTCACTCATACTTCATGTTTAAATGAAGATAAAATATTTTCAAGGGATCATGCATGCATAACTAGCAATATGCAAATTTTATTTGAATTTAGCATATTCATGACTCAATTATTCTTGCAAATAAACAACTATGCATTCACCATATCAAGTGGTCAAGATGCTTGCCTTGAGCATGCAGAAGTGTTGGGTGCACTCCAAAACTTTGAAATTTTTATCTTCCCTCCATTTCCTATTTTAAAAAATATTACAATTACCACATAAAGCCAAAACAGTGCTAAAAAGTTGTTTGGAAATTTTTGAAATAAATAATAAAATAAACTAGATGAAAAATGAGGAATATCAGACAAAGAATCAATTTATTTGGAGTTCATATGATTTTCCTAGAGAATTTCTAAGCTGGAATAAATAAAGAAATGGGCTATTTAATAAATCCTACAGAAACAAGGCCTAGGAAAAATGTTCACCCTAGCTGGATTAATAGAGCAAGAATTTAGGTGTATGCAGAAATTTGAATCATTAGATTTGGTCTTGAAATAAGTGATGTGGAATTATTTGAGATCTACTGGAAATGAAAAAGAGAAAAGGCAGAAGCATGCCGTGAGCATAACTTAGCCGTGTGGTGCCACTAGGCCAGGCCCAGCCGCTCGGCCGCGTGAGAGATCAGCCGGTGTTGAAGACATACTCGAGGAATATGTTTCCTCCGCGCGAAGACAGCTTCTCGGGTGACCGTCTCCACTTAAAACAGCTCCGGCGCGTCACTGTCGATGATGTGTGGGACCCCTCGGTCAGGTTTGACAGGGTCACTGCGCCTTCTCTCTCCCGCGTGGCAGAACAGAGGCGCCTTGCCGGCGGCACCTCTCAGAAAATTGTGCACATGGGCGGAACCAGGAGATCGAGGCGATCCTCTGGGTACCCGTCGTGGTCGCCGAGGAGCACGGGGTCATCGGCGGCGAGCTTCATAGCGGACGGCGGCCATCGGGTGAAAGGGGACTTTGCCTTCGGTGGCTCCCGAGTGAAATTGAGAGGCGGAAGGGATCAGCGGGAGCTCCAGGAGAGTATTGGTGGAGTAGTTTTTGGTGGGGAGGCCGTGGTTGCGACAGAATTAACGAGGAAACTGCGGAGGCAGTGGCTATCGGAGACGAAGAAGATGGCCATCTCGGCTTGATTGGCTGCTCGGGGTGGTTTTCAGAGAGGAGAGGAGGCATCGTCGAGGTGCAGCGAATTCAGTAGGCCTTTTTAAAGCCGTGCGACGTTGGTTCCGCGGGCTCCCGAGGATCGCCATTACCACGGTGGTTGAGGCCGTTAGGGGGTTGGTGGTGGTCGGCGCGGTAGATGAGGGCGGTGGCCGTCCGTATTTACGTCAGGGACGCGCTGGCTGGTGAGGGGGCGAGCACGCGTCTTGGGCGGTGCCGTACGCGGGTGAAAGATGGCGGCAACGACTGTGGTCGGTGTGGATGGCGGTGGCCGGTGCTAGCAGACGAGGAATGGTATCGGCGAGGCTCAGGGGTGATCTGGTGATCCAGGGGAGGATCAGGACGAGCGAGGGCAGCAGTAGGAGCGCGGCAGGGCTCGGTGCCAGCAGCTGTAGTTCGGGCGCTCTGCTCGCGCCCAATGCACGCACGCGGGGTGCTCGGCCAAATGTCAGGGCACGCTAGGTAGATCTTTAGGCTGTGAATCTTGGCATGGTGATGCTGCTAGGGGTGGTAAGGTTGTTGGACATGTTGTTTTGGTCAGATGCTCAAGTGTGCAATGCAGGTTGGAGTGGTTGCCAAATCATGTCATGCACATAATGTGCTCGATGAAATGCTAGGGCTAGCCAGGGACCTTTGTTGGGTGTGAAAATTGCCAGGATGGTGTCTCCTCAAATGATAGTGAGGATGGTGTGGTTGGTTTGATAAGAGGAAAAACTTGCTAGTGCAAGTTTTGATGAAATTTCGTTCTGGATAGAAACTACTGAGAATTATTTGGGAGATTTCCAAGATGCAAATGGAGTTGATCTTCTGGACTTAAGGATTTGGTTGGAAGGACGACAAGTGGGAAAATTTTCAGAATTATTTGCAAGGAAAAATAGGGTTGTAGTTGTAACTCAAAAATAGGACAGAATTGAAAAGAGGAAGTTATGCTCAAAATTTTCAAAAGACCAAGTTGGGTTTTTGCATAAAAATGATCTATAGGCATCACCTGACCTCTCATAATTTTTGTGGAATTTTAGGAGAATTATTTAAAATAGTTGTAGTGCAACAGAAGCATTTCAAAGACTGGCAATGCTATTAAAAGGATTATTTTGGGGCAAATTTTAATATGAAAATAATTCCTACTATTATCAAAATATAAATGTGGTGATTTGAGAAAACTACCAAAGCCAATAATATATTTTTCAAAATTTTCTATATGGAGGGAAGAATTTTGGAAAACGGAAAATACTCTAAAATTAATAAAAGACCTAATATAATTCAAAATTTTATTTCTGGCCAAATTTTACTTAATAAAAATATGGTTAATTTTTTTTGGGTGTTACAGGAAATATGACCTCGGGATCCCTAAGCTGAAACAAGCCTACACCACAAACCCAAGGCTGAGCAGATCGAACCTGAACTCCTCTGTTCTCATGAAAATCCACCAGATCCTCCCTTGCAGGTCCCACCTGGTCGAGCGACGGCAATGGCATCACTTCAGCGACCATGTATTCTTCATGACGGTGGACGATCGGTGACGGAGGTGTAACGAAAGTCCGAGGCAGCCGACTTGCTCGTCCATCAATGATATGGTGGCCATCCGGAACATAGCGGTGCGGGTCAAGAGCGAAGACAACCATGGGTGGTTCGGAGGATGGAGGCGACAACAATGGGGGTGGCGGCATAGCCGGAGGAGAGCCCAATGGGGTTTTTGGTGGTGAGCCGTAGTGATTAGACAGGAAGGCTCTGACAGGGGAGCACGAAGAGTCCCTAGCTTGGGGTAAAACTGAGGAGGGGGCAACCTCGAGACAGGTATTGGTAACCAGAGAAGCCGGAGGGTATTTTGGTTGACAAAACAACCCCTTCTCAATCGCAATCTTTTCGCAATCCCTACGATTATGGCCCACACGAGGGCATGCCAAACAAACAATTGATAAAGGGCAATTCTTTTCAAAATGACCAGCTAAAGATCATTTTTGACACGTCAAAATTTCCTCTAATATATTATCGATCATGGCATTGAAAGCATTACTAGCATCCTGAGAGGTGGGAACATCCTAAGAAGGCCCATCTGAAGAAACCGAGAGGCCCACAGGGGCTGAGAGGCCCACTGGGGAAGCGAGGCAATTGAGCTCCGAAGCCTGTAGCCCCACAGGATGAGACGGGTCATTGGGCTTTGAAGCTCGCAGCCCAACATAGGAATTTGAGGGTGTAGCGTCCCGCCCGAGGAAAGATCCGAAGATGAAGGCTCCAAAGAGGGTTGACAGCGCAGATCGCGGCCCAGCCGAACCACCGGAGAGCTCATCATGCCAAACACAATCGGTGGTGAGGCCACGGTCCACTGAAGATCTGGTGGAGGAGGTGCATGAATGATAACATGCCCATTATCAGGAATGTCATAACCTACAATCTATAACCTTTACAGACATTATAGTTCTGAAAAGTTGCAAAAGAAATCTTTTTACGAACAGAGGAGGCTAACTTGATAGAAGATTTGACCGGGGGATTATGCATTGCCAATAACCCCAAAGCAGCTCTGCGCTTGGAGGGGCTAACCAAGATCCATTAGGCATCACACTCCTTTTTCCAAATTTTCAACTCACGTACCCAATTAGGCCCCCCATTGCCCCAAAGATGGAAGTAGCATTTGAATTGTGGGCAGGAGAAAGAACAAAAATCCACGATGTAAAATCCAACATCCTTACATGAAACATTAAAACTGAATACCTTATCTCCAATAACCGAGACCATGAATTCAATGGCAGAACCTCCCAACGCAGATTCAAGCGCTGCCGCCATAGAATCCTCATTGAGCCTGAAATCATGCCTGCTAAATGACACTACCAAAGTGAAAGATCACATATTCTCCATAGGATGAACCGTGAGACCAGATGGTTTGAAGATCTCATCTGCAAAAACTCTACCCTTGGAGAAATCCAAGCCAAGGGTAGATCCAGAAGAGGAACCCATCACAATGGGTACTAGATCGTAGATGAAGAGACGCCGGAGATGATGATCAGAGCAGATCACAAAGTTATCGACTATGGGTGGAGATCGCCGGGGAACTAGGGTTTAGGGGTGGGTAGGTGGGTGGGAGCGCCATTGAGAACATACCGGGACATGTTTAATTGGTTAGCAAAATGTTCCTAATTTAGTTCTCCTTCATGATTTGCGACCACCCATGAATAAGTATCTTTTCACCTCTAAGGGAAATGGAGTAGGTCGACATAAACATCATGTTGTGACCAAGCGCAAGTCTGATTCGACCATGGCCAGGCATCTGTATAGGAACAATAAAACTGAGGAGTTTCTGTTTTAAGAAGAAGAACACAACTATAAAACTATGTATAAGCAAGAGTTTATGAACAACATATATAATAGAAAAAAGCTCATACCATCAGTTTCTTGACACAATTGGACCTATTCAATGTGTGCACCAGTGACACACATATCCCACGTGGCCTTCCACCATTGAAATGCCCCACAAGGTCCTCAAGACGATCAATGAAGTGTTGGAAATGGTGGATGTCATCCCAGTTGACTTTGGTGCCATCAGTAACTGTCGAGTTCTTATCAAATAACAAATGAGTAGTATCCTGCACTTTGCAATGACCTACGCGTGTCACCAATTATAAGAAATATTAGTTAGAAGTAGCATCATTGTGAGAGAAGGTAATCACAAATTGTTGCTACTTCTAAATTCAAATTGTGATCAGTTAGACAGAATAGGTGGATTACAAAGTAAAAGAGGCAACATGCAAGAACCAGATACAAAACTAACATGGATGAACCACTGGAATGACGTCGGGGTGGAAGGTCACAGGGAAGATAAGACCAGGTTCTGCTATTTCCATGAACTTTGGTGTGCCAACTTTCAGTCTGTAACACTTGACAAAGTTTATCCAAGTTTGGCCATAAAAAATGAGCGATCTTCTTGGTTAATGAACCCAAATGTGAACTTATATCCATGGCATCTCTCCAATGTGACCATTATACTGGTGTATTCAGTTATGGCAAGGCCAACTTTCTTGAGTACATGTGTTTTGGCAAAGCAAGGGATGCACTGCAGGAAAAATAATATGAGAACACAATTTATTATCTATCCAAATCTATAAATAATTTCCTCTTTCACATCAGTGTTGAGCATGGTACTAGTCCCTTTTATCCAAATATAGCAATCCAAATTTCCAAATTAGTCGACAACATGTAAAAAACCCCAACCCCCCCCGGATAGAAAAGAGGATTCTAGGAACATACCATGCGCTTTTTCAAATCTTGTGTTAGGATGAGAAGGAACAAGTCCGTCGTCTCACCAAGGGCGCAGAAACCTGTAGGGTCCTCGCACTTTGGGCACTACAAATGAAACACACTAGATTCAGTTTGAAGAAAAATGCATCAATGGCGGCGGTTGCCATCCTAGGATTACCGGCGACAAAGGGACTAGGATTTATCAGGGATGGATGAAGAATTCATACCTAGTTCTCCATGATAAAACCCTAAGCAATCGCCGAGAGGTGGTTTTCTCTGAACAAGCTGACGAAGGAGAAGGGGATTCAGGTTGAGTGAAATATTGCTGCTTCGTCCGTCCAGCATACTGCTACTGCTGGAAAGGTGGGGGTTTTGTGATTTGACGGCTCATTGGGCATTATTGAGGTGCTACGACCAGGGTGAGTCTACCTTGCAGTTGTGCACTCTAATTTGGTGCATGGCACGTGGACCTGGTTGCTGGATGTCTCGCATATCAGCGAAATGAAGCAGAAAGGTAGGAGTAACTAGTTACACATAAATATTTTTTTGATAGGGAGATACTCCCTCTGTAAAGAAATATAAAAATCTTTTATATCACAACTTTATACATAAGAAAAATCAAGGGGAATATATATACATAAATATGGGGTTCAGATATATATATATTTTTTGAGAATAAAATACTCAGATAGGCTGACGGCTCTCAACTTTGGGCCACAGGCCGGTGGGCCTACTTGTTTGGGGGCCCATGTGTTCTAAATTAGCGCGTTTCATCCAATAAATATTGCATGTGATCGGGATGGCGCTGGTTTTAGATGCTGTCGCAAGGAGAAGACAGAAAATTGAATAAGGCACGACAGCTATTAGACTAAAATCGAACGATAGTTCCTAACCAGCAATCAGAGTTGCAATTCTTACAGTATGTCCTATGTGATATATGCTAGTACTACTTTGTCGAGGTACGACCAAGCCAATCTATGGGGTCAACGTGCACAAAGAGCAGAACCAGCAGCACGCACAAGTTTACCCAGGTTCGGGCCACCATGAGGCATGAAACCCTACTCCTGCTTTGGTTGTATTGGTGGTGTTTGAGCTCATGTTACAAGGAGCGCAGCTTGCCGGCAAGCTTGTGTGGGCAGTGCAGCTACTACGTGCCAATGAGCAAAGTGTCGACCCTTCTACCAGTAGCCTTGGGCCTCCTTTTATAGGTTAAGGGGTCACCACAGTGGGAAAAAGGTAAATACATGTTGATTAGATAGCTATAGTGTTATCATACCTAACTCTGCCGGACTAGGACAAACACATTAAATGCGCCGTTAGGTGTCATGTGGAGGAGGAGCCCCGGTGACGGTGTCCTGGACTAAGGGGTATGAACCTTGTTGGCCCACAGTCCTTGGGCCGAGCTTAGGGGCCCTCATTCTCATAAGGAAGGACTCCGGAAGCCTCGCACCTTGACGTGATCAAGACAGATTCTGCCAAAGACTTGACGTGTACTCCAAGGACATCTTCGGCCGCCGCCATATGCATCTCTAGATCAGCAACCGACTATGTAACCCTAGGTACCCCTCTAGCATGTATATAAGCTAAGGGGTTTAGCCTGTAGAGGGATCCAATCATAATCACATCCACCTAGCCTTAGGGTTAGAACCCAACTTACAATCTCGAGGTAGATCAAGCCTGTACTCGATACACAATCATCAATACAATCAAAGCATGACATAGGGTATTACCTCCTCGAGAGGGCCCAAACCTGGGTAAACACCATGTCCCTTGTCTCTGTTACCATTGATCCGAGATCCACAGCTCGGGACCCCCTACCCCGAGGTCTGCCGGTTTTACCACCGACATTGGTGCTTTCATTGAGAATTCCGATGTGTGATCAAAGAAGGATCTATGGCTAATCTGCGGATCAACTGCAATGCTAGTCTGGACGACATCTTTGTCCCTGGACAACTATTTGTATTCGGCAGCATGGTTCTCCACGCCGACTTGACGGGCCATCTAGTACCCGTCGAGAACTTCGCCCCGGACCAGATGGTCACTTTTGGAAGCTTGGAATACACCGCGGACTCCCATGGTGAGTGTTGGGGATATTCCCTGACATTGAGACCCGGTAGGGGCATGACTCGGCCCTGAGCCTTAAGGCAGAGTGGGTCATCCTGCTGATAGATTAACTTAAAGATAAACAGACGGGCTGGAGGCCCAAGATGAGACCCAGTGGGTGGTCGGCTCTCAAGAACCTGACAGGCCGGCTCATGTAGAAGGCCCAGGTGGAGGAAACTTCTTAACTTGGAAGGCAAGATGGATAAGAGTTAGAGTAGGATACGGGTTAACAGTATGACCCGGAATCTTCTGCAAAACCAGGGACTTAACCTATTATATAAATGGGAGCCCCTGGGACAAAAAGACTAAGTTGCAATCTCTCGAGAGCAAGGTTAGCGAATCCGCACCTTTGTAATCAAGATTCAGAGCAATATCAATCAAGCAAGAGTAGGCTTTTACCTCCACCATGAGGGGCCGAACCTGGATAAACCCATGTCTCCCTTTTTCATCCAATCCTGTTCAAGCTTCCACGCAACTGTGATGGCCTCCCGACTAAGTTCTTTCACGAGGACATCTACCATGACAAAACCACGACAGTTGGCGCCCACCGTGGGGCCAGCGCACGGTGGAGTTGAGTTCTTGGCGGGAGCTCCTTCAGGGATCGAGGGATACGTGATCGGTCAGATGACCAAGAATTGTCGTGGCAAGCTCTACATCGACGATTCTGGCTGGGTCCTCGTGGCCGACTCAATCGAGTATGGGTACCGGGTCCCCTTCGACAAGATCCATGTCTTCATCGGCGTCATTGGCGAGTCGGGAGCTGGGTTGGATGTCATCACCAGCACTGAGTCAGCCCGCCGCGCCAGACCCGGGCAGGCGAGACCCGGCCCGCCAAGAGCCGGCCAGAGTCATGCTTTTGTGGGTTTCACCCAGTGGATGGCCCTGTCAGAAAATTCAGTATCTGGCGAGGACACGCTCATCTACTCTGATGGCGAAGCGTCAATGGGGGAGACTGAGTCAATCTGTCTCCTGTTTCATGGCAAGTTGGGAGGTTACTCCGATGATGAAATTTTTCCAGAATCCCATGAGCCAGCTCATTTTGCTGCGGTCAACATGGTTGGAACCCAGAATTAGCCCCGTGAGCCGCCCAATCCCGCGTCAGGTCAGAATCTGGACCCTGCCGGGTCAGCTGCTGCCGGCTCTGAAAAGACCAGGGCACAGGCATTGTCTGAGATGATGGCCACTCTTGGGGCTATTTTGGTAGAACCAGTGACTACAGAGAATGCTAAGGCGTGCAACGCAGAGATCACGAAGTGTCGTGAACAGCTAGCCAAGATCCAGGAGGATATCAATGCAGAAAACACATGTATGGCCGAAATTCACGCCCATATCCTTGGCGAGACAAAACGCTTGGAGGCGGAGGCCACGCATGTTAATTTTTGTCAGAACGAGTCAGAGGTGATACATCGGAGGAGGCATCAGAGCCGGCTTCCAGTGGCTATTGAGCCAACTCAACTGTTCAGCTCGCCGCACAACTTGCTCGCCCCAGCAAAGCGGGGAGTCGGGGCTGGATCCCCAGGCGTAATTCCAGTCATACCCCAGTTGACTCAGAATGTGCCCCCCAGTGCAACACAGCAGCAACAGTGACTGGTTCGGCAGGAGCAACAGCCGCCGACTCAGCAACAGCAGCCGCCGGTCCAATAGCAGCAATAGCCGCCGGCTCAGCAGCAGCCGCCTAATCGCTTCCAGACACCGGCCGGGCACTATTCCAACCCGGTTGACAATGTGTTGACGGCGACTCACAGTTTAGCATCAATCCCAATTGAGGCGAACAGTCCGATTGAGATTGAGGCCAGGAACACTATTGAGATGCTGAAAACAGCGTTGACATAGCAAGCGAACTACTCTCATAGCCAGCACCGACTTCACTCTACCCCACATCCGAGTCGCAGTAGGAGCTGACATGCTGAGTCGCCTGAAGTTTCCAGTAGTGCGCAGCGTAGAAGGACTCAGCAGCCGCCTCCAGTTCAGCCATAGCCTGAAATCCCAGATGCGCAGGCGATCGTTGATGCTACTCGTGCTTTACGGAGGTTAGAGGCAGGAAACACAGGAGCAGCATACGACCAGCCCATTGTGTAACCCCCACCCGCCTCAGGCCACCAGTAGTCCGCACCAATGGCATCACAGGCCGGACTATCAGAACCCCATGTTTAGTCCCGGCATTACGAGACGCATGTATGCCCCTGGATTTCAAGAGTCCACGCAAAGTTCCCAATTACACAGCCGATTTGGAGCCAGCTGAGTGGATCGAGAGTTATGAGCTGGCCATGGATATAATGGAGGCTAGTGATGCTGTGTGTGCTCGATATTTACCTCTAATGTTGGAGGGTCCAGCGCACACTTGGTTGAAAAACCTGCCCACAAATTCCATTAACACCTGGCAAGAGTTGAAGGAGCATTTCATCAAGAACTTCTAGGGAACGTGCAAGCGCCCGACTACAATTGTTGATCTTGAGTGTTGTGTTCAGCATGATGATGAGTCGGCACATCATTGGTCTCACCGGATTGCGGAAGTAATCCACTCTTCGGATAGCATCACAGCTCAGCAGGCTATTCTCGTCCTGGAAAGAAATTGTAAGTTCCAACCTTTGGTTCAAAAGTTGGCATGTCGCAAGAGGAAGGTCAAAGACATGGGTGATCTCATGGATGTCTTAACTTGGTATGCCGAGTCTGATAGTACAAAGGATCCAACCTCTGATGATGAGAAGTCTGGCAAAGGCAAGTAAAATGGTGGCAAGGGTAAGCAGCAGAATAATGGCAATGGAAACAACAATAACAACCACAAGCGTGAGAATCACGAGGGAGGTTCTGATCTTGATGCAAACACCAACACTGGCCCTAAAAGTCAATGTCAGAACAATGGCTCCAGGAAGCCCTTTTCTGGTAATCGCCCCCGTAGTTACGAGGGGGCTCTTAAGGGTCCGTGCCCAAAACATAGTTTTGACGGTAAGCCGGCCAACCATTCGTGGGAAAACTGCTTCATCATGCAGGAATATTCCAAGCGAATCTTTCAAAATCATCACAATGGTGGCGGCAATGGTAGACATCTTGGCAATCCTGGACCCGGTAATTCCGGGGCCGGCTTCCAGGGAGTCGGCTCACAGGGACATTTTGCAGGCTCCGGGTTCCAAGGGAACAGTGGAGGCAACAATCAGCGCACTAACCAAGGAAATCAGAATCAGGGAGGTCAGTCTAGATTTTAAAGTAATCCCAAGCAGTTGAACAGCGGACAATATCATGTATTCACCACAAGTACGTGTAAGCGCGACCGTAAGCTCGAGAGGCGGGCTGTTCATACAGTCGAGCTGGCAGTCCCTTACTTCTTAAACTGGTCAGAGCAACCAGTGACTTGGAGTCGGGAAGATCACCCCCCACGGATTGATAATCCAGGTGGTCTTGCTTTGGTGGTGGCTCCACAAGTCGGCGGCTACACCTTAACAAAGGTGCTCATGGACGGTGGCAGCAGCATCAATATTCTTTATTATGTTACTTTCAGATGGATGAACTTGTCCGAGAAGCAGCTCACCCCTTCCACCACGGTCTTTCATGGCATTGTCCCTGGCAAATCAGCTTACCCTATTGGCAGAATTTCTCTGGAAGTTGCTTTTGGCACTGAATTCAACTATCGCTCGGAGTTCTTGTCATTTGAGGTGGTCAAACTTAAAAGTCCGTATCATGCTCTCTTCGGGCGGCCGACTTATGCGCGGTTCATGGCACGTCCATGTTATGTTTATCTGAAGCTAAAGATGCCTGGTCCAGGTGGCACAATCACTGTCAATGGTAATAGAAAAGTCGCCCTTGAGTGCGAGGAGGGAGATGCGGCTTACGCTGAGTTGGCTTGTGCAGCCGAAGAGTTGAAGTTCTACAAGGCCAATGTTGACCCGGCTGACATGATTCCTCTCAAGAAGCCGACCACAGAGTCTGGTCCTTTGCTTAAATTCAAGTCAGCGCGTGACACCAAGCAAGTCGACTTTACCCCTGGTAATTCTTCCGAGCAGTTCACTATCGGGGCGAATATGGATCCCAAATAGGAAAGCACGCTCATCGAGTGCATCCATGCGAATCGGGACATCTTTGCATGGAAACCTTCTGACATGCCGGGTGTACCGAGAGAACTCGCTGAGCACTCCCTTAATTTGGATCCTAAGTTTAAGCCTGTACATCAATACCTCCGTCATTTTAACGAGGAGAGATGCAAAGCTATTGGAGAGGAAGTGGCTCGGCTCCTAGCAATCGGGTTCATTGTTGAAGTCTTTCATCCAGAGTGGTTGGCAAACCCAGTACTTGTTCTGAAGAAAAACGAGACTTGGCGGATGTGTGTTGATTACACGGACTTGAATAAAGCCTATCCTACTGATCCTTTTCCTCTACCCCGTATTGACCAGATCATTGATGCTATGGCTGGTTGCGAGTGTTTGTGTTTTCTGATGCATACTTCGGTTATCATCAGATTAAGATGAAGGACGAGGACCAGGAAAAGACAGCCTTTATCACGCCCTTCGGCGCCTTCTGTTATATGTCGATGCCGTTCGGTCTGAAGTGTGCATAGGCGACTTATCAACGCTGTGTTCAGAATTGTTTTCACAAGCAGATCGGGCGTAATGTTCATGCTTATGTTGATGATATTGTGCTGAAGTCTCGGAAGACGGAAACCTTGTTAGATGACCTGAAGGAGACGTTTGACAATCTGCGAGTTTACCAGATGAAGCTCAACTCGGCTGACGGTGTCCTGGATAAGGGGGTGCCAACCTAACTGGCCCGTCTCCTCGGTTGGGCTGGTGGGCCCTCGCACGTGATCAAGATGGACCCCGGAAGCTGTACAAAGGAAGCGTGATCAAGACTGTCTCTACCGAAGACTTGATGTATACTCCAAGATCTCTCCTGCTGCCTTTGTCTTAGATACCAACCTTGTAACCCTAGATACCCTCCCTGGCGTGTATATAAGCCATAGGGTTTAGCTCGTGAGGGGGACATCACCACAATATCTCTCACCTAGCCCTAGAAGTTAGACACATTACGATCTCGAGGTAGGTCAACTCTGTATTTGAAACATCTCCGTTAATATAAATAGAAGCAGGACGTAGGGGTTTACCTCCATCAAGACGGCCCGAACCTAGGTAAATATCGTCTCCCTTGTCCTTGTTACCACCGATCCGAGATCCATAGTTCGGGACCCCCTACCCCGAGGTCTGCCGGTTTTTACACCGACACTGGTGCTTTCATTCAGAGTTCCGCTGTGCGATCGCCAAAAGGATCGATGGGATGACCGGTTAATGGCATTAGGCCCACGGAGCACGTCTCCACGTCTAAAGCTCTGGTCACAGAGACGCCCCCACGTAATGTGGAAGCGAACCATGACCCTTCTTTGGTTTCAACAAAAAAAACCCTCACGGATGAGGGGCTAAGATACTTCCTGGAGAGCGGATCGGATAGCGACCTACCGGCGACCGACCTTCAGATCAATTCGGCTAAACCTGTAACTGTGGATCCGGTGTCACGAGAAAATAACGAGGTCTTAAGCCCGCGGTCTTTAGAGATCGGAGCTGGTCTGCTCACCTACCATATAGAATATAGCCCCGATAACTCCGGCCCACCTGACGTCTGGGACTTGGCCTAAGTACGGCAGTTCCCCGGTGAGCCGATTAGACGATACTGGGCCAGATTCTTGTCCGTCAAGAACAAGATGCTGGACAACCAAGACTCTAACATAATTGCCGCTTTCGAGCGCGGGAGCAAGGCTAAGGGCGTCTCGAACATCGTCGCTCGACATTGCATCCAAACACTCCCTGAATTAACCAACCTGGTAGCACGATTTTGCACCATCGAAGACGCCTGGCGCACCGAGGAAAACACGGACTCGATCTGTGACAACTGCCCGGAACGCGAACGGTCGACATTTCGGCGTGAAAATTGCAAACAGAACACTTCGGGCGATCGACCCCGGAAGAAGAAGAAAACCTCCGGTCACTCCGGAACGGCTCTGGACGGCTTTTTGGATAAACCATGCCCGATCCACGTCGTGTTGGTTAACTCCTGCCCGAATCACAGCCTTCGCGACTATTGGGTGTTGAGGCAGGTGGCAAAAGGGGGACCCGCCCTTTTGGCGGGTACCTCCAGCCACCTTGAACGGACCTCGGACGAAGAAGAGGTCCTAATGATTTATGAGACCTTTACGTCTAATAACCAGCACAAACGGGCCTTGCAGGAAATCTATGCCATCCGGCAAGTACCACCCAGGGGCGCGTGGATAGACACGCCGATCACCTTCAACCACCACGATCAGCCGAGGTCGGCCCTAGACAGGTGCCCCGCCGCGCTAGTCCTCAACCCCATCGTGGACCACTACCGCCTCCATAAGGTCCTTATGGACGGAGGCAACAGCTTGAATCTAATATACAAGGACACTCTGGACAAAATGCACATCGATAAATCGCGCATAGAACAGAGCACTACCACCTTTAATGGAATAGTCCCTGGACAAGAGGCACGTTGCAGCGGAAAGATAACCCTGGACGTAGTCTTTGGAACCCCGGATAATTATCGCTCCGAGGAGATTACGTTCCACATCATGCCCTTCAAGAGCGGATACCACGCCATTCTCGGACGGGATGCCTTTTCAAGATTTCAACCGGTGCCGCACTATGGCTAGATGAAGCTCAAGATGCCGGGCCCGAAAGGGATCATTACCATCTCAAGCGATCCCGATAAGGCACTCAAAGCCGAGAATAAAACGGCATCCCTCACCCTCGAAACTCTGGCCGAGGCCTTCGCGGCCGAGGAGCTGACCGCACTGCGCGCCGAGGTCAACCGGGACGATGTCATTCTCGACAAAAGATCAAAACCTACTTCTTTCAAACCGGCCGACGAAATAGTCAAGTTCCAAGTTCACCCAACGGACCCTGCTAAAATGGCGTCCATAGGGGCTAACCTCGACCCAGAAGTTTCCGAAGCCCTACGCGCTTTCCTCAAGGAAAATTGGGACATATTCGCTTGGCACCCCTCCGATATGCCAGGGATACCCCGTAGGCTCACAGAGCATAGCCTAAACATATTACCAGGCTATAAGCCTGTTAAAGAAACACTTCGGCGTTTCTCCAAGCCCAAGCATCAAGTGATGGGCGACGAACTAGCAAAGCTGCTGGAGGCAGGATTCATCAGGGACATAAAACACCCTGACTGGCTAGCCAATTTGGTCATGGTACCAAAAAAGGACAGGTCCTGGTGGTTGTGTGTCGACCTTAAAGACCTCAATAAAGCTTGCCCCAAAGACCCCTTCCCCTTACCCCATATTGAACAAATAGTGGACGCCACTGCGGGCCATGATGCATTGTGCTTCCTAGACGCCTACTCAGGATATCATCAAATAAAGATGAAGGAATCTGACCAGGCAGCAATGGCATTCATCACGCCCTACGAGCCGTTTTGCTTCAACATGATGCCCTTCGGACTAAACAGCGCTGGCGCCACATATCAGCGCATGATTCAAACATGCTTGAAAAAACACACCGGAAAGACCGTTGAGGCCTACGTAGACGATGTAGTTGTCAAAACTAAACACGTCGACCAGTTGGTGGACAACCTCCGAGATACATTTGGCAGCCTACGGGAATATCAAATAAAACTCAATCTGGAGAAATGCATTTTCGGAGTCCCAGCCGGCAAACTCCTCGGTTTCATCGTATCTAGCCGAGGAATTGAAGCCAATCCGGCTAAAATTCGAGCCTTGGATCACTTGGAGATCCCAACAGAGCTCAAGCACGTACAAAAACTGGCGGGCTGCGTAGCAGCCTTGAGCCGCTTCATATCACGGCTCGAAGAAAAAGCCTTACCCTTGTACAAGCTGTTAAAGTAGACCAAGACATTCAAATGGACCAAGGAGGCTGCGGCGGCCCTGGAAGAATTCAAGACCCTCCTCGCCTCCAATCCCATCCTGGCAGCGCCAGATGTCTGCGAACCAATGCTATTGTACATCTCGGCCACAAACCAGGTGGTTAGCGCAGTTCTCGTGGTCGAACGAGACAGAGAAGGACACAAATTCCAGGTCCAGAAGCCCGTGTATTACGTCTCTGAGGTCTTAACCCCATGCAAGTCACGCTACCCTCACTACCAAAAGATAGCCTACGTGGTCTTCATGGCGTCACGAAAACTCCGGCACTACTTTCAAGAGTGTTCGGTGACCGTGGCATCCGACATCCCATTAAGTGACATCATCAATAATAGGGATGCGACAGGGCGCATCGCCAAATGGGCCATAGAGCTCTTACCTTTTGAGATCATCAACAAACCACGCCGGGCCATTAAATCCCAGGTGTTGGCAGACTTCGTAGCCGAATGGACCGAAGCCGAACTCCCCTGTGAGTACAGTACTTACTCACATTGTACAATGTATTTCGATGGCTCCAAAATGCTCGCTGGCCTAGGGGCTGGCGTGGTGCTCACGTCACCCACGGGAGATAACATTAGATACGTGTTACAAATCATGTACATAGACTCTAATAATGCGGCTAAATACGAAGCCCTCCTACACGGACTTCGGATAGCAGTCTCTATGGGTGTTAAACGCCTGGAGGTCCGAGGTGATTCTTACCTCGCCATCTCACAAATCAACGGTGAATTCGACGCCAAAGACCCGAAGATGACAGCTTACCGAAACGCTGTCATAAAGATCTCAGCCAGGTTCGAGGGGCTAGAGTTTCACCACATACCCCAAGACAGCAAGCAGGCCGCAGATGTGCTTGCCCGGTTGGGCGCAAAACGGGATAAGGTTCTCGAAAACACCTTCCTCGAACGGCTTTTCAAGCCATCTGTAGTCTGGCAAGATAGCAAAGGAACGTCGGATCTAACCGACGTCGGGCAACAAGCCCCGCCCGAAGAATATGACGGTATCATAGGCGGCTCAATGATCCGGAAGACCGCTTCAGCACATGAGGTCATGGCAGTTATCGCATCGTGGACCGAGCCGCTCCTCGCGTACTTGCTCTGAAAAGAGCTCCCCGATAACCAAACCGACTCCTGCTGGATTGTAAGGCAGTCTAAAGCCAACAAGGTGCATGAAGGGGAACTTTATAAAATGAGCACAACGGGCATCCTCCAGAGATGCATATCCGAGGAAGAAGGAAGACTCCTACTTTGGGAGATACACTCCGGCATGAGCGGACATCACGCCGCTGCTCGGACCTTGGTCAGCAAGGCTTTCCCAGCCAGTTTCTATTGGCCAACTGTAGGCGCCGATGCCAAGGCATTAGTACAGCGTTGCCAAGGCTGTCAAGTATTTGCCAAGTAGAGCCACACGCCCCCCACGGCCCTTCGCACCATCCCCATCACTTGGCCTTTTGCGGTCTAGGGGCTCGATATGGTCGGGCCACTTAAGGGTGGATCAAACAAAAATAAGTACCTCCTTGTCATGGTCGACAAATTTACCAAGTGGATCGAAGCTAAGCCGGTCACCTCGGCCGAAGTCGTCCAAGTAATCGGATTCATCTCAGGGGTAGTACACTGTTACGTTGTCCCCCACAGTCGGATTACAGACAACGAAACCAACTTCACGGCTAAAGAGGTTAAGGCATGGTGCAAAAAAATGGGCATTAAGCTCGACTACGCGTCCGTCTACCACCCACAGTCTAATGGGCAAGTGGAGCGGGCCAATGGACTAATCCTTAGCAGAATTAAGCCTAGGTTAGTTCGCTCCCTTAAAAAAGCCGACAGTAAATGGGTTGAGGAACTTGATTCCGTACTATAGGGCTTGCGTACGACACCAAACAGGTCCACAGGATACACCCCATTTTTCATGGTGTACGGCGCCGAGGCAGTCCTCCCATGTGACATCATACACGACGCACCTCGAGTATGCATGTATGAGGAGCTAGAGGCCGAGCTTGATTGGCAAGATGCCCTAGACGCTCTCGACGAAGAGTGCAATGTCGCACAGGCGAGATCAGCTATTTATCAGCAGTAGGCCCGGCGCTACCATGGAAGAGAGGTTCGCGCCAAAGAATTTAACGTCGGGGATCACGTAATGAGGCTACACCCCGAAAAACAAAAGCACAAACTATCCCCTAGATTGGATGGGCCGTTTATCATTGACCAAGTACTCATTGGAGGAGCTTATCAAATTCTAGATCCAGAGGACGGCCAGCTAGAACCCCACCCCTGGAATGCGGCGCTACTCTGACACTTCTACGCTTGACACCACGCATACTGTCCGTGTAAATACCTTGTGCATTTTTCTTTGACTTAATTCTTTACTCGTTATTTATTTTCCCACGCTGGAAAATTATTCAATGACCCTGAGGACAAAATAGCACATTCTCTCTAAGCACAAGAACTATTCCACCTCTTATGTACTATCGTCGGTTGAGCCACCATATGCATCGATTCACTTTAAGATCTGGCCAAGCTGGGTTGCCCGGCTCCTCTGCCTGCCCCTTACGTTCCCGATATTTCGGCTATGGGGCAAAGGGAGCACCGCTGTGATTGTCACTCCCGGATCAGCCGGTGTAGTACCTCAGACGGATAAAGCCGAAACCTAGCGTTCTTACAATGCGAATCGGTCGGCCTTGACATAGGACTAACGTGGCAGGGGTCTTTTTAAACGCCAACCAGGGGCTTTACCCCCGAGGTCATCCGTCTTCGGATAGATGTGTTTGACACAACGACCCGAGGAAAGGAACTGTTGGAAGAACTATTTTCCTCAGAAGATGTTTCTTAAGTTAAAAAGTAATATAACATAACTTTCCGTTGCCCTCTTGTCCTTCGAGCCGTATAGCCCGATTGCCTTGTCACCTAAAGCACCTGGTTCGATAACCTCGGCCAGTAGTAGGGGCCACTCCTCGGAGTTTATCCGAGGAGGCGGATGCCGAAGGCTGGCTGACAGAGTCTGGATACACGGATTGAAAACAGGCATAAATACTTCGGTACATAAAGTCATACAAAGTTTTCATGCGCGGTCTAGCCCATCTATCAGGGTGTCCAATGTGCAATCCTTCTGCGAGAAACGCACCGTAGGCATTACATTATCATAGGCCTGGCTAGAGGGGATTTCCTTCCCGTCAGATCCCATGGGTCCCACCTCTGCTAATTCCGTCGTCTTCAGACCGGTGTAGTGGGTCTTCACCATGGCCCAGGCCTCCATCGCACCTTCTCGGCAAGCTGATACCTTCCAAGCCTGGATCCGGCGCTGAGCTCTCTTCAGCTGTTCGGCTAGCATGGCCATGTCCTCGGGGACCGGCACCACCTCGGGCCATAAAGCCTGGTGCACATCCTTCATCGATTTCCGTGCCTTTTCGTGCACCTCGGATAGACAAACGCTCATGTCTTCAGACATCGGACCCCGTGATTCCGGAGGAAGGCCCGACAAACAAGCTGCCAAACAAGACAACATTCGAATGACAAGTTACGTGACAAGCATTCCTCGAGGCTTATAAACTTACCATAAATAATGTCGTCCGTTTGCCTATTCTTTGCTTTTGCAACAGCGAGGCGAGCTTTTAAACTCTCAATCTCCTGGGCCTGATGGGCATTCTCAGCCCTAAGCACATTCACGCTATCCACTCTTTGAGTAACCACGTGTTGGTTTGCTTGACATTGCGCTTCCGCGTACGCCAGATCCTTGTGGGCCTGCTTGAGGTCCCTTTCAAGATGGCTTAGGGCCTCCGCTGCTACAAGGGATTCTGGCGTCAACTCTATTTCCATTGGCATTACCAAATCTAAGCACAAAGCACTTACTATGCGCCTCCCTGGTGAATTTCTTCACCTGATCAACCTCGGACAAAGCCGTGTCAAGCTGCACCTTTGTTTGGGCCAACGCCGAGGTCAATTGCTCGTTTTTCAAGAGGTCTTCCTGTTCAAGTCAGTGATTGCTGGTTAGTATTTTAGTCTTGATTCGACCCCAGGGGCTCATACCAAGCCTTTGGGGCTACTACCATGCTCGGTAGTCATGGTTGTCTATAAAAACTTACCCGCAGCCCCCGGGACAAGACGTCCAGCGATTTGTCAAAAGCACCTCGGGTTGCCCCGAGGTATGCATCCACCGCGCTGAGAGCATTCAACTCCCTGTCTGAGAAAGCTGGACTGTTCAGAGAAGCTTTTTGCCGTCGATAATTTGCGGTGCATTGAATCTCGGACGGACTGGCCGATGTCGCCAAGTCCTCGGGCTGGGCGGCTTCGAGGTCAACTCCCGCAGGATCTCGGGCACCCGTCTCCCGGGACGGGGCCGTGGCTCCCTCGACCTCCACGTTTGTTGGACTGGATGAAGGTTGTCTGCAAATAATCTGGAAGGTTAAAATCCAAAGCTTCTTTGCAGCGGCATAGATCAAAAGTATTACCCCGTAATAGAGGGGGCACTTTCGCTTGCCCTCGTGACCACGGCCTGAGTTTCTTGTACTTCTGTCGAAGTCCTTCCCAGTGAAGCCGTCTCTCTGCGTAGGCCTTGGGAGCGCCGCCCCTTTGGAGGAGAAGTCAGATGGCTGGGGGCTAGAGGACGAGGGGCTCTCTTTCGTTTAAATCAAGGGAGTGTTACCGATGAAGCTGGCTTCGTCCCCGGCGTGTCAGGGATGACAGCCACTTTTGAGCAATCAAGGCTCTCCAGGAAAAACTTCCTCCCTTCGTAGATCAGGTCCAGGTCTTCATCCTCATTGTAAAGGGGATCTTCCGCACGACAGTGCAGTTTTGGCTCAGGGGCCGGACTGCTCACGCCTTCAAGCCAACACCTCCACCGCTGTTCATGAGCCGAGCTGTTGCAGATTAACTTTAAAAATCCCGAGGTAAACAGAAGAGTTCGGAAGAGAAACTTACTATGTCGGCAGGATTGCTGTATGACAGCCCGTCCTCGAACTGGCGCTTGGCGAACTCCTCCGCGGATCCTTGGTACATGCTTGGCTAGTACAGCCCCAAGGGTCATTTGGTCCATAAAAGCTCCCTTGATGGATAGGGAGGCATCGTTGGACCCAGTATACTCGCACAATAAGTGCTGACGTTGCTGGAGGGGTTGGACTCTTCGGTCTAGGGCCACCGCCATCACATCAATGATGGTGAGGCCAGCACTCAACAGTAGCTTCACTTTGGCCGCTAGACTGGTCACGGCTTCGTCTTCCTCTTGCGCCAGGCTCCGCGACCTCCAGCTATAACGTTTCCTCGGCGGATCCAATGAGAAGGGTGGGAGGCCTAGCCGGACTGGCTCGTACAGCGGGACATCGTTGATATAGAACCACTCAGAAGGCCAGTAATCAGCGTCCTCCCGAGGTGTTCCCACTGGATAGCCGGTCTTGTCGACTCGGCATACTTTGGCTCCTCCAACCTCGAACAGCTTGTCGGCCGAGGAGCGGGGCACGATGCAGAAGTACTTTCACCATAATCCGAAGTGCGCCTAACAGCCGAGGTGTAGCTCGCAGAGCGCGACAAACCCCGCGATGTGCAATATCGAGTTCGGGGAGAGGTGGTGCAGGTGCAGCCCGTAAAACTCCAGCAGGCCGCGGAGGAAAGGGTGGATTGGAAACCCTAAACCATGGAGGAGGAAAGGTACGAAGCATACCCGCTCATCTCCTTGTGGCGAAGGGTAATTCTCAGCATGGGCTTGACTGTCGATGGATGTTAATCCAGGATGACTTGGGGCCAGATCCGCGTCTGGTAGGCAGCCCTACGTTGCCAAGCTCTATAGTTGAAGGTGTGCGATGGAGCAGTTCCCCCAGTCCCCTCTGTCAGGGCCGTGGGGGCACCTTGACGATCCTTCACCGCTCGCCATTGTTCGGGCTCTTGAGCTTGGGCTGGGATGGAAGGGGGATTTTTGCTATGGTTGCGGTTGATGCGTATGGCCGCTGGCAGAGGCTGTGCGTTTATATTGAGTACAGGCTAAAGGGGCTGACGCTTCGACATTTTTTCCATAAAGGGGCCCGGTTCCCTAGATAACACGATTCTCGAAATCTGAAATTGGGCCCCAACAGAATTTTAGGGGTTGGCCGAGGTCTTCAAGTTTGATCAGAGAACGAAGCACAGGAACTTGTCTATCGATCCAAGACTCTGGAAATTGAAGGCCGTCGACTTCGGCATCGAAGACCAGTTCAGGGGCTACTGATGGTGTCCTGGATAAGGGGGTGCCAACCTAATGGACCCGTCTCCTCGGTTGGGCTGGTGGGCCCTCGCACGTGATCAAGATGGACTCCGGAAGCTATACACAGGAAGCGTGATCAAGGCTGTCTCTACCGAAGACGTGATGTATACTCCAAGATCTCTCCTGCTGCCTTTCTCTTAGACACCGACCTTGTAACCCTAGATACCCTTCCTGGCGTGTATATAAGCCATAGGGTTTAGCTCATGAGGGGGACATCAACGCAATATCTCTCACCTAGCCCTAGAAGTTAGACACATTACGATCTCGAGGTAGATCAACTATGTATTTGATACATCTCCGTTAATATAAACAGAAGCAGGACGTAGGGTTTCACCTCCATCAACAGGGCCCGAACCTGGGTAAACATCGTCTCCCTTGTCCTTGTTACCACCGATCTGAGATCCACAGTTCGGGACCCCCTACCCCGAGGTCTGCCGGTTTTTACACCGACACCGGCCAAGTGTGTGTTCGGTGTGCCAGCTGGGAAATTGCTTGGTTTGCTTGTCTCTGAACATGGTATTGAGGCTAACCCGGAAAAAATTAAGGCTATCACAACTCTGAAGAAGCTGGCCAACATCAATGTTGTCCTAAAATTGACAGGTTGTGTTGCGGCTTTGAGCCGGTTCATCAGCCGGCTTGGTGAGAAGGCAATTCCTCTGTACCAACTTCTGAAGAAAATAGACAACTTTGTCTGGAATGATGCTGCTGACAAGGCCTTTGAATCCCTCAAAAAGTAGTTATCTGAGACGCCAATCATTGCTGCTCCCGTGGACAAGGAGCCGATGTTATTATATATCGCTGCTAATAACAGGGCTGTCAGCATTGCTGTTGTTGTCGAGCGCAAGGAAGACGGCAAGGAGTACCCAGTCCAGAGACCGGTGTACTATGTTAGCGAGGTTCTAACAGAATCCAAGCAACGGTACCCGCATTGGCAGAAGTTGGTTTATGGTGTGTTCATGGCGAGTCGCAAATTGAAGCATTATTTTCATGAGCACCCAATCACCGTTGTCAGTTCTGCACCTCTTGGGGACATAATCCAGAACGGGGAGGTGACTGGCCGGGTTTCTAAGTGGTCCATTGAGATTAGCCCGCATCATCTCAAATAATTGCCATGAACTGGCATAAAATCTTAGGCTTTGGTGGACTTCATCAATGACTGGATGGAGTTACCGGCTCCGGAGGAGAAGCCAGATACCACATACTGGTCAATACATTTTGATGGCTCCAGACAATTGGAGGGCTCGGGGGCTGGAGTTGTGATAACTTCCCCGCGAGGTGCTAAGTTTTCTTATGTTTTGTGGCTTATACTTCCCTGTACTAACAATGCAGCAGTGTCGGGCCAGTGGGAACACCTGGCGAAGGCCCAAGGGGCGGCCCAGTCACGGCCGCCACGAAGCAAGATAGCTCGCGAGGCGCCAGCCTCACGAGGACCCTCCGCATGGAGCGGACCACCAAGACTTAGCAGCAGCAACAACAGCTTGAGGCCTCACGAGGCGGCCTCCTGAGGCCACCTGAGGCGGGCATCGCCTGGCGCCGGTCACGCAGTCAGTGCCCATCACGTGGGTCACGCGCTTGAAGACAAGCCGCGGCAGGAACCGTACCAGCGGGCACGGACAGAGAGGATTTCCTCTTTGGTGTTAAAGGGGCAGCACCAGCTGCCCACCTCCAAAGCATATCCCAAGGACTGCCCGTTTCGTGAAGGAAGACCAAGATAGCAAGGCGCGCAGGGCGGAGGTCATCATCGAGCCCACTGGCGTGTTATGGATAACACTTTTGCAGGCGAAGACCAACTTTAGTCAGGATAAACCTGGGCGCCTGTCGCCTTTGAAATTGCCGTTGTGTGTGGCAACCCTTCCCGCCAACGTTTTCGGGGGAAGAGGACCAAGGCGGCTATAAAAGGGGCAGTGCTGCCACCGTAGAAAGGGTCGACCAATTCCTTTGTCTTCAACCTTGTACACGAGAACCTTCTTGCCCACCATAATGCCAAACACAAAGCAGGAGTAGGGTTTTACACCGCGAGGTGGCCCGAACCTGGGTAGCTGATGTGTCCCCTGTCGTGCCCTGTGCTCCATGTGCTCTCACCGTAGTCTCGCCGTGGTCACCGCGGAGTGGATAGTGTAACACCCCGATTTTTGGCCCTTTCTTTTTCTTTTGGATTTCTTCGAATTTTTATTTGGAGTTCCTTTTTCCGTGGCTATGTGGTCTTGAAACCTGGGAAGATCTTCTATCCTGTCACTTCTAAGTGGCTTGTCACTCTCAAATCTATCCCTAGGCCATGTCATTTCCATCTTAGCCCAACCCCAATATTTATTTCTTGGGAATATTCCTTTTTCTAATAAAGGAATAACCCTGTTTGCTTTAGGTTGTGAAGCAACCTATATTTCTGCCATTCCAAAAATTCCCACAAAATTCTCATAAATTCTTTGGATCATATATTCCACAAATATGTCAAAACCCATCCTTGCCTAGTTCAAAAAGTAATTCAGAAATATTCATTTTCCATTCTGTCTAGATTGGCACTTTGTGAAGGAAGTTCTATTTATGTTTTCTTGATTGCCATCAAAATTTTTGGGCACTCTTTCCTATCCAAATAATTGCCACATGACAAAATTCAGCTCCATTTGCCTAGTAAATCTTCCTCAGCAAATTTCCAAAGTTTCTGTCCAGAGAGAAGCTTTGTGAAGGAAGTACTTGCTAGGCTTATCTAAATGAGTTAAAATTTTGGGAGGTCATTCATATGATCCAAATATTACTCTCCACCAAATTTTATATCCATCCAACTATCTATGTGAGCACACCATCAAATCTTGGTTTCTGGTCACAATTTCAGTTTGTGAAGCAACTATATTTTATATTGCTTCAAAAATTCTGAAATTAATCCAGGACATAAATATCCCTATATCATTTGGGCATGCCAAAATTCACATCATTTTGCCAAGTCATTTTCTCCACAAAATTCCCCCAAGTTTCTGTCCAGTGTGGATCATTGTGAAGGAAGTACCATTTTTATTCATCCAAATGGTATGAAATTTTTATGGTGCCTTCATATGCCCAAATGATCATACTCCACCAATTTTCAGCTCAATCCAAGCATCCATGTGAGTTGAACTTCCTGATCTAGATTCTGGCCAATTTTTGCAGTTGTAAAGCAACTGCATTCAAACCTTGTCCAAATGACCTCATAATTCACAGGAATGTAGTCCTTCCTACCCCTAACCACTGTGACATCTTGTTCCTCTGTTTTACCAAGCCATTTTACCTCAGCTTCTGGATCAAGTTTGCTACAGCAAACTTTCACTGATGTATCCCATCAACACAAAGTGCCTTTAGTCGAGTTATCACATCTGGTAAGGACCATTCAGTAAGGACAACGCGCTAGACACCATTAGCCAGGCACTTGAGCCCTCCTATCACCATTGTGCGCGGTGACCAGGTACAGAGCGTGTGCTCTGCAGGCCAACAGCGCGCTCTGGCTCCCGGACCCGCTCTGCCGCCGCCCGAGCGGCCTCCGTGCGCCACCTCTGCTCGCCGCAGCACCCTCCCCTGCTTCCTTGCTCCCCGGACCACTCTCTCCCCCTAGAAGCTCGCCGGACCAAGCCAAATCGATGGGCACGCGTGCACTATGGCCGCCCACGCGTGCTCCTCCCCTGCCATCCCGCGTCCGCGCTTTCTGCCATCCCGCGTTGCGGCCCCACTCCTTAGTCTCTCTCCCGTCGCTGTCCGAGCTCGCACACGTGCCTGGCCCCCTCGCCGGAGCTCGTCCATTTGGTGGAGGCGGCAACCGGGCCGCGCCCCTCTTCCCCGGCTATTTAAGCTACCCCGAGCCCTCCTCTCTTCACCAACAGCCTCCCCACCCTCCTCTAGCCCCGCCTAGCGTCTTCCCCGAGCTCGGGAACTCCTCCTAGCCCTCCTTGGCCGCCATGGCCGCCGCCGAGCTCCTCTTAAATTAGCTCAATGCCGGCCTCCCCTCTCCTTCCTACCACCACCCGGAGAACCCCCATAGCCCGGCGATCCTCCCTAGCCCTTTAGTTCGTCCCCAGGGCACCTGTGGCCGCGTGCTCGAGCTCGGCAGACTGCCTCGTCCATGGTGCCCCCTAGCAGCCGCTGCTACGGCCGTCCTCGGCGTCCGAATCCAGTCAGGACGGAGGCAGCGCACCCTCCCGTGCTCATCAGTGGTCGGAGCTGCGCCTGAGGTGGCCGGAGTAGCCGGGGCCAGCGCCGGCTGTGCCTCTGCCTCGCTATTCTTCTGAACCACGGGCGAATAGAAGGAGGAAGGAGATGAGCTTACGAGGACAGAGAAGGAGCGGGCAGGACGCAGGTGTAAGTGACCCAGAGGCCGGGCCCGCGGGCTTAAGTGGAAGCGCATTTGGCTAAATACGTTTTTCTATGGAGAAAGCGTATTCTCCTGTTGCTTCGGGCAAAAATGCGTTTTCCCTCTGCTAAAGACGTATTTCCCCGAATGTGCCTTCTGTTTTAACCCGCCGGCCCAAACTCTTATATTGCGGACGTTCACTCATTAAACCCAGAAATGAATAAGTTTTTATTTGATTTCTGCCTAACGAGCGAACGTCCATATTTCCGCAACCGTAACTCCGAATCAGGTGATTCCATAGCCCACGATCTCAGTTCGTCGAGCCCATTCTGTTGATGTCATCTTCATAAGGTTGTCACACTATGAAAATGACCATTTTGCCCCTTCCCTTAAACAGCTCCGTCGGGAGGGAAACTTTTCCGGTGATTCTTTCCGCGAGTTCATCGCACTTCTCCCCGGTGGATCCTTCATCCCCAGGCTAGCCACGACAGCCCCATGCATGATGACATTGCAATAGCCATGGTTTCCACCTGAATATTTGAATAATTGTTTGCTCGTATAATTATTTTGAATGTTACTGATATGCTTGTGAATCCATGCCCATTGCTTATGCCATGTTAATTTTCATCTAGTAAGTGATATGATTAATTGCTAAGGATATTCTTATTATGTTTTATTCTTGTAATCATTTTAGATGCTAGCAATAATGATATGCTCATATGAATAGTTAGGGTTTGTTATGAAAATACTTGTGATATTCGTGATCGTCATTATGCCATGTCATTTGCATCCCGTAGATTAAATGGATTTTCATTGTTAATATTATGATATTAAATGGTTATGTTGCCCATCCAAGGTTACACTGATATCATGCTCATGTGGATTGTCATTTCATTGTGACTCAGCTCCTCACCATTCAAGTTGAACCTGACCTAAATCGAACTTGAACAAATCTGTTGGCTGAGTCATGGTGCCACCGAATCGAGCTAACCAGTGCAGCCACACTTGCCTTATGGGGGGCCCTAATGCGGTCTATTGTCATGCCTCTTGCTGGTGCCTCCTACTAGGGAAGGTTATGGGTGCGTGCTACCCTGATCAGGTAGGCGGCCATAGCCTTGAAGGCCCGAGTTGTATGGATATCCGAGGTCCCCGTTTGGGACGATGTTTATGTTTGGCCACGACGGTGGCAGCCACAGAGGTGGCGGATGTCACGAGTTGCCATCGGGGTCACCCAGGACATAGCCCAAAGGGGAGTTTGTCGGAGTGGCTGGGAGAGTGTCCTGCAGTAGATTGGTTTTGTCAGAATGTCGTTGGTCCACCCGAATGGGAGCACGAGGCCATGAGTTCCGTGGTGTGGGTACAGTGTACTAACCTCTACAGAGTGCATAATCTATCGATAGCCGCGTCCTCGGTCATGGACACAGTTCATAGTAGGTCACACTATGAGTCAACAGAAATAATAACCTGACTAATAAACAACCCCGGTTCGATAAGAAAAGAAGTTGGTTGATCTTTATGTGGTCACGAGGTGATCACGATGGTATCGTGGATACCGATGATGGTTGATTATGAGGTGATCGCGTGGTGATCACAGTGGTAAGTAAGTTTGATATTCATGGTGGTTACGAGATAACCTCCGAGCAGAGTAAGTTGGTCCATGAGACCTTAAACGTCGACCCCCTTGCATGCTAGTGCTAGTATCATCTTGTTCATATCATGAATTATATGTACATGCCATGCTCATGTTGTTGCTATGCTCATGTTGTTCTAGTAGTATTGTGTGCATCTTTGATGATTAACCTGTAAATCCCATGCTGTTGTATGTCTTGATTGCTTTGGTTGCTATGAGCTTGCGAGTACATTCATAGTACTCACCTGCGTGTCATGCCAGATTGCAGGTCATGCTGTGATTGATTGCTTGTCGAGGAACCCGAGGTTGCGCTCTAGGATGCGTCCCAGCCAGAGTCCCTGTGGAGTGGAGTCCGTCACCGTCGTCTTTGTCCCGCTGCTAGAATTTATTCCGCTTCGAGATGTTTCGCTGCTAGCATAGAACTACCTTAGCAGGCGAAGTGTCGCCGTGCCCCTGTAACCTTTGTAATATCGCACCCTTTTACCCGTGTTATTTGCAATAAAGAGCTGATTTGTTCTATGCCAAGCAGTGCCGTATTCCAGAAGACTTGATCTCCGGGCTGGAATACGGGGTGTTCCGGTCTCTCTGAGCCGGGGTGCCACAGATAGAAACGAGCACACCCCAGAGTTCGAACCAGGGTCCCTGGAGCCTCGATTCCGACATTTGGCATGCCAGGTAGGGGCGTGCTTCCGTTTTGTTGCCCCACCTTAGCCTCGCCATGGCCGACGCTCGCCGTGAGCGCGCGGAGAGCCAGGCGGTCTGGGTGGCCCAGACGGAGCCGGTCGCTCGTGACAATCGCCATCACCGCGCCGGTGCCGCCACCGACCCTGCTGCTAGGGAGCAGCAGGCCTCTTCCCTGCACCCGTCCGTGCAAGTGGCTGGCCACACCACCACCGCATCCTCGCTCGCCCACCGCAAGCCGCCGGGCCCGCAGACCATGCTACTCATGGGACGTGAGCTCCTGCGCTACCGCCCCACCGAAGCCGGCTACGACACCTGGCTTGGCCGCATCACCGAGCTCGGCAACGCCGCCGGAGACGTCCCAGCAGCCTCTGACTCGCTCTGCCACCCGTTGCCACGCGCCGGGGAAGTGGCATAGGGCACACCTCCACCGACTCCTCTGTCGAATGGGGATGACGGGCACCACCGCGGCGCGCGGGTGGGGAGCCGTCCCGCAACGGGTCTTCGCTGGACCCCGACAACGAGAGCTGCCAGATCATCAGGCACGCGCTGCCCGACGCACGCGTGCTCCTCGTGCAGCAGCGCCAGCGCTATGACCGCACCATCTAGGAGGTCGCGGCTACCGGTCGCCAGAACCGTGCCGCCCTCACTGGCGGCGTCACTTCCAGCATCGGGGGCTACCGCGCCTTCACCCGTGAGCTGTGCCGCGTGGTGTGGCCCACGAAATTCAAGCCGGACCTTCCTGCTCACTACGATGGCACGCCCAACCCAATGGAATTTCTGCAGCTCTACACTCTAAGCATCGAGGTAGCGAACAGGGACGACAAGGTCCTGGCGAACTGGTTCCCCATGGCCCTCAAGGACACGTCACGCTCATGGCTCATGAACCTTCCTGAGGCGTCGATCTCCTCGTGGGCCGAGCTGTGCAAGCAGTTCATCGCCAACCTCAAGGGCACGCACGAGCGCCTCCTCACGCTCAACGACTTGCGCGCCGTGCGCCTGCGCCCTGACGAGACTCTCCGAAAGTACATCCAACGCTTCGATTCTGCGTGCCTCCGACGCCGCCATCATCTCTGCGTTCTCCTCCAGTGTCATGGACATGCGGATGCATGAGAAGCTCGCCATCAATGATGAGCTTGACACCGTGGTTGAGCTGTTCGACCTCGTCGACAAGTGCGCCAAGGCTGAAGAGGGCCGCCTCTTCATCCACAATGACCCAGTTCAAGCGCCAGACGCCACCAGGGCCAAGAGCAAAGACACCAAGCGCAAGGGCCCTGCCGTTCTTGCGGCGGATCCCGAGCAGAAGCGTGGCTGCGACCGCGCCGAGCCCAAGAAGGATGGTCGCCCGTACTGCGCCTACCACGACATGTTCTCCCACAACACCGAAGACTGCCGTGAGCTCAAGCTCCTCCATGAGAGCCGTCAGGACGGGCGCAGCGGCCACAACGATCGCGGCGCCGGCCACGGGGGCAGCCGCAACAACAACCGATGGGGCGACTGCAACAACAACGGCAACGGCAACTTCAGGCAGGGCTGGCGCAACCAGCCGCAACAAGCCAATCCTCAGGCCAACGCTGCTCTACCGCCACTGCCGCCACCGCCCCGAAGGAACAACGGCAACCAGCCTGACGAGGGTGCCAGGGGCTACCAGGAGCCTTGCGAGGTGACCTGCATCCTCGGCGGGGCCTAGGCTCCCCCGTCCAACCACCACTTCAAGCAGTTCACTTGCGAGGTGAACACAGCCCTCCTGACACCTGAGGCTTCTAAGCCCTCAAGTGGTCACAGTACGCCATCTCCATCGACTCCAAGGACCACCCCAAGTCCACGAAAGCAGTGGACGCGATCCCCATGCTGTGCAGCCCCACCATCAGCAACGTCACTATCACCAAGACGCTCATCGACGGAGGCGCAGGACTCAACATGACCTCCATCAAGACCTTCGAGAAGCTCCAAGTACCCTACGGGCAGCTGATGCCGACGAGGCCCTTCTCAGGCGTCACTGATGGCTCCACACTGCCTCTGGGGCAGGTACGCCTACCGGTCACCTTCGGCACCCACAAGAACTACCGCACTGAACTCATCGACTTCGACGTGACACACATCGGCCTGTCGTACAACGCCATCTTGGGCTACCCCGCGCTCGCCAAGTTCATGGCCGTGACCCATCACACATACAATGTCCTCAAGATGCTGGGCTACAACGACATCATCACCGTCCACTGCGACGAGAAGGATGTAGTCTGCTCCCTCGTGAGCGCCTACAAGGCTGCCGCCACCACCTATCCCACTGACGAAGACGATGTCGAGCCGCCTGAGGCCGCACCTGTGAAGAAGAAGCAGCCGTTCTCTCAGGCGTGCGCCGAGACGAAGAAGGTGTCGATGGACGGTAGCGGCTCAGGCCCTGCCATCACCATCGGCACAGTCCTCTCTCCTGCATAGGAAGACACGCTCGTCACCTTCCTTCGGGCAAATGTGGATGTGTTCACTTGGACAGCATCTGATTTGTCCGGTGTGCCGAGGGAGGTGATAGAGCACCACTTAGCGGTGTGCCCCAATGCACGCCCTGTGAAATAGAAGGCACAGCGTCAAGAGTACATCGTCAAAGAAGTCCAGAAGCTACAAGAGGCGGGAGTCATCCATGAGGTGCGCCATCCCGAATGGCTCACCAACCCCGTCATAGTGCCCAAGAAGTGCGGCAAGGAGCGAATGTGCGTCGACTTCACGAGCCTCAACAAGTTCTGCCCTCAAGATCCCTTCCCGCTGCCTTGCATTGACCAGATCATGGACTCCACCACCGGGTATTAGTTGTTGTGCTTCCTAGATGCCTTCTTAGGCTACCACCAGATCAAGATGGCGACGAAAGATGTGGAGAAAACAGCCTTCATCACCCCATGCGGGATATACTGCTAAATCTGCATGCGCTTCGGCCTGAGGAGTGCCGGAGCCACTTTCCAAAGGCTAATGTGCATCGCCTTGGGGCCTGGTATGCTGATTGCTGCCTCCAGTATTGCTAGCCCCCTGAAACCAGGCAGTTGGCCCGTTATTCCCTTGGAACCCGGGGCCTGCAAAGGGCCCATGTGAACCAGCTCCCTGGAAGCCGGGTCCCTGATTGCCTGGTTGTCCACCGTTTCCACCACCATTGTGATGCTTCTGGAAGATCCGTTTGGAGAACTCTTGCATGATGTAGCAATTTTCCCAGGAATGGCTGGACGGCTTACCATTATAGCTATGTTTTGGACAAGGACCCTTGAGAGCCTCCTCAAAACTGACAGGGCGATTACCAGAAAACTGCTTTCTAGACCCATTGTCCTGACGCTGACTTTTATTGTCCATATTTGTATTAGCTACTAGGTCAGAGCTGCCCTCATAACCTTTGCGTTTGCCACCATTTCTATTCTGCCCATTGCCATTGCTCTGCTGGTGACCCTTGCCACCGTTTTTCTTTCCCTTGCCCGATTTGTCATCATTAGACGCAGGGTCCTTTGTGTTATCCAACTCAGCGTATCGGGTTAGCACATCCATAAGGTCGCCCATGTCCTGAACTTTCCACTTAAGCTGCCCTAACTTCTGGACCAGTGGTTGAAACTTACAGGTTCGCTCCAGAACAAACACTGCATGCGCAGCTAAGATACTATCTGAACTGTGGATGATTTCCGGAACCCGGCGAGCCCAATGATGTGCCGACTCATCGTCATGCTGAACACAACGCTCAAGATCCACAATTGTGGTTGGCCTCTTGCAGGTTCCCTGGAAATTCTTGATGAAGCGCTCCTTCAGCTCCTGCCATGTGTTGATAGAATTCGCCAACAGGTTTTTCAACCAAGTACGTGCGGGACCTTCCAACATGAGATGGAGATAGCGCGCACAGACTGCCTCGCTTGCACCCAACAGATCCATTGCCAGTTCGTAACTCTCGACCCACTCGGTCGGCTCCAGATTCGCTTTATAGTTAGGGACCTTGCGAGGACCTTTGAAGTCTGGGGGCATGCGTGCATCGCACAGCGCCGGGACGAGGCAAGGCGTCCCTATCATGCGGCTTGATAAGCCCCCAAGCCGGCCTACTGTCTGGGTTGCGGTGGGCGGTTCGTGTGTTGTAGGCTGGTTATACGCCGCAAGTGCGTTCTCTTCCTCCAACACTCGTAGAGCCCGAGCGGTGTCCACAATATCCTGTGCATTTGGAACCCTGGGTTGATGCTGATTCGCCAGTGGCTGCCTGGCCCTTCTGTGGTGCGCGCTGCTGGACACTGCCGGCGACTCAGGGCGCTGGCTCCTGGTGCGGCTCTGGTGAGGGGTTGAGTGGAGCCGGTGCTGGCTATGAGAATAGTTGGCTTGCTACACCACTACTGTCTTAAGCATCACGATGGCGTTCCTGGCCTCAACCTGAGCCGGACTGTTTCCCTCAATTGGGATTGCTGCCAGATTGTGAGTTGCCGCCAGCACGTTGTCGACCGGGTTGGAATAGTGTCCAATTGGGGTCTGGAACCGACGAGACGGCAGTTGCTGTTGCTGATCTGGTGTGTGATGCTGAGCCGGCTCCCTCTGCTATGCCGGTGGCTGCAAAAGCGGTCCTCCTGGGGGCACAACACTAGCCCCCAGGTTGGTCGGAGCCTGTCGATCGGCCGGCGTAGTAAACAGATGAGTTGGCTCAATATTAGCCGGAAGCCCACTTTGCTGACGCCTTCGGTGGACGAGCTCCGACTCGGCCTACTGGCGGTTTAAGTAATGAGCCTCTTCATCTAGATGCTATCTCTCTTCTGCAAGCCAGGCTTGCACCTCTGCCATGCGGGTGTTTTCAGCATTGATGTCCTCCTGGATCTTGGCCATCTGCTCGCGACACTTCATGATCTCTGTGTTGCGCGCGGCCGCGTTCTCCACAGTGACCGGCTCGGCCAACAGGGCTATCAAAGTATTCATCAAGTCTGCGAGTGCCTGTACCCCGGTTTTTTGAGAACCGGCAGCAGCCGCACCGGCCCGTCCTGAGCCGGCTAAGGTGAGGTTCTGACCAGTCGCCGGATCAACTTGGTCGCGCGTCGGATCCTGTCTACCCGCCATGTAGACCGCCGCAAAGCGAGGCGGCTCAGGGATCTCTGGAAAGACTTCATCAGCATATCCCAGCTTTCCATCGTATAGGGGATGGCCAGCTTTCCATCGTATAGGGGATGGATCGACTCTGTTTCTCCCATCGAGGATTCGCCGTCCGATTGAACGGGTGTCTCGTCTCCAGACAGGGAATTCTCCGACAAGGCCACCCCTTGGGTGAACCCTACGAAGACGTGCTTCCGGTCGGCTTGCGGCGGACCGGGTCTTGCCTGACTTGGACTAGCGCGGCATGCCAACTCTACACCGGTGACGCCCTCCAAATCGGTGGCCAGCTCTCCGACAACGCAGATGAAGGTATGAATCTTGCCGAAGGGGACCCGGTACCCGTACTCGATTGAGTCGGCTTCGGGGCCCCAGTACGAGTTGTCGATGTAGAGCCTCCCGCGACGACTCTTCGTCATCAAGCCGACCGCGTACCTCCCGAACCCTGGGAGAGCTCCCGCTAAGAACTCAACTCCACCGTGCATAGGCCCCACAGTGGGCGCCAACTGTCGTGGTTTTGACACGGTAGATGCCCTTGTGAAAGGACTTAGAGATGAGGCCATCGCACGAAGGTGGAAGCTTAGTGGGGTTGATCGGGAACGAGAAGACACGATATTACCCAGGTTCGGCCCCTCACGGTGGAGGTAAAAGCCTACGTCCTGCTTGGTTATATTGCTGTAGATCTCGATTACAAGGGTGCGAATACGCTAACCTAGCTTTCGAGGGATTGTAACTTAGTCCTTCTGGCCTAGGCACCCTCCTTTATATAACAGGTGGAACCCTAGATTTACATAAGAGTCCGGGTCATAATCCTAACCCGCCTCCAACACTTATTCTACTTATTCTCCAAGGCAACCTTCCTGCCGTACGTTTTCCCCTTGAGCTGGCCCGTAGGCTGAGCCGGCCTTTCTCACCGGGCCTCCGTCGAACCGGCCCATTGAATATCTTCTTAGCCCCGCAGTGAGATAACCCGCTGAGCCTACTCTAAGGCCGGGTCATCTTCCTGCCGTGTCTACACGCCGGGAAATATCCCCAACATAGCCCATTTATGGCCCGGGTACTCACGGCCCATTATGGCCTTTAAAAATTCGGCCCAGTAGCGTCATGTGGGCCGTCCCATATGATTCCAGCCCGTTGTCACTTTCGGCCCATCTATGGCCCGTGAAGTCTTTCAACCCATATGAACAGTAAACTGCTTTGAGCCCATTAACGGCCCATTATTCAGTTGGGCCGTTTCCAGCCCGTGTTTTCTTTCGGCCTTCTAAGGGCCCATCTATTCTTGGGCTCATTTCCGGCCCTCGATTACTTACGATCCGTTATTGGCCTATTATGCTAATGGGCCAAATTCAGCCCGTGGTAACAATCAGTCCGTTTGTGGCCCGTTAACACGTTGGGCCGTTTTCATCCTATCCTGTAATCCGGCCCACTAACGACCCGTCATGCCTGTTGATAGAATTAAGCCTGCGCTGCCTTCCGGCCTGTTAACAGCCCGTTATGGTCTGGGACCACAAATGGACGGCTCCGATTTAGGCCCATTTACGGTCCATATTGCGGTCCGGTTTTGGCCCACGAACAGTAAGCCCATGGATCCTACGGCGCGTATGAGGCCCATGGATCATACGGCCCGTAGGAGGCCCATGGATCCTACGGCCCGTAGGAGGGCCATCGTTACCACAGCTCATAGGAGGCCCATCGTTACCACGGCCCATATGTGGCCCATGGTTATTGCGGCCACTAGCAAACCGAGGAAAAAGAACTACAATGACTACAAGGAAACAAATAAACAAGACTATATAAGTAAATAAATAAGCACGCAACTAACGCTAGGCTATTACGGCGATTACAGACATTACATCCACTAGGCATCAAAGTTCGCCACCAATGCAAATAAAGGGAACAACAAAGCAGCATATTACATACACTGGGCATCTAAATTGGCCACTAGTGCAAATAAACGCGGCAGCAAAACAAGTCCAGAACTGAAACAACTTTAGAAGACTTCAAGAAATGTTATCCTGGGTATCCACCATGCAGGCAATAAGCTTAGCAAGCTTATTAGCTTTCTCTTGTTTGGTGCTAAAATCCTCCAACGCTTGCTGTTGCACCAGAAAGTATAAATCTGAATTCTCCAGGGACATTCTCAGTCCTTCGGCTTCTTGTCGCAGCATAGCTGATCGATGTCTTTCAGCTTGTAGTTGAGACTCAAGAAACCAAACTGATTCAGACAGCGAGTTTGAAGAGCTTGTGCAACCGGTAGTGGCCAGTAACTCGAACACTACATCAAGACAGGACTTTGGGGTTGTCTCACTATCTTCAAGATAGTTTTCCTTATCTGTTTTATCAGCTTTGTTGGAGACCAGCAAGGTTGTCTCACAATCTTCAACCTTATCTTCATTACTTCCTTTACCATTGCTTAATGTGGTACTCTTCTCCAATATTCTGTCAGCATTCTAAAAGAAGAAACAAGCAGACACACAACAGGTTTAGCATGTAGTATATGAAACTCATTTTGGTGAACCAGTTCAGTAGTAAGGTGGACATGATTAAACTATCAAGTCTTCTATTGCAAAGTAGTACATTATAAAAGCATCAAGCAAACATATATCTATGTGCTACTGTCACTGGATTGTCTTGCCAAATCAAAATAGAGACACAGTTCAAATCATATCAGTTCAAGACAAAATAGCATTGAAAGAATATAAGTGTGGCAAACTACATGGCACCACAAGATTTCAAATGGGTACCACGGGTATACATGTAGAACTAACAACACTATTGGCTCTGTTTTGATGCAAGTAATGTGCATGATATGAGAAGACAACTGTCTACACAATTGAAATTGAAATCAACATAGAGCAATTTAGAAGAGCAAACCAATTAAAGAAACATGTTTAAACATACATGTTGCGTCATTGGAGTTTCGATTGGATCCTTCTATTTAAAAATTAGTTGGTATGAGTACATACAGTGATACAAGAGCAAAGCAGTATGCACCATAGCTATGGAATCTTATCTGAGAACAGTTGTTCTTCAGGTTTAAGCACTTGTTCTACAAGAAGAGAGTACAGTAAGACACAGCCATATAGTACTTCAAAATGAAATATGATCTCATAGACCCTACCAGATTCATGGGTCTAGACCAATATAGAACAAGGCGTTCCCAGTCATCGTCCCATAAATGTGTCTCCGGAGAAAGTAAGGGAATTTGATGAGTTTCCTTGCCAGTGAAATACATTTTCTTCAGGTAACTCCGATACTGCCGCAAAGCATTCTTGAAGATACCAGAGGTATTAGCACAGGTTACCTCATCCTGAGTTTCCAAATCGGTCATTCTCTACACAGAAAAATGGGAACATTTGTTGTGTTATAACGAGCAGGGAGGTAGAAAGTATGGGACAAAGCAAAGTAATTGCCATTAATACATACACATAACTCCTGGAGGAACACCTGCAACTGGCTTTTTCCTTTATCTTTAGTATAATATTTCCATGATGGGAAGATACGCACATAGGATTTAACAACATCAAATGCGATAGACGCTAAACTACGGATGAATGGTTCTGCTTCGTCCACAGGAATAGGTGTACTAACTGGTAGAGTTGGGGTTCGCCGTGGTAGTCCTGGTGCTTTGGGCACTGGAGCTGCCTTACTAACTGCTCTTGTTTGGGAGCTCAGTGGTGGAGATGGTGCTATGTCAACTGGAACTGGGTTACTATCTGCTGGGGTTGGGGTTAGATTGGGTGAAGCTAGTTCTCTATCCATTGGAGTAGGGGTACAATCTGCGATAGTCTGGGTTATGTGTGGTAGGGATGGTTCTTGTGCAAGTACAACCGGGGTGCTATCTCCATCGACAGGTAGCACTGTTTATTTGAAGACCATGTTTTTACTCCACTAGATACTGCCATCACCCCCTCCAATTCAAATGGCTGATAAACAAGAAAAGTAGTTGAATGTACAGACCTTGTATGAGACAGATGCAATAGATAGTGAGGAAAAAAGAGGGCATGAAATAGTTCACATATATGTTGTTTAGCTAAACAGGATAGCATGACATAATTTCACATATATGATGTCTATCTAAACAGTATAGCATGACATAACTCAAAGATATGATGACTAACTAAAAAGGATGGCATGAGATAATTATATGATGTCTTTAGTAAATAGGTTCGCATGACATAATTCACATACATGTTATCTAAGTAAACAGGATGGCATGATATAATTCACATATGTGATTTATATACTAAGCAGATGGCATTCGCATATAAGATGTCTAAACTAAGAAGATGGTGTTGAATATTGTGTATATGATGTCTAAACTATGCAATGCAAGAAACCATATGCATGATATGAGCAGTATAACCGTGCCAAGTTAGAGCATACACCTCGGGGGGGGATAGGACTGGTCATCTGTCTCTGAATCCTCCTCTAAGGAGCTATCTGGACCCAGCAGGAGATCTGCTTCGACAGGTAGCACTGTCTTCTCTGAAGAACTTGTTTTCACTCTAGATTTTTTCATCTCCCACCCAAATGGCTGATTCACAGGAAGAGTAGTTGAATGTACAAACATTGTCGACAAATGGAAATGTAATGAAAAAAAGGAATGGCAAGATATAATTCAAATATATGATGCCTGGCTAAACAGGATGTCATTGCATATTTCACATATACTATGGCTGGATAAAAAAGATGGCATTGCATAATTCACATATATGATATAGAAACTAAACATGTGGCATTACAGAACATGTCTAAACTAAGCAGATGACATATATGATGTCGAAAGTAAGCAAAGCAAGGCACCATATGCATGATATGACCAACATCATCATGCCAAGTTAGAGCAAACACCTCGGGGGGTAAATAGGAGTGGTTAGCTCCCTCTGACTCCACCTTTGAACAGCTATCTTCCTCTGGATTACAATCTGGAGGAGGCGGGGTGGGGTTGCCATTGCACCCACCATGGAGTGATGTCTGCATGACATTGTATTGCAGCGCAAGACTCTTCCCTTTTTCTCTACATGTTCAGGATGACTGTGTACAATAACTGACATGCATACAAAAAAAATATAGTGAGATTAAGTAAGGAGAGCATGCAGAAATCTAGAGTGATGGTAACAACTAGTGGATAGATCCAAAAATAATGATAGCAGCCAAATGATAGCTGAATTTAATAAAAAGACAGATGATGGTTGCTTTACTGTTTGTTTCGCACCCAAGATGAACGACATAGTAGATACCCTATGTGACACCCCGATTTTTGGCCCTTTTCTTTTTCTTTTGGATTTCTTTGAATTTTTATTTGGAGTTCCTTTTTCCGTGGCTATGTCGTCTTGAACCTGGGAAGATCCTCTCTTCTTCCCCTCCCTAGTGGCTGGTCACTCTCTAGTACATCCCAATACCATGTCATTTCCATCTTAGCCCAATCCCAATTTTCATTTCTTGGGAATATTCCTTTTTTTCTATTAAAGGAATAACCCTGTTTGTCCTAGGTTGTGAAGCAACCTATATTTGTGTCTTTCCTAAAATTCCCACAAAAATTCTCATAAATTCTTTGGATCATATCTTCCACAAATATGTCAAAACCCATCCTTCTCTAGTTCAAAAATAATTCAGGAATATTCATTTCCTATTCTGTCCAGTGTGGCACTTTGTGAAGGAAGTGCCATTTATATTTTGTTGATTGCCCTCAAACTTTTTGAGCACTCTTTCATACCCAAATAATTGCCACATGCCAAAATTTAACTCCATTTGCCTTGTAAATCTTCCTCAGCAAATTTCCAAAGTTTATGTCCAGAGAGAAGCTTTGTGAAGGAAGTACTACGTAGGCTAATCCAAATGAGTTGAAATTTTGGAAGATCATTCATATGATCAAATCATTACTCTCCACCAAATTTCATCTCCATCCAACAATCTATGTGAGCACACCTTCAAATTATTGCTTCTGGTCACTTTTTCAGGGTGTGAAGCAACTATATTTTATATTGCTTCATAAAATCTGAAATTAATCTAGGACCCAAATATCACTATATCCATTGAGAATGTTAAAATTCACCTCATTTTGCCAAGCCATTTTCTCCACAAAATTCCCCCAAATTTCTGTCCAGGGTGGAGCATTGTGAAGCAAGTACCATGTTGGTGTATCCAAATGGTATGAAATTTTTGCAGTGCCTTCATATGCCCAAATCATCATCCTACACCAAATTTCAGATCAATCCAATCACCCATGTGAGTGCAGCTTCATGATCTAGTTTCTCGACCAGATTGGCAGTTGTGAAGCAACTATGTTAAATCTTGGTCCAAATCTTTTCATATTTCACAGGACTGTAGTCCTTCCTTCCCTAAACCCATGTGACATCCTGGCTAGCCCTTATCTCATCCCATTTAACCACAACTTCATGAACAAGTTTGCTACAGCAAACTGTAGATGATCACTCCATTCAGCACACAGCTGATTTCTTCGAACCATCACCTCTGGGAGGTCCCACTTTGGAAGGACTACATGCTAGACACGGTTTGGGCGGCCCTAAAGTCCCGCGTGTGCCAGTGCACGCGGTGACCACGTGGCCTGGCGTGCCAGAAGCGTGCTCTGGACGTCGGGGCCCTCGGCCACCGCCCAAACGATGTGGCCTTGCCACCGCGGCATGTCCACCGCATAGCGCTCCCTCTCCTCCGTCCACGCTCCCCCTCTGGACCCCTCTCCCCCTCCTCTTTCCTCTCTGGCGAGCCACACCGCACCGCGTGCCCGTGGCCCTCTTCGTTTTGTCGCTGTCCCCTTCCTCCTCGCCGATTCTCTGGCACTCCACTACCTCTCTCCGATCACCATCCACGCCTGCCCACGTGCACCTGCGTACGCGGTCGCACCAGAGCATCGTTCTCGCGTCCGTGGCGGCATCCGGCGAGGGCATCGTCGCCGCGGCTACTTAAGCCAACCCCGAGCCCTCTCGACCTCACCAACCTCTCTCTCACCCTCCCAGTGCTCACCCAGACCCCTCCATTCGTCCCCGGAGCCTCTCCTCCTCGCTCACAGTCGCCATGCCCGCCGTCGGGCCTCGCTCAAATTTGAGCAATACCGACCACCCCCTTCCTCCTAACCTCACCAGAACCCCCTCCGGTCCACCTCGAGGCTTCCCCGACCTCCAGCCTCTCCTCTCCGCGCCTGTGCCACGCGCCCCAACGATGGCCAACGGCCGCCTTCGCGGATGTCCAAGCCGCCGTCGCTCTGGTCTTCCTCGAGGTACGTGCGCCACACCGTTGGATGCGCCGCTCCTTGCTGAGCCCATCCATAGGCGGAGCATCACCGGAGAAGCCCTGTGGCGCCGGGAATCACCGGAGGACGGCGCCTCTGTTCTCTACCGTAGGCGCGCACGGGAGGTTGAAGACGAGCTGATGAGGAGAGAGAAGGAGCTGGCGGGACCCAGGTGTAAGTGACCCAAAGGCCGGGCCCGCAGGCTTAAGTGGAAGCGCATTTGGCAAAATGCGTTTTTCTTTGGAAAAGCATATTCTCCTGTTGCTTCGAGCGAGAATGCGTTTCCCTCTGCTGAAGACGTATTTCCCCGAATGCGTTTTCTGTTTCAGCCGCCAGAGCCGAAACTGTTAATTTGCGGACGTTCGTCCGTTAACAGCAGAAATGAACACATTTTTATTCGATTTGTACCTAATGAATGAACGGCCGTATTTTCGCAACCGTAACTCCGAATCAGGTGATTCCAAAGCCCACGTTCTCTGTTTGTCGAGCCCGTTTCGATGGTATCATTTTCACCATGTTGTAATATTCTGAAAATGACCATTTTGCCCCTGCCCTCTATTCAGCTCCGCCGAGAGAGAACCTTTTCCGGCAAAATTTTCCGCGAGCTTCTCGCACTTCTTCCCGGTGATTCCTTCATCTCCAGGCAAGCCACGACAGCCACTTGCATGATGGCATTGCAATAGCCATGGTTTTCACTTGAATGTTCGAATAATTATTTGTTCATGCTATTATTTTTAATGCTATGCTTGTGAATCCATGCTCATTTCTTATGCGATGTTCATTTTCATCTAGTAAGTGAAATGATTAATTGCTAATTTTATTCTTATCATGTTTTATTCTTGTAATCATTTCGGATGCTAGTGATAATGACATGCTCATATGGATGGTTTGATATGAAAATACTTGTGATAGTCATGATCATCGTTATGCCATGCTCATTTGCATCCCGTAGACTAAATGATTTATCATTGTTGATGTTAAATGGTTATGTTGCCCATCCATGGTTACACTGATATCATGCTCATATGAATTGTTATTTCATTATGGTATGTTGTTATGACTCAGCTCATCACCATTCAAGGTAAACCTGACATTAATCGAACTTGAACAAATCTGTTGGCTGAGTCATGGTGCAACCGAATCGAGCTCACCAGTGCAACCACAATTGCCTGGATGGGGAGGCCCTAATTCGGTCTATTGTCATGCCACTCGCCGGTGCCTCCAACTAGGGAAGGTTATGAGCGCGCGCTACCCTGATCAGGTAGGCGGCCATACCCTTGTGTGCCCGAGTTGTGTTGTACCCGGGTGTCCCCATTTGGGACGATTTTGTTTTGGCCATGACGGTGGCAGCCACAAAGGTGGCGGATGTCACGAGTTGACATCGGGGCCACCCATGACATAGCCCAAAGGGGAGTTTGTCGGAGTGGCCGGGAGAGTGTCATGCAATAGATTGGTTTTGTTGGAATGTCGTTGGTCCACCTGAATGGGAGCACGAGGCCATGAATTCCGTGGTGTGGGTACAGTGTACTAGCCTCTGCAGAGTGTATAATCTATCGATAGCCGCGTCCTCGGTCATGGACACAGTTCGTACTAGGTCACACTGTGGGTCAACAGAAATAATAAACCTGCACATTAAGAATAACGAGATGGCACATGCAGAAGTTGGTGATTGTGTGAGGATCACTATGGTTGGTATTGCTGTGATCAAGTGAGGATCACGAGGGTAAGATGTTGACAGTGGTTACGAGGTAACCCCGAGATGGTAAGTTGGTCCAAGCAACCACGGCAACAATCCACGTACACATAATGTATGATAGCATCATGTTCATGTTCATATCATGAGTAACATGTACATGCCATGCTCACTCTCATGTTGTTCTAATAGCATCATGTTCATCATTGATAATTAACCTGTAAATGCCATGTTGTTGTTTGTCTTGATTGCTTTGGTTGCTGTGAGCTTGCGAGTACATTCAAAGTACTCACCTGGCATGTCATGCCAGATTGCAGGTGATGCCGTGATTGATTGCTTTTTGAGGATCCCTAGTTTGCGAGCTAGGATGCATCCCAGCCAGAGTCCCTGTGGAGTGGAGTCCATCACCGTCACCGATATTCTACTGCTAGAAGTTATTCCGCTGTTAAGAGTTGTTTCGCTGCTAGCATAGAGCTACCTCAGCAGGAGTAGAGTCGCCGTGCCACTGTAATCCTTTGTAACATCAGACCCTTGTACCCCGACTTTTTGTAATAAAGAGCTGATTTGTTCTATGCCAAGTAGTGTCGTATTCCAGAAGACTTGATCTCTGGGCTGGAATGCGGGGTGTTCCGGTTCCTCTGAGCCGGGTTGCCACAGCGCTTGGTATCGGACCAGGTCTGGCTGTAGGATGCCCTAGTTCGCGCGAGCGTTAGAAACCGGTAGTATAGATTCTAGTCGGTTTGCTGCATTTGGTTGTTGCATTTGTTTGCTGCACAGCATGCATATAGACTTATTATCTTGTCACTAACGGCTGATCTTGTGAGTGTAGGTGGCATCGGTTTCGATCCACTACCAGCACCCTCCAGTTTTGCATACCTGCTTTTCGGTGTTCGACGTCATCTCCGTCCCAGCGGAGTGATGCCGAGGTACCAAGTGTTCCAGACACCACTTGCAGGTATCACGTATATATCTTCCCTTCAGCCCCACCTATCGTTTCGGTGGTAGACATGTTTCTACCCCGGATGTGGCCATCCAACCCGCCGCTTTGGCAACCCTTACTGGTCTTTGTTACCAGGAAAGGGCAATGCCAGCAGACCCTGCTTTCCACCGCTATCCGACCTTATCACCCATTTCCTGGACGAGTACGGTTCCGTTCCGTACGCTTGATGATGATGTGGCCATGACATCCGTGTCTCGCTACATGATCACCGAGTCCGTCCTCACCTCCGAGCCCGTCTAGATGCAATCTGGGTTAAGCCAGCTCTTGGTGGGTGTAGCTCTATTTTCACCAACCCCTCCACACGCTGATCCACTTTCGTGCACACCTCCACAGCATATTAGCTCGTAGTACCGGAGATCTTACAAGATTTGTGTGCTTAAGTAGGCATGCATACTGTGGTGAATAGCAGTAAAATGTGATGTTGATTGTATGTAATCTTGATGCCTTGTGTGCTTTTGTTTTAGTCGTTTCTTTTGGTTTTTTTCATTGGGCCTTCGGTGTTACCTTATTTCCCCTTATGAAAGTTGCTCATCAACCGACACCGGACTCGAAGAATCAGTGAGGATTTCAAATATTTGGAAGCTCAACTAAACAGTATAGCATTCTCAGCCGACTGCATTATATTGGGAATATCTGGTGGCATCCTGGAGTGATTATCAACATTAAGTTTACCTCAGTGGTGCAATTTTTACAGCAGTAATGATTAAACAAGAGAAGACAAGTTGTGTGCAAGACCCACATTATATTCTCAGTCAAAGGTATGATCCATATGCAAGGCTTGGTTCCGCCTTGAGAAAAACTTGAAGCATGCTATCCCTCGGAAGCAAGTCAGAATGTGCCATGTATCCAGCACTCAGCAAGAAGGATAGTCCGACAAATTATTTTCATACAAGTAACCAACAGCAGGAGTCCTGAGGGTGGACATATGGCATTTATTCTGCATATCACCGGAGAAGCTTCTGGTATAAGCAACCCAGTCTTCCTCCGCACGCTACCAGGAAAGCTTACGATGCAAGGCTCCTCAATCTTCCTCAGTACGATATGTGGATTGCTTCCCATGTAAGATACTCAGTCTTCTTCGGTAAGCCACCGCAGAGAAGCTTCCAGCATAAGTCACCAAATCTTCCTCAGTAAGCAACCAAGGGAAAAGCTTCTGAAGCACGGTACCCAGTCTTTTTCAGCAAGCTATCCCGGCAAAAGCTTCTGAAGTATGATACCCAGTCTTCTTCAGCACGCTATCCCGACAAAAGCTTCAGACGTAAGCTATTCAGTCTTCCTCGGCACGATACTCCCACATAGCTTCCAACACAAGCTATCCAGTCTTCGTCCGTACGGCACTACGAACAGTCATCGTCATTGGTACAAGATGTTAACCGGTGTGTTGGTAGTATATGACAGTGCACCTCAAGAATCAGATCCACAACAGTTGGGTCAGAAGCACGAGCTAGTCAGGACCCAAGTGTCTGCCTCTGGAATCAAATGCTCAGCTACACATGCTTCCATATATATTGAGAGCATGCCACCCAGGTCATGCAAGTCACTCGTACGATGATGCAAGCACAGTGAGAATCTTACAACCACATGAGTTAGGTAAGAGGAAGAAAACCAGCTATACACCTCAGTGTAATGCAAGCAAGACAACAATGGGACAACAATCTTGGCAGTGGATATCAAAGCCAGCTTCCTCACAAGGTGATATCGTTAACCCTCGTCACCAGCTTGTATGATTCACGACAACAATGAGCTCCATACAAGTACCTGTAAACCTGGTATATTTCCTATGACACGAGTCATGACCAAGGATAAGGTATGAATGCCGAAATGTTGCACCTATGGTCACACGAAGAATTCAGGGTATATAAGGCCAAGTTATTTCGGCAACAGTTTCAGAAAAAAAGAAAACAATAATGAAGGAGCAAGACCGGCAATACAGATATGATAATTGTTGCATGAACAACATGGTACGGATACCCAAGGCAGTCTGATTCCGTATTGAGCACTAGGAACACATGCCCAAGGGGTCTACTCTGCTTGTAAGAACCTCATATCAAGGTGACAGTTGAATCGTCGGTACGGATCTGAGACAAAGAAGTCAGCAAGATTTAGAACTACCTACAAGCAGTCAGATTCCGCCAAGAGAACGATTATGATTCTCAGCATTGTTTTGAACCCGAAGGACATGCATCTACTCGAGTAACCCGATCCAAGGAATAAATGTTTTGTGTCCACCGAGGAAATTTGTTCATAACTCCATTGAATACTATCGGTGCTGGATAGAAGACTGTCACGTCAATTGGATATCATTCCCAGACTTATGGAAAATTCCAGTCATGATAGTATCAGACAAGCCGGCAGACATAAAAGAATTGGAGCCAGTGTAAGGTTGAACATATGAGGGAAGACATGTCAAAATGTCGGATACAGTGAAGCAAACCACCCCAGAGCATGGCAGTCAGTCATATGGAATTCAGAGGGAACATAAAGGAACAGGATACCCGAGTTGGAAATGGTCTCCTTAAGTCAGAATATTCATACTTGTTCCCTGAGCAACCAAATCTCGAGGACGAGATTTTTGTAAGGGGGGAAGGTTTGTGACACCCCGATTTTTGGCCCTTTTCTTTTTCTTTTGGATTTCTTCGAATTTTTATTTGGAGTTCCTTTCTCCGTGGCTATGTGGTCTTGAACCTGGGAAGATCCTCTCTTCTTCCCCTCCCTAGTGGCTGGTCACTCTCTAGTCCATCCCAAGACCATGTCATTTCCATCTTAGCCCAACCCCAATTTTCATTTCTTGGGAATATTCCTTTTTTCTATTAAAGGAATAACCCTGTTTGTCCTAGGTTGTGAAGCAGCCTATATTTGTGTCTTCCCTAAAATTCCCACAAAAATTCTCATAAATTCTATGGATCATATCTTCCACAAATATGTCAAAACCCATCCTTGCCTAGTTCAAAAATAATTCAGGAATATTCATTTCCTATTCTGTCTAGTGTGGCACTTTGTGAAGGAGGTGCCATTTATATTTTCTTGATTGCCCTCAAACTTTTTGAGCACTCTTTCATACCCAAATAATTGCCACATGCCAAAATTCAACTCCATTTGCCTAGTAAATCTTCCTTAGCAAATTTCCAAATTTTCTGTCCAGAGAGAAGCTTTGTGAAGGAAGTACTAGCTAGGCCAATCCAAATGAGTTGAAATTTTGGAAGATCATTCGTATGATCAAATCATTACTCTCCACCAAATTTCATCTCCATCCAACAATCTATGTGAGCACACCTTCAAATTATTGCTTCTGGTCACTTTTTCAGGGTGTGAAGCAACTATATTTTATATTGCTTCATAAAATCTGAAATTAACCCAGGACCCAAATATCACTATATCCATTGAGAATGTCAAAATTCACCTCATTTTGCCAAGCCATTTTCTCCACAAAATTCCCCCAAATTTCTGTCCAGTGTGGAGCATTGTGAAGCAAGTACCATGTTGGTGTATCCAAATGGTATGAAATTTTTGCAGTGCCTTCATATGCCCAAATCATCATCCAACACCAAATTTCAGATCAATCCAATCACCCATGTGAGTGCAGCTTCATGATCTAGTTTTTGGACCAGATTGGCAGTTATGAAGCAACTATGTTAAATCTTGGTCCAAATCTTTTCATATTGCACAGGACTGTAGTCCTTCCTTCCCTAAACCCCTGTGACATCCTGGCTAGCCCTTATCTCATCCCATTTGACCACAACTTCATGACCAAGTTTGCTACAGCAAACTGTAGATGATCACTCCAATCAGCACACTGCTGATTTCTTCGAACCATCACCTCAGGGAGGTCCCACTTTGGAAGGACTACACGCTAGACACGGTTCGGGAGGCCCTAAAGTCCTGCGTGTACCAGTGCACGCGGTGACCACGCGGCCTGGCATGCCAGAAGTGTGCTCTGGACGTCGAGGCCCTCGGCCACCGCCCAAACGCTGTGGCCTCACCACCGCGACATGTCCACAGCGTAGCCCGCCCTCTCCTCCATCAACGCGCCCCCTCTGGACCCCCTCTCCCTCTTGTCTTTCCTCTCCGGTGAGCCATGCCGCACCATGTCCCTGTCGCCGTCGTCGTTTTGCCGCTGTCCCCTTCCTCCTCGCCGATTCTCTGGCACTCCACTACCTCTCTCCCATCGCCATCCACGCCTGCCCGCATACGCGGTCGCACCAGAGCATCATTCTCGCGTTTGTGGCGGCATCTGGCGAGGGCATCGTCGCCGTGGCTACTTAAGCCAACCCCGAGCCCTCTCGACGGCACGGGAGATTGAAGATGAGCTGACGAGGAGAGAGAAGGAGCTGGCGGGACCCAGGTGTAAGTGACTCAGAGGCCAGGCCCGCGTGCTTAAGTGGAAGCGCATTTGGCTAAATGCGGTCTGCTTTCGAAAAAGTGTATTCTCCTGTTGCTTCGGGCGAGAATGCATTTTCCCTCTGCTGAAGACGTATTTCCCCGAATGCATTTTCTGGTTCGGCCACCGACACCGAAACTATTAATTTGCGGACGTTCGTCCATTAACAGCAGAAATGAACACATTTTTATTCGACTTCTGCCTAACGAATGAACGGCCGTATTTTCGCAACTATAACTCCGAATCAGGTGATTCCAAAGCCCACGTTCTGTGTTCGTCGAGCCCGTTCTGATGGTATCATTTTCACCATGTTGTAACATTCTGAAAATGACCATTTTGCCCCTGTCCTCAATTCAGCTCCGCTGAGAGAGAACCTTTTCTAGCAAAATTTTCCGCGAGCTTCTCGCACTTCTTCCCGGTGATTCCTTCATCTCCAGGCAAGCCACGACAGCCACTTGCATGACGGCATTGCAATTGCCATGGTTTTCACTTGAATGTTCGAATAATTATTTGTTCATGCTATTATTTTGAATGCTATGCTTGTGAATCCATGCTCATTTCTTATGCCATGTTCATTTTCATCTAGTAAGTGAAATGATTAATTGCTAATGTTATTCTTATCATGTTTTATTCTTGTAATCATTTCAGATGCTAGTGATAATGACATGCTCATATGGATGGTTTAATATGAAAATACTTGTGATAGTCATGATCATCGTTATGCCATGCTCATTTGCATCCCATAGACTAAATGATTTATCATTGTTGATGTTAAATGGTTATGTTGCCCATCCATGGTTACACTGATATCATGCTCATATGAATTGTTTTTTCATTATGCTATGTTGTTATGACTCAGCTCATCACCATTCAAGGTAAACCTGACATTAATCGAACTTGAACAAATCTGTTGGCTGAGTCATGGTGCCACCGAATCGAGCTCACCAGTGCAACCACACTTGCCTGGATGGGGATGCCCTAATTCGGTCTATTGTCATGCCTCTCGCCGGTGCCTCCAACTAGGAAAGGTTATGTGCGCGCGCTACCCTGATCAGGTAGGCGGCCATACCCTTGTGTCCCGAGTTGTGTTGTACCCGGGTGTCCCCGTTTGCGACGATTTTCTTTTGGCCATGACGATGGCAGCCACAAAGGTGGCGGATGTCACGAGTTGACATCGGGGCCACCCATGACATAGCCCAAAGGGGATTTTGTTGGAGTGGCCGGGAGAGTGTCATGCAATAGATTGTTTTTGTCGGAATGTCGTTGGTCCACCCGAATGGGAGCACGAGTGTCGGTGTAAAAACCGGTAGACCTCGGGGTAGGGGGTCCCGAGCTATGGATCTCGGATCGGTGGTAACAAGGACAAGGGAGACGATGTTTACCCAGGTTCGAGCCCTCTTGATGGGGGTAAAACCCTACGTCATGCTTCTGTTTATATTAATGGAGATGTATCAAATACAGAGTTGATCTACCTTGAGATCGTAATGTGTCTAACTTCTAGGGCTAGGTGAGAGATATTGCATTGATGTCCCCTATGGGCTAAACCCTATGGCTTATATACACGTCAGGGAGGGTATCTAGGGTTACAAGGTCGGTATCTTGGAGTAAGGCGGCTGGAAAGATCTTGGAGTATACGTCAAGTCTTCGGTAGAGACAGCCCCGATCACACCTCCTGTGTGCGGCCTCCGGAGTCCATCTTGATCATGTACGAGGGCTCAATGGCCCAATCGAGGAGATGGGCTGGCTAGGTTAGCACCCCCTAATCCAGGACACCGTGAGTAGCCCCCAAACTGGTCTTCTACGCCGAGGACGACTTTCAACCAACATCACCTCGGATCCGGAGTCCTTGGCTTGACAGACGAGTTCCACTCTATATTTCGAATTCTCTTAATGCAGTATTGACATCCGTGGTCCAACCGAGCTTGCACCCTGCCCGAAGTGGGTAGATATCTTAGCCTTGAAGGCTTGTTGTTCAGGTATGAACGATCCGATTCGGCCTGACAACTTTATCGAAGAGGCTTGCCCCACGACAGGTCAAGCAGTTACTACCTCGCCCCCATAAATCGTGGTTCGAGGCAGCCTTTTACTGGCATGTCCCCTCGAGGCAGAGATCGTGCCCATTTTCTTAGGGATATCATCAAGATTTTGTTTCCCCCCATATGCTCAACGGTATTTTTGATGGGAATAGCGAGTTTATCGGTGCAGCTAGGGGGACTCTTGGCCTTTCTTGGGCTTATAAGAGCAAAAAGGTGGACAGCGCAATCGTCCACGCTCTCATTCTTCCCCTCTACTGCTTCGTCTAGCTCCAGTGCCCAGATCCATCCTGCCCACTTTTCCCTTTAGCGAGTCCAACCTCCACCACCAGCCATGGCCGATACCCTCAAGGGGCACTGGGGTGGCTCTATAGTGACGGCCGCGACCATCTCGGAGCTGCGCGACGCAGGGTACCTGAGCCCCGCCACCGTCGCCCGCGCACCGGTGGCTGGCCAGCTGGTGCCCGCTCCCAACGCCGGGGAGCGGGTAGTCTTCGTCCCCCACCTCATCTGAGGCCTGGGGTTCCCGCTGCACCCTTTCGTGCACGGGTAATGTTCTACTATGGGCTGGACTTCCACCACATGGCCCCCAACTTTGTTCTCCACCTCGCCACTTTCATCACAGTCTACGAGGCTTTCCTCCGCTGCGAGCCACACTTTGGCTTGTGGCTGAAGCTCTTCGGGATTAAACCGAAGTCCAGCGGCTTGGATCTCGCAGAGTGCGGGGGAGCCATGATCAGCAAGAACCAGGGGGCTACCTGGTTCTAGGGCACCTTCATCAAGACGGTGAAGGAGTGGCAGAGAGTGGTTTTACATCACTGAACCTCTCGCCCCTGCTCAGACCGAGGTCCCGGCTTTCTCGGCCGGGCCCCCCAAGAAGCTCAAATCCTGGAAGGAGAAGGGCGTCACCTGGGGGAACCCCGAAGAGGTGGAGACCCTGATCGACATGATCTTGTGGTGGTCTACCGTGGGGCAGGTTGAGCTTGCCGACGTCATCAACGTCATGCTCAATCACCGCATACTACCTCTCCAACTTCGGGCCACCCCAATGTGGGCACAAAAGCCCGAGGACATGGACACCATCACCACCTTCTTTCGCTCCACCTTGGCCGCCATGTGGACGAAGCTCATGAAGCTGGCCAAGGACAAGATCCCCAAGGAAGGGGAGGACCACGGCCTTGAGCACGGCTACGACGCCCCCCAGTGAGTGGTCCCGTCCCTCAATCGTTATTCTTTTGTCTATCGTACTGAGGAGTAGTATTTTGCTTGAATCAGCTTGTTTGATGTTTTGCAGAAGTGGTTGGCCTGGGTGCAAGGAGTGCAATGCCCAGCCCCGCTGCCAGAGGAGCCTCAGACCCCCCTGCTCTTAGCGCTCCTGACCGTGGAGCCACACGTGGTGGCCCCCAAAGGGACGAAGTCCCAGAGGGGGAGGTCAAGTGCTCGGACTCGGGGGACTTCGGTCACCCGGTCCGAAGAGACCCACACCTCCGCTGCTCAAGACGGTGACGCGGAGGAGGGCGAAGAAGAAGAAGTCCCCCCCCCCCCGAAGGGGAAGAGGTCGGCGTTAGAAGACGCCGACATGGGCATGCCCCCGAAAGGCACAAAGAGGCCGAGGTGAACCTCGTCCGGGGCTGCCAACAAGTCATCGGAGAGAGCTGAACTCTCCGGTGACTCAGAAGAAGACCTCCTCGCTGTGGGGAGGAAGAAGCCGGCGCCCCGAGGGTAAGCCCTTGTCCTTGTCTTCCATCCTTAAGTCATTTTTTCAGCAAGGGAAATCTTACAGAAGCAACTTTTCACATGCAGTCCGCCAAGGGTAATCTCCAGCGGTTCTTTGAGCGGGTTGCCATCCGCCAGTAGGACTCCAGAGCCCGTCGCTCCTCCCCCGACGCATGATGGGCTAGGGGAGGCAACATCCACCCTGGTCCCCGATGTCAACATGACGGGGGCCAACGAGGTGGCGATCATGGCCGAGGTCGATACCTCGGCCCAACAAGACCAGGGGACGGAGCGCCCCGAGGTCATCGAAGAAAGGCTGGGCCAGTCATTGGCCCAGCCGGCGTCTACCTCGGCTCTGCCACCCCAGGTGGAGGCTACCCGGGTGGATGCATCCGAGGTCATCCCTCCACCCTAGCCAACTGCCCAAGGACGGGCTGGCGCGGGGTGGACCGAGGAGATGGAGGATGCCCTGAAGGGCTCCTCCATCAAGGAGGAGCACCGTGCCATGATAGGCGCGGCGCTACAGGGCTACCGGTCCGCAGGGGCCGGCCTCCATGAGGTTTTCAAGAACCTCATAGCAAGTTTCATGGTACGCTTTCTGCGCATTCAATCTGATTTGTTTATTTGAGCTGTTTGTTTTATGAGTTTGTCCGAGGACATACAGCCTTCTAAACGGTTTAGTGAGTGAATATCCCCTGAGCCCGAAGTTGGTTTCAGGAAACCGGCATTGGGGTCGTTTGATTAAGTAGGAGCCCGTTGAGTAGCCCCCCGGGCGCTGCTTGAGGCGGCCATCTCGGGATCTTTTTAGTAATCTTAACTGTTCCCTTTTTAATAAGGATCTGTTTTCTGCCAGGTTTCGACCTCGGTTCCGTACTCCGTCTCCGAAGAGATGGCGGAGATGAACCGGAAACTTGAGCAGTCTCAAGGTAAGCAAGTTTAAACTTGCCTTGTACTTTGGACGAAAGAGGTATAATGTGTTTTGTTAAAGAAAACAACTAAGGCCGAACTGTTTTGACAGCGGAGCTGGAGACGCTCAAGGCCGATCTTGAAAGGGCTCGGCAGGGGGTGCGGTAGTAGGAGGCTGTTGCCGCCACGGCAGAGAAGGCCCGAGCTACCGAGAAGGCGGCCGGGGAGAAGCACCAGGCGCGGGTGCTGGAGGTTGAGGAAACCCTGAAGGGTATGTTTGAAGCACGCGACAAACTTCAGGAGGAGGGGCAACGAACAAAGGAGGAGCTCGAGAAGCTGCAACTTTCCCACTCCGAGCTCAAGACCTCGGCCCAAGCTGATCGCGAGGTGCTTCAACAAGTGGAGCAAATCGCCTCGGGTAAGCTATTCTTGCTGCAGTGTTCGTTTGGCAGCAAAGGGTGTGTCGAGCTCACCCAGTTATGGCGTTCCGCAGAGGTCTTCACGGATCTCCCGCAAAGCGCGGCGGATGCGGTGGCTTACTTCGGCCAGCTGGCGGGCCACGAGGCAGAGAAGGCCTTCTGGGGGCAATTCCCAGGTTCGCCGTCCACATAGCTGCTGAATCATCGAGTGAAGCAGCTGGTGGAGTTGTTTCGCATGATGAGACCGGCGCTCCAGGACCTCTGCATCGCACTGTGGCCTGCCGAAGCCATGCCGAAGAGCCTCTTCGGCCTGACGGCCCGTCTCCAAGACTCCGTGCATTGCGTGAACCGCTAGAAGAGGTCCACATGCTTTGAAGGGGCGCGGAGGGCGTACGCTTCCGTGAAGATGTACTTCCGAAAGGTTGATGCGGTTGCATGTGCCGCGGGCCCTCCTGCCGACAAGCCGCGCACCGCCGAGCAATTCTTCACCGAGGTGGAGGCGGGAGCTCGGACCACAGAAGCGATGTGTCCAAAGGACACTATGTATTTTTAGGTAGTACTTCGGAATGCCGAAGTTTATGATGTATAAAACTTGATCTTTTGGTTGAAATGAAGATGGTTTGAAATTCCATGTGCTTTGTTTTACCATTAATTTTTCCTCCGATATGACCGTTAAAATGAGAGTGGCCAGTCGTCGGCTTCAGCCCCCGTGTAGGTTATACAAAGGGTGTTCCTTAAGGCACACTTGACCCTTAGCCGACGTCTCGGTACCCGGAGGTGGTCGGTGCTTTATAGGAACTAGGCAATCAGACTATAGGGGCTTTATACTTTTCACTTAGTCATAGGAGTTTGAGTGTGGGGGCTGATAACCAGCCGCCGGTGTGGGAAGTGTTCGGCCGGGTCGGCCGGGGTCTATACCATGACACACTTCGGCTAGGAATGAAAGCCCTTCGTTTAACACGGGTGATCTCTATCGTCACATCGCTTGACACGGTCTACGAATGGCGGACCAGTTTGTGCATACCTAGATAGTCAGTTTTCGGCTTTCTCCACTGAGGCGCTATGCCAATTGACCTGGCAGCGCAATCGCAGTGGTTCTCCCGTTACGCCCTTAGCTGAATTTATCAGAAACGTAATGGGTACACATAGGAGCAGGGCAACCCAACTATTGACCGAAATCCAGGTTCGAAACTGATGCATATAAGGCCAAAATCCGAGACGCCGAGTACTTCGGACTTGTTATGTAGTTGTATCTTTTAGAGAACTTCTTCGTCCCACAGGGCCATGCTAATAAAGAAATATGATAGAGACCTTAAAGGGGCATAGTTTCCTTATTTCGTGACTTTAAGCGTATACATGCCCCCACTGCGGTGAGAGGAATTGAAAGAATACAATGTAAAAAGTAAAATAAAAAAGGAAGAAACAGGGCGGATATTTGTTAACGGATTTTGAAGAATCCGGGCCGCTACCTGCCGCACGTCTGCGTTTCCGAGCTGTTGACCAGATGCTCTCCATTGATGGTGAGGAATTTGTGGAGGTTGATGCCTTTTCGGTCCTTTATACGCTTCAAGCGATTTATTGACCGAGCCCCTTTAGAGGAGACGTTGCCGAAGTCCGTTATGTAGTTGAAACAACATGGACACTAGAAATGTTGGGTTGTTTCTTTTACAGAGACTTGCCTGTGCAGGGGCTCGAAGCCGCGTCTATGCTAGGTTAAACCGTGCCGATGTTTGAGTATATTTTTGGCTCCTCGACGGCCCAGGGAATCTTCAATGCGAAATTAAGCACCCTTGGGACGTAGTGCCCACTCCAGAGAGGGCACGCGAGGAACCCGTATCCCTATTTTGGGTGCGGGGGTACCTGGCCGAGGTCGATCTATGCAGCCCAGGCGCGCTTTAAAGAGCGGGCGGCGCATTTATCACTGCGAGCTGCCTCCTCGGAAGCCTGTGCCTCGGCTGCGAAAGCCACGGTCTGTTCCTCTATCCGAAGTGAACGTTCGGTGTTACCATTAACTGTGATAACACCGTTAGGTCCCGGCATTTTGAGCTTGAGGTATGCATAGTGCGGGACTGCGTTGAAGCATGCAAAGGCCGTGCGCCCTAGGAGCGCGTGGTATCCACTTCGGAATGGGACAATATCGAAGATTAACTCCTCGTTTCTGAAGTTCTCGGGCGAGCCAAAGACTACCTCTAGGGTGACCGTTCCGGTACAGCGGGCTTCGACGCCTGGAATGACACCTTTAAAGGTGGTAGAGCTCGGCTTGATCCGAGATGAGTCGATGCCCATCTTCCGAACTGTTTCCTCGTAGATGAGGTTAAGGCTGCTTCCTCCGTCCATCAGGACGCATGTTAGATAATAACCATCAACAATAGGGTCCAGGACGAGCGCCGCCAATCCACCATGCCTGATGCTGGTTGGATGGTCGTGCTTGTCGAACGTGATCGGGTAAGCCGACCATGGGTTATACTTCGGGGCGACTGGCTCCAACGCGTATACGTCCCGAAGCACACGCTCCCTCTCCTTTTAGGGATGTGGCTGACATAGATCATATTGACCTCTGTTACCTCGTCAGGAAATTTCTTTTGGCCTCCATTATTGGGCCGCCGAGGTTCATCCTTGTCTTCGCTGCGGTGCTGGGTTTTACTCTGACCCTCTGTTGCTATCTTGCCAGCTTGTTTAAACACCCAGCAATTCATGTTAGTTTGGGTTGCTGGTTTGTCCTGGATGCCGTGAATTCCACATGGGTGGTCCAGGAGCCTATCAAGCCAGCTAGGTCCATCTTTGTTCCCTTTAAAGGGTTTTCTTTTCTGTCCGGATTTAGGTCCGGTGAACCCTGCGTTGACCGCGGCGTCTTCAGTATCGCTTCCGCCATTTTTATACATGCGCTTATTTTTGTTGAGCTTTGGTTTTCCATTGGCGTCGCGAGTTTCTGAGGTACCTGCCTCGCCATTATGAGTACTTCGGGCGAGCCAAATGTCTTCTCCCACACAAAAGCGAGTCATTAGTGAGGTCAGGGCCGCCATAGTCCTCGGTTTATCCTGGCCGAGTTGACGAGGCAACCATTCATCTCGGATATTGTTTTTAAATGCGGCGATGGCCTCGGCTTCGAAGCAGTCTATAATCTGGTTCTTCCTGGTGAGGAACCTGTTCCAGAATTTCTGGGCTGATTCGCCTGGCTGCTGGGTGACACGGCTGAGGTCATCAGCGTCCGGAGGTCGGACATATGTGCCTTGGAAGTTTTCTTGAAAAGCCTCTTCTAGGGCCTCCCCGCTGCCGATAGAGTGAGGAGGAAGGCTGTTAAGCCAATGCCTTGCCTTCCCCTTTAGCTTGAGCGGCAGGTACTTAATGGCGTGGAGATTATCTCCGTTGGCCACGTGTATGTGTAGGAGGAAATCCTCGATCCAAACTGCCGGGTCCGTGGTGCCATCGTATGATTCGATGTTGATGGGTTTAAACCCTTCCGGGAATTGATGTTCCATCACCCTGTCTGTAAAGCAGATTGGGTGAGCCGGACCTCGGGACCGAGGAGCATCTCGTCGGAGGTCGGGGGAGAGCCGTGAGTAGGCGTGATCTCGGGCACGGCCGTTCCTGTCCAACCAGGCGTCATAGCCATCGAGGTCGGTGGGCGCGCGTCCCCTTGATCCATAGATGGATTGATGGGTATCCCTGTTTTCCTCAATGCGACGTCAAGCGTCGTGAGGATCTACATAATCCACAGGGTCCTTGCCGTAACGGCATGGAGGTGGCCATTCATTGAGGTCTTCTCGTCTTGGCCTGTCCCGGCCTCTAGGGGGTCGGTCGAGGTCATCAGCGAGCTCCTGGTCGAATTCTGGCAAGAGATGCCTACGTGGGTATGATTTTGGTGCACTATGGAGCCGGTTCTCCATGTCTTGCTCAGCTGAGAGCACTTCGATCCACTTTTCGTTTAGTGCATCGGTATTGGCCTGAAGCTGCTACTGCATGCGTTTCATGCTCCGGGCAGTTGCAACGTGGCGCCGCCGGAAGCGCTATTGTTCGAAAGGGTCTTCGGGGACGATGTAGTCCTCGGTGCCGAGGCTCTCGTCCTCCTCGGACTCTGGCATGTAGTTGTCGTTGGCCCCTTCGAAGAGGTCATCGGGATCTGAGTCCCTGAGAGGTTGGTCCGGTGTGCCGTTCCTTACGGGGGAGGCTTGAACGTCCTCTTCACGGTTACCGGCATCGCCGTCCTCCGCATCGTCGTTATTGGATGTCGCACCATTGCCACTGGTTCCCCGTTAGGGCCACTTCACCGTCTGCGCCGACGTCTTGGAGGGGATTTGGGGGTGTCCACCACGTAAACATCGTAGGTGGATGTGGCAGTCCATCTTCCCGCGTTTACCGGGGGCAAGGTGTTCTCGATGGGGCCGCCAGCATCCTCCTCCATATCTGAGGCCTCGCCATAGTCCAGCACGTCGGTTAAATCATCGATCATGGCGACTAGGTGGGTGGTGGGTGGGATGTAAATTTCCCTATCGTCGGCTTTAAGTCCGATCTAATTATAAACCGAAGTCTTGCCGTCCGAGATGGACATGCTCCGGATGCGGTCAAGCATCTCATCGAGGTGAGATAACTCTTTGGGATTCATTCATGCGCCGAAGGCAGGGCTGACTCGAAGTACACCCGGTGTGTAACCGGACGCGTTCTCGGTGCGACAGGAATCCGGACATAATTCCGAATTCTACGCCGAGGTCAGTTCTAACACTGACGTAGCTTCAGGAGTGGGAGCCGGATCTATCTCCGGATTGGTGATCGGGAGGAGACTGGCCGGAGTGGTGGCGTCAGGGGCCTCAAGGGATACCGTGACAGAGTTCGGTTCTGGAGTCGATCCTCCAGAGCCGGTCGAGCTCTCCATTTGGCCGGGAGTCCACCCCGATAGTATGAGTTCACCACGGGAATCCGCAGTGTATTCGAGGCCACCGAAAGTCACGATCCGACCTGGGGCATAGTTCTCGACCGAGGTCAGATGACCCGTCGAGTCGGTGCAAAATACCATGCTGCCGAAGACAAAGAGCTGGCTAGGGGCGTAAATTTCCTCGTGGTTGTTGGCGCAGTTGATCTGCAGGTGAGCCATCGATCCTTCTGGTAATCGCGCAGCGGAACTCTCAATGAAAGCACCAGTCTTGGTGTAAAAACCGGCAGACCTCGGGGTAGGGGGTCCCGAGCTGTGGATCTCGGATCGGTGGTAACAAGGACAAGGGAGACGATGTTTACCCAGGTTCGGGCCCTCTTGATGGAGGTAAAACCCTACGTCCTGCTTCTGTTTATATTAACGGAGATGTATCAAATACAGAGTTGATCTACCTCGAGATCGTAATGTGTCTAACTTCTAGGGCTAGGTGAGAGCTATTGCGTTGATGTCCCTTACGGGCTAAACCCTATGGCTTATATACACGCCAATGAGGGTATCTAGGGTTACAAGGTTTGTATCTAGGAGTAAGGTGGCTAGAAAGATCATGGAGTATACGTCAAGTCTTTGGTAGAGACAGCCCCGATCACGCCTCCTGTGTGCGGCCTCCAGAGTCCATCTTGATCAAGTACGAGGGCTCACCGGCCCAACCGAGGAGATGGGCCGGCTAGGTTAGCACCCCCTAATCCAGGACACCGTCAACGAGGCCATGAATTCCGTGGTGTGGGTACAGTGTACTAACCTCTACAGAGTGTATAATCTATCGATAGTCGCGTCCTCGGTCATGGACACAGTTTGTACTAGGTCACACTGTGGGTCAACAGAAATAATAAACCTGCACACTAAGAAGAACGAGATGGCACATGCAGAAGTTGGTGATCGTGTGAGGATCACTATGGTTGGTATTGTTGTGATCAAGTGAGGATCACGAGGGTAAGATGTTGACGGTGGTTACGAGGTAACCCCGAGATGGTATGTTCGTCCAAGGGACCACGGCAACAATCCACGTACACATAATGTATGATAGCGTCATGTTCATGTTCATATCATGAGTAACATGTACATGCCATGCTCACTCTCATGTTGTTCTAATAGCATCATGTTCATCATTGATAATTAACATGTAAATGCCATGTTGTTGTTTGTCTTGATTGCTTTGGTTGCTGTGAGCTTGCGAGTACATTCAAAGTACTCACCTGGCGTGTCATGCCAAATTGCAGGTGATGCCGTGATTGATTGCTTGTTGAGGATCCTGATACGTCTCCAACGTATCTATAATTTATGAAGTATTCATGCCATGTTTATAACAATTCTATATGGTTTTGGTATGATTTGATTAGAACTAACCCAGATTGACGCTGTTTTTAGCAGAACTACCGTGGTGTTGTTTTTGTGCAGAAATAAAAGTTCTCCAAATGAGCTAAAACTTTTTGACGATTTTTTTGGGAACAAAAGAGACACTAGAAGCTTAGTGGAAGGACCAGAAGAGCCACGAGGTGCCCACGAGGCACCGGGGCGCACCGGGGGGGCGGGGTGGCGTGGCCATGTGCCTCGTGGGCCCATCTTAGCCCATCTTGACGTGATTCCAACGCTGAAAAATCCTATAAATAGAGAAACACCAGAAATAACCCTAGATTTTGGACTACACCGCCGCAAGCTTCTGTACCTTCGAAATACCATCTGGAGACCCATTTCGGCACCCTGCCGGAGGGGGAAATCATCACCGGAGGCCATCTTCATCATCCCGGCGGCCTCCATGACGAGGAGGGAGTAGTTCACCCTCGGGGCTGAGGGTATGTACTAGTAGCTATGTGTTTGATCTCTCTCTCTCTCTCGTGTTCTTGATTTGGCACGATCTTGATGTATCGCAAGCTTTGTTAATATAGTTGGATCATATGGTGTTTCTTCCCTCTCTACCTCCTTGTGATGAATTGAATATTTCCCTTTGAGGTTTCATTATTGTCGGATTGAATATTTCAGATTTGAGAACACTTGATGTATGTCTTGCATGTGGATACCCA